>CM072770.1:78081849-79331849 GCA_036936925.1 Cenchrus fungigraminus
AGTAAAGGAAGAAAAGCATTGCAAAATTTTAAATGACACTTTTTATTTGATTTTCTTGACTCGAACACTAAATTTAAGACACTTTAAACTTTGAAAAATTAAAAAGCACACTTAAAACTTTAAGACTCTCAAACTCTCACGAAATCTAAACCAAACCAAACTAAACTTTAAAGCAAAAGGATCTAGCCAGCTAGCTCTCCCCCACGCTAAAACTATACGACGTCCTCGTTGTATCTTACAAAAAACCTAAGGGGGAAAACTTTATTTCCTAGTGGAACTTTCCACAGCTCTTGCACCACTTGTTCTTCATGTTGCCCACCATGCCAAACAACTTTCGCACGTTCCGATTCAGGAATTTGTAGTCGTTCGACCACTCGTTCCAAGTCCTCCATACGCTGCCTCATCGCCTCCATAGCCTGGAAACATTCATCAACCTATGCGTAGAGCTCCGAGATGGAGTGACGGCAAGCCGCACAACATAGCGGATGCATCCCGAAAGGGTCGACATCGCCAGGGTCGTTGCCGTCGTCGCTGTCGCCGCCGTCATCGGGACCTCCGCCGTCGTTAGGACCTTCGGGAGTCTTCTCCTTGGGCACCTCTTCCCAATAGTTGAGGTCGTTGTCCTCCCTTCCGGCGGCCGCCCACGAGCTCGGGCTGCGGTCATCGGAGTAGTCACTCCCCCCGTAATCTTTTGGCTCGGGCGACACCTCCTTGTAGTCTTTCCTCTTCATGCCTCGGATGCGCTCCGATCTACGGACGGGAGTAGAGACCCTCTCCTCCTTGACGTGGTGGCGAGATGCGATTTGCCCGGTCGGGACACGCCCTCCGCAACGGATGCGGGCAGTCCTCTTGATCTCCATTGATGGCTTGAGCTCGCATCGCTTCGCCTCCTCCAGCTTCGATGGCTTCTCGGCGCTTAGCTTGATCTCCACGCTCCTCAGGGACGTCATGGCTGCTGCTTGGGTGCAAAAGGATGTGAATTGGGATGAAATCCCGAGCTCCAACCTCGTCCCTTTAAATAGTCCGGGAAGGAATGCCCTAGAACCCATCTTTTCCTTTTCTTGACTTCCCTAAAATTTTCTGATCGAACAAAGAAGTCGAAGACGCGCGTCCCGAAGGAAACCGGGGGCGAACCGCCACCCAGGCCCCCTAGGCCGATCGGCCCAGGCCGGCCGGCCTGCCCAGGCCCGGCGGCCAGCCCTGGTTTGCGGGCCGGTTCGGTCCGAGTTTTCGCGTGTCCCACTATTTTTGAATTTGTAGCCCATGTGAAAAAGATGGCTTGGTAAAACTTTGCGAGAAACACTAGAAAAATAAAAGAAGAGCTATTTACAAAATGCACACCTTGTTTTACGTCCTAGGCTTGACGTTCGGGCTCATCCTCCATGATGAAGACATCAATATGGTGAAGGGGCACAACGTCGGGTTCGTAATAAACCTTAAGCCGTTGACCATTCACCATGGATTGATCACCTTTCATATCCATGATGGTTACCGCTCCATTGGAGAGCACCGAATGAACAATGTAAGGTCCATCCCACTTGCTTTGCAATTTCCCCTTTCCGAAGGTTTTAAACCTCGAATTGTAGAGAAGGACCTTATCTCCATCTTTGAATTCCTTCTTCTTCAACCTTTTATCATACCACATTTTAATTCTCTCTTTGTATATGCTCGCATTTTCATAAGCTTTTAACCTCATCTCCTCTAGCTCGCTTATTTGGATTATCCGTTTTACCACCGCAGCGTCTAGATCGAGGTTCATCTCTTTAATTGCCTAATAGGCTTTATGTTCTAACTCAACCGGAAGGTGGCAAGCTTTGCCATAAACAAATTGATAAGGGGTCATACCTATCGGTGTCTTGAACGCCATTCGATATGCCCACAAAGCTCCATCTAGCTTCTTTGACCAATCCTTGCCTCCCTTCTCTATAGTTTTGTTAAGGATACTCTTTAATTGCCTATTCGATGTTTCCGCTTGTCCGTTGGTTTGTGGATGATAAGACGTAGAGACTCTATGTTCAATCCCCAACTTGGACAAGCACTTCTTGAAGTTCTTCCCGGTGAAGTGAGTTCCTCCATCGCTTATCAAAATTCTGGGAGTACCGAAGCGAGGGAAAATCACACTCTTGATCATAGCAATGGATTCCTACGTGGAAGCTTTACGACATGGCATGGCCTCTACCCACTTGGACACATAATCAACCATGACTAGGATGTGCTCAAATCCATGTGAGTTTTTGAAGGGCCCCATGAAGTCTATTCCCCAAACATCGAATAAATCGATTTGTAGATTATACCTCAAGGGCATGGCATTCCTTTGAGAAATATTTCCGGTTCTTTGGCATTCGGGGCATGACGCAACATATCTTTTAGTATCTTCATGCATCTCCTGCCAAAAGAATCCGCTGGACCACACTTTTGCTTGGGTCCGAAAATGGCTATAGTGTCCACCGTACTCCGCCGAGTGGCACTTCCTCAAAATTTCCTGCCTCTCTTCTCTTGGTATACATCTTCTCATAACTCCATCATTCCCAAGTTTGAAGAGAAAAGGTGAATCCCAAAAATATTTTCGGCTTTCGAAGACTATCATCCTTTGAGTGTTTTTATCTAAGTGATCGAGAGGCATCTTCCGAATCGCTCGAATGATATCAATCATCCAAGTATCTTTGTCGAGTATTCGGTAGAGGTGGTCATCTCTCATCTTGTCCTCTATGGGCTCTTTATCATTTTGTCCTCTATTCATCCTAGAGAAATGATCGGCCACAACATTCTCCACCCCCTTTTTATCACGAATTTCAACATCGAACTCTTGGAGAAGAAGGATCCAATGAATCAATCTTGGTTTAGCATCCTTCTTAGCCAAAAGATACTTGATGGCTACGTGATCGGTGTAAACAATGACCTTCGAGTTCACGATGTAAGATCTGAAATTTTCAAAGGCAAACACCACGCTAGCAACTCCTTTTCCGTAGTGGCATAATTTAATTGTGCCTCATTAAGAGTTTTACTAGCGTAGTATACGGCATGAACTCTGCCTTCCTTTCTTTGACCTAAAACTGCCCCTACGGCGTAGTCACTTGCATCGCACATGATCTCGAAAGGTTGGCTCCAATCAGGAGGTTGAATAATGGGAGCACTCACCAAAGCACTTTTCAAGGTCTGGAATGCCGCTAAGCACTTCTCATCAAAGTCAAAAGCCACATCCTTTTGAAGGAGTTGTGTTAAAGGCTTAGTGATCTTTGAGAAGTTCTTAATAAATCTTCTATGGAATCCGGCATGGCCTAGAAAGCTCCTCAAGGACTTAACATCCGTTGGAGGTGGGAGTTGCTCAACCGTCTCCACTTTAGCTTTGTCCACTTCAATTCCTCTCTCGGATATAACATGTCCGAGCACTATACCTTGCTTTACCATGAAGTGGCACTTTTCCCAATTTAGCACCAAGTCTACCTCCGCACACCTCGTAAGAACCTTATCTAAGTTTGCCAAGCAATCCACGAATGTTTTCCCATAAACGGAAAAATCATCCATGAACACCTCGACAATTTCCTCGATGAATTCTGAGAACACTGCCATCATGCAACATTGAAAAGAGGCCAGAGCGTTGCATAGACCGAAGGGCATCCTTCTATATGCAAACGTTCCATAAGGGCACGTAAACATTGTCTTGTGTTGATCATCCGGGTGAATGGGAATTTGCATAAACCCCGAGTACCCATCGAGAAAGCAAAAATAAGCGTGGTTTGCTAATCTCTCGAGCATCTCGTCAATGAACGGTAATGGGAAGTGATCTTTCTTCGTCGCTTTGTTTAACTTACGGTAATCGAGACACATCCGCCATCCGGTCACGGTTCTTTGCGGTATTAACTCGTTCTTCTCATCCTTCACCATGGTTAAACCTCCTTTCTTTGGCACACAATGCACCGGGCTCACCCATTCGCTATGCAGTACCGGGTAGATGATTCCGGCATCAAGTAGCTTGATTACCTCCTTCTTTACTACCTCTCGCATGGCATGGGTTAGCCTTCTTTGATGGTCCACTACGGGCTTACATTGGTCTTCCATAGGTATACGATGAGTGCAAAAGGCTGGACTAAGTCCTTTGAGATCATTGATTGAATATCCAATCACCTTCCTATGCTTTTTCAATAAATTCAGCAACTTCTCATTTTCTTCGGGACTTAATTCGTCGCTCACGATGACTGGATAAGTCTTGTCTGGGCCCAAAAATTCGTACTTTAATCCTTTGGGCAAAGGTTTGAGATCCACCTCAGGCACTTGTGGCTCTTCGGGTTTAATGTCTCCTATGTTTTCGAACTTTTCTTCCTCCACGCTTCCATCATGTGGTTCTAATCCCTTCGTTGCTTCCTCTAGTTCCTCATCTTGTTGATCATTAGATTGATTCTCCATCGCTCTTTGCAGCGGGTCTCTAAGGGTTTCAACAAAACAAAGACTACCTACCTCCTCTATTTCTTCATCTTCGGGAGGAAAAGGTGAAGGGTGATTAGAAACGCGAAGAAAATTATATGTGTACTTCTTTCCATTAAGATTTATTGTTACTTTGCCTTCTCCGGCATCCAACACGGCATCAACCAACTTAAGAAAAGGCCTACCTAGGATTATGTGATCATGATTACTATGGTAAGCATCTATAACAAAGAAATCGGTTGGTATGCACTTTCCAGAGATGATTACATTAATATTGCAAGCAATACCTAGATGTTTAATAGTTCTACCATCTCCCATGATTAACTTTGTTGAAGTTGGAGCTAAGTCTAGGTTGTGGTCTTGAACTTTATCGTAAATTTTGGAGGATAGGACACTAACTTGGGCTCCGATGTCGCATAAGGCTTTGCATTGAACTCCGTTGATCTCGCAACTCAAGTGTGGTGTCATCTTCTCCTCTTGGTCCGATCCTATTGCGTAAACTTCGGCAAGGCGAGTGTATGGCGATGCTTCGGGCTTGATCCCCATGATTCTTTTCACCTCGGCTATGTGTTCCGGATCCACTTCATCGTCACTAAAGAGCTTTGAAAAGATCTCACCAGTGGTCTCGAGATCGTACGCCTTTTCCGCTTGCTTTTCCGGTGGGAAATCCGCTTCCAATGCTCTTGCCATCCCCTTTTGGTTAGGGAACGGTCTTCTCTTGTCGAATACTTCTCCGTAATCGATTGGAACCCAATCCATATGCTCGAACTCCCTTAATGGCTTCGCGCTTGACATACTCCTTTTGTTTGTTTCATTTGACTCGGCTAAGTCAACGCTTGGGGTAGTTCTTGTCTTGATGTGCACTTCTTCAAGCTTTTCCGGGATTGGCTCCTCTTTCTTATCTTCCGGGGTTGCCTCTTTAGAGATTTCAGCAGATGTCTTCATCCTTGAATTGTGTTCCGGCTCTCCCGAAAGTCTTGTTTCCCAATCTCTTCGCATGGCTGCCGCTTTGCTAATTTTTTGTAAAAGTTTAGCAGCTTCCGTGAGTGTTTTCTCCATGGGATCCCCACCTGCACACATTTGAACATGTTCCATGCAACTAGGGGTTAGGGAAAAGAAAAATGTATGCAAGAGTACGTCATTGGAGAAGCCGAGTCTTGGTCCTTGTTCAATCAACTCATTAAATCTATTCCAAGCTTGGTCTATCCCTTCCTCTTCTCCTTGCGTGAAGGTGATCACTTGCCTCCTTAGATGTTGAACCTTGCTTATTGGAAAAAACTTCTCGCAAAATTTCTTCATCAACTTGTTCCAATTGCTTTCAACTTCAAAGGATGCAAACGAGTACCACGTCTTTGCTTCACCAGCAAGTGAGTAGGGAAAGAGATTCCACTTGAACCATTCGTCGGGGACTCCTTCTTGACGCACCGTGTTGCATAGCGTCGTGAAATGCCTTATGTGTCTATATGGGTTCTCCGTGTCCATCCCTTCAAATGGGGTTGCCGCCGCCATCTTGATGATCTTAGCTTTGATTTCATACTTGGTCGCTTCGAGCTTCGAATCTGACTCTTGTACCTTTATGTCTTCACATCGAGGACTAGTGTAATCCCTTAGCGATTTCTCCGGTTCTTCCACGGGGTGGTTGACGAACGCCATCTAGACAACAAAATAAAAACAAAAACAAAACAAAACAAAGTGGTTTTCTAGGTAATAGGGGTTAGATGTTAGCCAATAAACGATAAACAAAATCTAAAACAAAATTAGATGCAAAACCAAACGATGTAAACTGGCTTGCTCCCCGGCAACGGCGCCAGAAAAAGGGGCTTGTTGACGGATAAAACTCGTATCCACCTACGATCCGCAAGCGTACGGACCTACACCTTTTTCACCACGGGGATTCCCTAGGTTCTTATCAATCCGCAAAGCAAGGGGATTACAAGCGTTTGATCTAGCTCTACTCACTAACTTAACCAAACCCTAACCTACGGTTAATCTAGAGAACAACTACGCTACACTAGAGAGAACGATTAAACCAACAAGATATATAAAAGACACTTGCCCATGGGTCTACGATACTTGAACATGCAACCGCTTAATATATCAAAACCGATCTAACCTATCGGGGGTTGTGGCCATGGTTTCACCCTTTCCCTCCCCCCGTACTGTCACTACACGGAGGTATTCGTGACTAGACCTTTGATGGACACGGCGTATTGAATGGTTCCAAGGGAGCATTGAGATCTTACTCCCTACACGACATGGTAGCTAGCCTTAAACAACAAAGCATCTTCAACACTAGATGTTAGATAGATAACCATACAAAGTAGCGATTACATCTCAAGATCGATTACAACCCATGGACAAATGAGAAGATTACCCCATCAAGGTGCTAGGCATAGCACTGTTGATCATGGTGACGCTTCCGACGATGTCTTCCTTCTCCTCCGGGGGTGTCTTGGCAGGGCCTCGACGTCCTCCTCCACTTGTGGTTGCTTCCTTCGAGTAGAGCGATCCTTCTCACGAATGATCTCCCTCCTCTTCTCTCTCTCTAGCTTGTGGACCGTCTCTCGGGCGAATGGCTCTCTCTCTACGAATGGCGGCGCCTCCACGTATTTAGAGTTGAAACATCTTCACGCTCAAGAAATGGGGGGCCGAACCGACCCTGGAATGGGCCAGGCCGGCCGCCCTGGGCCGACCGGCCTAGGTCCTTCCAGGCCCGGTTCGGTCGCCCCTTCGCACACGTGGGTCCTCTTGTCATTATGCACTTTGCCCCCTCCATTTGCACCATTTTGACGATGTCATCCTTGCGTCCAAGATGGAGGGTCTTCTCGCATGAAGTTCGGTCTTTTACGCTTCAATCCTCGGGGATGTTCCTTTGTAACACTTTGGTCCTTGCCACCTTTGGGAGTGATTTCATCATGCTCTCAAACACGAACGGGACTCCTCAATTGCTCCCTTGAACTTGTTGTGACTCCGTCCTTTATGTCCATGTTTTCCTGCAAAAACATATCACTTCCAAATGCACATACAAAGATGAACTTGTTATGTCATTAGCGTGCCTAGTGGCGGGTTAGTTCCATAATCAAATCTAAACCAAAGTGTAATGAACATGTTTGGTGCACCAAAATACACCGTCAACAGTACCGCTTGATGAAGAAGTTGGACAACTTCATGTGGATGCCCGAGGCACAAGAAGCACTCGACTCGCTCAAGAACCTGCTCAAGAGCCCACTAGTGCTCACAGCGCCAACGTCAGAAGAGCCCATGCTCCTGTACATCACCGCAACAACTCAGGTCATGAGCGCGGCACTGGTGGTCGAACAGGAAAAGGTAGGAAAGACACTAAAGGTGCAGCGTCTAGTGTACATAAGCGAGGTCCTCTCCGACACGAAGACTCGGTACTCGCAGATCCAGAAGCTGGTGTACGCTGTCCTCATCACCAAGCGTAAGCTCAGACATTACGTCGACGCGCACCCCATCACGGTGGTGTCCAAGTATCCGCCCGGTGAAGTGATTGAGAACCCCGAGGCTGAGGGAAGAATCGCCAAGTGGGCCCTCGAGCTGATGGGGCAGAAGATAAGCTACACGCTGTGCAGCGCTATCAAGTCGTAGGTGTTTGCTGACTTCATCACTAAGTGGACCGAGATCCAGACTCCTCCAGCACTGATCGAGCACGAGACATGGGTCATGTACTTTGATGGCTCTGTCATGAAAGAAGGAGTGGCAGCAGGACTTGTCTTCATTTCGCATCTGGGCGTGCGTATGGAGTACATGGCCCGACTGCATTTCCCAGCCTCCAACAATGTCGTGGAGTACGAATTGCTCATCAACAGGCTTCGGATCACCATCGAGCTCGGGATTCGTCATCTCGAGATCCAGTGAGATTTGGAGCTTGTCGTCGATCAAGTCATGAAAGAAAAGAACTACCTGAATCTGAAGATGGCACCTTATTGTTGGGCCGTGTGCGAGCTTGAAGACAAGTTCCATGGGCCCACATGTTACGCGATTACAACAAGGCGGTCGACATCCTCGCGAAGACAACGTCCAACCGGAAGCCCGTGCCAAACGGTGTGTTTGCCAGTGACCAGCACACCCCATCCGTTTGGGTCGACGAAGAGCAGCCGCAAGAACTCGAGGTATCGGAGGTCATGGAGAATGATCAAGAGCTAGAACCAAACTTGGAAGATCTAGACTGGCGATTCCCGATCCTCGAGTGGCTAGTCGAAGGAAAGCTACCGCCCGACCAGACTGAAGCTCGCCGCATCTCGCGACGCACCAAGGCGTTCGTCCTCATCGACGGCGAGCTGTACAAGCAAGGCGCAACAGGCATACTGATGCACTGCATCCTGGGAGATCAAGGCAAAAAGCTGCTATGAGAAATCCACGACGAAACGTGCGGACATCACGCGGGGCCGAGAACCCTAGTCGGAAAGGCGTTCCGAGAAGGTTTTTACTGGCCAACCGCAGTTGCTGACTCCAAGGACATCGTGCGACACTGCGAGGGGTGCCAGTTCTACGCAAGGCAAACCCGCCTCCTAGTGCAAGCACTCCAGACCATCACCATCACTTGGCCCTTCGCTGTGTGGGGATTGGATCTGGTCGGACCACTTCGACAAGCGCCTGGGGGCTTCACGCACCTGCACGTGGCTGTCGACAAATTCTCAAAGTGGATCGAGGCGCGCCCAATCACAACCGTCTGCTCTGAGGAAGCCGTGGTATTCTTCACCGACATCATTTATCACTTTGGGATCCCCAACTCGATCATCACTGACAATGGCACCCAGTTCACCGAAAAAAAGTTCCTCAAGTTCTGTGATGACAACAACATCCATGTGGACTGGGCTGCCGTCGCTCACCCAAGAACCAATGGATAAGTCGAGAGGGCAAACGGCATGATCCTGCAAGGCCTAAAGTCGTGAATCTTCAAACGCCTCGAGAAGTTTCGGGCAAGATGGGTCGCCGAACTCTCGTCCGTCCTCTGGAGCCTATGCACCACGCCAAGTCGAGCCACCGGCTACACGCTGTTCTTCATGGTGCATGGGTCGGAGGTGGTTCTCCCGACAGACATCGACTACGGGAGCCCAAGGGTCCGAGCATACACCAAAGAAGGGAACCAAGTCACCCTCGAAGACGCCATCGACCAGCTAGACGAGGCGCACGACATGGCACTCCTACACTCTGCTCGGTATCAGCAAGCCCTGTGGCACTACCACGAGCGCAACATATGAAGCCGCGAGTTCCAGGTCAACGACATGGTGCTACAACGAGTTCAGAGCAACAAGGACCGGCACAAGCTCATGCCCCCGTGGGAGGGGCCATTCATCGTCGACCAGGTGCTCCGCCCGGGAACGTTCGTGCCGATACAAAGACGGCAGAGTCATCTCGAATGCATGGAACATAGAATAGTCACGTCGCATTTATCCTTAAGCAAAGTTCTTTGTTCTACCTTTTGATCAATGAATGACATCGGTGCTTTGTTCATATGTTCCATAAGTTCTGTTTTTTTTGTTGGCTTACGATTCGCTTGCGTAAACACTTTAATGCTGAGCGGCAAGCGTTCCTGCCCCCATGTAGGGTCACTCACCACTCAGGGGCTACAACCTGGGGCACGATGCCTCCCTTTCGTTTTCCCGTTTTCAAAACAAGTTTTTTTTGAAAAACATATCTTAACCAATCGCCCGTGCGGATGGTTCCCACGGTATACCCATGCTTGCGAAGGAAAAAGATGTCAGCCTGCAGGCATCTTGGTGCCAGTGCTCATCCAGGTTCCGAGTACCCACGCCCCTGCGGCTACGGTGCAAAGGCTTGTGAGCACAACCTAGGCCAACAGGTCATCTTCCGACCTCTTTCAAAAGCACTTGGGCAACCGCTCAGGCTGCAGCCTGAAAAAGTTTCGCCTACAGAAACAGGCAAGTCTCGCTCAAACCTCCCGAGTTGCTCGAGGGCTACGCGTCCGAGTAGTGCTACTTTGCGGCTCAGCTTGGCCAAGCTTTCGAGCTCCTACACCCCAGCGGTTATGGACCGAAGCGCGGCCAGCTAAAGTCCTAAGTGTCACGGCACGGATTCGTAGTTTTTCCTAAGTATTCGAGGAAGGGATGACCGACAACAAGATTGACAAACAAAATCGAAAAAGCTCTGATCGAAAGAGCACTTGCACGAGGTTTTCTAGTTTTTTACAACTCAAAAGTAAATCTAACTAGAAGGCTCAGCATCACCTTTGTCTTTTGGTATCAGGCACCGGTCCTTCATCGCCGCTTCGGACATGGCATTGGCGAAGTAGACGGAGTCCACCTCGAACTTGTCATACTCATCGTCCAAGTAGCCGGGCCCCCATCCGCCACTCAGCTTCGCGCGGTCCAGCCCCGAGTAGTGCGAGTTTAACATGGCGATTACCCTGTGCACCACCATCTGAGCTGTCGCCAACGTCCGTTCTCGAACCATCCCCGCGGCAGTTGCGAGTCGATCCCCTAGGCGCTGAGTGGGCGCGACCCCAAGATCCGTCAACACCTTGTTGACATCCTTCGCCTGGCTGACGCGGGCCATGAGCTCTGTCTCACAAGCGATCAGCCTCCTGGTGGGACTTCCTGGCCCGCTTGAGGTCTTCGCCGGCCTCTGAGAAAGGAAAGGCGCAAAAATCAGTTGTAATGTTTGGCGAGCAAAAGAAAGAAGAAGCAGGGTAGAAGATACGTACTCGCATGGTTGTCAGACAGATCCTTGGCCACCTTACCCATCTCCTGAATTTTGATATGAGCCCTGGTAAGGAGGCTCTCCTTGTCCGCGAGCTGCTTTGTCAGCACGTCATGAGATGAGCGAAGGTCTGCCATCACCAAAAGCCAAGAGAGCTACGTCACAACACTACGCGAAAAGAAAGCATTACGGAAATCACAATCCCCGACCACTTACTCTGAATCTTTTCATCTCGCGCAGTGGAGGTCTCGCGGATCCGGGTCCCCTCGTCGGTGGCGCTCTGGAACTTGGCGGCCAGGTCGATGATGGGGTTGTTGGCGGTCTTGAGGTCCACCCTGGCGAGGACCAGGTCCTGCTACAGGTCGGCCACCTTCGCCTCAAGCGCCGCCTTCTCCTGGGCGGCGGTCTGGGTGGCAGACGTGGTTGGTTGGGTGGCAGGCTCGGTGGCTGAGCACAGCTCAGCGGCTATCTTCTCTGTCTCAGCCAGCTTCGCCTCGAGGGCGGCCTTCTCTGTCGCGGCGGCATCAGCGGTTGACTGCGCCACGGTGGCATGGTCCTCTATGGACTTCACCTTCGCCTCAAGCGCGGCTCTCTCTGACACCTTACTAGTCGCGGCCTCCACCGAGACCAGGCAAGCTGCGGCCAGCAACACCTCCAGCTAGAACTTCTCAGCCCGGAGCGCCTCGACGGTGTGCGCCTTCTCTGCGCTGCTGTTCATGAGCACCTGTGCTGAGCGGGATCTCACGTTCAGCAACGACAACAGAACGAAAAAACAATTCCAGAGGTGGGATCGCAAACTCACCGTCGTCGCGGGGAGGATCATCTCCTCGAACGCCAGGTTGACCCATCGCAGGCCCCGTTCGAGGCGCCGGCGGGCAAAGGCCTCATCGCTCTCATCAGTGCGGCCTCAACCCGTGGGAAGCACACGAGATCAAGGGGCCTCCTCTCCTCCAGTGTTGGCCCCCCCAAGCCGGCGGCGGGAGACAGATGAGCCCCCGAGCTGTCTCTGACCTCCCAGACCGCCGCCGGAAGAAAGCCGTCTGCCGTCGCCTCGGGGCTGGCGGTGTTCTGTGCGAAGAGGCGGGGCGACTCCTCGATCAGGATGACATCTGCGTCCTGCACGGTGGTAGTAGCAGCATCGGGTGCGGGCGACCTGGTCGGTGGATCTGCTACCGCGCCAGGGGCGGGCCCCGGGGGTGACGCGGCGGTAGATTCCGCCACCGCGGTCTCAATCGCGAACCCCTCGGGGGAGGCTCCAACCACTACATCCATGGAGGCTGGCATCGCGTACGGGGCTTCAACGTAAGCGTCTCCTGCCTCCTCCGCGGTAGCAATGAGGATGACAGGCGGCGCGGTCGTCTCGACCACCAGCTCCTCAGGCCCCGACAAGCACCGCTCCACCTCGGTCTGAAGGGTGGAGATGTCTCCTTCCGGGGGGTCAGCCCCTCCTCCCACCTGGCCTAGTGAGAGGCCGCTGTTCCCAGGGCTCCCGGTGCCCTGAGGTGGTATGGCAACCTCGGGGGCTGCAGACGCTGTGAACACTTCTCCGCCGGCCTGCACCGGTAGGGGAATAACCGCCTCGGGAGCTGCGGACGCATCAGCGACTCCGCTTCCGGCTTGCCCCGACAAGGGGGCTGGCGGCGCAGCCTGACTCAATAGCTTCCGTGGTGCTATGGTGAAGACACCGATGTCGGCGCAGCTGGAACAAGAAACAAACCGTGAGACAAGCAAAATCAACAACAATCAACGCAACAAGTTGGGTTGATGTAGCGACGCTTACCCCGTTGAAATGATACATGCCTGCTTGATGGGCCTAGCGGCTGCGCTCGATCCAGGGGCTGGCCTCTTGTGCCCCACGGGGCCGAGAGGTACCTGGACGGCCGGGGCACCGCCTCCCCGGATGACCAGCGATTGAAGACGACATGGGGGAGAAGTCCTTGGCATTGACCCTGCCTCTCGCGGTGAGCGTCCCCTCAGGGAGTGCAACCTCCGGCGTGACGCATTGTTGGAGGAGCGGTGGGAGGAAGAATCACGTCCCGACGGCTGACTGGATGGCTCACTCCGTCGATGGGAATGCCCCCTCTCCTCATAGGTGTGACGACCGCTGGGGACCGGGCGAGGGCGAACCTAGTACTGATCCCCCCGAGAAGGGCGGGGCGTCGAGCGCGACCTGGAGCTCCTACCATGCTCGCGAAGGGACGACGCCGGCCGTTGGCTCGAACTGGCCTCCGTGGCCTTGGGCTGTGGTGCGGGCGACGAGGGCGGCGACAACTCCACCTCGCTCCAGTCGACGTCCGCGCTAGCCTCATCGTCGGTCCATGTCAGGGACAACGAAGTATCCTCGTCCGAGGAGACGACGATCTCCCGGTTCCGTCGGCACTTCGCCCGCTGCTCATACCGGCTGCACTTGTCGACCTCCGCCTGCTTGTGCTTGGCCTTGCGGTTCTCCCACCTCTTCTCCACGGTGGCGTTGGCGCGATTTCGCGCCGTGTCCTCGGGAAGGGGAGCCCACGTGGGGAGGGTGGACGTGGATGCCACCTAAAAAGGGGAGGAGAAACAACCACGACAAACAACACCGAGTCAAGATTAGCAACAAGAAGCCCGAACAGGTTGGAAGGGGGAGGATACTCACCATTTTGTTGGTCCCCTCGTTGGGGAGCATGGGCAGCAGTTGGGACAGTGGCCACGAGTACCGCGCATTCCCGATGGCCTGCCCCACTGAAGGACCGAACTGGCGACCAGAGAGGGGGGAGTGAATGAGAGCTGATAAAAATTCTTCTCGAAGGAGATGGCTTCTCCAACAAGACGGACACGGCTTGGCCAAAACACTTCTCCAACTCAACTACCCAAGTTGGCCAAGACCACGTAGCCACTAGAGTGCTACTGATCTTAGGAATCAACAACTCATCCAACTAAAAAACTCACTCCAAACACGCAGCGGAAAACTGCACAACCTACTGTGCCACACCGGTCAGACCGATGGCTCCTGCCGGTCAGACCGATGGCACCGGTCAGACCGGTGGACTCTGTCGGTCAGGCCGGTGGCAACAGCAGATGCATAGCGAAGTTATAGGAAGCCTCAGTGACTTCTCTAGGCCCTGGAACAAAAACACCTCGAAAACTCAAACTGAAGGGGACGAAGAAACTCCACAAACCTAAGCAAAACTCCTTGGAACCTGCCAAGAACTGACCAGCAGCACCACAGCCCAAAGCCACACAGACCAGGCAGTTCACTCGAGGCAAATCCCACAGGGACCTTGCACCAGTCAGACCGATCACATGCACCGGTCAGACCGGTCAGGCCTGGGCAGCTCGGGATGAACAGCGAGCCGCGGGTCAACCCCTCCAAATCCAAATCCTGATCTCCCGATTCACTCCACGGATTCGCACAAGACTTTGGGGATACTAGGAGTACCTCATGGGCATCCCATAGCTACGATTTAGTCCACCAAAACTCGTTGAATCAAGAGGAATTGAGGGATTTCCACCAAGAACGCCTCTAACCCTAAACCGGAGAAAACCTCAAAATCGAGCCCCTTTACTCACGGATTTGGGAAGGGAATCATAAGGAAAAGAACCACGAAGGGTTCATGCATACATCCGCCACCAAATCCCAAAGAGAAAGGTCTCAAAACCGCCACAAGAAAATCGCCAAGAAAAGGCTCCGAAAATCACCAAAAATGGAAAACGGGAGAGCCACAATTAAGCCTTGAGGAACCACGCCGAATCATCTATACATGCCATGAAGGTTCATACAAGGTCTAGCTTGCCACCCAATCATCCATCCCTCTCTAAGGATCTCACCATGAAGCTGTCAAGCTAGTCCTAAAAATCCTAAGGAAAATAGGAAGGGAAAATAGCAAAAGCAAATGAGCTAGGGTTCCAAGAGATGGCTGCCATCCTCTCACCACTTGGGTTATATGGAGGCAAGCCGAAAGACGAAACTACCCCTATTACATTAAACTAAGATACACACCCCCGAAGGGCCTTTTGGGAAACTTCGTCGTAGCACCATCGGACGGACGCCCAGCGACCGCAAACTTGCTTAGCCTCGACGCAAGCCTTGCGATCCCGACATGTGTCCTCTGCTTCGAAGATTGTGGAAGCCGTCGTCGCACACCGGTCAGACCGGTCAGACCCACTGGTCAGACCGGCCTGATGCTGCTACACCTCCATCTTCGGTCTTGGCTTTGTGGATCAACCAAGGAACCTAGTGGTTTTCTAGTGAATCGCTGGAAACCCCGCGAACTCGGTGTAGCCTCTGCCAATCACCACTCATGACTTGGCTCCCACGTAGTCCCGGCTCGACCTTGGTTTTGAGTCTCAACCAAGAAACCGTTCATGACTTCATCTTGCCGTTCTTGCCACCATGCGGCCCGCACTTGACCCCGCTGGCCACCAGGTCCCTCGAACCAAGCCTACTTGTCTTCTCCACACCTGGAGGCCTACCCAGCAATGACCTTTCGCGCTTGTTCTTCACTTGCACCAACACCAGTCAAGCTGCAACCTGCACCTGCAATACTTAGCCAAGAGTCAGTCCACACAACATTGTTAATCACTCATCACACCAGGAAGCGACCATCCACCGGTCCTCGAACCACACAGGCTCTCAATCTCCCCCTTGATGAGTGCATTGACAACACACACATTTGGTAATCAAAGAGAAAAGGAAAAGAAAAGAAACGACTAAAAGAAACTCGAACAAGCGATCGATAGCCAACCAAAGGCAAAGAGCAAGATCTCTTGAGAGAGAAAAAAAATCTCGGTCCCCTTAGGCAAGGGCAACGGCTTGACACAACCGAGACAAAAGCAAGCTCAAGAAAAGAGCACAAACCATCAAAGCAAAGCCCGAAAACCACAAAGAGCTCCCCCTGCACACATGCAAGCTCCCCCTGAACCAATGCAACTCCCCCTGGACGAATGCATGCATACCACTTCATGAAATAGAGCAGCTGCACCAGCTCAGGTCCGACCGGTCAGACCGGTCCACCTCACCGGTTAGACCGGTGCACCAGATCTGCCTAGATCCTGACATTCACACTGGTCAGACCGGTGAGTGCCACCAGTCAGGCCGATGACCACCTAGGAACTGCAAGAGCCCAAAAAAGGCTCGAAACCACTCGGAAACCTTCTAAATGCATTCAAAAGGCCAAAACATGCTCAAACTTCTCCCCCTTGTTGACAATGCATGAATCAAGCCAAAATTAGGAAAAAATGCAACCTAGAGCTTCTCAAATAGACAAAATTCAACATAGGATGCTACACATATTCAAATGAGCAAGTCAGATACTCTATAGCTTCGTATGGACATAAACAACAAGATCACCAAGTTTCACAACCATTGGGCAAAGCTAAGATATAATTGAGCATTTTTGCAAAAAATTACCCTCTCATAGCAAGGACCTAAACATGAGCAAAACATGTCAAAATGGCAAAGCCACACAAACTTCATGCTAGGACAACCATTCTAAGCATAAGATCATCATAAACACCCACAAGCACCTCATGTCATGTCAAAGCCACCGAGCCATGTGCTTACTTCTATATATGAGACTTCTCATTGGTAAGCAACATGCAACGGTTTAGCACCCAAGGGAAATCAAATTAAGCACATATGACATGGGAGCACATTTTCCAAGCAATTTACATTTCATTTTCAGATTCATATTTCGTACATGAAATGTCTTTGCGACAAAAAGAAACTTATGCCCCTCCACAAGATAAAGCATGGAGGCTAAACATTCATCATGACAAATAAGCCTTTGGCCCCATATGCTCAAAATAAGCTATCCAAGCACAAATTAAGCATAGAAATGCCACTAAAATATGTCATGATCATATAAAGGCATTTACTCACAAGAGAGCGTACATGTGACATTTTTCAAAAACATAGCTATCCACCATGGATATAAATCAAGATCATCAAGAC
Source organism: Cenchrus fungigraminus (assembly GCA_036936925.1). Classification (NCBI taxonomy): domain Eukaryota; kingdom Viridiplantae; phylum Streptophyta; class Magnoliopsida; order Poales; family Poaceae; genus Cenchrus; species Cenchrus fungigraminus. Next base: position 78,098,885 of record CM072770.1, read on the forward strand.
CTAAGCCACACTAAGCCATATCATAGCAAACTAGCTCACAAGATCATATATAGCACATTATGGTGAACAATGTATATAGTAGAAGCTTTCCCCACACAATGCATATGATACAAAATGCATGCAACCTAAGATACAAAGATGCCTATACATCATGATACATATGCAATGCAAAAATGCAAGAAATGCACAAAATAAACTATACATATGCTACAAAGGAGCTCCCACACCAACTCAAGAAACCAAACAAAACAAGTTCTCCCGCAAACGAGTGAAAGTTGCTTGATCTAGGGACTTGGTGAAAATATCCGCTAGTTGGTTTTGTGTGGGTACATGGATCAAAGAAATTTTCCCTTTCTCAACATTGTCCCTCAGAAAATGGTATCTCACTTCTATATGCTTGGTTTTAGAATGAAGCACTGGGTTCTTAGCAACACTAATTGCACTCGTGCTATCACAAAAAGTGGAACCTTGGTATACTCCTCACCAAAGTCACTCATGGTGTATGCGATCCAAAGGAGCTGAGAGCAACAACTGGCTGCGGCAACGTATTCGGCTTCGGTTGTAGATTGAGCAACACTCGATTGTTTGCGGGAAAACCAAGACACCAAAGAAGAACCCAAGAACTGGCAAGTCCCAGAAGTGGACTTCCTATCCAACCGACACCCGACAAAATCCGCGTCTGAAAAACCGTGAAGCTCTAAGGAAGAAGACGTGGAGTACCAAAGGCCGAAGTCAGTGTTGACGGTCCTTACAACAAAAATTTGACTGTCAAAACCTCAGGTTCGAGATGAGTATGTGACAAGTTTCATGCACATTTTTATTACTAATAAAGTTCGACGAGTTGTGTTGTGAATTTCATAGGCAGGTACACATTTTGGGAGAATTTGGGACCAACGTGCCACATGTGCTAGGCACGGCCGAACCACCTGGTCTGGCCGGCCCTGCAAGTGCGGCCATCCTTGCAGGTGCAGCCGGCCCTGCCAGGTGCGGCTGGCCCTACCCCGTGGCACGTCTCTAGTCCAGAGCACCCCCTCTCCCTCGAGGACAACTTGGACGAGCGTGATTCACTGAAGAAATGTCGGTTTGATCAAATGGTGGAGGCTAGGATCACTTGGATCAATGGGTCCACTTATCCGATCGCTCAACCGCCACAACCGTCATACAGAGGTAATCCTAGGTGTCCCCGAGCACAGTCGGTGCATCACACGGCGCGGGGTAGGGCCGGCCGCACATATCAACTGGCGTGCCGGGCGAAAACGACCCAAGGAGCTGACCTACAACTGCCTCAGGAGCAGTGATCAGGAGCGTCCAAGGCGAGAGGCAGCACATCCCAGGGCCGGCCGTGCCTAGAGGTGCGGCCGCACCTGGGGTTGTGGCCCCCTGCGCTCCACCGACCTCCCTTGCCTATAAAAGGCACCTCACACTCGCTGGATTGAACACACAACGCAGGAGCATCTCCATTTCTCTCTTTTGTTCACTTAGAGTAGGATTAGTGTAGCTTGGGAGTTAGAGTCGAGTCGAGCTAGTCTCTGGGTTCCGGAGGAGTCTTCTTCTGGGTTCCGGTACTACTCTTGTATCCTTTCTTTGTTTAGACTCAAGTACAATTCAAGTTATCTTTCTATCTTACCTTTCAAGTCAATTACATTCAGCTTTTACTTTGCTCTAGAAGCTTTATTCTTGGTTTAGAGTAAAGTTAGTTTAATCTTGGTTAGCATAGCTCTCTTGAACCCTATAGTGTTGTGGTCGTTCTTCGCTTGATCTTCGGTGTTTCACCGTAGAGAGAGACCTTCCTTCGTGATATCCGGGGAAAGGTTCTTTGGTTCGTTGTGAGCGCGGTGCTCAGATCTTACCTTAGTCCTAGATTGGTGTCCTGTTCAATGGAATAGTTGTGGTACCCTAAGGAGGTGACAGCTCCGGACGGGCTTTGTAGTCCACCACATTAGTTCGGGCCGGTAGGATTCAGCGCGTCGTCATTCTCCCTTCTCATCCCAGTCTGAGAGCGCGGCTTTGCATGCCCCTGCAGCACTAGAAGAGCTTGTCGAGTTTAGATTGCCTTGGTTATCCTTTGCCTTAGTTCTTTACCTAGAGTTGACAAGAATAGATAGATTGTGTTAGGATCCTTTCTCGTCTCGTTGTCCTCCCAGCTCACTAGATCCTCTCTAACCCTTTATCAAGATCTCCTTATGTGTGTCAAGTTATCCCCGAATATCTTTATTTGTTACCCCCGCTATAACTCTTTACCGAGTCTTGTTACTCTCCACCGTTTATTCGATCATCTTTGCCGTAGTGCCTCCCTTGGGAAAATATAAATACGATAACCCGAATACCACCGGGTGATGTGCTACAACGGTAATCCGTGCACTTGCGGACCTTTCTTTGATGTGTGTATTACCAAAGACGTTCCCTAGCCCCATTACTAGGGGTATAAATCCGGTAGCGACGCTAGCGAGTGCCAACAAGCATTTCTGGCGCCGTCACCGTGAGTGCAAACCTAGTGGTGAGGCTAAGGAGCGTCAACAAGCATTTCTGGCGCTGTTGCCGGGGAGGCAATAGGCATAAGATGTCATTTAAACTTAGTGGTAGAGTTATCCAGGTTCGGTGAACCGCTATTTAAGTGGGTTTACCCTTGCTCTACTCTCGTGTACGCAGAGTAGTGCATGACCGGTTTCGACCTACCGTCCAACTTTCACGACAATCCAGAGTCACTTGTGAAGAGAGTGAGACTTCGTGTCCTCATTCCTCAGAAGTTTCTCTCGAGTCAAGAGACGAACACCGTTGATCCCGTAGATAGCACCTCATCAGCACCGATGGCCGAGAGGACGATCCACGAGATTTCCGCTCCCTCCAACACCAATGTCCCTACCAGAACGAACGTGATGGTGGGAGAAGGAAACTTTGAACTCAAGCCGGCGTTGATCAACATGGTGCAAGCAAGTCCGTTCTGCGGCAAGCCTAATGAAGATGCCAATGCACATCTCCAGCATTTCCTGGAGGTGTGTAGGACTTTCACTATCCGCGGAGTGACGGACGACGCAATTCGTCTTCGCCTATTCCCGTTCTCATTGCTCGGGAAGGCGAAGCAATGGTTTTATGCGGAGCAAGATGCCATCAACACATGGGATAAGTGCTCTAAGGCATTTCTCGCAAAGTTCTTCCCGGTGGGCAAAACCAATGCCCTCCGCGATAGAATTTCGGGCTTCCAACAGCAGAATGATGAGAATATCCCAGAAGCATGGGAACGTTTCCAGGAGTACATCACCGCGTGCCCACACCACGGCTTGCAGGGGTGGTTCTTAATTCAAACCTTCTACCACGGGCTCAAGCGTACCACCCGTGAGCACCTAGATGCAGCCGTTGGAGGAGCCTTCTTCTCACTACAAGTACCCGCCGCCAAGGAATTGATCGAGAAGATGGTGGCAAATCAAAGTTGGGATGGAGATCGTCTCCAACCCCGTACCCGTGGTGTACACCAAGTCGATGGAATCGACATGCTCGCCGCCAAGATGGACCTCCTAATGAAGAAATTGGAGGCACCGAGCAGTATGGAGACCGCCAAGATTATGGACGCTCGCATGCCATGCGAGGTTTGCGGTAATGTGGGTCATTCGGTAATGATTATCCCGAAACAAGGGAAGAAGCCAGCTTCATCAACAATGGTAACAACAACGGGTTCCGCAACAACAACTACAACAATCAAGGGTGGAACTCGAGGCCCAACTTCCCGTTCAACAATCAAAATGGAGGTAATTATTCTAACAATTTCAATAATCAGCCTTCCATTAAAGATCTTGTCTTTGGCCAAGCTAGAATTAATGAAAACTTAAAGAAGAAGCTAGCCGCCAATGATAAAGTTCTTGAAAATTTGAACTCCACTATCGAATCTTTCGCTACTGTTATGAAGAATCAGCTAAGCTTTAATAAAATGATAGAAACCCAACTTGCTCAGCTTGCTACTTCTTTACCTTCTTCCGAGTCGGGTGGAATCCCGGGGCAACCCGAGCCTACCCGAGAGAATGTTAGCTTTGTATCCACCAGATGGGGTAAGCCATCTAGGAGGGTGTATGCACCTAACCATGTAGGGAAACTCATACACCAAATCCAAGACCCATGGGAGGAATCAGTAGTCTTGCACAATGAAGACAATGGATATCCGGCTATCACATGCACGATCTACTATCAAAAGATCAAGAATGCTCTTTGTGACCTTGGTGCGAGTGTCAACCTCATGTCCAAGGCCATGTTTGAGGAGTTAGGATATCCTGCTCTCTCTCCGACAATGATGACAGTCCAACTTGCCGACTCATCGATTAAATATCCAGAGGACATTGTGGAAAATCTCTTGGTGAATGTCAAAGGCTCATATGTCTTTGCGGATTTCATGGTCCTCGACACACAAGAAGAAATGCCGCTTATTCTTGGGTGACCGTTCCTAAGAGATGTCAATGCAAGCATTGATGTCAGAGCCGGAAGGATTTAATTCCGCATAGGGCGAAGAAACATGACATTCACATTCCAAGCAAAGGAAGAGCAATGTTACCTAGTGCAAGATGAGGAATCTAGAGAGTGGAGGAAGCCACAGCCTCAATACAAGAAAGAAAAGGTGGCCCCGACCAAGCCCAAGGTGGATAGCCTCATCACAACGATGAGGAAGCATTGGGAGCAAGACAAAGCATTCAAAGGGTGCCACCAAACAAGGAAGCCGAAGGAAATCAACAAGGCTAAGGGGGAAGAGAAGACGGAAACCAAAAACACCCCCGCTAAAGCCTCACCGACTTCAACGCCACCGAAGAAAACAAAGAGGGTGTGGCGTGTGAAGGGAGCATCATCCGAATCTTCCACTCCGGGACCAGACGAATCCAAGAACAATTGAGCAAACGGAGGAGTCCCGCTCACGGACTCTAAACTACGAGCCCTCACCGTGACGTAAACCGGTATTTATCTCATATTTCCCTTCCAACATTTGTTTTCATGCATCAAGCATATTTAAATTTCAAATTTGATTTCACCATTGCATTAGTAAGTAAACAAGACATAGAAAAACAGTTTTGGAGATTTTTGGTGATACAGCCGAACCTAGAGGTACGACCGTACCTCCCCTCGACAAAATTTTTGTGTATGATGTTTACAGGAGGGGACACGAGTGCTTGGAGCAAATGGAGTAGGGCCGGCCGAACCTAGTGGTACGGCCGTACCTATGATCTTCCACGAATCCATCAAGCCAACCACTACAAGCTTCCAAGTGCTCAACTCATCACCAGAATGAAGACACGCCAACCAGGTAGTCAAAAATTAGCTTGGGGGAGACCCCATTTTCAATCAAGGAAGGTATGTCCATCCAAACCAATTTTCAACATCTTGTTTATCACATTTGAATAAAAGAAAAACAACAAAAATATTTGCTTCAACCATGTGCTTGAAATCTTGTCTATATCCTCACTTTGGAAATGATGAATAGTTGCTATGTTAAAACTTTGCAAGAACCTAGTGTACAACCTTGTGCTCTATGAGCATCTGAATTTGTTGGTATATTTTGAGACAAGAGCCTGAATTAAAACTTTGTGGGAAGCAAATGCTTATGACCAAACCTAGGGTGTTAACTAATATGATATGGTGAGACAATGTTGATCTTGCTCTATTTCATAGTATGGTGAAAATCTCGGATGATTTCTTTTGAAAATAAAACAAGACAAGTTTCTCAATATTCATATCACCTACCAAAGCCATATGTCGATATCAAAGTATAAACCTTCAACATATGCTTGCTTGTGACCCTTTGAGTTTTGCCAAATTGTTGTGACCCTTGGTAGCATCTTTTCATGCTTCCATGATCGAGATCACGTACACCCACATATACAAGCTAACTTCCACATGGGGAGTTACGCAAAACATGCCATCCACCCACCAAAAATAAATACTCCAAAGTTCCAAAGAGGTTTCTCTTCTTGTATTCTTGCAAAAGGAGAGAGGGTTCATTGAAAAAAAAGGTATATGCTCAAGAAGCATAATATATATATATATATATATATATATATATATATATATATTTGTGCTCTAATCAAAGAGCATAGAAAAAAAAAGTGAAGCATTACCACCCTCCGAAATAAAAGCATGAGGAGAATCTCAAACCAAGGAGTACTTAGAAAACAAACAAAAATATTCCACACACTTGCACATCTCGATCAAGTTACATGACTAATTTCTTCTTGGATCCGGTCTTTGGCTCGACAACATCATGTGGCACGAGTGAGTCTCGTGCTTATCCTACCCAAAGCTCCACATACAAGCCATAGAGTAGGAAGTTGAGGCTCGCTCAATGCCTTTGGTGAGGTAACAAATACCACTTGAGCGATCGAGGGAACCATCCGAGGAACCTTGTCTTTCTTTGCAAAAAATTCAAAACTCCGAGATAGGATCCAGAAAAGAAGAGTAAGTGATGCAAAGTCAAAACCATTCTACTCTTCAACCTTCGAAGGCAAGGTGGAAAGTTACAAGCCCCACAGGTAAAATAAGGCTAAGTTTCTCTCCTACCAATCTTTTCAAATAGCAAGTAAAGCATGGAGTTGTGCATAGGTACTTGCCGAGTGGTAACATCAATGCAACTCCTGATCCACCGAGGCCAAGTCTAGGCTTTGCTCGAGGACGAGCAAACGTTTAGCTTGGGGGAGTTTGTTGACGGTCCTTACAACAAAAATTTGAACGTTAAAACCTCGGGTTCGAGAGGAGTATGTGACAAGTTTCATGCGCATTTTTATTACTAATAAAGTTTCACGAGCTGTGTTGTGAATTTCATAGGCAGGTACACATTTTGGGAGAATTTGGGACCAACGTGCCACATGTGCTAGGCACGGCCGAACCACCTGGTCTGGCCGGCCCCGCAGGTGCGGCCGGTCTTGCAGGTGTGGCCGGCCCTGCCAGGTGCGGCCGGCCCTGCCCCGTGGCACGTCTCTGGTCCAGAGCACCCCCTCTCCCTCGAGCACAACTTGGACGAGCGTGATTCACTGAAGAAACATCGGTTTGATCAAATGGTGGAGGCTAGGATCACTTGGATCAATGGGTCCACTTATCCGATCGCTCAACCGCCACAACCGTCATGCAGAGGCAATCCTAGGCATCCCCGAGCACAGTCGGTGCATCACACGACGCGGGGTAGGGCCGGCCGCACCTATCAACTGGCGTGCCGGGCGAAACCGACCCAAGGAGCCGACCTACAACCGCCTCAGGAGCAGTGATCAGGAGCGTCCAAGGCGAGAGGCGGCACATTACAGGGCTGGCCGTGCCTAGAGGTGCAGCCGCACCTGGGGTTGTGGCCCCCTGTGCTCCACCGACCTCCCTTGCCTATAAAAGGCACCTCACACTCGCTGGATTGAATACACAACACAGGAGCATCTCCATTTCTCTCTTTTGTTCACTTAGAGTAGGATTAGTGTAGCTTGGGAGTTAGAGTCGAGTCGAGCTAGTCTCGGGGTTCTAGAGGAGTCTTCTTCAGGGTTCCGGTACTACTCTTGTATCCTTTCTTTGTTTAGACTCAAGTACAATTCAAGTTATCTTTCTATCTTACCTTTCGAGTCAATTACATTCAGCTTTTACTTTGCTCTAGAAGCTTTATTCTTGGTTTAGACTAAAGTTAGTTTAATCTTGGTTAACATAGCTCTCTTAAACCCTATAGTGTTGTGGTCATTCTTCGCTTGATCTTCGGTGTTTCACCGTAGAGACAGACCTTCCTTTGTGATATCCGGGGAAAGTGAGAGCCATGTGTGGTTCGAGGACCGGTGGATGGTCGCTTCCTGGTGTTATGAGTGATTGACAACGTGGTGTGTTCTGATTCTTGGCAAAGTATTGCAGGTGCAGGTTGCGGCTTGACTGGTGTTGGTACAAGTGAAGAGCAAGTGTGAAAGGTCGTTGCCGGGGAGGCCTCCAGGTGTGGGGAAGACAAGTAGGCTTGGCTCGAGGGACCTGGTGGCCAGCGGGGTCAAGTGCGAGCCGCATGGTGGCAAGAACGCCAAGATGAAGTCATGGACGATTTCTTGGTTGAGCCTCAAAACCAAGGTCGAGCCGGGACTACGTGCGAGCCGAGTCATGAGTGGCGATTGGCGGAGGCTACACCGAGTTTGCGGGGTTTCCGGTGGTTCACCAGAAAACCACTGGGTTCCTTGGTTGATCCACAACGCCAAGACCGAAGACCGAAGACAGAGGTGCAGCAACATCAGGTCGGTCTGACCGGTGAGGAGCACCGGTCTGACCGATGTGCGACGACGCAGTCCGGAGACTTCGAAGCAGAGGACACGCGTCGGGATCGCAAGGCTTGCGTCGAGGCTAAGCAAGTTTGTGGTCGCTGGGCATCCGTCCAATGGTGCGAAGGCAAAGATTCTCAAAGTGCCTCTCGGGGGTGTGTATCCTAGTATTAGGCCTTAGGGGTAATTTAATCTTTCGGCTAGCCTCCATATAACCCAAGTGGTGAGAGGATGGCAGCCATCTCTTGGAACCCTTGCTCATTTTGTTTTGCTATTTTCCTCTTCCTTTTTCCTTTGGAATTTCAAGGAATTTCTAGGACTAGCTTGAGAGCTTCATGGTGAGATCTTGAGAGAGGGATGAAAGATTGGGAGGCAAGCTTGACCTTGTATGAACCTTCATGGTATGTATAGATGATTCGGCGTGGTTCCTCAAGGCTTGATTGTGTTCTTCCCATTTTCCCTTTTTGGTGGTTTTCGGAGCCTTTTCTTGGCGAATTTCTTGTGGCGGTTTTGAGACCTTTCTCTTTGGTATTTGGTGGGGGTGTATGCATGAACCCCTCGTGGTTCTTTTCCCTTTGATTCCCCTCCCAAATCCGTCAGTAAAGGGGCTCAATTTTGGGGTTTTCTTGGCTCTAGGGTTAGAGGAGTTTTTGGTGGAAATCCTTCGATTCCTCTCGTTCTAGCAAGTCTTGGTGGACCAAATATTGGCTATGGAATGCCCATGAGGTGTTCCTACTATCCCAAAGTCTTGTGCGAATCCGTGGAGCGAATCGGAAGATCAAGGTTTGGATTTGGGGGTGTTGACCCGCGGGCTGCTGTTCATCCCGAGCTGCCCAGGCGTGACCGGACTGACCAGTGCTCTTGACTGGTCTGACCGGTGCAAGGCCTTTATGGGATTTGCCTTGGGTGAACTGCCTGGTTCGTGTGTCTTTGGGCTGAGTTGTTGCTGGTCAGTTCTTGGCAGGTTTCGAGGAGTTTTGCTAGGCTTTGTCAAGGGTTTTCTTCCTCTGCAGTGTGAGTTTTGGAGGTGCTTTGTGTTCCAGGGCCTAGAGAAGTCACTGAGGCTTCCTGGAACTTTGCTGTGCACTTGCTGTGTGTCACCGGCCTGACCGGCAGAGTCCACCGGTCTGACCGGTGCCATTGGTCTGACCGGCAGGAGCCATCGGTCTGACCGGTGTGGCACAGACAGTAGACTGTGCAGTTTTCCGCTGCGTGTTTCAAGTGTTTGGTTCGTTTGGTTGAGTTGTTGGTTCCTCGGACCAGTAGCACTCCAGTGGCAATGTGGCCAACTTCGGTAGTTGAGCCGGAGACGTGTTTTGGTTAGCTGTGTTCGTCTTGTTGGAGTAGCCATCTCCTTCGAGAAGAATTTTTATTGGCTCCCATTCACTCCCCCCTCTCTGGTCGCCAGTTCGGTCCTTCAAGTGGTATCAAAGCCGGTTACGGATCTTCAGATTCTAACCAGTCTAAGATCCAAGGATGGCGTACCAGGAACGGGGTTCGGGTCCTCCGCACTTCGATGGCAAAAACTACCAGATGTGGCAGAGGCGGATGGCGGCTTTCCTCCGCGGTAAGAGTCAGATCCTTTGGGATGTTACGGTGAACACAGCTTATGTTCATTCGATTAACTTCCTTGCTCCGGGATCGAGGGACATGTTTGACACCAACAACAAGGCGGTCGACTACTTGTTTCGTGCTCTGTGTCAGTCCGAATTCGATCGGGTTCAGACAGAGGACTTAGCTTGTAGGATTTGGGAGCAGTTGAAAGATGCTCATGCTGGGAATGCTCAGGTTCAGGCTCGGATGTACGCGACTTACCGGAGAGAGTACGAGAACTTCACTCATCTCCCCGGCGAGTCCGTCGATGTCCTTTTCCAGCGGTTTACGGTTGTGGTGAACAACATGAGAGCCAATGTGGCCGTGCTCCCATACGATGATCATGATAGAGCCGTGAAGCTCTTGCACTCATTGGATCGCACCGTATGGGACGGAAAGGTCGAGGCTATTATTGAGTCCGAGAAGTATGACACCCTGACCGTGAACGAGCTGTTCTCGAAGCTCAAGTCAGCTGAATTGGACCGTGGTGTGACTACCCGTCTTGAGAGCCCGACTAACTCTCATAGTCTTGCTCTCGTCGGTGGCAAAGGGGCTAAGTCTAACGCTAACGCATCCTCCAGGATGTACTCTCTATCTTCTTTGATGTCTTTGCCAGACGAGTTATTCGACGTGCTTGGAGAGGACGAGCTGGCGCTGCTGACTAGTCGTTTCAAGAGGATGCACGAGAACCGAGTCAACACAAGGAGGAATAGGAGGACATGCTTTCAGTGCGGCAAGCCAGGACACTTCGTCGCCGACTGTCCGGAGAAGATGGAGAACAAGCGCGGCTACAAGGACGGCTACAAGAACCAGTCGAAGACGGATGGCAAGTACCGATCGAGGCGCGATCACAAGCCAAAGCACAAGCACAAGCACAAGGACGAGCGACGATCGAGGAAGAAGGACGGCCGCGGCAAGGCCCGAGCGATGGTCGTAGCGAGCGACGTCGACTCCAGCTCCGCCTACTCTTCCTCGAGCTCGAGCAGCAGTGAAGATGAAGGTGATCGGCGTAAGAACAAGAAGTCATCCAAGAACTTGAGCGGGCTGAGCTCCTACGCGAGAGATGGCTCCTGCGGCATGGCTTGTAGCTCCGGCAGCAAGAAGAGTCACCAGAGCGACTCGGACTCCGACTCCGAGGATGAGGTATGTGACGAGCTTCCCTTCTTGCGTGAGGAGAATGAGCGTCTTGGCAAGTTGCTTGATAATCGTGATGACATGCTTAGAAAGGCAAAGAAGATGAGGAAAGAGCTTAGGGCCTCACTAGAAGATTCTTGGAACCGAGTAGCTGAGCTAGAAACCCAGAATCTTGATGCTAAGCTTGAGATAGATTCGCTTAAGGCTTCACTAGTGGTTTTTGATGAGATTGATTGTTGTGATTGCTCTTTGTACCTAGCTGATCTTACTACTCTTAAGGATAAGCATGCCTCTACTTGTGATGAACTAGATGTGCTTAGGGTTGAAGTGGCCGAGCTTAAATCTAGACCTACTTTGCTAGGTGCTTGCACTTCTTGCCCTGTTTTGCATGGAAAGATTGATGAGATGCATGCTTACATTGTTTCTCTTGAGGCTAAATTGAAAGAACCTCTTCCCACTTCTTGCTCTACTTGTGAAGTGCATGCTTTGAAAAATCTGGAACTTGCACATTATGTGGATCGCTTGCAGGATGAGAATGATAAGTTGAGAAAAATGATGGGTTGGTTGTCGGGTCATGAACCACAGCTTAGGATGATGATAGAGGCATACAAGCGCTATGATGGGCAAGCACTTGGTTCGGAGAAGGTTGGAGAGTGTAGTGGTGAGGGAGGAGAGAAGATTGGTAATATCCAAGCTCCACCAAAAACCTTCCACAAAGATGCCTATGCTCCTAAGCACAACCCATTGAGAAACAAACTTGACACAACCCCAGATCCTCCCATATTTCCTCACCATACAAATGACTTTCAAAAACCGGTGAAGTTTGTGAGCTCCAAGGAGAGTGAGGTTGGAGAGAAGAAGGGTGAGAAGCCGAGTGAGGAGAAACCAAGTGAGCAGCCCAAACCCAACCCTAAACCTAAGCTCATACGGTTTCATTGTGACTATTGTGGGAGAGATGGTCACAAGGGTGAGTTTTCCTTCAAGACGAAGCGTGAGGAGAGAATGGCAAGGGAGTGGGCTACCAAGGACAAGTACCACCCTTCCAATGGTGTACTTGAGCCTCGTATGCAGATGCCCAGGGCCAAGGCGATTGTGAGGATGGTTCCGGCTTGGGGAGATCGAAAGGTGGCAGGCGGTGTTGCTGGCCGAGCACCACCGGTCAGACCAGTGCACTCCACCAGTCAGACCGGTGCTGGTCTGGGCAGACAGCAGTTCGGTTTCCGTGCTCATGCGGATGCTCGGTTCGGTTCTGGTGGTCGTGGTTCTGGTGGTTGGCATGGAGAGTTTGCAGGTGGTCAGTTTGCTAGACGTTCTCCACATCGTGCTCAATACGATGGTGGGAGGAGTCGTAGCTTTGAGATGGAGAGGAGGAACGGTCCACGGTCTTCCTTTTGTGGTTTTCGTTCTCCTCCAGCTAGACAGGGGTGGTTCCCTCGTGGTGGTTCCCATGGTGGTTTTCGTGGTGGTAGTTTTGATAGGCGTGATTATATGGTTTGTGCTAACCCCACTTTGGAGCAAATGGCTCAGCACTGGTTTTACTCTTTTGGTACTAACCCTAGTGTTGAGTCATTTGTTTGCTCACGTGCTCGTTTTTGAATTTCAGGTGGGAGACTTGAGGAACGTTTTGTTGATTGACTCCGGTTGCTCGAGGCATATGACCGGAGACAAGGGGTGGTTCTCAAGTCTCCTCCTGGTGGTGTCCAAGACATACATCACCTTTGGGGACAATGGGCGAGGGCGTGTGCTTTCAGAAGGTGAGATTAAGGTAAGTGAGAAGGTCACTCTCAGGCGAGTTGCTCTTGTTGAATCGCTCGGATTCAATTTGCGTTCTGTTTCCCAGCTTTTGGATGAGGGTTTTGAGGTGTTGTTTCGGCCTGGTAGTTCTCGGATTTTGGATTCTCGAGGGGACCTAGTTTGCATGGTCGTTCCCGAGGGTCAAGTTTTCCAAGCGGATTTCTCTCAGTCTTCTGGTGTGGCTCGTTGCTTTTTGGCTGGTTCTTCGAGTGAGTTGTGGAAGTGGCATAGGAAGTTGGGTCACTTAAGCTTTGACCTTTTGTCTCGCTTGAGCAAACTCAATTTGGTCCGAGGATTGCCACGGCTGAGGTTTGAGAAAGAGTTGGTTTGTGCGCTGTGTCGGCATGCTAAGATGGTAGCTTCTTCCCATTCACCCCTCAGCGATGTAATGATGGAGCTTCCATGCGAGCTGCTCCATATGGACCTTGTTGGCCCAGCTCGTGTGCGATCTGTTGGTGGGAAGTGGAACGTCCTAGTTGTGGTGGACGACTACTCTCGGTATGCGTGGGTTTTCTTTCTTGAGGTGAAAGGGGTGACGTTTGGTTTTGTTCGAGATCTTGTCTTGAGGTTGAGAACGAGAGGCACGGAGATGCCATACGAGCGATCCGCAGTGACAATGGCTCGGAATTTAAAAACTCTCGCTTCGAAACCTTTTGCCATGACTTGGGTCTTGAACACCAGTTTTCGAGTCCGTATACGCCTCCCCAGAACGGCGTGGTGGAAAGGAAAAATAGAACCTTGTGCGAGATGGCTCGGACAATGCTCGATGAGCATAGGACTCCGAGAAGGTTCTGGGCTGAGGCGGTGAATACCGCGTGCTATGTGTCGAACAGGATTTACCTCAGGGTGCATAAGAAGAAAACTTGCTACGAGTTGATGCACGGTAGAACCCCCAAGGTGAGTCACTTTCATGTGTTTGGGTGAAAATGCTTTATCCTGAAGAAAGGTAAGAAGTTGGACAAGTTCGAGGCTAGGTCTATCGATGGTATTTTCTTTGGTTACGCGTCTCATTCTAGAGCATTTCGAGTGCTCAATCTTGAAACTAACCAAATCGTGGAGACTTGCGAGGTTACCTTCGACGAGACACAGCCACGTAGTCAGCTTGTTTTTGAGTGTGCAGGTGACGAGGAACTTGGCGAGGATATTTTCCAGGAGGAAGAGCATGAACATGGAGATGTTGAAGATGGTGGTGTGGTGCCCGTGGCTGAGCATGTACCTACTACTTCGACTACGATTGAGAACGGGCCCTCTCCCACACCTACAACGACAAACCTAGATCAACGAGAAGCTGCTGTTGAGGGGGAGGTAGCATCAAGGCGAGAACCTCCCTGGCGAGTTCATGTGGATCATCCCGCTTCGAGAATCATCAGCGACATCAATGATCGTACTACACGGTCGAGGGTTCGGAACAATTCTCATTTCGCTCATGCTGCTTTTGTTGCTACCTTTGAGCCCAAAGACATTAGACACGCGCTATCTGATCATAATTGGGTTAATTCGATGCATGAGGAGTTGGAAATTTTTGAGAGGAACCAAGTTTGGGAGTTGGTGGATCCTCCACCGGGGTGTAAGCCGATTGGGACAAAATGCTTGTGGAAAAATAAAGAGGGAGAGAAAGGAGAGGTGGTGAGAAACAAGGCGAGGTTGGTGGCGCAAGGGTATAGTCAGAAAGAGGGGATCGACTACGAGGAGACCTTTGCTCCCGTAGCCCGTTTGGAGGCGATTAGGATCCTTCTAGCCTTTTCCATGGCTAAAGGGTTCAAATAGTACCAAATGGACGTGAAGAGTGCTTTCCTGAACGGTGTTTTGGAGGAAGTAGTGTATGTGAGGCAGCCTCCAGGGTTTGAGAGTGAGAAGTACCCCCACCGGGTGTACAAGTTGAGGAAGGCGCTGTATGGGTTGAAGCAGGCGCCTAGAGCTTGATACGGTAGGTTGAGGTGGTTCCTGTTTGAGAGAGGGTTTGAGATGGGGAAGGTCGATCAGACCATGTTTCTCCTCAGACGGGGCAAAGATATCCTAATTGTGCAGGTATACGTGGATGATATTGTCTTTGGTGGCTCGTCTAACTCTTTGGTTGCAAGGTTTGCAGAAGACATGAGCAGGGAATTTGAGATGAGCATGATGGGTGAGTTGCAGTTCTTCCTCGGCCTCCAGATCAAGCAATCCAAGGAAGAACATTCGTGCACCAAGCAAAGTACACCAAGGACATTGTGAGGAAGTTCAAGATGGAGGACTCCAAGGCCATGGCGACGCCTATGAGTACGACTACAGCTCTTGATGCGGACGAGGACGGTGAACACGTGGACTAGAAGGAGTACCGAAGCATGATCGAGTCACACCTCTACTTGATGGTGACGAGGCCGGACATCCAATTCTCAGTATGTCTTTGCGCTCGTTTTCAAGCGTCTCCGAGGACTTCGCATCGGCAAGCAGTCAAGCGCATATTTAATTATTTGCGACATACTCCCGACTTCGGCCTTTGGTACTCTGCGTCTTCTTCGTTGGCTCTTCATGGATTTTCGGACGCGGATTTTGCCGGGCGTTGGTGGATAGGAGGTCCACTTCTGGGACTTGCCAGTTTTTGGGTTCCTCTTTGGTGTCTTGGTCTTCCCGCAAACAATCGAGTATTGCTCAATCCACTACCGAGGCAGAGTATGTGGCCGCAGCTAGTTGTTGCTCTTAGCTCCTTTGGATCACATACACCATGAGTGACTTTGGTGAAGAGTATACCCATGTCCCACT
Organism: Cenchrus fungigraminus; assembly: GCA_036936925.1. NCBI lineage: Eukaryota > Viridiplantae > Streptophyta > Magnoliopsida > Poales > Poaceae > Cenchrus > Cenchrus fungigraminus. The sequence continues at coordinate 78,114,379 of CM072770.1, forward strand.
TCAATGTGATAGCACAAGTTTCATAAGTGTTGCAAAGAACCCAGTGCTCCATTCTAAAACCAAGCACATAGAAGTGAGGTATCATTTCCTGAGAGACAACGTAGAGAAAGGGAAAATCGTTTCCATCCATGTACCCACACATGACCAGCTAGCCGATATTTTCACCAAGCCCCTAGATCAAGCAACTTTCACTCGTTTGCGGGGGGAGCTTGGCGTGTGTTTGATTTTCTGAGTTGGGTGTGTGGGAGCTCCTTTGTAGCATATGTATAGCTTTCCTTTGTGCATTTCTTGCATTTTGCATTGCATGTGTAACATGATGTATAGGCATCTTTGTATCTTAGGTTGCATGCATTTTGTATCATATGCATTGTGTAGGAAAAAGCTTCTCCTATATATATTGTTCACCATGGTTTGATATATATGTCCTTGTGAGCTAGTTTGGTAAGCTATGGTTAGTTTGGCTTAGCTCTTGATGATCTTGATTTATATCCATGGTTGCTAGCTATGCTTTTTGAAAAATGTCACATGTATGCTCTCTTGTGAGTAAATGCATTTATATGATCTTGACATGTTTTAGTGGCTTGGCCATGCTTAATTTGTGGTTAGATAGCTTATTTTGATCATATGGGGCCAAAGTCTCATTTGCCATCATGAATGTTTAGCCCCCATGCTTTATCTTGTGGAGGGGCATAAGTTCTTTTTTGTCGCAAAGACATTTCATGTACCAATTATGAATCTGAAAATGAAATGTAAATTGCTTGGAAAATGTGCTCCCATGTCATATGTGCTTAATTTACTTGCTTTTGGGTGCTAAACTGTTGCATGTTGCTTACGAATGAGAAGTCTCATACATAGAAGTAAGCACATGGCTCGGTATGCTTTGACGTGACATGAGATGCTTGTGGGTGTTTATGATCGTCTTATGCTTAGATGGTTGTCCTAGCATGAAGTTTGTGTGGCTTTGCCATTTTGATATGTTTTGCTCATGTTTAGGACTTTGCTCATGAGAGGAATTTTTTCGCAAAAATGCTCATTTATATCTTAGCTTCACCCAATAGTTGTGAAACTTGGTGATCTTGTAGTTTTTGTCCATACGAAGCTATAGAGTATCTAACTTGCTCATTTGGAGGTGTGTAGCATGCTATGTTGAATTTTGTCTATTTGAGAAGCTCTAGGTTGAATTTTTCCTAATTTTGGCTTGATTCATGCATTGTAAACAAGGGGGAGAAGTTTGAGCATGTTTTGGCCTACTAAACACATTTAGAGGGTTTTCAGGTGGTTTCGAGCCATTTCTGGGCTTTGTTGTGCACCGGTCTGACCGGTGGAGGTCACCGGTCTGACCGGTCAGAGTGCTGGCCTTGTTCACATGTTGGGCACCGGTCTGACTGGTGAGGTTGACCGGTCTGACCGGTCAGAGCAAAGCTGAGGCAGCTGCTCTGTTTTGTGATGTGGTTTGCATGCATTCATCCAGGGGGAGTTGCATTGGTTCAAGGGGAGCTTGCATGTGTGCAGGGGGGCTCTTCGTGGTTTTCGAGCTTTGGATTGGTGGCTTGTGCTCTTTGCTTGAGCATGTTTTTGTCTCGGAGGTGTCGAGCTGTTGCCCTTGCCTAAGGGGTCCGAGACTTGACTTCTTCAAGTGATCTTACTCTTTGCCTTTCCTTTGGCTTTCGATCGCTTGTTGGAGTTTCTTTTGGTCGTTTCTTTTCTTTTCCTTTTCTCTTTGGTTACCAAAACGTGAGTGTTGTCAATGCACTCATCATGGGGGAGATTGAGAGCCATGTGTGGTTCGAGGACCGGTGGATGGTCGCTTCCTGGTGTGATGAGTGATTGACAATGTCGTGTGGACTGATTCTTGGCTAAGTATTGCAGGTGCAGGTTGCGGCTTGACTGGTGTTGGTGCAGGTGAAGAGCAAGCACGAAAGGTCATTGCTGGGTAGGCCTCCAGGTGTGGGGAAGACAAGTAGGCTTAGCTCGAGGGACCCAGTGGCCAGCGGGGTCAAGTGCGGGCCGCATGGTGGCAAGAACGGCAAGATGAAGTCATGGACGATTTCTTGGTTGAGACTCAAAACGAAGGTCGAGCCGGGTCTACGTGGGAGCCGAGTCATGAGTGGCGATTGGCGGAGGCTACACCGAGTTCGCGGGGTTTCCGGTGGTTCACCAGAAAACCGTTGGGTTCCTTGTTTGATCCACAAAGCCAAGACCGAAGACCGAAGACGGAGGTGCAGCAGCATCAGGCCGGTCTGACCGGTGGGTCTAACCGGTGGGTACCAGTCTGACCGGTGAGGAGCACCGGTCTGACCGGTGTGCGACGACGCAATCCGGAGACTTCGAAGCGGAGGACACGCGTCGGGATCGCAAGGCTTGGATTGAGGCTAAGAAAGTTTGCTGTCGCTGGGCATCCGTCCGATGGTGCGAAGACAAAGATTCTCAAAGTGCCCCTCGGGGGTGTGTATCCTAGTATTAGGCCTTAGGGTAATTTAGTCTTTCGGCTAGCCTCCATATAACCCAAGTGGTGAGAGGATGGCAGCCATCTCTTGGAACCCTAGCTCATTTTGTTTTGCTATTTTCCTCTTCCTTTTTCCTTTGGAATTTCTAGGACTAGCTTGAGAGCTTCATGGTGAGATCTTGAGTGAGGGATGGAAGATTGGGAGGCAAGCTAGACCTTGTATGAACCTTCATGGTATGTATAGATGATTCAGCGTGGTTCCTCAAGGCTTGATTGTGTTCTTCTCATTTTCCCTTTTTGGTGATTTTTGAAGCCTTTTCTTGGTGAATTTCTAGTGGCGGTTTTGAGACCTTTCTCTGTGGAATTTGGTGGGGGATGTATGCATGAACCCCTCGTGGTTCTTTTCCCTTTGATTCCCCTCCCAAATCCGTGAGTAAAGGGGCTCAATTTTGGGGTTTTCTTGGCTCTGGGGTTAGAGGAGTTCTTGGTGGAAATCCTTCGATTCCTCTAGTTCTAGCAAGTCTTGGTGGACCAAATCTTAGCTATGGAGTGCCCATGAGGTGTTCCTACTATTCCCAAAGTCGTGTGCGAATCTGTGGAGCTAATCGGGAGATCAAGGTTTGGATTTGGGGGTGTTGACCCGCGGGCTGCTGTTCATCCCGAGCTGCCCAGGCGTGACCGGTCTGACCGGGGCTCTTGACCGGTCTAACTGGTTCAAGGCCTTTGTGGGATTTGCCTCGGGTGAACTGCCTGGTTTGTGTTTCTTTGGGCTGAGTTGTTGCTGGTCAGTTCTTGGCAGGCTTCCTGGAACTTTGTTGTGCACTTGCTGTGTGTCACCGGCCTGACCGGCAGAATCCACCGGTCTGACCGGCAGGAGCCATCGGTCTGACCGGTCTGGCACAGAATGCAGGCTGTGCAGTTTTTCACTGCGTGTTTGGGGTATTTGGTTTGTTTGGTTGAGTTGTTGGTTCCTAGGACCAGTAGCACTCCAGTGGCTACGTGGTCTTGGCCAACTTGGGTAGTTGAGCCGGAGACGTGTTTTGGTTAGCCGTGTTCGTCTTGTTGGAGTAGCCATCTCCTTCGAGAAGAATTTTTATCGGCACCCATTCACTCCCCCCCTCTGGTCGCCAGTTCGGTCCTTCAGAAAGGTTCTTCGGTTCGTTGTGAGCACGGTGCTCAGAGCTTACCTTAGTCTTAGATTGGTGTCCCGTTCAACGGAATAGTTGTGGTACCCTAAGGAGGTGACAGCTCCGGACGGGCTTTGTAGTCCATTACGTTAGTTTGGGCCGGTAGGATTCAGCGCGTCGTCGTTCTCCCTTCTCATCCCAGTCCGAGAGCGCGGCTTTGCATGCCCTTCCAGCACTAGAAGAGCTTGTCGAGTTTAGCTTGCCTTGGTTATCCTTTCCCTTAGTTCTTTACATAGAGTCGACAAGAATAGATAGATTGTGTTAGAATCCTTTCTCGTCTCGTTGTCCTCCCAGCTCACTAGATCCTCTCTAACCCTTTATCAAGATCTCCTTGTGTGTGTCAAGTTATCCCCGAATATCAATATTCGTTACCCCCGCTATAGCTCTTTACCGAGTCTTGTTACTCTCCACCGTTTATTCGATCATCTTTGCCGTAGTGCCTCCCTTGGGAAAATATAAATACGATAACCTGAATACCACCGGGTGAAGTGCTACAACGGTAATTGTCAGAGTTTTATATCCGACAACCTCCATAGGGGGTACCCGTAGGAGAGTAGATAGTGGGGATCGCCAGACCTTGAACTCGAATGTATGCGCGGGGACACAAGATTTATACAGGTTCGGGTAGCCAGAGTAGCATACCCTACGTCCTGTTTGGAGTAGTATTGCACCCTGCGCTTGGGTGTTGTTCCTCCTTAGGGATTGTGGATGTGTTCCTAGGTACCCGGCCCTCCTTTATATAGTCCAGGGGGCGGGTGCCTAGTCGGTTACAAGGTAGGAGTCCTAGTAGGACTACACGGCATGAGTCCTAGTAGGATTACAGGGGAATTCTTGTAGGAGTCTGTCTTCATCCTTCCTTGCAGGTACCCGGGGTGTATGCCCAACAAGCCCCCGAGCACTTTGTAGTCGAGAGTAGTAGTTCGAGAAGTCTTGAAGCCTCTTCGAGTAGTTCTTGAGCGTCCTCGAGTACTACTTGGAGAAGTCTTCAATAGTACTTGAACTGCCACGAGGCTGGAAGGTGGTCCAGCTCATCTGTATTGAAGTCGAGATTATATGGAAGTGTTATTGCAAAATAACACTCCATATGGAGTAGCCCCCGAGCCTTAGGTTGAGTCGAAGAATCAGGCTGAGGGTCAATCTTGAATCTGAATCTCCCGTCTTGAAAAAATCGACTGATGGGTGTAGCCTAGTAGCCCCCGAGCCTTGGAACGATTGAAGAATCAATCCAAGGGTCTTTAGTGTTTGCGGAAGTCATCATCTGAGTACTCTTGTAGCGTTTTAGCCCCCGAGCTCGTCGCCAGGTGAGCCGCAGGAGCCACGTCGAGTAGTTGTTGGTGCTGAGCCCCCGTGCTAGAGAGCTAGCAGAGACTACTCAAGCCGTTGTCGAGTAGTGATTTGGCGCGTAGCCCCCGAATTTGGGAACTAGCCACGCCGGTGGAGGTACGCGGAGGGTACTGGAAAGTCGTCGCCGAAGCTTGACCTGAAAGTAGAGATGCGTACATTATGTAGCATTTTTGTAGAAATTGAATCTACTAGTGACAAATACAAATATGAATATAAATGTAAATGTCATGTGTCATGCTCTTGTTGTGGTCGTTAGTCGCCGAGTAGTTAGCCTGATGTGGTTAAGCACACGGTCTCGGTTAGGTCTCTGTTTAGCCATAGCCAGTTGTGGGCGTGAAGGCATGACAGGAGAGCCGAGGCTTTGCACAGATTGAGGCATGTGCTACTGAAGCGAGACCATTAAGAGGTAGACAAAGGTAGTCGGCATGGCGACAAGAGAGAGCGTGATTGCTCGTTGTTCCGCATGGCGGAGAGCAAGATTGCGCAGTGCCTCCTCAGGGTGTAGCCGTTGTGCGCCTCTAGCACTCAGTACACGAAACATCGTGGCAAGAGCCTCCTAATTTGGTGCACCAAGCCTGTGGCAGTCGGTCAACATTCCCAAAGAATAATGGGCACGGTGTAGCTCTGCTGGCAAGTAGCCGTCGAGAGACGTACACGAAGTAGTCTTCGGTGTTAGTTCCTGTATGTGGAAAACAAGCCACAGAAAAATAATTATTGAAATAAGTGACTTAGCTTGATTCGTGGACGAGTGTCGACGAAGCCGTGGCGGTCGGTGATGGAGCCGCGATGGTTGCTGGTGAAGTCGACTAGTCGGAGGTTGATCCGACTAGTTGTTGATGCCGCGGGAGCCGTCCTCAACTAGTTTTCTGGTTGAGACTAGTCAAGGTAAGTAGTCGAGGTAGAGTTGATGTACTCGCGTACATCTCTGGTGTGAACCAAGCGGAGATTCGAAGGCCTTGGGTGGTCTTCTCGTGTGCACTTAGCGAAGATCTTGGGGAGGTCTTGTGTGCGTGTAGCAATTTCTAGGAAATTGAATTTCCAATGGAAGCAGAGGCGTTGCAGCTCTGTCTTTGATTAGTGCCTGGCACCCCTATTTGCTTCAGCTTTTTACGACTCTTGGGAGAAGATGCGCATCCGGACTTCAGAGCACTTGACCCCCGAGAAAAAAAATTCCTCCTCAGTCTTGGTCTCTTGGAAAATGTGATTCGAACTCGGCGTTGTTTGTCCAGAGCCGCAAAAAAATTGAACTTCGGATCGGACTGGATTTGCCTTGTTGTCTTGCCTTCACTGCAGCAACGTGTGGAGTTGTTTTTTGCTCGGATTCGACGAGTCCCGGCAATACCATAGTCGACGACTTCTGGAGGGAGCAACGAGCAGTTTGGCAGTACTTGCGCGCGCTGATGCTTTACACCGAAGCGGAGCAACAACGAATTTTTGGTAGTCTTCGATGGTGGTGATGATTTCGCTGTAGCCACCGAATGTTTCCAGCCGACATAACATACGACGAGTAGATTTGAAATTAGGTCCTTCAAATTCGCCCAATGATCGTGACGATGGCCCCAGGGTGGGCGCCAATGTCAGAGTTTTATATCCAGCAACCTCCATAGGGGGTACCCGTAGGAGAGTAGATAGTGGGGATCGCCAGACCTGGAACTCGAAGGTATGCGCGGGGACACAAGATTTATACAGGTTCGGGTAGCCAGAGTAGCATACCCTACGTCATGTTTGGAGTAGTATTGCGCCATGCGCTTGGGTTTTGTTCCCCGGAGGGATTGTGGATGTGTTCCTAGGTACCCGGCCCTCCTTTATATAGTCCAGGGGGCGGGTGCCTAGTCGGTTACAAGGTAGGAGTCCTAGTAGGACTACACGGCACAAGTCCTAGTAGGATTACAGGGGAATCCTAGTAGGAGTCCGTCTTCATCCTTCCTTGCAGGTACCCGGGGTGTATGCCCGACAGTAATTCGTGCGCTTGCGGACCTTTCTGTGACGTGTGTATTACCAAAGACATTCCCTAGCCCCATTACTAGGGGTATAAATCCAGTAGTGACGCTAGCGAGTTCCAACAAGCATTTCTGGCGCCGTCACTGTGAGTGCAAACCTAGTGGTGAGGCTAAGGAGCGTCAACAGTAAGGAGTGTATCCCAAATACCTGAAGATGCGCTTGACTGCTTGCCGATGCGAAGTCCTTGGAGATGCTTGAAAATGAGCGCACAGACATACCGAGAATTGGATGTCTGGCCTCATCGCCGTCAGGTACAGGAGGGAGCTGATCATGCTCCGGTACTCCTTCTGGTCCACGTGTTCGCCGTCCTCGTCCGCATCAAGGGTTGTAGTCGTACTCATCGGCGTCGTCATGTCCTTGGAGTCCTCCATCTTGAACTTCCTCACAATGTCCTTGGTGTATTTGGCATGGTATACAAACATTCCTTCCTTTGATTGCTTGATCTGGAGCCCGAGGAAGAACTGCAACTCACCCATCATGCTCATCTCGAATTCCCTGCTCATTTCTTCTGCAAACCTTGCAACCAAAGAATTAGACGAGCCACCAAAGACAATATCTTCCACGTACACCTACACAATTATGATCTCTTTGCACTGCCTAAGGAGAAACAAGGTCTGATCAACCTTCCCCATCTTAAAGCCTCTCTCAAACAGGAACCCTCTCAACCTACCATACCAAGCTCTAGGTGCCTGTTTCAACCCATACAGCGCCTTCCTCAACTTGTACACCCTGTGGGGGTACTTCTCACTCTCAAACCCCGGTGGTTGCCTCACGAACACTTCTTCCTCCAAAACACCGTTCAGGAAAGCACTCTTCACGTCTATTTGGTACAATTTGAACCCTTTAGCCACGGAAAAGGCTAGAAGGATCCTAATCGCCTCCAAACAGGCTACGGGAGCAAAGGTCTCCTCGTAGTCAATCCCCTCTTTTTGTGTGTACACATGAGCAACAAGCCTTGACTTGTTTCTCACTACTTCACCTTTCTTTCTCTCTTTATTTTTCCACACCCATTTTGTCCCAATCGGCTTACACCCCGGTGGAGGCTCTACTAACTCCCAAACTTGGTTCCTCTCAAAATTCTCCAACTCCTCATGCATAGAATTAACCAAATTGTGATCAGATAGAGCATGTCCAATGTCTTTGGGCTAAAAAGTAGCAATAAAAGCAGCATGGGCAAAGTGAGAATCATTTCGAAACCTCGACCGTGTAGGGCGTTCGTTGATGTTCTCGATGATCGTTGAAGCTGGATGATCCACTTGTACTCGCCGGGGAGCTTCTCGCCTCGAAGCCACCTCCCCTTCAGCTGGAGCTTCCTCACGATCTTGGCACGTCGTCGTGGGTGTGGGAGAGGGCCCATCCTCGATCGTAGTCGAAGTAGTATGTACATGCTCAGCCGCGGGCACCACACCACCATCTTCATCATCACCTTGCTGCACCTCATCCTCGAAAATCTCCTCGCCAAGTTCCTCGTCACCTGCACACTCAAAAACAAGCGAACTCCGTGGCTGTGTCTCGTCGAAGGTAACCTCGCAAGTGTCCACAATTTGGTAGTTTCAAGATTGAGCACTCAAAAGGCTCTAGAATGAGACGCGTAACCAAAGAAAATTCCATCGACAGACCTAGCCTCGAACTTGTCCAACTTCTTCCCTTTCTTAAGAATGAAGAATTTGCAGCCAAAGACGTGAAAATGACTCATCTTGGGGGTTCTACCGTGCATCAACTCATAGCAAGTTCTCTTGTTATGGACCCTAAGGTAAATCCTGTTTGACACGTAGCACGTGGTATTGACCGCCTCAGCCCAGAACCTTCTCGGAGTTCTATGCTCATCGAGCATCGTCTGAGCCATCTCACACAGGGTTCTGTTTTTCCTTTCCACCACACCGTTCTGGGGAGGCGTATACGGACTAGAGAACTGGTGTTCAAGACCCAAGTCATGGCAAAAGGTTTCGAAACGAGAGTTTTTAAATTTCGAGCCATTGTCACCGCGGATCGCTCATATGGCATCTCCGTGCCTCTCGTTCTTCAACCTCAAGACAAGATCTCGAACAAAACCAAACGTCTCCCCTTTCTCCTCCAAAAAGAAAACCAAAGCAAACCGAGAGTAGTCGTCCACCACAACCAGGACGTACCACTTCCCACCCACAGATCGCACACGAGCTGGGCCAACAAAGTCCATATGGAGCAGCTCACATGGACGCTCTGTCATCACATCGGCGAGGGGTGGATGGGAAGCAGCTACCATCTTGGCATGCCTGCATGGCGCACACACCAAATCCTTTTCAAACCTTAAGCGGGGCAATCCTTAGACCAAGTTAAGTCCACTCAAGCGTGACAACAAGTCAATACTCAAGTGACCCAACCTCCTATGCCACTTCCACAGCTCACCCGAAGAACCAGCCATAAAACACCTCGAAACACCTGAACTCTGAGGAAATCCGCTCGAAATATTTGACCCTCGGGGACGACCACACAAACAAGGTCGCCTCGAGCATCAAGTATCTGAGAACCACCAGACTTAAACAGCACCTCAAAACCTTCCTCAACAAGCTGGGAAACAGAGAGCAAATTAAACCCCAACGACCTGACCAAGGCAACACGCTTCAGCACCACTTTGTCACTTACCCTCACTTCACCTTCCGCAAGTACACGCCCTCGCCCATTGAACCCAAAGGTGATGTATGTCCTGGACACCACCTGGGTGAGGCTGGAGAACCACCCCCGATCTCCGGTCATATGCCTCGAGCAACCGGAGTCAATCAACCAAACGTTCCCCAAGCCTCCCACCTGAAAATCAAAAACGAGCAGGTGAATGAGCAAATGACTCAACACTGGGGTTAGTACCAAAAGAGTAAAACCAGTGCTGAGCCATCTGGTCTAAAGTGGGGTTAGCACGATCCGTCCTAGCATTTCTACCAAAGTGTGCATAAAACCTACCACAAGTACCAAACCTCGAACCCATCCTACCATCTCCACCTGAACTGAAACCACCACAGGGAAACCACTCCCGTCTCGCTGGTGGAGCACGAAAGCCACGAAAGAAAGACCGTGGATCGTAGCTCCTCTCCAACTCAAAGCTACAACTTCTCCCACCCTCATATTGAGCATGAGGTGGAGAACGTCTAGCAAACTCAACACCACCAGACACACCATGCCTACCACCTGTACCACGACCAAAAGAACTGAACCGAGCATCGCCACGACCACGAAAACCAAACTGGTCAGTGCCCAGACCTGCACCAGTCTGACCGGTTTGACCATGGTGCACTGCCAGCAGCACCACCTGCCATTCTCCGATCTCCCCAAGCCAGAACTGTCCTCACAATAGCCTTAGCCCTGGGCATTTGCATACGAGGCTCAGGTACACCATTATATGGGTGGTACTTGTTCTTGTTAGCCCACTCCTTAGCCATTCTCTCCTCACACTTCCTCTTGAAGCAAAACTCTCCCTTGTGATCATCTCTCCCACAATAGTCACAATGAAACCTTATGAGCTTAGGTTTAGGCTTGGGTTGGGGCTGCTCACTTGGTTTCTCCTCACTCGGCTTCTCTTTTGGTTTCTCCTCACTAGGCTTCTCACCCTTTTTCCCAAAGAACTCATTTCCCAAGTCATTCTTGAACTTGATGGGTTTTTGGAAATCATTTGTTTGAGGAGGAAACACTGGTAGATCTGGAGTTGTGTCAAGTCGGTTTCTCAATGGGTTTGGCTTAGGAGCATAAGTATTTTTGTGGAAAGTTTTTGGTGGAGCTTGGATATCACCAATCTTCTCTCCTCCCTCACCACTACACTCTCCAATCTTATCCGACCCAAGCGCTTGCCCATCATAGCGCTTGTATGCCTCTATCAACATCCTAAGCTATGGTTCATGACCCAACAACCAACCCATCATTTTTCTCAACTCATCATTTTCATCCTGCAAGCGATCAACATAATGTGCAAGTTCCAGGTTCTTTACAGCTTGCAATTCATAAGTAGAGCATGAAGTAGGAATATGAGCTTTCAATTCAGCTTCAAGCGAAACAATGTAAGCATGGGACTCATCAAGCTTTCCATGCAAAATAGGGCAAGAAGTGCAAGCACCTAGCAAAGAAGGTCTAGACTTAAGCTCAGCCACTTCAACCCTAAGCACATCTAGTTCCTCACACTTGGAGGCATGCTTTTCCTTAAGAGCAGTAAGATCAGCTAGGAACATAGAGCAATCAGCACAATCAACCTCATCAGAAACAATAGGTGAAGCCTTAAGCGAATCAATTTCAAGCTTAGCATCCAGGTTTTGTGTTTCTAGCTCAGCCACTCTAGTCCTAGCATCCTCAAGCGAGGCCCTAAGCTCCTTTCTCATCTTCTTAGCCTCTCTAAGCATGTCATCACGATTATCAATCAATTTTCCTAGCTCCTCATTCTCCAGGCGCAAGAAGGAAAGCTCGTCACGTACCTCATCCTCAGAGTCGGAGTCCGAGTCGTCCTTCTGACTCTTCTTGTTGCCGGAGTTGTGTGCCATGCCGTAGAAGCCGTCACGCGCAGCTCAGCCCGCTCAGGTTCTTGGATCCCTTCTTGCTCTTGCGCCGATCACCTTCATCTTCACCGCTACTCGAGCTCGAGGTAGAGTTGGCGGTGCTGGAGTCGTCGTCACTCGCTCCGACCATCGCTCGGGCCTTCTTGTCGTGGCTGTCCTTCTTCCTCGATCGTTGCTCGTCCTTGTGCTTGTGCTTGTGCTTGTGATCGCGCCTCGACCGATACTTGCTCTCCGTCTTCGACCGGTGCTTGTAGTTGTCCTTGTTCTCCATCTTCTCGGGGCAGTCGGCAATGAAGTGTCCTAGCTTGCCGCACTGAAAGCATGTCCTCATGTTTCTCGTTGTGTTCACCCGGTTCTTGTGCATCCTCTCGAACCTCCTGGTCAGTAGCGGCAGCTCGTCCTCTCCAAGCACGTCGAACTCCTCATCCGGCAAATACATCAAAGAGGACAAAGAGTACATCCTGGTGGATGGGTTAGCGTTAGACTTTGCACCTAAGCCACCGATGAGGGCGAGACTATGAGAGTCAGTTGGGCCCTCAAACTTGGCTATCACACCTCGGTCCACCTCAGCCGACTTGAGCTTCGAGAACAGCTCGTCCACCAACAAAGTCTCATACTTACACGACTCAAGTATGGCCTCAACCTTTCCGCCCTAGATCATACGATCCAACGAGTGCAAGAGCTTCACGGCTCTCTCATGATCATCGTACGGGAGCACGGCCACATTGGCCCTCATGTTGTTCACAATCACCGTGAACCACTAGAACATCGTATCGATGGACTCACCGGGGAAATGAGTGAAGTTCTTGTACACTCTTCGGTAAGTCGCAAACAACCGAGCCTGAACCTGACTGTGTCCAGCGTGAGCGTTCTTTAGCACCTCCCAAATCCTACAAGCTAAGTCCTCTGTCTGAACCCGATCGAATTCGAACTGACACAGAGCACGAAACAAGTAGTCGACCGCCTTGTTGTTGGTGTCGTGCATGTCCCTTGATCCCAGAGCAATGAAGTTAATCGGATGAACATAAGCTGTGTTCACCGTAATGTCCCAAAGGATCTGACCCTTACCGCGGAGGAAAGCTGCCATCCGCCTCTGCCACATCTGGTAGTTTTTGCCATCGAAGTGCGGAGGACCCGATCGCCGTTCCTGGTATGCCATCTTTGGATCTTAGACTGGTTAGAGTCCCGAATGACCCGTAACCGGCTCTGATACTACTTGAAAGACCGAACTGGCGACCAGAGGGGGGGCAGTGAATGGGAGCCGATAAAAATTCTTCTCGAAGGAGATGGCTTCTCCAACAAGACGAACACGGCTTGGCCAAAACACTTCTCCGACTCAACTACCCAAGTTGGCCAAGACCACGTAGCCACTGGAGTGCTACTGATCCTAGGAACCAAACCAACCGAAACACTCACTCCAAACACGCAGTGGAAACTGATGGCTCCTGCCGGTCGGACCGGTGGACTCTGCCGATCAGGCCGGTGGCAACAGCAGATGCACAGCGAAGTTCCAGGAAGCCTTAGTGACTTGTCTAGGCCCTGGAACAAAAACACCTCCAAAACTCAAACTGAAGGGGACGAAGAAACTCCACAAACCTAAGCAAAACTCCTTGAACCTACCAAGAACCGACCAGCAGCACCACAGCCCAAAGCCACACGAACCAGGCAGTTCACTCGAGGCAAATCCCACAGGGACCTTACACCAGTCAGACCGGTCACATGCACCGGTCAGACCGGTCAGGCCTGGGCAGCTCGGGATGAACAGCGAGCCGCGGGTCAACCCCTCCAAATCCAAATCCCGATCTCTCGATTCGCTCCACGGATTCGCACAAGAATTTGGGGATACTAGGAGTACCTCATAGGCATCCCATAGGTACGATTTGGGCCACCAAAACTCGTTAAATCAAGAGGAATGCCTCTAACCCTAAACCGGAGAAAACCCCAAAATCGAGCCCCTTTACTCACGGATTTGGGAAGGGAATCACAAGGAAAAGAACCACGAAGGGTTCATGCATACATCCCCCACCAAATACCAAAGAGAAAGATCTCAAAACCGCCACAAGAAAATCACCAAGAAAAGGCTCCGAAAATCACCAAAAATGGAAAACGGGAGAGACACAATCAAGCCTTGAGGAACCACGCCGAATCATCTATACATACCATGAAGGTTCATACAAGGTCTAGCTTGCCACCCAATCATCCATCCCTCTCTAAGGATCTCACCATGAAGCTCTCAAGCTAGTCCTAAAAATCCTAAAGAAAATAGGAAGGGAAAATAGCAAAAGGAAATGAGCTAGAGTTCCAAGAGATGGCTGCCATTCTCTCACCACTTTGGTTATATGGAGGCAAGCCGAAAGATGAAACTACCCCTATTGCATTAAACTAAGATACACGCTCCCAAAGGGCCTTTTGGGAAACTTCGTCATAGCACCATCGGACGGACGCCCAGCGACCGCAAACTTGCTTAGCCTCGACACAAGCCTTGCAATCCCGACGCATGTCCTCCGCTTCAAAGATACTGGAAGCCGTCGTTGCACACTGGTCAGACCCACCGGTCAGACCGGCCTGATGCTGCTGCACCTCCATCTTCAGTCTTGGCTTTGTGGATCAACCAAGGAACCCAGTGGTTTTCTGGTGAACCGCTGGAAACCCCACGAACTCGGTGTAGCCTCCGCCTATCACAACTCATGACTCAGCTCCCACGTAGTCCCGGCTCGACCTTGGTTTTGAGGCTCAACCAAGAAACCGTCCATGACTTCCACCATGCGGCCAGCACTTAACCCCGCTGGCCACTGGGTCCCTCGAACCAAGCCTACTTGTCTTCTCCATGCTTGGAGGCCTACCCGGCAACGACCTTTCGCGCTTGTTCTTCACCTGCACCAACACCAGTCAAGCCGCAACCTGCACCTGCAATACTTAGCCAAGAGTGAGTCCACACAACGTTGTCAATCACTCATCACACTAGGAAGCGACCATCCACCGGTCCTCGAACTACACAGAATCTCACCCATGTAGCGCTGGACCTCGTCCAGCGAAGGTCGGGTGGGAGCCACCACCGTGCCCGTGAAGGGTGCCTTGTCGGGCGTCATCTGGTAGATGCGCAGGGCCCACCGCTAGAGCAGGACGATCCCCAACGTGTGGTAACTGCCGATGACGGCCGCCAAGTCGACTCTGGCTGCGCGGAGCCGCTTCAAGACCTCCCAACAGCCCTTAAGTAGCCTCACTTGCTCTGCCTTCTCGGGCCCAAAGCTCCACTTCCACGGCGCTTCGGCAATCGACGCGCCGGTGTACTCCGGCAGCGAGTTCTGGGGATCGTTCTTGAGATAGAACCAACCCTTGTGCCACCCACTGTTGGAGCTCATCAGGGAGGTAGGGATGTACTCATCCGCCCTCCCCTGCTTCGTCCGGAGATTGGCGCACCCGATCATCACCGGGAGCCCGCCATCGTTCAAGCACACGAACTTGAAGAAGTAGTAGAACAAATGCCAATGGGCCTCCTCGAGTGACGAGGGCCTGGACTACGGCCCACCAAGTGGCAAGCATCAATCAAGGGGCGTGCGGCTGACGGTCCGAGTACCTGATGGCCCGACCGACAAGATACCCCTATCTCCGAGTAGTCGGCGGTTTGCACGACTACTTCTCCGTCTCCGAGCACTTGGCCATTCGCACGACTACTTCTCTGCCTCAGCCACGACAACCCGTTTGCACGACAAGTCTCCACCTCGCTCCCAACTACCCGTTCGCACAAGTAGTTCTCCGTCTCCAACCAGGGTCAAGTCCCCACGCGGAAGTCAAGCCCAGGACGGGGGACCCACCGCGGGCGTGGTGGTACCTCTGCGCACGACCGCTCCCTCGGCACCACGTAAGGCGCAAAGTCCCCATGCCAGGCCGTACTGGTAGGGCACGCCCGGTGTCAGGCGGCGTGGGCGGCGAGCACTAACTGGTGCCACGAACGGCACAGTGGAGGCCATGCACGCCTGAGGACCATGTGTGGTTCGAGGACCAGTGGATGGTCGCTTCCTGATGTGATGAGTGATTGACAACGTTGTGTGGACTGATTCTTGGCTAAGTATTGCAGGTGCAGGTTGCGGCTTGACTGGTGTTGGTGCAGGTGAAGAACAAGCGCGAAAGGTCGTCGCCAGAGAGGCCTCCAGGTGTGGATAAGACAAGTAGGCTTGGTTCGAGGGACCCAGTGGCCAGCGGGGTCAAGTGTGGGCCGCATGGTGGCAAGAACAGTAAGATGAAGTCGGTGGACGGTTTCTTGGTTGAGCCTCAAAACCAAGGTCGAGCCAGGACTTCGTGGGAGCCGAGTCATGAGTGGTGATTGGCGGAGGCTACATCAAGTTCGCGGGGTTTGCGGTGGTTCACCAGAAAACCACCGAGTTACTCGGCTGAGCCACAAAGTCGAGGCCGAAGACCGGGCATGGCTGTCAGGACAAAACCGGCCTGACCAGTTTGGAGAACCGGTCTGACTGGTTTGGGGTCGCAGGGCGCCGGAAGCTTCGAAGCGGAGGACACGCGTCGGGATCGCAAGGCTTGCGTCGAGGCTAAGCGAAGTGCGGTCGCCGGGCATCCATCTGATGGTGCTACGAAGATAATTTCCCAAAGTGCCCTTGGTGGGCGTATATCCTAGTTTAGGCTTTAGGGGTATTTTAGTCTTTCGGCTTGCCTCCATATAACCCAAGTGGTGAGAGGATGGCAGCTATCTCTTGGAACCCTAGCTCATTTTGTTTTGCTATTTTCCTCTTCCTTTTTCCTTAGGATTTCTAGGACTAGCTTGAGAGCTTCATGGTGAGATCTTGTGAGAGGGAAGGATGATCGGGCGGAAGCTAGACCTTGTATGAACCTTCATGGTATGTGTAGATGATTCGGCGTGGTTCCTCAAGGCTTGTTTGTCTTCTTCCTGTTTTTCCTTTTTGGTGATTTTCGGAGCCTTTTCTTGGAATTCCCGTGGGGAAGTTTTGGGGGCGTCTCTTTGAGGGATTCTTGTTGGATGTCACGTATGAGGACCTTGTGCCTCTTTGCTTGGTGATCTTGCTCCAACAAACCCTCCAAAACGGCTTCAATTTGGTGGTTTTCGGTGGAGTCCTTGAGAAGGTGTTCTTGAGAGTTGACTTCCGATTCCTCTTGATTGAGTAGGTTTTGGGAACCGAGCTTCTAGCCAAAGGTAGCCCACGAGGTACCCTAGCTAGCCCCAAAGTCTCACTTTGATCCGTGGAACGAATTGGGAGATCGATCGAGGTGAAGGCTAGGTTTTTCCCGCGGGCTGAGTTCTTCCCGACTGTCCAGGCAAAACCTGCCTGACCGGTTTCCCAAACTGGTCTGACCGGTTTAGCCCCAGTGGGCTGTCGTGAAGGTTTTTGAGCAGGAGAGTCTTGTTCTTGCTATGGCTTTTCTTGTTCAAAGGCGGAGAGGTTCCTGAGGTGGTTTGGGGCAGTTTTGGTCTCGAAGGTCTTTTGGGGATTTCCTGGACAAAACCGGCCTGACCGGTTTGCCAAACCAGCCTGACCAATTTCCCCTGCCTGCGAGAGGCTAAGTCCCAGAGAATCAGTCTGACCGGTTTCAGAAACCGGCCTGACCGGTTTTGGTTGCCAGCAGCTGTTTCTGGTTGTTTTCGCTGCGTGTTTTGTGTTGCTGTTGGTTGGATCTTCCTCCTAGGTTCAGTAGCACTCCAGTGGCTATGAGGACTTGGCAAGAGAAGCTTGCGGAGGTGTCCGAGTGAAATTGGGTTCATAGGCCGAATTCTTGAGTAGAATTCTTATCGGCTCCCATTCACTCCCCCCCTCTCTGGTTCGCCATTCCAGTCCTTCAAGTGGTATCAGAGCCGGTTACGGGTCTTGATTGACTCTAACCAGTCTAAGATCCAAAGATGGCATACCAGGAATGGGGATCGGGTCCTCCGCGCTTCGATGGAAAGAACTACCAGATGTGGCAGAGACGGATGGCTGCGTTCCTCCGTGGTAAGGGACAGATCCTTTGGGACGTTACGGTGAACACAACTTATGTTCATCCGATTAACTTCCTAGCTCCGGGATCGAGAGACATGTTCGATGCCAACAACAAGGCGGTCGACTACTTGTTTCGTGCTCTGTGTCAATCCGAATTCGATCGGGTTCATACAGAGGACCTAGCATGTAGGATTTGGTTGGAGTTGAAGAATGCTCATGCTGGGAATGCTGAGGTTCAGGCACGGTTGTATGCGACTTACCGGAGAGAGTACGAGAACTTCACTCATCTCCCCGGTGAGTCTATTGATGCCTTGTTCCAGCGGTTCACGGTGGTTGTGAACAACATGAGGGCCAATGTCGTCGTCCTCCCGTACGATGACCATGATAGGGCTGTGAAGCTCTTACATGCGCTGGATCGTACCGTGTGGGATGGAAAGGTCGAGGCCATTCTTGAGTCTGAGAAGTACACCACTCTGACGGTGAATGACCTGTTTTCCAAGCTTAAGTCTCATAGTCTTGCTCTTGTCGGTGGCAAAGGGGCTAAGTCTAACGCTAAGACATCTTCCAGGATGTACTCTTTGTTTTCTTTGATGACTTTGCCAGACGAGGAGTTCAACGTGCTTGGAGAGGACGAGCTGGCGTTGCTGACCAGGCGGTTCGAGAGGCTGCACGAGAACCGGGTGAACACGAGGAGGACAGCACGGACGTGCTTTCAGTGCGGCAAGCCGGGACACTTCGTCGCCGACTGTCCGGAGAAGATGGAGAGCAAGGATGGCTACAAGGACGGCCACAAGCACCGGTCGAGCAAGGACGGCAAGTACCGATCGAGGCGCGATCACAAGCACAAGAACAAGCACAAGGATGAGCGATGGTCAAGGAAGAAGGACGGCCACGGCAGGAAGACCCGAGCGATGGTCGGAGCGAGCGACGTCGACTCCAGCTCCACCTACTCTTCCTCGAGCTCGAGTAGCAGTGAAGACGAAGGTGATCGGCGCAAGAACAAGAAGTCATCCAAGAACTTGAGCGGGCTGAGCTGCTTTGCACGAGATGGCTTCTGCGGCATGGCTCGTAGCTCCGGCAGCAAGAAGAGTCACCAGAGTGACTCGGACTTCGACTCCGATGACGAGGTACGTGACGAGCTTCCCTTCTTACGTGAGGAGAATGAGCGTCTTGGCAAGTTGCTTGATAATCGTGATGACATGCTTAGAGAGGCAAAGAAGATGAGGAAAGAGCTTAGGGCCTCACTAGAAGATGCTAAGAACCGTGTCGCTGAGCTAGAAACCCAGAACTTAGATGCTAAGCTTGAGATTGATTCGCTTAAGGCTTCACCTGTGGTTTTTGATGAGATTGATTGTTGTGATTGCTCTGTGTACTTAGCTGATCTTACTGCTCTTAAGGATAAGCATGCTTCCACTTGTGATGAACTAGATGTGCTTAGGGTTGAAGTGGCTGAGCTAAAGTCTAGACCTGCTTTGCTTGGTGCTTGCACTTCTTGCCCTGTTTTGCATGGAAAGATTGATGAGATGCATGCTTATACTGTTTCGCTTGAGGCTAAGTTGAAAGAACCTGTTCCCACTTCTTGCTCTACTTGTGAAGTGCATGCTTTGAAAAATCTGGAACTTGCACATTATGTGGATCGCTTGCAGGATGAGAATGATGAGTTGAGAAAAATGATGGGTTGGTTGTCGGGTCATGAACCGCAGCTTAGGATGACGATTGAGGCATACAAGCGCTATGATGGGTAAGCGCTTGGCTCAGAGAAAGTTGGAGAGTCTAGTGGTGAGGGAGGAGAGAAGATTGGTGATATCCAAGCTCCACCAAAAACCTTCCACAAAAATGCCTATGCTCCTAAGCCCAACCCACTGAGAAACAAACTTGACACAACCCCAGATCCTACCATATTCCCTCACTCCACAAATGATTTCCAGAAACCCATCAAGTTCAAGAGTAACTGGGGAATGAGTTCTTTGGGAAAGTGAGCGTGAAGCCTAGTGAGGAGAAGGGTGAGAAACCGAGTGAGGAGAAACCGAGTGAGAAATCCCAACCAAAACCAAAGCCAAAACCTATCCGGTTTCATTGTGACTATTGTGGAAGAGATGGTCACAAAGGAGAGTTTTGCTTCAAGAGGAAGCGAGAGGAGAGAATGGCTAAGGAGTGGGCAAACAAGGACAGGTACAACCCATCTCATGGTGTGCCTGAGTCTCGTATGCCACTACCTAGGGGTAAGGCCATTGTTCGCACAGTTCCGGCTTGGGGAGAAAAGAGTGCTTTGGGTGGAAGGGACCTTGCTGGAGGAATTAAATCGGCCAGACCAGTTTGGGCTGCTCGCACAGCGAAACCGGTCAGACCGGTTTGGAGACAGCAGGGTGACCAGTTTGGTTTTTGTGCTCGGGATGAGGCTCGGTTCAGATCCTTTGATCGTGGTCCAGATGTTTGGCATGGAGAGTCTGGTGGTGGTCAGTTTGCTAGACGTTCTCCACCTCATGCTCAATACGATGGTGGGAGGAGTCGTAGCTTTGAGATGGAGAGGAGGAACGGTCCACGGTCTTCCTTTTGTTATTTTCATTCTCCTCCAGCGAGACAGGGGTGGTTCCCTAGTGGTGGTTCTCGTGGTGGTTTTCGTGGTGGTAGCTTTGATAGGTGTGATGATTTGGTTTGTGCTAACCCCACTTTGGAGCAAATGACTCGGCACTGGTTTTACTCTTTTGGTACTAACCCCAGTGCAGAGTCGTTTGTTCACTCACGTTCTCGTTTTTGAATTTCAGGTGGGAGACTTGAGGAACGTTTGGTTGATTGATTCCGGTTGCTCGAGGCATATGACCGGAGACAAGGGGTGGTTCTCCAGTCTCGTCCTGGTGGTGTCCAAGACATACATAACCTTTGGGGACAATGGGCGAGGGCATGTGTTGTCAGAAGGTGAGATTAAGGTAAGTTACAAGGTCACTCTCAAGCGTGTTGCTCTTGTTCAATCGCTCGGGTTCAATTTGCTTTTCGTGTCCCACCTTTTGGATGAGGGCTGTGAGGTGTTGTTTCGGCCTGGTGGTTCTCAGATTTTAGATTCTCGAGGGGACCTAGTTTGCATGGTCGTTCCCGAGGTTCAAGTGTTTCGAGCGGATTTTTCTCAGTTTTCTGGTGTTGAGCGTTGTTTCTTGGCTGGTTCTTCGAGTGAGTTGTGGAAGTGGCATAGGAAGTTGGGTCACTTAAGCTTTGACATTTTGTCTCGCTTGAGTAAACTCAATTTGGTCCGAGGATTGCCACGGCTGAGGTTTGAGATAGAGTTGGTTTGTGCGCCGTGTCGGCATGCTAAGATGGTAGCCTCTTCCCATCCACCTCTCACCGATGTGATGACAGAGCGTCCATGCGAGCTGCTCCATATGGACCTTGTTGGCCCAGCTCGTGTGCGATCTGTGGGTGGGAAGTGGTACGTCCAGGTTGTGGTGGACGACTACTCTCGGTATGGGTTTTCTTTCTTGAGGAGAAAGGGGAGACGTTTGGTTTTGTTCGAGATCTTGTCTTGAGGTTAAGAAATAAGAGGCACGGAGATGCCATACGAGCGATTCGCAGTGACAATGGCTCAGAATTTAAAAACTCTCGCTTCGAAACCTTTTGCCATGACTTGGGTCTTGAACACCAGTTTTCGAGTCCGTATACGCCTCCCCAGAACGGCGTGGTGGAAAGGAAAAACAGAACCTTGTGCGAGATGGCTCGGATGATGCTTGACGAGCATAGGACTCCGAGAAGGTTCTAGGTTGAGGCGGTGAATACCGCGTGCTATGTGTCGAACAGGATTTACCTCAGGGTTCAAAAGAAGAAAACGTGCTATGAGTTGATGCACGGGCGCACACCCAAGGTGAGTCACTTCCATGTGTTTGGGTGCAAATGCTTCATCCTGAAGAAAGGTAAGAAGTTGGACAAGTTCGAGGCTAGATCTGTCGATGGCATTTTCTTTGGTTATGCATCTCATTCTAGAGCCTTTTGAGTGCTCAATCTTGAAACTAACCAAATCGTGGAGACTTGCGAGGTAACCTTCGACGAGACAAAGCCACATAGTCATCTTGTCTTTGAGTGTGCAGGTGACGACGAACTTGGCGAGGAGATTTTCCAGGAGGAGGAGCATGAACATGGAGATGATGAAGATGGCGGTGTGGTGCCCGCAGCTGAGCATGTACCTACTACTTCGACTACGGTGGTGGACGGCCCTTCTCCCACACCTACAACGACAAACCCAGTTCAAGAAGAAGCCGCTGTTGAGGGGGGGGTAGGATCAAGGCGAGAACCTCCCCGGTGAGTGCAAGTGGACCATCCAGCTTCGAGGATCATCGGCGACATGAATGAACGTACTACACGGTCGAGGGTTCGAAACAATTCTCATTTCGCTCATGCTGCTTTTGGTGCCACCTTTGAGCCCAAGGACATTGGATACGCGCTATCTGATCACAATTGGGTTAATTCGATGCATGAGGAGTTGGAGAATTTTGAGAGGAACCAAGTTTCGGAATTGGTTGACCCTCCCCCAGGGTGTAAGCCGATTGGGACAAAATGGGTGTGGAAAAACAAAGAGGGAGAGAAAGGAGAAGTAGTGAGGAACAAGTCGAGGCTTCTTGCTCAGGGGTACTCACAGAAAGAGGGGATCTACTACGAGGAGACCTTTGCTCCCGTAGCTCGTTTGGAGGCGATCAGGATCCTTCTAGCCTTTTCCGTGGCTAAAGGGTTCAAGTTTTACCAGATGGATGTCAAGAGTGCTTTCCTAAACTGTGTCTTGGAGGAAGTAGTGTATGTGAGGCAACCACCGGGGTTTGAGAGTGAGAAGTACCCCCACCGGGTGTACAAGTTGAGGAAGGCGCTGTATGGGTTGAAGCAGGCGCCTAGAGCTTGGTACGGCAGGTTGAGGGGGTTCCTGTTTGAGAGAGGGTTTGAGATGGGGAAGGTCGATCAGACCTTGTTTCTCCTCAGGTAGGGCAGAGATATCCTGATTGTGCAGGTATACGTGGATGATATTGTCTTTGGTGGCTCGTCTAACTCTCTTGTTGCAAGGTTTGCAGAGGACATGAGCAGGGAATTTGAGATGAGCATGATGGGTGAGTTGCAATTCTTCCTCGGGCTACAGATCAAGCAATCAAAGAAAGGAACATTTATGCACCAAGCTAAGTACACCAAGGACATTATGAGGAAGTTCAAGATGGAGGACTCCAAGGCCATGGCGACGCCTATGAGTACGACTACAGCTCTTGATGCGAACGAGGAAGGTGAACATGTGGACCAGAAGGAGTACCGGAGCATGATCGGGTCACTCCTCTACTTGACGGCGACGAGGCCGGACATCCAGTTCTCGGTATGTCTGTGCGCTCGTTTTCAAGCGTCTCCGAGGACTTCGCATCGGCAAGCAGTCAAGCGCATATTCAGGTATTTGCGTCACACTCCCGACTTCGGCCTTTGGTACTCCGCGTCTTCTTCTTTGGCTCTTCATGGATTTTCAGACGCGGATTTTGCCGGGTGTCGGTTGGATAGGAAGTCCACTTCTGGGACTTGCCAGTTTTTGGGTTCTTCTTTGGTGTCTTGGTCTTCCCGCAAACAGTCGAGTGTTGCTCAATCCACTACCAAGGCAGAGTATGTGGCCGCAGCTAGTTGTTGCTCTCAGCTCCTTTGGATCACATACACCATGACCGACTTTGGTGAGGAATATACCCATGTCCCACTTCAATGTGATAGCACAAGTGCCATAAGCGTTGCAAAGAACCCAGTGCTCCATTCCAAAACCAAGCACATAGAAGTGAGGTATCATTTCCTGAGAGACAACGTAGAGAAAGGAAAAATCACTTTGATCCATGTACCCACACATGACCAGCTAGCCGATATTTTCACCAAACCCCTAGATCAGGCAACTTTCACTCGTTTGTGGGGGGAGCTTGGTGTTTGTTTGATTTCTTGAGTTGGGTGTGTGGGAGCTCCTTTGTAGCATATGTATAGCTTTCTTTTGTGCATTTCTTGCATTTTGCATGGCATGTGTAACATGATGTATAGGCATCTTTGTATCTTAGGTTGCATGCATTTTGTATAATATGCATTGTGTAGGAAAAGCTTCTCCTATATACATTGTTCACCATGATATGCTATATATGATCTTGTGGGCTAGTTTGGTATAATATGGTTTAGTGTGGCTTAGCTCTTGATGATCTTGGTTTATATCCATGGTTGATAGCTATGTTTTTCAAAAATGTCATATATGTATGCTCTCTTGTGGGTAAATGCCTTTATATGATCTTGACATGTTTTTGTGGCTTGGCTATGCTTAATTTGTGGTTGAAAAGCTTATTTTGATCATATGGGGCCAAAGGCTCATTTGCCATCATGAATGTTTAGCCCCCATGTTTCATCTTGTGGAGGGGCATAAGTTCCTTTTTGTCGCAAAGACATTTCATGTACCAATTATAAATCTGAAAATGAAATTTAAATTGCTTGGAAAATGTGCTCCCATGTCATATGTGCTTAATTTACTTGCTTTTGGGTGCTAAACCGTTGCATGTTGCTTACCAATGAGAAGTCTCATACATAGAAGTAAGCACATGGCTCGGTGGCTTTGACATGACATGAGGTGCTTGTGGGTGTTTATGATGGTCTTATGCTTAGAATGGTTGTCCTAGCATGAAGTTTGTATGGCTTTGCCATTTTGACATGTTTTGCTCTTGTTTAGGACTTTGCTCATGAGAGGGTGATTTTTCGCAAAAATGCTAAATTCTATCTTAGCTTGACCCAATGGTTGTGAAACTTGGTGATCATGTAGTTGATGTTCATACGATGCTGTAGAGTATCTAACTTGCTCACTTGATCATGTGTAGCATCTTGTGACGAATTTTGTCTATTTGAGAAGCTCTAGTTGCATCTTTTCCAAATTTGAGCCTTGATTCATGCATTGGCAACAAGGGGGAGAAATGTTGGTTGAGAAAAGTTGCATTGCATCCCTAGAACCTATCCCAAAAGTCAAGGGGGAGCTTGTGCATTTCTTTTGCTTTTTTGGCTTTTGGGGGGTGTTTCTGTTGAGTAAATCGGTCTGACCGGTTTTGGGAACCGGCCTGACCGGTTTGGTGGAACCGGCCTGACCGGTTTGGGAAACCGGTCTGACCGGTTTGTGCCCAGTGTTGGCACATGTTCAGGGGGAGTATGCATATGTGCAGGGGGAGCTCTTGTATGCTTTGGTGGTTTGTGCTCTTTGCTTGAGCTTGTTTTTGACTCGGTTGTGTCGAGCCGTTGCCCTTGCCTAAGGGGACAGAGTCTTTCCTTTTTCAAATGATCTTGCTCTTTGCTTTTGTCTGGCTTTCGATCGCTTGTTTGAGTTTCTTTTAGTCGTTTCTTTTCTTTTCCTTTCCTTTTCTCTTTGGTTACCAAATGTGTGTGTTGTCAATGCACTCATCAAGGGGGAGATTGAGGACCATGTGTGGTTCGAGGACCGGTGCATGGTCGCTTCCTGATGTGATGAGTGATTGACAACGTTGTGTGGACTGATTCTTGGCTAAGTATTGCAGGTGCAGGTTGCGGCTTGACTGGTGTTGGTGCAGGTGAAGAACAAGCGCGAAAGGTCATCGCCGGTGAGGCCTCCTGGTGTGGAGAAGATAAGTAGGCTTGGTTCGAGGGACCCGGTGGCCAGCGGGGTCAAGTGCGGGCCGCATGGTGGCATGAACAGCAAGATCAAGTCGGTGGACGGTTTCTTGGTTGAGCCTCAAAACCAAGGTCGAGCCGGGACTTCGTGGGAGCCGAGTCATGAGTGATGATTGGCGGAGGCTACATCAAGTTCGCGGGGTTTGCAGTGGTTCACCAGAAAACCACCGGGTTACTCGGCTGAGCCACAAAGCCGAGGCCGAAGACCGGGCGTGGCTGTCAGGCCAAAACTGGCCTGATCGGTTTGTGATCGGTTTGGGGTCGCAGGGCGCCGGAAGCTTCGAAGCGGAGGACACGCGTCGGGATCGCAAGGCTTGCGTCGAGGCTAAGCGAAGTGCGGTCGCCGGGCATCCGTCCGATGGTACTACGAAGATAATTTCCCAAAGTGCCCTTGGTGGGTGTGTATCCTAGTTTAGGCTTTAGGGGTATTTTAGTCTTTCGGCTTGCCTCCATATAACCCAAGTGGTGAGAGGATGGCAGCTATCTCTTGGAACCCTAGCTCATTTTGTTTGCTATTTTCCTCTTCCTTTTTCCTTAGGATTTCTAGGACTAGCTTGAGAGCTTCATGGTGAGATCTTGTGAGAGGGAAGGATGATCGGGCGGAAGCTAGACCTTATATGAACCTTCATGGTATGTGTAGATGATTCGGCGTGGTTCCTCAAGGCTTGTTTGTGTTCTTCCCGTTTTTCCTTTTTGGTGATTTTCGGTTTGGAATTTCCGTGGGGAAGTTTTGGGGGCGTCTCTTTGAGGGATTCTTGTTGGATGTCACGTATGAGGACCTTGTGCCTCTTTGCTTGGTGATCTTGCTCCAACAAACCCTCCAAAACGGCTTCAATTTGGTGGTTTTCGGTGGAGTCCTTGAGAAGGTGTTCTTGAGAGTTGACTTTCGATTCCTCTTGATTGAGTAGGTTTTGGGAACCGAGCTTCTAGCCAAAGGTAGCCCACGAGGTACCCCAGCTATCCCCAAAGTCTCACTTTGATCCGTGGAACGAATCGGGAGATCGATCGAGGTGAAAGCTAGGTTTTTCCCGCGGGCTGAGTTCTTCCCGACTGTCCAGGCAAAACTGGCCTGACCGGTTTCCCAAACCGGTCTGACCGGTTTAGCCCCAGTGGGCTGTCGTGAAGGTTTTTGTGCAGGAGAGTCTTGTTCTTGCTATGACTTTTCTTGTTCAAATGTGGAGAGGTTCCTGAGGTGGTTTGGGATAGTTTTGGTCTCGAAGGTCTTTTGGGGATTTCCTGGACAAAACCGGCCTGACCGGTTTCCCCTGCCTGCGAGAGGCTAAGTCCCAGAGAATCGGTCTGACCGGTTTCAGAAACCGGCCTGACCGGTTTTGGTTGCCAGCAGCTGTTTCAGGTTGTTTTCGCTGTGTGTTTTGTGTTGCTGTTGGTTGGATCATGCCCCTAGGTTCAGTAGCACTCCAGTGGCTACGTGGACTTGGCAAGAGAAGCTTGCGGAGGTGTCCGAGTGAAATTGGGTTCATAGGCCGAATTCTTGAGTAGAATTTTTATCGGCTCCCATTCACTCCCCCCCTTTCTGGTTCGCCATTCCGGTCCTTCAACGCCACAGCGCACTCCGTCCTGTCTGACACCGGACACACCATCCCTTCGGAACAGGGACCCAGCTACACCCAGAAAGACATGTACCTGCTACGCTACCAAACGCGAGCACGACGGGTCAACCCTCTACAGTGACCAACTACTCGGAGAAGCACCCGAGAAGCCACGGGCGGCAACTACTCGGAGCCAACCACTCCGGGACGCCCATACGGTCTTCACCAACTCTGCAACAGTTCGGGGCTGTTCCTCACGCCGCTGATGGACGACCCGACGTGGGAAAGGACATCCCAACACTGTAGCACTGTAGCATAACTTTGTATCCCCTTCTTAGCCCTCACCCTTGCAGCTATAAAGGGGGAGGAGGGCAACTATTCTAGGGGTTAGACATCAGCATTCCACACACTCACGATGCACGTACGCCACCAGGCTACACGAACCACTCGCATCAGGGACTTGGGCTTCATTTCCCTCCCCCGACTAGTTTGTACCGCCTGCTACAAACAATCTCGGAATAAAAACACTATCCCCCGAGACTGGACATAGGGTATTACTCTTTGGAGGCCCGAACCAGTATACATCCTAGTGTCTCTCGTGTCAACCATCCGGATCCGACACGTGATCGATACAAATTTACTTGTCGGTGGTAGAGAACCCCGACACCGAGCATTAAAGCAGACAACATAGCTGGTTTGATGATTCAAAAAAGAGAATAAAACTAGGTTTTTGGTCTTGAATAACCGGTTGTAGAGACACCCAGCCACCAAGCATAGCTGCAAGGAGTATGGCAGAGCAGCGAGGCATGCCGACCTCAAGAAGGTCTCAAGTCAACAGTGCCCAAGCACCTAGAGATGCCTGGCAGGGCCTTTTTGGCGCACACCCCTTAGGGAGGCCTTCAATCATAATGAAAAAATGAAGAGGTGGTGTCCAGGACAGGCTGGCAGAGCTAGAACAACACACTAACCTCAAGGAGGTCATGCATCCATGACGTCCAACTAGGTTGACAGAGCCGAAGACGTACCAAGGTATTGAAAGACCTAGGTATCAAGGCACGTCGACCTCAAGAAGGCCATTTTGGTGCTCAGATGACCAACATAGCTGCCAGGCATCCAGTAGAGCTAGGGTACCGAGGTATTGTCGATCGAGGTAGCAGGCGCACCGACCTTAGCGGCCCAACGAAATTATAGACATGATTGATCTGGAGTCTAGGTACCCAGACGGATTGGCAGAGCAGCGAGGCACGCCTAACTCATGAAGGTCTTCAATCGAACCTACGACCATTTTGCTTAGGAAACAGAAATATAGGCTGATTGGTATTTGGTCGGGTTAGACTTCAGAGCCTAGAGGGTGGAACCAGGATGCACAGCCGTAGAGGGTGCAATTTATCATCGACTATAGGTGTTACAGGCGCAGGGCCATCCGACGTAGAGTCAGACTTATCATCATAGGTAGACTTTAGAGTCACGGGTCAACAGTACAAGGTACTGCAAGGTCACGGATTCTCTTGCCCACCAGAAAAGGACAACTGCACCACCTGATCACCGGCGTACTGTAGCCATGTGACGCCACTGCCATCACAGACACCATGGAGGTGCGACGACGAAGCCACATGGAGGTCCAGAGACCTGACGAATGCGACGATGGAGCCGTAGGGAATGTCCGTCGAAGGCGACGACGGAGACGCTAGGAGGTCTGGCGACCTAAAGCAGGCGACGACGGAGACACCAGGAGGTCCGCCGACATGAAGCAGGCGACGAAGGAGACACCAAGAGGTTTGGTGACCTCGACATTCTGGAGCTGGAGGTGCAGGCTGCCGCAGAGGAGGTCATGGAGCGCCTTGAGCTGTAGAAACATCATAACACATGGTATATCAAACTATACAAACTTAATGAAAGTTTTATCCTGAGATAAGTATGCAGATGTTGTGTAATGTTAACCAGAGTTCAACATTCTTGTGCTTTGTTTCGTTTGAAAAAGCATTCCCCTTATCGTGTCGGGCACGCATTATGCGAATTCAAAAGCTCTAAAGCTGCAAAGTGTTTCACCCCTCTACAGTGCTCAGCAGGGAGACTTAGATGTAGTCAACGCACGAGGTGGGGCCTAGGACCTAGGTCTTGCAACCACACAATAATGAATAATCATAACGAGAACGAGACACTTAAAGGAAGAACACACAGAGGAGGGGTAGGACCCCTTAGGTCTTGCGACTTACGGATTGGCATGGCCAAGCCCCCAAGCATGTCGAGGGGAGGGGAACATAGCACAAGAGAAAACATCTGAACCCTCAGGTCTAACGACCTACGTGTTGGCAAGGTCAAGCCAACGAGCATGTCGAGGGGGAGGGTCGGCAGAGTAGAAAAAAAGCATGTGTAGAGCAGGTCTACGAAAGAAATTGAAACCGTAAAATATTTAATTGTTAATAAAACTTAGCTTGTGGGTAGCCGAGATCGGAGTAGACACGATCGGCAGACAGCGTGGGAAGTCGGCGATGTGACGAGGACGCGAGCTGGTGGAGGCCGTGTCGAGCTGGAGCATCGAGTTGATGAGGTCGGTCCGTCAAGGTAGATGGCAGTGGGTTGATGCAGCAGGTCGGCTTGAGTCCCGCGGCTGGTGCTCGTCACGGTCGGTCTGTCAAGGTAGACGACCGTGTGTTTGGTTGGAGAGCCACGGGAGCGGAGCGGAGCCGATCCGCCCCCGCGGTTATTTGGATGGGGAGTGGCGGGAGCGGAGTGGCTCCAGAGGGAATATACCCTCTAGATGTGGGTTCGCTCTGTCCCTTGAAATTCAGCAGACGGAGCCGCTCCCATCTCTCTCTCCTATCGCTCTCCCTCTGCAGGCTGCAGACAAGCGCGTGGAGGCCGTGGCGACCCTCTTCTCCTGTCACTGGAGGCCATGGCGGCCATCTTCTCCTCGCCGCCAGAGGCCATGGGAGCCTCCTCCTCCCAGCGCGTCGGAGGCCATGCCGCATGGGACCTGCTTCTCCCCCGTGCGCCTGACCCACCCCACCGCAGGGGCGTAGGAGCCCGCGGCCGGCAGAACTCACGGCTCGCGGCCCGCGGCGCTTGCGGCAGGTAGCCGGCGGAGCTCGTGGCCCACGGCTGGCAGAGCTCGCGGCAGGCGGCCGGCAGAGCTCGCGCCCGCGGCCGTCCGGAGCTCGAGGCCCGCACGTGGGAGGAGGCCTCGGTAGTAGGCGGGGTGCGGCAGGAGGGAGATGCCGGCTGCGGCTGGATCCAGGGGTGTGTGGGGATGAGGATGAAGAGGGTATGTATAACATGTGGGACCCACTGAACCCTAAAACCTATGACATGTGGGACCCACTAACGAAGTGAAAACTGTCATCCATTCCATACCTCATTCCTGCAACCAAAGAAAAGAGGGTCAGAGCCACTCCAACCCAACATTTACAACCAAATTTGAGAAGGGTTCGAGCCGTCCCTAAACGAGAATCGGCTCCGCTCCTCTCCCGCTGCTCTCCAACCAAACACACGGTTGTAGGTGGGATAGGTCCAGCCGTATGCGCTCATCCGGCCGAGTACGGGACCGAGTCCTGGCCCCGTCTCCCGTGCGTAGTGGTTGTCACTACCGGCACACGCGATCGTTTCGATGGAGTTCGACGTCCTGATCCATAGTCCACGAGTGCTCCATCCCTCGTAAAGTCGTACGTGTAGGAGCTGCAGAGGGCATGTACCGATCGCAAACACAAAAATGTGATTAGATTAGATAGTAGAAATCCCAAGAAAAATCGATAGTAGATCAAAATAGAATATATTAAATAATAGATGGAAGGGAGGATTTTCCCTGTTTTGTCATCGTGAGGACTAGGCCGCCGCCGACCTTGGTTTTTGCATGTGTGTACTCTGATCCACAGGTGGATCTCGTCGGGTGGGTGGGTGGGTGGAAACCAAAAATTTTGGCGTGCCGTTTGCAGAATGAAGACGCCGACCTCGCGATTGGATCGGAGGGTGGCGGCGAGCAAGTCGCTGCGTTGTGAAGATGACACCGGGGAAAAGTGCCATCACGCTACACGAAGATCTCATGGTGACCCCTACCTGATGCGCCAAAGGTTTAGATCTGAGCAGTCCACAGGGGGTCAACCCCGGTGGTTTATTTGTTCGGTGGAGGAGATCGAGAGCAACGAACGCAATGTTTATGCTAGCGTAGCACACGGAAATCACGGCAAGACACAAGGGACAAGGCGATTTTATACTAGTTCGGGCCTCCGGAGGGTAAAACCGTACGTCCAGTTCTTGATCTCTATTGCTTTGGATTGCACGTGTTCCTCGGAAGGACGCCCTTACCCGCCTTATATTGGCTAACGGACAAGGTCGGTGGACCTGGAGTTTACGTCGGTTACAACAGGGAAACTGAAGGAGTGAACTGGCGACCAAAGAGGGCGGGGGAGTGAATGGGAGCTGATAAAAATTCTTCTCGAATGAGATGACTTCTCCAACAAGATGAACTCAGTCGGGTACCCAAAATCACACGCTCTGCACGCAACCTTCCATTTGCCAAAACCACGTAGCCACTGAAGTGCTACTGGTCCTAGGAACAAACGCTACCTGCAGGCAAAACTTCTACACACACACGACAGCGGAAACAACTCGGAAGCTATCTGCCTGAAGGGGGAGGTTAAACCGGGTATGGGGTCGGTTAGACCGCCTGCACCTGGCAACCAAGAAATCCTCCAAAAGCCATCTTCTGAGCTCTAAAACTCTCCACAGTTTCAACCACATAATCCTTTGGTCAAGGCCAAGCTAGCTACCAGTGAATATTGGCGAAAACAAGAACTTCACCCAAAAGGCCTAGGGCAGTTAGACCAGCTCACGGGGGCGATCTAACCTCCTGTACCCAGCAGAAAACATCTCCAATGAAAACCTAGCAAACTACTCCAAAACGAGCCAAGATTTCACCAGAATGCTCCTCTGATCAAGGCGAATAAACTCACAGAGAAAGATCCGGCAAAATCAAAACTTCCACCTGGGAGACCCAGGACGGTTAGACTGCCCCCCTATGGCGGTTAGACCGCCCCTCCCAGGAAACCTGGCCACGGGTCAACCCTCAACTTCCCATCGCCCGATCTCCCGATTCACCCCACGGATTGCAGTGAAACTTTGGGGATACCTGGGTTACCTCCTGGGCAACCTCTCCACCAAAAGAATTCCACCGAAATGCTCTCAATCAAAGGGAATTGCAAATCTTGGCCCTCTAGGTCATGAATTCGAGGAACTCCGAAAACCACCAAAAAGGAAAACGGGAGAGGCAACACAAGGCCTTGAGGAACCACATCGATTCATCTATACATACCATGAAGGTTCATATAAGGTCTAGCTTACCTCCCGATCATCCATCCCTCCCTCAAGATCTCACCATGAAGATCTCAAGCTAGTCCTAGAAAAACCTAAGGAAAATAAGAAGGGATAATAACAAAGGGAAATGAGCTAGGGTTCCAAGAGTTAGCTGCAATCCCACAACTCAAGTGTTTATATGGGTGCAACCAAAAGACTAAACTACCCTTACAAGCAACTAGGGATACAAGCCCCTCAAGGGCATATTTGGAAGTCTTCAGTTCAGCACCATCGGACGGATGTGCATCCACCGCAAGCCTGTGTAGCACCAACACAACTCTTGCGATCATGTCGCGTGTCCTCCGCTTCGAAGCTTCTCGACGGCTGTGACCCGGGCGGTCAGACTGCCCCCTGGGTGGTTAGACCGGCCCAGGCGGTTTGACCGCCCCTCCTGTTAGGTTGAACCGGCCTGGGAGGCCGCACCTCCGCGTCGTTTTCGGCCTTGGTTTTGTGGCTCAACCGAGTAACCCAGTGCTTTTGTGGTGAACCACTGGAAACCCCGCGGACTCGGTGTAGCCTCCCACCAATTTCCACTCATGACTCGGCTCCCACGTTGTCCCGGCTCGACCTTTGTTTTGAGGGTCAACCAACAAACCGTCCACAACTTCGTCTTGCTATTCTTGCCACCATGTGACCCGCACTTGATCCCTTTGGCCACCGGGTCCCTCGAACCAACCCTACTTGTCTGATCCACACCTGGAGGCCTCACCGGCATCGACCTTTCGCGCTTGTTCTTCACCTGCACCAGCACCAATCAAGCCGCAGCCTGCACCTGTAATACTTAGCCAAGAGTCAGTCCACACAACGTTGTCAATCACTCATCACACCAGGAAGCGACCAACCACCGGTCCTCAAACCACACATGCTCTCAATCTCCCCCTTGATGAGTGCATTGACAACACACACATTTGGTAAACATGAGAGAAAAGGAAAAGAAAAGAAACGACCAAAAGAACTTCAACAAGCAATCGAAAGCCAAAGAAAAGACAAAGAGTAAGATCACTTGAAGAAGGAAAGTCTCGGTCCCCTTAGGCAAGGGCAACGGCTCGACACAACTGAGACAAAACAAGCTCAAGCAAAGAGCAAACCACCAAAGCGAACACACCACAAACTCACACAAGAGCTCCCCCTGAGCCAAAGCACACTCCCCCTGAACTAATGCAACAATGCAACATGGGAATACAAATAAGGAGCAAAACCAGCTCACTCTGCCCAGGGCAGTCAAACCGCCTGCCTGGGCCTATCAGACTGCCCCTCTGGGATCTAACCGCCTGGGGGGCGGTTAAACTGCCCCAAGAAACTGCCTCCAGAAAAACTTTTCCGAAATCTGCCCAAACCACTTTGAACACCTTCCAAATGCTCCCGGGTGTCCAAATCATGTCCAAACTTCTCCCCCTTGTTGACAATGTGTTGATGGATAAAACTCGTATCCACCTACGATCCGCAAGCGTATGGACCTACACCTTTTTCACCACGGGGATTCCCTAGGTTCTTATCAATCCGCGGAGCAAGGGGATTACAAGCGTTTGATCTAGCACTACTACTAACTTACCCAAACCCTAATCTATTGTTAATCTAGAGAACAACTACGCTACACTAGAGAGAATGATTAAACCAACAAGATATGTAAAAGACACTTGCCCAAGGGTCTACGATACTTGAACATGCAACCGCTTAAGATATGAAAACCGATCTAATCTATCGGGGGTTGTGACCACAGTTTCGCCCTTTCCCTCCCCTCGTACTGTCACTACGCGGAGGTATTCGTGACTAGACCTATGATGGACACGGCATATTGAATGGTTCCAAGGGAGCATTGAGATCTTTACTTCCCTACACAGCATGGTAGCTAACCTTAAACAATAAAGCATCTTCAACACTAGATGATAGATAGATAACCATACAAAGTAGCGATTACAACTCAAGATCGATTACAACCCATGGACAAATGAGAAGATTACCCCATCAAGGTGCAAGGCATAGCACCGTTGATCATGGTGACGCTTCTGACAGTGTCTTCCTTCTCCTACGAGGGTGTCTTGGCAGGGCCTCGACGTCCTCCTCCTCTTATGGTTGCTTCCTTCGAGTAGAGCGATCCTTCTTGCGAATGATCTCCCTCCTCTTCTCTCTCTAGCTTGTGGACGGCCTCTCGGGCGAATGGCTCTTTCTCTGCGAATGGCGGCGCCTCCACGTATTTAGGGTTG
Source organism: Cenchrus fungigraminus (assembly GCA_036936925.1). Classification (NCBI taxonomy): domain Eukaryota; kingdom Viridiplantae; phylum Streptophyta; class Magnoliopsida; order Poales; family Poaceae; genus Cenchrus; species Cenchrus fungigraminus. The sequence continues at coordinate 78,148,572 of CM072770.1, forward strand.
AAACATCTTCACGCTCAAGAAATGGGGGGCCGAACCGACCCTGGAGTGGGCCAGGCCGGCCGGCCTGGGCCGACCGGCCCAGGTCCATCCGGGCTCGGTTCGGTCGCCCCTTCGCACACATGGGTCCTCTTGACATTTTGCACTTTGCCCCCTCCATTTGCACCATTTTGACGATGTTATCCTCGCGTCCAAGATGGAGGGTCTTCTCGCATGAAGTTCGGTCTTTTACGCTTCAATCCTCGGGGATGTTCCTTTGTAACTTTCGGTCCTTGCCACCTTTGGGAGTGATCTCGTCATGCTCTCGAACACGAACGGGACTCCTCAATTGCTCCTTTGAACTTGTTGTGACTCCATCCTTTATGTCCATGTTTTCCTGCAAAAACATAACACTTCCAAATGCACATACGAAGATGAACTTGTCATATCATTGGTGTGCCTAGTGGCGGGTTAGTTCCATAATTAAATCCAAACCAAAGTGTAATGAACATGTTTGGTGTACCAAAATACACCGTCAACATCTCCCCCATGCTTAGATCTTGCTCGTCCTCGAGCAAGTACTCATAAAAGAACTTTTGTTCAAGGTGTTGAAATCGTGCTCCGCTAATCGTTTCTTCACAAGTTAGTCAATCCTTTATTTTTAATATAATAAACATAAAGCAATGATCATCATACATAAACATGGGCATTTAGAATTTTTACCAAATCGAGATTTGCCCCACACCTCATACCTTTCACTCGAGGTCCTCAATTCCAGCCATGCTTACTTCTTTGCTTCTATTGGAGGGTTTTCATGATTTTTCAAAAATAAAATTCCTGCAACAAGTATTAGACAAAAACCTTTCTCCAAGTTCTCACATGTCGCTCATATGAAGTGGCTATCCTAACAATTCATAAACTCTCACCTCCCATAAGTCTCTCATATATTATGTAAAGTGGAGCTATGGGTATGGCTAGTGTAGTCAACACAAGTATTGTCAAGCTAAGAACTTCCTCTAGTGGTTGTTTACCTTTCAAAGCCAATGATCATTAGAATTAAACCATAATGTAGGGATATCAAGGATAAGAAGATTTAGAATGGTGGACATGTGCAAGGGCAAAAGAGAATGAGACTACGAGGCACCGATGACGTCCTCGTTGCCGGATTACACATGGTTGGAAAAAGAATAGAAGTTTCGTCTCTCAACAACAACGTGACATCCTTCCTTGCACTTTATTTATCATTCACTTGATTCATCCCTCTTCATATCTTTCTTGCCTTTCCTCTTTCTCTCTTTTTATTCTTTTTCTTTTCTTTCTTTCTTTTCTTTTTTTTTCTCTTCTTTTCCATACACATATTTTTTTTCTTTACTTTTCTCTCTCTTGACACCTTTCCCTCTCTTTCAAAGCTCTTTACTCATCTCTTCTTGCATAAAACACAATCTGAATTTAAAATAAAAACCATGCTAGAGACGAGACGAAACTTCGAACATAGGTTATGTTCAAGGAATACGATGCACAAAAGAGATATTATGGTTTGGGTATGGAATTCGGTGATGTACGGGACTTTCGATGTGAGAGTCTCATTACCGAATGCATGACGAGGCTAGCAATAAAAGATAAACACAAGGACATGATCATTGCTCGAAATTAAAACTTCCAAGAGAGAAGGATCCTAGCCCAACTCATTATGCCAACCGCACTTATGGTGGAGCGAAAATTAAATTGGCTTTGTATAGGATTTTTCTTAGTCTCTCAACTTGGAAAAAGAGAATTCGCTAACCTTTATTACAAGGTTTTTTCAATAATTTTCAGAATTAAATTCCTCCAATATTAGCATCAAACTTAGCACAACCAAAACGAAGTTCTAGATCAAAGCATGATGCGGGTACTTTTAAAGGTAAAAACTCCACTAAGCACCACGGTAAACGTTTCAAACCAATCACTTATGCTTATATATCAAAAATTAAATACAAACGTACAAGTAAAGGAAGAAAAGCATTGCAAGAGACAAAAAATTTAAAGGACACTTTTTATTTGATTTTCTTGACTCGAACACTAAATTTAAGACACTTTAAACTTTGAAAAATTAAAAAGCACACCTAAAACTTTAAGACTCTCAAACTCTCGCGAAATCTAAACCAAACAGAACTAAACTTGAAGCAAAAGGATCTAGCTAGCTAGCTCTCCCCCATGCTAAAACCATACGACGTCCTCGTCGTATCTTACAAAAAACCTAAGGGGGGAAAACTCTATTTCCTAGTGGAACTTTCCATAGCTCTTGCACCACTTGTTCTTCATGTTGCCCACCATGCCAAACAACTTCCGCACGTTCCGATTCAGGAATTTGTAGTCGTCCTCGACCAATTGTTCCAAGTCCTCCATACGCTGCGTCATTGCCTCCATAGCCTGGAAACATTCATCAATCGATGCGTAGAGCTCCGAGATGGAGTGATGGCAAGCCGCACAACATAGCGGATGCATCCCGAAAGGGTCGACATCGCCAGGGTCGTCGCCGTCGTCGCCGTCGCCACCGTCATCAGGATCTCCGCCGCCATTAGGACCTTCGGGAGTCTTCTCCTTGGGCACCTCTTCCCAATAGAAGAGGTCGTTGTCCTCCCTTCCGGCGGCCGCCCACGAGCTCGGGCTGCGGTCATCGGAGTAGTCACTCCCCCCGTAATCTTTTGGCTCAGGCGACACCTCCTTGTAGTCTTTCCTCTTCATGCCTCGGATGCGCTCCGATCTACGGACGGGAGTAGAGACCCTCTCCTCCTTGACGTGGTGGCGAGATGCGATTGGCCCGGTCAGGACACTCCCTCCGGAACGGATGCGGGCGGTCCTCTTGATCTCCATTGATGGCTTGAGCTCGCATCGCTTCGCCTCATCCGGCTTCAATGGCTTCTCGGCGCCTAGCTTGATCTCCACGCTCCTCGGGGACGTCATGGCTGCTGCTTGGGTGCAAAAGGATGCGAATTGGGATGGATTCCCGAGCTCCAACCTCGTCCCTTTAAATAGTCCGGGAAGGAATGCCCTAGAACCCATCTTTTCCTTTTCTTGACTTCCCTAAAATTTTTTGACCGAACAAGGAAGACGAAGACGCGCGTCCCAGAGGAAACCGGGGGTGAACCACCACCTAGGCCCCCTGGGCCGATCCGCCCGGGCCGGCCGGCCTGCCCTGGTTTGCGGGCCGGTTCGGTCCGGTTTTTCGCGTGTCCCACTATTTTTGAATTTCTAGCCCATGTGAAAAAGGTGGCCTGGTAAAACTTCGCGAGAAACTCTAGAAAATAAAAGAAGAGCTATTTACAAAATGCTCACCTTGTTTTACGTCCTAGGCTTGATGTTCGGGCTCATCCTCCATGATGAAAATATCAATATGGTGAAGGGGCACAACGTCGGGTTCGTAATAAACCTTAAGCCGTTGACCATTTACCATGAATTGATCACCTTTCATATCCATGATGGTTACCGCTCCATTGGAGAGCACCGAATGAACAATGTAAGGTCCATCCCACTTGCTTTGCAATTTCCCCTTTCCAAAGGTTTTAAACCTCGAATTGTAGAGGAGGACCTTATCTCCTTCTTTGAATTCCTTCTTCTTCAATCTTTTATCATACCACCTTTTAATTCTCTCTTTATATATGCTTGCGTTTTCGTAAGTTTTCAACCTCATCTCCTCTAGCTCGCTTATTTGGATTCTCCGTATTACCACCGCCGCGTCTAGATCGAGGTTCATCTCTTTAATTGCCCAATAGGCTTTATGTTCTAACTCAACCGGAAGGTGACAAGCTTTGCCATAAACAAATTGATAAGGGGTCATACCTATCGGTGTCTTGAACGCCGTTCGATATGCCCACAAAGCTCCATCTAGCTTCTTTGACCAATCCTTGCCTCCCTTCTCTATAGTTTTGTTAAGGATGCTCTTTAATTGCCTATTTGATGTTTCCGCTTGTCCGTTGGTTTGTGGATGATAAGCCGTAGAGACTCTATGTTCAATCGCCAACTTGGACAAGCACTTCTTGAAGTTCTTCCCGGTGAAGTGAGTTCCTCCATCGCTTATCAAAATTCTCGGGGTACCGAAGCGAGGGAAAATCACACTCTTGATCATAGCAATGGATTCCTCTGTGGAAGCTTTACGACATGGCATGGCCTCTACCCACTTGGACACATAATCAACCATAACTAGGATATGCTCAAATCCGTGTGAGTTTTTAAAGGGCCTCATGAAGTCTATTCCCCAAACATCGAATAAATCGATTTGTAGATTATATTTCAAAGGCATGGCATTCCTTTGAGAAATGTTTCTGGTTCTTTGGCATTCGGGGCATGATGCAACATATCTTTTAGTATCTTCATGCATCTCCGGCCAAAAGAATCCGCTGGACCACACTTTTGCTTGGGTCCGAAAATGGCTATAGTGTCCACCGTACTCCGCCGAGTGGCACTTCCTCAAAATTTCTTGCCTCTCTTCTCTTGGTACACATCTTCTCATAACTCCATCATTCCCAGGTTTGAAGAGATAGGGTGAATCCCAAAAATATTTTCGGCTTTCGGAGACTGTCCTCCTTTGAGTGTTTTTATCTAAGTGATCAAGAGGCATCTTCCGAATTGCTCGAATGATATCAATCATCCAAGTATCTTTGTCGAGTATTCGGTAGAGGTGATCATCTCTCATCTTGTCCTCTATGGGCTCTTTATCATCTTGTCCACGGTTCATCCTAGACAAATGATCGACCACAACATTCTCCACCCCCTTTTTATCACGAATTTCAACATCAAACTCTTGGAGAAGAAGGATCCAACGAATCAATCTTGATTTAGCATCCTTCTTAGCCAAAAGATACTTGATGGCCGCGTGATCGGTGTAAACAATGACCTTCGAGTTCATAATGTAGGATCTGAATTTTTCAAAGGCAAACACCACCGCTAGCAACTCCTTTTCCGTAGTGGCATAATTTAATTGCGCCTCATTAAGAGTTTTACTAGCGTAGTATACGGCATGAACTCAACCTTCCTTTCTTTGACCTAAAATCGCCCCTACGGCGTAGTCACTTGCATCGCACATGATCTCGAAAGGTTGGCTCCAATCCGGAGGTTGGGAGCACTCACCAAAGTACTTTTCAAGGTCCGGAATGCCGCTAAACACTTCTCATCAAAGTCAAAAGCTACATCCTTTTGAAGGAGTTGTGTTAAAGGCTTAGTGATCTTTGAGAAGTCCTTAATAAGTCTTCTATAGAATCCGGCATGGCCTAGAAAGCTCCTCAAGGACTTAACATCCGTTGGAGGTGGGAGTTGCTCAACCGTCTCCACTTTAGCTTTGTCCACTTCAATTCCTCTCTCAGATATAACATGTCCGAGCACTATGCATTGCTTTACTATGAAGTGGCACTTTTCCCAATTTAGAACTAAGTCTACCTCCGCACACCTCGTAAGAACCTTATCTAAGTTTGCCAAGCAATCCACGAATGTTTTCCCATAAACGGAAAAATCATCCATGAACACCTCGACAGTTTCCTCGATGAATTCCGAGAACACCGCCATCATGCAACGTTGAAAAGAGGCCGGAGCGTTGCATAAACCGAAGGGCATCCTTCTATATGCAAACGTTCCATAAGGGCACGTAAACATTGTCTTGTGTTGATCATCCGGGTGAATGGGAATTTGCATAAACCCCGAGTACCCATCGAGAAAGCAAAAATAAGCGTGGTTTGCTAATCTCTCGAGCATCTCGTCAATGAACGGTAAGAGGAAGTGATCTTTCTTCGTCGCTTTGTTTAGCTTACGGTAATCGATACACATCCACCATTCGATCACGGTTCTTTGCGGTATTAACTCATTCTTCTCATTCTTTACCACAGTTAAGCCTCCTTTCTTCGGCACATAATGCACCGGGCTCACCCACTCGCTATGCGGTACCGGATAGATGATTCCGGCATCAAGTAGCTTGATGACCTCCTTCTTTACTACCTCTCGCATGGCATGGGTTAGCCTTCTTTGATGGTCCACTACGGGCTTACATTGGTCTTCCATAGGTATACGATGAGTGCAAAAGGCTGGGCTAAGTCCTCTGAGATCATTGATTGAATATCCAATCACCTTCCTATGCTTTTTCAATAAATTCAGCAACTTCTCATTTTCTTCGGGACTTAATTCGTCACTCACGATGACTGGATAAGTCTTGTCTGGGCCCAAAAATTCGTACTTTCATCCTTTGGGCAAAGGTTTGAGATCCACCTCGGGCACTTGTGGCTCTTCGGGTCTAATGTCTCATATGTCTTCGAATTTTTCTTCCTCCACACTTCCATCTTGTGGTTCTAATCCCTTTGTTGCTTCATCTAGTTCCTCATCTTGTTGATCATTAGATTGATTCTCCATCGCTCTTTGCAGCGGGTCTCTAAGGGTTTCAACAAAACAAAGACTACCTACCTCCTCTACTTCTTCATCTTCGGGAGGAAAAGGTGAAGGATGATTAGAAACGCGAAGAAAATTATATGTGTACTTCTTTCCATTAAGATTTATTGTTACTTTGCCTTCTCCGGCATCCAACACGGTATCAACCAACTTGAGAAAAGGCCTACCTAGGATTATGTGATCATGATTACTATGGTAAGCATCTATAACAAAGAAATCGGTTGGTATGCACTTTCCAGAGATGATTACATTAATGTTGCAAGCAATACCTAGAGGTCTAATAGTTCTACCATCTCCCATAATTAACTTTGTTGAAGTTGGAGCTAAGTCTAGGTTGTGGTCTTGAACTTTATCATAAATTTTAGAGGATAGGACACTTACTTGGGCTCTGATGTCGCATAAGGCTTTGCATTGAACTCCGTTGATCTCGCAACTCAAGTGTGGTGTCGTCTTCTCCTCTTGGTCGGATCCTATTGCGTAAACTTCGGCGAGGCGAGCGTATGGTAATGCTTCGGGCTTGATCCCCATGATTCCTTTCACCTCGGCTATGTGTTTCGGATCCACTTCATCATCACTAAAGAGCTTTTGAAAGATCTCACCGGTGGTTTCAAGATCGTACGAATTCTCTGCTTGCTTTTCCGGTAGGAAATCCGCTTCTAATGCTCTCGCCATCCCCTTTTGGTTAGGGAACGGTCTTCTCTTGTCGAATACTTCTTCGTAATCGATTAGAACCCAATCCATATGCTCGAACTCCCTTAATGGCTTCGCGCTTGACATACTCCTTTTGTTTGTTTCATTTGACTTGGCGAAGTCAACGCTCGGGGAAGTTCTTGTCTTGATGTGCACTTCTTCAAGCTTTTCCGAGATTGGCTCCTCTTTCTTATCTTCCGGGTTTGCCTCTTTAGAAATTTCAGCACATGTCTTCATCCTTGAATTGTGTTCCGGCTCTCCCGGAAGTCTTGTTTCCCAATCTCTTTGCATGGCCGCCGCTTTGCTAATCTTTTGTAAAAGTTGAGCGGCTTCCGTGAGTGTTTTCTCCATGAGATCCCCACCTGCACACATTTGAACATGTTCCATGCAACTAGGGGTTAGGGAAAAGAAAAATGTATGCAAGAGTACGTCACCGGAGAAGCCGAGTCTTGGTCCTTGTTCAATCAACTCATTAAATCTATTCCAAGCTTGGTCTATCCCTTCCTCTTCTCCTTGCGTGAAGGTGATCACTTGCCTCCTTAGATGTTGAACCTTGCTTATTGGAAAAAACTTCTCGCAAAATTTCTTCGTCAACTTATTCTAATTGCCTTCAACTTCAAAGGTTGCAAACGAGTACCACGTCTTTGCTTCACCGGCAAGTGAGTAGGGAAAGAGATTCCACTTGAACCATTCATCGGGAACTCCTTCTTGACGCACCGTGTTGCATAGCGTCGTGAAATGCCTTATGTGTCTATATGGGTTCTCCGTATCCATCCCTTCAAATGGGGTTGCCGCCGCCATCTCGATGATCCTAGCTTTGATTTCATACTTGGTCGCTTCGAGCTTCAAATCCGACTCTTGTACCTTTAAGTCTTCACATCGAGGACTAGCGTAATCCCTTAGCGATTTCTCCGGTTCTTCCACGGGGTGGTTGACGAACGCCATCTAGACAACAAGATAAAAACAAAAACAAAACAAAACAAAGTGGTTTTCTAGGTAATAGGGGTTAGATGTTAGCAATAAATGATAAACAAAATTTAAAACAAAATTAGATGCAAAACCAAACGATGTAAACTGGCTTGCTCCCTGGCAACGGCGCCAGAAAAAGGGGCTTGTTGACGGATAAAACTCGTATCCACCTACGATCCGCAAGCGTACGGACCTACACCTTTTTCACCACGGGGATTCCCTAGGTTCTTATCAATCCGCGGAGCAAGGGGATTACAAGCGTTTGATCTAGCACTACTACTAACTTACCCAAACCCTAATCTATGGTTAATCTAGAGAACAACTACGCTACACTAGAGAGAATGATTAAACCAACAAGATATGTAAAAGACACCTGCCCAAGGGTCTACGATACTTGAACATGCAACCGCTTAAGATATGAAAACCGATCTAATCTATCGGGGGTTGTGACCACGGTTTCGCCCTTTTCCTCCCCCCGTACTGTCACTACGCGGAGGTATTCGTGACTAGACCTATGATGGACACGGCGTATTGAATGGTTCCAAGGGAGCATTGAGATCTTTACTTCCCTACACGGCATGGTAGCTAACCTTAAACAATAAAGCATCTTCAACACTAGATGATAGATAGATAACCATACAAAGTAGCGATTACATCTCAAGATCGATTACAACCCATGGATAAATGAGAAGATTACCCCATCAAGGTGCTAGGCATAGCACCGTTGATCATGGTGACGCTTCCGACGGTGTCTTCCTTCTCCTCCGTGGGTGTCTTGGCAGGGCCTCGACGTCCTCCTCCTCTTGTGGTTGCTTCCTTCGAGTAGAGCGATCCTTCTTGTGAATGATCTCCCTCCTCTTCTCTCTCTCTTGCTTGTGGACGGCCTCTCGGGCGAATGGCTCTCTCTCCACGTATTTAGGGTTGAAACATCTTCATGCTCAAGAAATGGGGGGCCGAGCTGTCCCTGGAGTGGGCCAGGCCGGCCGGCCTGGGCCGACCGGCCCAGGTCCATCCGGGCCCGGTTCGGTCGCCCCTTCGCACACGTGGGTCCTCTTGACATTTTGCACTTTGCCCCCTCCATTTGCACCATTTTGACGATGTCATCCTCGCGTCCAAGATGGAGGGTCTTCTCGCATGAAGTTCGGTCTTTTACGCTTCAATCCTCGGGGATGTTCCTTTGTAACACTTCGGTCGTTGCCACCTTTGGGAGTGATCTCGTCATGCTCTCGAACACGAACGGGACTCCTCAATTGCTCCTTTGAACTTGTTGTGACTCCGTCCTTTATGTCCATGTTTTCCTGCAAAAACATAACACTTCCAAATGCACATACGAAGATGAACTTGTCATATCATTAGTGTGCCTAGTGGCGGGTTAGTTCCATAATCAAATCCAAACCAAAGTGTAATGAACATATTTGGTGTACCAAAATACACCATCAACACAATGCATGAATCAAGGCAAAACTCAGAAAAAAAAATCAACCTAGAGCTTCTCAAATAGACAAAATTCACTACAAGATGCTACACATGTCCAAATGAGCAAGTTACATACTCTATAGCTTCGTATGAACATCAGCTACAAGATCACAAAGTTTCACAACCATTAGGCAAAGATAAGATCGAACTGAGCATTTTTGCGAAAAATCACCCTATAATTAGCAAAGTCCTAAACATGAGCAAAACATGTCAAAATGGCAAGGCCACACAAACTTCATGCTAGGACAACCATTCTAAGCATAAGATCATCATAAACACCCACAAGCACCTCATGTCATGTCAAAGCCACCGAGCCATGTGCTTACTTCTATGTATGAGACTTCTCATTGGTAAGCAACATGCAACGGTTTAGCACCCAAAATCTACTAAATTAAGCACATATGACATGGGAGCACATTTTCCAAGCAATTTACATTTCATTTTCAGATTCATATTTGGTACATGAAATGTCTTTGCGACAAAAAGGAACTTATGCCCCCTCCACAAGATAATGCATGGGGGCTAAACATTCATGATGACAAATGAGCCTTTGGCCCCATATGCTCAAAATAAGCTATCCAAGCACAAATTGAGCATAGAAAAGCCACTAAAACATGTCATGATCATATAAAGGCATTTACTCACAAGAGAGCATACATTTGACATTTTTCAAAAACATAGCTATGAACCATGGATATAAATCAAGATCATCAAGAGCTAAGCCACACTAAGCCATATCATACCAAACTAGCTCACAAGATCGTATGTAGCACATCATGGTGAACAATGTATATAGGAGAAGCTTTCCCTACAAAATGCATGCAACCTAAGATACAAAGATGCCTATACATCATGTTACACATGCAATGCAAAATGCAAGAAATGCACAAAGGAAACTATACATATGTTACACAAGGAGCTCCCACACCAACTCAAGAAACCAAACACACACCAAGTTCTCCCCGCAAATGAGTGAAAGTTGCTTGATCTAGGGGCTTGGTGAAAATATCCGCTAGTTGGTTTTGTGTGGGCACATGGATCAAAGCGATTTTCCATTTCTCAACATCCTCCCTCAGAAAATTGTATCTCACTTCTATATGCTTGGTTTTGGAATGAAGCACTGGGTTCTTAGCAACACTTATCGCAATCGTGCTGTCACAAAGAAGTGGAACCTGGGTATACTCCTCACCAAAGTCACTCATGGTGTATGTGATCCAAAGGAGCTGAGAGCAACAACTAGCTGCGGCAACGTATTTAGCTTCGGTTGTAGATTGAGCAACACTCGATTGTTTGCAGGAACACCAAGACACCAAAGAAGAAACCAAGAACTGGGAAGTCCCAGAAGTGGACTTCCTATCCAACCGACACCCGGCAAAATCCGCGTCTGAAAAATCGTGAAGCTCCAAAGAAGAAGACGCGGAGTACCAAAGGCCGAAGTCGGGAGTGTACTGCAAATTCCTGAAGATGCGCTTGACTACTTGCCGATGCGAAGTCCTTGGAGATGCTTGAAAATGAGCGCACAAACATACTGAGAATTGGATGTCTGGCCTCGTCGCCGTTAGGTACAGGATGGAGCCAATCATGCTCCAGTACTCCTTCTGGTCCATGTGTTCACCGTCCTCGTCCGCATCAAGGGCTGTAATCGTACTCATCGGCGTCGTCATGGCCTTGGAGTCCTCCATCATGAACTTCCTCACAATGTCCTTGGTGTACTTGGCTTGGTGTACAAATGTTCCTTCCTTAGATTGCTTGATCTGTTGCCTGAGGAAGAACTGCAACTCGCCCATCATGCTCATCTCGAATTCCCTGCTCATGTCTTCTGCAAACCTTGCAACCAAAGAGTTAGACGAGCCACCAAAGACAATATCATCCACGTACACCTGCACAATTAGGATCTCTTTGCCCTGCCTGAGAAGAAACAAGGTCTGATCTACCTTCCCCATCTCAAAGCCTCTCTCAAATAGGAACACCCTCAACCTCCATACCAAGGTCTAGGCACCTGCTTCAACCCTTACAATTCCTTGCTCAACTTGTACACCCTGTGGGGGTACTTCTCACTCTCAAACCCTGGTGGTTGCCTCACATACAATTCTTCCTCCAACACACCATTCAGGAACACACTCTTCACATCCATTTGGTACAATTTGAATCATTTAGACACACAAAAGGCTAGAAGGATTCTCATTGCCTCCAAACAGGCTACATGAGCAAATGTCTCCTCATAGTCTACCCCCTCTTTTTGTGGGTACACCAGAGAAACCAACCTCGACTTGTTTCTCACTACTTCACCTTTCTCTCCCTCTTTGTTTTTCCACACCCATTTTGTCCCAATCGTCTGACAACTTGGTGGAGGCTCCACTAACTCCCAAACTTGGTTTCTCTTGAGAGCCTGTGTGGTTCGAGGACCGGTGGATGGTCTCTTCCTGGTGTGATGAGTGATTGACAACGTTGTGTGGACTGACTCTTGTCTAAGTATTGCAGGTGCAGGTTGCGACTTGACTGGTGTTGGTGCAGGTGAAGAGCAAGCGCGAAAGGTTGTTGCCGGGTAGGCCTCCAAGTGTGGAGAAGACAAGTAGGCTTGGCTCAAAGGACCCGGTGGCCAGCAGGGTCAAGTGCGGGCCGCATGGTGGCAAGAACAGCAAGATGAAGTCATGGACGGTTTCTTGGTTGAGCCTCAAAACCAAGGTCGAGCCGGGACTACGTGGGAGCCGTGTCATGAGTGGTGATTGGCGGAGGATACACCGAGTTCGCGGGGTTTCCAGTGGTTCACCAGAAAATCACTGGGTTCCTTGGTTGATCCACAAAGACAAGACCGAAGATCGGAGGTAGCAGCACTGGACCGGTCTGACCGGTGGGTCTGACCGGTATGATCGGTGGGTACCGGTCTGACCAGTGGAGGACACCAGCCTGACCGGTGTGCGACGACACAGTCTGGAGACTTCGAAGCGGAGGACACACATCGGGATCGCAAGGCTTGCGTCGAGGCTAAGCAAGTTTGCAGTTGCTGGGCATCCGTCTGATGGTGCTGTGACGAAGTTTCCCAAAAGGCCCTTCGGGGGTGTGTATCTTAGTTTAATTTAATAGGGGTAGTTTCATCTTTCGGCTAGCCTCCATATAACCCAAGTGGTGAGAGGATGGCAGCCATCTCTTGGAACCCTAGCTCATTTGCTTTTGCTATTTTCCCTTCCTATTTTCCTTAGGATTTTTAGGACTAGCTTGAGAGCTTCATGGTGAGATCTTGAGAGAGGGAAGGATGACCGGGTGGCAAGCTAGACCTTGTATGAACCTTCATGGTATGTATAGATGATTCGGCGTGGTTCCTCAAGGCTTGATTGTATCTCTCCCGTTTTTCCTTTTTGGTGATTTCCGGAGCCTTTTCTTGGCGATTTTCTTGTGGCAGTTTTGAGACCTCTCTCTTTGGGATTTGGTGGGGGATGTATGCATGAACCCTTCATGGTTCTTTTCCCTTTGATTCCCCTCCCAAATCCATGAGTAAAGGGGCTAAATTTTGGGGTTTTCTTCGTTCTAGGGTTAGAGGCGTTCTTGGTGGAAATCCTTCGATTCCTCTTGATTTAGCAAGTTTTGGTGGACCAAATCTTGGCTATGGAATGCCCATGAGGTACTCCTACTATCCCCAAAGTCTTGTGCGAATCCGTGGAGCGAATCGGGAGATCGGGAGTTGGATTTGGAGGAGTTGACCCGTGGGTTGTTGTTCATCCCAAGAGCCCAGGGCTTGATCGGTCTGACCGGTCCCAACCCCCTGTTGGGTTTTGCTCGGGTGAATGTCTTGGTGAGTTTCCTAGTCTCTGAGTTTGCTGCTGTTTTGAGTTTGGAGTGTTTTGGAGATCAGGAGGTCTGGTTCGCGGATTTGGGGTTTCCTGGCTTAGACCGGTCTGACCGGTGAGCTACACCGGCCTGACCGGTGTAGAAGCTTTCTGTGGAAACCTTCAAGTTTTGCTCGTGTGACCCGGCTCAGGGTCCAGGGTGATCCGGTGTGTCTTTGGAAGGTGTCGGGTGATCCGGCGGCTTAGTCCGGGTGATCTGGTCTTGACTGGTCTGACATGTGCTGGTGACCGGTGTGGTCAGTAGCTACTCAAGTTGCTTGTTCCGCTGCGTTCTCGAGTAGGTTTTGGTGGTAGTTTGTTCCTAGGACCAATAGCACTCCAGTGGCTACGTGATCTTGGCCAACTTGGGTAGTTGAGCCGGAGACGTGTTTTGGTTAGCCGTGTTCATCTTGTTGGAGTAGCCATCTCCTTCGAGAAGAATTTTTATCGGCTCCCATTCACTTCCCCCCTCTCTGGTCGCCAGTTCGGTCCTTCAAGTGGTATCAGAGCCGGTTACGAATCTTCGTGATTCTAACCAGTCTATGATCCAAGGATGGCGTACCAGGAACGGGGATCGGGTCGTCCACACTTCGATGGCAAAAACTACCAGATGTGGCAGAGGCAGATGGCAGCTTTCCTCCGCGGTAAGGGTCGGATCATTTGGGATGTAACGGTGAACACAGCTTATGTTCATCCGATTAACTTCCTTGCTCCGGGATCGAGGGACATGCACGACGCCAACAACAAGGCGGTCGACTACTTGTTTCGTGCTCTGTGTCAATCCGAATTCGATCGGGTTTAGACAGAGGACTTGGCTTGTAGGATTTGGGAGCACTTGAAGAATGCTCACACTGGGAACGCTCAGATTCAGGATCGGTTGTACGCGACTTACCGGAGAGACTACGAGAACTTCACTCATCTCCCCGGTGAGTCAATTGACACCATGTTCCAGCGGTTCACGGTGATTGTGAACAACATCATGGCTAATGTGGCTGTGCTCCCGTACGATGATCATGACAGAGCTGTGAAGCTCTTGCACGCTTTGGATCGTACAGTTTGGGATGGAAAGGTCGAGGCCATTCTTGAGTCCGAGAAGTATGACACTCTGACAGTAGACGAGCTATTCTCGAAGCTCAAGTCAGTTGAGGTGGATCGTGGTGTGACTACCCGTCTTGAGAGCCCGACTGACTCCCGTAGTCTTGCTTTCGTCGGTGGCTCAGGTGCTAAGTCTAACGCTAACCCATCCTCTCGGATGTACTCTTTGTACTCTTTGATGTCTTTGCCAGATGAGGAGTTTGACGTGTTTGGAGAGGATGAGATGGAGCTGCTGACTAGGAGGTTCGAGAGGATGCACGAGAACCGGGTGAACACAAGGAGGAACACGAGGACGTGCTTTCAGTGCGGCAAGCCGGGACACTTCGTCGCCGACTGCCCTGAGAAGATGGAGAACAAGAACAGCTACAAGCACCGGTCGAAGACGGAGGGCAAGTACTGATCGAGGCGCGATCACAAGCACAAGCACAACCACAAGGACGAGCGATGATCAAGGAAGAAGGACAGTCACGGCAAGGCCCGAGCGATGGTCGGAGCGAGCAACGTCGACTCCAGCTCCGCAAACTCTACCTTGAGCTCGAGTAGTAGTGAAGACGAAGGTGATCGGCGCAAGAGCAAGAAGTCATTCAAGAACTTGAGCGGGCTGAGCTGCTGCGCAAGAGATGGCTTCTGCACCATGGCATGAAGCTCCGGCAGTAAGAAGAGTCACAAGAGCGACTCGGACTCCGACTCCGAGGATGAGGTACGTGACGAGCTTTCCTTCTTGTGCCAGGAGAATGAGGAGGTTGGCAAGTTGCTTGATAATCGTGATGACATGCTTAGAGAGGCTAAGAAGATGAGAAAGGAGCTTAGGGCCTCGCTTGAGGATGCTAGGACTAGAGTGGCTGAGCTAGAAACACAGAACCTAGATGCTAAGCTTGAAATTGATTCACTTAAGGCTTCACCTGTTGTTTCTGATGAGGTTGATTGTGCTGATTGCTTTGTGTTCCTAGATGATCTTACTGTTTTCAAGGAAAAGCATGCCTCTAAGTGTGAGGAACTAGATGTGCTTAGGGTTGAAGTGGCTGAGCTTAAGTCCAGACCTGCTTTGCTAGGTGCGCACTTCTTGCCCTGTTTTGCATGGAAAGATTGATGAGATACGTGCTTATATTGTTTCTCTTGAGGCTAAGTGGAAAGCACCTGTTCCCACTTCTTTCTCTACTTGTGAATTGCATGCTGTTAAGAATCTGGAACTTGCACATTGTGTTGATTGCTTGCAGGATGAAAATGATGAGTTGAGAAAAATGATGGGTTGGTTGTCGGGTCATGAACCACAGCTTAGGATGATGATAGAGGCATACAAGCGCTATGATGGGCAAGCGCTTGGGTCGGATAAGATTGGAGAGTGTAGTGGTGAGAGAGGAGAGAAGATTTGTGATATCCAAGATCCATCAAAAAACTTCCACAAAAATGCCTATGCTCCTAAGACAAACCCATTGAGAAACAAACTTGACACAACTCCAGATCCACCCATATTCCCTCACCCTACAAATGATTTCCAAAAACCCATCAAGTTCAAGAGCAACTTAGGGAATGTGTTCTTTGGGAAAGAGGGTGAGAAGCCAAGTGAGGAGAAACCGAAAGAGAAGCCGAGAGAGGAGAAACCAAGTGAGCAGCCCCAACCCAAGCCTAAACCTAAGCTCATACGGTTTCATTGTGACTATTGTGGGAGAGATGGTCACAAGGGTGAGTTTTGCTTCAAGAGGAAGCGTGAGGAGAGAATGGCTAAGGTGTGGGCTAACAAGGATAGGTACCACCCTTCAAATGGTGTACCTGAGCCTTGTATGCAAATGCCCAGGGCCAAGGCGATTGTGAGGACGGTTCCGGCTTGGGGAGATCAAAAGGTGGCAAGTGGGGCTGCTGGCCGAGCACCACCGATTAGACCGGTCAGGGGGACCGGTCAGATCGGTGCTGGTCTGGGTGGCTGACAGTTTGGTTTGCGTGCTCATGAAGATGCTCGGTTTGGTTCTTTTGGTCATGGTACAGGTGGTTGGCATGGTGAGTCTGGTGGTGGTCAGTTTGCTAGACGTTCTCCACCTCGTAGCTTTGAGTTTGAGAGGAGGAACGGTCCACGTCTTCCTTTCGTGGTTTTCGTTCTCCGCCAGCGAGACAGGGTTGGTTCCCTCATGGTGGTTCCCGTGGTGGTTTTCGTGGTGGTAGCTTTGATAGGCGTGATGATATGGTTTGTGCTAACCCCACTTTGGAGCAAATGGGTCGGCACTGGTTTTACTTTTTTGGCACTAACCCAGCGCTGAGTCATTTGTTCACTCACGTGCTCGCTTTTGAATTTCAGGTGGGAGACTTGAGGAACGTTTGGCTGATTGACTCCGGTTGCTCGAGGCATATGACCGGAGACAAGGGGTGGTTCTCAAGTCTCGTCCCGGTGGTGTCCAAGACATACATCACCTTTGGGGACAATGGGCGAGGGCGTGTGCTTTCAGAAGGTGAGATTAAGCTAAGTGACAAGGTCATTCTCAGGCGTGTTGCTCTTGTTCAATCACTCGGATTCAATTTGCTTTCCGTTTCCCAGCTGTTGGATGAGGGTTTTGAGGTGTTGTTTCGGCCTGGTGGTTCTCGGATTTTGGATTCTTGAGAGGACCTAGTTTGCATGGTCGTTCCCGCAGGTCATGTTTTCCGAGCGGATTTCTCTCAGTCTTCTGGTGTGGCTCGTTGCGTTTTGGCTGCTTCTTCGAGTGAGTTGTGGAAGTGGCATAGGAAGTTGGGTCACTTAAGCTTTGACCTTTTGTCTCGCTTGAGTAAACTCAACTTGGTCCGAGGATTGCCACGGTTGAGGTTTGAGAAAGAGTTGGTTTGTGCGCTGTGTGGGCATGCCAAGATGGTAGCCTCTTCCCATCCACCCCTCACCGACGTGTTGACGGAGCGTCCATGCGAGCTGCTCCATATGGACCTTGTTGGCCCAGCTCGTGTGACATCTGTGGGTGGGAAGTGGTACGTCCTAGTTTTGGTGGACGACTACTCTCGGTATGCGTGGGTCTTCTTTTTGGAGGAGAAAGGGGAGACGTTTGATTTTGTTCGAGATCTTGTCTTGAGGTTGAGAAACGAGAGGCACGGAGATGCCATACGAGCGATCCGCAGTGACAATGGCTCGGAATTTAAAAACTCTCGCTTCGAAACCTTTTGCCATGACTTGGGTCTTGAACACCAGTTCTCTAGTCCGTATATGCCTCCCCAGAATGGTGTGGTGGAAAGGAAAAACAGAACCCTGTGTGAGATGGATCGGACGATGCTCGATGAGCATAGGACTCTGAGAAGGTTCTGGGCTGAGGCGGTCAATACCGCGTGCTATGTGTCGAATAGGATTTACCTCAGGGTCCATAAGAAGAAAACTTGCTACGAGTTGATGCACGGTAGAACCCCCAAGGTGAGTCACTTTCACGTCTTTGGCTACAAATGTTTCATCCTTAAGAAATGGAAGAAGTTGGACAAGTTCGAGGCTAGGTCTGTCGATGGCATTTTCTTCGGTTACGTGTCTCATTCTAGAGCCTTTCGAGTGCTCAATCTTGAAACTAAGCAAATCGTGGAGACTTGCAAGGTTACCTTCGACGTGACATAGCCACGTAGTCAGCTTGTTTTTGAGTGTGTAGGTGATGAGGAACTTGGTGAGGAGATTTTCGAGGATGAGGTGCAGCAAGGTGATGATGAAGATGGTGGTGTGGCGCCCACGGCTGAGCGTGTACATACTACTTTGACTACGATCGAGGACGGGCCTTCTGCCACACCTACCACAACATGCCGAGATCATGAGGAAGCTCCAGCTGAGGGGGAGGTGGCTTCAAGGCGAGAAGCTCCCCGACGAGTACAGGTGGATCATCCAGCTTCAACGATCATCGGGAACATCAACGAACGCACTACATGGTCGAGGTTTCGAAATGATTCTCACTTTTCCCATGCTGCTTTTGTTGCTACTTTTGAGCCCAAAGACATTGGACATGCGCTATCTGATCACAATTGGGTCAATTCGATGCATGAGGAGTTGGAGAATTTTGAGAGGAACCAAGTTTGGGAGTTACTGGAGCCTCCACCAGGGTGTAAGCCGATTGGGACAAAATGGGTGTGGAAAAATAAAGAGGGAGAGAAAGGAGAAGTGGTGAGGAACAAGTCAAGGCTTGGTGCTCAGGGGTACACGCAGAAAGAGGGGATAGACTACGAGGAGACCTTTGCTCCCGTAGCCCATTTTGAGGCGATTAGGATCCTTCTAGCCTTTACCGTGGCTAAAGGGTTCAAATTGTACCAAATGGACGTGAAGAGTGCTTTCCTTAATGGTGTTTTGGAGGAAGAAGTGTTCGTGAGGCAACCACCAGGGTTTGAGAGTGAGAAGTACCCCCATAGGGTGTACAAGTTGAGGAAGGCGCTGTATGGGCTGAAGCAGGCGCCTAGAGTTTGGTATGGTAGGTTGAGAGGGTTCCTGTTTGAGAGAGGTTTCGAGATGGGAAAGGTAGATCAGACCTTGTTTCTCCTCAGGCAGGGCAAAGAGATCCTAATTGTGCAGGTGTACGTGGATGATATTGTCTTTGGTGGCTCATCTAACTCTTTGGTTTTAAGGTTTGCAGAAGACATGAGCAGGGAATTTGAGATGAGCATGATGGGCGAGTTGCAGTTCTTCCTCGGGCTCCAAATCAAGCAATCGAAGGAAGGAACATTCGTACACCAAGCCAAGTACTCCAAGGACATTGTGAGGAAGTTCAAGATGGAGGACTCCAAGGCCATGGCAACACCGATGAGTATGACTAAAGCACTTGATGTGGACGAGGACGGTGAACAAGTGGACCAGAAGGAGTACCGGAGCATGATCGGCTCCCTCCTGTACCTGACGGCGACGAGGCCGGACATTCAATTCTCGGTATGTCTGTGCGCCCATTTTCAAGTGTCTACAAGGACTTCGCATCGGCAAGCAGTTATGCACATCTTCAGGTATTTGCGATACACTCCCGACTTCGGTCTTTGGTACTCCGCGTCTTCTTCTTTTTAGCTTCACGGTTTTTCAGACGCGGATTTTGCCGGATGTCGGTTGGATAGGAAGTCCACTTCTGGGACTTGCCAGTTCTTGGGTTCTTCTTTGGTGTCTTGGTCTTCCCGCAAACAATCGAGTGTTGCTCAATCTACAACCAAAGCCGAATATGTTGCCACAGCCAGTTGTTGCTCTCAGCTCCTTTGGATCACATACACCATGAGTGACTTTGGTGAGGAGTATACCCAAGTTCCACTTCTTTTGTGATAGCACGAGTGTGATAAGTGTTGCTAAGAACCCGGTGCTTCATTCCAAAACCAAGCATATAGAAGTGAGATACAATTTTCTGAGGGATAATGTTGAGAAAGGAAAAATCGCTTTGATCCATGTGCCCACACAAAACCAACTAGCAGATATTTTCACCAAGCCCCTAGATCAAGCAACTTTCACTCGTTTGCGGGGAGAACTTGGTGTGTGTTTGGTCTCTTGAGTTGGGTGTGGGAGCTCCTTTGTAGCATATGTATAGTTTCCTTTGTGCATTTCTTGCATTTTGCATTGCATGTGTAACATGATGTATAGGCATCTTTGTATCTTAGGTTGCATGCATTTTGTATCATATGCATCTTGTAGGAAAAGCTTCTCTTATATACATAGTTCACCATGATGTGCTATATATGATCTTGTGAGCTAGTTTGGTATGATATGGCTTAGTGTGGCTTAGCTCTTGATGATCTTGATTTATATCCATGGTTGATAGCTATGTTTTTTTGAAAAATGTCATATGTATGCTCTCTTGTGAGTAAATACCTTTATATGATCACGACATGTTTTAGTGGGTTTTCTATGCTTAATTTGTGCATATGGGGCCAAAGGCTCATTTTCCATCATGAATGTTTAGCCCCCATGCATTATCTTGTGGAGGGGGCATAAGTTCCTCTTTGTCGCAAAGACATTTCATGTACCAAATATGAATCTGAAAATGAAATGTAAATTGCTTGGAAAATGTGCTCCCATGTCATATGTGCTTAAATTAATTGCTTTTGGGTGCTAAACTGTTACATGTTGCTTACCAATGAGAAGTCTCATATCTAGAAGTAAGCACATGGCTCGGTGGCTTTGACATGACATGAGGTGCTTGTGTGTGTTTATGATGGTCTTATGCTTAGAATGGTTGTCCTAGCATGAAGTTTGTGTAGCTTTGCCATTTTGACATGTTTTGCTCATGTTTAGGATTTTGTTCATGAGAGGGAATTTTTTCGCAAAATAGTCAATTCTATCTTAGCTTTGCCCAATGGTTGTGAAACTTGGTGATCTTGTAGTTTATGTCCATACGAAGCTATAGAGTATCTAACTTGCTCATTTGGATTTGTGTAGCATCCTATGCTGAATTTTGTCTATTTGAGAAGCTCTAGGTTGCATTTTTCCTAATTTTGGCTTGATTCATGCATTGTCAACAAGGGGGAGAAGTTTGAGCTTGTTTTGGCCTACTGAGTGCATTTAGAAGGTTTCCAAGTGGTTTCGAGCCGTTTTTGGGCTTGAGCAGTTACCAGATTTCCCAAGTGGTCATCGGCCTGACCGGTGGATCTCACCGGTCTGACCTGTGTGAGTGTCAGGTTCTGGGCGATCTAGTGCACCGGTCTGACCGGTGAGGTGGACCGATCTGACCGGTCAGAGCAAGGCTGTTGCAGCTGCTCTGTTTCATGAAGTGGTTTGCATGCATTTGTCCAGGGGGAGTTGCATTGGTTCAGGGGGAGCTTGCATGTGTGTAGCGGGAGCTCTTTGTGGTTTTCGAGCTTTGCTTTGGTGGAAATGCTCTTTGCTTGAGCTTGTTTTTGACTCAGTTGTGTCGAGTCGTTGCCCTTGCCTAAGGGGACCAAGTCTTTCCTCTTTCAAGTGATCTTGCTCTTTGCCTTTGCTTGGCTTTCGATCGCTTGTTTGAGTTTCTTTTTAGTCGTTTCTTTTCTTTTCCTTTTCTCTTTGGTTACCAAATGTGTGTGTTGTCAATGCACTCATCAAGGGGGAGATTGAGAGCTTGTGTGGTTCGAGGACCGGTGGATGGTCGCTTCCTGGTGTGATGAGTGATTGACAACGTTATGTGGACTGACTCTTGGCTAAGTATTTCAGGTGCAGGTTGCGACTTGACTGGTGTTGGTGCAGGTGAAGAGCAAGCGTGAAAGGTTGTTGCCGGGTAGGCCTCCAAGTGTGGAGAAGACAAGTAGGCTTGGCTCGAAGGACCCGGTGGCCAGCGGGGTCAAGTGCGGGCCGCATGGTGGCAAGAACGGCAAGATGAAGTCATGGACGGTTTCTTGGTTGAGCCTCAAAACCAAGGTCGAGCCGGGACTACGTGTGAGCCGAGTCATGAGTGGTGATTGGCGGAGGCTACACCGAGTTCGCGGGGTTTCCAGTGGTTCACCAGAAAATCACTGGGTTCCTTGGTTGATCCACAAAGCCAAGACCGAAGACCGGAGGTAGCAGCACTGGGCCAGTCTGACCGATGGGTACCGGTCTGACCGGTGGAGGACACCGGCCTGACCGGTGTGCGATGACGCAGTCCGGAGACTTCAAAGCGGAGGACACGCGTCGGGATCGCATTGCGTCGAGGCTAAGCAAGTTTGCGGTCGCCGGGCATTCGTCCGATGGTGCTACGACGAAGTTTCCCAAAAGGCCCTTCGAGGTCGTGTATCTTAGTTTAATGTAATAGGGGTAGTTTCGTCTTTCGGCTAGCCTCCATATAACCCAAGTGGTGAGAGGATGGCAGCCATCTCTTGGAACCCTAGCTCATTTGCTTTTGCTATTTTCCCTTCCTATTTTCCTTAGGATTTTTAGGACTAGCTTGAGAGCTTCATGGTGAGATCTTGAGAGAGGGAAGGATGACCGAGTGGCAAGATAGACCTTGTATGAACCTTCATCCTTTTGTTTCTTGTTCTTATCTCAAACCCTAGTTTTTGCTGCTGTTTCTTTCTCTCTGCTGCTCGACACTCCACCACACACCATTCCCCCCTCCACGCCGAACCCTCCTCACGCCGCAAACCCCCCTCGCGCCGCGGCCTTCCTGGTCGCGACTTGGGTTTCCCGATCGCCCCCTCCCTGCCGTGTCTTGATTGGCAACTACAAAAAAGGAAAGACAGATACACAACGGACATGTGATTCCCTTGGACCGTGCCTCCCCTCCGGAACGCGCTGTTTCCTGGTTCGCGCTGACTCCCTCGATCACCCTTTCCTCTCTGCCGTTTGTTTTGTAAAAGTAAAAAAAGAAGGGGAAAGCAATAAAAAAGTAAAGTGGTAAAAAAAAGAAGAAACAAAAAAAACAGAAAAAGAAGGCAACTGAGAGGAGGTGCGCGCCCTTTTGGGGTTGGTCGGCCTCTTGTTGCACAAGACGTGTGCGCCTACAACTCTTTTTTTTCTTTCTTCTTTACTATGACGCCTTGTTCTCTCCCCTCTTTGCACTTTATTTCCAGCAACTTTTGTACATGTTTGGCACTATTATTCAATTTCACATTATTGTTTGATTGTGTTAATCTTTTGATTGAGTGCAGCCTTCCCAGAATTCGACAAAGTTCTACAACGGGTAGGTTTTGTTTCCCCAGGCAATCGCTCCTCCAATCTTTCGAAGGTTCCACCGGTTGGTTGCAGTTCGCCCCTGTGTGCTTGGTAAGAACGGATAAGAATTTGATAACAGCACTAGTTTGAGCATCTTGTGAGCCGTTACAACCCTGCTTTGTCATTGATTCTGTTTTTGTGTTTGCGTTAACCATGGCAGACGGCGACACCATGAGGGTCGACTCGGAGCAGGACGATGGAGACCATCGAGGTCGTGCCTGTCGGTGTTTTAGACCGGCAACCTACCAAGGGGAGTACCCGAGGTAGACGTTTGTGGCCTCATCGAGATCGGGAACTCGAAGGAGAGACACGTGGCACACAATTTAGACAGGTTCGGGCCGCTAGGTGCGTAATACCCTACGTCCTGTATGTTGCGTAGCTCTGGATTGATTGGGTGTTGATACAAGATGATGCAGATAGAGAGATAGGGGTCCCTGCCTCGCCTTATATTGTCAGGGAGGCAGGGTTACAAGTCGGTTCAGGAGGGAGAGTACTAGTCGTACACGGCTAGGAGTACTCTACATGGATCCGGACATGCCTAGTTTCCTAACCAAGTACTAGCCCTCTGGTTGCCTTGCGCTCCACGCCGTCTTGCACCGTGTAGCCCAAGTTGAGTAGTCCCAGGGGCCCACGTAGTAGTCGGTCCTGGTACCCGTCTGAGTAGTGGGCCCAAGGATGTCCATACGACAAGCCCCCGAGTACTTTGTAGTCGAGAAGGATGTCTTCGAGTAGTCTTGACGGCCTTGGCGAGTAGTCCTTGAGCGTCCCCGAGTTCCACAAGCTAAAAGTCCTCAAGAATGCTTGAATCATCCCGAGGCTAGAAGGTACTCCAGCTGATCTTTGAGTAGTCTTGAAGTCTTCTCGAGTAGTTCCCAAGCGTCCCCGAGTGCTCCTCTCGAAGGTATTCAATAGTACTCGCGATGTCTTGATGAAAAACCATATGGAAAATGCGATTTGAAGAATCGCATTCCATATGGAATGTAGCCCCCGAGCCTTAGGTCGAATTGTAGATTCAAGCTGAGGATCAATCTGAAGCTCTGTCAATCTTATCCCGAAAATCCTGATAAAAAACCGAAGGACACATGACACGGAGCCCCCGAGCCTTGAGTCGAGTACTTCTCTCGAATTGAAGGGTCATCTTGACTGTAGAATGTGTCCGAAGTGAGTCCTTGATCTGGTTTAGCCCACTGATTCCGTCGATCGAAGTCGAGCCCCCAAGTTTGAGAGCTTCGAATAGTGGAAGATGAAAGGTCAGTCCGCTGCGCTGAGTCACCCGCCTGGAACTTAGCCGCTCGCTCGGAACTGAGCCACCCGATGGCTTACAAATAACGGGGCAACCCCTTAGGGTTTTTCACTTCCAACAGTTGCAGTCGCTGAGATTAGATCTAAATCGCCTCCTCCCTTCACTCCTGCTACCGCCACCGCTGCTGAGTAGATTAGATCTACTTTCGTGCCATCGCCGTAGTCCGCCCTCCCCCACAGCCCCCGAGCGAATGTGAGTGAAAACACTCGTGACTGGGAGGATGAAGGCGTCTCCGTCGAAGAGCACCAAGACTGGCACGTCAAAGAAGAGGAGCCGCGATGAGGCCGGCGACGCCGGTCAGTCGTCGTCGTCACCGCCCCCTCCACCCCCCCGAATCCGTCGAAGGAGTGGAAGAAGGCGAAGCTGAAGACCGAGGACCTCCTCGCCCTAGTTAACAACGGGTTCCTCCGCGAGAAGGAAATGGATCTGTTGCGCGTCGCCACTGGAGATCCGTACCCGATGGAGAAGAATCCGGAAGAGATCCTGATGTTCGCGCGATTCGTGGAGCGCGGACTCGCACTGCCTGCGAGTGACTTCTTCAAGGAGATGCTCCGGTACTATAGGATCGAGTACCTCAACCTCAACCCCAACGGTATCTTCCACGTCTCCATCTTTGTTCACTTCTGCGAAGCGTTCGTGGGGATGAAGTCCCACTGGATCTTGTTCTGGAAGTTCTTCCGGCTGAAGCCCCAGCCAAGTGCAGACGACCGCTGAGTAGTAGGAGGTGTCGGGGTGCAGATGCGCGAAGACACCGCCAGGTAGTACTTGCCGTACAAGCTGATTGACTCCAACCAAGATTGGAAGTCGAAGTGGTTTTACATCACCAACCACCACCCGGAGCTGCCGAAACCGAGCGGGTACCAGTCGAAGCATGCGCCATGGTGGAACTCGGAGCCCACAATGTAAGAAGGCATCCAGCTACCCGCGCTGCTGGAGACGATTAAGGCCTTGAGGAACGCCGGACTGAGGGCCGAGCATGTGGCCTTCAGTTTTATGAAGAGGAGAGTGCAGCCGCTGATGGCACGAGACCATCTCGGCTACGAGTACACCGGCATTGAAGATTCTTCTCGGATGCCCGGTGAGGAGATTGAAGATGACGTGATCATCGAGTGGCTGGGGAAGATCTTCAAATAGATACCCATGTTCACACCATGTCCCATGCCGGAATACTCCACAGCACGCCCGCCGACTGAGGTTAGTAGTCGTGGCCAGAGCCCCCGAGTACTAATTGCATATGTAGTCAAACTTATGCTTGCTTGGTCTTGTAGGACGACCTGAAGAAGTACATCTCCAACCCGCCACCCCCTCGCAGCTTGAGAAACAGCCACAGGGGAAAGCGGAGCCCAAAGTGAAGGAGCGCCGAGTAGTCCGCAAGGACGATGATGCCGTCGTCATCGAGGACACTTCCGATGATGAAGACGAAGAAACACTGCAGCAGCGCTTCCAGCTCCGCCCCAGATTTAGCGGAGCTGGGATGCCGCATGTGCCAGTAGTCGAGAAGCCGTCCAGCCTTGAGGCGGACTTGCCGCTCCCGCCAAGGAAGCCCCGCAACGTGGCGCGCAAACGCGTCGTGAAGAAGCTGAAGATGTCGGAAGCCACCAGACAAGAGGTGAGTGCCGCGACTAGAGTTAGTCGAGTACCTTATCAAGTAGTCTGTTGCTGATGACTTGACTTGCATTGTTGCAGGACGTCCCATCCCCGGATCCTGCTGCCCGAGATGAAGAAGAAGCATGGGATACAGTGGGGGCGTCGTCTGGGAGAAGTACCTCCCCGCCTCCAGCTGCTGAAGATGTCGTGCCCGAGGAGGCGCACGAACAAGCCGCAGCGGCGGAGGGCCATCCATAGCCGTTGACAGAAGAAGTTCAAGGCCCTCCTCCTGCTGCGGCCGTGGCCGTTTGAGAGACATGGGTACCCATGAGTCCCCACCGACCAGGGTCCCAGAGGTCCCTATCAAATGGACCTGACCTGCCAGAAGCCCCACCGACCTGCAAGTGGGCCCGGAGACCTTATCCACAACCCCGGCGACCTTGGAAGACTCCAGAAGACCTTATCCAGATCCCGGAGAACCCGCCGGGCTTGTGGTGCAAGACTCATTCCTAGGTTGCGGCTCGGCGCCACCTGTAGGTCCGCAGATCGCGGGATTCACCCTGTAATCAAGGAAGATGACCTTCCTATTTTGTTGTAACTGACCCCGATGAGGGTCCACCGACCTCGAATGGAAGCCCTAGCCCGTTGACCATATAAGGCGGCCTAGAGCTCCATTCGAGGGGACTTCCCTTCGACGCATAATTCCACCCCACACTGGACGTAGGGTTTTACTCTCCGGAGGCCTGAACCACTCTAAACCCTTGTGTCCATCCCATTCTCGCCGTATTCCGAGTTCCATCCGTGAACTACCACCTACGCTCTTAGTTCTCGATCCGCTCCATTAACCTACAACCGCTTGGGTCGCCCCCTTGCGGATCTGTCCAGGTCTCACCCCCTGATAGTTGGCGCGCCAGGTAGGGGTGATCGGGAACTCGCTGTGCAGCATGGTGGCCCGATCTGGTGTTGTTTTTCCGGCGAGCATGGCGGACATCCTCGCCAACCCCGTGGAGATCTGCTTTGGTTCCTTCATGGTGACCTCGACTGTTCCGGCAGCCACGACCACTCTGGTGACCGCTGCAAAGATCGTGGCAGCACTCGTCGCCGCCCCCGTTTCTGATCTAGCATCGGAGACCCACCCCGCCCAAACCCTATGACATCGTTCAGGGAATGGAGCGCGTCATCGGCATGATGGAGGAGACCCTCCAGATCTGCGAGAGAGCCCAGTGCTCAACGCAGATGGCGTCGCACCGCAAGACCTTCCCCTTCGGTCTGCGACCACCCAGCGACGTCTACGCTCGCCAAGCGGCCAAGTCCTCCCAGATCCAATCTGGGCGGCGGCAGCCATCTGGCGACCTCAAGCCCGAGCCCCGCGCACGCCGCGATCCGCTCGACGTACCGTGCACCTACCACAAGGGCGCACGACATACCCTCCGCTGCTGCCGACTGCGGAAGAAGATCGACCAGGAGCGTACTCCCCGTACCACGCGAGCTCCCACGTCTACGGACGGCGGCGAGTTCCAAAAGATCCGGATCCACGCCTCCCCAATGACCAGGGCTCCATCCTTCGCCGGGTCTTGGTGGTGTCTGAAAATGAACCACCACATCGCGGTGCAATAGACTCCGAGGAGGCGCAACGGATCCAAGGCAACGCCAACCGCACCCAACGACGTGTAGAGGAGCAGCGCCACACAGTACCTCCTTGCGCTCGAGACCTTCGCCTCGAGTTCGAGGAAGCGGGGCTACCGACGTTCAACAGCCCCTAGGCCAACCTGGGTGCTACCATGGCGCGCCTCCAGCAAGCCGACCCCACACCTGAGGCCGAAGCAGCCATGACCTACCTTCGGGTCGCCACGCCTTGGTGGAAGAGAAGAGCGCAGCAGCCAAGTCCGCTACATCGTCATCAAGCTGTCACTCGTGCAGCCGATCTAATCAGCCTGCGTGCAGCAACCTCCCCCCATCCAGGAGGAGGTCGATCAAAACAACCTTGATCAGCCTCGGGCGAACGCGCGCAAAAGACGGTGACGTCCGTGCCAATCTTAACAAGAACAGGCGTGCCCGCGACGCCCGCGGTTACATCGACCAGTGCCACCACGAGCGTGAAGAGTGAGAGCTGCGACGTCGCGTGGATTACGACCGCGAGTACAGACCTCCCGGCGCCGTCCATCGCATCATGGACCGCAAGGAGCGCGACCGCCACGACGTCGAGAACAGGTGTCGTGCTCAGTACGAGGCGGACTACAGCCACCCGGAGGGCGGTATCCCAAATCCAAATTGCCAGCCCAGATCTCAGATCGTCGCCCCCGCGCAGAGCAGAGGTAGCGCTCAAGTTGGAGCCGCCACCGACGACATGGCCATCACCGCCTTCCCCGCATTGGCTCCTCGCCTTAGGTCGGTGGCCTACCCCAACAACTTCAAGCCCAACATCCAGAAGTACGACGGCCGCTCCGACCCCAACATCTGGCTGTCGACCTACTACGTCACCGTCAAGGCGGCTGGCGGCAACTTCGACCACATAGCGGCATACTTCCCACTGGTGATGGGTGACGTGCCATCACTCTGGCTCAACAACCTCCCGGTGGGCAGCATCACGTCTTGGGCCGACCTGTCCCAGGCCTTCACGTCCAACTTCCAGGCAACCTACAATCGCCCTGGGAATGCCTTCACCCTCGGGAGGGTCACCATGAAGCCCAACGAGCGGCTCCGCGACTACACTAACCGATTCTTCGAGAACCGCAACACGTGCGTCGGTGTCAGGGACAACCAGGTCGTCGAAAGCTACAAGAAGGGTGTCAGAGATCGCAAGATCTTTGAGAAAATCCACGAGTTAGGAGCCACCACCGTCGCGGCCCTCATGGACGTCGTCAACAAGCTGATCGACACTGATGAGGCGCTGGTCAACCAGTTTGACTACGACGCCTAGCGCGACGCGGGCACTTCCGGCACTGCTAGAGACTCGAGCTCCAAACTGCGCAAGCGACCTTCGGAGGTGCTTGCGGTAGAGGCACATCGACCTTCGATGTTCAACATCGATGAGTTCAATGCAGCGCTCGACAGCCCCTCCGCGTTCCACGAGGGGGCCACCCACACAGTCCGTGAGTGCTCACAGTTCAAGAAGGCGTTCCGTACCCCTGAAGACCCTAAGCGACCTAGAGGTGGCAGCGACCGATCCTCTTCACGTCGCTACAATAACAAGGGCCGTGACGACCGATGCGGTCGTGGCGATGATGGCCGCCGCGACGACCTACGTCGTGACGAGCAGCAGCCGGAGGACCACCGTTATGAGCGCGACCTACCTCCTCCACCGGCGACGGGCAACCCCAACAGCCCCTTTCAGCAGGCCAAGAGGTCGATCAACATGATCGTCGGTGGCCTCAAGTCCATCGTGAGCAGAAGGCAATATCGCAAGGATAGGCGCGAGATCCACCTCATCCACACCAAGCCGTCGCAGCCTCTGCGTTGGTCAGAGCAGCCAATCACCTTCTCCAGGGCTGATCACTGGGTCCACATCCCAGATCCAGGGTCCTACCCACTCGTCATCGAGCCCATAGTGGAGGGGGCCCTGCTCTCTCAGACCCTCATCTACAGGGGAAGCGGGCTCAACATTATCTTCGAGACCTTGAAGAAGATGGACTTCGACTTCAAGAGGCTGACAACGTGTGACGAGCCTTTCTTTGGCATCATCCCTGGCAAGGCGGCCTACCCCATGTGTCAGATCTCCCTCCCTCTGACCTTCGGTATGGAGGACAACTTCCGCACAGAGTACCTCAGCTTCGAGGTCGCTGACTTCAAGTCCTCCTACCACACCATCCTAGGTCGCCCCATGCTCGACAGGTTTATGGCCGTCCCGCACTACACCTACTTGGTATTAAAGATGCCGGCCCCAAACGGGGTCCTCATTCAAGTGCGACAATAAGGCCCTCAACATCGCCACGACGAACGCCTGCATCGACACCTCTGCGGTCATGATCGCCGAGGCCGCGAAGGTCGCTCTGAGCGACCTGACCATCCCGGAGCAGAAGCGCACCGACACCGCCCTCGATACCACGCCGTCGACAAAGAAGGTCTGTCTCGGCCTAGCCGACCCAGAGAAGACGGTGGTCATCAGCGACAACCTCGGGGAGAAATAGGAACTCGCGCTCACCAGTTTCCTCCGGGACAACACAGACATATTCGCATGGACCCCATCGGATATGCCGGGTGTTCCAAGGGAGCTGGCTGAGCACTCCTTGGATGTAAGCAAGACGGCCAAGCCTGTCAAGTAGAAGCTGCGCCGCTTTGCGAAGGATCGCAAGGAGGTCATTAGGGTAGAAATAATAAAGCTCCTAGCTGCCGGATTCATCCGTGAATGTAAAAATCCGGTTTGGCTCGCCAACCTGGTGCTTGTACCCAAGAAAACTGATCAATGGAGAATGTGTATCGACTACACCGATCTCAACAGGCACTGCCCTAAAGACCCCTTCCCTCTTCCGCGTATCGACCAGGTCGTTGACTCCACAGCTGGAAGCGTCCTACTATGTTTCCTCGACTGCTACTCAGGGTATCACTAGATAGCCCTGAAGGTCTCTGACCAAGACAAAATGGCATTCATAACGCCGCACGGCATCTACTGCTACACGGCCATGACGTTCGACCTCAAGAATGCTGGAGCGACCTACCAGAAGGCCATCCAGAAGTGCTTGGAGTCTCAGATTGGTGACAACGTCGAAGCCTACGTCGACGACGTAGTTGTCAAGACCACGATGGAGGACAACCTCATCGCCGACCTCGCCCAGACCTTCGCCAACCTCCGACGCTACCGCTGGAAGCTCAACCTAGAGAAGTCTGTCTTCGGTGTTCCATCTGGCAAGCTTCTAGGCTTCATGGTCAGCCACCGGGGCATTGAGGCAAACCCCACCAAGGTCGACGCCATCCGCAGGATGAAGAGACCTACCGGGAAGAAAGACGTCATGAAGCTCACCAGTATGATGGCCGCTCTAGGTCGCTTCATCAGCAAGCTCGGGGAGAAAGGCCTGCCCTTCTTCAAGCTGCTGAAAAAGTCAGACAAGTTCGTGTGGACGGACGAGGCTGACCAGGCACTAGAAGAGTTGAAGACCTTCCTTACGACGCCTCCAGTCATGGTGCCCCCGGCGCCGAAAGAGACCTTGCTGCTCTACATCTCCGCGTCCACCCAGGTGGTCAGCGCGGTCCTGGTGGCGGGACGACCTGAGGAAGGCCAACCCTACCCCATCCAGCGACCTGTCTACTATGTCAGCGAGGTCCTCTCCGACAGCAAGATCAGGTACTCGCAACCCTAGAAGATGATGTATGCCCTCCTCGTCACCTCGCACAAGCTCCGGCACTACTTCCAGGCGCACAAGATCAAGGTCGTCTCAAGCTTCCCCCTGGGAGAGATCCTACGCAGCCACGACACCACAGGACGCATCGTCAAGTGGTCGGTCGAGTTAGGAGAATTCGAACTTGAGTTCTGTCCACGACAGGCCATCAAGTCCCAGATCCTTGCGGACTTCGTCTCTGAATGGACAGAGACTCAGCAACCCCCACCGGTGGAGAAGCCGGAGCACTGGAAGATGTACTTTGATGGTTCCCTGAACCTCGAAGGAGCCGGTGGAGGCGTACTCTTCATCTCCCCCGAAGGTGATCACCTGAAGTACATCCTGCAGATCCACTACAAGACGTCCAACAATGGCGCCGAGTACGAGGCCTTGATTCACGGGTTGCGCATCACCGTTTCCCTAGGGATCAAGCGGCTTATTGCCTATGGTGACTCCAAGGTCGTCATTGACCAGGTCAACAAGACGTGCGACATCAAGAAGGACACGATGAACGCCTACTGCGCCGAGGTCCGGAAGCTTGAGGCCCACTTCAAGGGCATGGAATTCCACCACGTTTGCTGTGATAACAACGTGGCGAGAGCCTATCATACATTTCTCTCACGGTCTCTCCATCCTTCATGAAGAATAGCTCAAGCTCTCCGTTGATCAAGTCCATCTTTCCTTGCCTCACATGTTCGGTCCCCTCATGTGCTTCCTTGAGTGTGTCCCAAATCACCTTGGCAATTTGGATGTTCCGAACCTTGTTGAATTCTTGAGCACACAAGGATCCCGTGATGACTCTTGTTGCTTGCACGTTGTGGTGGAGGTCTTGCTCATGCTCAAGTGTGAGGGCTTCTCCTTCGGCGGGGATTGTCACACCTACAACCACAATCTTCCAAAGAGACGGGTGAAGCCCGTAGAGGTGCATTTGCATATCATAAGCCCACTTGGGATAGTCTTTCCCATCGAAATGAGGAGGCTTTCCCAAATGTACGGAATAGAATTTATCATTAGAGTTGTTGCCCAGAAATTGTGTGTAGTGGTGGGGCACTTCATAGTAGCCGAAGTGAGTGTACTTGGCTTGCTCCTTCTTGATCATCTTTTTGAGGAGCTTCTTGGCCATCTTCTTGGCCTTCTTCTTCTTCTTAGCCTTTCTTCTCTTCTTCGCCGCCTTCCTTGCCGCATCATCATCATCCTTGACGTCTTCATCGCTTGAGTCGAAGTCTGAGTCGGAGTCGAATGAAGAGTCAATCGAGCTCTCTCTGTTGGAACGGCTTGGAGCCTTCCCGGTGACATCTTGGGCTGCCTTAATCTCTTTCTCTTGAGCTTCCTTGGCGGCGATTTCTTCAGTGGATTGGTTGTCTCCACTCCCCAACATCTTGATCCCTTAGCGGTTAAGCCTAAATCAAGGGATTAGGCTCTGATACTAATTGAAAGGACCTTGTGATGCCTAGAGGGGGGTGAATAGGATCACTTCAAATTTCTAAAACAAAAGCAGCGGTTAAAACAGCTGTTGGTACTACCGACGCTGTGCTGGAACTAACGAGGGGTGATGTGAACCCACTAAGGTTTGTGGCCGATCTTTCGATGAGAGGCGTGGAGGATAACTTCGATCGGAGGAAACGACATTCACGGCCCGACTACAACCTTCCAAGGATGCGCCTTAGCAACCGATACACTGTCTCCTATGGCTGTCACGATCTTGTGGAGCGCGTCAACCGCCACTAGGGCACCCGTTCCTGCAAGCAATCGAAGAACAAGCAAGAACAAGTATAACAAGCAACTCAATTGCAAATGTGGAGATAGAAACCAATCTGATATCACCAAGTTGGGGTTCCGAATCAGGTAGAACGGGTGGTCTAGCTGACACACGCGTCTACAAGGAAGTAGCAATGGCTAAACTTACAACAAAACAAAACCCAATCTGTTTGTGATGGCTATGGGGGTATATGAGAGGGTAGGGGTACGACCAGGACCTGGTGGGGGTCGTGCTCCAACCCTAGGACGCGCCCTATGGACTCCGACATGATACACGGGCCAATGGGCCAAAATACGGTGGCACAGCACCCTGGACAGAAAGACCTTCAGTCAAAGATTCATAGATTGCGGACGTCTCAGGATAGATATGGGCATGAGTCTGGATCCATATGAAACTTAACTTCAACCCGGTTTCAGAAAGTACTTGAACGTCCCAATCCGACTTCGTATGTGCCCGTGGCGTCCGTCATAAGTTGGCCCAGTTATGCAGTCCGAATCCAGCGCCCAAAACGTGTTGGACTTGATCTCTTTCCATGTTTGGCCCAAAAGTGACGTGGTGGCCTGGTGGAGGACGTGGGGATTACTTGGAGTTGGCCCCCAATCAACTTCTTTGGTTCTCCAAGCCTTCCATGTGTGTTGAGCACCTTTTTTGATCCACGTAAGTGTTTCTGAATATGACAACCAACAAACATCATAGTGCAGCAACAGTTCAGCAAATGTATTGAATACAACGATGATAAAGAATCGGTTCACCTTGGAATAAAAACATGCTATTGTGGTCGTATCCGAGCGGGTGATGTCCTCATCATTCTCCCCTTCTTGGCTGCAAGTCGTCCTCGACTTGCTCTGGTGGCATCTAAAAGTGCTTGCCTCGATGTTGGGACACAAAGCGATTTGTATGCTGCAAAGCGAGAACCAGCAATGCTCCCCTTCTTTGGGGTGACCCTGTTGCCTAAGAGAAAATCTAGAAGGACTTTGCGAGACATTGTTAGCATTAGTGCAGCCCCCTATTTTATCATGGTCATGTAACCCAAATGGAGATTTCAGATCTGAGCAAATATAAATTCTATGCACCAAATATTGTCCTTCACTATCATATTTGCCAATTGCATGAAGCAAACAATGATTAAAACTTGGCAAATCAGATTTGTCATATAATTCATTCACCAAACTTTTCAGGTCACAAAGAAAATCAAGTTCGATATAACCTAAACAATTTGAAGAAGATATAATTTCAAACTCCTCTTTCTCACTAGCAATGCAATGAACACGCCTTGTTTCAGCATGTGTATAATCAAGAATAGAATCATCATCTCCATGTACTAGGTGTGTTGTAGATACGAGTGAAGCGTGATACTCACATGGACTGATTTCAGCATTGAGTTTGTTGTTTTGCTGACTCACCTTTGACATTACAGGTGCCGCACAATCATTCTTTTCACACTTTTGCGGCGCATGTTGTTGCTCAAATTGCTGAATGCACTCAAATATGTTGTTCTCTTCCTCCTGCAAAATGTTATGAACAACAAGGGGAAAATGAGAGTGCTATAACTCTAGTAAAGGTGCTGCAATCTGAGAAGAAGTATCACTCTTATTCACAACTTGTGGCATAGGAGTAAACGAAGCATCAATACAAAAGTCCTATTTATCACAAGAAACAACAACAATTCATCATTTGACAAAATCAAATCAGCATCAGGTTCCACTATATGTTGCTCTTGATTAGCATGCAGATTGGACAAATATTCAATATTATGGTTCACATCATTCATGCAAGTACTCACAGATAAAAGAATCTCCTTTTCAGCGCCAAGAGCAAGCCAAAACAAAGAAGCAATATTGTTGTATGAGTTGCTAATTAACATGGTTCGAATTTCAGAATTAAGCCCTTTCAGGAACCTACTCATAACATCTTTCTTGCATTCATCTAATCCACCAAACATGACACAAATCTTAAAGGTATGATAGTATTCCTTGACAGTCCTACTACCTTGCTTCAAGTTGTCTAATTTTGCAAGCAAGCAATCAGCATAATATTCAGGAACATATTCATCACGGAAAAGTATTTTAAAATCTTTCCAAGTTTGTGGAACTTTGTTGTGCCTACAAATATGTTTCCATGTAGTCAAAGCATAATTTGTTAAAGCACTAGAAGCAGCAAAAATCATTTGATGTTCAGACAAGTCATACTTATCAAATTCTGCATCTACCTTAAGCTCCCATTCAATGTAAGCATGAGGATCAAACATACCAGCATATAATGGTAATTGTTGAATGATATCTTGAAGATGACGGTCTAGCTTCAACTGCTCAAAAATCTTTATATCACCTACCATGATTAGTAGAAAACAAGAAACACAAAAATAATATGTATCCCCTATTAACTACTAGGATGTGTCGGTGTAATTCTCTCAAACTCAACTTGTTCAAAACAAGCTCTTACAAGTTCTTACCATGCAAAACAGGATGGGACGGCAACCAACAAGATGTCAACCTCGAAGAAAGTGTATCGGTGCCGCAGCAACAAGACCTGTCAAGCTATAGTCGAAAATGTGGAGCTATAGGTGGGCTGAAACAAGGAATGAACTAGCACCACATTAGTTATAAAAGCAAGCTGAATAATCGTTCAACGGCGGTACTGTGCTGGTCCTAGGCTAAACCATGCTAGAGACGTGAGCCTAGGCACAAAGGTAATCACCAACAAAGAGCAACTAGCACAGCACAAAGAACACAAAGAAATCAGCCCCAAATTTGTTTTTCTTCCTCTCTCCTTTTCTTTCTTCTTTTTTTTACACCAATGCAGCGAGATCAAAATCTTTTCTCTCCTTTTTTTCTCTTCTTTTTTTTCTATTTCTTTCTTTCTCCCTTGCTGAAAATCAAGACAAATCCGCACAAAAGGATGAGTTTACACAGATTGCAGATCGCTGATCTCTAGCACAAATGCGGAATGCTCAAAATGAATTTCGGGACAAGGCTAGATCCATTGGAAAGGTAACAAGATAAGCTTTCCAGATTGTATTTAAACACACGAATCGGACTTAAGATGGATCCGTGGTGGCCAAAACGCAGCAGCGATGTATATGATGACAATGGATCTCGTGGTGACAAAACGTGATAGAACTCAAAACTCTAAATGATTAGACAGTAAGACCAGCAACTCGACACAACCGATGCAACCGAAAACTCAACAAGCCCAAACTAAGCAGTACTAGTAAAGGCTTAAAAGGTTTATGGGACAGTGGGTAAACTAATCTAAATTTTTTTGTGGCTTTTCTGGACTATAGGAAGTTAAAAACAACAAAGGATTGCTAGTCTCTCACCGATAAACCTCGCTCTGATTACCAATTGATGTGAACCCACTAAGGTTTGTGGCCGATCTTTCGATAAGAGGCGTGAAGGATAACTTCGATCGGAGGAAACGACGTTCACGGCCCGACTACAACCTTCCAAGGATGCGCCTTAGCAACCGATACACCGTCTCCTATGGCTGTCACGATCTTGTGGAGCGCGTCAACCGCCACTAGGGCACCCGTTCCTGCAAGCAATCGAAGAACAAGCAAGAACAAGTATAACAAGCAACTCAATTGCAAATGTGGAGATAGAAACCAATCTGATATCACCAAGTTGGGGTTCCGAATCAGGTAGAACGGGTGGTCTAGCCGACACACGCGTCTACAAGGAAGTAGCAATGGCTAAACTTACAACGAAACAAAACCCAATCTGTTTATGATTGCTATGGGGGTATATGAGAGGGTAGGGGCACGACCAGGACCTGGTGGGGGTCGTGCTCCAACCCTAGGATGCGCCCCTATGGGCTCCGACATGATACACGGGCCAATGGGCCAAAATACGGTGGCGCAGCACCCTGGACAGAAAGACATTCGGTCAAAGATTCATAGATTGCGGACGTCTCAGGATAGATATGGGTATGAGTCTGGATCCATATGAAAGTTAACTTCAACCCGGTTTCAGAAAGTACTTGAACGTCCCAATCCGACTCCGTATGTGCCCGTGGCGTCCGTCATAAGTTGGCCCAGTTATGCAGTCCGAATCCAGCGCCCAAAACGTGTTGGACTTGATCTCTTTCCATGTTTGGCCCAAAAGTGACGTGGTGGCCTGGTGGAGGACGTGGGGATTACTTGGACTTGGCCCCCAATCAACTTCTTTGGTTCTCCAAGCCTTCCATGTGTGTTGAGCACCTTTTTTGATCCACGTAAGTGTTTCTGAATATGACAACCAACAAACATCATAGTGCAGCAACAGTTCAGCAAATGTATTGAATACAACGATGATAAAGAATCGGTTCACCTTCGAATAAAAACATGCTATTGTGGTCGTATCCGAGCCGGTGATGTCCTCATCAAGGGGGCTCGGTACTTCCGGTACAGGGTCGGTACCACCGACACGACAGAGTTCCCTAAAACGAAATTTGAGATGCGAGTCGATTCTAGCAATTCTACTTGAATCAAGAGTTTAGTTTAAAAGCTAAGAACCTCCTGCAACCAAAGATATGAGTTCGAACACAACCAATAGATAGATCGGGCACAAATAAGTTCTAGGGTTAGAGAAAAACAAAGAACTCAAGCAAGCAAAGGAGACACAAGATTTAATCCAAAGTTCACTCCCACAAAGGAAGCTACGTCTCCGTTGAGGATCCCACAAAGGGAGGGCTATCTCCAAGAGCCTCTTTGCCTCACCCAATCCTCACAAAGGAAGATTGGTGCTCACTAAGAATTCTCCACCAAGGAGAGGGTAATACAAATGATCCCGGGTGCTCCACACCAAGAGGGCACTCAACGGGAGACGCCTAACCGTCTAAAAGCAAGCTTCAAGAGTAACAAACACGAATCCATGCCTGAAGATGCTTCAAGTGCTAGCCGTTACTGTGCACTCACGGCTTTATACCAAACCCTGAAAACAAGCAATGAGTGAGGAGGAAGAAAGGGGTATTTATACCAAACCCTGAAAACTAGCCGTTACTATGCACTCACAGCTTTTCTCGGTACTTCTGACCCCGTGTCGGAACTACCGAGGGGTGCCGGGAAACTCAGCAGTGAAGCCATATCGGTATTACCGACCCGGGGTTGGTACTACCGAGGCCCTGGCTAAAAACTCGCCAGTGAAGCCATATTGGTACTACCGACCCAGGGTCGGTACTACCGACAATGGCTGAGAATTGAGGGAAAGGAAAGCAAATGTGTACGTGTCGACTCGGGTTTCTTCTCACTCACTTAGGTCATCTCCTTAAGCACTTTTAGCATCTCTTGGCGGTCAATTCGCATCCCCCTTTATAGTACGGTGTTTCCTATACTCAAATTCAAAATCAAAATAAATTAAGCCTTGACTTGAGTTGAAAACGCCGAATTGGAGTTGGGGGCCTTCTTTTGGTCAAAACCATGATTTTCGATAAAGTAAATCCTGCACACATCTTATTCAATGATTAAATACAACAAATTGTGTTTGTCACTATCACCAAAACAATTAGGGGCCAAGATGCACTTTCAATCTCCCCCTTTTTGGTGATTGATGACAACACAATTCATTTTCAAATAAAGATGTGTGTATCCAACAATTTTGAGAGAGACTCCCCCTAAATGTGTGCTTGATCTTTTATGGAGGCCTCAAATACCTATCACACATTTAGAAAGAAATTTCACTCGCAATTTGCATACACAAGTGCATAAGTGTGATTCAATAACCGTGATGCATATGACATGATGTTCAAATCAACAAAGTGACAAATAACAACCACCATTCATCACAGAGCATCACAAATAAATAAAAGAGGTTCCACACTAGCACGATTAAGTCTTACAAATTATAAAAGGTTCTAGGTTCACCACATCATCATCCATCACACCACACAAATAGTTCATACATGTCCACAAGCTAAGATAGATAGATAGATAAACGAGCGAGCGAGCGAGCTAAGATATACACTACCACATGGATAATTGTGAGCTCACTCCCCCTTTGGCATCAAGCACCAAAAAGGAGGAGGCCCTTCAATCATCGCTGCCATGTGGAGAGTGAGCAGTCGGAGGAGAGTCGTCTTCATCGGTCTCACCTCCACCGAATTCCTCATTGTCGATGTCGGCCGGGGGTGCTCCATCATGGATGTGTCGCCGTACACCTCCCAAGGGTTGTAGAAGACCGGTGGAGGAGGGAAGTCCATGGGCTCGCGAACGGGAGAGTGCTCGATGTTGTGCTGAGCGAGGATGGCCTTCTGACGGGTCTCCAACTTAAGGAGCTGCTCATCCACGTGCTGCTTGTGGGCACGTATCTCCTATGCATTGTGCTTCCCTACATTGAAGCAAGCGAAGAGGCCCTGAGATAAGAAGTTGAAGATGCTCTTCTTCTTGCCCAGTGGAAGATTGCCTCTAGATGATGATGGTCCACGAGAGGATGAGGGAGCCTCATAGGAGGAAGGACCGCCTGAAGAAGGTCCAGCTGAGGTAGGAGCTCTAGGAGGGGCATGCTTGCCCAACTTGAGAAGACGCTCAATGTTGCCCTTGTTTGGCTTGTACCACGTGTGAGTCTTGTCGGTAAGAATGTTAACTTCGACAACCTCACATATCATCCTGAAAATGCAAGGGGCATACTGGCAGCTCTTGTTTGCGGACACGGAGCACACAATGATCTCCTCCCAAATGAAGTCAAACACACTAAATTCCTCTCGATCCGGTCCCATCCTCACATGAATGTCTTAGGCAATGTTAGAGATGTTGTAGTTGTCGCCTATCTTAGGAGTGAGAGTGTATCGGAAAAGCTGGTTCAACATCCTATAGACGGGCTTCAAACCATGAGTAGTGCCAAACTCAACCTTGCCATAAGCGGCGTCATACATGAAAGCCATCTCACTGTCAAGTGGGATCTCTCCACCATGAATCTTCTGACGACCAAGATCATCTTCACCAAAACCAAGAATCTGAGCAAACCTCTCATAAGAGACCGAGAGAGGCTTTCCTTGCAATAGCCAATGAAAAGTCTTGGTTTCACGCCGGACATGGAGATTGGCATAGAATTGAGCTATCACTTCTTCATTCCAATCACAATTCATAGCCATAATTGAAGTCATCCCTTTAGCATAGCAAATGTCTATGGCCTCATTGACAGCCGGAATGTTGAATGACCTCAAGCCTTCCCAATTGATGGACTTCATATCAATGGTCATGTGCTCCTTGCATAAGATGACCGATTCATACCAATCGGCATTGAACTTGAGCCAAAAGTGGATGTCTGCATCAAACACCTTTTGCCATCTCGCCGGATCGGAGTACCTTTCCTTGTACACATCATGGGTCCCGCTCTTGTAATCAACCACCTTCAGGATACCCATTTGAGTGGTCGGACGAGGAGGACGAGATGGCCTAAGCACAAAGTCCGCAAGGGTGTCCAAGGAGATGTCTTCGTAGTCGTCATAGTGGTCATCCGGTTCATGGGCTTGCTTGGTGCGTGCACGGTGACCTTGACTAGTAGAGCGACGAGGAGCAGCTGGAGGATTGGTGCGGCCACGACCACGTGGGCGTTGAGCACTTGTGCCCACCTTCCTCTTCCTTTGAGCGAGAGGGATGTTGTCTTCATCGGAACCCTCTTGGATCACTTGCTTGCCGGCACGACCCATCTGAGAAGATGTGGAAAGGTTGCATAAGATGGATGAGTAGAATTGAATCGAATCTCCTCACACCTTGGACTTCAGCCCCTGTGACAGGCGCCTGTCGGTACTACCGACCTGGGGTCGGTACTACCTCCAGGGCCTGCTACAGTGCTGCCAATTCAAGAAGTAAGGGATTCAACCAACAAGAATCTACGAGATTATAGGCATGAGTTCTAGGATGGATAAGAAGATGATTCCCTAAAGCATTCCTCCTAGAAACAACAGCATTGAGAGATCGAGCGATGAGGATTTTGAATGAGATACCTTGAGCGTTCCCGCGCGAATCGATGAACTCCCGGCGAGGATCGGATGTTCTGAGTGGTGGTGAATCCAATGGAGTGCCTAGCTTGAAGTTCCCACGGTCGATTTTGGAGATCCCCTCAAGGATTTGAGAGAGGAGTTAGAGGAGAGGCGGCAACGGTATGAAGATAGAACCCTAAGGACTGGCAGGTTCGAGGGGTTTTTATACCCCTGCGGGTTTTCTCGGTAGTACTGATGGGGTGTCGGCACTACCGGGGGTCCAGATAAATTCAACCCGTGAGTCCATATCGGTATTACCGACGCTGCGTCGGTACTACCGAGGGTCCCATCGGTAGTACCGATGGGGTGTCGGTACTACCGCGGATTTGCAGAAATCCAACAGTAAGCCCATATCGGTACTTCCGGCCTTGTGTCGGTAGTACCGTGAAGTTTCGAATTTCCAACAGTAAAAGCATATCGGTACTTCCGACCTTGTGTCGGTAGTACCGTGAAACTTGAGTTTCTTGTTGAAAG
The DNA here is from genome assembly GCA_036936925.1 of Cenchrus fungigraminus. Taxonomy (NCBI): domain Eukaryota; kingdom Viridiplantae; phylum Streptophyta; class Magnoliopsida; order Poales; family Poaceae; genus Cenchrus; species Cenchrus fungigraminus. Next base: position 78,189,967 of record CM072770.1, read on the forward strand.
GTTAGGAAATTCGGCTGAGATGGATAGAGAGATGAAGTTGTTGAAAGGTTAGAAAATTTAGCTGAGATGGATAGAGAGATGAAGCTAGGGACATGTAGATCAACCACAATATTTGGTGATTAGACACAATCAATCATGCAAAGCAATAATCACCAAATATTATGGGAAGAACCAAGTTTTGTAAGACACACACAAAGTGTAGAAAATGAAACATTTTTCTCTCTATCTAGTCATCAAACAATTTGTGTGCAACAAGTCAAGCCAAGTTACGAGAATCCAAGATGTTTAGCTCACTTCTCAAAGCACAAAACCTTTGCTCGTCTAGAGGCTTAGTGAAGATATCGACGAGTTGCCTCTCGGTGCTCACATGACGTAGAGCAATATCTCCCTTAGCCTCATGATCCCTTAAGAAATGATGTCGAATGTCTATGTGCTTTGTTCTAGAGTGTTAGACCGGATTGTTTGCTAGCTTGATGGCACTCTCATTGTCACACAAGTGTGGAATATTACTAAACTCACAACAGTAATCACTCATAGTTTGCTTCATCCACAAGAGTTGTGCACAACAAGCACCAGCCGCTACATACTTGGCTTCGGCCGTGGACAAAGCAACCGAATTTTGCTTCTTTAAGCTCCACGACACCAAAGACCTACCAAGAAATTGGCAAGTCCCGGTAGTGCTCTTTCGATCTACTTTGCAACCGGCATAGTCCAAATCGGAGTAGCCAAGTAAATCAAAAGTGGAGCCCTTGGGATACCACAAGCCAAGGTTAGGAGTGTGTACCAAATATCTAAAGATTCTCTTAACAGCCATTAGATGACACTCCTTAGGATTAGCTTGAAATCTTGCACACATGCACACACTAAGCATTATATCGGACCTAGATGCACAAAGGTAAAGGAGGGAGCCAATCATGGAGCGAAATACCTTTTGGTCGACCGACTTCCCTTCTTCATTGAGATCAAGATGTCCATTTAATGCCATGGGAGTCTTGATGGGCTTGGAATCGGCCATGTCAAACCTCTTGAGCATATCTTCACATACTTGGTTTGACATAAGAAAGTCCCTTCCTTCAATTACTTGATTTGAAACCCAAGGAAGAACTTCAATTCACCCATCATAGACATCTCGAATCTCTTAGTCATGATCCTACTAAACTCTTCACAAAATTTATCATTAGTAGACCCAAAGATAATGTCATCAACATAAATTTGGCATACAAAGATATCATTTCCATTTCTTTGAATGAAGAGAGTAGAATCGGCTTTGCCTATCTCAAAATCGTTCTTGAGAAGAAAATCCTTAAGACATTCATACCATGCTCTAGGAGCTTGCTTGAGCCCATAGAGCGCCTTATGGAGCTTGTACACATGGTTGGGGAAGTTTGGATCTTCGAAGCCGATGGTTGATCAACATACACTTCTTCTTGGAGAGATCCATTCAAGAATGCACTCTTGACGTCCATTTGATGAAGCTTGAAGTCATGATGAGTAGCATAGGCCAAAAGGATACAAATTGATTCAAGCCTTGCTACCGGTGCATAGGTCTCTCCAAAGTCCAAGCCTTCAACTTGAGTGTAGCCTTTGCCAACGAGCCTTGCCTTGTTCTTTGTGACGACACCAAATTCATCTTGCTTGATAAAAACCTATTTGGTACCGATCACATTTTGCTTCGGTCTTGGCACCAATTCCCAAACTTCATTTCTCTTGAAGTTGTTCAACTCTTCCTCTATGGCAATAATCCAATCCGGGTCCTCAAGAGCTTGTTCCACACTAAGAGGTTCCAAAGAGGAAACAAACAAGTAAAATGCACAAAAAGACAATCTTGAGCGAGTTGTTACCCCTCTTTGAATACTCCTAAGTATGTTGTCGACGGGATGATCCCATTGAACCATTTGATGTACTCTTGGGTGTGGTGCTTGAGATTGACGTTGAATGGGTCCATCATCATCTTCATCTTGTGGAGCTTCTTCTTGAGCTTCACCACCTTGTTCTCCCCCTTGATCAAAGCCCCATCCATGATCGTCACCATGAACTTGACTTTCTTCTTGATGAACTTGAGAACTTGGTGGTTCCACTCTTGTTGATGATGATGGATCTTGATTTCTTATGTCAACTGGAGCTTGAACTTGAGCCTCACGAGGCATCACTTCACCGGTCCCCATTCTCGTTGAGAGCCGTTTGATTCATCAAATTTCATGTCAACCGTGGTCTCAACACAACCGGTGGTTTTGTTGAAGACACGATAGACATGTTCGTTAGTTCCATAACCAATGAGAAAACCTTCATCAACCTTGGATGCAAACTTTGAGGCCTTGGGTTTCTTGTTAAGTATGAAACACTTACACCCAAAGACCCTAAAGTAGTGCACACTTGGTTTCTTACCGGTGATGATCTCGTAGGGGGTCTTGTTCAAGTACTTGTGGAGGTAAAGTCGGTTGGCGGCATGGCATGCGGTGTTGATGGCTTCTGCCCAAAATGAGTTCGGAGTCTTGTATTCATCTAGCATTGTTCTTACCGCTTCAATCAACGTACGGTTCTTCCTCTCAATGATGCCATTTTGTTGAGGTGTATATGGAGCGGAAAGTTCATGCTTGATGCCTTCTTCATCGAGGAACTCTTCAACTTGAGTGTTCCTAAACTCCGAGCCGTTGTCACTCCTTATGTTCTTGACCCTGAGCTCGAACTCATTTTGAACTCTTCTAATGAACTTCTTGACAACTCCTTTTGCTTCACTTTTATCTTGCAAAAAGAATACCCAAGTGAAACGGAAAAAGTCATCAACAATTACTAATCCATATTTGTTACCACCGATGCTTATGTAGGCGATTGGTCCAAACAAGTCCATGTGTAGAAGCTTCAACGGTCTTGATGAAGATAGGATGTTCTTGGCGGGATGGTGCGCTCCAACTTGCTTCCCGGCTTGACAAGCACTACACAACCTATCTTTCTCAAAAACAACATTTGTTAGTCCTAGGATGTGCTCGTCTTTTTGAAGTTTGGCCAAGTTCCTCATGCCAACATGGGCTAGTCGGCGATGCCATAGCCAACCCAAGTCGGATTTTGCCACTAAACAAGCCTTAGGGTCCACCTTCACTTTTGTGAAATCCACATAGTAAAGCTTTCCCCGTAGATGACACGCAAAGACAATAGAGGAATCCTCCCTTCTAGAGACGGTCACACCCTCATGAGTAAAGAGACAATTGTAGCCTTTCTCACAAAGTTGTGAAACCGACAACTAGTTGTATCCTAACCCTTGAACATGATAGACATCTTCAATTGAATTAATTGTTGAGATAACAATTTTACCTAGACCGACCACATCTCCTTGACCATTATCTTCAAGGGATGCAAATAAGCCTTCATCTCCGGTCATATGATTAGTGGCACCACTATCAATCAACCATGCGCTTCCACCGGAGGAGTAGGCCTACAAAACAAGTTTAAGCTTTTGGTTTAGGTACCCAAAAGGATTTGGGTCCTTGGAGGTTAGAAGCGTAAACTTTTGGAACCCACACACTCTTCCTCATAGCCTTCTTTATGTAGGCCCCAACATATTTGACCATCATTTTACCATTGTGGTCCAAGGTCACAACATAGTCACAAATGTAGTTGGGAGAGGGCTTGTGTTCAACCACATTCTTCGATGTCTTTGATGGAGAATTAACCCCACCATTTCCTTTTGTGGTGTTCACAATCTTTGGCTCGTCCTTTGTTGTGGTAGAGGTGGTGACTCCATGGGCAATATCCATGATAGTGTTGAGGTAGCCTCCCTTGTTCCACAAGGGGACCTTGTTGTTCTTGTAGTGCCCAAGTCCTTGCTTGTCAACCACCTTAGGAATGGACTTGGCACCGTTCTTACCTTGAGTGATCAACATGTTCAATTGGGCTATCTCTTTGTCTTTGCTCTTGATTGTTTCCTCAAGCCTTGCATGGTTAGTCTTGAGAGCATTTATATCAACATTAGAGCAAATAGAACAACCTTTGCTAGTGAAGGCACTAGAGTCAAGTGTTGCCTTAGAATTGGCTTTGGTGCTTTCCCAAAGGGTACTATAGTTTGCCTCAAGATTTTTATGTTTATCCATCAAGCATGAAAAGCTTGATTGAAGCTCACTATGAGTAGCCTTTAGGGAAGCTAGAGATTCATTTGCCAAAGTGTAATCCTTTGACATCCTCTTGTTGGAGTTATTAGCCAAGGACAAGTCCGTGGTCAACTTCTCCACCTTAGCCGCCTCTTCGGCAAGGCGTCTCTCTAGAGCAAGGTTTCTTTCCTTCTCAAGGATAAGCAAGTCTTCTTACTCATGGAGAGACACTTTCTTTTTCTCTAATTTCTCCAAAAGCCTTTTAATTTATTTATAGCCCTTTTTGCTAAATTGCTTTATCATGTTGGCCTCAATTTCTTCTTCATTATCTATATCATCTATGTCACTAGGTGTGGATGAAGAAGAGGTGAGAGAGGATGAGGTGGTTGTTTCTTGTACCTTGCTCCCCCTTGCCATGAGGCAAAAGTGAGAGTGGTCCTCATCATCGGAGAAGTTGTTGAAGAGGCGTGGTGAGGATGATCCTTGTGCCATGGCAATGGTTGCCATGCCTTGCTTCTTCGGCTCTTCAGCTTCATCACTTGAGTCCCATTGTTGACCCACGTGAGCACGCCCTTGGTACTTATTCTTGTACTCCTTGCTCTTCTCCTTGTACTTCTTCTCCTCCTCATTCTTGTTCTTGTTTTTGGGACACTCGGCAATGAAGTGTCCATACTCTCCACACTCATAGCATTTGCGTTGAGACTTCTTCTTTCTTTCGTCACTGCCTTTTCTTTATGCTCTTGACTTCAAGAATTTCTTGTACTTTCTTATGGCAAAGGCGTTTTCTTCATCCGTGCTTCCTTCATCACTAGTATCTTCCTTCTTGGTCTTGGATGTCTTTGGCTTCACTTCCACCACTGCACTAGAGCTAGCATTGAGGGCTAAGCTCTTGTTCATCTTCAAGCTTAGAGACTTCTCCACATCTTGGTCAACTAGCTCTTGATGCAAGGTCTCTCCAAGAAGTTGATTGGGGGTCATCTTGTAGTAGTTCGGATCCCTTCTTATCATGGCCGCTAGGTTTTTGTCCTTTGGGGCAAAAGCTCTTAGCAACTTCTTTGTGACCTTTGAGTCTTCCCAATCTTCACTTCCAAGAGCCCTAATGTCCGAGACAAGGAGCATGAGCCTATCATACATTTCTCTCACGGTCTCTCCATCCTTCATGAAGAATAGCTCAAGCTCTCCATTGATCAAGTCCATCTTCCCTTGCCTCACATGTTCGGTCCCCTCATGTGCTTCCTTGAGTGTGTCTCAAATCACCTTGGCAACTTGGATGTTCCGAACCTTGTTGAATTCTTGAGCACACAAGGATCTCGTGATGACTCTTGTTGCTTGCACGTTGCGGTGGAGGTCTTGCTCATGCTCAAGTGTGAGGGCTTCTCCTTCGGCGGGGATTGTCACACCTACAACCACAATCTTCCAAAGAGAAGGGTGAAGCCCGTAGAGGTGCATTTGCATATCATAAGTCCATTTGCGATAGTCTTTCCCATCGAAATGAGGAGGCTTTCCCAAATGTACGGAATAGAATTTATCATTAGAGTTGTTGCCCAGAAATTGTGTGTAGTGGTGGGGCACTTCATAGTAGCCGGAATGAGTGTACTTGGCTTGCTCCTTCTTGATCATCTTTTTGAGGAGCTTCTTGGCCATCTTCTTGGCCTTCTTCTTCCTCTTAGCCTTTCTTCTCTTCTTCGCCGCCTTCCTTGCCACATCATCATCATCCTTGACGTCTTTATCGCTTGAGTCGAAGTCCGAGTCGAAGTCGGATGAAGAGTCATCGGAGCTCTCTCCGTTGGAACGGCTTGGAGCCTTCCCGGTGACGTCTTGGACTGCCTTAAGCTCTTTCTCTTGAGCTTCCTTGGCGGCGATTTCTTCAGCGGATTGGTTGTCTCCACTCCCCGACATCTTGATCCCTTAGCGGTTAAGCCCAAATCAAGGGATTAGGCTCTGATACCAATTGAAAGGACCTTGTGATGCCTAGAGGGGGGGTGAATAGGATCACTTCAAATTTCTGAAACAAAAGCAGCAGTTAAAATAGCTGTCGGTACTACCGACGTTGTGCCGGAACTACCGAGGGGGCTCGGTACTTCCGGTACAGGGTCGGTACTACCGACACGACAGAGTTCTCTAAAACGAAATTTGAGATGCGAGTCGATTCTAGCAATTCTACTTGAATCAAGAGTTTAGTTTAGAAGCTAAAAAGCTCCTGCAACCAAAGATATGAATTGGAACACAACCAAGAGATAGATCGGGCACAAACAAGTTCTAGGGTTAGAGAAAATCAAAGAACTCAAGCAAGCAAAGGAGACACAAGATTTAATCTAAAGTTCACTCCCACAAAGGAAGCTACGTCTCCGTTGAGGATCCCACAAAGGAAGGGCTATCACCAAGAGCCTCTTTGCCTCACCCAATCCCCACAAAGGAAGATTGGTGCTCACTAAGAATTCTCCACCAAGGAGAGGGTAATACAAACCATCCCGGGTGCTCCACACCAAGAGGGCACTCAACGGGAGACGCCTAACTGTCTAGAAGCAAGTTTCAAGAGTAACAAACACGAATCGATGCCTGGAGATGCTTCAAGTGCTCTTGAGATGAGGGAAATCGAAGGGGCTCTCAAAGCTTCTCTATCTCGCACTAGGAATCACTCCTCTACCCAAACCCTAGCTCAAAGGAATCAAGACTTGGCTCTAGGAGGGAGGGGAGAAGTGGAGTGAATGCTCAAGTGAGTGTTTGTCCCGTGGTTGGTCAGCAATGAGTGAGGAGGAAGAAAGGGGTATTTATACCAAACTATGAAAACTAGCTGTTACTGTGCACTCACAGCTTTTCTCGGTACTTCTGACCCCGTGTCGGAACTACCGAGGGGTGCCGGGAAACTCAACAGTGAAGCCATATCGGTATTACCGACCCGGGGTCGGTACTACCGAGGCCCTGGCTAAAAACTCGCCAGTGAAGCCATATTGGTACTACCGACCCAGGGTCGGTACTACCGACAATGGCTGAGAATTGAGGGAAAGGAAAGCAAACGTGTACGTGTCGACTCGGGTTTCTTCTCACTGACTTAGGTCATCTCCATAAGCACTTTTAGCATCTCTTGGCGGTCAATTCACATCCCCCTTTATAGTACGGTGTTTCCTATACTCATATTCAAAATCAAAATAAATTAAGCCTTGACTTGAGTTGAAAACACCGAATTGGAGTTGGGGGCCTTCTTTTGGTCAAAACCATGATTTTGGATAAAGTAAATCCTGCACACATTTTATTCAACGATTAAATACAACAAATTGTGTTTGTCACTATCACCAAAACAATTAGGGGCCAAGATGCACTTTCAGCCTGGCGATGCACCCCCACAAGGTGGCCGCGACGTCCTCATGACAGAGGCCGAAGATGATTGGCGCCTCGACTTCATCGCCTATATCCTGGAGCACCGAGTCCCTGAAGACAAGGTCGAACGGGAGAAGATCGTCAAGCGCAGCGCCAATTACGTCATCATTGGCACGGAGCTCTATCGGAGGTCCGCTTCTAATGGCGTGCTGATGAAGTGCATCCTCAGGTCTGAGGGTCTCAGGCTCTTGCAGGAGATCCACAGTGGAGAGTGTGGTAACCACGCAGCGTCCGCTAACCTGGTGGGAAAGGCATTTAGGTCCGGATTCTACTGGCCTACTGCCATGGCTGACGCTCAGGACTCAGTAGGGCCCTTCAGAACCGCCCCTGGCGGCTACAAGCACATCCTCGTGGCAGTGGACAAGTTCACGAAATGAATTGAGGTCCGGGCTGTTGCCAGCGTCACGTCGAAGGAGGCAGTGAAGGTTATTGAGGACATTACTTACCGCTTCGGGGTCCCCAACAGGATCGTCACCGACCTAGGCTCGGCCTTCACAGGAGCTGACTTTTGGGACTTCTGCCTAGATAACCTCATCGACGTCTATTACACCTCGGTGGGGCACCCACGCTGCAACAGCTAGGTCGAACGCGCAAATGGCATTGTGCTTCAAGGCATCAAGGACCGCATCTTCGACGACGCCTCCCAATACGCCACCAGGTGGCTAGCGGAGCTCCCGCACGTGATCTGGGGTCTCTGGACCCAGGTCAGCTCAGCTACAGGATGCTCACTGTTTTTCCTGGTCTATGGGTCGGAGCCTGTCCTCCCGACCGACCTCACCTTCGGTGCTCCCCGCATTCAGCACTACGAAGAGGGCGCGGCAGAAGAGACACGCAAAGTCGACCTCGACAGCATCGAGGAACACCGTGTGGCTGCGCTGATGCGGCACACCCGCCATGAGCAGCAGATGCGTCGCTACCACGACCGCAACGTGCAGGAGCGATCCTTCAATGTGGACGACCTAGTCCTACGACGCATTTAAGACACCAAGGGAATGCACAAGCTCTCTGCGCCTTGGGAAGGCCCCTTCATCATGCAAGAAGTCATTGGGCCAGCAACCTACAGCCTCCAATGGGCCGACGGTCAGGGTGTCCCGAACGTCTGGAACATCGAGCACTTGCGTCGCTTCTATCCTTAGAAGATGTGTACCGAAATAAAAGCTATGTACTCTCCCCTCTTGTAAATTTCCAGTTAATAAAAGTGTGATTCCCTCTCGGCAGTCCTTCTGTCGACCTGCACCTGGGTCTCCCTTTACTTTTTGTTCTGTTTACCCTTTCCCCTCGAAACGCTCGGGGGCTTGGTTCAAGCTAGGCCCAACGCGCTCGGGGGCTTGGCTTTGCCAACCTAAGGGTCTCGCGACCTAAAGGGGTTTCTTATGTTTTGTGTCTTTATGCGTCCCCCATCTGCGTAGCTCTTGCTCTCTTTATGCACGTTCCTAAGCTACTTGATTGTGAGACCTAGGGTCCAAGACCCTCCTCCACACGCCAGCTGTACCTAAGCCTCCATGCTGAGCCGTACAGTTGGTAAGCCATTCCTCCACTGAGTTGGGTTAGCGGAGGGCACACTTCGCAATTTCGTTACTTTCGAGCTTACATAACGAGCGTTTTCGCTGTCCAAGTGGGATGCGTGCTTTAATCAAATTTGCATGTTTTTATTACGGCAAAAGTAGTTGTTACATCAATAGGCCCTAGGCCTAAACCTGCATCTACAGTTTGATACAGTTCGTACTTTACCTTTCAGAGGTCGAACTTCTTCACGACCTCCTCTGCGGTTCTTGACGTCTTCGCGGTTCACCAGCTCTGACAGGTCGACGTCCTCCGCGACCTTTTGCAGGTCGAAGGATGGCTTGTGGTACTTCACCGCGGCCAACGCCGCGGCGGCGGCGGCGAGCTTGCTGGTGTCCAGCAGCAAGGCCTTCATCCGGCCATCAGCCTCGTCGAGATGATCCAGTAGCTCTTTTGGCTCCGCCCCCTCCTCCTGAGGAACGTAGATGTCCATCAGGTACTGGGCGGCCTCCTTGAGGTCGGTAAGCTGCTTCTCCAGACCTGCGCAAACAAGAGGAGGATCTCTTACACCCTCCGTCCAACAACGACAAAGACCTATGGGAGATAAGGTTACTCACCTCGCTGGACCTCCGCAGTCCTCTCCTTGAGGACCGTCACCTGGTCCTTGACCTCCGCGAGCTCCTTCTTGAGGGCATCCTCTGTCTCCCTGGCGCCTGGACACATTGAAGGTCAAAATTAGGCAAAGACCCAAAAGAGACACGGAGATAACAGCCAGCGACCAAACAAACTTACCGTCCACCACAGCCTGGAGGTCGTCCGTGGCATCCTTCGCCTTCTGCTGGGCCGCCTCCAACTTCTTCTTCAAGGAGGCCACCTCCTTCTCCGCCTGTCGAGCCAGGGCCTCCTTCACGCGCTTGACTTCCTGTGCAGCCTCGATCTTGGCTTGCAGTGAAGCCTCTCGAGCTGCGGCTGCCTCCGCATGGGCATTGGGGGCCTCCCTTACTAAGGCCGCCCGAGCTTGCGCCCGCTCCGCAAGCGACTGCAACACAAGAAGACACGTCTCGGGTCAAGACCTCGAAAGATTGTCTGGGTACGCGTCAAAAATCAGAGCAGCAGGGTCCAAGCTCTTACCTAGAGCGTCCGCACGATTGTCCGTGACGCTTCTTTGAAGTCGTCGACGTCGCAGCGGTCGGCGATGACGTCGTTCTCCCATGGAGTCCCGACGTACAGGCACCTGTTGTTGTCATCCTCGGCGCTGGTGCCGCCCACCTCTGCAGCCTGTTGGCCCAGCGTCGGTGGCAGGTCTGTCACACATAGGTCGTCCTGATGACCTCCAACGGGCGGAGCAGTGCTGGCTCCGCCCTTCTCCACGTCCGACGCCGCCGTCACCCCAGCTCCAAGGGCCTGGCTCAAGACCTCTACAGTTGAAGCCGTCGATGACTGCTCCATCGGTGCCTCCCTCCCCTTGTGCCCAAACGCCTCTTGACCTGAGGCATTCTTGGCGCTGTCGGACGTCGCCGGGGTCGACCTGCGCCTAAACAAAAGACCTCCATCAGCAAGAACAACAGCGAATCCTCACCCTATTACTAGAGCGTAGTCATGACTTACTTGCTCACGGACCTAAGTCCAGGCTTGATGGGCTTAGGCGGGGCCCTCCTCACCCTCTTCTGCGACCCCGCTTCGCCCAAAACATCCGCGCCCGACCTCGAGCGCTCCTCCGCCGCGATGGCCCTGCGGGGTGTCTCCATCACCCGCTCCTTCGCCGTGGCGACCTTGCGAGGCATTTCCGCGGGTGGCTCTGTCGCCGCGTCAGGCGACTTCGCGTTGTCCTCCTCCTCCTCGACATTGATGGTTTCAACGTCGGAGCTGACCGTCATCGTATCCGCCGACACAACGGGGTCGGCCCTCTTCCTCTTCTTCTTCTTCGCCTCTGCTGTCTGGGTGGCGGCGATCATTGCCGCGGCCCGAGACGCGGACATTTTGCCCGTAGTCTGCCGCGTGTGCCGTGGCGGGGGCGCGGCGACCCTCGGCGGCACCCTTCTCGTGGTGGGACCTTCATCGTCGTTCCCACTGAGGAGTCGGAGATGTACTCCTCAATGCATTGCTGCGGAGGGACCTGCACGTCCCCCGCAACACGGACCTTGAAGCTTCGGTCCTCCTCGTTGTGCAATGGTGCCGGGCACCAGTAAATGCCTTCACGAAACTGCAAAAAGAAAAGACCTACATCAAAATTGCACAAACACTCAGGCCGCCAAAGAAACAAGGTCGGATACTTACGGCGTCGGAAGGCCGGTACACACTGAGCGCCTTAGGACACGCTCGGTTGCGGATGCGCCCGGCGAAGATGTTCTTCACCCGCGGCGCCATCTCCTTCTTGGAGACCTTGCGCTTGACGACCCGGGTGGGGTCGGATTGCCCCCAGTACTCATAGGACGGGTGTACCCAGTCTTGGATGGGCTGCAGCAGCCGGCGGCTGAAGCTGATCGCCACTACGCCGCCGGTCAGCCCCTCCGCCTTCAACTTCTCCAGGTCTTCCAGCAGCGGCCGCAGCTCCTCAGTCTCCCGCGACGTCAGCTGATTGGTCTACTCCGGGAACGGGATGGGAGCGCGCCCCGACCTGGCGGGGAGCACCGGCGTCGGGTTGTCGAGGTAGAACGACCCCTGCTTCCAGCCGGTGGTGTTGTCGGGGAGCACTAGGTCGATGTACTCCGGCTTCATGTACCGGCGCAGCATGAACCTGACACTCCCTACGACGTCGGATTTGCCCGTCTTCTTCAGCTCGAAGAAGTGCCGCCACAGGTGGAAGTGTGGCGGTATCCCGAGGTAGGCCTCGCAGAGATGGATGAAGAAGAAATGATGGTGATGGCATTAGGGACAAGATGCACCACCTCAATCCTGTAGAAGTACAGGAGCCCGCGGAAGAAGTCGCCGACTGGGACCCCGAACCCGCGCTCGATGTGCGCGAGAAAGACGACGGCCTGGCCGGTCCCCTCGGTTGGGAACTCCTCGCCCACCGTCGGCCTCCAGCCGACCTCCGCCTTGGGCCTCAGCAACCCGCGGGTCGCCAGGGCTTGGATCTGCTCCTCCGTCACCACGGACGGCTCCCAGACGGTCTCTGGCGCCGGGACCTGCACGGGCTCCATTTTCTCCTCCTCTACCCCGATGGATTTGGATCTAAACACCACAAGTGTCTTGGTTCGCATGCGAGGACGCGAAGTGCGGCGGACCTAAGCACGGCGGCGCTGCTGTTCTTTCTGAGCAATAGAGCGGCCGCACAACCCTAGCGCGGAGTGGAAATGAGAGCAAGTGGAGGTCCCCAGTCCGCGGCTCGGCCTTATCTAGTTGGGCCCCAGTGGCGCAACAGGCTGCTGCGTCCAACGTCTCTCCAGCGGAAGTCACGGCGACCCAACGGATCCACGCCTCCCACGGATCTACCGCTCAACGGCTCTTTCAGCGTAACGGAAAAAAGGCAGTAACGGCTAGTTCCGTACGGGAATCTGCGTCCGCCAACCCTCGGTCAGCACCCCGGCAGATGTGGACCCGTTATGCCCCACCTTCAAGCCCCCCAAACATAATATTTTTGACGCCACACTAAAGGTCGTCACGACTCACGGACGACCTATGAACTAGTTCTACCACCTCATTGAGGGCGTCAAGAGACCGGCAGCCTCCTAGGTCATCTCAGCCTCCAAACGGCGGGTTCACACCACGTCTCCAAGACCCAGCTGCCTACATGCCTTCTAGGTCACTTCGACCTACAGCGGCCAACCCGACCAACGGCTCCGCGCTTAAAGGCTCTACTGCCCGTTGGCGACCTACCGGTCGTAATCACAGCCCCTTGCTGAGGCCCTGCTGCCTTCTAGGTCGATAAAGACCTACAGATTTCAGGATTGACACCCTGCATTGCACCACTGCACAACAGCCGTGTTGACCCAGGTCTACACGGGTTCTTTTGTCGATTTCCATGACCTTCTGAAGGTTGGCGCGCTTCCACAGCCCCGCCGGGACCTTGGCCACGCCATTGCTGCCCCGGCGCCTCTATATAATAATCAAGATACATCGTTTTCCATGCAAGTATGTGTATACAAGCTTCATAAGCTACAAAGGACTATGGCCCAAGGCCAATTACAAGATGCAAACATATTAAAGGTCCTGATCTACCTTACATGATGCCTACGGCGCAACCTAGACTGATGAAGCGCGTCGCAAGCTTTCTTCTAGCTTTAGGACCTACTTGGAGCCCTCCACCACCGCCGAGGTCGCAGCTACTACACAGCCACCTCTACTCTAGCTCCAGAAGGTTTCCTGTGGTGCCCCATCTTTTGCTAGGGTGCTCCCACAAGATCCCAAATCGGGCCAGCGTCACCTCGGGCCTTCCCCGGTACAGCATGGTAGTCTCCAACACCACCTTAGGCCTCTGCTCACAAGGTCCATCAAGGCATGTACTGCCCCATGCTGCACCTGGATTCCTCACTGGGCACGGGTGAAGCGGTTGATGGAGTTCCCCCAACTTCTCAAGCATTCTTCTAGCTCCAGATGACAATAACCTAGCACTATGCTCTGGTGGACGGACATAAGCCCAGTGTGTTGCAAAATTACTAAGATGCTTCACCATGATGCTCCTACCTGGTTCAAGTAGCAAGCTCTGGGGTCACCAATTTATAGCGGCGGAGCTTGGCCTTGGATGCTGTCTACGCTTCAGTTGGCGCGGCGTCCTTATCCAATCACTGTTACCACGTGGAGCACGAGGTTCCTGTTCGCCTCTAGGGAGCACTGACACGTTTGTCGACTACCTGGTGACACCTTTTCAGCTTTTGTCTCTTGTGGGCAGCGACTGCATCTCTTCCCGGGGCAGGTCCTGTGACTGTACAGTACGCCCGTGGGGTGCCACGCGACAAGGCTGCTGGCGCCTGACACTACGCTCCAAGATTCCTGATGGCTTGTCTTATTCGGTGGGCAGAGCATCTAAAGCACAAGCAAAAGGCCGTAGGTTCTCTATTCTTTCTTCGAGCATCAATCCGATCATCCAGGTCGCCTTACTGCTCGGGGGCTACTCCATGAGAGCGTCTTATGACACCCTCTTTTTTCTACGTCGCATCGACCTACTGGAAGCCCGCTTCCACTACATCCTCGCTCGACCTCCCTTCGATCAGCAGAGGGACCTTCTTCGAGGTCATTATGATTTTTTGGCGGCTGCCTGACTTAGGTCAGGTCGGCGGTTCTTCAAAGGACGGTGCCTTGTCTTCGCTTCGACCCCCTTGACCTACGTTCCAGGAGCTCGATACTTGACGTCGTGCGCGTTGGAGGAGTATTCTTTCTTTTTTTGATCCCCATGCACCCTACATGACCTTGACGATGCCACGACTTCGCCAAGTCTCGACATGACCTCGCCTCGGCCGCTACGCCTACACGTCGATCGGGGGCTTGAGAGACATGGGTACCCATGGGTCCCCACCGACCGGGGTCCCAGAGGTCCCTGTCAAATGGACCCGACCTGCCAGAAGCCTCGCCGACCTGCAAGTGGGCCTGGAGACCTTATCCACAACCCCGGCGACCTTGGAAGACTCCAGAAGACCTTATACAGATCCCGGAGGACCCGCCGGGCTTGTGGCACAAGACTCATTCCTAGGTCGCGGCTCGGCACCGCTTGTAGGTCCGCAGATCGCGGGATTCACCCTGTAATCAAGGAAGATGACCTTCCTATTTTGTAACTGACCCCGATGAGGGTCCACCGACCTCGAATGGAAGCACTAGCCTGTTGACCATATAAGGCATCCTAGAGGTCCATTCGAGGGGACTTCCCTTCGACGCATAATTCCACCTCATACTGAACGTAGGGTTTTACTCTCCGGAGGCCTGAACCAGTCTAAACCCTTGTGTCCATCGCCATTCTCGCCGTGTTCCGAGTTCCATCCATGAACTACCACCTACGCTCTTAGTTCTCGATCCCCTCCATTAACCTACAACCGCTTGGGTCGCCCCCTTGCGGATCTGTCCAGGTCTCACCCCCTGACACCGTTGAGCAGCCAGAGGAGAGACAACAGGAGTCTCCTGTTAAGGCAGGAGCCGCAAGCGAACCTGGCATTATAGATATTGCCAAGCCACTGGGCGCCCCGACCGTCACTGTAGTGCGGTCAACGCTGTAAGTACACGGAACCCTCGAGTAGTCGTTTTCTGTCAATTTCGTGTAGCTGACTCAGTACGTCACGATGCAGGAAATCCACCGACTTGTTGTGGGATGAGGCGGAGACTAGCGCTCCTGCCGATGGTGAGAACCGCTCGGCGGAGACACGAGAGCCTACGCCGCCGCCATAAGCTGAAGCCGCAACAGAGCCGAGGCTTGAAGAAGCCACCCTGGTAGAAGGTACGTATCATGTTGCCGCGAGTATTTGTCATGAAGAGTAGTCGTAGCCGCCACATGCTGATGATTTGATCTTGACAGGACCACAAGCCGAAGGAGCGGTGATCCCTGAGGTAGTAGCCATCGGAGCGGCTACTCATGAAGCGACGACTACTGAGCCCATTGCCAAGCAAGCGACAACTACAGCCCCCGAGCCACGGGTAGAGGTACAGGTTGACCCGCAACCTGAATCAGGGACTAAAGTCGTCGTTCGCGAGGCGATGGTGGAGGACGTGGTGCCGCTTCACTCAGCGCCGATGCTAGAGACTAGGACCTCGAGTCGTGCAGGTCTCGAGTTGCTGGAAGATGATCTGATTGACCCGGCCATCGTGTCTCTGAGCATGGAGTCGTGGCGTCGCACGGAGCAGTGGGTCAAGGTACGCTATCAATACCCCAGAGTAGTCTTGCATCATTGAGTACTGAGTACTGATTGAGCCTTGATCTTGCGCAGGGCCTGGTGGAGAGGTCCCGTCAGAAGACCGAGCTCTTGAAGGGGTATGGTGATACGGTCATCCGGGCTGAAGCTCTGGAGAAGGAGTTGGACAAATCAAAGAAGCACTCTGCCTTGCTCCAATCCAAGCTCGATAGTGCCTTCACCTCGTACCACAACGAGGTACAAGATATGCAAGCGAAGAGGAATGACTTGATCAAGAAGAATAAGACTCTGCACCAGAAGAACAAAGGTAGGCCTTCCACCGCAATCGTTCGGTACTTGTTGCAGTGCTTATGTGTAGTCTGACACTGTTGACGAGTTGTCTGCAGACCTTGAGGCTACTGTCGACCGACTGAAATCTTCCGAGACGGATCTCAAGAACATCGTGTACCGGGAGACCGACCGCCGAGAGGTAGCCAAGTACCAGTACGCACAGATGCGCCATGAGTGCATCATGTGGATGGAGCTCCGTGAAGCCTCCGATCTTGACCTTGTGCGTTGTTACAAATCTCTGTAGAAGTTGAATGAAGATTGCGAGAAGCTGCGGGCGCAACTGAAGGAACTTGAAGAAGCCTCACTTCCCATTGCAAGGTTGTTGGTCCCACACCCGGGCGGGCCTAAGATAGTGCCTCTGGTAGATAGGCTAAAGGAAGCCCCCGGGCGCCTGGCGATGTACGTCAAGCACTTGGCGAAGTCGATAACGAACCAGGTACTCTCCTACATGAAGTCGTACTTCCCAAAGGCTCCGGTGGATGTGGTAGCTGGGGGTCTTGCGGCGAACTGCACGGACAAGCAGTACAAGACCCTGCTAGAGGAGATGGTGCCTATCGCGGAACAAGTCGCTGATAAGCTGAACCTTCAGTAGATGTACCTGTAGAAGTAGTTCATGTACAGGGTAGTTGATGTAAGACAAACAAATTAGTTAAGAACTTGTTTGAATATGATTGGAGTTGGTCCACTTCTGTGTTGTGATGGGTACTCGTTGCCGTAGCTTGCAGCGAAGCTTGCGGAGTACCAAACTGTTTGAAGAGGCAATGAGTAGTAGTACTCAGTAGGATGCACCTAGTTAGGAGGCACAGTAAACAAGTTGAGTATAATCGAACTTTATTACTGATGAAAGAGTACACCTGGATGGCCAGGGCCGTTACAAAGAGGAAGTCGCCAGGACATGGAGGCCGCCTATGGCTAAGTCTTTGCTAGGGTCCTTAGACTGCTTATAGCTGGAGATCCGTTAGTAGCCATTGTAGCTGGATCGAAAGAGTACATGTTTTGTAGACCGCCGCCAAAGCCCTTAGGCTATGTGCAGCCCAGGATCTGTTAATAGCCGTTAGCGCTGGATATTGGATAGAGGTAGTCCGTAGACTAGTGCTAGGACCAGAAGGCCGCTTACAGCGAGGAGTCCATGAGTAGCCGTGTAGGCTGGATCCGTAGATGAGTAGTCGAAGTGACTACGCGTAGAAGCGACACAACTGGTCGACGCTCCATGAGTTGCTGATGTCCTCACCTTCAAGTGTTTGAAGATGATAGGAGCCCAGTACGGTCACCTTGGAGACCGAGAAGGGACCTTCCCAGGGTGAGCTGAGCTTGTGTAGTCTGTCCGTGTTCTGGACGCGTCGGAGGACTAGATCGCTAATGTTGAAAGAGCGTTCCTAGTCGTTGCGATCATGGTAGCGTCGGATACCCTCTAGGTACCTTGCAGACTGGACGAGGGCAGCACAACAGGCTTCTTCAAGGCTGTCGATGTCAACCCATCGACTGTCTTCTGAGATGCCTTCGTCATATTGTTCTACTGCCAGAGATTCCCACATCACATTGGCGGGTAAAATAGCTTCGGAGCCATAGACCAGGAAGTAGGGTGATTGCCCCGTTGCCTTGGTAGGTTGAGTGCGAAGCCCCCAGAGTGTGTTGGGTAGTTCCTTGATCCACTTGCCTCCTTTGGTGTTAGCTGTGTCGTGCAATCGCTTCTTGTGGGCATCGAGTACCATCCCATTGGCACGCTCCACCTGACCGTTAGTGCGCGGGTGGGCGACTGAGACGTATCGGACGTCGATCCCGCTGTTCTCGCAGTACTCCCAAAACTGATGGTTGTTGAAATTGGAACCCAAGTCTGTGATGATGCGATGGGGCAGCCCGTACCGATGCATGAGTTCATCCAAGAAGTCGAGTACTCAGTCAGCCTTTGGGCAGGTAACCGGTTTGACTTCGATCCACTTGGTGAACTTGTCGATGGCCACCAAGACTCTGTTGAAGCCTCCTAGCGTAGTTGGTAGAGGCCCAATCATGTCGAGCCCCCAGCAGGCAAAGGGCTAGGTCGGCGGTATGGTGACTAGCTTGTAGGGCGGGACGTGTTACTGCTTGGCGAAGAATTGGCACCCTTGGCACCTTTTGATGAGTTCTTCGGCGTCGCCCAGAGCTGTGGGCCAGTAGAAAGCTCGTCGGAAAGCTTTGCTCACCAGCGTATGGGAGGACGCGTGGTTGCCGCAGACACCCTTGTGGATCTCCTCCAAGATGTCCTTGCCTTCTTCCCGGGGTATGCACTTCATGAGTACTCCAGAAGTCGCACCCCGCCTGTAGAGCTTGTCCCCGACTAGTACGTATGTCTTGGCTCGACGAATGAGTTGTTCTGCCTCATTCTTGTCGGGAGGAACCTTCTACTCACGGATGTAGTCGATGAAGGGTTGTCTCCAGTCCACATCAATCATCATGACCTCCTGACTGGGCTGAGATGGCCCAAGGTCAGTGGTCTTTGGCGCCGGCTCCGGGACGGATGGCGTATGAAGCTCGTGGACGAAGACTCCAGCGGGTACTTGAGCGCGAGTAGAACCAAGCTTCGACAGGACGTCCGCTGCAATGTTGTTGTCGCGGACGACGTGGTGGAACTTTGTTCTCGAGCTTGCAGACTTCTAGGCAATAGGCGTCCATGTTCTCCTTGTTGCAGTCCCAAGAGTCGTTGACTTGGTTGATAACCATAGCAGAGTCGCCGTAGACTAGTAGCCGCTTGATGCCTAGAGAGATTGCGAGTCGGAGCCCGGGCCGTAGAGCTTCTTACTCAGCTTTGTTGTTTGAGACCTTCCAGAAGATCAGTAGGACGTACTTGAGTTGTTCGCCCTTTGGATAAATCAGGAGTACCCCTGCGCCTGCGCCCTCGAGCTTGAGTGAGCCGTCGAAGTACATCACCCAATGCTCTGGTCGCTCTATTGGTGTGGGTAGTTGATTCTCCCGCCACTCTGCCATGAAGTCGATTAGTGCTTGGGACTTGATGGCGGTGCGTGGCTTGAAGTCGATGTTGAGGGCGCCAAGCTCGGCCGCCCACTTGGAGATTCTCCCGGTTGCATCTTGGTTGCGGAGTATATCATTGAGCGGGTAGTCGGTGATGACGGTGATCGAGTACTCCTGGAAGTGGTGTCGTAGCTTCCGCGAGGTTATGAGTACTGCGTAGAGTAGCTTCTGAACCGGTTGATATCGCGCCTTGGACTCCGACAGGACCTCGCTGAGGAAGTAGACTGGTCGCTGGACTGGGTAGGCGTGGCCTTCTTCTTGCCGCTCGACGATGATGGCAGTACTGACGACATGAGTAGTCGCAGCGAGGTAGAGCAGTAGCTGCTCCTATTTGCGAGCAGCCGGGAGGACCGGTGGCTTGGACAGGAAGTCTTTAAGCTACGTCAGAGCTTGGTCAGCCTCCGCGGTCCACGTGAACTTCTCTTGGTGCTTTAGTAATTTGAAGAAGGGTAGTCCTCGTTCTCCAAGCTTTGAGATGAATCTGTTGAGGGCCGCCATGCACCCTGTGAGCTTTTGGACATCCTTAATGTAGGTTGGAGCTTTCATGTTGGTGATGGCGGAGATCTTCTCAGGGTTGGCTTTGATGCCATGATGGCTGATGATGAAGCTGAGTAGTTTCCATGAGGGTACGCCGAAGATGCACTTGTTGGGGTTGAGCTTCCACTGGTAGTCTCGCAAGGATGGGAAAGTCTCTTCAATATCGGCGATGAGCGTGTCAGAGTTTCTGGTGTTGACGACCACGTCATCCACATAGGCTTCGACGTTCTTGTTGAGCTACTCCTTGAAGCAGGCCTGGATAGCTCGTTGGTAGGTAGCGCCGGCGTTCTTCAACCTGAACGACATCGTTGTATAGCAGTAGGCGCCGAACGGGGTGATGAACACAGTCTTCTCTTGGTCTTCTTCCTTGATTGCAATCTGATGGTAGCTGGAGTAGCAGTCAAGGAAGCAGAGTAAATCGCAGCCCGCCATGGAGTCGATGACTTGATCAATCCGCGGCAACCCGAAGGGGTCCTTGGGGTAGTGTCTGTTGAGGTCGGTGTAGTTGACGCACATCCTCCACTCGTTGGTGTTCTTCTTGCGGACGAGGACGGGATTGGCGAGCCACTCATGATGGAAGACTTCTCGGATGAAGCCAGCCGTGAGTAGTTTGGCAAGTTCCTTCTTGATGGAGTCCCGTCGGTCGTCAGCGAAATGGCGGAGATGTTGTCGCTTGGGTGTAGCTTTAGGGTCGACGTTGAGTGAGTGCTTGATTAACCTCCTGGGCACACCTGGCATGTCCGCTGGCTTCCACGCGAAGATGTCTCGGTTAGCCCGAAGGAAGCTGACGAGCGCGTCTTCCTATTAAGGATCGAGTCCCGCGCAGATCATGGTAGTCTTGCTGCTGTCGCCGGTCCCGAGGTCGATGGCCTTCACCTGCACTTCCTCTGTTGGCTGTGGTTTGTTGGAGGTGTCGAACTTCTCAGGTATCTCGAGTTCGGTTGGTGCAAGCTTCTTTAATGCAGCATAGATCTCCATCATTGTGTTGGGTACTTAGTTGGTTGCTGCAAGTTCCACGGCTTTGGTATTGCAGTCGTAGGAAACCTTCAAGTCACCTTGCAGCGCGAGTACTCCGGTAGGACTTGGCATTTAGAGTACCAAGTACACGTAGTGGGGAATCGCCATGAACTTGGCGAGAGCTGGTCTGCCGAGGATGGCGTGGTAAGAGGTTTCAAAGTTCGCAACCTCGAACTTGATGTCCTCGGTGCGGTAGTTCTCCCTTGTCCCAAAGGTAACTGGCACAACTACTGAGCCAAGTGGTATGGCCGCGTTGCCTGGGACGATGCCGTAGAAGGGTGACGTGCTCTTGGTGAGCATGCTGGTGATGTCGAGCTTCATCTTCTTCAAGGTCTTGGTGAACAGGACGTTGAGTCCGCTTCCGCCGTCGATGAGTACCTTGGTGAGTCTGGAGCCCGCGACTACTGGATTCAGGACGAGTGGGAAGCGTCCTGGTTCAGAAAAGCTTGTCTATTGATTCGCGCGGGAGAAGGTGATGGGTACCTCCGACCACCTGAGAGGTGTCGGCACCGCTGGTTCAATGTTCAAGACTTTCCGCAGAGTGAGCTTCTGAGCTCGCTTGGTGGGTAGTCCGCCGAAGAGGACATTCACCGTCTTGTCAGGTTCTTGGAAGATGTCGTTGCCTTCATCGACTTTTTTCTTACCCTTCTTATCGTGAGGGTGTCGTGGCCCAGGGACGTCTTTGAATGCCCGCCGGAGCTGGAAGCACTGATCGGTGGTGTGGTTGCCGTCTTGATGCCACGGGCACTTCTCTTTGAGCAAGTCTCTGAAGCCGCCGGAGGTCTTCTTAGAGCTGTCCTTCGCAGGGCGCTGTACAGCCGCGACAGTGTTGTCTAGCTTGCGCTTGCGGTTAGGACCCAAGTAGTAGTTGTTGTTATTGTTGTTATGGCGACCCCCTTGATCCTTGTTGTTGCCGCCCGTGTTGTTTTTGCTCTTGCCACGAATGGAGTCGTACTTAGCATTCGCCTTGTCTTCCTCATTGGCCCATGAGGTGATCATGTCCTTGAGCTTAGTGATTGAGCTTGGGTGGCGGTGACCGAAGTCTTCGAAGGTGCGACGGTGGTAGAGACCATCTTGGAAGCAGTCGATGACTTCTTTGTCGGTGACGTCGACTACGGTCACACGCTTGTCGAAAAAGCGACACATGTACTAGCGGAGGGTCTCGCCTTGCTCCTGCTTGACCATCGCCAGATCCATATGAGTACCCGAGTGCCCCATGGCGCCCACGAAGTTGCTGGTAAACTGCGCCTTCAGCTGGTCCCACTGGTCGATCGAGTTCTTGTCGAGCGACTCGAGCCATGTGAGTTGAGCCTGATCCAGACAGAAGGGGTAGTAGAGACACTTGGTGTCGTCGTTTCCACCAGCGTTCTCAATGGCTAGTGTGTAGCACCTGAGCCACTGAACTGGGTCTTGCTTCGCATCGTACTTGGTAATCCCAAGAGGCTTGAACTTCTGGGGGAGTAGTAGAGTGCGAAGCCGTGAAGAGTAGGCGAGGAAGCCGACGTTGTCACTGACGTTGGCAGTCTTCTTGGCACGGCGTATCTCGTCGATCCTGTGGCGGGCGTTGTAGCCACCATGTTCGTAGCTGTCGGCGTGGCTGTCCGCATGGCCTCGGCCTCCGCGATCACCGCTACCGCCGCCTCTTCTGCCGACGCCATGGGAAGAGCTACCGCTACTGCCGGCCGCTTGCGCCGCCGCCGCCGCTTGCGCCGCCCTGCGAGGGTCCTCCCCCCGAGGCTCTGGAGTGGTTGGGGTTTGGCGCGTGTTCACCACGGACACGGTTGGGTTCGACTTCTGCTGGGGTGCGGCTGCGACTAGTGGCTTCATGATTTCCAGCTCCGGCGATCCTGTTGTCGACCCGCATGATGTAGGCGTCTTCCGCGAGTCTGGTGATAAGGTCACCTGCACGATGCCCCTGGATAGCCTATCCTATCCTGTTGATGGACATGAGACATTGCTCGGGAGTAGTGTGGGCTCTGTTGGCGATTTCATCCAGGGCCTCGTTGAGGTTGCGGATGGGTGAGCTTCCCAAAGCCGCTGGCGATGTTCTGCTCGCTTCTGGTTGCGTGTACGCCGGTCGTTCTTGGCCTCGGCAGTCTCATTCGCGGGTGCGTTGGCCGACTCCTCGTCGTCTGAGATGTCGTCGAGGTATCGATCGGGTCGGTTCCCTGAGGTTCCGGCCTCTGTGGTCGCCACAAATACTTCGCGGTCAGGCGTGCAGAGACCGGATTCGGTAGTGGCCACCTCGGTTGGCAAGTACTCCTCTGTATTTGGAGTTAGTGGTGTCCCCTCCTGGAAGGGGAGTGTCTCGAGGTACGCGACGCATCGTGAGTTGTCGTCAGTCAGGTCCGCGGGCTTGCAGTCGGGCCAGTAGACAAATCTGCCGGCCGGAGTGGACGTGATGACCAAGCCAGCAGCAGGACCTGACAACGGCTCTTCGGTGGTGTTGAACTCAGACTCGGGCTCGATCAGATCGAGACCGAAGTCGAACTCGTAGGAGGAGTCCGAGTTGTAGTCGGGTACGGCGTTGGGGTCCGAGGAGTACTCAGAGAGGACCTCCTTGTCGGCCTGGCGCGAGGTGAGCGCTTCCGCGTAGGCTTTGCTGGTCCTACAGAGACCGTACGGGAAGTGCTCGTGGGGGAGAACCGGTTCACGTGATGGCTCGGGAGGCAGCTCGTGTGGTACGATCCATGTTGGCGTCGAGTTCGAGTTGGAGGTGGATCCAATCTCGAAGTCGGTGACTTGCTTGTAGAGCGAAAATTCGTCGAATTTTTCGACGAGTTGACCCGTGATGACTTCGGGAAGCGTTATGAGTCTGGTCTCCGGGTCTGGGGTCATGGTGAGGTAGCGTTGGAACAAACCAGCGCCGTCAGCGGTGCAGACCCAAGAGCCGAAGACGAAGGTGTCGCCGCGGTTGAAGGAGGCGATCGACTTGATGACGATTGAAGCTGTCGAGTTCGCCATGAGATCTTCAGCGAGATCCCCTACCTGGCGCGCTAGCTGTCGGTGTTTTAGACCGGCAACCTACCAAGGGGAGTACCCGAGGTAGATGTTTGTGGCCTCGCCGAGATAGGGAACTCGAAGGAGAGACACGTGGCACACAATTTAGACAGGTTCGGGCCGCTAGGTGCGTAATACCCTACGTCCTGTATGCTGCATAGCTCTGGATTGATTGGGTGTTGTTACAAGATGATGCGGATAGAGAGATAGGGGTCCCTGTCTCGCCTTATATAGTCCAGGAGGCAGGGTTACAAGTCGGTTCAGGAGGGAGAGTACTAGTCGTACACGGCTAGGAGTACTCTACATGGATCTGGACATGCCTAGTTTCCTAACTGAGTACTAGCCCTCTGGTTGCCTTGCGCTCCACACCGTCTTGCACCGTGTAGCCCAAGTCGAGTAGTCCCAGGGGGCCACGTAGTAGTCGGTCCTGGTACCCGTTTGAGTAGTGGGCCCAGGGATGTCCATACGACAGTGCCCGCCGTGTGCCACACCGTTCTGGTAATGATTCATTTGCTAAGATTACATTTAAAATTCCACCTTATAATGGCAAATATGATCCTGTTGCATATCTTGATTGGGAATTAGAAGTTGAAAAACAATTTTCATGCCATGATATTCCTGCTACTTCTCAAGTTAAAGCTGTTATTAGTGAATTTACTGATTTTGCTTTAATGTGATGGCGTGACTATAATAAAAGAAATCCCGGTACAATTCCAACCACTTGGGATCAATTAAAAGCTGTTATGCGACATAGATTTGTACTTTCATTATGCTCACGAATTGCTTAAAAAGATGCGATGTTTTCAGCAAGGTTCCCAATCTATAGAGGACTATTATCGGGAATTACAAAAAGACATGATTCGTTGTGGGTTATTAGGGAAAAACGACACTGCTATGGCATGTTTTCGTGGTGGTTTGAACCGCGAAATTCAGGACATACTAGATCATAAGGATTATGCAAATATGACCACATTATTTGAATATGCTTGCAAAGTTGAACGTGAAGTGCAGGGATGTCGCTCGAAGACATATTCTAACTCTTTTGCAGGAACAAGCTCGACATCCAGCTCAGCGCCCGCTCTCCCTATGCCATCCACGCCCACCACTACACCGCTCGAGAGCCCAGCGCCATCCATGCCCACCACTACACCGCGCGAGAGGACGGACAAACCTGCAGGCGCATCCTCATGTGCAAATTCAGAACCATCACTTCACAATGCACCTACTCCTCCTGAGAACATAGGTAATGCCCATGGTGCTACACTCATGGAAGGTGAGAATTGTGTTCATGTGCTGAATTTTTCCACCATGCTTTAGTTGAGCAATTAATAGTGGAACCATCTCTTGATTTATCTTTGTCACATAATGATTTGCTTGATGTTTCTTGTGATAAAGATGAATTCGGTGCTACTACTTCAGTTTTACATGCAAGTACTGAAAACAAACATGTTATACATGTTGCTAGTAAAAATGATGAGCTACATTTGTTGTCTTCTTTACATACCTTGGGTTACATTGAATTTGAAGATTTGTGTAATCTAGATTGCTTAGAAGAGAGAATTTTTGCATATGCTGATTTGCCATGGTTATCTAAACATTCATATCATGTTATAGGCAAATATAACAACAAAGGACAATATATGGTACATCAGGTTTACATTTGTACAAATCTGAATTCTCCTTTTGTTGTGCACGATTGTGATCGATTAGAGGGTAACCATCATACAAACATATTCACATGTTCCTCTAGTAGTTTCATTTCACAAGAAGGAAAGCATTGTTGGTGTCTCTCTATGAACTTTGGTGCTAAATTTTCTTGCAATAAAGTAGCTAATCCTGTTGTTTCCAATTTACGGCAGCTTTGAAAACCTGCAAAATACAATCATTATGAGAATACAAGTAGAAATCAGTTTCTAAAATCAAATGGAGAATATGAGCAGAGACAAGGCTGAGCATTATTATCTACTTACAGTAGCCTTCTTGATGTCAGGTATGTCATCGAGTAGTCTTAACATATTGAATGCCACATGGAATCCACACAAAGAGGACCGCGATGGCTGCTGCGCACACTGCATTGAGGTACCAAAATGATAAGTTAATGCAGTACCAAATACGTAAGACGGGACCATAATAAAAAGCCTTGGTCTTACATCGAGATTTGGTTTGTGCTTGAGTGTTGTAGTTTTTGGCTTTTTATTCTTTCCTTTCGTCACTCCGTCCTTTGCAAATATACGAAAGGCCCTGCATGATCAACAATACCGATTAGAAACACTAAGAGATTGAATTTTTGTGAACAGAACCTACAACATACTGACCATTCCACAACAGCTTTGATGTTTGTGAACTTTCATGTGGGATGTTGTTTAGCAGAATCTAGATACCAAACCTCTTTGAACTTCATACAGATGATCAGTGTTACCTAGTGGCCAGTGTTGTAGGCACCCACCACGTAGTCGTTGTTCATTGCCTTTCCGGTTGCTTTTACTACAAGGGAAGAAACCTGAGAAATATTTGTGGAAGTGAAAAATATGTGGATCCAAAAACCCAACACTGATCTGCATCTCCGCTGCCTTGTCCATCATTTTCCTACAAAAAATCAAATTGTTAGCATGCATGAACTTTGTGGCCAAAATTAAAGAAATATCTTTTTAGGTTTTAAGGGACTTAGAATGTCCACAACCTCAAGAAGGTAACATCCAGATAAGCCAGAGTTATAAGGTTATACACGTCACTGAATGCAATGTTTGACGTTAAAGCAGCACCACCTTGAAAGTAGTCTTGATCCACCTTTGCTGGAAAGGCAAGTTTATCCTTACTATGTTCCATGACGTAAGCATGCAACCAGGCATAATTTGGTCTAGCAGCCTCTAAGTCCACTTCTGACAACATAGGTACACCAGACTTGTATTTTGGATCTTGTTCTGTCCCCATAATACAGTTAAGAATCTCATCTTTAGACAGAGGTTTCCTGGCCCGGTTCTCCTTCTGCAGTGGAGATTGTCTGGGCTCCTCCTCCTGCTGCAGAGGCTGCTATTTCGTTTGTTGCTTATGGGGAGATTGCCTAGTCTCCTCATCCTCATGTTGCAGCTGCTGCTTAGGCAGAGTTTGCTTGGGCTCCTCCAGCTGTTGTCGATGCTCCTGCTGCGTAGTTTTGCTGATCTGCTGCTGTTGAGCCTTCTCTTGCTGACACTGAGCTGCAGTACCTCCATCTGATGCTGTACCCCTACTACCTATTGCGGCTTCAGGGTTGGGATGTCTCGTCATGGGTGGTATAAGGATCTTGTCCTTTGGCCATTGGATCCTTTGAATGAGAGCCTCAGCTAGGGTTGCTATGTCACCCCCATCAATTAGTACAGGCAGAGGTAGTGACCCGTATTGGCCCACACATAAGTGTTAGATGTTTAGATCTGGACAGCCCACAGGGGGGTTAACCCCGGTGGTTTAGTTGTTCGGTGAGGTGGAATCTAAGGTTAAGAACTCGAAGGTTGCGCACGAGCACACGGAACACAGAGAACACGGTGAGTTTATACTGGTTCGGGCCTCCGGAGAGTAAAACCCTACGTCCAGTTGTCGGTGTAGATTGCTTGAGGATTGTATGATTGTACAAGGGGTCGCCCTACCCGCCTTATATTGGCCAGCGGACAAGGTCGGTTCCAGATTCCTGGTCGATTACGACTAGGAGACCTAAGTCTAGTTAATTACAACACATGCCATATCCGTCGATCTGCTTGGTCGGAATCCACCGATGTCTTGTCTTGCACGCCAAGTCTTGTGGTGGTTCTGGATAAGGTCGTCTAGGGATTCTTCTAGAAGGTCTTCAGGAGGTCATGTGGGCCACCAACTAGGTAGGTTGGGCCCACTAACAGGTCGGCGAGTCTTCTGACAGGCCGGACCCACTTGTCGGGGACGGCAGTGAGCCTGGTCGGTGGGGACCCAGGGGTACCCATGTCTCACAAGCCCCGAGTGAGGTGTAGGCACAGCGACCTTAGAAAGGTCATGACGAAGTCGTAGAGCTATCGACAGGTCGAATAGCATGCACGTCGGTCAAAAGAAAAAGAACAAATCAACTTTGCAGCCGACCTGTTTGTAGTTTTGCCGAACGAAGGAAGGTCGAGTGACGACCTATAGGAAGCAGGCTCCCAATAGATCGAAACGACGATGAAAAAATTCAGAGGGCATCAAAGATGCACTCATAGAGTAGTATCCGAGCATCGTGGCGGGCTGGATGGCCGGTATGATGATCCAAAAAAGAAAGAAGAAGAAAAAGTAGGTCGAGTAACGACGTGATGAGAAATCGGTTTCCCAACAGGTCGGTACGACGAAGAAATCAAGAGGGCGTCGAAGACGCTCTCATAGAGTAGTCCCCGAGCATTGAAGCAGGCAGCATGGCTGGTTTGATGCTCAAAAAGAGAAGAAAAATTGAGTCATGGTCTTGATCGAACGTAGTGTAGAGACACCCAGATCTCCCGGCATAGCTGCAAGGAGTCTGGCAGGGCCGACCTCAAGGAGACCTTATAGGCGTGCCGACCTCAAAGAGGCCTCAAATCAACAATGTCCAGTATCCGAGGATACCCAGTAGGATATTGAAAGGCGCGTCGCGTGGAGAGGTCGTTGATGATGTCGTAGCTTGAAGTCGTGATGTCCGGAGTCGTTGCCGACGAAGCCATGAAAATATGTCGATCTGGAACGTATGGAGTGTAGAGACATCCAGATATCCTGCATAGCTGCAAAGAGTCTGGCAGGGCCACTCAAGGCATGCCGACCTTAAGAAGGTCTCAAATCAAGAAGCGCCCAAGCGTCCGGAAGTACTTGGCAGGGCCATTAGGCGCGCACCCCACAGGGAGGCCTTCATTCCCGACGTAAAATCCTGGGTGTCCAGAGCAAGCTGGCAGGGCTACAAGGGCACACCGACCTCGGAAGGTCACGCATCCGGGGCGCCCAACTAGGTTGGCAGAGCCATAGACGTACCAAGGTATTGCAAGACATAGGTATTAAGGCACGCCGACCTCAGGAAGGCCATTTTGGTGCCCAGACGACCAACATAGCTACTGGCCATCCAGCAGAGCCATGGCACTAAGGTATTGACGACCTCAGCAATAGGAACACCAACCACGGGGGCCCGACGAAAATCGTAGATGTGAAGCCTTTGATCTCCAGGCGCCCAGACGGATCTGGCAGAGCAGCGAGGCACACCTACCCCAGAAGGTCCTCAATCGAACCTACGACCATTCTGCTTAGGAAACAGAAATATAGGCTAATTGGAATAGGTCCGTTTACATGCAGAGCCATAGCGGGTGCACCTGGACGCAGAGCCTAGCGGGTGCAATGAAGACGCAGAGCCGTAAAGGGTGCGTGTAATCTTCATCGTCGTCCATAGATATAACGAGGCGCTGGTCCCTCTGACGCAGAGTCAGGCTTGTCGTTTGCCGTAAACTGCGGGGTCATGGGTCAATAGTGGTCGGAGATTCCCTTGCCACCCAGAAAACGACAAACAGCCCACGAATCAAGGAGTGCACTGTAGCCATGTGATTCTGCGGCGTGCTCAGGCATCATTGATGCACTAGCGACAAAGACGTCGCGAGACAGGGTAAAGTCATCGCCTTTAATCACACACATGACTACAGGTGCTCCAGACCATGTGGTGTCAGTGTCATCACTTTGCCAGCTGCCCGAGGCCCGGCTTTGGCTATAAATAGCACCGTGAGGCTGAAGGAGGAAAGCACCGAGCATTGTTGAGCTATGAAGCCGCAGGGTAGTTTTGAGGCTATGCCATGGGCATGTGTCCGTCCACCAGATTGTAGGATGCTGTGTTTGTAGAAGCTTGGAGTTAGAAGAACTCTTGCGAAATGTAGGCAGCACACCCACTCTTTGTACCTTGCCTTAGCAAGGAATCAAGGAGAGTTTGGAGGTGATGCTGTAGAGGCTCGAGGTGCAGCTGGAAGTCCTTGGTGAGCATGAGATGCTCGTCGGAGGCTTGCGGCCCGCGTCAAAGAGCAAGCTCGTGTCTGCATTCCATAGTCCGGCACAGAGCATGCCCTGCTACGTGCGGCATCGCATAGCTGTTCACTGCAAGGCCACCATCGAGGTCCTGAGGCTAGAAGAATTCTTGCGATGTGATCGGCTATAGCAGAGTACACCTCAAGGATTGCTCTAGGTAGATCAGGTCTTCGAGTACGTTTGTATTTTTGTGACGGGTTCTGGATCCAATAAGGTCGTAGGCGACTTGTGTACCTTCGAAGTTCCCGTGTAATGTTCGCTCTCTTCTGTCTTGTAATGGTCGTTTTGATAAAATTATTCATCAAAGACCTAAAGTGACGCAATTTGGGGGCTTATCGACCTCATGAGGATCGAAATGTGTTATCAGGACAACCTGATAGTGTTGTTGTATTCACGACCTAAACTCAGGGTGTAGGTCGCTAGACTATCCGTTGAGTAGATATCTGTTGGCGCGAAATCCGGCGAGATCGTCTCGCGCAATTATCGGCACAAAGCCGTTAGGGCGAGCTCCTTACTGTGGAAGGAGCCGCAACGGGCGGACCCGGTGAGGCCCTTATAAATAGAGCGGCGGGGACCAGCGTTGACCGCCCCCTTCGTCTTCTTCCTCCTTTCGCCATCACCGCCGAAATCGCCACACCTTAGCCGCCGTGCGCTTCGCACCCAACCTCTACCCTAGAACTCTCAGTGCGCCGCCGTCTGTTGCAGGCCGCGCGCCGGCTCCACCATCCGCGCGCCGCTCCGCTTCATATGCGAATCAAAACCCTAGTAAACTTTAGATCCAGATCCACTCAAGCTCAAGAAATGGCGGCCGCGGCTCGTCAAATCCCAGACCCGCGGACGGTGTGGGAACCTTCGACGGTGATCGAGGTGAAGATCCAAGCGCTGGTGGACCGTGGGCTTCTAAGGTCCAAGGCGGAGGTGGAGTGGAAGGCGCCTACGGGCGAGGCCTTCCCGACGGAGGACGGCAAGGAGCAGGTCGTCTTCATCTCCTTCTTCGAGCGTGGGTTCAACATTCCCGCGGGCGACTTCTTCAGAGGTCTCCTCTTCTACTACAAGCTGGAGCTGGTGCATCTCGTCCCTAACTCCATAACCGTAGTTTCATCGTTCATCCACTTCTGTGAGGCATTCCTGGGGATAGCGCCCCACTTCCTTCTCTGGCGACATCTCTTCAGCGTCAAGTCCACCGGCAAGCGTGCCAGTGTTGTGGGGGCTGCCATGTTCTGCTTGACGTCGGGTCTCAAGACAGAATGGATTGATATGGACCTGTCGGACAACACCGCTGGATGGAGGTCGGAATGGTTTTATATTGCCAATCAGCGGCCGGTGCTCCCGAAACGTATTAGGCACAAGCCCGTGAAGATACCGGAGTGGGACTTGTAGCTGTCCTCGTGTGAGATGGACAATGTCAAAGAGGTTCTTGCACTGGTGCGCGACCTCAAGGAGAGGGGTGTGACGGGAGGCTCGGTGGTGAGGTCTTTCTGTCGTCGTCTAATCCAGCCGATCAAGGATCGGGTGCATCCGGCATATGAATATTGGGGGCAGTTAGACCCCACTCGAGAGGTCAACCGCAAGGTCTCCCAAGAGGAGATGATGGCCAGGGTGTCACAAATCTATGCCGGGCGTGCGCGAATCAAGAAGTGCCCAAAGGCATATTCATTGACCCGACCAGCCGACCCTGTAAGTCCTGGGACTAGTAGGTCGTTTGTTCTGTTCCTTTGTTGACGTCGATCTGACTCTTTTGTACTTATCTGCTGCAGGCTCGGGAGATGTAGTTTTGGTGCCCAGTACCCCTTCCTAAAGGCGAGGAGCCTCGTCGAAAATTGAGATCGGACAAGTACCAACCTCCAGCCGCTGGGCTGCTGGAGAATTATGAGTCAGACTCGTTGGTGGAAGCTGATGAAGATACCGACCCGGAGGTCGATGTCGATGCGGCGAACCGCCAAGAGGCGAGCAGCGCCACAAAGCCCAGGCGTAAAACAAGGGCAGCAACAGCGAAGCAGTCAACCACAAGGGCTGCTGCCAAGGTTGAGGCAGCAAAGACTGCCAAACTCAAGGCAGATAAGAAGAAGAGGAAGAGGAGGGCAAGCCCTCCACCGGTGGTCGAGACGCCGGTAATTCCCTCACCTTCGACCAGGGAGGTTAAAGATGATGAAGTTGAAGCTACCGATGAAGCACCGGTCGTTGAAGATCGGACGGCGAGGAGGTCGTTGAGTCCCGCGGCCAAGAGGCAGCGAGAGTTAGAGCAGAAGACGACGGAGGACGACGTCCGTCAAATAAGAGAGGCACAGCAAGCTACTGCTGGTGCGCAGGCAAGGATGCCTGTGAAGATAAAAGTGCGGCCTTTTAGGCCGAAGCCACGTGTCGCGGCTGCTGTGAGGTAGGGTCGTTGCGTTGAAGTTCATTAATTTGCTAGCTGTTGTTGGTTCTTGCATTGTGTTGACGATGATTTCGGCAGGTCGGATGTCCAACCCCAAAGCGCCTTGGGTGCTCAAAGGTCGCCTTCATGATCAAGGTCGTCCGACCATGAGGCCGGGGCTTAGACTTTAGTTGACGATGTGGTGACGTCACCTCCACTGCTTGCCGCTGAGGCCGGAGCACAAGGTTCCGTGGGCGACGTCGGTGCTTCGACCTCTCCACCTATCATCGATGTGGCCCCCATCAGCACGGTGCCTAGCACATCAGCTCAGGACCCCACTGCGGACCCGATTCAGATCGAGTGACCGCGGGAGAAGCCAGAAACAACCGGTGTGCAGGCACCGGGTTCGACATCAACGGGACCGACGTTGAGGTGTGAAGAGATTGATTGGACCGAAACACCCTGGCAGGAGGATATCTTCGACGACAACGAGGATATGAGGGCGGTTTGCAATGCGATCTTCACTCTCAACCAGGCGTTTATGGTAAGCCCTTCTCTCGTGCTGTCTTTGACAACTTGCTTTTGGACTTGTACTTGACGACCTGGTTTCTTATTTCTGTGAAGCAGTCGCTGGCTGACCGTGCCAAGGGCAGGGCCGACCTGCTGAAGAATGCTGCGGCTACACAGCTACGGGTGGTCGAGCTTGAGCAAGAGCTTAAGAAGGTCCGTGAGACGGCGGCAGCAGATAAGAAGAAGCTCGAGGACGAGCTGGCTGAAGAGAAGCGGAAGACCCGAGAGGCCAACGCTTAGTTCAATGCTGCAAACGTTGGTAAGATCAATTTTCTTACGGGTTTTTTATCATCATTGTCTTGTGCTACTGAGGACCTGACCTCAGAGTGTTGTTTGTATGTTGCAGACTTCCACAGGCACGAGGACGACCTCAAAAACGAGCTGAAGAACACCAGGGATATGGTTCGAAGCTTGGAGGTGAACCTACGGGAGGTCGATGCTGGCGCCCAAGAGCTGAAGCGAGTGATGAAGGAGACCATACACAGTGAGTTCGCTGTTACTCAAAAGCTGGCTTTTGAGAAACAGGCTCGACGGGATCTCGAGGTCAGTCTTGAGGTAGCTTTGAAGTCGCTGCAGAATGACCAAGTGATCATTGCAGGGCAAGAGGTGGAGCTAAACGACCTGAAGAACGCTGCCCATTTTGCCATGGACATAATAGCGTCACAGATCGAGGGGGAGGAGCCCAAGCCTGCTATCGACCGTCTTATAGCCGCACCCGAGAAGCTGCTCGACCTCTTGAAGGCAACGAGCTTGGCGGCGGCTACGGAGGCGTTGGTGCGGGTGAAGTCCCACCACCCTGATGTTGACATGGTCAAGGTTGGAGAGAGCTCAGATACGACGAAGGATCTGAAGGCCTTGGAGCTTGAAGTGCGTGACGCCGCTACGGCAGTAATGGACGCCCTTGATTATGAAGGCGACGACGGAGAAGAGCAGTCGTAGTCTTGGAGCTGTACTCCCTCCTTCTCTCAGTCATGTAAAATATTACTTGAAAACCTTCTTTTGTGGCCTGCATGACGTACTTAATTTGTGTTTGCGTGAACTTGGTAGTCTTGAAGTGACGTGTCTTGTAGCATACACCACTAACCACTACTCACGGAGAGGCTGGCTTATCGACCACCACAGCTCAGCGGGAGGCTTACGTGTGATCGGTGCGCGGGAGGGAGTCTGGGACTCAGGTTTCGCAACCTTTATGACCAAGCACGCTCGCAACAACACAAAGTAGGTAGTCATGAGGGATGATGTCCTCAGGTCGAACGACCCATAAGTTGGCATGAGCCAAGCCCCCGAGCATGTCGAGGGGGAGGAACAGAAATCTTAACCCCCAAGTCTTACGACCCTTGTGTTGGCGTTGGCCAAGACCCTGAGCATGTCGAGGGGGAGGGTTTATGACATGAGAGAGGAGAAGGTAGGACCCGAGACACAGCAGATGACTGCTTAATATTTATTGAAACTGAAAAAGTACAAGGACGAGGAATACATAGCTGTAATAAAAACTATTCTACGGGTAGAATCGTCGTAGATGCTCCACATT
This sequence comes from Cenchrus fungigraminus, assembly GCA_036936925.1. NCBI lineage: Eukaryota > Viridiplantae > Streptophyta > Magnoliopsida > Poales > Poaceae > Cenchrus > Cenchrus fungigraminus. The sequence goes on from CM072770.1 coordinate 78,224,050, forward strand.
CCAAGGGTTGGGTACGCCTTGCCCGTCGCCCCATTCGAGGCGATATGTGGATGGGCTGATGACTTCGGTGACGATGAAGGGTCCTTCCCAAGGGGCAGAAAGCTTGTGCATGCCGTCGATCTTCTGGATGTGCCTTAGGACTAGGTCGCCAACGTTGAAGGAGGTCTCTTTAACGTTGCGATCGTGGTACCGACGGAGTTGCTGGTCGTGACGAGCTTGCCTCATGACAGCAGCCATTCTCTGTTCCTCGAGGCTATCAAGGTCGACACAACGAGTCTGCTCGGCTTCTCCCTCCTCGTAGAACTGTATGCGTGGAGCTCCGAAAGTGACGTCGGTGAGTAGGATGGCCTCTGAGCCATAGACCAGGAAGAAAGGCGAGAAGCCCGTAGCAGAACTGACTTGAGTTCTTAGTCCCCATATCACGTGTGGTAGCTCGGCTAACCATCGGGTAGCGTAGTTTGAAGCGTCATCAAAGATACGATCTTTGAGAGCTTGAAGAACCATGCCGTTGGCACGTTCGACCTGGCCGTTGCACCTGGGGTGGGCGACCGAGGAGTAGTAGACGTCGATCGTGTTATCTTGGCAGAAATCCCAAAAGGCAGACCCTTTGAAGGCTGACCCTAGGTCCGTGATGATCCTATTGGGCACACCGAAGCGATGTGTTACGTCTTGCATGAATTTAACCGCTTCTTTCGACGTGACTTTTGCAATAGGTCGGACTTCAATCCACTTGGTGAATTTGTCGACAGCCACAAGGATATACCTGTAGCTGCCTGGGGCGGTTCGGAACGGACCCACAAAGTCGAGGCCCCACATGGCGAAGGGCCAAGATGGGGGAATTGTCCGCAGGGCCTGAGCTGGCAGGTGCTGCTGTTTGGCAAAGAATTGGCATCCTTTGCACCTCTTTACGAGGTCTTTAGCATCAGACATGGCCGTGGGCCAGTAGAAGCCGGATCGATATGCCTTGCCGACCAGATTGGCAGAGGCCGTGTGGCAGCCACACTCACCACCATGAATCTTAGCCAGGAGCTGTAGACCTTCTGATCGCAAGATGCACTTCATCAAGACGCCGGTAGAGGCGGCTTTTCTATATAGGTCGTTACCAATCACGACGTAGTTGGCACTTCATCGTGTGATGCGCTCTCGCTCAGCTTTGTCTTCTGGGACTCATTGATCGAGTAGGAAGGCTAAGAAAGGCTCGCGCCAATCATCCTCTTTCTCTGTCATCAGCACGTCACGGGGAGGTGCTGTGGTTAGGTCGGGCTGTGCTGGGTCCGGGTTGTCTGGGTCCAACAGCTTGATCGACGGCTTGCGTAGGTCTTGGACGAACACACCTGCCGGAACTAGAGCCCTCTTGGAGCCTAGTTTGGAGAGTACATCGGCGGCCACGTTATTGTTGCATGGCACGTGCTGAAACTCAATTCCCTCGAAGTGGCCTTCGAGCTTGTGGATCTTAGCACAGTAAGCGTCCATTGTGTCTTTGACACAATCCCACTCTTTGTTGACTTGTTCGATGACGACCTTAGAATCGCCATAAGCCAGTAGTCGCTTCATGCCGAGGGACACTGCTATACGGAGCCCATGAATTAGAGCTTCGTACTCTGCTCCATTGTTGGAGGCCTTGTAGTGTATCTGCAGGACGTACTTGAGCTGCTCTCCCTGAGGAGAGATGAGTAATACACCTGCTCCTATGCCTTCAAGATTGAGGGCACCGTCGAAGTACATTATCCAGTGTTCAGGCCTCTCCTTGGGAGGGGGCATCTGGATCTCTGTCCACTCTGATACAAAATCAGCTAGGATCTATGACTTGATTGCTTGTCTGGGGCAGAACTCGATGTCAAACTCTCCAAGATCGACCGACCACTTGACGATGTGGCCGTTAGCGTCGCGGTTGCGGATGATCTCTCCCAGCGGAAATGATGATGGCACCGCGATCTTGTGAGCTTGGAAGTAGTGGCGCCGCTTTCTCGACGTGATCAGGAGTGCATAGAGCAACTTCTGAGGTTGTGAATACCGTGTTTTAGCGTCGGCCAGGACCTCGCTCATGTAATACACAGGTCGTTGAATCGGGTAGGCCTGCCCTTCTTCTTCTCGTTCTGCAACGAGGACCGTGCTGACCACATGAGTGGTGGCAGAGATGTAGAGTAGGAGGGTTTCCCCTGGTATTGGTGGCGTCATGACTGGAGGTGTGGTCAAGGACTCTTTGAGAGCCTCGAACGCCTTCTGTGCTTCTTCATCCCATACGAACTTATCTGCTTTCTTCAATAGCTTGAAGAAAGGTAGACCTTTCTCGCCGAGCTTGCTGATGAAACGACCTAGAGCCGCTATCATACCTTTGAGCTTCATGACGTCTTTCTTGCAAGATGGCTTGGCCATGCTGCGTATTGCGTCGACCTTGACGGGGTTGGCTTCAATGCCTCGGTGTCCGACCATGAAGCCCATGAGCAATCCGGAGGGTACACCGAAGACGCACTTGGTCGGGTTGAGCTTCCACTGGAACTCTCGCAGGTTGTTGAAGGTTTCGGCAAGGTCGGCGATGAGCTGGTCTCGTTCAGTAGTCTTGACAACCACATCATCGACGTAGGCTTCCACGTTTTTCCCAATCTGAGAACTCAGGCACTTCTGTATCGCCTTCTGGTAGGTCGCACCGGCATTTTTCAGGCCAAAGGTCATGACCTTGTAGCAGTAGATGCCATTGGGCGTTATGAACGCCGTCTTGTCTTCGTCGTCAGGGTTCAGGGCTATCTGGTGATACCCGGAGTAGCAGTCGAGGAAGCAAAGTAGGACGCTACCAGCCGTGGAGTCCACGACCTGGTCGATGCGAGGAAGAGGGAAGGGATCTTTCGGGTAGTGCTTGTTAAGGTCGGTGTAATCGATACACATCCTTAATCCTCCAGTCTTTTTGGGTACAAGGACCGGGTTTGCGAGCCAAACCGGGTGTTTACATTCATGGATGAATCCTGCAGCTAAGAGCTTACAGACTTCTACTTCTATGGCTTGCTTTCTATCTTTTGCAAATCGCAGGAGTTTTTGCTTGACAGGTCGTGCAGTCTTGCTTACTTCAAGGGCGTGCTCAGCCAGCCTCCTGGGGACACCGGGCATATCAGATGGGCTCCATGCCAAGATATCGATATTGTCCCTGAGGAAACTGGTGAGCGCGAGTTCCTATTTGGGGTCGAGGTCGGCCCCGATGGTGACTTCCTTGGATGCGTCGGGCAGGCCGAGGCAAACTTTCTTCACAGCGGGACTTGGGTCCAAGGCTGTGGCTGTACGCTTCTGCTCTGGCACCTCCGGAGTGGTTTGGTCGATCTTGGCGGCCTGAGCGACCATGACCGTGGCTGCAGCTTTGCAGGCAGAATCTTTAGCGAGTTCGACGGTGGAGCTCTCGCAGTTGTAGGAGACCATGATGTCACCAAGGACAGAAAGGATCCCGTTTGGTGCTGGCATCTTCATGATGAGGTAGGTGTGGTGTGGTATAGCCATGAATTTGGCCAACATAGGTCGACCAAGGATGGCGTGGTAGGAGGAGCGGAAGTCCGCGACCTCGAACGTCAGGTACTCTGTACGGAAGTTTTCCTTGGTACCGAAGGTGACCGGGAGGCATACACGACCTATGGGGTATGCAGCCTTGCCGGGCATGACCCCATAGAAGGGTTCATCGCAGGCGGTCATCTTGTTGAAGTCGAAGTCCATCTTTCTCAGCGTCTCTATGAAGGTGATGTTCAAGCTACTGCCCCCATCGATGAGGGTCTTAGGCAGAAATGCGCCGTCCACTATGGGGTTGATGACCAGCGGGTAGGTCCCGGGGTCAGGTATGTGCACCCAATGGTCTTTCCTGGAGAAAGTTATTGGGTACTCCGACCAACGCAGAGGTTGTGGAGTTTCCGTGTTGACTTGGCCGATCTCCCTTGTGTTTGATCGCTGCTGTCTGTTGCTCTTGGCTGCTTGACGACCACCAACGATGAAGTTGATCTCACGATTGGCGGTCTGAAATGCACCATTGGGGTTGCCCCCTTTTGGCGGTGGTGGTGGCGAACGCTCTTTGCGGTTGTTGTCGTTGCGGTTGTGGTCGTCTTGGCGACGACGATCATCCCGCCAGTCGTCACGGCGTTCGTCACGCCGGTTGTCGCGACGATCATCCCGCCGGTCGTTGTGGTTGCCTTCGTGGTGATCATCGCGGCGGTAGTCGTCGCGTCGGTCATCACAGCAATAGTCGCGGCGATAATCATGGCGGTCCCTGTCATCGTTGCGACGGTAGGGTCATCGATCATGGTAATCACGTCGATCAGATCGACGGTTACGGTTGTCGTAGCGGCGGCTGCTGTTCTGGTCATCGTTGTTGCCGCTCTTGGTCTTCTTGGGCTCTGGAGGTACCCCTAGGGCGCGCTTTAGCTATTCGCACTCCCTCATGGTGTGCTTGGCGTCGCGGTGGAACTGACACTAGTCGTCCATGACCATGTTGAAGTCACCTTCGAGGAAGGTGGAGGGTCTGGGTGGATCGGTCGCATAGACCTCGCCAGATCGCTTGCGTGACCTGCTGCCACCGTCGTCGTGATATTCCCCGTTGAAGTCATGCATCACCGCATCTTCAGTATCGACAAGCTTGTCGACATAGGCCATGAGGTCGGCGATGGTGTGGGCGTCAGCTTCGTGGATCTTCTCGAAGAGCTTGATGTTGGTGACTCCCTTCTTGTAGTAGGCAATGACGTCTTCGTCTTTGACACCTGCAAGGGTGTTACGATTCTCAAAGTAACAGTTAGTGTATTCTCTGAGAGTTTCGTCGCGCCTCATCCGCACTCTAGCGAGGTGATGTGTGTTGCCAGGACGATTGTAGGTCGCTGGTAGTTGGTCGTGAAGAGCCGCGACAAGGTCGCCCACGAGGTGATGCACTCCGTAGGGAGATTGTCGAGCCACAGGAGTGGCGCTTTGCCCATCACAAGGGGGAAGTACCCTGCCATGTGGTCTTCGTTGCCTCCAGAGGCGCGTGCCGCGATGCTGTACATCTTGAGCCAAATACTTGGGTCAGAGCGACCGTCGTATTTTTCGATGGCTGGCTTGAAGTCTTTTGGGTATCTGATCGTCCTGAGACGACGTGAGAACGCCGGGAAGTTGTTGACCGCTCCAGGACTGGCTGATGGGGCATAGGCCGTCGGGATGATGTAGAGGTCATCTGGAGGACCATTATCTTGGTCGTACTGGGCACGTCGTAGAAGCTCTTAGTCGTGCATCTGCCGTAGTTCTGTTGCTTGAACAGGATTGTTGGCGTCGAGGGGATCAGGGACCCCGTTGTCGCGGTCGTAGTTAGCACGGTGTGCTATTTCCACTTCGTCTCGCACACGTCGGCGTTGACTGCCTTCAGGATGGTTGGCTTGTAATGGTGGAGGTTGAGCTCCAGCATTCTGTCTTTCATTGGCGGCGGTGTTTTGTTGGGCGCCAGCAGCATTAGCTGCATTGTTGGCGATGTTGCCTGCGACATTAGCGGCAGCGTTGGCTGGAGGGTTGGCCGCGGCATTGGCGGTAGCGTTGACAGCAAGGTTGACCGGCTACACTACTTCGTTTTCACCTCTTCCCTCTTCAGCTACGGGCTGAAGGGGGGTGTTGCTGCGACGTCGCTGACGAGGGTGCTCCGACCTACTCCTGGAGTAAGAGCTTGCAAGTGATCTGCTGTATCCTGGGCCCCTTTCTTCGACCTAGGCGGTGGCGACGCGGATGTGAGCATGTAGACGCCATATTGCAGGAGTATCCTCGAGCTGACCTAGCGCGGCAAGGGCTGCTCCCAGGTTTGCTTGAGGAGAGTTGTAGACTTCGTGGCCGTCTTGCTCAAAGTCCCCCAGGAGGTCTCTGGCACGCAGGCGGTTTCGACGAGGTTCGTTACGTTGTTGGTGCTGCTGAGAAGCTGCTGGAGCTGCGGGGGCCTGTGCCCCGACGTTGCCTGCTGGTTGGTTGCCGGCGCCTTGTCCGACGTTAACCACAGGTTGACCTGCGCCCGCGGTAGCTGCATCTAACTCCTGCTGACGACGTGTAGCTCTTGCGGCGTTGGCGTTCTCGCGCTCTATGCGCTGCTCTTCTGTTTCTCCAGGCTGGGGAGGTACGTCTGTGGAGACCACCAAGACCTCACGGTCTGGTACCTCAAACACTTCTCCCGGATAGTTCGGGGAGATGGTCGTATGGGCGATCTGAAACGTGAGGTGGTCCAGAGACGGCTCACGGTTGATCTGGCGGCGATGAGCTGCGAGGAGAGGTCGTCGGAGCTTCTTAAGCACACGGCACTGGCGAGCCGTGTGTTTGGAGTTCTCGTGGATGGGGCAAGGGTTGTCGAGGTAACCTCTGCGGTCTCCACGATGTGGGGTCTTGGGTCCAGATTCGATCTGGATCTTGCGCTTCATGTAGCGAGACGCTACGTGAGCCGCGTTCCGCAGGCCAAGAGGCATGCGGGTTGGAGGGGTAGAGGTCATGCGAGGGCGCTTGGCGCGTTCGCAGACTTTGATCGTGTCAGAGAGCATGCCCTCGACGCGATCAAGCCCCGCGATCAGGTCGCGAGGAGTGGGTGGGTGGGTTTCTGCCAGAGGATCTGTTCTGACCTGCTGGTTGGAGGTGACCGCATTGCCCTCGATGACGAGGCAAGCGGTTGGAGCGGTGGATTCCGCCGGCATGGAGCCGAAGCAGATGTCGACAGGGTTGGCGAGGATGTCCGCCATGCTCTCCAGGAAGATGACGTCGTTGGTCGAAGCCATCGAGTTGCACGAAGAACCCTGGATTCCTCCCCTACCTGGCGCGCCAACTGTCAGAGGTTTAGATCTGAACAGTCCACAGGGGGTCAACCCCGGTGGTTTATTTGTTCGGCGGGGGAGATCGAGAGCTAAGAACGCGATGGTTATGCTAGCGTAGCACACGGAAATCACGGTGAGACACAAGGGACAAGGCGATTTTATACTGGTTCGGGCCTCCGGAGAGTAAAACTCTACGTCCAGTTCTTGATTGTATTGATTTGATCATAGCGAAGGTGGAGGTGGTCTGTCCCCAGGAGGGCGCCCTTGCCCGCCTTATATTGGGCGACGGACAAGGTCGGTGGACCGAAGTCCAAATTGGTTACAACAGGGAAACCTATCTCTAGTCAGTTACAATATATGGAAGGCTTATCCGAGCTGCATTAATCCATCTGGACTGCCTTGTCTTGCACGCCAAGCTGTCTTCTCATCTTCGGGCCCACATGTCAGGTCGGACAGTCCTATTGACAGGTCGGCGGGTCTTCTGGTGGGCCGGACCCACTTGTCGGGGACGACCGTGAGCTTGGTCGGTAGGGACCCAAGGGTACCCATGACTCAGGTTTTGCAACCACACAACATCGAATCTTCATAATGAGTGTCAAACAGTTAAAGGACGAACACATAGGAGGGATAGACCCCTCAGGTCTTGTGACCCTTAGATTGGCATGGCCAAGGCCCTGAGCATGTCGAGGGGGAGGGGAACATAGCACAAGATAAAAAATTTGAACCCTCAGGTCTGGCGACCTACGTGTTGGCATTGCCAAACCCCCAAGCATGTCGAGGGGGAGGGATCGGAAGAGCAGAAAAAACATGTAGAGCAGAAGTTGTAAAATATTTAATTGAAACTGGCACTTAGCTTGTGCATGTAGTCGAGGAGGTCGTCGTGGCCGAGGTCGGACGACGTGGATGACGCGCAGCACCTGCTGGTGCTTGATCTTCAGCAGGTCAGACGTCGACGTTGGTTGTGCAGACCCTGATGACGCTCGTGATGGCCGGAACCCCCACGAGCAAATCCCTACCACCAGCTTTGGGAAAGCTTGTAGATTAATTTTTCCTCATCACATGGCCCGGCAGTGGTCTTTGTAGATGATTTTTTTTATCATAGCTGTGCGCACGTCGTGCATGCCATGAGCCACCTTGCCAATGGACAGGACTCGGAGTCCACCCAAAACCCTGTGCATGCATGTGAACACGAGGTGGTCTACATGGCTTGCTTCTTGCTAATTCCAAAAATCAACGTGGTGATCCACATGGCCTGGCGGCGATGCTGTAGATCGATTTTTTTTTCTGGCCACACATGATGGACCTGGAGTCTCGACGCTTTTTTTTCTATAGTGGAACGCCCGGAGGCCGGTATGCAGCGATGACATACGTGTAGACACGTACACACCGTACCGCCGGAAAGACGATGTCGGCTGCCAAGCAAATCGCATCTCGCCGACTTGAAGAAAAACGGTGAGGGTGGGTGGGCGCAAAAAATTTCAGGCGCACCATCCACATATCGAAGACGTCGACCTCACGATTAGATCGGAGGGTAGCTGCAAGCAGGTCGCTGCGAAGATATCCTTCATGTCGTCGCAGAAGAGGTCGCCGGAGCGAGCTGCCATCACATTGCACGAAGAGCTCCCAATCTACCCCTACCTAGCGCGCCAACTGTCAGATGTTTAGATCTGGACAGCCCACAAGGGGGTTAACCCCAGTGGTTTAGTTGTTCGGCAAGGGGGAATCTAAGGCTAAGAACTCGAAGGTTGCGCATGAGCACACGGAACATAGAGAACACGGCGAGTTTATACTGGTTCGGGCCTCCGGAGAGTAAAACCCTACGTCCAGTTGTCGGTGTAGATTGCTTGAGGATTGCGTGATTGTACAAGGGGTCGCCCTGCCCGCCTTATATTGGCCAGCGGACAAGGTCGGTTCCCAGATTCCTGGTCGGTTACGACCAGGAGACCTAAGTCTAGTTAATTACAACACTTGCCATATCCGTCGATCTACTTGGTCGGAATCCACCGATGTCTTGTCTTGCACGCCAAGTCTTGTGGTCGTTCTGGATATGGTCGTCTGGGGATTCTTCTAGAAGGTCTTCAGGAGGTCGTGTGGGCCACCAACTAGTTCGGTTGGGCCCACTAATAGGTCGGTGAGTCTTCTGACAGGCCGGACCCACTTGTTGGGGATGGCCGTGAGCCTGGTCGGTGGGGACCCAGGGGTACCCATGTCTCACAATAAGTAGGTTGCACCACAACATACCCATCCTGCACCGGTACTGCATCGCAAGCCTTTTGAAATGGAAAGACTTTCGCTAGTGTGAGCTCCACGTTAATCCCGGTGACATCCAAAAGGCTGCACGCGGTTGGCTCTGTCAGCTTATCTATTGTGTCCAGCATAGGTGATCGACTATCACTGTGCACTTGACTCGCTTCGTCCTCATTGACATGCCAATGGTCTTCCTCTCTGCCACGCGCATCTTCCTCGCTGTCATGCGCATCTTCTTCCTCGCTGCCATGTGCATTTTATTCCTCACTATTACTGATAGGCGATGGTAAGTGGGAAGGAAGAAGTACATTTTTCGGTATTTTGATGCCTGATAGTCTTAGACAGTGGACAACTCTTTTAAGTGTTATGTTCATCATACCATTAGACCTCTTGTTCCTCTTCTTCATGTCATCAAACTCTTCACCAAACCCTTTACCCCAACCAAGTGAACTAGACACGCCTCAGACCCGACCTCGATGCTCTAGAGTCTCAAGTGTTGCGATGAGGATATCATTCTCCCTAACACCTAGAGAAAGAACCATCACTACCCTGAGCTACAAGTGTTTTGACCCTATCTGCTACCCTCACCACCGTAGGGTTACTGAATGTTATGTCCCCGCTTCTTTCACTAGTGTTCTTCCTCTTCCCTACCCTTGCCCACAGATAAGGTCTTGAACATCCAGGAAATTGGTCCCAAGGGTTCTGTTTTCCTTCTTCAGCTAGCTTTGCATCCTCCTCCTCCCACTCTTTCCTTTTACCACGATAACCTTTTCTGCCCATCTTTTGTGGCTTATTATGCAATTCTCTCTTTTATTTCATCTCCTGGCTCAATTGCTGAAATGAAGGAGAATTGGTTTCCTACACAAACATGTCCCAGTCTTGTTGCTGCAAAAAGGCATGCTTCGCAAAGTGAGGTTCCTCTTCGCTCACATATTTTTTTCTTAAATGGGCCTTGAACCGCCGTTGCAAGGTTCCAATCTCTGATATATCTACCTTAACTGCTTCCTTGCGAACATATTCTTCCAGATTAGCTGGGTAATCTAGCTTTTCCTCTAAAACTGTGAATAGTTGTTCCTTCTCAATTCGTGAAAGATCATCAACCGCCTTGTTGATTGACACCATCTCCCGAGCAATGAGGCTACAGACCAATACAAATCTATCCCTCATAGCATCTGGGGTAGGCTAAAAATTGGCATCAAGTCCAGTTGCAGTCATTTGATGAGTGACCTTGTGTCCTTGACCCGCGGGATCGAGTACTACTCGCAGCAGTCTGCTGAGTGACCCTGTGAAGAAGGTTCACCGCCGATGGGCTGTGATGGTGCACTGGAGGTAGCGGAGTTTGTTGTTGTGGGAGATTGCATAGATGATATGTCTGGTTGTCAGTAGAGCAACATAAGCAAAACTGAAAATCTAAACAAAATTCTTATTAGATAAATTCTTTTTCTCTGACAGGCAAAATAGTTGATAGTAAACTAGAAATCATTACAAGTCGTAAATAAAATCAGCATAGACATATACAGTTCATATTTTACTTAATTAGCATACAGGGATAGGTGCTAACCATTTTGATAGGGACACAGCAACATGCTTATATATCAAAGCAGAGAATAAATTCCTTCAACTACTTTCTTGTCCAACTTCAGCAGCGATGAATGGTGTGTTCCATGTGTACATGCAATAAGAGGATAAAGCAATCATGACATTATATATGACAGTAGTGAAACAGCACTCACAACACATCATGACACCAACAATAACAATATATATGATAGTAGTGAAACAATTAACACTCACAACAAAGCATAGGACAGTCTAGTTATCATTACATTATAAACCACTGCGATGCGTTTCCCACTAACATTATGTGGCAATCAGAATTAAAGAATGCTAACAGGTCCAAAGCATAATTGTCGATCTGGTACATTCAAAGCGTAGCAGAATTAAAGTACGCATTAATACTCAATGCTTTTCATGAATTTACAATGCAAAAATTGTAGCAACAGGAACATGAAAATGAATTTCAACAGTTCATATAACTATATCTATTAGCAACAATTTATTCAAACAGACTTGTAGCAACAAAATCCATCCATCAAATCCACAGTCAATCAATTAAAAATGAACTATTAAGGCATGTCTCCCTAAACCACCTTGACAGGAATAACAGATTGGGTGGCAAAGCAGATAGAGGGTTCAAGCAGGACTAACCTCTGTCGCGAATGAAGTGGTTGTTCTCATGATGGTTGGAGTGGCCGGATCCACGTCGGCTCGTGGCCTGAGGTGGCTGGCTCGTCGTCGTGGCCTGGGATGCCAGATCCGCATCACCGTCTTTAGGTTGGCCGGGAAGCCATCCACACGCCAGTAACCGCGTCCTCGTCACCGTCATCACGCAGGGAGCGGTAGGGCTGGAGAAGAGCAGGGCTGTGGCGGGGAGAGAACGGCGAAGGCGAGTGGGGAGTGTGGCGGCGGCGACTAGGGCAGGAGGAGCAGGGTGGCAGCGGGGAGAGTGCGGGTGTTGTGGATCTGTCTACCGAGCAGCCGAATATGTCCCCCGAGGAACTGCGCGCGTAACTGTGTTTAAGAAAATTACTGGCGTGCCCTTGAACGGCTCTCTGGTAGAATTGGAATTCCATGGGCATTATAGTCAATATAGGTGGGAAATTTAGAACTGCCCGCGCACGGTTTGCCTCCTGACGCTGACAATGGAGTGTCATTGGCAACGCGGGTTAGTGAACCTGCATCGCCTTTCTTGGCAGTTGGGTCCGGGCGGGCGGGCAAGGTTATCTTTTTATATTGGTTGCTGACGTTGACGTGTGGGCCAGTCACTATTATTTTTTGGAATAAAACTTGCTTCCGTAAAATATTAGAGCCCATAAAACGACACCTAAAAAATCATAAAAATACGAACAATTCATATTTGGACATTTAGTATTTGAACAAAATATCAACAGTCACACTTGTGTGCCCAAGATTCTTATAATTCGTTTTTACATCCCATATTAATGATATAATAATTCTAATAACATCTAATGTGCTCTAAAAAATCTACAAATTGACTTGGCAACATAATTTAGGTACCTAAACTTATCTTCAAAATTTCAAATGGTTTTGATGAAGGAATAATATACTTGTGTACAAATATCTACGTCTCTCACATAGTTTCCTAGAATGGTGCTTGAACATTGAAGTTTTTCACATTTTGCAACATGTTCGAACTCATATGCAATTGAAAACTTAACAAAACCTTGTGTTCGCCTTAAGATTACGAAAATCCAAAGTTTCTTTACAGGAGGTTGTGGAAAATAGATATTATTATATGTTGTACTTACAAAGAACAAGATAAGGCATATAAACATTTTTCAAGAAACGGAATACACACTAAACAATGAAATTAATGAAAATATGGTGATTTTAGAAAAATTTAGAAGAAAAATCAAATGTGGACTAATTACGACAGAGAAATACATGTTACAAATTTTGATTGCAGATTAAAAGGAGAAATGCGAACTGCTCTTCATTCCAATAGAACTGGGCCCCACCGTCATTGGCGACGCGTGACGGATAAACTGTTCTTCATTCCAATAGAACAAAGGAGGAAGCAGAGGGCACCACCGCCCACCGCCGCCCCCACCATGCCCGCTTTGGCGGTTTTGACACCCAAGAGGGCACCCTAGGCCTCGTCGATGGCAAATGAGACCAGCGCAACCTTCGATTTGACTCACAAACGTGACAAATCAAATCTTATCTATCAAAAACTGATTAAAAACCGACATCCTGATTAAATCAAATTATGTACGTAATAATTTACATTCAAGACAGATAATTTTCATTAATGCTTGCGCCTACATCCTGATGTTCATTGTGTTGACGGTGTACTCCACCGCGACGCTGAAGTTACGCATCCAGAGGTCGAACTCATGACGGATGCGACACTCGGTGCTGTAGTAATGGATGATCTCTGAGGTCTCCAGCCCGTAGCGCCTACATCCCGCTGCCCAAATGTAGACGTGGGGATTTTGGACGGGCAGCAATGGAATTTCGTCATCGCCGTCACGAAGCTAGTACCACCATGCAATGTTGCGGAGATCCCGGTTGACGAGGTAGCACAGCCGCTGCAGGTTGTGGTTCTTCCACCTCCTGTTAGGGGGCGACGGGTCGCCGCTGATTTCGTGGAGCAGTGCCATGGCTTCGGGGTCCGCAAGGTTGCAACGGTACTTTAGCATCGCTAAGAAGTACTTCACACTAGAGTCTTTAGCAGCGACATCTCTGACAAGCTTCAGACCCTTATCGGGATTCTGCCACCTCATCAACCTCTCCATCCCCTCGAAGAATAAGGGCTCTAGATGATTGGCCTTGCGGAAGCGGTGCTCAAAGCACGACCTGACGTAGCGATTCCTGCACACCTGACGAAGCTCATGCAGTGACACGTGCAGTAGTACCTCATCGGAGTCGCAGATGCACCGAAAGGTACCGCAGATTTGATTACGAAGGATCAAAAAATGAATGACGGGCTCATCCTTGATGGAGTGGATGATGATCTGGGTGATAAGATCATCTAGCAGCAGCAGCATCAAGCACACTGCGGCCATCAGGGAGAAGGGGAGGAGATAGAAAGGCGATGGGGTTTGGAAATTGAAAGGCGACTGGGTTTGCAAATAGACAAAGGCGACGCAGCCATCTAGAACACTAGTTAATAACTATATATGGAAATCGAAAAGGTGCCGCAGTTTGGCTACTGATGCTGACGAGTGGGCCCGACACCATTGCCCCTGGCCCTTCACCTTCCTGCGTAATTGAAAGGCGATGCGTGTTTTTGGATGGTTTTGCTGCCGAAACGGAGCCCGGTGCGTAGTGGGTGGGGGCAAAGGCGCCTCACGGTTCCGCATCTTGTCAATATAACTCCCTTGCCTTATCCTGCATTCCCTGCTTCTTCGATAAGCTCTCATCTCTTTCGCTTCTTCTTCCTCCTCGCGATCCACCACTACAAATCTCTGGTCCCTGAGAGATCACGAAGGAGAAGATGGCGTCGAGTGACCTGTCACCGGCGAAGCGGGGACTAAGGGAGGATGATGATGACGAAAGCCGCCGTCGGAGGAAGTTGGAGAAGGGAAGGAGCCGGCGACCAAGAAGAAGAACGCCGACGAGGAACCGTTCGGCGACGACACTAAGTTCGCCGTCCACCTACTCAAGAGCGCATTCAGGAAGCTTCAAGATGTTGGCGAGGCCTTTGACATCAAGGCACCTCATGAAGTGTACAAGGACCCGAGCGTGAAGGGTCTTGCCTTCAGGATCCACAGGTTGGCTAAAAAGCTTGAGAACCTCCCCGTGGTCAAGCGGGCTGGCCACTTCGTCGTCGATGACGGCAGCTCCGACGGTGACGACAGCTCTGACGGCAACCACGACGGTGACGACGGCTCCGATGGCAGCCACGGTGGTGATGACGGTGGGACTCCAACGGCCGCGACCGACTAATTGATAGACTGCTCTACCATATATAGTAATAATGTGTGTGTGTTTGTGTGTTCGTCAAGTTGTTGGACATGAACTGCTTAGTTTGTTTATCGATCATGAACTGCTTAATTAATTAGTTTGGTTGTTGGATTTTTTATGTCTTGAACTCGATCTAATAGACGCGAGTGGATCCATCCGCGTCTCCTATAATATGTGTTCCTCCTGTTGTGATGAACTAGAGATCTGTTGTGATGAACTGGAGATCTGTTGTGATGAGCTGGAGATCTGTTGTGATAAACTAGAGATCCGTTGTGATGAGCTGGAGATCTGCTGTGATGAATTAGATCTTAGAGACAATGGATAGTCATTGGCGACGTGGGTTAGTGAACCCGTATCGCCTTTGTTGGCATTTGGTCTGGGCGGGCAGGCAATAGTTATCTTTTTATATTGGCTGCTCACGCTGACGCGTGGGCCCGTCACTATTTTTTTTAATGAAACTTGCTTCTCTAAAATATTAGAGCCCATAAAACAGCACCAAAAAATCATAAAAATATGAACAATTCATATTTGGACATTTAGTATTTGAATAAAATATGAATAGTCACACTTGTGTGCCCAAGATTCTTATAATTCGTTTTTACATCCCATGTTAATGATATAATAATTCTAATAACATCTAATGTGCTCTAAAAAATCTACAAATTGACTTGGCAACATAATTTGGGTACCTAAACTTGTCTTCAAAATTTCAAATGGTTTCGATGAAGGAATAATATACTTGTGTACAAATATCTACATCTCTCACATAGTTTCCTAGAATGTTGCTTGAACATTGAAGTTTTCCACACTTTGCAACATGTTCAAACTCATATGCATTTGAAAACTTAACAAAACCTTGTCTTCACCTTAAGATTACGAAAATCCAAAGTTTCATTACAGGAGATTGTGGAAAACAAATATTATTATATGTTGTACTTACAAAGAACAAGATAAGGCATATAAACATTGTTCAAGAAACGGAATATACACTGAACAATGAAATTAATGAAAATATGGTGATTTTAGAAAAAATTAGAAAAAAAATAATCAAATTTGGACTAATTACAACGGAGAAATACATGTTACAAAATTTGATTGCAGATTAAAAGGAGAAATGCGAACTGTTCTTCATTCCAATAGAACTGGGTCCCACCGTCATTGGCGACGCGGGACGGATAAACTGTTCTTCATTCCAATAGAACAAAGGAGGAAGCAGAGGGCATTGCCGCCTGCCGCCACCCCCACCGTGCCCGCTTCGGTGGTTTTGACACCCAAGAGGGCACCCTAGGCCTCGTCGACGGCAAATGAGACCATCGCAACCTTCGATTTGACTCACAAACGTGACAAATCAAATCTTGTCTATCAAAAACCGATTAAAAACCGACATCCCGTTTAAATCAAATCCGTGTTTAGTAATATGTAATAATTTATATTCAAGATAGATAATTTTCATTGATGCTTGCGCCTACATCCCGATGTTCATCCTTGAAGGACCGGAACGGCGAACCAGAGAGGGGGGAGTGAATGGGAGCCGATACAAATTATATTCAAAAATTCGGCCTATGAACCCAAGATCACTCGGAGACCTCTGTGTACCTTCTCTTGCCAAGTCCACGAAGCCACTAAAGTGCTACTGGACCAAGAAACAAGACCCAACCAACAGCTCTCGAAAACACATAGCGGAAACAGTACGAAAACAGCTGCTTGAGCCTAAAACTGCTTAGGCCGGTTTCTGAAACCGGTCGGACCAACTCTCTGGGACTTAGCCTCTCACAGCCAGTGGAAACCGATCAGGCCTGTTTGGCAAACCGGTTGGGCCTGTTTTGTCCAGGAAATCCCCAAAACACCTACGAGACCAAACCAGAGCAAAACCACCTTGAGAACCTACCAAACTTGAACAGGGAAAGCCATAGCCTGAAAGAGACTTGCCTGCTCAAGACTCTTCTCGACAGCCCACTGGAGACCAAACTGGTCAGACTGGTTTAGGAAACTGGTCAGGCCGGTTTTGCCTGGACAGTCGGGAAGAACTCAACCCGCGGGAAAACTCACCCCTCACCTCGATCGATCTCCCAATTCGCTACACGGATTCAAGTAAGACTTCGGGGATAGCTGGGGTACCTCATGGGCTACCTTTGGCTAGAAGCTGAAGCCCCAAAACTCACTCAATCAAGAGTAATCGAAAGTCAACCCTCAAGAACACCTTCTCAAGAACTCCAACGAAAACCACCAAATCGAAGCCGTTTCGGGGGGATTGCTGGAGCAAAATCACCAAGCAAAGAGGCACAAGGTCCTCACATGTGACATCCAATAAGAATCCCACAAAGAAATGTCTCCAAAACTTCACCACGAAATTCCCAAGAAAAGGCTCCGAAAATCACCAAAAAGAGAAAACAGGAGAGACAACAAAAGGCCTTGAGGAATTGCGCCGAATCTTCTATACATACCAAGAAAGATTCATACAAGGTCTAGCTTGCCTCTCGATCATCCATCCCTCTCTAAAGATCTCACCATGAAGCTCTCAAGCTAGTCCTATGGAAAATCCTAAGGAAAATAGGAAGGAAAATAGCAAAAGCAAATGAACTAGGGTTCCAAGAGATGGCTGCCATCCTCTCACCACTTGGGTTATATGGAGGCAACCAAAAGATGAAACTACCCCTATTACATAATACTAAGATACACACCCCCGAAGGGTACTTTGGGAAATCTTCGTCATAGCACCATCGGACGGATGCCCGACGACCGCACTTCGCTTAGCCTCGACGCAAGCCTTGCGATCCCGACGTGTGTCCTCCGCTTCGAAGCATCTCGATGTCCTGCGACCCCAAACCGGTCAGACCGGTTTCACCAACTGGTCAAACCAGTTTTGGCCTGACAGCCACACCGAGTCTTCGGCCTTGGCTTTGTGGCTCAACCAAGCAACCTAGTGGTTTTGTGGTGAACCACTGGAAACCCCGCGGACTTGGTGTAGCCTCCCGCCAATCTCCACTCATGACTTGGCTCCCACGTCATTCTGGCTCGACCTTGGTTTAGAGGCTCAACCAAGAAACTGTCCATGATTTTGTCTTGCTGTTCTTGCACCATGCGGCGCACACTTGATCCCGCTGGCCAACAGGTCCCTCGAACCAAGCCTACTTGTCTACTTCACACCTGGAGGCCTCACCGGCATCGACCGTTCGGCCTTGTTCGTTACCTGCACCAGCACCAATCAAGCCGCAATCTGCACCTGCAATACTTAGGCAAGAGTAAGTCCACAACACGTTGTCAATCACTCATCACACCAGGAAGCGACCATCCACCGGTCCTCGAACCACACAGGCTCTCAATCTCCCCCTTGATGAGTGCATTGACAACATACACATTTTGTAACACAAAGCCAAGGCCGAAGACTCGGTGTGGCTGCCAGGCCAAAACCGGTCTGACCTGTTGGTGAAACCGGTCTGACCGGTTTGGGGTCGCTGGGCATCGAGATGCTTCGAAGTGGAGGACACGCGTCGGGATCGCAAGGCTTGCGTCAAGGCTAAGCGAAGTGAGGTTCCCGGGCATCCGTCCGATGGTGCTATGACGAAGATTTCCCAAAGTGCCCTTCAGGGGTGTGTATCCTAGTATTATGTAATAGGGGTAGCTTTGTGTTTCGGTTGCCTCCATATAACCCTAGCTCATTTGCTTTTGCTATTTTCCTTCCTATTTTCCGTAGGATTTTCCGTAGTACTAGCTTGAGATCTTCATGGTGAGATCTTTAGAGAGGGATGGATGATCGGGAGGCAAGCTAGAGCTTGTATGAATCTTTCTTGGTATGTATAGAAGATTTGACGTGATTCCTCAAGGTCTTTTGTTGTCTCTCCCGTTTTCTCTTTTTGGTGACTTTCAGAGCCTTTTCTTGGGAATTTCGTGGTGAAGTTTTGGAGACATTTCTTTGTGGGATTCTTGTTAGATGTCAGATATGAGGACCTTGTGCCTCTTTGTTTGGTGACTTTGCTCCAGCAATCCCCCCGAAACGGCTTTGATTTGGTGGTTTTCGGTGGAGTTCTTGAGATGGTGTTCTTGAGGGTTGACTTTCGATTCCTCTTGATTGAGTGAGTTTTGGGGCTTGAGCTTCTAGCCAAAGGTAGCCCATGAGGTACCCCAGCTATCCCCAAAGTCTCACTTGAATCCGTGGAGTGAATTGGGAGATCGATCGAGGTGAAGGGTGAGTTTTTCCCACGGGTTGAGTTCTTCCCGACTGTCCAGGCAAAACCGACCTGACCAGTTTCCTGAAACGGCCTGACCAATTTGGCCTCCAATGGGCTGTCGAGAAGAGTCTTGAGCAGGCAAGTCTCTTTCAGGCTATGGCTTTCCCTGTTCAAGTTTGGTAGGTTCATGAGGTGGTTTTGCTCTGGTTTGGTCTCGTTGGTCTTGGGGATTTCCTTGACAAAACCGGCCTGACCGGTTTGCCAAAGCGGCCTGACCGGTTTCCCCTGGCTGTGAGAGACTAAGTCCTAGAGAGTCGGTCTGACTAGTTTTTGAAACCAGCCTAACTTGTTTTAGAAACCGGAGCAGTTGTTTTCATGTTGTTTCCGCTATGTGTTTTCGAGAGTTGTTGGTTGGGTCTGTTCCTAGGTCTAGTAGCACTTCAGTGGCTATGTGGACTAGAAGTACACGGAGGTCTCTGAGTGATCTTGGGTTCATAGGCCGAATTCTTGAATAGAATTTTTATCGGCTCCCATTAACGCCCCCTCTCTGGTTCATCGTTCCGGTCCTTCAAGTGGTATCAGAGTCGATTACGGGTCTTAGTTGACTCTAACCAGTCTTAGATCCAAAGATGGCGTATCAGGAAAGGGGATCGGGTCCTCCGCACTTCGGTGGAATGAACTAACAGATGTGGCAGAGGTAGATGGTTGCTTTCCTTCGCGGCAAGGGTCAGATCCTTTGGGATGTTACAGTGAACACAGCTTATGTTCATCAGATTAACTTCTTTGCTCCAGGATCAAGGGATATGCACGATGCCAACAACAAGGTGGTCGACTACTTGTTTTGTGCTCTCTGTCAATCTGAATTTGATCGGGTTCAGACAGAGGATTTGGCTTGTAGGATTTGGGAGCAACTCAATAATGCTTACGCTGGGAATAGTCAGGTTCAGGCTCGGTTGTTTGCGACTTACCGGAGAGAGTACGAGAACTTCACTCATCTCCCTGGTGAGTCCATAGACACGATGTTCCAGCGGTTCACGGTGATTGTGAACAACATGAGGGCCAATGTGACCGTGCTCCCGTACGATGATCATGACAGAGCCGTGAAGCTCTTGCACTCATTGGATCATACTATTTGGGGCGGAAAGGTCTAGGCCATCCTAGAGTCGGAGAAGTACGAGACTCTGACGGTAGACGAGCTGTTCTCTAAGCTC
The DNA here is from genome assembly GCA_036936925.1 of Cenchrus fungigraminus. Lineage (NCBI taxonomy): Eukaryota > Viridiplantae > Streptophyta > Magnoliopsida > Poales > Poaceae > Cenchrus > Cenchrus fungigraminus. The sequence goes on from CM072770.1 coordinate 78,243,937, forward strand.
AAGTCGGCTGAGGTGGACCGTGGTGTGACAACCAATATTGAGGACCCGACTGACTATCATAGTCTCGCCCTCATCTGTGGTTCAGGTGCAAAGTCTAACGCTAACCCATCCACCAGGATGTACTCTCTGTCTTCCTTGATGTCTTTGCCAGATGAGGAGTTTGTTGTGCTTGGAGAGGACGAGCTGGCGCTGCTGACCAAGAGGTTTGAGAGGATGCAAGAGAACCGGGTGAACACAAGAACTCAAGGACATGTTTCCAGTGTGGCAAGGCTTTCGTCGCCGACTGCCCTGAGAAGATGGAGAACAAGGTCAACTACAAGCATCGATCGAGGACCGAGAGCAAGTATCAGTCGAGGCGCTATCACAAGCACAAGCACAAGAACAAGGATGAGCAGAGATCGAGGAAGAACGACGGCCATGACAAGAAGGCCCGAGCGATGGTCGGGGCGAGCGACGATGACTCTAGCTCCGCCTACTCTACCTCGAGCTCGAGTAGCAATGAAGATGAAGGTGATCGGCGCAAGAGGAAGAAGGGGACCAAGAACCTGAGCGAGTTGAGCTGCTTCGCGCGAGACGGCTTCTGCGGCATGGCACACAACTCCGGCAGCAAGAAGAGCCAGAAGGACGACTCGAACTCCGACTCCAAGGATGAGGTACGTGACGAGCTTTCCTTCTTGCGCTAGGAGAATGAGGAGCTAAGAAAATTGCTTGATAATCGTGATGACATGCTTAGAGAGGATAAGAAGATGAGGAAAGAGCTTAGGGCCTCGGTTGAAGATGCTAGGAGTAGAGTGGCTGAGCTAGAAACACAGAACCTTGATGCTAAGCTTGAGATAGATTCGCTTAAGGCTTGACCTATTGTTTCTGATGAGGTTGATTGTGGTGATTGCTCTGTTTTCCTAGCTGATCTTACTACCCTTAAGGAAAAGCATGCCTCAAAGTGTGAGGAACTAGATGTGCTTAGGGTTGAGTTGGCTGAGCTGCAGTCTAGGCCCTCTTTGCTAGGTGCTTGCACTTCTTGTCCTATTTTGCATGGAAAGATTGATGAGCTTCATTCTCTCATTGTTTCGCCTGAGGCTGATTTGAAAGTTCCTATTCCTACTTCCTGCTCTATTTGTGAATTGCATGCTATGAAGAATTTGGAACTTGCACATTATGTTGAATGATGAGTTGAGGAAGTGTTTGATTTGGTTGTCGGGTCAGGAGCCTCAGCTTGGTATCATGATAGCGGCTTTCAGACGCTATGATGGTCAAGCACTTGGGGCTGACAAGATTGGAGAGAGCAGTGGTGAGAGAGATGAGAAAGTTGGAGAGATTCCTATCCCACCATATACAACACCCAAGAACAAGTTTGAGCCTAAGCCTAACCATCTCAGAAACAAACTTGACACAACTCCAGATCCACTCGTGTTTCCTCCCGAACAAACAACTTCCAAAAACAGGTGAAATTTGTGAGTACCAAGGGAGATGTGGTTGGAGAGAAGAAGGGAGAGAAGCCTAGTGTGGAACCACAACCAAAGCCCAAGCCAAAACCAATTCGGTTCCATTATGAGTATTGTGGGAGAGATGGTCACAAGGATGAGTTTTGCTTCAAGAGGAAGCAAGAGAAGAGGATGACTAAGGAGTGGGCAAACAAGGACAGGTACCACCCCTCTCAAGGTGTGCCTGAGTCTCGTATGCCACTACCTAGGGGTAAAGCCATTGTTCGCACAGTTCTGGCTTGGGAGTCAAGAGTGGTTCAGGTGGAAGGGACCTTGCTGGCCGGGATAAACCGGTCAGACCGGTTTGGGGTGCCCGTATAGAGAGTCAGACTGGTTCCAGAACCGGTCGGACAGGTTTGGAGGCAGTAGGGTGACCAGTTTGCGTTTCGTTCTCATGGAGATGGTCGTTTTTGAGAGCCTGTGTGGTTCGAGGACCGGTGGATGGTCACTTCCTAGTGTGATGAGTGATTGACAATGTTGTGTGGACTAACTCTTGGCTAAGTATTGCAGGTGTAGATTGCGGCTTGACTGGTGTTGGTGCAGGTGAAGAACAAGCGCGAAAGGTCGTTGCCGGTGAGGCCTCAAGGTGTGGAGAAGACAAGTAGGCTTGGTTCGAGGGACCCGGTGGCCAGCGGGGTCAAGTGCGGGCCGCATGGTGGCAAGAACAGCAAGACGAAGTCGTGGACGGTTTCTTTGTTGAGCCTCAAAACTAAGGTCTAGCCGGAACTTCGTGGATGCCGAGTCATGAGTGGTGATTGGCGGAGGCTACATGATGAGTCCGGCCCAGGTGGGATTGGATTTATGGTAAGCCCGATGCACTGATTACGCAGTTTGGCCTCGGCGCCCGAATTTCGATGCAAACTTAGCACCGTCCTTCGACGCACCCCTCAGGGAAAGGCCCAATCGCCCCAAAAGACTAGTCCATTAGGGGAAGGGTGGCTCTCCCCTTTAAGGTGGCTTCCTCCTCCCAAGCTAAGCAAGGTGGGATAATGAGGCTCACACGGTCGCCGCTCGACTACAACTGGGCCACATGGCCCATTTATGTTGCGTCTTTGCCAACGGGTAATAGTGGAGGAAGATGTCCTCATCATTCTCCCCTTCTTAACATGGGCCCAGCTCTGATACCAAATGATGAGTCCGGCCCAGGTGGGATTGGATTTATGGTAAGCCCGATGCACTGATTACGCAGTTTGGCCTCGGCGCCCGAATTTCGATGCAAACTTAGCACCGTCCTTCGACGCACCCCTCAGGGAAAGGCCCAATCGCCCCAAAAGACTAGTCCATTAGGGGAAGGGTGGCTCTCCCCTTTAAGGTGGCTTCCTCCTCCCAAGCTAAGCAAGGTGGGATAATGAGGCTCACACGGTCGCCGCCCGACTACAACTGGGCCACATGGCCCATTTATGTTGCGTCTTTGCCAACGGGTAATAGTGGAGGAAGATGTCCTCATCACTACACCGAGTTTGCGGGGTTTCCAATGGTTCACTAGAAAACCACTGGGTTCCTTGGTTGATCAACAATGCCAAGACCTAAGACCGAAGTGTAGCAGCATTGGACCGGTCTGACCGGTGGGTACCGGTCTGACTGGTGAGGAGCACCGGTCTGACCGGTGTGCGACGACACCTTCCGAAGTCTTCGCAGCGGAGGACACGCATCGGGATCGCAAGGCTTGCGTCGAGGCTAAGCAAGTTTGCGGTCGCTGGGCATCCGTCTGATGGTGCTACGACGAAGTTTCCCAAAAGGATCTTCGGGGGTGTGTATCCTAGTTTATGTAATAGGGGTAGTTTCATCTTTCAGTTGCTTTTGCTTTTAAGGTAGTTTCGTCTTTCAGTAGTTTCCCAAAAGTAGAGAGAGGATGGCAGCCATCTCTTGGAACCCTAGCTCATTTGCTTTTGCTATTTTCTCTTCCTATTTTCCTTAGGATTTTTAGGACTAGCTTGAGAGCTTCATGGTGAGATCCTTAGAGAGGGATGGATGATCGGGTGGCAAGCTAGACCTTGTATGAACTTCCATGGTATGTATAGATGACTCAGCGTGGTTGCTCAAGGCTTGATTGTGTCTCTCCCGTTTTCCCTTTTTGGTGATTTTCGGAGCCTTTTCTTGGCGATTTTCTTGTGGTGGTTTCGGGGCCTTTCTCTATGGGATTTTATAAGGGATGTATGCATGAACCCTTCGTGGTTCTTTTCCTTGTGATTCGCCTCCCAATTCCGTGAGTATAGGTGTTCGATTTCGGGGTTTTCTTAGGTTTCAGGAAAGTTGTGTTCTTGGTGGAAATCCTTCGATTCCTCTTGATTCAACGAGTCTTGGTGGACCAAATCGTAGCTATGGGATGCCCATGAGGTACTCCTACTATCCCCAAAGTCTTGTCCGAATCCGTGGAGCGAATCGATAGATCGGGATTTGGATTTGGAGGGGTTGACCCGCGGCTCGCTGTTCATCCCAAGCTGCCCAGGCCTGACCGATCTGACCAGTGCATGTACTGGTCTGACCGGTGCAAGTTCCCAGTGGGATTTGCCTCGGGTGAACTGCTTGGTTCGTGTGGTTTTGAGCTGTGGTGCTGCAGGTCAGTTCTTGGTAGGTTTCAAGGTGTTTTGCTTAGTTTTGTGGAGTTTCTTCATCCCCTTCAGTTTGAGTTTTGGAGGTGTTTTTGTTCTAGGGCCTAGAGAAGTCACTGAGGCTTCCTGGAACTTCGCTGTGCATCTGTTGTCGTGAAGGACCGAACTGGCGACCAGAGAGGGGGGAGTGAATGGGAGCAGATAAAAATTCTTCTTGAAGGAGATGACTTCTCCAACAAGATGAACTCGGTCGGGTACCCAAAATCACACGCTCCGCACACAACCTTCCATTTGCCAAAACCACGTAGCCACTGGAGTGCTACTGGTCCTAAGAACAAACACTACCTGCAGCTATAGCTCCTACACACACAGTAGCTAAAATGACTCGGAAGCTGTCTGGCCAGCACGGGGCTGTTAGACCGGGTATGGGGGGCGGTTAGACCGCCTCCACCTGGTAACCGAGAATTCCTCCGAACGACCTCTTCCGAGCTCCAAAACTCTCCAGGGTTTCACCCACTTGATCCTCTGGTCAAGGCCAAGCTAGCTACCAGAGAATCTTGGTGAAAACAAGAACTTCACCCAAAAGGCCTAGGGAGGTTAGACCGGCTCACGGGGACGGTCTAATCTCCTGTACCCAGCAACGAAGTCAAGGCAAGAATTCCTATCAAACTGCGCCAAAACAAACCATGATTTCACCTGAACGCTCCTCTGATCAAGGCGAACGAACTCACAGAGGATAGTCCGGCAGAACCAAAACTTTCACCTGGGAGGCCCAGGGCGGTTAGACCGCCCCCCTATGGCGGTTAGAATGCCCCTCCCAGAAAACCTGGCTGCGGGTCAAACCTCAACTTCCCATCGCCCGATCTCCCGATTCACCCCACGGATTGCAGCGAAACTTCGGGGATACCTGGGTTACATCCTGGGAAACATCTCCACCAAAGGAATCGAACCGAAACACTCTCAATCAAAGGGAATCGCGGATCTTGGCCCTGTAGATCATGAACTCGAGCAACTCAAAAAACCACCAAATCGAGGTCGATTCAAGGGTGTTCTTGGGGCGAAGTCACCAGCCAAAGAGGCATAAGGTCCTCATGCGTGACACCCAACAAGAATCTTGTAAGAAATCGCCATCAAAACTCCGCCACGAAAATCACAAGAAAGAGCTCCGAAAATCACCAAAAAGGAAAACGGGAGAGGCAACACAAGGCCTTGAGGAACCACGCCGAATCATCTATACATACCATGAAGGTTCATACAAGGTCTAGCTTGCCACCTGGTCATGCATCCCTCTCTCTAGATCTCACATGAAGCTCTTAAGCTAGTCCTAGAAAAACTAGAGAAAATAGAAAACAAAAATGACAAAGGGAAATGAGCTAGCGTTCCAAGAGTTGGTTGCCATCCATCCCTCCAAGTGTTTATATGGGGGCAACCAAAACACTAAACTACCCTTACTAGCTAACTAGGGATACATACACTTCAAGGGTAATTTCAGAAGTCTTTAGTTCAGCACCATCAGACGGATGCCCAGCGACAGCAAACTTGCTTAGCCTCGACGCAAGCCTTGCGATCCCGACGCGTGTCCTCCGCTTTGAAGCTTCTCGGCGGCTACGACCCGGGCGGTCAGACCGCCCCCCTGGGCGGTTAGACCGGCCCAGGCGGTCTGACCGCCCCTCCTGGGTGGTTGAACCGGCCTGGGTGGCCACACTCCCTCGTCGAGTCTTCAGCCTCGGTTTTGTGGCTGAACCGAGTAACCCAGTGGTTTTCTAGTAAACCACTGCAAACCCCGCGAACTCGGTGTAGCTTCCGCCAATCACCACTCATTTCTTGGCTCCCACGTTGTCCCGGCTCGACCTTGGTTTTGAGGCTCAACCAAGAAACCGTCCACGACTTCGTCTTGCTATTCTTGCCACCATGCAGCCCGCACTTGACCCCGTCGGCCACCGGGTCCCTCGAACCAAGCCTACTTGTCTTCTCCACACCTGGAGGCCTACCCGGCAATGACCTTTCGCGCTTATTCTTCAGCTGCACCAACACCAGTCAAGCCGCAACCTGCACCTGCAATACTTAGCCAAGAGTCAATCCACATAATGTTGTCAATCACTCATCACACCAGGAAGCGACCATCCACCGGTCCTTGAACCACACAGGCTCTCATGTCGCCACCGGCCTGACCGGTAGAGTTCACCGGTCTGACCGGTGCCATCGGTCTGACCGGCAGGAGCCATCGGTCTGACCAGTGTGGCACAGACAGCAGGCTGTGCAGTTTTCCGCTGCATGTTTGGAGTGTTTGTTTCGGTTGGTTGAATTCTTTGCTCCTAGGGTCAGTAGCACTTTCAGTGGCTACGTGACTTTGGCAAACTTGGGTAGTTCGAGTCAGAGAAGTGTTGGATAGGCCGTGTTCGACTTGTTGGAGAAGCCATCTCCTTCGAAAAGAATTTTTATCGGCTCCCATTCACTCCCCCCTCTCTGGTCGCCAGTTCGGTCCTTCAATTGGTATCAGAGCCGGTTACGGGTCTTTTGGGACTCTAACCAGTCTAAGATCCGAAGATGGCGTACAAGGAATAGGGATCGAGTCCTCCGCACTTGGATGGGAAGAACTATGTGGCAAAGGCGGATGGCAGCTTTCCTCCGCGGTAAGGGTCAGATCCTTTGGGATGTCATGGTGAACACAACTTATGTTCATCCTGTGAACTTCCTTGCTCCGGGATAGAGGGACATGCACGACGCCAAGAACAAGGCGGTCGACTACTTGTTTCGTACTCTGTGTCAGTCCGAATTGGATCGGGTTCAGATAGAGGACTTGGCTTGTAGGATTTGAGAGGTGCTGAAGAACACTCACGCTAGAAATAGTCAGGTTCAGGCTCGATTGTTTGTGACTTACCGGAGAGAGTACGAGAACTTCACTCATCTCACCGGTGAGTCCATCGATACGATGTTCCAGCGGTTCACGATGATTGTGCACAACATGAGGGCCAATGTAACCGTGCTCCTGTACGATGATCACGAGAGAGCCGTGAAGCTCTTGCACTCGTTGGATCGTACGATCTGGGGCGAAAAGGTCGAGTCTATTCTAGGGTCGGACAAGTATGAGACTCTGTCGATAGACGAGCTGTTCTCGAAGCTCAAGTCACTGAGGTGGACCGGGGTGTGATAGCCAAGCTTGAGGGCCCGACTGACTCTCATAGTCTCACCCCCATCGGTGTCTCAAGTGCAAAGTCTAATCTAACCCATCCATCAGGATGTACTCTTTGTCCTCTTTGACGTCTTTGCCAGATGAGGAGTTCGACGTGCTTGGAGAGGACGAGCTGGCGCTGCTAACCAGGAGGTTCAAGAGGATGCACGAGAACCGAGTGAACACAAGAAGGAACACGAGGATGTGCTTTCAGTGCGGCAAGCCAGGACACTTCGTCGCTGACTGCCCTGAGAAGATAGAGAACAAGGACAACTACAAGCACCGGTCGAGGACGGAGAGCAAGTACCGGTCGAGGCGTGATCACTAGCACAAGCACAAGGACGAGCGATGATCGAGGAAGAAGTTCGACCACGGCAAGAAGGCCTGAGTGATGGTCGGAGCGAGCGACGTCGACTCCAGCTCCGCCTACTCTACCTCGAGCTCGAGTAGCAGTGAAGACGAAGGTGATCGGCGCAAGAGCAAGAAGGGATCCAAGAACCTGAGCAGGATGAGCTACTTCGTGCGTGACGGCTTCTGCGGCATGGCACACAGCTCCGACAGCAAGAAGAGCCAGAAGGACGACTCGGACTCTGACTCCGAGGATGAGGTATGTGACGAGCTTTCCTTTTTACGCCAGGAGAATGAGGAGCTAGGAAAATTGCTTGATAGTCGTGATGACATGCTTAGAGAGGCTAAGAAGATGAGAAAGGAGCTGAGGGCCTCGCTTGAGGATGCTAGGACTAGAGTGGCTGAGCTAGAAACACAAAACCTGGATGCTAATCTTGAAATTGATTCGTTTAAGGCTTCACCTGTTGTTTCTGATGAGGTTGATTGTGCTGATTGCTCTGTGTTCCTAGTTGATCTTACTGCTCTTAGGGAAAAGCATGCCTCCAAGTGTGAGGAACTAGATGTGCTTAGGGTTGAGTTGGCTGAGCTGCAATCTAGACCCTCTTTGCTAGGTGCTTGCACGTCTTGCCCTGTGTTGCATGGAAAGATTGATGAGTTGCGTGCTCGCATTGTTTCACTTGAGGCTGATTTGAAAGTTCCTATTCCTACTTCCTACTCTACTTGTGAATTGCATGTTGTGAAGAATCTAGAACTTGCACATTATGTTGATCGCTTGCAGGATGAAAATGATGAGTTGAGAAAGTGTTTGAGTTGGTTGTCGGGTCAGGAAGCCTCAGCTTGCAATCATGATAGCGGCTTTCAAACGCTATGATGGTGAAGCACTTGGGGCTGACAAGATTGGAGAGAGCAGTGGTGAGAGAGAAGAGAAAATTGGAGAGATTCCTATCCCACCACAAACAACACACAAGAACAAGTTTGATCCAAAACCCTACCATCTCAGAAACAAACTTGACACAACTCCAGATCCACCCATATTCCCTCACCCAACAAATAATTTCCAAAAACCGGTGAGGTTTGTGAGCTCTAAGGAGAGTGTGGTTGGACAGAAGAAGGGTGAGAAGCCTAGTGAGGAGAAACCAAAAGAGAAGTTGAGTGAACAGCCACAACCCAAGCCTAGACCGAAACCTATACGGTTCCATTGTGACTATTGTGGGAGATGGTCACAAGGGTGAGTTTTGCTTCAAGAGGAAGCGTGAGGAGAGAATGGCTAAGGAGTAGGCTAACAAGGATGGGTACCACCCTTCTAATGGTGTACCTGAGCCTCGTATGCAAATGCCTAGGGCCAAGGCCATTGTGAGGACAATTCCGGCTTGGGGAGATCGAAAAATGGCAGGTGGTGCTGCTGGCTGTGCACCACCGGTCAGACCAGTCAGGGGGACCGGTCAGACCGGTGCAGACCTGGGCACTAGCCAGTTTGGTTTCAGAGTCGTGGTGATGCTCGGTTCGGTTCTTTTGCTCGTGGTACAGGTGGTAGGCATGGTGTGTCTAGTGGTGTTGAGTTTGCTTGACGTTCTCCACCTCGTGCTCAATATGAGGATGGGAGAAGTCGTGGCTTTGAGTTGGAGAGGAGCTACGGTCCACGGTCTTCCTTTCATGGCTTTCATTCTTCTCCAGCGAGACGGGAGTGGTTTCCCCGTGGTGGTTTCAAATCTGGTGGAGATGGTAGGATGGGTCCGAGCTTTGGTACTCTTGGTAGGTTTGATGCACACTTTGGTAGGAATGTTAGGATGGATCGTGCTAACCCCACTTTGGAGCAGATGGCTCAGCATTGGTTTTACTCTTTTGGTACTAACCCCAGTGTTGAGTCGTTTGCTCATTCACGTGCTCGTTTTTGAATTTTAGGTGGGAGGCTTGGGGAATGTTTGGTTGATCGACTCCAGTTGCTCGAGGCATATGACCGAAGATCGGGGGTGGTTCTCCAGCCTCACCCAGGTGGTGTCCAGGACATACATCACCTTTGGGGACAATGGGCGAGGGTGTGTACTTGCAGAAGGTGAAGTGAGGGTAAGTGACAAAGTGGTGCTGAAGCAAGTTGCCTTGGTCAAGTAGTTGGGGTTTAATATGCTCTCTGTTTCCCAGCTTCTTGAGGAAGGTTTTGAGGTGTTGTTTAAGTCTGGTGGTTCTCGGATACTTGATGCTCAAGGTGAACTTGTCTATGTGGTTGTCCCCGAGGGTCAAATATTTCGAGCAGACATCTCAGAATTCGGGTGTTTCGAGGTGTTTCGTGGCTGGTTCTTCGGGATGCTAAGATGGTAGCTGCTTCCCATCCACCCCTCACCGATGTGATGACGGAGCGTCCATGCGAGCTGCTCCATATGGACCTTGTTGGCCCAGCTCGTGTGCGATCTGTGGGTGGGAAGTGGTACGTCCTGGTTGTGATGGACGACTACTCTCGATATGCTTGGGTTTCCTTTTTGGAGGAGAAAGGGGAGACGTTTGGTTTCGTTGGAGATCTTGTCTTGAGGTTGAAGAACGAGAGGCACGGAGATGCCATACGAGCGATCCGCAGTGACAATGGCTCGGAATTTAAAAACTCTCATTTCGAAACCTTTTGCCATGACTTGGGTCTTGAACACCAGTTCTCTAGTCCGTATACACCTCCCCAGAACGGCATGGTGGAAAGGAAAAACAGAACCCTGTGGAGATGGCTCGGACGATGCTCGATGACCATAGGACTCTGAGAAGGTTCCGGGCTGAGGCGGTCAATACCACGTGCTACGTGTCGTACAGGATTTACCTCAGGGTACATAAGAAGAGAACTTGCTATGATTTGATGCACGGTAGAACCCCCAAGGTGAGTTACTTTCACATCTTTGGCTGCAAATGCTTCATTCTTAAGAAAGGGAAGAAGTTGGACAAGTTCGAGGCTAGGTCTGTCGATAGCATTTGCTTTGGTTACGCTTCGCATTCTAGAGCCTTTCGAGTCCTCAATCTTGAAACTAACCAAATCATGGAGACTTGCGAGGTTACCTTTGACGAGACACAGCCACGTAGTTCGCTTGTTTTTGAGTGTGCAGGTGACAAGGAACTTGGCGAGGAGATTTTCGAGGATGAGGTGCAACAGCAAGGAGATGAGGAAGATGGTGGTGTGGCGCCAGCGGCTGAGCATGTACATACTACTTCAACTACGATCGAGGACGGGCCTTCTCCCACACCTACGACGATGTGCCGAGATTGTTGACGGCTGTTAAGTACTACTTTTACACCGTCAACTCCTGCATTAAATAATTAGAAAGTGACCATCGACACTAGAATAGGACTTTATACTGACAAGTTCCACAAGTGTTGGTGTTTCTGGCTTTTGTTGTGGGGCACACCGAAATACATGTTAAAAGGTGCAGTTGAGAGCAACTGGTCCAATGGCTTATAGATGACGTCATCATAAACAACCTCAAATGCCAAATTGGATTGCACCATTGCGACGGGCTTGTCGAGACGATTGAAACAGATATATTATTTGACTATTTTAGAGCTCGGGTCAAAAAGATATACAAATCACAAAATAAGGCCAAGTGATGACGTCACGTGGGCCCAGCGGGACGCACATCCAAACACTGAAGGCGCACAGGCGGGAGCCGTACAAGGCGCTGACGCAGCAGGCCCAGCAGGACCCACGTGGTAGCACTGCCACAGCGCCTCGGCCGGGTCAACGCCCAGGCGCGGGAGCGTGGCGTCCACCTGGGACACGCGGTGACCGCCGGTTGGGGCGGCTCCTCCCTCACGTGGGATCACGCGAGGCGCGCGGTTCGCCTGCCCGGGCGGACGCGTGGCAGGCCGCGGTTGGCCGGGCTAGGGTCGGTTGGCCGGTCCGCCCAGTGAGCCGGCGGTTTTTCCTTTTTTCTGTCCAGTTCGGTGACCCAGCGCACGGTTCAAGCCCGGTTTACCTACCTAGGATCCGGTTTTTGCCCGGTTTTCAACTCCACCGCCTCAAGCATCTTCCAGAGCACGCTACAGTACCGTGGGGCTGCATTTGCTCGCTAGGTGGTGCGTGGGGAGAAAAGGAAGAGAGGGAGAAGCACTTGTCCCTTGCCTATAAATATGAGAGGAGGGGGTAAGAAATGAGATACACCACTTCACCCAAGGATGAGAGCTTCCCTTCAACGGAGAGGCCTCTCCTTGGTAGATTAGAGAGTAGGAGAGTGAGAGAGAGTTGTATCTCTATGGATGCTTGTTCTTCAATTAGAGTAAAGTAAGTATTTCCGCATTTTCTGTTTAGACTAAAGTAGCATTCATGCATAGGTGATATGTTCTTGTGTTCTTCGCTTGTTCTTGATTTAGAGGTTTGTGTTCTCCGTGAACACAACCTTTCGATCTTGTATCATAGGTTCATAAGTGCTGATATCCATTTGTATGCATGCTTGTCTTTTAGAATAAAGTGGATATGCTTGCATGCTCTGATTAGAATAAAGTGTGTTCGTGATTCCTTTCCAATAGTTCATGCTAGGTTGCATGAGTAGACCTTTTCCTCTACTAGTGCGTAGATCCTGGGTTTATGCGTTCGTCTGCTGCAAGTCGTTCGTATACGTTGGAAGCATAGTATAGGACCGAGTGCTCTCTCGTATGCCGTTAGCATAATCTAGTAGTACCTATAGTTGAGTGAGATCAGTTCTCCTCCTTGTGGGTTTGTCGCTCTATATTTAATCTAGAGTGTTGTAGGTTGCTACGCACCGCGGGATAGCGTAGTCAGGCTACGGTAGTAACCAGTAGCATAGACGTAGTGTCTAGGCTAAGGGTTATCCTTCGTTTGCCCTATATCCCACGGATTGGTAGAGGTAGATCGCAGGTGGTGACAGCCCTGTTGATCCTTTGAAATCCTCCACGTTCGGATATAGTGCAGGTTGAGGTTCGTCTTAGATCCGTAGGCCGGAGTCTCCTGACAGATCAGGGGTTAGCCGGTGCCCGAAGAAAGTTCTCGAGAGATCGACCTTTAACCTCATCTATAGTGCTATCTTTAGGAATCCTCTCTATCCTTGGCTCTTATCTGGGTGTGTCCTTGGACCGACTATACGAAGTTAGTAAACACACATTCCCTTGGATTCGATACCCTTAGAATACTCTGAGGTGAAAGCTACAATGGTATCCGTGCGCTTGCGGATTTATTTCGTTTGTCGCTAAAATACCCAACAAGCTTTCTGGTGCTGTTGCCGGGGAACGGTTGTTGTATCTATCTTCGTACCTAGTGGTTCTCGTATCCTTTGTTTTTCTTTGTTTCTACCTTTACCCCCGCTACCCATGGAGAAGCCATCCTTTTACGACCTCTCTGCCTAAACTTATGAGTTCAATGATCCATCAACTTCCACATCCGACCATGAACTTCATTTCCACATTATGGGCATGGTTCAGGATCGACCCTTCTTTGGAGCGATCAATGAAGATCCCTACTTTCATTTGGAAGAATTTGAGGAACTGTGTTCGCGCTTGGTTCTCCCAGGCATGACACAGGAATCCATAAGGTGGAAGTTGCTCCCCCTCTCTCTGTCAGAAAGGGCGGAGCAATGGTACACTGACACTGTAAAAAGTGTAAATGGTGATTGGGGCAAACTTCGAGATAACTTTTGCAACTCATTCTCTCTCGTGGAGAGGACAGTGCAATGGTATACTCATATGGCCTCTCTCCCAGGGGATATTCTCGAGTTTGAACAATTAGAGGAGGAGTCTATAGGAGCAACGTGTGCTAGGTTCATACGCCTTTGTGCATCTGGACCCGGCTCATTCCTACCCGATCATGTCTTGTTTTACGCATTTTGCATGAGTTTAGACATGGACACTGCCCAAGATCTTGACATCGCTGCTGGAGGTTCGTTTGCACACAAAACTCTAGTGGAAGGAAGAGCAATCCTAGACAGCCTCTTAGAAAACTCTTTCTTCCCTACCGACCATAACAAACCCCACCAGGAATCAGATTCGATCCATGAGAGTCTCTCAACATCCGAATCCGAGCCTTCGACTTCCACATCCCAAGAATCGTCTGTTGAACCCTCTCCCGAACCAGGAACAATGGAGGAAGAAGAAATTCAGCCTCTAGAGTTCCTCTATCGATTCGAGGATGACCCTTTTGAAAATCTCAGAAACACCTCGAATTGCTTTGATGTCCAACTAGGGAAGGAGCCCTCTTCTGTCCAAATCCAGCCAGCTAGAAATCTTTTGACAGAACCTTCCCCTAGGCCTACGGTACCTCCTCTACCTCCCGATCCTCCAAACGAAACATCTATCATGGAGGCCATGGAAAAGATGTGGTCGACTAGAGTGGAACACTTTTCTGAAACACTTTGGATTAGTTCACCCTCTACGATCGTTTCTTGTTCCATAAAAGGAATTACCGTAGAAGCCCACCTTAACCCCGTCATGGAGGTTAATGTTATGCCATGGCACAAAGCGTATACTTTGTTGGGCAACGCTATGCTAAGATCATCCGACAAACTCCTCAAGAGTTGTCCCTCCGGATATATTCTTGAGTGTCGGGGGGCTGCATGTGCCGTGCCACTCCTAGTAGACAAGATCAAGGTTAATCTAGACTTCCACATCTTTGATGTCCTTGATCTTGATCTCCTCCTAGGCTCCCCTGCAGAGAAACTTCTCGACGCATCTCGAGGGAGCCTAGATGAAAAGCTTAGGGAAGCCGCTTCTGCCACCACTCTCTTGTTCTCAGAAAGTTCTATGGCAGAACCTCTTCTCAAGCAAAACCCGCTCGAGGAGATGAAGCATGTATCTCCGCTCGCATCGTTTGAGCCCGTTCTCGTTGAGGTTGTAGAATTTTCTACCCCTCAGGAGTATAACTCAGAAGATCCTCTTCACCTTTGTGAAGGCGAACGATCATCGTCATCCTCGATCGAGTTTGAGCCTCTTCCCGCTGGCCAGTCCGATGTTGCTCTCGACCTTGATCGAGAATCAACATCGAGCTTCCATGATGTATCTCTTGAGATGGAGAAATCATTGGCCATGGAAATCTATGAGGAACTAACTCTGGAGTCCAAAGGAAAGGATTCCATTGATGAGTATGGTTTCTTCATTCTTGATACACCACATGAACCATGCGTGCATCATGCCTCTCCAGAGTTAGCCATGCTTAGTGCACTGAGCATGCACGAGGACTACAACCGCCTTATGGTCCTCTCCTATAAAAAGTTTAGAAGGATGGTTGTAGATGCATAAGTTTACCATAAGCATTGCAGATTTCGTGTATGCACTGTGGCACTAACCTTGCAGCTAAAGCTTCAATGACACATTAACAATTGGTGGTGAGACAGGAATGACTTCACCAATGATAGCTGCAGGAAGAAAGTTCCTAGGGTCGAGCTTATGACCGTAAACAAAGCACTACCAGGAGATAGCCTGGATTAGGTTAGATTTTATTTCCTTTTTCAAATAATGAGCAAGAGCTTGTTTTTAGGATAAGGTTGTCCTTCGGGTATTTTCGGTCGCTAACCTTTCAGGTGAAGATTGAAAAGAATGATGGACACGTGATGACTGAGAACATGCGAGCTACATCACTACAACACCTTTGTAAGTTTTTGTTGAGAGAACATTTACAAAAGGAGGCTTGATCTCCACACACTTGTGTTTTGTTGCCTAGTAATGCAAACTTCAAGTGTGGGGGAGGTATGTGAGCATCCTGAGTAAAGTTCCTCTCAACCAAATCTTATCCTGGTTTGAAGATGATGTTAGCTCTTGCATCTTTCCCAGTTAGGTACGTCCTGCTTTTGAGTTTAAACAAAGCCCTTCCGGGAGGTTGCCCGATGTTCACCATCATTTGCTCATGTTTATGCCCATTTGAAAATAGCTTGATCATGCTTTCATGCTTCCTTTATCTATGTTCGTAATGCTATGGTTTGAGTGCATGTTTAACTACGTGCATTCGTAGGTTGTTTTAAATTAAGCATGGTGCTTAGGTTAAATCTGCCTTCTTCAATCAAACAAGACATGGTGTCGTGTTTGATTGATGAATCTTATAGTTAATACTTGCATGGATATTGGTTGTATGTGCGGACTAACCCTTGTAGGAATTTTTGAATCCAAATGGGATAAGTCATCAAGCTTGATTCAGGTGGGAAGGTAAGCCAGGGCATGTCAGCCTTGTTTGAGCTAGGTCTCATGGTGAATTTATTTTGAATTTGAATAAAGGCTCCGTGATTCTTGAACCAGTAGAGTCCCTCTTTTGTTTTTTCCCATTTTGTTTGAAGACAGCACCAGGTACATTAACAAGTGTGGGGGAGATCTCCCGAACTTATCATCGACATACACAGTTGAGATCTCCCACACAGGCATTGCACAACATCGACTGTGCTTTCATGACAAGGGACAAGGTAAACTAGAGTGATTCGTCTGCCCCATGGGTTAGCTGAACCACCACTGGTGTTCCTTGTTTCTCATATTCTTCAGGAGCGATGGTATGTGCACCCTTTATCTCACTCTCTTTGATTCATGAGTTTGCATAAGTTTCAATTCTTATATGCTAAATCAAACTCTTGGAATCGTGCTCTACCTGCTCTACATGTTTTCCTATGGTTGGCTTGCATATGTTTTATTCCATGCTTATCATCTTGTTGCTTGTGAACAAATATCATTAGGGAACTCATGCTCATCTAAGTAGTTGATGTTTGAGATATGGTTTGATGATATGATCTTCTCTCTAAATGTTTGAGTGCTTGGGAATTTTCTTTGAAAAATTGAAAACCCTTTGCAAAGCTCCTGTTTGATATGCCAAAGTCCTACCAAAGCCATATGATGAGTTATCTTGAAAACCTTATACTCATATGCTGCTTGTTATTGCATTGAGCTTTGTCAAATTGTTGTGACCCTTGTGAGAATTCTTTTCATGCTTTCATGATCAAGATTCATGTGCACTCGCTTTCCCCTTGCTATGCTTCTACATTGTATCATCCATCCATTCCACAAAATAAAGCTCCATATGTGACCTCTCTCTCCAAAAGTATCCTTGAAAAGGGATATGGGCTATGCAAAAAAAAACATGCTCAAAGCATGAAAAAAAGAGAAGGATAGCCCATGTCCAAAATAGAGAAGGAAAAGGAGAGAGATGTGATCACGCTGAAGGACCGATTAGGCGACCAGAGAGGGGGGAGTGAATGGGAGCCTATAAAAAAGCTTCCTGAAGGATGAATGCGGCCTATGCCCCAAATTCACAACCAAGGATTCCCACACGAGCTTGCCAAGGTCGCGTAGTCACAACGGACCTACCAACCCTAGGAATAAGTCCAAACAAGTTGCAAAGCGGAAGCACAACTCAAGAAGTAAAGGACTTAACCAAATCTGGAAGACCCCTGGCAGACAGTGCGCGAGCTCGGCGGACGGTCCGCGAATAGCGACCGAGCCTCCGGTACCGCACCCCCGAAATTCGGACAGTCCGGGCAAGCCCCATGGACAGTCCGTGGCGCGCGGACAGTCCGGCCCCACCTGGCGGATGGTCCGACAAACCTCCAGCAACAAAACCCTAACACCTCGAAAGATCAACGCGTGAGCTCGCAAGAACTGGACGAACACGTGACGAACACGAGGTGCACGAACGGTCCGCGGGCCACTGGCGGACGGTCCGCCGGCCCCGAATAGAACAGCTCGAGCACAAAGACGTGAAGTCAACTCCACCTATCCATCCATGGATCTCCCAAACGACTTGAGCTCTTGAGACAAGATTTTGGGGAGATGTGAAGCGTCCCTAGGGGATGCTATGCCCCAAAACTTGAGACCTCAAACCAATTAAATCGTCGGGAATCAAATCGCAACCGAGCTCTACCAAAAAGCTAGGGTTCCACCCGAAATCCTCAAATCCAAGGCCAAATCCGGAGTTTGAGGGGTCAAGATCAAGCACAAAGATGCACAAGGCATCTATCCATGATCCCCATAAGAAAATCCGAACCCAAACACCTCAGAATCGAAGGAACAAGGCACGCACGAAAATACAACGAAAATAGCCCGAAAAAAGACACGAAAATCACTCGAGCCACAAAAAGGAAATCGACACAACCATGAAAGCTTCCATACACTCAGAGGTCAGATTCTCTACAAAACGGTGAAGAAAATCTAAGCCTATGGAGCAGGGAAATGAGAAGCAGTCCGGATGGATGGTTTGCCCAGAAACCATAGAGCTATATATATGAGTCCCTCTAGGTTGGGCAAATGACCAAGCTACCCCTAGCACTTAAACTGAGATACAAACCCCTCAGGGGCAATATGGTCAAGTAGCACTACTCTTCATCAGCCAGCCACGCCTTCGCCGCAGTCCGCGTCCTCCCGATGCAAGCCCTGCGATCCCGCCATGTGTCCCCCGGCATCGAAGCTTCTCGGCGTGCCCGTATCACGTCTCCGCCCGCTGAGCCTCCCTTGGTTTTGTGGATCAACCAAGTAACCCGACGGTTTTGTGGTGAACTGCCGCAAACCCCGCGTGCAGACTCCGGTCGTGAGCCGCTACCCTGCACCGGCTCCAGTCAACGACTTCGTCTTGCTTTTCTTGCCACAATGCGGCCCGCACTTGATCCCGTTCGGCCACCGGGTCCATCGAGCCGAGCCTACATGTCTCTCCACTCCTCGGAGGCCCCGCAAGGCTAAGACCTTTCACGCCCGCTCTTCACTTGCACCAACACGAACCAAGCCGCAACCTGCACCTGCAATACTCGGCCAAGAGTCAGTTCACACCACGTTGTCAATCACTCATCACAGCCAGGAGCGACCATCCACTGGTCCTCGGACGCTCCGATCCTCACACGCAAAAAGGAGTTCCAATAAATTTGATGGTAATAACTAGTACCCGTTCCGGGCCTAGTGTCCACCTTACCATCACCACCATAGTCATCATATATTTGGTAGTATCCAGCACCCATTCCGGGCCTGGTATCCACCTTACCATATCGATCACATCTCATACATGTGCACATCTTGATCTGATTGTATGATTTGATTTTCTCCTTGGATTCGGTTTTTGACTTTGCAATAGATGTGATGCAAGTATGCTTTATCTTTTATCCTACCCTGAGCTTCACATATAGCCATCATTAGAAGTAGGGTGAAAGAAAGGCAAATCTAATGCCTTGGTGAGGACATATACACTTTGAGTGATCGACAACGTTGTGTGGACTGACTCTTGGCTAAGTATTGCAAGTGCAGGTTGCGGCTTGACTGGTGTTGGTGCAGGTGAAGAACAAGCAAAGGTCGTTGCCGGTGAGGCCTCTAGGTGTGGAGAAGACAAGTATGCTTGGTTCGAGGGACCCGGTGGCCAGCGGGGTCAATTGTGGGCCGCATGGTGGCAAGAATAGCAAGACGAAGTCGTCGACGGTTTCATGGTTGAGCCTCAAAACCAAGGTCGAGCTGGAACTTCATGGGAGTCGAGTCATGAGTGGTGATTGGCGGAGGCTACACTGAGTTCGCGGGGTTTCCAGTGGTTCACCAGAAAACCACTGGGTTCCTTGGTTGATCCACAAAGCCAAGACCAAAGACCGAAGTGTAGCAGCACTAGACCGGTCTGACCGGTGGGTACCGGTCTGACCGGTGAGGAGCACCGATCTGACCGGTGTGCGATGACGCCTTCTGATGTCTTCAAAGTGGGGGACACGCGTCGGGATCACAAGGCTTGCGTCGAGGCTAAGCAAGTTTGCGGTCGCTGGGCATCCGTCCGATGGTGCTACGACAAAGTTTCCCAAAAGGCTCTTTGGGGGCGTGTATCCTAGTTTATGTAATAGACTAAGAGATGATGGCAGCCATATAAACTAAGTAGAGAGAGGATGGTAGCCATCTCTTGGAACCCTAGCTCATTTGCTTTTGCTATTTTCTCTTCCTATTTTCCTTAGGATTTTTAGGACTATCTTGAGAGCTTCATGGTGAGATCCTTAGAGAGGGATGGATGATCAGGTGGCAAGCTAGACCTTGTATGAACCTCCATGGTATGTATAGATGATTCGACGTGGTTCCTCAAGGCTTGATTGTGTCTCTCCCGTTTTCCCTTTTTAGTGATTTTCGGAGCCTTTTCTTGGTGATTTTCTTGTGGTGGTTTCAAGGCCTTTCTCTTTGGGATTTGATAGGGGATGTATGCATGAACCCTTCATGGTTCTTTTCCTTGTGATTTCCCTCCCAAATCCGTGAGTAAAGGTGTTCGATATTGGGGTTTTCTTAGGTTTCGGGAAAGTGGTGTTCTTGGTGGAAATCCTTCGATTCCTCTTGATTCAACGAGTCTTGGTGGACCAAATCGTAGCTATGGGATGCCCATGAGGTACTCCTACTATCCCCAAAGTCTTGTGCGAATCCGTGGAGCGAATCGAGAGATTGGTATTTGGATTTGGTGGGGTTGACCCGCGGCTCGCTGCTCATCCCGAGCTGCCCACGCCTGACTGGTCTGACCGGTGCATGGCCCCAGTGGGATTTGCCTCGGGTGAACTGCCGGATTCATGTGGTTTTGGGCTGTGGTGCTGCAGGTCAGTTCTTGGCAGGTTTCAAGGTGTTTTACTTAGTTTTGTGGAGTTTCTTCGTCCACTTCAGTTTGAGTTTTGGAGGTGTTTTTGTTCCAGGGTCTAGAGAAGTCACTAAGGCTTCCTAGAACTTCGTTGTGCATCTGTTGTCGCCACTGGAATGACCGGCAGAGTTCACCGATCTGACCGGTGCCATCGGTCTGACCGGTGTGGCACAGACAGCAGGTTGTGCAGTTTTCCGCTGCGTGTTTGGAGTGTTTGTTTCGGTTGGTTGAGTGCTTTGCTCCAAGGGTCAGTAGCACTTTCAGTGGCTACGTGACTTTGGCAAACTTGGGTAGTTCGAGTCGGATAAGTGTTGGATAGGTCGTGTTCGACTTGTTGGAGAAGCCATCTCCTTCGAGAAGAATTTTTATCGGCTCCCACTCACTCCCCCACTCTCTGGTCGCCAGTTCGGTCCTTCAGTTTTAGTTCTTTTAGTCATGGTTCAGGTGGTAGGTGTATTGAGTCTGGTGGTGTTGAGTTTGCTGGACGGTCTCCTCCTCGTGGTCGATACGAGTTCGGGAGAGGTCGCAGTTCTGAGTTGGAGAGGAGCTATGGTCCACGGTCTTCCTTTCGTGGCTTTCGTGCTCCTCCAGCGAGACAGGGGTGGTTTTCCCGTGAAGGTAGCTTTGGCAGGCGTGATAGAATGGATGGTGCTAACCCTACTTTTGATCAGTCGTTTGCTCACTCACGTGTTCATTTTTGAATTTCAGGTGGGAGGCTTGGGGAACGTTTGGCTGATCGACTCCGGTTGCTCGAGGCATTTGACCAGAGACAGGGGGTGGTTCTCCAGCCTCACCCCGGTGGTGTCAAAGACATACATCACTTTTGGGGACAATGGGCGAGGGCGTGTTCTTTCAGAAGGTGAAGTGAGAGTAAGTGACAAAGTGGTAATGAAGCGTGTTGCCTTGGTCAAGTCGCTCAGATTTAACTTGCTTTCAGTTTCCCAGCTTCTTGATGAAGGTTTTGAGGTGTTGTTTAAGTCGGGTGGTTCTCGGATACTTCATGCTTGAAGAGACCTTGTTTGTGTGGTCGTTCCCAAGGGCTAAATATTCAGAGTGGATTTTTCTCAGAGTTCGGGTGTTGTGAGGTGTTTTGTGGCTGGTTCTTCTGGTGAGTTGTGAAGTGGCATAGGAGGTTGGGTCACTTGAGTTTTGACCTTTTGTCACGCTTGAGTGGACTTAACTTGGTCCAAGGATTGCCCCGGTTGAAGTTCGAAAAGGATTTGGTGTGTGCGCCGTGCAGGCATGCTAAGATGGTAGCTGCTTCCCATCCACCCCTCACCGATGTGATGATGGAGCGTCCATGCGAGCTGCTCCATATGGACCTTGTTGTCCCAGCTCGTGTGCGATCTGTAGGTGGGAAGTGGTACGTCCTGGTTGTGGTGGACGACAACTCTCGGTATGCTTGGGTTTTCTTTTTGGAGGAAATGGGGGAGACGTTTGGTTTTGTTCGAGATCTTGTTCTGAGGTTGAAGAACGAGAGACACGGAGATGCCATACAAGCGATCTGCAGTGACAATGGCTCGGAATTTAAAAACTCTCACATCGAAACCTTTTGCCATGACTTGGGTCTTAAACACCTGTTTTCGAGTCCGTATACGCCTCCTCAGAACGGAGTGGTGGAAAGGAAAAACAGAACCTTGTGCAAGATGGCTCGGATGATGCTCGATAAGCATAGGACTCTGAGAAGGTTCTGGGCTGACGCGGTCAATGCTGCGTGCTATGTGTCGAACAGGATTTTTCTTCGGGTCTATAAGAAGAGAACTTGCTATGAGTTCATGCATGGTCGAACCCCCAAGGTGAGTCACTTTCACGTCTTTGGCTGCAAATGCTTCATTCTTAAGAAAGGCAAGAGTTTAGACAAGTTCAAGGCTAGGTCTGTCGACGACATTTTCTTTGGTTACGCGACTCATTCTAGAGCCTTTCGGGTGCTCAATCTTGAAACTAACCAAATCGTGGAGACTTGCGAGGTTACCTTCGACGAGATACAACCACATAGTTTGCTTGTTTTTGAGTGTGCAGGTGACGAGGAACTTGGCGAGGAGATATTCGAGGATGAGGTGTGGCAGCAAGGAGATGAGGAAGATGGTGGTGTGGCACCCGCGGCTGAGCATGTACATACTACTTCGACTACGATCGAGGACGGGCCTTCTCCCACACCTACTACGACGTGCCGATATCGAGAGGAAGCTGCAGCTGAGGGGGAGGTGGCTTCAAGGCGAGAAGCTCCCCGGCGAGTACAAGTGGCTCACCCAGCTTCAACGATCATTGGGAACATCAACGAACGAACTACGCGGTCGAGGTTTCGAAATGACTCTCACTTTGCCCATGCTGCTTTTGTTTCTACTTTTGAGCCCAAAGACATTGAACATGCGCTTTCTGATTACAATTGGGTAATTCTATGCATCAGGAGTTGGAGAACTTTGAGAGAAACCAAGTTTGGGAGTTAGTGGAGCCTCCACCACGTTGTAAGACGATTGGGACAAAATGGGTGTGGAAAAACAAAGAGGGAGAGAAAGGTGAAGTAGTGAGAAACAAGTCGAGGTTGGTTGCTCAGGGGTACACACAAAAAGAGGGGATAGACTATAAGGAGACATTTGCTCATGTAGCCCGTTTGGAGGAAGAAGTGTATGTGAGGCAACCACCGGGGTTTGAGAGTGAGAAGTACCCCCACAGGGTGTACAAGTTGAGGACGGCGCTGTATGGGTTGAAGCAGGCGCCTAGAGTTTGGTACGGTAGGTTGAGAGGGTTCCTGTTTGAGAGAGGCTTTGAGATGGGGAAGGTAGATCAGACCTTGTTTCTCCTCAGGCAGGGCAAGGACATCCTAATTGTTCAGGTGTACGTGGATGATATTGTCTTTGGTGGCTTGTCTAACTCTTTGGTTGCAAGGTTTGTAGAAGACATGAGCAGTGAATTCAAGATGAGCATGATGGGTGAGTTGCAGTTCTTCCTCGGCCTCTAGATCAAGCAGTCGAAGGAAGGAACATTTGTGCACCAAGCCAAGTACACCAAAGACATTGTGAGGAAGTTCAAGATGGAAGACTCCAAGGCCATGACGACGCCGATGAGTACGACTACAGCCCTGGATGCGGATGAGGAAGGTGAACACATGGACCAGAAGGAGTACCGGAGGATGATCGGCTCCCTTCTGTACCTGACGTCGACGAGGCCGGACATCCAATTCTTAGTATGTTTGTGCGCTCGTTTTGAAGCGTCTCCAAGGACTTTGCATCGGCAAGCAGTCAAGTGCATCTTCAAGTATTTGCGATACACTCCCAACTTCGGCCTTTGGTACTCCACGTCTTCTTTGGAGCTTCACAGTTTTTCAGACGCGGATTTTGCCGGATGTCGGTTGGATAGGAAGCCCACTTCTGGGACTTGCCAGTTCTTGGGTTCTTCTTTGGTGTCTTGGTCTTCCTGCAAATAGTTGAGTATTGCTCAATCTACAACCAAAGCCGAGTACGTTGTCGTAGCTAGTTGTTGCTCTCAACTCCTTTGGATCACATACACCATGAGTGACTTTGGTGAGGAGTATACCCAGGTTCCACTTCTATGCGATAGCACGAGTGCTATTAGTGTTGCAAAGAACCTAGTGCTTCATTCCAAAACCAAGCATATAGAAGTGAGATACCATTTTCTGAGAGACAATGTTGAGAAAGGGAAAATAGACTTGATCCATGTGCCCACACAAAACCAACTAGCGGATATCTTCACCAAGCCCCTAGATCAAGCAACTTTCACTTGTTTGCGGGGAGAACTTGGTGTGTGTTTGGTTTCTCGAGTTGGTTGTGGGAGATCCTTGTGTATCATATGTATAGCCTTCCGGTTGTGCTTTCTTGCATTTTGCATTGCATTTGTATCATGAGGTATAGGCATCTTTGTATCTAAGGTTTGCATGCATTTGTATCATATGCATTGTGTAGGAAAAGCTTTTCTTATATACATTGTTCACTATGACATGCTATGGATGACCTTGTGAGCTTGTTTGATATGATATGGTTAAGTTTGGCTAAGCTCTTGATTATCTCGGTTTATATCCATATGAGAATGCTATGAGGTTTGAAAATGCTAGTTGTAGGCTCTCTTGTGAGTAAATGTCTTTATATGCTAATGACATGTTTTGGTGGCTTTGTTGTGCTTAATTCATGGTTGGATGGTTTATTTTGATCATTTGGGGTCAAAGATCCTTTGCCATAATGAATGTTTAGCCCACTAGCTTATCTTGTGGAGGAGCATAAGTTCCTTTTTGCCGCAAAGGCACTTCATGTACCATGTATAAATCTGAAATTGAAGTGCTTTATGCATGAAAAATAAGCTCTCATGTCTTTTGTGCTTAATTTATGCTAGTTTGGGTGCTAAACCATTGCATGATGTCTACCAATGAGAAGTCTCATATTTAGAAGTAGACACATGGCTCGGTGGCTTTGACATGACATGAGATGCTTGTGGGTGTTTATGATGGTCTTTTGATTAGAATACCTGTCCTAGCATGAAGTTTGTGTGATATTGTCACTTTGGCATGTTTTGACCATGTTTAGGACTTTGCTCATGAGAGGGATGTTTTTCGCAAAAAATGCTCAATTTGATCTTAGCTTTGTCAAATGGCTATGAAACTTGGTGGTCATGATGCTTATGTTCTTATGAAGCTATTGAGTATCTAGCTTGCTTATTTGGTCATGTGTACATCTTGTGATGAATTTTGTATACTTGAGAAGCTCTAGATTGCATCTTTTCAAATTTGAGCCTTGATTCATGCATTGGCAACAAGGGGGAGAAAGAAAGGTGGAGAAAAGTTGCATTGGATCCCTAGAACCTATCCCAGCTGTCAAGGGGGAGCTTGTGCATTTCTTTTGTATTTTTGGCTTTTGGGGGTCAGCTTCTGCCGAGTTTAATCGGTCTGACCGGTTTGAAAACCGGCCTGACCAGTTTTGGGGATCCGGCTTGACCGGTTTGGGAAACCGGCCTGACCGGTTTGTGCCCAGTGCTGGCACATGTTTAGGGGGTATTCCACCGCGACGCTGAAGTTACGTGTCCAGAGGTTGAACTCATGACGGATGCGACACTCAGCGCTGCAGTAGTGGATGATCTCTGAGCTCTCCGGCCCGTAGCGCCTACATCCCACTGCCCAAATGCAGACGTGGGGATTCTGGATGGGCAGCAACGGAATGTCGTCGTCATCATCACGAAGCCAGTACCACCACACAATGTTGCGGAGATCTTGGTTGACGAGGTAGCGCAGCCGCCGTAGGTTGTGGTTCTTCCACCGCCGTCAGGGGGTGACAGGCCACCACTGATTTCGTGGAGCAGTGCCATGGCTTCGGGGTCCGCAAGGTTGCAACGATACTTCAGCATTGCTAAGAGGTACTTCGCACTGGAGTCTTTAGCAACGGCATTTCCGACGAGCTTCAGACCCTTATCGGGATTTCGCCGCCTCATCAACCTCTCCATCCCCTCGAAGAATTAGGCCTCCGAATGATTGGCCTCGCGGAAGCACCGCTCAAAGCACGACCTGACGTAGCGATTCCTGCACACCTAACGAAGCTCACGGAGCAACACGTGCAGTAGTACGTCATCGGAGTCGCAGATGCGCCGGAAGGTGCCGCAGATCTGATTACGAAGGATCAGGAAACGAATGACAGGCTCATCCTTGATGTAGTGGATGATGATCTGGGTGATAAGATCATCTGGCAGCATCAGCATGAAGCACACCACGGCCATCAAGGAGAAGGGGAGGAAATAGAAAGGCGACAGGGTTTGGAAATTGAAAGGCGACGGGGTTTGGAAATAGAAAAACGCGACGCGGTCATCTAGAACATCCGTTAATAACAATATATGGAAATTAAAAAGGCGCCACAATTTGGCAACTGACGCTGACGAGTGGGCCCGACACCATTGCCCCTGCCCCTTCACCTTCCCATGTAATTGAAAGGTGATGCGTGTTTTGGGATGGTTTTGCTCCCGAAACGGAGCCTGATGCGTAGTGGGTTGGGGCAGAGGCGCCTGACGGTTCCACGTCTTGTCAATATAACTCCCCTGCCTTCCCCTACCTTCCTCTGCTTCTTCCATAAGCTCTCATCTCATTCGCTTCTTCTTCCTCCTCGCGATCCACCACTACAAATCTCCGGTCACTGAGAGATGATGAAGGAGAAGATGGTGTCGAGTGACCTGTCACCGGTGAAGCGGGGACTAAGGGAGGATGATGACGACGAAAGCCACCGCGGGAGGAAGTTGGAGAAGGGGAAGGAGCCGGCGACCAAGAAGAAGAATGCCAACGAGGAACCGTTCGGCGACGACACTAAGTT
Organism: Cenchrus fungigraminus; assembly: GCA_036936925.1. Lineage (NCBI taxonomy): Eukaryota > Viridiplantae > Streptophyta > Magnoliopsida > Poales > Poaceae > Cenchrus > Cenchrus fungigraminus. The sequence continues at coordinate 78,270,303 of CM072770.1, forward strand.
CGCCGTCCACCTACTCAAGAGCACATTCAGGAAGCTTCAAGATGTTGGCGAGGCCTTCGACATCAAGGCGCCTCACGAAGTGTACAAGGACCCGAGCGTGAAGGGTCTCGCCTTCAGGATCCACGGGTTGGCTAAAAAGCTTGAGTACCTCCCCGTGGTCAAGCGGGTGTTGGTATTTCTTAACGTCACCACTTTGCGCACCTAGCGCGAGCGTAAGATCCACCCGGGTATACCAACGAGTACGAAAGAATCCGCAAGCGCACAGAAATACCGCTATAGGGTATTCCAAAGGGTATCGAATCCAAGGAACGATGTGCACTACCTTCTATCCTAGCAGAATGGTCCAAGGACACCAAACCCCTGCTAAGGTTGAGAGATGATGAGGTGCTTCCTATGACTACTGATTCTAAAGGAGGAGGAGCACGCAATTATACTCGCTTCGGGCACCAGCTCCCTCCTAGCTATAACAGTTGGTTCTGGCTGAAAGCTCTACGCCGTATCCGAACGTGGGGGAGTACAAAGGGTCTAACGACTGTCACTACCGCGGCCTACCCCATGACAATCCATGTCTACACCACCGATCACTACTATAGCATGGCTACATCTGCATGCCCGTAGCAACACTATAGCACTTCGTATAAATACGGAGCGACAAACCCGCGAGCTTCGAGCTGCTCTCACTTACCACTGAATCGTATAGATGATAGGAAGAATGACTTGCCACAGATTAATGCGTTTCGGCAAGATCTAACGAGATAATTCACACAACGGAATGCAGAATTATTCACCTAGTGAACAGGACCAAAGGATTGTGTCACGAAGAACATGAGCCTCTAAATGATGAACAGATGAAGAACTAATGAACATATCACCTATGCATGAATATCACTTTAGTCTAAATGAAAAATACAAAAATACTCACTTTGCTCTAAATGAAGAACAAGTGGGGCTTCTCACCTACATCACCCTCTACCTAGCACCTACTCACACCTACACATGGAGAGGAGAGACTCCTCTCCAAGAGAGAAAATGAGAGAGAACAGGGAATGAGTTGTGTCTCTAAATGAGCCCCCCTACCTTCTATTTATAGGACTATGCAAGGTTGCTTCTCCCCCTCGTTCTACTACTCCCCACGCGCCACCTGGCCCCTGTAGCGTGCTTTGGATGGTGCTTGAGGCGGTGGAGTTGAGAACCGGGCAAAAACCAGATCCTAGATGGGTGAACCGGAGTTGAATCGGCCGCTGGGTGCCTGAACCGGGCGTTTCTGGGCCAAAACCGACAGCAAAGGCGAGCGAACCAGAGAAACCCAGTCGGACCGGCCAACCGACCCATGCTCGGCCTCTCCGCGAGCGCCACCTGGCAGTCCGGGCCGGCCCCCGTGCACGCTCGCCTGCGCATGCACTCGGTGCGGCTGGCGGCCAACAGGGGCGCACCGCGTGGCCAGTCAGGCGCCTCCCGCGTGCGGGTCGGCCAGCCAGTTGCGCTGCGCCATGTGGCCGTCCCAGAAGCTTGTTGTGCTTCCAGGAGCGGTTGGACCTTCGTATGGGGGTGGAGGGGGAGCAATGGGGTGCTGGTCAATGGGCCTGTGCTCGACATTTTGAGCTTGGAAAACTTGGGATTGCCAAGGAGGTGGTTGGGTGTAATTTGGGATAGGTGGTGGAAATTGGGGGGGGTTCGAAAGGATTGGCGAAAGTGCGCCCCCAAAGTTTGGGTTTTGCCAAGCTAGGACGGAGTGATTGACTGAATTAGCTCTCTCTTTTTGCTTTTTCTTTTCCTCTAGGATAGCCTTGAACCTTTTCTTGTCTGTGCAATAGTTTGAACTGTGGTCGTAATTTTCCTTGTGGAAGATGCAATACCACTTTCTTTTCTCCTGATGGCCTCGACCCCTGTCACAGCCTCTTCCTCTGCCTCCGCCCTTCCACCTCTGTGGCCACCCCCGGAATTTTGGTCCGAAGGGTTGGGCGGGCTATTGCTTTGGTTTGGAGTGTCGCTCTGAGGATTGCTATTCTCCTGACCAATTTCTCTCTCTAGACCAAAAACATTTCTGGGGTTGATGTGCGGGGTGTTTCTAGGATTGGGCCACTCCCTTTCGCTAGGCTGGTTAGTTTTAGCGGATTTCTTTTGTTGGGTTTGCTCCTCCATACACATTCTGAAGTCATTGTCCAAACGACAATACTTTTCAAACTCTTTGTATAGGCACTGGATCGTTTTGGGCCTTTCACGCATGAGATGCGAGCGAAATTTACCAGCCCTCAGACCCACTATCACAGCATTGATAGAGACGGCGTCCATAACATTAGGCACTTGTGCTCTAAGGTAGACAAATCTCCTGAAGAAGTTTTGGAGAGGCTTTTTTTCTTTGTGCTTGCAAGAGAATAGGTCGCTCTCTGTAAGCTCTGGACGTTGGAAACCTTGGAAATTGGAAAGGATGTGCTGCTTTAGGTCTTCCCAGTAGTAAATTACTCTGGGGCTCAAGAGGGTGTACCATTGTGCTGCAGCTTCGTCGGTGGCAATGATGAACGATTTGGCCAGAATTGAGTCGTCAACCCCAGCTGATAAAATGGTAGCTTCGTAACTCATTAGGAATTGTCTAGGGTCTGACTGACCCGAGAATCTGGGAAGTGGAACTAGTCTATAAGACTGCGGCCATGGCGTGAGTTGGACTTGTTGAGACAGGGGCGATTTTGGGTCCCAGGATCTCATGCGGATGGTACGGGCCTCACGATTCGAAGGGCCGGACTCAAAAGGGTTGGAGAAAGGGTTGCGACTGAAAGTAGTGAATGGAGGCGATTGAGTGAGTCGATTGTCACCCTCCGTGTACATGGACTGAATGGGCACAGAGTATTCAGGCAAAGGTTGGTTGAAGTTTAGCGATTGTTTGGCTTTGATGATGCGCAACTCTTCATGTAGCTTAGCAATTTCAGATTTTTGCCTTTGGATTTCTTTAGCCGCATCGCCCCCTTGCTGCACTACCAAGAGCCGCTTTTTGGTTTTGGCTAGTTCGTCGGCCTCCTTTCTTAGTTTAGCCAGCTCGGCCTCATAAGCTGCTTTGGCCGTGGCCGCGGTAGCTTCTTGATTTGGCCTTGGCTGGATAACATTCGGCTCTGGCATCTCCTCCCCCTGAGTGAGTAGATTTGAAGGATTCAACTCTTCCTCGAGGGATGACGAAGCCGCTTTGCTTGAATTGGTAGTGATCCTCTTCTTTATTGCGGACATCTTGGGTTTTTTACTCGAGCCAAACACAAATGGTGGGCGCCAATTGTTATGCTATAGCGAAGACTAACACGAACACTAAAGTAAACAACTCGAACAATAGCTACGAAAGGCAAGAAACTAAACTCCCAACAGTGTAATTCTCAAAAGTCGGTCCCATTTACAAGTGCGGGCCGGCCTCCTTTTATAGGGAGACGAGCGGACTTTTTACATTCCAAAAAATGACCTTGTGTAAAACGAATCAAACTAGAATGTACTATGCTAAACTTGGGAATTCTCCATCGTGTCTTCATGTAATCGACACTTTCTTGATTTCGCGCCGCATATCACGGTGCTTTTTCCGGCATGTGCACATGGACCTGTCGGGTGAAGACCCTCGATTTGGAGATGCCCTTTCGCCTATCGAGTCTCGTTCCCTGAAAGCACCCATTAAGTCAAAACATGAGAAACAAATTGTTAGTACCGGCGAAACCCATAACGAAAGCAAGACTACAAATTCTCTTCAAACGAGGATTCACCCCCAAGGCTTCATCCTGAGAAAACCGAAGGCGCTGAGCCGTGATTGCAAACTGAAACCACTTATACCGCTGCACCTTTCGGTTGACGAAAGGTACCCAACAAAAGCCCAGAGGTTACGGGAAAAAAGAAGTTAAATGGCTTTGCGGGCTTCGTCATCGCGTAAGGAAGGCTTTTGGATTACCCGTGGCTATCGCGATGGCTCAAAAATGATCACTTTGTCAAATTCGATTCCGAATCCCCCAACAGTGCTCCCGTGCGGTTTACGTGCATGGCACTGTAGCGTGGGCCCCAGGTAACATCAGCATTGCGTCAGCATTTGTCCTTTTCATATCTTTTGCATACGAACTCCGATGTAGGCAAATAATACATCCATTTTGATCGTCTCGACGAGCTCGTTGCAATGGTGGAATCCAATTTGGTATTTGGCACTGTTTACAATGGCATCCTATATAAGCCTTTGGCTCGCTTGCTCTTAACTATACCGTTTAACGTGCATTTCGTTACATCCTGCAATGAAAGCTAGAAACACCAACACTTGTGGAAATTGTCAGTATAAACCCCTATTTTAGTGTTGATGATCACTTTTCATTTATTTTAGGCAGGAGTTGACGGCATGAAAGCAGTACTAAACAGCCATCAACAAATACCCCCACACTTGACCTTTGCTCGTCCTGAGTAAAGGGAGTCAGATCAAGGTGGTATATGATATCCAACAGTATGAAGCAAGCATAAGAGATATTCCAATCCATACCTTGTACCTGTGAACTCTATGGAGTGTCTATCATGCCATCTCAAGTAGTTGAAGAATGGAACGGTCATGAATCAAGTCACTTCTGCTCATCATGTCAAGTAACTTGGGGTTATGCAATAATTTTCAAAACAAACCTTGCTCAGCTTCATCATTTGATTCTCTCATATCACTCGATGTGTATATGTCCTCACCAAGGCATTAGAATTGCCTTCCTTCCTCCTACTTCTAATGATGGCTATATGTGGAGCTCAGGGTAGGATAAAAGATAAAGCATACTTGTTTCACATATATTGCAAAGTCAAAGACCGGATCCAAGAAGAAAATCAAATCATACAATCAGATCAAGATTTGCACATGTATGAGTATGATTGGTATGGTAAGGTGGATGATAGGCCCGGAATGGGTTCTAGATATTACCATACACGATGAAATGCTATGGCGACGGTAAGGTGGACACTAGCCCTGGAGTAGGTACTAGTTATTACCATATTTGATGAATGAGATGAATGAATCCATTGCATGATTCTCTCTCTCATATATATATGAGAAGTCTTATGAGAACTTGGCTATCCTCTTTTTTTAATAGACCTTCATGTGCCCACATTTTTTTTCTTTTTTTTCTCTTTTTTTCATAACTGCAGGGACCTTCATGTGTCCCTATTTTTTTAGATAGTCATGCCTCTTTTACAAAATACTTGAGGAGAGAGAAATCAATGCATATGATGGAGCATTTATGTAGGTGAATAGATGAATGATACAATGCTAACTTCCAGAGTAGAAGCATGGCAAGGGGGAAATGGTGGTGTGCACATAAATCTTGATCATGAAAGCGCATGAAAAGAATTCTCATAAGGGTCACAGAATTTGACAAAGCTCAATGCAATAACAAGCAGCATATGAGTATAAGTGTATCAACTAGAACATCATATGGCTTTGGTAGGACTGTGGCATATCAAAGAGGAGCTTTGCAAAGGATTTTCAAAGTTTTCAAATAAATTCCCAAGCACTCAAGCATTAAGAGAGAAGATCGTATCATCAAATCGTATCTCAAACACCAACTACTTAGATAAACATGAGTTCCCTAATGATGTTTTGTTCACAAGCATCAAGATGATGGGTAAGGAATAAAACCTATGCATGCGAACCACATGAATCATGTAGAGCAAGCAGGGCACCATTATTTGAGTTTGATTCACAGATAAGAATTGAAGGTCATTCAAACTCGTAGGTCGAGAGTGAGATGAAGGGTGCACATACCATCGCTCCTGAAGGATATGGGGAACAAGGAAGACTAGTGGTGATTTGGCTGACCCGTGAGGTAGCCAGCCCACTCTAGTTTACCTTTCCCTTGTCATGAAGGTGCAGTCGATGTCGTGCAACCCTCGTGTGGGAGTTCTTAAGTGGGTGTGTTGATGATGGGCTTGAGAGAACTCCCCCACACTAGTGCTTGTACTGGTGCTGTTCTTCACACAAGTGAGAACAAAAGATGGACTCTACTGGTTCGACAAACATAGAGCCTTTATTTAAAAGCAAATATTCTTGTTTTTGTTTTTGTTTTTATTTTATCATCACCATGTCATTTACTCAAGTAGGGTTAGACCAATATTGCACTCCAATATAGAATAGTAACTTAACGCGAGATAATTGCATCGAGGCCTACCTTGTCTCGCAAAAAGGTACCCTTCATCCTCTTCCTCGCCTCATCCAACACGATGTTCTCATCACCATCTGATGCAACACGCACATGAGTGCTAAGATGAACAATGCTAAATATGAACAATACGAACATGACGAGCACCCAAGTTTCATAAACATTATCGGGCACATACCTTCACACCATTCACTGCGCACAACACATGGTGGCATAGAATCAGGCTCGTCGACAACACATGGTTGAGTTTGAGTACACCTTTCATTTTGAGGTGCTAGTCTAGAAGTCCCTGCGAAAGATGAATGGCAGGTGAGACACAACAAAAGTGTTGACCCTGAAACAAGTAATTGTATTTACCTACTACAAATGCATGAGAAGTCTCAAGGTGGAATCCGAAAGGGTAGGTCTGCTCCTGACCTTTATATAGAAGTAAAACTCCATTTGTTAAACAAGAATTATATTATTATAGTCATAATATCTAGGTTGTGCAGTAGTTTACCGTTGCCAATGACACACAACTGTGTCGGCTGACTCGCAAAATTAGTGTTTTCACCAGTGGTCCCATTGGTGTTTCTCCCGATGGTTGCTTCAAACTCTTGATTACGATGGTTTCGTCGAGAATATCTCAATCCTGGAGTCAGGTGGGATGTATGTATAGTGTTGGATAGAAAGGCCTCCGGGGCCTCTACTTTAGGAGGAGGTTCTGGAACAATTACCTCAACGTAAATAGATCTGCCACCAAAATCGGGGATTTCCATCTGTTCCGATATCCTTGAGGGACCTTTTCACCAGGAGGGAATATAAGCTCAGGTTTAAATTGAGGGTTTGCCATGGCGATGGAGTCAGGATGCAAGTTGTTTGCTCGTTGTTCCTTAACAATCTTTTTGTAGTCACTCTTGGTTTTTCTTCTTCTCTCCACCTTCTCTTGTGGAGTCCTAAATAGCCTTTTTGCAGCATAGGAATCACGCCTCTTTTTATTTATTAATGCCCTCTTCTAGAGAGATAGCGCCACCCTCCATGCCCTAGTATTCTGACGTCAACGCTCCCCAGGAGAGACGTTTTGGTCATCGGCGGTAGCTGATTCATCTACAACACCTAAAAATCAGTGGCACCGTTCCGAACAACCAATCATATATCATGTGAGAGAGTAACAAGCCTAGTCTGTACCAATTAAGCTGGCTAATCCCTACTTTTCTAAAGATATTAACATGTATGAATATCAACCCTAATGACAATTGAAGGCTAACAAAAGAGTGTATAAACTGTCCGAACATCCTACTTATCTAGGAACACTAACAATAAAGAGGGCACCAACATTCAACACTCCACACATCACTTAGTTGGTCATGGAGCACTCTATAAATTAATTAGAAAAGGCAATTGACTACTTAAATTTACCTTCCCAGTCAGCAGTGGTAATGTTGTGGGTGCTCTCATCCAATAGTGAAATACTTGATCCAACATTTCCATCTGTGTACACCACAAATGCACATATACTTCCATTGTCAAATATTTGTCGAATAAAGTACTATTGTAACCAAGAGTCAGAGATGCATGAGATTACCTCCTCCAACATCAACAGGCTCACCATTGTTCAATACATCATCTACATAGAAATGTTGCATAACTTAATTAGTCGGTCACGGGGCACTCTATAAATTTCTTAGAAAGGGCAATTCTCTTATAGTGTTCAATGTTGAATGATTTATTAGATATTCTATTATTGTATATAACTTACAATGACAGTTGCCATTTGTTTTTTTGAAGCACACTATATGCTAGATGCTTGGGTCCAAGTCGGTACTCTATAAAAACATCAGCAAGAAAGTCCAGTTTCATTCGGAGTTATGAAATTCTGGAAATAGATTTAAATAGGATATGCACAATTGTAGTGTAAGATATTGCTTTGTAATACATCACATACTTAGTGTCATGTCACTCTGCTATCTAATGCAGTTCCAGTCACGTCAGTGCTAAAATTCATTAATTCATTGATGTAGTTGAATTATTTTTTGCGGTGCCATATCAGCTTGTGTGATGAATTACTTACGTGGTTAATTCTTTTTGAACCTGTAGATATTAAGTGAGCTCAACATACAAATGCCATATCAATTTCTTTTCACAATGGCTGCTATAAATTTTGCAGAGCAAGTTTAATTTTCTCCGTCAATCCACCAAATTGAATATATCATTTGCTCCGGTCCAAAATAGCTGGTGATACTTTTAGAAATCGAGCACTGCTGATGTTTTTTTAGTCCATAATTAGCCTTCTTTAACGTAGTTTCTGAAGTGAATACCGTCACTGTCTGGATGATATGGAAGTTATCTCCTTGTACATGTAACAAAATTCAATATTTAATTTGCCTTAGGTTACATTTTCTTGCCTTTTGGTTTGTGGCATCCAAATAATTGGAAACTGTAATGAGATTACGAAAGGTTTACCATGTGATACCTTGATGACTCTCTTATGTGTTCGATTATGCTGAAGCTTACTTTTTGTACCTGTTGGTGGAATACGATAGTATCACATAATCATTTTCTTAGTTTTTTTTGGGGGGGGATATGGATCCATGTTGCCTGGTAGTGTGAATTGGAAAGGATAGTTTGAAATTTGTTTGATCACGGGCAAGTTTCTAAGCTGCTAATTGTAGTTTAGTATCTCAGGGGGATTTTAGTGAAACATAGAAATTGAGCTGCTAATGGTCTGGTCTTTTGATGGTTGCCTAATGGCCAACATGAAAACATAATGGTGATTTTCAGTGATGCCAGTCATGATTCTAGAAATCAAGCATACTAACATAGAAATTGAGCAGCTAATGGCCCGGTCTTTCGACGGTTCCATAATGGATCCATGCATACAACTTCTGGTCAGTTGTTTGTCGCATCAACATTTCTACAACATCGACTGATGAACTGAAAATGAATATTCAGTTTTCTAACAATGTTAATCTATGATTTCTATCTGAGAACTGAGATGCTACACATAATTGTGATGCACACAGCTCTAAGGTAATTAATATATGTGGTAGACAATGATGTTCTGTTCAATTTTGTCATAATGTTAAGCTGTAGATACTTGTGCTGCTGCTCTGATTTTTTGTTTCTTTTTTGGGAAAATGGTGTTGCAGCCATGGAGAAGAATATGTTGCAGCAAGAGATTGTTTCCTGATTTAGAAACAAAGCTCTTTGCCTGCAAAGGTTCAGATTACATTTGAGGTATTCTTGTGCTTGGTGAACTTATGGAGCCAGGCTTAGCATACACTTTTGATGCCATTTTCCGATGAAAATTATAAGGTGCTCAGCTTTCCTATGGGGCACATATACTTCCAATGTTTTATTCGTCAAATAAAAAAACTACTATAACTAAGAGTAGGACATGGAAGAGATTACCTCCTTCAACTTCAACAGGCTCACCATTGTTCAATACACCATCAACGAAACAACCATCCAACTATATTTAGCATGTTGTGGCCAGCGAAAAATTAATAAGGATTGTGTGAGGTGTAACCTTGATTATTTGCACCCACAAGCAGGCCTTCCGTATTTTGATTCCACATCCCCCTATGTAGCCGATCACTATTTTCATCATCATCCTCGGGTACAAATTCATCTATATGCATGCGTGCACGGTTCATTGGATCCTCACACAGATTGTACATCATCATTAAAACACGACAATGCATGAAATAATACCTTCTGCTTGGGATGCAATTGGTGCATTTAGGTCGTCCGACACTTTATTCTTTTGCGCCCTCCTCTCTCGTCTCTTCCTGTTCCGCTCATTCCTCAGCTCAGTTGTCATTGATGCATACCATTCTTTCTCTCTCTGCCTCTTTCGGGCATTCTTGTCACCAACTTTAGTACCTAGCACGTCAGCAACAATACATTATTTCAACCGCCACACTCGTGATTAAACAAGAATTTCCCTTGGATTGTTGCATTACCTTGAGCACTAATGTTTGTGAGATCACCAAGAGGTGTCCTACTCTGGCTAGCACTTGATAGATCCATCGGCACTTAATGCTCAAATGTCCTTAACAAAAAAATCACACCCTCAGCATCCATGCACACACAAAAACGTCAACTCAAGGCAGGTTATGAAACATAGCGAGCATACTTACTTGTCCCCTCTGATCTTCACCCAAGCCCTGGCATGCTGTTTGGCTGCGTGGGGAGAGTTCTTCCTCCAAACACAATCCCGACTCCTACAATTTGAAGTAAGTGCATCCAACATGATGCCAAGGGTACAAAAATCATGTGCATATCCACAAAGCTAGACTCAAAGTTAAACAGTCAGCAGCATAGGGTTACAACATTTGAATATGAAATAGTAAGCGTCATTCGAATAGGAATCCCGTGTGACTTGCAAGTGACACCTTCTAATCAGTTTGCATTTTCATGGGACGAAATCATCACATGGAATAAACGAAAACATGATGCCAAGGCCTAGATGCACATGGATATAGCACATGCGATGGCCCCTGTGTCTGCCAACATCCATGGAAGTATATATGTGACAAAAAGCAAATCAGAGTACGGGATCGGGAGAGGAACTCGATGTGGTTGTGATTTCACATATGTGTAGATGAAATCGCAAAGTAGAGTGGATGGCGTGTTGCTGGAGGTGAGGGTGCGCTGGCGTTGTTGCTGCAGGGTGAGGGCCGGGCGCCGATCCTGAAGATAAGAACGCCAACGTCGGTCCTCCGGGGAGGTTTAGGTGAGGGCGCCGATGTCGATCCGAGCAGTGGTGCGGTGTAGGTGGGGGCGCCGGCTGCTGGATTGAAGGGCGCGCCGGCGTTATTGGAGGTATGGACCGGGGGCCGATCCTGGAGGCGTGTGAGGGCGTCGGCGTTATCTGAGCGGCGGCGATGGGAGTAGAGCGTAGGGTTTTACGATGCGGTATAGGTTTTCTTTTTTGCGGAAGGTGTGGTATAGGGTTCGGTAGCGGCGTTTGTGCGGTTGTTTTATCGGAGTTGAAGCGATGTGACCGGTCAAGTGCGGGGAAAATTGGATGGCGCCAGGAGGAGAGGCAGACCCATTGTGGGGGAGCGAGGTATACTACGTACTATTTTTTGTCTCCTTTCTAAACTTTTTAGGAGTAGAGATAAGTTTTGTTGTCATCATTCTGGTGAGCAACCATGCATCGATGGTAACCTCTAGTGTGACTCTTTGGTTTACTGTATTTGTAGAAGCATTACAAATTCAGAATACAAAGACAAATGCTAATACGATCTATATACGTACAATTGCAGGTGGGGTGGGTTGCGGATAGCCGCAAACCCACAAAGCCGGTCACATTCAATTTGTTGCGGGTTAGTGGCTGCCCACAAGCTTAACTATGCGGGCAACAGATGCTTCGTGGACTTTGCGACATAAACATGTGATCCCGCAAATCCCACATGTAGACATTGCTTCCTGCACCATATACTCTGCAATCCCCATATCAGAAGAGAAATCAAGGAGAGGAAGACGGAGAATATAGCTTGCCGTGGATGGCTCCTGCCGCTGGCCGTGTTCCCTCGCTAAGGAGCAGCTGTTGAGTGGTGTTGTGCTTGCAGCGAACCTCGGAGCATGCCGCCGGCGGCAGCGGAGTACGACGCCATGGTCAGGCCACCTGGTGGCAACCTTGCACGCTCTGGTAGGGATGTCGACTGCAGCGGGGAGGGGATTTTGACGAGGGTCGGGCGAGGATGTGAACAGCAACAGTGGTCAAGCGTTGACGTCGGGTAGCGGCGGCGGCCGCTAGGTTTCACGTGGGTTTTTGTGGGACTTTGCGGCTTCGTGCTCCCGTCCGCGGGCTTGGCGGCCTGGCCTATGTTGAGCCACGAAACCTTTGCAGTTGGGCTGCATCAGTCGCAAGCTGCAACTTTGCGGGGCGGGTTTGCGGTCTGGTATAAGAACCCGCCCCGCCTTATACGTGCAGTAGTGTAAACAAAGGGACATGCATCAATCATCTTGCCATGTGACCTATAGAATCTACAACAATGATAATAGGTAATGAAAACATTTATGTTTAAGAATCATGGCAAGGCAAGATAGATAGATTGAGATGTCCCTCACCATCACGATCTCCCATCAAAGAAGAGAACTGAATAAGAGGTGCATTGTAAGGAACAAGAACTTTGGAACTGAATAAGAGGTGCATTTTAAATCCCAATGTTCTTCATGTGCATGTCCACAAATCTGGACCCAATGTTTACGAGTAAGACAATGCAATCCCAGAATCCCATCATTCGAATAGGAAACAGCAAGCAACTGTTGGATATATGCCCTAGAGCCAATTGGATTGGATTCACTAATGGGCTTGATGGATTTGATCCATTAGGGTACTAGAGTCTTAATGGGCCGCAAAGGTTGAAAGGCCCATCAGTGACCTCTATATATACAAAGGTGGGGAGAAGGGAAAACCCTAATCATTGCTACAGTACCGCCACCGCTACAGTAGCCGCGACGCTACAGTAACCCGCGGTGAACAGTAACCGTGGGTGAATAGTGATTTCTGCAGCCCCTCCTCCATCTATATATCCTCCAGTTCGTGATCGTTCGTGAGGTGCTAGTACATTTACGATCGGCATTCCTTCCCCGTACGTGTGGATACCTTGGAGGTGCTACGTTTGGAGCACAAGGACGAACCGGACGTGAAGGACAAGGTGGACGTGAGCAACTGCACTGTCTGCTACCTCGACGCGTTCGTCTTCATCGAGACGGTTCCGCTGCAACTGCGCGTCTAGTGGTAATCCCGTGATCTCTGACAGCAGCAGTTCCTGTTTTGCGGGGAAAATTTTGTTTGTGCTAGCGTAGCCCCCCCGTATCCCTTCAGTGGTACCAGAGCCGTATCTGCTAAGTTTTAGATTAGGGATGTGTGCATATGGAGATATGCAGATGTAGATCAAAGTTTTGATTGGCTTCGTGTTCTTGTCGTGATGGTCGTGTAACGAATTACTCCTACCGGCCGGAATTCCGCCATCGGAGTTAAGTGATACACGTAAATCCAGTCACAACGAGAAGGAGATCAATTGGATTGAGCGAATCGAAGCTAGGTCAAGTGCCAGGCGCATGGGATGCGTGGCGGCGGCAGATTGGATCTGCTACCGGCCCGGGAAAACCAGAAAACATGCTGTTCGGTAAAACAGTCATAACTTTTCGTGGTTAACTCGGATGAAGACGTTTTCTATACGAAAATTGATCTACAGAAAATTTTATACATGTGATAAACCAGCTATGCTGGTCTCGGCGAAATTAGTTTTGCCAAATTCGGCTTGCAAGATGGGTTTTCGGGCGTTTTAAGTTTGGACGTCGGAATTACGATAATCTGTTTTGCAGTTTTTGTGATCGGTATGGCCTATATGTGTATGTGATGCATGTGTGTAATTTTTTCGTGACCTGCGTGTCACGCGTACGGCAATACGGCTGGAGCCACATGTATTGTCAAAATTAATGTAATGGTCTGCGTATCAATTTGTGATGATCTAATACGCGATTGTGTAACTTTCATTACTAGCACGCGTTAGATAGTTCTTGGAGGACTCATCACATGGAGGATGGCACACACAGATCATGGAGATGGAGATCAACATGATGTACAGGTCAATGGAGATGGAGATCACCATGTGACAATAGGCCATACCGTGTTACAACTGTGTGAATGTCGTTCTTACCGTTCTACTTTTACATGCGACAATGTTATTTTTCTTGCGTGTGATGTTACGAGTAGAACGATCCCTTTGGAATTTTAAGTTAACATGCCCTCCCAACACTTGCCACCGTCCCACGTCTCGTACAATTAGTGGTGGGTCTATGAAATTAGGGTGCCACTAGTTTTCCTTGACTAGACGGGTTTGTATCGGATACTTACACGCATAAGTGTTGGTTTGCTTATCAAAGTCATCTTAACGGTTAAGGACTTTGGGGCATAAAGGTTGGGAGCCTAGACATAGAGATGTCACCCAACAACAGGAGTCATATGTGATATGATTAGCAAAGAGTTGCTTACCGATCTACCTTGTTTACTAGCGGTGACGCAAAAGCTCACTAGTAGACTTGTTAGTTGTGGATTCTGAATCACTAAGTATCAATGTGGGGATATTGATTTTAGTGGGAGTAAATTCTTTTATTTTACTCAGTCATGGATATTTTGTCTTAGTATTTTGCATTTATTATTTTGTTGTAGATGGCACCTAGTAAGGAATTTTCTTTGCGTACAATCCTTGAGAAGGACAAGTTGAATGGAACAAACTATACGGATTGGATCCGTAACCTTAGAATTATTCTCAAGGCTGAGAAAAAGGAAGAGGTTCTAGACACCCCTTTACCAGAGGAGCCTGATGAAAATGCAACACTCGCTGAAAAGAACGCTTACAAGAAAGCATGGGATGTCGATCTTGAAGTGGGCTGCCTTATGCTTGCGTGTATGGAACCTGACTTGCAAATGCAGTTTGAGTCAGTCCATGTGCACGATATGGTCGTGGCACTCAATGATATGTTCGCCACACAGGCTAGGACTGAAAGGTTCAATGTCTCTAAAGCCTTTGTGGAGTGCAAATTGGCAGAAGGCGCGCCAATAGGACCACATGTAATCAAAATGGTTGGTTACGTTCAGAGGTTGGAGAAGCTAGGTTTCCCACTGGGCAAGGAGTTGTCCACTGACTTCATTCTCACGTCTCTTCCGCCTAGCTATGGGAACTTCATCTCGAACTACCATATGCATGGGGCGGAGAAGGGCTTGAATGAACTATGTGGTATGCTAAAGACAGCAGAGAGTGACATCAAGAAAGGCGCTGGCAGCAGTCATGTGATGGCAATCCAAAATAAGCCGACCTTTAAAAGGAAGGGCAAATCTTGGAAGAAGAAAGGCAAGGCCAAGGATAAGATCCCCATGCCAAACCAGGCACCCAAGGCTAGTCCAGCTGCCAATGCTGAGTGTTTTCATTGTAAGGAAATTGGTCATTGGAAAAGAAACTGCAAGCTGTACCTAGCTTCTTTGAAGAACAAGGGAAGTAAGGGTACTTCCACTTCAGGTACACTTCATGTTTACGTTACAGATCATATTTTCCTCGCTGATACTGTTATTAATTCTTGGGTATTTGATACCGGATCGGTTGCTCACATTTGCAATTCGACACAGGGAATGATAAGAAGTAGAAGCGTTGAAAGAGGAGAAGTTGATTTCCGCGTGGGCAATAATGCAAGAGTTGCTGCGTTGACCGTCGGGATGATGCAACTCCACCTCCCATCAGGATTTATTATGGAGTTGAATAATTGTTATTTTGTTCCTAGTTTGAGTCGAAACATTTTATCCCCTTCATGTTTGATGAAGGATGATTATTCATTTGCGAGTGAAAACAATGGTTGTGTGATCTCTAAGGATAATATGTTTGTGGCTTGTGCATCCATTGTGAATGGCTTATTTGTTTTAAATCTTGATGATTCACCTATCTGTAACATAAGTGCTAAAAGGTCTCGACCTAATGATTTGAGTCCTACCTACATATGGCATTGTCATTTGGGTCACATCAGTGAAAAGCGCATGAAGAAGCTCCATAACGATGGACTTTTAACTTCGTTTGATTTTGAATCCTACGAGACATGTGAAGCTTGTTTGCTAGGCAAGATGACCAAGATGCCTTTCTCAGGTTTTCCTGAGAGAGCCTCAGACTTACTGGAACTCATACATACGGATGTGTGCGGACCAATGAGTACGACAGCTAGAGGTGGATACCAATACTTCATAACGTTCACTGATGATTTAAGTAGATATGGTTATGTCTATTTAATGAAGCACAAGTCTGAAACTTTTGAAAAGTTCAAAGAATTTCAGAGTGAAGTAGAAAATCAATGTGGCAAGAAAATCAAGACCTTGCGATCTGATCGTGGAGGTGAGTATTTGAGCCACGAGTTTAGCAGTCATCTAAAGAGTTGCGGAATTGTTCCACAACTTACGCCACCTGGAACACCTCAAAGAAACGGTGTATCCGAGCGACGTAATCGAACCTTGTTGGACATGGTCCGATCAATGATGAGCCAGTCGGACCTACCATTATCATTTTGGGGTTATGCTCTAGAAACCGCAGCTTTCACTTTAAATAGGGTACCTTCTAAGTCCGTAGTTAAGACACCATATGAGATGTGGACTGGTAAGACTCCCAGTTTGTCTTTTCTAAAAATTTGGGGTTGTGAGGTTTATGTGAAGAAACTTCAATCAGATAAATTAACACCTAAATCGGACAAGTGCATATTCGTGGGATATCCAAAGGAAACCTTGGGATATTATTTCTATAACCGGTCAGAAGGCAAAGTGTTTGTCGCCCGGAATGGTGTTTTCTTAGAGAAAGAGTTTCTTAAAAGAGAAAAATGTAGACAGAAGGTGTATCTTGAAGAAGTTCAAGATGAGCCGCTTGGCCAAGATCTCATAAGTGATGCTAATGTAGCTGAACGAGTTGAGATGCCCGTGGCAAGAGAAGCACCACCACAACCACGAAGGTCTGAAAGGGCACGTCGCGCAACTGATAAGCTCAATCTCATGATCACGGGAGAGCGCGACATATTGTTGTTAGACAATGATGAACCTATGACATATGCGGAAGCAATGATGGACCCAGATTCTGAGAAATGGCAAAGTGCCATGAGATCCGAAATAGATTCCATGGATGACAATCAAGTTTGGAACTTGGTTGACCCGCCAGATGGTGTTAAACCCATAGAGTGCAAATGGATCTATAAGAAGAAGAGAGACATGGATGGAAATGTTCACATCCATAAAGCTCGACTTGTTGCAAAAGGTTTTCGACAAGTTCAAAGAGTAGACTACGACGAGACATTCTCACCCGTAGCGATGCTTAAATTTATTCGGATCATTCTAGCTATAGCTGCATATTTCGATTATGAGATATGGCAGATGGATGTCAAAACAGCTTTCCTAAATGGAAATCTGACTGAGAATGTGTATATGACACAACCCGAGGGATTTGTTGATCCAACCAATGCTAGAAAGGTGTGCAAACTTCAAAAGTCCATTTATGGATTGAAGCAGGCATCTTGGAGTTGGAACCTTCGCTTTGATGAAGTGGTCAAAGGGTTTGGCTTCATTCAGAGTGAAGAAGAGCCTTGTGTTTACAAGAAGGCAAGTGGGAGCTCTGTAGTACTTCTAATCTTGTATGTGGATGACATATTGCTGATTGGAAATGACATTCCTATGCTTGAGGCTACTAAGACCTCATTGAAAAATAGTTTTTGGATGAAGGACTTAGGTGAGGCGGCATACATTTTGGGCATCAAAATCTATAGAGATAGATCAAAAAGGCTTATAGGATTAAGCCAAGACACTTACATTGATAAAGTGTTGAAAAGGTTCAACATGGAAGAGGCGAAGAAAGGGTTCTTGCCTATGTCACATGGCATACATCTTAGCAAGACTCAGTGTCCTTCGACAACTGATGAGCGGGAACGCATGAGTAGAATACCGTATGCTTCGGCCATCGGATCTATTATGTATGCAATGATATGTACACGTCCAGATATTTCGTATGCACACAGTGTTACAAGCAGATACCAATCTGATCCAGGTGAGGGTCACTGGACAGCGGTTAAAAATGTTTTTAAGTACTTAAGAAGGACTAAAGGCATGTTCCTAGTCTATGGTGGTGAGGAGGAGCTCGTTGTAACGGGTTACACCGATGCTAGTTTCCAAACTGACCAAGACGATTCAAAGTCGCAATCAGGATACGTATTTACGATAAACGGTGGAGCTGTGAGCTGGAAGAGTTCCAAGCAGGAGACAGTGGCTGATTCTACAACAGAAGCCGAGTACATCGCGGCTTCGGAAGCTGCAAAGGAGGGTGTTTGGATAAGGAAGTTCCTTTCTGAACTTGGTGTGTTTCCGAGTGTCTCTAGCCCATTAGATCTTTATTGTGACAACAATAGGGCTATTGCGCAAGCGAAGGAGCCAAGGAACCACCAAAAGAATAAACATGTACTGCGGAAATTTCATCTGATACGAGAGATCGTTAGACGAGGTGATATCAAGATATGCAAAGTACACATGGATTTGAATGTTGCAGATCCTTTGATAAAACCCCTTCCACAGCCTAAGCATGAGGCGCACATGAGAGCTATGGGTATTAGATACATTCTAGATTAGCTCAAGTGCACGTGGAAGAATGTTAGAAATATGTCTTATAAGGAATCATAGAGATGATTATATTTCATTATATCCATGACACTTTGTTCTTTTATTTGAATATCCATGAAAGACAACTTGTATTTGATTGGCAATTATGTGAATTGTTTGTGAAACTCTTTTACTTGTATGGTTATTCAAAAGTTGTCCCTAGTATGAGTTAATGACTAGCACATGTATTAGTTGATGACTATGTTTCACAAGTCATGAACATGGAGATGTATAACTAATAATGTGGGCACATGTATGACATGGGGCTGGACTGACCCAATTTGAGACTTTGTTATATAGTTCTCTGTTTACACAACGCATACGCTATGTCCTTAGACTTGAGATTGTCACATGTACTCAAGATGTGAATTGACCTACTTAGGGGCTATCAACCGCTACTCCGTAACTGGGTAGTTATAAAGGTGGCTTTCGGGTTTGTCAGGAAGCATGCTGTGAGGCATGGTCAATCAAGATGGAATTTGCCCCTCTCTACTTGAGAGAGATATCTCTGGGCCCCTCGAGTGACTAGATCAAGAAATGCATGGCCGTGCTGGGTTAAGAGTTAACCTCTTTTAAAGGATCCGAATCACGGTATCGAGAAAGAGAGGTCAGCTTGGAGCTAGACCAAATATCGTGAGGCAAAGGGAATAGCATGTATGAAACGATGTGTGGTTCGTCTGATAAGATCTTTACGTATGCATAGGAGTTGACACGTCTTGCTAGAGACCGCTATCAACTATTGGTCGAGTAGGAGTACTCAGGCCATGTCTATGTGTGCGTGAACCTATAGGGTCACACACTTAAGGGGTTTGGAACATTAGAAAGCTTGCGTATGTGATTGTCTCTAGTGCAAGTGGGAGACTGTTGGATATATGCCCTAGAGCCAATTGGATTGGATTCACTAATGGGCTTGATAGATTTGATCCATTAGGGTACTAGAGTCTTAATGGGCCGCAAAGGTTGAAAGGCCCATCAGTGACCTCTATATATACAAAGGTGGGAGAAGGGAAAACCCTAATCATTGCTACAGTACCGCCGCCGCTACAGTAGCGATGACGCTACAGTAACCCGCGGTGAACAGTAACCGTGGGTGAATAGTGATTTTTGCAGCCCCTCCTCCATCTATATATCCTCCAGTTCGTGATCGTTCGTGAGGTGCTAGTACATCTACGATCGGCATTCCTTACCCGTACGTGTGGATACCTTGGAGGTGCTACGTTTGGAGCACAAGGACGAACCGGACGTGAAGGACAAGGTGGACGTGAGCAACTGCACTGCCTGCTACCTCGACGCGTTCATCTTCATCGAGACGGTTCCGCTGCAACTGCGCGTCTAGTGGTAATCCCGTGATCTCTGACAGCAGCAGTTCCTGTTTTGCTGGGAAAATTTTGTTTGTGCTAGCGTAGCCCCCCGTATCCCTTCAGCAACATGATGCATAGGGTTAGGGCATTCCAATGGGAAACAGCAAGCAACACGATGATTAGGGTTAGGGCATTCGAATAGGGATCGCGTTGCTTGCTGTCAGGTGACATTTTCTAATCAGTTTGCATGGGTTTCTAATCAGTTTGCATGGGATTAAACTCTGAGGTATAGGGATACAACACATAAGTACGTGAGGATCGGGACAGGAACTCGACATGTGTGGTTGGGATTTCACATACGTGTAGATAAAAGAAGTGGAGTGGACGGCATGTTGCTAGAGGTGAGGCGCTGTTTTTGCCGGAGGGGCCGGTCGACGATCCTGATGGTGGGCTCGAGAGTCGGCCGACGATCCGGTGTCGACGGCGTACGTGTTGCCGGAGTGCACGACGGGCGACGATCCGACATGCGCGCGTGCGGTGTAGGTGAGGTCGCTGGCGTGGAGGGAGGAGGCCGTCGATTAGGTGTCGACGACGTGTTGCCAAGGTGCACGGCGCGGCGTTGATCAAAGCCGGGCGACGATGGCGGCGTTGTTCCGAGCGGCGCGGTTTAGGGTTTCCTGAGCATCATGCGTGATCCCAGCGAGGCTCGCGGGGGTGTTTTTTTGTTAGGTTTGGCGTGGCGCGCAGGGGCGTAGGAGGAACCGACGGCTGTGAGATGCTGATCGTAGGGTGAAAATTGGATGCGTGGGGGCGCCGCGGCAGGCCCATCATAGGAGGAGCGCCGACCCATCGCAGGGGAGCAAGGTATACTGCAATATTTTGTCTCCTTTTTGAACTTTTTAGGAGTATATAGAGATAAAGGAAAGTATATATATATATATATATATATATATATATATATATATATAGGACATTGATATTCACCACGCTGCGTGCTGAATATTATTGAGCACCTTCTGTGTGCCATGGACGGAGAACTAGTGAGCTCTGTTAATGACTGAAATTTTGTTGCATGATGCATCTATTTTTCATGGTAATCAATGCTGAATTGATCTCTCCCGCCACCACTACAAGAAACTATTTAATCTGTGACACAATCATTCTGTCACGGATTATTGAAAATTCGTCGCAAATTAGTGTCCGTGACGATTTAAATTTTCATGGTGGAATGGACGTCATTGATTAAATCGGTCGACGTTTCTTAATAAACGTCACGGCCTGTGATGTATCTGGATCGTCACAAAGTAGCCCGAGGCTCATGCAGTCCAACCCCTAACCCACTATCTGTGACGAAATAAATCGACACGATTGCTGCTGACTTGGATGTGACATGGCTGCTGACTTGGATGTGACGTGGCTACTGATGTGGATTCCACGTGGCTGCTGACGTGGCTGCCACGTGGCTGGTGACGTGGCTGCCACGTGGCTGCTGACGTGGATGACAGAGATGACGTGGCCAATGACATGTCTTGCTGATGTGGAATTTTAGAACTCCTGGGCTAATGGGCCCATTTTAGAAGTGGGCCACATTGTGACCCAAAATTTCAGCCCATCGAAACCATTTCAGACCAAATACAATCAAATTCAGCCCACTTCAACCGATAAAATAAATACAACAGCCATTTCAGCCCAAATACATACAACCCGTCACATTTTAACCAACAAAATAAATAGAACAGCCATTTCAGCCCAAATACAATCAAATTCAGCCCAGAAGACAATCACATAATTTTCTCTAATTTAACATTTGTATCTTCTCTAGTTTCATTTTGCATCAGAAGCATCATAACACAAAAATCTGTTGCATAGTTGCATCAGTAGCATCTATACAGCAGCAAAAATGAAGCTCCACAAACAGAAGCAAGGCGCACAGAAGTATGAACCAACAAAAAACTCTATATAGCAGCCACATCTTGCATCAGAAGCAAGGCAAGGCCAACAAAAAAGACATGCTGGTCGCCAGGATGACTGAAGCATCAGTTGTAGATCACACCATGAGCCAACAACTTCTCACCATCAGACATGCAGATTCTGCAATTTGGACTTCTCTCTTGAGCAGCTACAGACTGACACTAAAATGCCATACCTGCATCTGATCAGTGTAAATAGATCAACTCAAAAATGGATTATAGTAACTAGTAACAGTAAGTACAATAGTAGCTACTTGTAATCAATATCACACAAAAATCTGACACTAAAAATGCAGCAACATTCCATTTTTGTCAGCATCACAATCTGAGACAATAATCAATAATCTCACAGGTTGGACAGCTGCTGAACATATCAACACTTTTATCCTAGATTTCAATATCACAGGCTCAACATATCAACACTTCTTTCTCAGATTTCAATATCACAAATAATTATGGTGAAAATTCTGAAATTTCTCATTCAAATAATTTAGAACTGCATGTCTTACATAAATAATTTAGAACTCCACCATCTTAGCTCAGTGCAACCCAAGCATTACAACTCTCAGCTTATTAACTAGGTAAATAGGTATCGTCTACTTCTCATGGACATGTGCCATGGACGCCCAGCAACAGCATGTCACCATCTTCGTCTGTGTGCAATAACAACTGATCCATCTCACTTCATGTCACCATCTTCTTTGTCTGAAGTTGCCTCCGAGCAGCCGAACCTGAAAATCATAAAAATCAAATTGCTAGAGAAGATGGACTTTAAAAAATCATGATCTGACCATGGTACAAGTTTCATTTCACACAAAATATTCTAAATTAGTTGTTGCTAGAGAAGATGGACAGCAGTATAACAGCAAATTGCTAGAGAAGATGGACTTACAGTTATTCATCATCACTATCGACCTTCATTTCAGCACGACCTTCTTCATCGCTGCAGTACTCCAAAAGTGTGTCATCTTCATCTTCCTCACCACCACTGACTTGTGCTTCTTCGTCTCTATCTTTCATGAACCGAGCAATATCATCAGCTTCAAACATAAGGCCTTGTTCATCAACTCTATTTAAGGGCTTATCAGTTGTAGTGCTTGAAACTGGTTCTCATGTACCATCCTCTTCATAGCACTCATCCTCTTGATATGCAGGAGTATTGTAGTGTACAGATTCGATTTCCCTCACATTGAAAAGATGCCTATGGTCAAATGATTGGACAACTTGCCAATTTTTTCCCAACTTGGTGTCTGGTAACTAGAAGACCTTTCTAGCCTGAGTGGCCAAAATGAAAGAATCATTCTTGTACCATAGACTTTGAATATTGATGCTTTTAAAAAAACCATCATATTGAAGTTCAGTTTTCTTCCCATCCAGTTTATACCAGTCACATTTAAACAGCACCACTGACCTATCATCCTCTGGATATTCTAACTGCACTATCTCTTTCAGGGTTCCAAAGAAATCAATGAGCTCATTATTATGTGAGGCTAGTGCCAGTACACCACTATTTTGTGTTTTCTTGTTGTTGTCTCGATCAACAGTATTGAAGCGAACACCATTCACTATGCATGAGGTGTATTTCTTGACTCTGAAATCAAGACCACATGCCAAGGTAAATACATCATCATCTATCTCTTCTTGACCATCATTCCTCAACTTCATGATCTTTCATGCAACACACAGCACATCAAAATCTATACTTTAAAATATGGTTACCTAAAATATTGTGGGAGTAAACTCACATGGTTCTTGAACCAAGTCTGGAATCCTAGCCGGGCTATTTTTTCAATGTTAGCCACCCCTTTGTCTCTAATTCTTCTCTGAACATTCTGCATATATAAAAGACAAAACTAAGCATATGCAGAAGACACAAAGCTGTCATACAGAATAATAATGGTTAGAACTTACGTGACATATTTTTCAGCTTGACTAGAGTTGTTCAGCACATGCCACACCATTTGATAAAAGCAATCTTCATCATATACAAGGTCAAGCGCCGACATAAAATGAACTCCATGCCCAAAAACGTCAACACCATAGGCCTCTTCATTAGAAAAACCTATGTTCCTTGGTTCCCGATTAAATCTTGTTTCAACACCATCCAAGTATCTAGAGCAAAATGTCAAACATTCATCGGCAATATATGCCTCGGCTATAGACCCTTATGGTCGTGCCCTGTTCCTCACATAGCGCTTCAAAGTATACAACCACCTCTCAATTGGGTACATCCACCCATACTGCACAGGGCCTCTGAGCAAAGCCTCATCAGGTAAATGTACAGCAAGGTGCATCATCACATCAAAAAAAGCCGGGGGGAATATTTTCTCAAGTTTCACCAGAATTATAGGGATCTCTTTCTTCATTTCAGCCAACACATCCTTGTTAAGGGTTTTGCTGCAGAGTTCCCTGAAAAACTTCCCTAATTCTGCTATTGCTTCATAGATATCCTTGTCCAAAAATCCTCTCATAGCAGCAGGTAATATTCTTTGCAACATGATATGACAATCATGCGTTTTGAGGCCTAGTACCTTGGTTCCATCAGCATTTATACATCTTGAGATACTGGAAGCAAAGCCATCTGGAAACTTTACCTCTCTTAGAAAATCACAAAAGGCCTTCTTTTTTTTCTTTCGACAAAGTATATCGAGCATGTGGCATTTCACATGAATCTCCATTCTCTTTAAATTGCAACTCCTTTCTAATTCCCAGATCTTTCAAATCAAGCCTAG
The DNA here is from genome assembly GCA_036936925.1 of Cenchrus fungigraminus. NCBI lineage: Eukaryota > Viridiplantae > Streptophyta > Magnoliopsida > Poales > Poaceae > Cenchrus > Cenchrus fungigraminus. The sequence goes on from CM072770.1 coordinate 78,294,606, forward strand.
CTTTAACTGTGTCCTTTCTCTTCCTAAGTATACTGAGAATTGTCGCAATCAGGCTCTCACATATGTTTTCCTCGATGTGCATGACATCGAGATTGTGCCTTAACTTCAATTTATGCCAGCATGGCAACTTCCATAAACACATCATGCGGCTCCATGTTTTCACATGAGCACCTTCAGAGTTAGAGCGTTTCCTTTTCCCACATACTTGCGGATTCATTGCTTTCTCCAATTCAGCTAACAGCTCTTCCATAGTGAATTGACCTGGTAGCTCATCACTTTCATGAAGGTCGGCAAACAGATTGTTTCTCTGCAATGGATGTCCCTCTGGAAGGAAACGGTAGTGTCCAAAATAACCAATTTTGCTCCTTAGGCCGTAGGAAAGAGGTTGCTTGTCACAGTGAGTACATGCAAAATAACCTTTTGTGGTACGACCTGAAAGAGTGCTCAAAGCAGGGTAATCATGGATGCACCACAAAACTGCAGCATGAAGGTCGAACATTTTGCGAGTATTGGCATCATAAGCACGCACACCTTTCCAAAGCTCAATCAAATCTTCCACCAGAGGCTCCAAAAACACATCAAAATCCTTCCCGGGGGATTTAGGACCTGGTATAAGCAAAGCCATAATAAAGTTTGACTCCTCCATGCATGCCCAATGTGGAAGGTTGTATGGCACCACAAACACAGGCCACATGCTGTATTTTGTGTTCTATTCTGAAAATGGGTTGAACCCGTCAGTAGCAAGGCCAAGCCTGATGTTTCTTGCATCTCTAGCAAATTCCGGATATTCTTTGTCGAAATCTTGCCATGCATCACCATTAGCTGGGTGACTCATTTCCTTCTCACTAGGCTGTCGCTGTCGGTCGTGCCATTGTGCTAGTAGTGATGCTTCTTTGGTTGCAAAGAGCCTCTTCAGCCTAGGTGCTAGTGGAAAATGCCTCAACACCTTTTGTGGAATCTTCTTTCTTTCTTCATCCTTCCATCTCGAAAGACCACAAATGGGACACTTGTTAAGGTGGGCATATCTCTTTCTGAACAAAACACAATTATTGCCGCACGCATGTATCGATTCGTATCCAAGACCTAATTCCTTCAAAAGATTCTTTACTTCATTGTATGATTTGGGGAGTGCATTACCCTCTGGGAATGCTTCAGCCAACAACTTCAATATTGCAGAAAATGCAGAATTGCTTATCCTGTATAAGGACTTCATATGAGAAGGTTAACCACAAATGAGAACCTTGAAACTTGCTACAACCAGGATAAAGCTGACGCTTTGCCTCTCTCACGACTATTTTGAAAAATGACTCTTTGTCATGAGGGTCTGTTGCACCATCCTCGTTTTTTGCATCCTCATTTTCTCCATCCTTTCTTCCTTCTTCTGCTGCAGCATGTAGGTCTCCTATAAGGTTCCCCAAACGATTAGCACTGCCATCTTCTCCCACATTTTCCCCACAACCAACACCGCAATTCTCTCCCACATTTCCCCCATCACCACTGTCATGCACATCAATAGGGTGCTCAACAACATCTACATTGACATCCTCTACATGATGAAACCAAAGAGTATAACTACTATCCATACCATTCATCAAAATGTGCTTCTTCACAACAGGCTGACAGTGATACTTGTGATTCAGGCATCTTGAACATGGGCACAAAATCTCAACATTGTCACTGAATTTCTCTGCAACGAAGCTCATAAACTGTCTGACTCCATCAATGTGTTCAAGGAAAACAACCTTCCATGAACCCATCTTCTATCCATCTAATCAAGCATTACACAAAACACATAAATCAACACCTTTGCACCAATTCAAAGCTATAAATTTAACAAGTGAAGAAACAAATGTACCTTTCCTTGGCTGCAATGACATTGGGCGCCTTGGATGCGTCAATGGACTAGCAATGTTAGACGCATGGTCGCGCCATCCACCACCACGGGCTCGGGCACCACCACTGGAACAAGCACGTGCATTGTGGCGACCGGCGGGAGCATGAGGGGGATTCGGGATGCCACTGGTGTGGGAAGCTCGTGGTAGCGACGGGAGTTCAGGCGGAAGTGGTAGCGGGAGGTAAGGCGATGGCGGCGCTGCGGGATGGCGTGGTGGGCGGCAGCGTCATGGATGGCATTGGCATGGGCAGCAGCAAGATGCGGATGGTGGCGGTGGCGCGGACAAGGGAAAGCAGCAGGATGGTGCGGGGCGGCGGTTCTGGTAGGCAGCGGTGGCGCGGACAGGGAATCTCTGTGGTGGTGCGGGGCGGCGGCGCTGGTAGTCAGCGGCGGCGGCGGACAGGGAAGTCTCGGTCTGGATGGATGGGAAACTTCGATCCTTTTACTCTTCTGGGTAGATAGGTTGAAAAGAAATTAAATGTTAGACTTAGTCACAAACAGAGTGGTAGCCCAGTGGTAGAAGCGCTTGGGTTCAAGCGCGAGGTCTGGGGTTCGAGTCCCCTGGGCTGCAGGTTTTTCCTTTTTTTACGAGGAGCTCATGCCTTGGGTGAGGTAGCGCTTGCGTGGTAGTGAGGTGGGCCCTAGTGCTTGCGTGGCAGTGACGTGGCGCTCGCGTGGCAGTGAGGTGGCGCCTAGTTGAGGTGGCTGTTTTTTTTATTTTCTCATCATGACGAAACTGCTCAAACGTCGCAGCGTTGCGGGTCGGATTGCGACGAATTTAACAAATCATCGCGATATTTTTGGGTTCAATATCCATCAATGCACAATCGCGACGAAAAATAGGAATACATCATAGAATCGTGACGAATTTGACAAATCGTCGTAATGTTTTGGGCTTCAATATCCATCACTGCACATCCGTAATGAAAAATAGGAATACGTCATAGACGCAGTGCTCTTCGTGATGTTTTCTGAAAACGTCGTGAAAAGTGTGTCACAGATTAAATAGTTTTTTTTAGTGCACCATGGTTGTCGACGGCCTCCAGGCCGTTGTCCGCCCGGTCGTATTCTGTTAGCGTTTGTCCGTGTTTGGGTGTGCGTGCTCCGGCCTGCAATTGACAGCGCTGCCGGCTTGTAGCAGACCTCATCCTAGCTTCCACATGGATGTTGCGCTGGGAATTCTACTCAATACGGTGGCCGTCGCTATGCTTGTCTCCAGACCTCCGGCGAGCATATGAGCACAAATCTAACAGTCGTCTTTTTCATTGCTCTACCTGTTTTGCTTGTTGAACCTTAATTGACATTGATTACGGGGTGACCGCAACAGCAGGCTGTGTAGCCAGCTGTGTGTAAGACGGCATGCATGGACTCAGTAAAATATTTCATGGTGATATTAATAACATGCATGCATGCTGGCTGAGTTCTACGCATGCTAGAATAATGGTAGTATTTTTAGGACATACTATTACTAGTCATGCACTTTTGTTTGGTGCACGCATGGCATGAATGCTAGTCTGCATACTAGTAGTCGTGGTCATTTAGTGCATTTGCATGTTCTTACTTCATAGAAATATACAGTAGCAATTACCAGACATCATTTGACATCTTAATTGTTCAAAGAAGTAATATGGTAACATAAAGGAATAATTTACTCTGTTTGGCATCTTGTTCGATGACAATTTACTCATCCTCGATCGCAAGAAGTAAAAGTGATGCCTAGGCACGTTTTTACTTTGTTTTCATCTTGAATTGTAAAAAAATTTGAAAGCAACAAGGGATACATCTTTATCGTCAATTCAGCCTTGGGCGATTCCCTGCAAAGCTAATAACGACATAGCATGTCAATTTTCACCATGCACATAATCGTGATACATGTAAATTGGTGCAAGAGAGGGATTTCAAGAGATAGTTAAAACTTGCATGCAAATAAATTAGTGTGAGTAATTTGAGAGTGCATGTGTCATGTGTCATGGACGGAATAATCACCAAACAGTGCATGCATGTAAATTGGTGCAAGAGATGGATTTCAGGAGGCAGTTAAAACTTGCATGCGCGTCTATCACCATATGTGTCGTGTTACTGTGTGATTGCCAGATAATTTAGGCCAGGTAAAACTCGCTGACTTGCTTGCCTATGCATTGCGTACATGCAGTCTTGATTTATATTTAATACTATGAGAGATTTTAGGGGCAGCTAATTAACCCATACATGTGGGTGCTGAAGGAGTGGGTGCTGAAGGAGAGTTTTCAGCAAGAGAGAATTTAGGGAGCAACATGAATAATATTCAACGTAGGGAACACATTTTGAATGAGATATTGATTAACATATCTGGTGCTCTTTGGCTTTGTGTTTTACTCCGTTTTCATCAGAGGAAATAAAAACCATCCACTTTCTGATCAAGCAACTCATTTAATTACTTTCACAGGAAGCCGAACCCTGATACGCATCGGTGATGCTTCAGCGTGTGCTAGTCCTTCGGCAAGGCTCAATCGCACACGTGTGTGATCAGTTGCTTCGTTGGAGTAGGATGGCACCACAACTCACATATTTACTCCCTTTGGTTCTTGAGCACACAAAAACCACAAGTGTTTAAATTATTTTTTGTATAATTAGGAGTATTGTCACACCCTGAAATTCCCAAATTTCAGGATGTGAATAGGATGAAAATTTAAACAACGATTTTCTCTTAATTTTAAAATTTTGCCCCACATTTATTTTCTTTACAGGGAATATAGTACAGGAAAAAAACATTATTTGCTTTCTGAAAATAAATAAATAGCTTGATGTTTGTTGCACACATGCTGCTGCATTATTTTTGTTTGGTTGAATTCAAATTGATATTTGAATTCGATTGTTTGAATCCTTTAAAAAAACAACAAAAACCCTTTCCCTTTGTTGTTTTGTTGTTGCGGCCTGCTAACCAAAGTCCGGCGAAACACCTCGGACTCCACCGCTTAGCCCGCTTGCCACCCCTGAGCTCTGCAGCCCGCTCAACAGCTTGTCTTTCAGCCGGAAGTCTGTCGACACACCCTGGACTCTCCTACTCGTTCGCACAGCACCCTCAGCCCTGCAGCTCAGCCGTAGCCCGGCCCAACATCGGCCCAGCGCCAGTCCGTGTCCCGCGCCCCCTCTCCCGCGGTCGCCGACAGGTGGGGGCCACCTGTCATCCCCCACATTCGGTCGCGCCGAGCCGGACCCGAGCTCGGGTCCGAGCTGCACCGTCCCCGCGCCGTCTCTTGGCTCGCACGCTAAGAAGGAGCTCCCCGGGCCTATAAAAGGCAGCCGCTTCGCATCGCGCCGTCTTTCCCCCTCTGAAACCCTAGCCCCAAGCCCCGGCGCCGCCACCGCAAACCCTAGAGCTCGGCCGCCGCCGTCGATCTCCCGCTCCGCCGCCGTTTCGTCACCGTGGAGGTCACCGAGAGCATCCCCAAGAGGTGAGAAGGCAGGAAGTGCCATTTGTTTCCGTCCTCGCGCCTTGCTTCATCCGCGGGACCTCGCCGGAGTGGGCTCCGCTGTGAAGCTCCGCCTTTTCGAGTCGCGCGCCGTCGCCGTCGCGTCTCCGCCGTACCCGGTGCCCTAGATCGACCCCGCGTGTAGCCTGCTTCACCCCGGTGCCATCCTCGCACGAAATCGAGCATCCTAGCTCGAGTTCGGCTCACGCCAGTGCGTGCGCCGCTGTCCGCCGCCGCTCACCGCTGTGCGTCGCCGCCGCCCACCTCCTGTTTTGCCGCCAGCCATCCGATCCTGATTCGGCGGATCAGATCGCATCGGACCAGGGTCAACCGGTCGGTGTACCGATCAACCAAGCCATGCACTGCACTCTTTTGCAAAAGGACCCCTAGCTTTTCTCTGTTTCGTAAAAAGATCCACCTCAGTATAAAGATCCTCACGAATAGGTCCTTCTCTTTATGTTTTAACCCTGAGTTTCTATGTTTTAGCGCCCGAGGTCCAGATCTTAAGTTTTACACCGTAGACCTTCTGTTTTTACACGTAATCATGTTTGAGCCCTCAGTTTCTTGCAGTTTAGCCCCTGGAAGTTTAGATTTCCTGTAGTTTAGTCCCTGTACCTTGTTTTGGCCGTAGAATACACGTTTTAGCTCCGTTTTTAGCGTTCTTTATATCCACGCGATCGTATCGAAGTGTAGAACAGTTTTATGCCCCTGTTTTGTTCTGTTAACACTGTTTGGTGATTGTTTCTTATTTTATTCTATTGTATGCTTGTATGTCAATGATGTGGTGCGTAGAAGACGAACCGTACGTGGAATACGCTGAAGTTGAAGGATTTCAAGACCTTGAGCAGCAAGAAGCGTTGGTAGAAGGCAAGTCCTTGTTGCATACCCGTTTATCCTATTACAACATGCATTTTAATTACACTATTTATTTATTGCTTTGCATTAAATTGAAGGGTCCTATTATCTAAGGATTGACTAGCTTTGTTTATCCCTATGCCTTGATCAACCTGGGTTTATATTTATGTTGGGTAGACCTTGCTTAGTTGTTCAACTTGGGATCATGGTGGTTCTAATGAACAATAATGTTAATATTGCTTTACTGCTCTATGGTAGCTTCGCAGTCTCGAGAGAGGTTTATGCATTGCGCTGTCAAGTAACCTAGCGAGCAGCCTGCACTAGGGGATCTTTGTAAAGGCCTCGTAGCGTCACTATGCAATCACACCATGGTAGTGTGGTATGATGCTTGGCCGGCATCGCATGGTTGGGTTTAAAGTTCTTCGGGACTTTTACGCGACTTGTGGGTAAAGATGTACGACCTCTGCAGAGTGTAAAACTAACTAGTTAGCCGTGCTCACGGTCAAGGGCTGCCTGGACCCTCACATGAGTAAACTATGGAAGATGGACTAAACTTGTTGCATTTACTTTCATTCATGATGATGATGCTTATGTTAATCTCTGGGTTGGTATAAACTTACATTTGCTAGTAATTCAGCTTGCTTAATAAAACTTGATCAACTAAAATGCTGACCTGCTATGCAACCACAAGCTTCCACCATAAAGCCTTTGCATGTTGTTATAGCATTTTCCCTTGTTGAGTATGACATGTGCTCATGCTTGTTGTTATTTTACATTGCATCTACACAACCCGGTTGCTGCTCAGACGGACGTTTTGAAGACTTTCCTGGAGAGTTTGACGAGTTCTAGGCAAGCGTGCCACCAGTCAGCTGCCTGTGGAGACGTCCTTTTCTGCTGCTAGTACTCGCTTTTGTTACGATTATGAGACATTCGGTCATGTAATAAAGTTATAATACTTTTTTTACACTTTTGACACTGGTTTTGGTATTCACTGAGTCGATGCATGTGTGTAACTTGATCCTAGCGCACATGTATTCATTGCATTCGGGTTTGCCTTTAAATCCGGGTGTGACAAAGTGGTACCAGAGTTGTGTTGACTGTAGGATGTTAGCCTAGTTAGAAAATGGTCGAACTTAAAGATTATATTATCTTAGAAGCCATTCTTACTTCATGCTATGCTTTAATTCTATTTTTAATATACATATCCTTGCTTTTACCCTCATCCTTGATATTCTACTTGTACTCTACCTTACATTGGCTATCCTTTTCACTCTATACTTGTTCTTGCTTTAAGGAATCTTTAGCATTCGTTCTATGCTCTCTAATCTTTTCCTATCTTTACCCTACCCATGTTCATAATTGTTCTCAGTTATCTTATGACCCTATCATGTTCAACCCGAAGATCTTCCTTAGGATCGAGGAGTTCTTTAGGCTTTATGCTTATGTAATCGCTAGTCACGATCGTCGTTAGGTGTGCTTAGTTTAGTGGTGTGTTTGAATGTTTGATCTTGTGTTAATGCTTGATTTGGATCTTTGCTTGAGTGCAATGTGTTGTGGGTTGATAACCACAATGACATTGGTTTAGTATAAGTTTGCTTAGTTGGGTTTAAGCTCTGTCTCAACCATCCCTAACCTTGCAAAATCTTAATCCTTTATCTATCTTTAAGTATCCATCATGGAAATCTTCTTGGTACAAAAGCTGTTCACGTCATTCTCTGACACAACAGCATTGTTTTAATTTTATCTCGAGCTACAGAGCCCCGATTGATGCAAAACTAGTTGGGTTAGTTCACAAATTTCATACGTGATTTTCTTTCAAGAATTCAGCCCCATCCAATACATATCCTTGGAGTTATGCACGAAACATTGGAGCTATCATAATCTGACACACTCGGCTTCATTATTTTATATCTGGAGTTATAGACCTCCGTTTGAGGCAAATCCAATTGGAGTAGTTCAGTAATTTGATACATCAGGTCCCAATAAATTTTTCATAATTTTTGGTTACTCACACAGGGAGTTATACATGTTCTTTTGTGACCAACAGAATCTGTCTTAAACTGGAAGTCTGCACTACTTTATCTTTTAAGCTTTTCCCTTCGTACAATCATCTAAATCAATGTTCCTAACACTCAGATGGTGAACACCAGGTCCGGATCAGGTGTTGATCAGCCCCCAGTGACTCGTCTAGGGAGAGCCAGCAGTTCCGGTAGTGCACAACAACAAGGACAGATGGATCCAGCTATGCAGCAGTTCATCGAGACCCAGACCCAGCTTCTCCAGAACTTGACCAACACTGTGGCCAACCTGCAGGCCCAAGTCAACAGTCCACCTCAGCAGCAACAGGTGCCCAGGGACAAGCACAGGGAGTTCATGAGCCATCGTCCACCAGTGTTCACACATGCTGCAGATCCATTGGAGGCTGATGACTGGCTGAAGACTGTGGGCAAGATGCTCACTACCGCTCAGTGTGATGATAGAGAGAAGGTCTTGTACGCTTCAGGACGACTTCAGGGTACAGCAGGAGCTTGGTGGGATGCTTATGTTGCCGCTCATGCCACTCCAGATGCTATCTCTTGGCAGGAGTTCACCGCCAGTTTCAGGAGCCATCACATCCCTACAGGCCTGATGAAGTTGAAGAAGAAGGAGTTCCTTTCTCTCAAGCAGGGAGGAATGTCAGTGGCAGAATTTCGGGACAAGTTCATTGAGTTGTCTCGCTATGCGCCTGAAGATGTTGTTGACGATGGGAAGAAATAGGAGCTATTCATGGAGGGATTAGCTAGACCACTTCAGTACCAGCTTATGTCTCACACTTTTGCGACATTCCAGCAGCTGATGGACAAGGCTATCTGCTTGGAGTCAAAGCACAGAGAGTTGGGAGATCTGAAGAGGAAGGCCACTAGCTCCGTGCAGTTTGGCAGCAGCACTTGCCCCTGTTTCATTCCACGGCAGAGGACAACACCCCATGTTGGAGGTTCAGGTGGTAACTCTGGGCAAAATCAGTTTCAGCGTAACAATCAACCGTTCAAGCACCCCATACAAGAGTTACAGCACTCCACTCCACAAACTCCATGCCCTAATGACCAGCAGTCCAGTTAGAACACCCCAGTGGGAACCCCAGTGAGACCTAGTGCACCCAACACTCCTGTTGGTAATACCTGCTTCAAGTGTGGAGAGGCCAGTCACTATGCCAATAATTGTCCCCAGAGGAGCGTGCAGAATACTCTAGTGCAGAGTCAGCAGATGAGGAATGGAAACAAGACCCCACAAAGCTCCAAGGGACAGCAGAACTCCACACGTGGTAGATTGAACCACATTAATGCAAAGACTGTGTTTGGTATGTTCTCTATCAACATTGCCCCCACATCAGTTCCATCCAATAATTCTCAAAATCATTCTTTATCCATCCGAATCTCGAGGACGAGATTCCTTTTAAGGGGGGTAGATTTGTCACACCCTGAAATTCCCAAATTTCAGGATGTGAATAGGATGAAAATTTAAACAACAATTTTCTCTTAATTTTAAAATTTTTCCCCACATTTATTTTCTTTACAGGGAATATAGTACAGGAAAAAAAATAAAAACATTATTTGTTTTCTGAAAATAAATAAATAGCTTGATGTTTGTTGCATACATGCTGCTGCATTATTTTTGTTTGGTTGAATTCAAATTGATATTTGAATTCGATTGTTTGAATCCTTTAAAAAAACAACAAAAACCCTTTCCCTTTGTTGTTTTGTTGTTGCGGCCTGCTAACCAAAGTCCGGCGAAACACCTCGGACTCCACCGCTTAGCCCGCTTGCCACCCCTCAGCACTGCAGCCCGCTCAATAGCTCGTCTTTCAGCTAGAAGTCTGTCGACGCACCCTGGACTCTCCTGCTCGTTCGCACGGCACCCTCAGCCCTGCAGCTCAGCCGTAGGCCAGCCCAACATCGGCCCAGCGTCGGTCCGTGTCCCGCGCCTCCTCTTCCGCGGTCGCCGATAGGTGGGGGCCACCTGTCATCTCCCACCTTCGGTCGCGCCGAGCCCGACAGGTCCGAGCCGCATCGTCCCCGCGCTGTCTCTTGGCTCGCACGCCAAGAAGGAGCTTCCCGGGCCTATAAAAGGCAGCCACTTCGCACCGCGCCGTCTTTCCCCCGCTAAAACCCTAGCCCCAAGCCCCGGCGCCGCCACCGGAAACCCTAGAGCTCGGCCGCCGCCGTCGATCTCCCGCTCCGCCGCCGTTCCGTCGCCGTGGAGGTCACCCAGAGCATCCCAGGAGGTGAGAAGGTAGGAAGTGCCATTTGTTTTCGTCCTCGCGCCTTGCTTCATCCGTGGGACCTCGCCGGAGTGGGCTCCGCCGTGAAGCTCCGCCTTTTCGAGCCACGCGCCGTCACCGTCGCGTCTCTGCCGTACCCGGAGCCCTAGATCGACCCTGCGTGTAGCCTGCTTCACCCCGGTGCCATCCTCGCACAAAATCGAGCCTCCTAGCTCGAATTCGGCTCACGCCGGTGAGTGCGCCGCTGTCCGCCGCCGCTCACCGCTGTGCGTCGCCGCCGCCCGCCTCTAGTTTTGCCGCCAGCCGTCTGATCCTGATCCGGCGGATCAGATCGCATCGGACCAGGGTCAACCAGTCGGTGTACCGGTCAACCAAGCCATCCACTACACTCTTTTGCAAAAGGACCCCTAGCTTTTTTCTATTTCGCAAAAAGATCCACCTCAGTATAAAGATCCTCACGAATAGGTCCTTCTCTTTATGTTTTTAACCCTGAGTTTCTATGTTTTAGCGCCCGAGGTCCAGATCTTAAGTTTTACACTGTAGACCTTCTGTTTTTACACGTAATCATGTTTTAGCCCTCAGTTTCTTGCAGTTTAGCCCCTGGAAGTTTCGATTTCCTGCAGTTTAGTCCCTGTACCTTGTTTTGGCCGTAGAATACACGTTTTAGCTCCGTTTTTAGCGTTCTTTATATCCACATGATCGTATCGAAGTGTAGAACAGTTTTATGCCCCTGTTTTGTTCTGCTAACACTATTTGGTGATTGTTTCTTATTTTATTCCATTGTATGCTTGTATGTGAATTATGTGGTGCGTAGAAGACGAACCGTACGTGGAATACGCTGAAGTTGAAGGATTTCAAGACCTTGAGCAGCAAGAAGTGTTGGTAGAAGGCAAGTCCTTGTTGCATACCCGTTTATCCTATTACAACATGCATTTTAATTACACCATTTATTTATTGCTTTGCATTAAATTGAAGGGTCCTATTATCTAAGGATTGACTAGCTTTGTTTATCCCTATGCCTTGATCAACCTGGGTTTATATTTATGTTGGGTAGACCTTGCTTAGTTGCTCAACTTGTGATCATGGTGGTTCTAATGAACAATAATGTTAATCTTGCTTTACTTTTGTTATACCTTCATTAAACAAGATCACCTCTGTTAATCGGAACATGGAGAACCACCTAGGAAAACAGTACAACCACAAGACATATGGCTCTGTCTTGGCCAATTAATTAGAAACCTTAGTGTTTGGTATGCTTTACCTGAAAGGGGTTAGGGGTGCCGGTAGTTGGTGTATAGCCTGGCCCTCAGACTGATCTGCTCTATGGTAGCTTCGCAGTCTCGAGAGAGGATTATGCATTGCGCTGTCAAGTAACCTAGCGAGCAGCCTGCACTAGGGGATCTTTGTAAAAGCCTCGTAGCGTCCCCATGCAATCACACCTCGGTAGTGCGGTATGATGCTTGGCCGGCATCGCATGGTTGGGTTTAAAGTTCTTCGGGACTTTTACGCGACTTGTGGGTAAAGATGTACAACCTCTGCAGAGTGTAAAACTAACTAGTTAGCCGTGCCCACGGTCAAGGGTGGCCTGGACCCTCACATGAGTAAACTATGGAAGATGGACTAAACTTATTGCATTTACTTTCGTTCATGATGATGATGCTTATGTTAATCTCTAGGTTGGTATAAACTTACATTTGCTAGTAATTCAGCTTGCTTAATGAAACTTGATCAACTAAAATGCTGACCTGCTATGCAACCACAAGCTTCCACCATAAAGCCTTTTCATGTTGTTATAGCATTTTCCCTTGTTGAGTACGACATGTGCTCATGCTTGTTGTTATTTTACATTGCATCTACACAACTCGGTTGCTGCTCAGACGGACGTTTTGAAGGCTTTCCTGCAGAGTTCGACGAGTTCTAAGCGAGCGTGCCACCAGTCAACTGCCTGTGGAGACGTCCTTTTCTGCTGCTAGTACTCGCTTTTGTTACGATTATGAGACATTCGGTCATGTAATAAAGTTATAATACTTTCTTTACGCTTTTGACACTGTTTTTGGTACTCACTGTGTCCATGCATGTGTGTAACTTGATCCTGGCGCACATGTATTCATTGCAATTGGGTTTGCCTTTAAATCCGGGTGTGACAAGTAATCATTTCTATATTGTATTAATATAACTTCTTCAGTCACTAGTAGTAAATCACTCACAGTAAATATCAGGAGTAATTATCTTGATGTTTAAATTTTGCATGCATACACGAGTTTTCCTAAAATATGCCTGCAAGCAAGCATTAACTGTGCTTAAAAATCCATCTATCTCCTGCTGCAAGGGCGTGATTGCAAGCATACCTTTTGCCTCCCTTTTATGGTTCAATCATGATTCATCCCTATTGCAACTTCGACCAATCAGGTCAACCAAAAAAAAATGTGGCTTTAAAGATTGAACCAGTACAAAACAAAAAGCAAAAATTGGAGAACCACGGTTGGCTCGGTGTAATCTCTTCCCCACACATGGTGGCGACCCTTTCCCTTGAGCAGTTCAGCAGTATCCTCCTCCATGTACAACGGCAGTTCCTAGGAAGGGACGACGGTACCGTTATCACCGAACGATTAGAATTTTATACTATTGTTCTTTGATCAGACGCAAAAACCACAAGTGTTTAAATTATTTTTCATATAACTAGGAGTAATTATTTCTATATTGTATTAATATTAATTCTCACGTTAGTAGTATAATAATTATCTCTCATAGTATTTTCTTGTCACTATTATTCCTTTGATCAAAATATTTTACGGGAATAAAAAATTATGTTTGCAGTCACAAATCACCCAAACGAGCTCTGCGTGTGGAAAGGGGATGACATCGATGACGACGACCATCAATGCTGCTTGGTGAAGCTGCAGAGGAGGCCGTTCTATACAAAATAAATGTGGTCGGCGGCTCCTCCGTTGGACCAAACTGCATGCAAGGATACTTCATCGCTAGTAGCATGGAGGGGATTGCATCACAAGGTTGGTCCATGCTGCCGTCGCGGTAGTGGGATGCGGGCAAGCATCATGGAGGAAGTTGTGTGCTTGAGCTTTTTCTCGCTCCATCCACAGCTTCCTGGCCTCCCTCCACTATTGGATACGACCCTAAAGAATCTCAGCTCCACGGTAAAACCAAATTTTGCAACAGAAAAACTCGATCCAAATTATTACCTTCACGAATAGAACATGATGAACAGCCTGCACCGCTGCTCCCCACCGATTGGAGCTTCTGCTGCCGTAGGGTGATTTTAATTCCTTGGGATGGTGTTGTAATTTACAGTTGCATGTCTTTTTACGACAAGTTTAGAAGCTTGGTGATTGGTTAGGCGGTGCTCCGCCGGAGTGTTAAAGGGCTAGCTAGAATGCTCAACGCGAGAAAAAAGATGGACAAAGAGGAGAGACAAACGAAGGAAAGACATGCATTTTCTGTACCTTTATAGCAAGTTCGGTATGCAACGACTTCAATTCCTAATAAATTTTATGAACCGTGCATGTATGCAAGCATGCAGAGTTGATTAAGCTAATTGATTTGATTCCAATGAAGTACATACATGCAGGTTGGTCGAAGGAGTAAAATTTTGAAACTAATTATGGTTGTAGGATTTAACGGCTTGTGACGGAGTAGTAGGGTTCCGTCAGGATTGTTGAATAATATTCAACACCCTACGTGTTGAATATACGCTACCTATATATATATATATATATATATATATATATATATGGGGAACTGCTATTCATCAACCAGTGTTGAATAATATTCAACACCCTAACAGCGTGATGCCTCTCCGTTAGTTTAGTTATGTATCTTTTTTAATCATTCATGAAGTAAAATGATTCTAATATTTACTACTCCATAAATTAATGGCATGGACCAATAACTATGTGTTCATGCAGGCACACACATCACAAACGGAATTAATTGAGACCATGTTAATTGTCATAACTAATGCAATAATTACTAGCTTTCACATGCATGCATGGACGGGTCAACAAAGATATTTTAGTTTTCAACATCAATAATAGAATAATTACCAATTAGCTTCTGTTGATCCAATTAAGGGTCATTGTAGCGAACATGGCCCCATTTGCCATTTGTTCGAGTTGATTTTGGTGATTCATGCTAACACAAGTAATGGGACTAAACGCTTTGTCTAGCATGTCTTTGTAGGCATTCCTATGTCCCATGGATATTACCACAAGTTAACATACCATGCCCAAGCTAACATGTCATACCACAAGTTAACATACCATGCACATGTTAAGTTACTCATAGCAAAAATGAGGACTTAGTATATGTTTTGAGGCTATAAGTGATGGCATGTTAAGTATGTTAAGTATGTTAAGTTGAAGCAAAGAAACAAGTGAAAGGCACAAGGAAACAAAGAAAAAACACCATCGGATGAACCGATGGTACCCTAGAGGCGAGTGTCGGAGCACTTGGTACACTGCGCAGAGGCTGGAATCAACAGGCACCATCGGATGAACCGACGGTCCAATTTATAGATGCGCCGGATGAATTGCAGAGGAGAAGCGGTGAAGTCAGAAGCGTCGGATGAACCGACGGTCCATTGGAGGGTACCATCAGTCTATCCGATGACCAAGTTTAAACAAGACAGAGACGCGTCAAGACCGGAGTAGTAGCACCGGATGAACCGTCGGTGGAGCAGCGGTTCATCCGACGGTCTTGAAGAGGCTAACAGTAAGGTTTTTGCCGCGAGGTCTTCAGCACCGGATGAACCGACGGTGTGTTGGATGAAGTGTCGGAGCAATTGTGTCAACGGTCATGTGCAGTAGAGGGCAACAGCTAGTAGCACCAGATGAACCGACGCCTAGAAAAGTATAGCGTCGGATCATCCGATGGTACTACTTTCAGCAGCTTTTAGCCAATGGCTCTTTGGACGCCTTGGGCTATTTATACCCCCTCCACTCACCCATTTGAGGTTGCTGGATTGTGTGGAAGTGCAGAGGAGTGCAAGACACCTAGAAGATCATATCCAATCCATCCAAGTGCTAAGTTGCTCATCCATAGACTTGCACATGCTTTGTGTGTGTGCTTAGTGCTAGGCTTAGCTTAGAGCTGAGTGAGTGTAAGGTTGTGCCAACCTTGTGAGGTGATTCTTGAGTGAATCAAGTTGTACAAGGTGCGCCGGAAGCCTTGGGGCCTAAGTGGCTCACCGGCAATTGTCTTCGACCCTCCGGCTTGGTGTGGAGCAGCGAGGACACTTTGTGTGGGGGACGTGGAGACCCCCTTCCTTGGAGGAGAAGCTCCTTGGTGGAGGCGGCATCATGGTGACCAAGAGAGCTTGACGAGTGCCTAAGTGGCGAGCCTTTGTAGCGAGTCAAGTGGTGCTCTTGGGAGAGACTTGGTGACCGGGAAGCAATACTCTTGTGTGAGTGCTTCAACAACATGGACTAGGGGTGCTTAGTGCCTACCGATACCACAGGATAAATCGCGAGTCAAGAGTTTGCTTCCTCTCATCCCTCTTTATGTTTCCGCATTACTCTATTGCAATCCTTGCTTGCCTTTACTTTCCTAGAGTACTATCATGCTAGGATTGGCTATAGGTTGCAAAACTTGTTTTGGGATGAGGGTTTCACACTAGATCAATCTTAGATTGCACATCTAGATAGACTTGATCTAGTTTACTTTTTGCAAAAGTAGTGAAGTCATAGGATAAGTTTTTAAGAAGCCTAATTCACCCCCTCCCCCTCTTAGGCTACGAGCATCCGATTCCTTACAGTCATCACTGCAATGGTCGTTGCCTCGTTGGTAAGGCGGCGTCCTCGACATGCTTCGCATCTGCTCTCGCATCAGATCAAGATGTGCACAAGCTCCTCTACGACATGTGGCAGCGGTATGAGTCAGCGGTCGGCAGTGGATCATCAAGGCTTTGTCGCTTTTCAGCTGCCTCATACCACGGCTTCTTCTACATGTAATGCATGCCACCTTTCCATGATGTGTTTTTTGCACAATTGTGTTCACCTTGCACCGAGACTCAGCCTCCCACAACGGTCACTTCTTCTTGGTCACAGGAAGTAAAACAGATCTCTGATTTCGTTCTGACTCTATTTTTTCTCCTTTTTCCTCTTTAGTAGAGCTATGTTGTTATGATACTACAGTAGAAAGCCTAAACTTTTGTAAGCTGCCTCATGAAAATTATGAGGAGATGAATAAAGATGTGTAATTAGCATCGTTATGGTAGCTCAACCATAATTAGCTTCAATATTTACTCCTACACCAATTGTATGCGCACTTCAAATGAAATCATTAAATCATGATTAATTGTCACAATCAATAAGTCCGCATGGGTAAATGCACAGGCTAGCTATAAAGATGGAGCCTATACACGTCTTTAGTTGATCTATCTCTTTCCCACTCCCTCTTATTTTTCTTTCCCATGACGCATGAGATGCTAGTAGGCACCTTTGCCGGCTTTGTTGGATTTCTTAGACCTCATCCTACGCTGCCAGTTGGCCACATGCAAATGGTGGTGCGGCAACTGCCGATAGTCCGGTCAGCGATATCATCCTTGCACCCTGGCATAGTGGCATCGTTTCTCAACAACTCTTCCCCAGGCATCAACATCATGAGAATGGCATTGGCATAGCCCTCTTCTAGGCATTGATTTCACGGCGAATCGCAATGAACTGTCATCGATGGAATCAAGGATGGTGGCGCGACCATGCTCCGATTTGACGGGTTGGGACGACGCATCCATGCATACCTCTCTATTGTATCCATGAGCGCAGCTCAACATTTAATTATATGGATCCAATCCTTCAAATCACAACACATCCGACCATGCATAATCCTTTTTTTCATCTTGTCTGCAGATTGTACACTCGCAAAGAGGATGAATTGATATGTTACTAGCATTTCTTTTCATTCATTAGATTGAGATACGAATGTTTCCTTGATGTTCTATTTTGTCCTGTGGGAATCATGATATATGATTGTGCTGAATGTTCTAATTTTTGCGTTAAAGCTTTGGAATTTAACTCCAAGAAAAGAGTTAGCTAATTCCTTTTCATGCATTCTTGTTTCAAATCTTTGACCATATTTAGTCTATGGGAACAAAATTGAGTATTTATGTGCTCTCCTGAGCTTGCCGGAGCTCTGTCGAGGGGTTGTGGCCTCCACACGGTGAAGGTGACGCCGAGAAGGATGACAGTGTAATTGTGGCTAGAAAATTACTCCTTGTTCATATGACTAGATAAGTACTTCTAGAATAAATAAATAAATACATAGAAAATTACTCATTGCAAAACCACTCGATACTCCTGTTACTACTTTCAAATGCATTTGTAGTCCATGTTTACTACTTGTTTCTATGAAAAATTACTCATATGGACTAGTGATGTGCATGTGCACAATCTAAGCATAATTATTAGTTATCCAAGACAATCTTCATATTACTCTAATTTTATAATTACTCTCTCACCATTGCACCATGCGCTACATGAAGGGCTCATGCTTGCAGGCAGACCGAAACCGATGCGCCTAAAGCCATCACGTATTTGACAGCAAAGCATGCATGGGAGTAATCTTCATGAAGAATAATGAAAATTGTCACTGCAAGTAATTAGCTGGAGAAAATCAAGCATTCTTGACTCGAAAAATAATGATAATTATCAATGTAGGTAATCAATTGGAGAGCATCTGTGGCTTGGTGATGCATGCATGTTCGAGCTAATAATGTGTAAATGCCCTTAATTTTTGCATTCGATGCGCCGTGATCCGCTAGCATGCACTCTATGCTTGAGCCAAGTACACGGCCGGATGCATGTCAACTTAATAACACCCTGAAATCTCTCTCGCTTTAACCACTTGTTTGAACATATGTCATACGAGTGGTTTATTACCTTGCATGTGATGCTCCAGTTCACGAGAACGAATCAATTTACTTTTGTATTCATTGGATGCATTATGCCACTCCGCCATGCCGGACATTTTTACTACTCCGGAGTACTTGTGAGTGAAAATTAGCAATTACATTCATTGACTGCAGCTTGCCGGCACAACCGGCATCCATGGCGGCGCCACCCTCTGTGCACAGCAGGAGATGGTGGACCAATTAAGGAATCAACAACGATTTCTCGGTAGTGCTACTCTCCACGCACCGTGGTAGATGGTCGAAGACTCGAGAGATATAAAATCGGATGCAAAATCATGTGCATGTAGATGAGATTTGATTTTTACTGCCTGAGATATAAACAAAGAAATTACATGATCATAAGGATTCACTGGAGCTTTTTCAGTGGGCGGCAATGGCGTCGGGCCGTCGTGGAACCCCTGAGAATGGTTCGGGCAAATCCGTTGGAAGGAAAAAAAATGAAACATGCTGAAAAACAGGTTCGAGAAATCACCCACATCTGATTTTACTCCCTAGGATTGAGAAAGAAGTAATTTTATAATTACCTACCTTACCAGAGTTCCGTCCATGTAGACGGCGCATGCTAAATAATATTCACCACGTACATGATCATAAGGAGCAAAAACAATTTAAAACTTTTCACACCCAATTCGGACCCACCTTACCCCTCACGCCGGACCCACCTGTCATGTTGTATGATGACAAAAAAGGTGGAACAACCACATAAATCGCAATTTGGGGAGCGTTTCTGCCACAAACAAAGTGTTCTTATCACCCACCCTACGCGTACCCGCCCCTTGTACCCGCTGGGCCCACCACCCACCAGCGGCATGCCGAGCCGTGCGTCGGCGGTATCCTCATCGGGGCCGACTCGGTCGGAGCCTGGGCATCTCCTGGCTATAGCTCCCGAGCCGCCATGACATCTCCACGCACGCCCCCTGCGGTCTGCAGTAGTGCTGTACCATCCTGCTCCATGGCGTCAGAGCGACGAGCTCACCATAAAGCCGACGGCGAAGCGGTCCCAGATCCAGCGGTGGGAAGAGTAGTCCAAGATCCGGCGGGAGGAGCAGTCGAAGATCCGGTGGAAGGAGCAGTCCAAGATCTGCCACATCCCCCTCCATGGCCGGTAGCTTGACGAGTTCTACGTGAAGCTAGTGGCCGAGCTGTCCAAGACCGGTGGCGGCTTGATTCGACGCAGCAGCAGCAGCGAATCGGCGAACTTCAGGTAGTCAAGCAGCAGTTCGCCGATTCCGCTCGCATCTCATGCGTGAAAGGCCCAAAACAATCCAGCACCTATACGAAGAGTTTGAGAAGTATTGTCGTTCTGATAATGACTTCATAATGTGCATGGGAGAGCAATCCCAGCAAAAGAAATCTACCAAGGCTAACCAACCTAACGAAAGGGTCTGGACCAATCCTAGAAACACCCCTCATCACAATCCCACAAATGTCTTTGGCGTAGAGGGAGAGGTTGGCCAGGAGAGCTGCAATCCTCAGAGTGATACTCCAATCCAAAGTAATAGCCCGCCCAACCCTTCGGACCAAGGTTCCGGGAGCGGCCACAGAGGTGGAAGGGGCGGAGGCAGATGAAGAGGCTGTGGCAGAGGCCGATGCCATCAGGAGAAAAGAAAGTGGTATTGCATCTTCCACAAGGAGAATTATGACCACAGTTCAAACTATTGTCCATACAAGAAAAGGTTCGAGGCCATCCTAGAGGAGGAGAAAAAGCAAAAAGAGAGAGCCAACTCAGTCAATCATTCCATCCCAGCTTGGCAAAACCCAACTTTTGGGGGGGAATGCTTTCGTCAATCCTTTCCAGCCACCCCAGTTTCCACCACTTACCGCAAACTATACCCAACCACCACCTTGGCAATCTCGGGCTTTCCAAGCACAAAATGTCGAACGCAGACCCATTGACCAGCATCTCATCACCCCGCCTCCACCTCCATACAAAGGCCCAACCGCTCCACCTCTACCCACA
This sequence comes from Cenchrus fungigraminus, assembly GCA_036936925.1. Classification (NCBI taxonomy): domain Eukaryota; kingdom Viridiplantae; phylum Streptophyta; class Magnoliopsida; order Poales; family Poaceae; genus Cenchrus; species Cenchrus fungigraminus. Next base: position 78,314,949 of record CM072770.1, read on the forward strand.
AAAGCTGAGGATCAAAGTGACCTGCTTCCCTCGGTCGGAACCATTCTTCCCATTTCGGGTGACTCTGCTCTTGAATTCAAGTGCAAAAAGGACAAAAAAAATTACTTTCGTGAGGTCCGAAACATCAGTAATGAGGGAAGAGTAGAAAGGACCAGGTGGTCCCGCATCCCAATTACCTTTTCAGAGGAGGACGTCAAACTCCAGGGTTTCCCTCACAACGACGCCCTCGTAATCGAAGCTAACATAGCCAGCTGGACTTTGGTAAAGCTCTTGGTTGACAATGGTTCTTCAGCAGACATACTATTTGCGGACGCTTATGACAAAATGGGCTTGAGCAGGAATTGGATGCAACCTTCAGACACACCGTTGTATGGTTTCAGAGGTCGGGTCATTCACACCATTGGAAAAATTTCGCTGCCTGTCTCTTTCGGCACTGTCCAGAATGCCAGAATGGAGTACTTATCTTTCGATGTGTTTGAAATGTACTACCCTTACAATGGGATTCTTGGGAGAGGTTTTCTCAACAAGTTTGAAGCAATCATTCATCAGGCCTACCAGTGTGTGAAAATTCCGGCAAATCAAGGTGTCATCACAATTTGGGGCCATCAAAATGACGGTCAAAACTTGGAGAGGGGTAGAAACCCCGGCCAAAGAAACCTCTACGCCCTCGACAAGACAGTCAAGGGCAAAGCCATTGAGAAAGAGCTGAAAGCAGACAGGGAAAAGATCAACATGCAACCAGACTGCGACACCAAGAAGGTCTTATTGGATGAAATGGTTTGGGATCAAGCCGTCGTCATCGGTTCGGACCCTATACCAAGCGAAGAGGCAGAGCTAATTCAATTCCTTCAGAAGAACAAGGATGTTTTTGCTTGGTCTGCTAAGGATTTGACTGGTGTAGATTGAAACTTCATCTAGCACAAATTGAATATCGATGCCGCTATCAATCCTCAAAGGCAAAAGCTCGGGAAAATGTCTGATGACAAGGTAGCGGCAGTAAAATCTGAGGTCCAAAGATTGCTTGACGCCAGTGTCATCCGAGAGGTCATGTACCCAAAATGGTTAGCCAACATTGTGCCGGTCAAAAAGAAAAATGGAAAGTGGAGGATGTGCATAGATTTCACTAACATAAACAAGGCTTTCCCTAAAGACAATTTTCCGCTACCTAGAATGGATCAAGTCATCGATTCAGCAGCCAACATAGCCATCATGTTCCTCCTCAATTATTTTTCCGGCTATCATCAATGCTGGATGGCGAAAGAGGATGAGGAGAAGACAAGTTTCATCACACCTTTTGGTACCTTCTGTTTCGTTAGAATGCCCGAATGCTTGAAAAGTGCTGGCCCAACTTTCACCAGAATGACTAGAGAGGTGTTGAAGCCTCAAATTGGCAAAAACATCCAGGCTTACGTTGACGACCTCATCATCAAGAGCGACGAAAGGTCGAACCATATTGGTGATTTGGCAAAAACTTTTGCCAACATGAGAAGAGCCGGCCTAAAGTTGAATCCAGAAAAGTGTGTGTTTGGGGTTACTAAAGGCAAAATATTGGGCTGCTTGATTTCGGCTAAGAAGATCGAGGCAAACCCCGACAAGATAAAAGCAATCAGGGAGATGGAAGAACCGAAGACAAAGAAAGACATTCAGAAGCTGAATGGTCGGATTGCGGCTCTAAACAGATTCATTTCCAAGTCTGCCGAGCGAAGCCTTCCATTTTTCAAAGCCTTGAAGGGCAAAGGCAAGATTGAGTGGCGTCCTGAGCAAAGCAAGGCTTTCGCTGAGTTGAAAACTTACATCGAGCAGATGGCAATTTTGTCACCACCCCTCCCGTCAGAGCATCTTTTCTTGTACGTAGCTGCGTCCAAAGCAGCAGTCAGCGCAACCCTTGTTCGAGAAGTTGATAACGAGAAAGGCAATCACCAATGTCCAGTGTACTTTGTTTTAGAGGCTCTTTCAGGTTCAAAATAGACACCATCATCACCTCACCTGCTGGAGTCAAACTGAGATACGCTGCAAGATTGGAATACTCAAACCCCGCCGACAGGTGTACAAATAATACCACTGAGTATGAGGTGCTCCTCTTAGGTCTCAGAAAGGTGCGAGCTTTGGGAGTAAGTAATTTCTTGGTCAAGTGTCACGCTAAGGTCATCAAGGATCAGGTAGAAAAGGAAAGCAAGGCCAAGGAGCCAGAATTGATCAAGTATCTCACCGAGGTGCGAAAGATGGAAAGGCATTTCTGGGGGCATGTTAAGTATGTTAAGTTGAAGCAAACAAACATGTTAAGTATGCACATGTTGACGGATAAAACTCGTATCCACCTACGATCCGCAAGCGTACTGACCTACACCTTTTTCACCATGGGTATTCCCTAGATTCTTATAAATCCGCGGAGCAAGGGGATTACAAGCGTTTGATCTAGCACTACTACAAACTTATCCAAACCCTAATCTATGGTTAATCTAGAGAACTACTACGCTACACTAGAGAGAACAACTGAACCAACAAGATATATAAAAGACACTTGCCCAAGGGTCTACGATACTTGAACATGCAACCGCTTAAGATATGAAAACCGATCTAATCTATCGGGGGTTGTGACCATGGTTTCGCCCTTTCCCTCCCCCCGTATTGTCACTACGCGTAGGTATTCGTGACTAGACCTATGATGGACACGGCGTATTGAATGGTTCCAAGGGAGCATTGAGATCTATACTCCCTACATGGCATGGTAGCTAACCTTAAACAATAAAACATCTTCAACACTAGATGATAGATAGATAACCATACAAAGTAGCGATTACATCTCAAGATCGATTACAACCCATGGACAAATGAGAAGATTACCCCATCAAGGTGCTAGGCATAGCACCGTTGATCATGGTGACGCTTCCGACGGTGTCTTCCTTCTCCTCCGGGGGTGTCTTGGCAGGGCCTCGACGTCCTCCTCCACTTGTGGTTGCTTCCTTCGAGTAGAGCGATCCTTCTTGCGAATGATCTCCCTCCTCTTCTCTCTCTCTCTCTAGCTTGTGGACGACCTCTCGGGCGAATGGCTCTCTCTCTGCGAATGGCGGCGCCTCCACGTATTTAGGGTTGCGACATCTTCAGGCTCAAGAAATGGGGGGCTGAACCGACCTGGGGATGGGCCAGGCCGGCCGGCCTAGGCCGACCAGCCCAGGCCCACTTCGGCCCGGTTCGGTCGCCCCTTCGCACACGTGGGTCCTCTTGACATTTTGCACTTTGCCCCCTCCAATTGTACCATTTTGACGATGTCATCCTCGCGTCCAAGATGGAGGGTCTTCTCGCATGAAGTTCAGTCTTTTACGCTTCAATCCTCGGGGATGTTCCTTTGTAACACTTCGGTCCTTGCCACCTTTGGGAGTGATTTCATCATGCTCTCAAACACGAACGAGACTCCTTAATTGCTCATTTGAACTTGTTGTGACTCCGTCCTTTATGTCTATGTTTTCCTACAAAAACATAACACTTCCAAATGCACATACAAAGATGAACTTGTTATATCATTAGTGTGCCTAGTGGCGGGTTAGTTTCATAATCAAATCCAAACCAAAGTGTAATGAATAAGTTTGGTGCACCAAAATACACCGTCAACATCTCCCCCACGCTTAGATCTTGCTCGTCCTCGTGCAAGTACTCGTAAAAGAACTTTTGTCCAAGGTGTTGAAATCATGCTCCGCTAATTCTTTCTTCACAAGTTAGTCCAACCTTTATTTTTAATATAATAAACATAAAGCAATGATCATCATACATAAACATGGGCGTTTAGAATTTTTACCAAATCGAGATTTTCCCCACAACTCAAACCTTTCACTCGAGGTCCTCAATTCCAGCCATGCTTACTTCTTTGCTTCCATTGGAGGGTTTTCATGATTTTTCAAAAATAAAATTCCTGCAACAAGTATTAGACAAAAACCTTTCTCCAAGTTCTCACATGTCGCTCATATGATGTGGCTATCCTAAACAATTCATAAACTCTCACCTCCCATAAGTCTCTCATATATTATGTAAAGTGGAGCTATGGGTATGGCTAGTGTAGTCAACACAAGTATTGTCAAGCTAAGAACTTCCTCTAGTTGTTGCTTACCTTTCAAACCCAATGATCATGAGAATTAAACCATAATGTAGGGATATCAAGGATAAGAAGATATAGAATGGTGGACATGTGCAAGGGCAAAAGAAAATAAGACTACGAGGCACCGATGACGTCCTCGTTGTCGGATTGCACATGGTTGGAAAAAGAATGGAAGTTTTGTCTCTCAACAACAACGCGGCATCCTTCCTTGCACTTTATTTATCCTTCACTTGATTCATCCCTCTTCATATCCTTCTTGCCTTTCCTCTTTCTTTCTTTTTCTTCTTTCTTCTTTTCTTTTTCTTTTCTTTTCTTTCTTCTTTTTTTTTCTTTTCCATACACATATATTTTCCTTTACTTCTCTCTCTCTCTCTTGACATCTTTACCTCTCTTTCAAAGGTCTTTACTCATCTCTTCTTGCATAAACACAATCTGAATTTAAAATAAAAACCATGCTAGAGACGAGATGAAACTTCGAACATAGGTTGTGTTCAAGGAATACGATGCACAAAAGAGATATTATGGTTTGGGTATGGAATTCGGCGATGTACGGGACTTTCGATGTGAGAGTCTCGTTACCGAATGCATGACGAGGCTAGCAATAAAAGATAAACACAAGGACATGATCATTGCTCGAAATTAAAACTTCCAAGAGAGAAGGATCCTAGCCCAACTCATTATGCTAACCGCACTTATGGTGGAGCAAATATTAAATTGGCTTTGTATAGGATTTTTCTTAGTCTCTCAACTTGGAAAAAGAGAATTCGCCAATCTTTATTACAAGGTTTTTTTCTATAATTTTCAGAATTAAATTCCTCCAATTTTAGCATCAAACTTAGCACAACCGAAACGAAGTTCTAGATCAAAGCATGATGCGGGTACTTTTAAAGGTAAAAACTCCACTAAGCACCACGGTAAACATTTCAAACCAAGCGCTCATGTTTATATATCAAAAACTAAAGACAAACATACAAGTAAAGAAAGAAAAGCATTGCAAGAGACAAAAATTTAAAGGACACTTTTTATTTGATTTTCTTGACTCGAACACTAAATTTAAGACACTTTAAACTTTGAAAAATTTAAAAAGCACACCTAAAACTTTAAGACTCTCAAACTCTCGCAAAATCTATACCAAACCGAACTAAACTTTAAGCAAAAGGATCTAGCTTAGCTAGCTCTCCCCCATGCTAAAACCATACGACATCCTCGTCGTATCTTACAAAAAACCTAAGGGGGGAACTCTATTTCCTAGTGGAACTTTCCACAGCTCTTGCACCACTTGCTCTTCATGTTGCCCACCATGCCAAACAACTTCCGCACGTTCCGATTGAGGAATTTGTAGTCGTCCTCGACCACTCGTTCCAAGTCTTCCATGCGTTGCCTCATCGCCTCCATAGCCTGGAAACATTCATCGACCGATGCGTAGAGTTTTGAGATGGAGTGACGGCAAGCCGCACAACATAACGGATGCATCCCGAAAGGGTCGACATCGCCAGGGTCGCCACCATTGTCGCCGTCGCCGCCGTCGTCGGGATCTCCACCACCGTTAGGACCTTCGGGAGTCTTCTCCTTGGGCACCTCTTCCCAATAGAAGAGGTCGTTGTCCTTCCTTCCGGCGGCCGCCCACGAGCTCGGGCTGCGGTCATTGGAGTAGTCACTCCCCCCATAATCTTTCGGCTCGGGCGACACCTCCTTGTAGTCTTTCCTCTTCATGCCTCAGATGCGCTCCAATCTATGGACGGGAGTAGAGACCCTCTCCTCCTTGACGTGGTGGCGAGATGCGATTTGCCCGGTCGGGACACGCCCTCCACAACGGATGCGGGCGGTCCTCTTGATCTCCATTGATGGCTTGAGCTCGCACCGCTTCGCCTCCTCCGGCTTCAATGGATTCTCAGCGTCTAGCTTGATATCTACGCTCCTCGGGGACGTCATGGCTACTGCTTGGGTGCAAAAGGATGCGAATTGGGATGGATTCCCTAGCTCCCATCTCATCCCTTTAAATAGTTCGGGAAGGAATGCCCTAGAACCCATCTTTTCCTTTTCTTGACTTCCCTAAAATTCTCTGACCAAACAAGGAAGTCGAGGACGCGCGTACCAGAGGAAACCGAGGGCGAACCACCACCCAGGCCCCCTGGGCCGATCCGACCGGGCCGGCCGGCCTGCCCTGGTTCGCGGGCTGGTTCGGTCCGGTTTTTCACGTGCCCCACTATTTTTGAATTTCTAGCCCATGTGGAAAAGTTGGCCTGGTAAGACTTCGCGAGAAACTCTAGAAAAATAAAAGAAGAGCTATTTACAAAATGCTCACCTGGTTTTACGTCCTAGGCTTGACGTTCGGGCTCATCCTCCATGATGAAAATATCAATATGGTGAAGGGGCACAACGTCGGGTTCGTAATAAACCTTAAGCCGTTGACCATTCACCATGAATTGATCACATTTCATATCCATGATGGTTTCCGCTCCATTGGAGAGCACCGAATGAACAATGTAAGGTCCATCCCACTTGCTTTGGAATTTCCCCTTTCCGAAGGTTTTGAACCTCGAATTATAGAGGAGGACCTTATCTCCTTCTTTAAACTCCTTCTTTTTCAATCTTTTATCATACCACCTTTTAATTCTCTCTTTGTATATGCTCGCATTTTCATAAGCTTTTAACCTCATCTCCTCTAGCTCGCTTATTTGGATTCTCCGTTTTACCACCGTGGCGTCTAGATCGAGGTTCATCTCTTTAATTGCCCAATAGGCTTTATGTTCTAACTCAACCGGAAGGTGACAAGCTTTGCCATAAACAAATTGATAAGGGGTCATACCTATTGGTGTCTTGAACAACGTTCGATATGCCCACAAAGGTCCATCCAACTTCTTTGACCAGTCCTTGCCTCCCTTATCTATAGTTTTGTTAAGGATGCTCTTTAATTGCCTATTCGATGTTTCCGCTTGTCCGTTGGTTTGTGGACGATAAGCCGTAGAGACTCTATGTTCAATCCCCAACTTGGACAAGCACTTCTTAAAGTTCTTCCCGGTGAAGTGAGTTCCTCCATCGCTTATCAAAATTCTCGGGGTACCGAAGCGAGGGAAAATCACACTCTTGATCATTGCAATGGATTCCTCCGTGGAAGCTTTACGACATGGCATGGCCTCTACCCACTTGGACACATAATCAACCATGACTAGGATGTGCTCAAATCCGTGTGAGTTTTTGAAGGGCCCCATGAAGTCTATTCCCCAAACATCGAATAAATCGATTTGTAGATTATATTTCAAGGGCATCGCATTCCTTTGAGAAATGTTTCCGGTTCTTTGGCATTGGGGGCATGATGCAACATATCTTTTAGTATCTTCATGCATCTCCGGCCAAAAGAATCCGCTGGACCATACTTTTGCTTGGGTCCGAAAATGGCTATAGTGCCACCGTACTCCGCCGAGTGGCACTTTCTCAAAATTTCTTGCCTCTCTTCTCTTGGTACACATCTTCTCATAACTCCATCATTCCCAAGTTTGAAGAGATAAGGTGAATCCCAAAACTATTTTCGGCTTTCGGAGACTATCCTCCTTTGAGTGTTTTTATGTAAGTGATCAAGAGGCATTCTCCGAATTGCTCGAATGATGTCGATTATCCAAGTATCTTTGTCGAGTATTCGGTAGAGGTGGTCATCTCTCATCTTGTCCTCTATGGGCTCTTTATCATCTTATCCACGGTTCATCCTAGACAAATGATCGGCCACAACATTCTCCACCCCCTTTTTATCACGAATTTCAACATCGAACTCTTGGAGAAGAAGGATCCAACGAATCAATCTTGGTTTAGCATCCTTCTTAGCCAAAAGATACTTGATTGCCGTGTGATTGTTGTAAACAATGACCTTCGAGTTCACGATGTAAGATCTGAATTTTTCGAAAGCAAACACCACCGCTAGCAACTCCTTTTCCATAGTGGCATATTTTAATTGCGCCTCACTAAGAGTTTTACTAGCGTAGTATACGGCGTGAACTCGGCCTTCCTTTCTTTGACCTAAAACCGCCCCTACGGCGTAGTCACTTGCATCACACATGATCTCGAAAGGTTGTCTCCAATCCGAAGGTTGAATAATGGGAGCACTCACCAAAGCACTTTTCAAGGTCCGGAATGCCGCTAAGCACTTCTCGTCAAAGTCAAAAGCCACATCCTTTTGAAGGAGTTGTGTTAAAGGCTTAGTGATCTTTGAGAAGTCCTTAATAAATCTTCTATAGAATTCGGCATGGCCTAGAAAGCTCCTCAAGGACTTAACATCCGTTGGAGGTGGGAGTTGCTCAACCGTCTCCACTTTAGCTTTGTCCACTTCGATTCCTCTCTCGGATATAACATGTCCGAGCACTATTCCTTGCTTTACCATGAAGTGGCACTTTTCCCAATTTAGCCCTAAGTCTACCTCCGCACACCTTGTGAGAACCTTATCTAAGTTTGCCAAGCAATTCACGAAAGTTTTCCCATAAACGGAAAAATCATCCATGAACACCTCGACAATTTCTTCGATGAATTCTGAGAACACTGCCATCATGCAACGTTGAAAAGAGGCCAGAGCGTTGCATAGACCGAAGGGCATCCTTCTATATGCAAATGTTCCATAAGGGCAAGTAAACGTTGTCTTGTGTTGATCATCCGGGTGAATGGGAATTTGCATAAACCCCGAGTAGCCATCGAGAAAGCAAAAATAAGTGTGGTTTGCTAATCTCTCGACCATCTCGTCAATGAACAGTAGGGGAAGTGATCTTTCTTCGTTGCTTTGTTTAGCTTTCGGTAATCAATACACATCCGCCATCCGGTCACGGTTCTTTGCGGTATTAACTCATTCTTCTCATTCTTTATCATGATTAAGCCTCCTTTCTTCGGCACACAATGTACCGGGCTCACCCACTCGCTATGCAGCACTGGGTAGATGATTCCGGCATCAAGTAGCTTGATGACCTCCTTCTTTAGTACCTCTCGCATGGCATGAGTTAGCCTCCTTTGATGGTCCACTACGGGCTTACATTGGTCTTCCATAGGTATACGATGAGTGCAAAAGGCTGGGCTAAGTCCTTTGAGATCATTGATTGAATATCCAATCACCTTCCTATGTTTTTTCAATAAATTCAGCAACTTCTCATTTTCTTCGGGACTCAACTCATCGCTCACGATGACTGGATAAGTCTTGTCTGGGCCCAAAAATTCGTACTTTAGTCCTTTGGGCAAAGGTTTGAGATCCACCTCGGGCACTTGTGGCTCTTCGGGTTTAATGTCTCCTATATCTTCAAATTTTTCTTCCTCCACGCTTCCATCTTGTGGTTCTAATCCCTTCGTTGCTTCCTCTAGTTCCTCGTCTTGTTGATCATTGGATTGATTCTCCATCGCTCTTTGCAGCAGGTCTCTAAGGGTTTCAACAGAACAAAGACTACCTACCTCCTCTACTTCATCGGGAGGAAAAGGTGAAGGATGATTAGAAACGCGAAGAAAATTATATGTGTACTTCTTTCCATTAAGATTTATTGTTACTTTGCCTTCTCTGGCATCCAACACGGCATCAACCAACTTAAGAAAAGGCCTACCTAGGATTATGTGATCATGATTACTATGGTAAGCATCTATAACAAAGAAATCGGTTGGTATGCACTTTCCAGAGATGATTACATTAATGTTGCAAGCAATACCTAGAGGTCTAATAGTTCTACCATCTCCCATAATTAACTTTGTTGAAGTTGGAGCTAAGTCTAGGTTGTGGTCTTGAACTTTATCGTAAATTTTGGTGGATAGGACACTTACTTGGGCTCCAATGTCGCATAAGGCTTTGCATTGAACTCCGTTGATCTCGCAACTCAAGTGTGGTGTCATCTTCTCCTCTTGATCGGATCCTATTGCATAAACTTCGTCGAGGCAAGCATATGGCGATGCTTCGGGCTTGATTCCCATGATTCTTTTCACCTCGGCTATGTGATCCGGATCCACTTCATCATCACTAAAGAGCTTTCGAAAGATCTCCCCGGTGGTTTCAAGATCGTATGAATCTTCCGCTTGCTTTGCCGGTGGGAAATCCGCTTCCAATGCTCTCGCCATCCCCTTTTGGTTAGGGAACGGTCTTCTCTTGTCGAATACTTCTCCGTAATCGATTGGAACCCAATCCATATGCTCGAACTCCCTTAATGGCTTCGCGCTCGACATACTCCTTTTGTTTGTTTCATTTGACGTGGCGAAGTCAACGCTTGGGGGAGCTCTTGTCTTGATGTGCACTTCTTCAAGCTTTCCGGGATTGGCTCCTCTTTCTTGTCTTCCGGGGTTGCCTCTTTGGAAATTTCAGCATGTGTCTTCATCCTTGAATTGTGTTCCGGCTCTCCCGAAAGTCTTGTTTCCCAATCTCTTCGCATGGCCGCCGCTTTGCTAATCTTTTGTAAAAGTTGAGCGACTTCCGTGAGTGTTTTCTCCATGAGATCCCCACCTGCACACATTTGAACATTTTCCATGCAACTAGGGGTTAGGGAAAAGAAAAATGTATGCAAGAGTACGTCACCGGAGAAGCCGAGTCTTGGTCCTTGTTCAATCAACTCATTAAATCTATTCCAAGCTTGGTCTATCCCTTCCTCTTCTCCTTGCGTGAAGGTGATCACTTACCTCCTTAGATGTTGAACCTTGCTAATTGGAAAAAACTTCTCACGAAATTTCTTCGTCAACTTGTTCCAATTGCCTTCAACTTTAAAGGATGCAAACGAGTACCACATCTTTGCTTCACCGGCAAGTGAGTAGGGAAAGAGGTTCCACTTGAACCATTCGTCGGGAACTCCTTCTTGACGCACCGTGTTGCATAACGTCGTGAAATGCCTTATGTGTCTATATGGGTTCTCCGTGTCCATCCCTTCAAATGGGGTTGCCGCCGCCATCTCGATGATCCTAGCTTTAATTTCATACTTGGTCGCTTCGAGCTTCGAATCCGACTCCTGTACCTTTATGTCTTCACATCGAGGACTAGCGTAATCCCTTAGCGATTTTTTCGGTTCTTCCACGGGGTGGTTAGCGAACGCCATCTAGACAACAAGATAAAAACAAAAACAAAACAAAACAAAGTGGTTTTCTAGGTAATAGGGGTTAGATGTTAGCGATAAACGATAAACTAAAACAAAATTAAATGCAAAACCAAACGATGTAAACTGGCTTGCTCCCCGGCAACGGCGCTAGAAAAAGGGGCTTGTTGAGGGATAAAACTCGTATCCACCTACGATCCGCAAGCGTACGGACCTACACGTTTTTCACCACGGGGATTCCCTAGGTTCTTATCAATCCGCGGAGCAAGGGGATTACAAGCGTTTGATCTAGCACTACTACTAACTTAACCAAACCCTAATCTATGGTTAATCTAGAGAACTACTACGCTACACTAGAGAGAACAATTGAACCAACAAGATATATAAAAGACACTTGCCCAAGGGTCTACGATACTTGAACATGCAACCGCTTAAGATATGAAAACCGATCTAATCTATCGGGGGTTGTGACCACGGTTTCGCCCTTTCCCTCCCCCCGTACTATCACTACGCAGAGGTATTCGTGACTAAACCTATGATGGACACGGTGTATTGAATGGTTCCAAGGGAGCATTGAGATCTATACTCCCTACACGGCAAGGTAGCTAACCTTAAACAATAAAGCATCTTCAACACTAGATGATAGATAGATAACCATACAAAGTAGCGATTACATCTCAAGATCGATTACAACCCATGGACAAATGAGAAGATTACCCCATCAAGGTGCTAGGCATAGCACCGTTGATCATGGTGACGCTTCCGACGGTGTCTTCCTTCTCCTCCGGGGGTGTCTTTGCAGGGCCTCGACGTCCTCCTCCACTTGTGGTTGCTTCCTTCGAGTAGAGCGATCCTTCTTGCGAATGATCTCCCTCCTCTTCTCTCTCTCTAGCTTGTGGACGACCTCTCGGGCGAATGCTCTCTCTTTGCGAATGGCGGCACCTCCACGTATTTAGGGTTGCGTCATCTTTAGGCTTAAGAAATGGGGGGCCGAACCGACCTGGGGATGGGCCAGGCCGGCCAGCCTGGGCCGACCGGCCTAGGCCCACTTCGGCCAGGTTCGGTCGCCCCTTCGCACACGTGGGTCCTCTTGACATTTTGCACTTTGCCCCCTCTAATTGTACCATTTTGACGATGTCATCCTCACGTCCAAGATGGAGGGTCTTCTCGCATGAAGTTCAGTCTTTTACGCTTCAATCCTCGGGGATGTTCCTTTGTAACACTTCGGTCCTTGCCACCTTTGGGAGTGATTTCATCATGCTCTCAAACACGAATGAGACTCCTTTATTGCTCATTTGAACTTGTTGTGACTCCGTCCTTTATGTCCATGTTTTCCTACAAAAACATAACACTTCCAAATGCACGTACAAAGATGAACTTGTTATATCATTAGTGTGCCTAGTGGTGGGTTAGTTTCACAATCAAATCCAAACCAAAGTGTAATGAACATGTTTGGTGCACCAAAATACACCGTCAACACCCAAGTTAACATGTCATACCACAAGTTAACATACCATGCACATGTTAAGTTAATCATAGCAAAAATGAGGACTTAGTATATGTTTTGAGGCTATAAGTGATGGCATGTTAAGTATGTTAAGTATGTTAAGTTGAAGCAAAGAAACAAGTGAAAGGCACAAGGAAACAAAGAAAAAACACCATCGGATGAACCGATGGTACCCTAGAGGCGAGCGTCGGAGCACTTGGTACACTGCGCAGAGGCTGGAATCAACAGGCACCGTCGGATGAACCGACAGTCCAATTTATAGATGCATCGGATGAATTGCAGAGGAGAAGCGGCGAAGTCAGAAGCGTCGGATGAACCGACGATCCATTGGAGGGTACCATCAGTCTATCTGATGACCAAGTTTAAACAAGACAGAGACACGTCAAGACCGGAGTAGTAGCACCGGATGAACCGTCGGTGGAGCAGCGGTTCATCCGACGGTCTCGAAGAGGCTAACAGTAAGGTTTTTGCCGCGAGTTCTTCAGCACCAGATGAACCGACGGTGTGTTGGATGAAGTGTTGGAGCAATTGTGTCAACGGTCATGTGTAGTGGAGGGCAACGGCTAGTAGCACCAGATGAACCGACGCCTAGAAAAGTATAGCGTCGGATCATCCGATGGTACTACTTTCAGCAGCTTTTGGCCAACGGCTCTTTGGACGCCTTGGGCTATTTATACCCCCTCCACTCACCCATTTGAGATTGCTGGATTGTGTGGAAGTGCAGAGGAGTGCAAGACACCTAGAAGATCATATCCAATCCATCCAAGTGCTGAATTGCTCATCCATATACTTGCACATGCTTTGTGTGTGTGCTTAGTGCTAGGCTTAGCTTAGAGCTGAGTGAGTGCAAGGTTGTGCCAACCTTGTGAGGTGATTCTTGAGTGAATCAAGTTGTACAAGGTGCGCCGGAAGCCTTGGGGCCTAAGTGGCTCACCGGCAATTGTCTTCGACCCTCCGGCTTGGTGTGGAGCGGCGAGGACACTTTGTGTGGGGGACGTGGAGACCCCCTTCCTTGGTGTAGAAGCTCCTTAGTGGAGGCGGCATCAAGGTGACCAAGAGAGCTTGGCGAGTGCCTAAGTGGCGAGCCTTTGTAGCGAGTCAAGTGGTGCTCTTGGGAGAGACTTGGTGACCGGGAAGCAATACTCTTGTGTGAGTGCTTCAACAACGTGGACTAGGGGTGCTTAGTGCCTACCGATACCACAGGATAAATGGCGAGTCAAGAGTTTGCTTCCTCTCATCCCTCTTTATGTTTCTGCATTACTCTATTGCAATCCTTGATTGCCTTTACTTTCCTAGAGTACTATCATACTAGGATTGGCTATAGGTTGCAAAACTTGTTTTGGGATGAGGGTTTCACACTAGATCAACCTTAGATTGCACATCTAGATAGACTTGATCTAGTTTACTTTATGCAAAAGTTGTGAAGTCATAGGATAAGTTTTTAAGAAGCCTAATTCACCCCCTCCCCCTCTTAGGCTACGAGCATCCGATTCCTTACAGTCATCACTGCAATGGTCGTTGCCTCGTTGGTAAGGCGGCGTCCTCGACATGCTTCGCATCTGCTCTCGCATCAGATCAAGATGTGCACAAGCTCCTCTACGACATGTGGCAGCGGTATGAGTCAGCGGTCGGCAGTGGATCATCAAGGCTTTGTCGCTTTTCAGCTGCCTCATACCACGGCTTCTTCTACATGTAATGCATGCCACCTTTCCATGATGTGTTTTTTGCACAATTGTGTTCACCTTGCACCGAGACTCAGCCTCCCACAACGGTCACTTCTTCTTGGTCACAGGAAGTAAAACGGATCTCTGATTTCGTTCTAACTCTATTTTTTCTCCTTTTTCTTCTTTAGTAGAGCTATGTTTTTATGATACTACAGTAGAAAGCCTAAACTTTTGTAAGCTTCCTCATGAAAATTATGAGGAGATGAATAAAGATTTGTAATTAGCATCGTTATGGTAGCTCAACCATAATTAGCTTCAATATTTACTCCTACACCAATTGTATGCGCACTTCAAATGAAATCATTAAATCATGATTAATTGTCACAATCAATAATTCCGCATGGGTAAATGCACAGGCTAGCTATAAAGATGGAGCCTATACACGTCTTTAGTTGATCTATCTCTTTCCCACTCCCTCTTATTTTTCTTTCCCATGTCGCATGAGATGCTAGTAGGCACCTTTGCCGGCTTTGTTGGATTTCTTAGACCTCATCCTACGCTGCCAGTTGGCCACATGCAAATGGTGGTGCGGCAACTGCCGATAGTTCGGTCAGCGATATCATCCTTGCGCCCTGGCATAGTGGCATCGTTTCTCAACAACTCTTCCCCAGGCATCAACATCATGAGAATGGCATTGGCATAGCCCTCTTCTAGGCATTGATTTCACGGCGAATCGCAATGAACCGTCATCGATGGAATCAAGGATGGTGGCGCGACCATGCTCCGATTTGACGGGTCGGGACGACGCATCCATGCATACCTCTCTATTGTATCCATGAGCGCAGCTCAACATTTAATTATATGGATCCAATCCTTCAAATCACAACACATCCGACCATGCATAATCCTTTTTTTCGTCTTGTCTGCAGATTGTAAACTCGCAAAGAGGATGAATTGATATGTTACTAGCATTTCTTTTCATTCATTAGATTGAGATACGAATGTTTCCTTGATGTTCTATTTTGTCCTGTGGGAATCATGATATATGATTGTGCTGAATGTTCTAATTTTTGCGTTAAAGCTTTGGAATTTAACTCCAAGAAAAGAGTTAGCTAATTCCTTTTCATGCATTCTTGTTTCAAATCTTTGACCATATTTACTCTATGGGAACAAAATTGAGTATTTATGTGCTCTCCTGAGCTTGCCGGAGCTCTGTCAAGGGGTTGTGGCCTCCACACGGTGAAGGTGACTAGATAAGTACTTCTAGAATAAATAAATAAATAAATACATAGAAAATTACTCATTGCAAAACCACTCGATACTCCTGTTACTACTTTCATATGCATTTGTAGTCCATGTTTACTACTTGTTTCTATGAAAAATTACTCATATGGACTAGTGATGTGCATGTGCACAATCTGTGCATAATTATTAGTTATCCAAGACAATCTTCATATTACTCTAATTTATAATTACTCTCTCACCATTGCACCATGCGCTACATGAAGGGCTCATGCTTGCAGGCAGACCGAAACCGATGCGCCTAAAGCCATCACGTATTTGATAGCAAAGCATGCATGGGAGTAATCTTCATGAAGAATAATGAAAATTGTCACTGCAAGTAATTAGCTGGAGAAAATCAAGCATTCTTGACTCGAAAAATAATGATAATTATCAACGCAGGTAATCAATTGGAGAGCATCTGTGGCTTGGTGATGCATGCATGTTCGAGCTAATAATGTGTAAATGCCCATAATTTTTGCATTCGATGCGCCGTGATCCGCTAGCATGCACTCTATGCTTGAGCCAAGTACACGGCCGGATGCATGTCAACTTAATAACACCCTGAAATCTCTCTCGCTTTAACCACTTGTTTGAACATATGTCATACGAGTGGTTTATTACCTTGCATGTGATGCTCCAGTTCACGAGAACGAATCAATTTACTTTTGTATTCATTGGATGCATTATGCCACTCCGCCATGCCGGACATTTTTACTACTCCGGAGTACTCGTGAGTGAAAATTAGCAATTACATTCATTGACTGCAGCTTGCCGGCACAACCGGCATCCATGGCGGCGCCACCCTCTGTGCACAGCAGGAGATGGTGGACCAATTAAGGAATCAACAACGATTTCTCGGTAGCGCTACTCTCCACGCACCGTGGTAGATGGTCGAAGACTCGAGAGATATAAAATCGGATGCAAAATCATGTGCATGTAGATGAGATTTGATTTTTACTGCCTGAGATATAAACAAAGAAATTACATGATCATAAGGATTCACTGGAGCTTTTTCAGTGGGCGGCAATGGCGTCGGGCCGTCGTGGAACCCCTGAGAATGGTTCGGGCAAATCCGTTGGAAGGAAAAAAATGAAACATGCTGAAAAACAGGTTCGAGAAATCACCCACATCTGATTTTACTCCCTAGGATTGAGAAAGAAGTAATTTTATGATTACCTACCTTACCAGAGTTCCGTCCATGTAGACGGCGCATGCTAAATAATATTCACCACGTACATGATCATAAGGAGCAAAAACAATTTAAAACTTTTCACACCCAATTCGGACCCACCTTACCCCTCACGCCGGACCCACCTGTCATGTTGTATGATGACCAAAAAGGTGGAACAACCATATAAATCGCAATTTGGGGAGCGTTTCTGCCACAAACGAAGTGTTCTTATCACCCACCCTACGCGTACCCGCCCCTTGTACCCGCTGGGCCCACCACCCACCAGCGGCATGCCGAGCCGTGCGTCGGCGGTATCCTCATCGGGGCCGACTCGGTCAGAGCCTGGGCGTCACCTGGCTATAGCTCCCGAGCCGCCATGACATCTCCACGCACGCCCCCTGCGGTCTGCAGTAGTGCTGTACCATCCTGCTCCATGGCGTCGGAGCGACGAGTTCACCATAAAGCCGACGGCGAAGCGGTCCCAGATCCAGCGGTGGGAAGAGTAGTCCAAGATCCGGCGGGAGGAGCAGTCGAAGATCCGGTGGGAGGAGCAGTCCAAGATCCGCCGCATCCCCCCCCCCATGGCCGGTAGCTTGACGAGTTCTACGTGAAGCTAGTGGCCGAGCTGTCCAAGACCGGTGGCGGCTTGATTCGACGCAGCAGCAACAGCGAATCGGCGAACTTCAGGTAGTCAAGCAGCAGTTCGCCGATTCCGCTCGCATCTCATGCGTGAAAGGCCCAAAACAATCCAGCACCTATACGAAGAGTTTGAGAAGTATTGTCGTTCTGATAATGACTTCATAATGTGCATGGGAGAGCAATCCCAGCAAAAGAAATCTGCCAAGGCTAACCAACCTAACGAAAGGGTCTGGACCAATCCTAGAAACACCCCTCATCACAATCCCACAAATGTCTTTGGCGTAGAGGGAGAGGTTGGCCAGGAGAGCTGCAATCCTCAGAGTGATACTCCAATCCAAAGTAATAGCCCGCCCAACCCTTCGTACCAAGGTTCCGGGAGCGGCCACAGAGGTGGAAGGGGCGGAGGCAGATGAAGAGGCTGTGGCAGAGGCCGATGCCATCAGGAGAAAAGAAAGTGGTATTGCATCTTCCACAAGGAGAATTATAACCACAGTTCAAACTATTTTCCATACAAGAAAAGGTTCGAGGCCATCCTAGAGGAGGAGAAAAAGCAAAAAGAGAGAGCCAACTCAGTCAATCATTCCATCCCAGCTTGGCAAAACCCAACTTTTGGGGGGGAATGCTTTCGTCAATCCTTTCCAGCCACCCCAGTTTCCACCACTTACCCCAAACTATACCCAACCACCACCTTGGCAATCCCGGGCTTTCCAAGCACAAAATGTCGAACGCAGACCCATTGACCAGCATCTCATCACCCCGCCTCCACCTCCATACAAAGGCCCAACCGCTCCACCTCTACCCACAAAAACTGAGGATCAAAGTGACCCGCTTCCCTCGGTCGGAACCATTCTTCCCATTTCGGGTGACTCTGCTCTTGAATTCAAGTGCAAAAAGGACAAAAAAAATTACTTTCGAGAGGTCCGAAACATCAGTAATGAGGGAAGAGTAGAAAGGACCAGGTGGTCCCACATCCCAATTACCTTTTCAGAGGAGGACGTCAAACTCCAGGGTTTCCCTCACAACGACGCCCTCGTAATTGAAGCT
The DNA here is from genome assembly GCA_036936925.1 of Cenchrus fungigraminus. Taxonomy (NCBI): domain Eukaryota; kingdom Viridiplantae; phylum Streptophyta; class Magnoliopsida; order Poales; family Poaceae; genus Cenchrus; species Cenchrus fungigraminus. The sequence goes on from CM072770.1 coordinate 78,333,376, forward strand.
AACATAGCCAGCTAGACTTTGGGAAAGCTCTTGGTTGACAATGGTTCTTCAGCAGACATACTATTTGCGGAAGCTTATGACAAAATGGGCTTGAGCAGGAATTGGATGCAACCTTCGGACACACCGTTGTATGGTTTCAGAGGTCGGGTCTTTCACACCATTGGAAAAATTTTGCTGCCTGTCTCTTTCGGCACTGTCCAGAATGCCAGAATGGAGTACTTATCTTTCGATGTGTTTGAAATGTACAACCCTTACAATGGGATTCTTGGGAGAGGTTTTCTCAACAAGTTTGAAGCAATCATTCATCAGGTCTACCAGTGTGTGAAAATTTCGGCAAATCAAGGTGTCATCACAATTTGGGGCCATCAAAATGACGGTCAAAACTTGGAGAGGGGTAGAACCCCCGGCCAAAGAAACCTCTACGCCCTCGACAAGACAGTCAAGGGCAAAGCCATTGAGAAAGAGCTGAAAGCAGACAGGGAAAAGATCAACATGCAACCAGACTGCGACACCAAGAAGGTCTTATTGGATGAAATGGTTTGGGATCAAGCCGTCGTCATCGGTTTGGACCTCATACCAAGCGAAGAGGCAGAGCTAATTCAATTCCTTCAGAAGAACAGGGATGTTTTTGCTTGGTCTGCTAAGGATTTGACTGGCGTAGATTGAAACTTCATCGAGCACAAATTGAATATCGATGCCGCTATCAAGCCTCAAAGGCAAAAGCTCGGGAAAATGTCTGATGACAAGGTAGCGGCAGTAAAATCTGAGGTCCAAAGATTGCTCGACGCCAGTGTCATCCGAGAGGTCATGTACCCAAAATGGTTAGCCAACATTGTGCCGGTCAAAAAGAAAAATGGAAAGTGGAGGATGTGCATAGATTTCACTAACATAAACAAGGCTTTCCCTAAAGACAATTTTCCGCTACCTAGAATGGATCAAGTCATCGATTCAGCAGCCAACATAGCCATCATGTTCCTCCTCGATTATTTTTCCGGCTGTCATCAATGCTGGATGGCGAAAGAGGATGAGGAGAAGACAAGTTTCATCACACCTTTTGGTACCTTCTGTTTCGTTAGAATGCCCGAATGCTTGAAAAGTGTTGGCCCAACTTTCACCAGAATGACTAGAGAGGTGTTGAAGCCTCAAATTGGCAAAAACATCCAGGCTTACGTTGACGACCTCATCATCAAGAGCGACGAAAGGTCGTACCATATTGGTGATTTGGCAAAAACTTTTGCCAACATGAGAAGAGCCGGCCTAAAGTTGAATCCAGAAAAGTGTGTGTTTGGGGTTACTAAAGGCAAAATATTGGGCTACTTGATTTCGGCTAAGAAGATCGAGGCAAACCCCGACAAGATAAAAGCAATCAGGGAGATGGCAGAACCGAAGACAAAGAAAGACATTCAGAAGCTGAATGGTCGGATTGCGGCTCTAAACAGATTCATTTCCAAGTCTGCCGAGCGAAGCCTTCCATTTTTCAAAGCCTTGAAGGGCAAAGGCAAGATTGAGTGGGGTCCTGAGCAAAGCAAGGCTTTCGCTGAGTTGAAAACTTACATCGAGCAGATGGCAATTTTGTCACCGCCCCTCCCGTCAGAGCATCTTTTCTTGTACGTTGCCGCGTCCAAAGCAGCAGTCAGCGCAACCCTTGTTCGAGAAGTTGATAACGAGAAAGGCAAACACCAATGTCCAGTGTACTTTGTTTTAGAGGCTCTTTCAGGTTCAAAATTGCTGTATTCTGAGCTCGAGAAGATTGCGTATGCTATAGTCATAGTGACAAGGAAACTAAGGCATTATTTTGAAGCGCACAAAGTCACCGTTCTCAACGATCAACCTCTCAATCACCTATTTATCAACAAAGAGGCATTGTCCATAATTGCTAAATGGGCGAGCGAGCTATCGGAGCATACAATCAATTTCGGTAAGAGATCCGCCATAAAATCCCAAGTCTTAGCAGATTTCGTGGCAGATTGAACCTCGCTGAACCGCAGTGCTACGGATGAGGAATTAATCCCTGTGTGGGAAATCAGATGTGACGAAGCCTGGGGGCGCAAAGGTGTCGGAATAGACACCATCATCACCTCACCTGCTGGAGTCAAACTGAGATACGCTGCAAGATTGGAATACTCAGACCCCGCCGACAGGTGTACAAACAATACCACTGAGTATGAGGTGCTCCTCTTAGGTCTCAGAAAGGTGTGAGCTTTGGGAGTAAGTAATTTCTTGGTCAAGTGTCACGCTAAGGTCATCAAGGATCAGGTAGAAAAGGAAAGCAAGGCCAAGGAGCTAGAATTGATCAAGTATCTCCCCGAGGTGTGAAAGATGGAAAGGCATTTCTGGGGGTTTACCATTGAGCATTTGCCGAGAAAAAAGAATGGCGAGGCAGATGACTTAGCAAAAAGGGCCGCGAAAAAGGAGCCAATGCCACCTGATGTATTTTTTTAGATTCTTAGCGCTCCCTCAATCAAGCCCGACAAACAACCTGTCATTACGGTCAATGCAATCGCAAGCATAGATTGGAGATCCCCTATCATTGCCTTCCTTCGTGGGCATTATGAACTGGTCGAAGCCCATGACCTGAAAAGAATGCAAGCTCGGGCAGAAGGCTATGTCTTCAAGGATGACAACCTTTTGAAGTTGGGTGTTTGTGCGCCGTTACTCAAGTGTATCCGCCAGGAGCAAGACATCGAGCTGATGAGTCAAATCCACAGTGGAATTTGCGGATCGCATATTGTAGCCAGAGCTTTAGCTGGAAAAGCTTTCAGGCAAGGTTTCTTTTGGCCAATGGCAATAAGAGATGTCAAGCAAATAGTCAAAACATGTAAGGCCTGCCAGTTCACGGCAAAACACCAGCGAAAGCCAGGGGCCCTTTCGCAGCTTATCACGCCTACTTGGCCACTACAGCGCTGGGGCATGGACATCATTGGACTGTTGCCCATAGCTCAAGGCAATTACAAATTCGCTGATGTAGCAGTTGAGTATTTCACCAAAAGGATTGAGGCGAGACCCGTCGCCACCATCACCTCAGCTACAATCAGAAAGTTTTTCTGGCAGCAAATCATTTGCAGATTCGGGGTCCCTAGAGAACTCACAGTTGATAATGGGAAATAGTTTGATTGCCAGGATTTCAGGGAATACTGTGACATGATCGGAATGAAACTTTGCTTTGCTTCCATCTATCATCCACAGTCCAATGGCGCTGTCGAAAGAGCCAACGGCCAAGTTTTCACAGCCATAAAGAAGTGTCTTTTCGATCAAAAGAAAGGAAAATGGGCTGACGAGCTTTCGAGAGTCATTTGGTCACATAACACCACCAAATCCAGGGCTACCAAGTTTACACCTTTCAGGATGTTATACGGAGCTGAGGCTATGTGTCCGGAGGAGCTTGCCAATGAAAGTGCCAGAGTTTTGGTGGACGACTCTCATGAGAGTGAAGAAGTGGACAAGGACATGGTCGAAATCGACAGGCTCCACACAGTCTCAAACTTGCTGAAGTACCAAGAGGAAACCCGAAAGTGGAGAGACAAAAAGGTCTCATTGAAAAATATTGAAGTTGGGGATTTCGTTTAAAGAGAAAGAAGAATGCAGATTCAGGGGGCAAATTACAATTTGCGTCGGAAGGTCCTTACATCGTCGTGAGCAGCGTCAGAGACGGTGCCTTTTGTCTTAAGGATGAAGAAGGTGTCGAGTTGCTGCATTCGTGGAATGTGTTTTACCCATAGCTAAAATATGTAGTAGTCGGTCACATGCAGTTATAAATGCGGTCGACTCATAAGTTATTTTCTTTTCCCATCATTTACTTTTGTGCAATTTAAAATTCAATAACACGGTTGTACTCTTTTCCTCACAAAGGGGGACTCCATCCTCGAACGTGAGGTTTTTAACGAGGCAACCTTGATGTAAAATTTTCCTTTCGCAATGAATGGAAAACTTTCCCCCCTATGGTTGTCGTGTTTTTACTTTTCAGTACATTGTTTTAATCTTTATTAAGTGCTATCCCAGGTAGCCTACTCGCTAAGAGTGATTCAAAGTGTTGCATGAAAGTAGCCCACCCACAAGGTAGCCTACTCGCAAAGGATCAAAGTTTTTCAAAGAGCTGTTCCAAAACAACCCACCCGCAAGGGGTGTATCAAAAGCGATTCGCTCGAATCGAAAAGTGCCAAAGGGCTGCTAAGCTTCGATCAACTTCAGTTTGAAGCATCAAAACCAAACTCACCAATTTGGCACCAAGATTGAAAGAAATGGCAAACTACTGTTGTCGAAAAACAGCTCAAAGCCTGAAATATTCCACACGGCCATGCAAGTCTTAGTCCTACGATGTGTTATCACACCCAGGCGTCACATTGTAGGCTAGTTTCATTCATTCAAAGGCAATCATAAAAAATGAGTGAATCTTAGTCGTATCGTTCTTCTATACTCAAACTCATAATCAAACCCGCAAAGGGGGGGATCCATTATTTTGTGACAAATGAAATCGAACAAGATTTAGATTCGCAACTATTACACTAAAAGGCTCTTCGAGCTTGGTTTACATTTCTCCTAGTTTTCGAAGGGGGGAAGACGTTTTCTTTCAGAAAATCCTAATCGAATCCTGCGAGAATGGTAACCTAAATTTATTTCGCTTACAAAAAGGGCAGCTCTAATCAGCTACCTTCCAGATACAATCCTGCTTGAGCTTTATCTTTGTCATACACAAAGCAATGATCTTCTTCTTCCTTGCAAAATGTCTCTACTTTCACGCACGGGGCTTCGGCCACCTTCAGTTCGGCCGACATGATTTTACTAGCATCATTCATTGTCATAAAGAAGTGAAGGGGATAACTATGCAAAGTGTAGAATGAATTACAATACTCCCAAAAATCATCAAAGGTTTTGGTGGGGAACTTGCGTCGATAAGATTTCGAAGAGGGACCGCTGACGTAGGTGTTGCCTCGATTGAAAGTTTTAGGTGTCACATCGTACACTACATCCCCGGCGTGTGTCTGCGAAAACAGTTCGAACAAAAGCTTTACATCATCTTTCGACCCTAAGGAAAATTACACATAGAAGTCCCTAAAATGTTTTTCAATCTCTACACCTCTAGTGCCAGATCTGTGGAAGGTTTCGGGGCTAGCCCTTCATGCTGAAGGGGTGCGAGAGTCTCTCCAGTGATAGGATATTTGTCACCTCCTCCTTCGGTGCTCGAAACACGAACCGGAGCCCCGGGAACTTCACCTTCTTCAGCTTCAGTAGGCGCTTTCGGTGGCCAATCTCTGTACGACCCATACGGTCCTAGAGTTGTGTCCGCTCCATGTATCTCCTGGTGCTTTCGGAGTTCCAAAGCTTGTTTCGCCTGGCCAAGATAGAACTATGAGAGAGGAAATGTATCAAAAGTCACAAAATAGAAAGGTATGAACCAATGAGAGCAACCAATCAAAATGAAGAGCGAAAGGGTGCAAACCTTAGCAAATTCATCTGTAGCTTCCTTTCACGCATGTTCCCGTCCACTCTTAGCCCAAAAGTTGCGAAGCGCAATCTTGGTAATTGATTCCACCATTTTGCTCGGGGCCGGTAAGTCTTCCGAAGAAGGGAACGTGAATCCGCGAGTACCAAAGGTTTTGAAGTGGTCGCAGCCACGCTCCTCCAGCAGATGGAGAATAGCTTCAATACTTGTCGCCACCCCATAGTCCCTGACCTTCGACATAGTGTCCAACAACAATTTTAATTCATTGTTCATCCGGGTGTAAAAACTGGCGATGTTGTCCTCAACCCGAAAGGTTTGGGCTTCTGCGCCGTATTGCTCAAGCACTTGACGAAACGTATGAGCTAAATGTAATCCCCACTGATGAAAATAAGATTTATTGTTTTAAAGGTAGTCTCTAAGTCAGCTTTCTGCTTCTTAAGCTCCTCAATCAAAGCATCGTGGGTTGCAATTTGCTTCTCTTGACCGTCACCTAAATCGACGGCATCGCGGATCTCTGTACGACACTGCTCGTAGCATTCCAAATCTCTCTCTATTTCCTTTTTCAGATCATCCATTGCGGATTTTTGCTTGGTGCATCGATCGCCCAAATCTTGCACTTGTTTAGTAAGCTGTCCACATTGCATTCTTAGATCTTTGTTTTCCCCTCGCAACTAGCGAATCTCTTCTTCGAGCCGAAATTTTTCATTTTGAAAATCTTGGCTCTCCTCTCCAATCTTCTCATACCCTTTTTGCCCCGATGTGTTGACGCGAAAATAGGACGTCACCTCCACGCGCAGCACACGTGACTCCCCGGTCTATAGCGAGGCGTGCCAGCCAATCTGACCTGTTGATTGACAATGGAAAAGATTAGGGATCGGCTAGAGAACCGATGGCCTTGTCGCGACACGTGTACCAGCCAAATCAGCTGATACAGGTAAAAGTGGGATCGGCCGGCTCGAGAGCGATCGAAGCGCAGGTGCGTGAATAGATGGATCGGCTGGATCGGCCGATCGTGACGTCAGCACTCGAGTAGGTCAAAATCGGCTGAGATGTTAGAAGCCGATAGGATCTAGATCAAGTGGATGATAAAGATAATAGCTAAAAAACACAAGAATTGGTACGAAAACTTGCAGATCTAGCTAATATCGGTAAGAGGTGAATAAAGAACTAGACGAAACCTCAGTGATGCGCCCGGAGGTTAAAGCCTAGGATTATTCGGTAAAACGGTACTCACAAGCTTGCCGGAGGTCAGTTGATGCAGCCCGATGAACTCGAAGCACTGCGCTGTAGAAAAAAGAAAATCGCAATGGCGAAGTCGCCGAAAAGTGGATGCTGTAAAGGTAGATGCTGTAAAGTAGATGCAGTAAAGTAAAGGGTTTGCCCGGAGGCGGTTTGTTTGATATTGGTGTGTACAGATTTTCCGACCACGCGGGGTCGCTATTTATATCCCGAGGACAACCCCGACTCCTAGCCGATCACGACACTGTTTACTTGTATCTAAAGACAAAAAACTACTAAAAATAGAAAAGGACTCTAGCAGGAGTCAAAACTTCCTAAAACTGACTCTTTGACCCGTCGCCAATCGTGGATTGACCCGCCTCCACCATGCTTTCCTTCTGGCGTATCTCCTTGATTACCGCCTTCTTTCTCTCCATCGGCCGATCCTCTAGTTATTCATCGGCCGATCGTTCTGACCCGCTGGCCCACTAATGGAGTCAAACTCCTTTTGACCATCGGCGGACCATGTTGACCACCCTTTTTCTTTCTCTAATCGGCCGATCGCACTCTGTTCTCATCGGCTACTCTTCCTTATCCTTTTTGACTTGATTTTTTCCAAAAAACGGTGTCAACACATGCCCCCTAGTTTTGGAGTAAATAATCTTTTGCTTTGAAATTTCCTCGAATCCGTTATCTTCTTTGATTCGAAGTCGGCCATGGAATCTCAACAAATCTTCAGGGACCATAAATACATCTGCCTTGGCTCCTCTTTTCTTCCTAAATCTTGTTGTTCCGAACAACTCGATCTTTTAAGCGACGAACCCTAAGCTCCAAAGCTTACGCTAATCCATGGCATCCTCTAGTTCCGATGGAGGTTCTCGCTCTGCTTCTGCACTCCCGAAGGCGTCTCTTTCTTTAGTTCCCCCGGTATTTTCTTTCGATCTTTTGCTTTATTTGTTCCCTAAATACCGCCGTTCCGCTTTGCCTGAAGCCTAGATTTATCCATCTCTCCAGGAACTTAGATCCCGTCTCACCATTCCTATTGATGATAAGCCCGGGCTCACTTTCCTTGGACTAATGGGTGATACTGACCTCATTGAGATAATCAACTTTGAAACCGGCCGAATCCCCTTCAAGCATGCTTCTCTGAATTTGACCGATTGGGACGGTTGCTTTAGGTCTTGGACAGGTTATGTCAAAGGGTGGAGAGATTGGTACCTTAGAGTTTCTGCGAAGAACAAGGGATCTTGGGAACAATATAAAATCAGCCAATGCATCACTTCATCTCTGTCTGAGATGTCCCGGAATGAATCCCTTCTGATAGCTGCTTCTTATTTTTGGTCTGATGCGCTTAATGCTTTCTTGTTCGGCCATGGGCCGATGGCTCCAACCTTGGCTGATGTCCTCGTGCTGACTGGTCTAGATATTTCCTCCCTAGATACCCTCTTTAGCCACCGTAATGACAAACTTTCTCACCAGTTGAAGACCAAGAACATAGGTGGATGGTCTAGCTATATCGCTGAGCACAAGAAAGAAGGAACCGTGGGATAGAGGGAACATGTTGCTTTCCTGAATATGTGGCTTGAGAAATTCGTCTTCTGTGGCAAAACTTTTGGCCCTACTGCCAATTATCAGATAGTGGTTGAGCAGTTGGCTGCTGGCAATTGCATCCCTCTTGGAAAATACCTTTTAGGTGCGGTTTACCATCTCCTTCATCAAGTAGCAGTCAGCTTGTCAACCAATTCTCCCATAGGTACTCCGGGAGGTCCCTGGTGGTTTATCAACATGTGGCTAAACCTTCATCTTCGAGATAGGTTGGAGCAGAATATTTTTACCAAGACTTTCCCAGGAGATCAACCAGATGGTGTTCCAATCGTGAGGCGCCGATGTATGAATTTTGGAGAAGCTGTTTCTGTCTTTCCAGGACACAAAAGAACTCCTTCTCGTATAGCAGAGCACTTCAGAAGTTTCTACCTTGGCTTCAATCCAGATTCCATTATCTGGTTTGCATATAGAGACGATGAGACCTACTTTGAGACCACATTCAGCTTTGATGATATACACAAGGACGACGAAGATAGGATTGTTTTTGTAGAAATCATCAAACCGGGGCTTCTCCCTTGTGTTTTTGGAAAGGATCAATCGGCCACCTACGAATTTTATATCCCCTCAGTATGTGCGCGTCAGCTGGGGTTTGGTCAATTGCCGATTGGCCTTTACTTCTCTGATTTGATTAAGCCACGGGAGATCATTCCTAGTGGTACTTGTTTTTAGCACCTTTTGGATCGGGTTCCTGATTCTGCCGCTATTGATCTTGATTCTTTGAGATTTTCTGGCTTTTCTTCCCCCTTTTTTAATATCTGGTGGGCAGAATGGTGCGATCACCTTTTCTGCGTTTCGCCAAGAATCTATTGTGAGTAATTGGATCCTGATTATGTGGCATCAGCTGATGAGGTACTCCTCTTATCTGGTTACTTTACGCATTTGCTTGACTATACCCAGATTTGTTATATCTTCTTTTCCTTTTAAGCCTGAAACTACAGAGCCCCCTGTTGTCAGCAGAAGTGGCAAGCCGATTCAATATTGGCCACCAAGACGGGCACCATATATCGGCCATAAAGCTCATTCGATCTCCTCAGTCATGCAGGGTCCTAGAGTCAATCCTGTTCCGGATAACTTGCCTTTGTCGACGCTCAAGAGGAAAGGTGGATCTAGCAAAACTCTTGCCTGTAAAACAAAGAGGAAAGTTGACACTGTGGTTGTTGATGCTTCTGATATGGCCAGAGTACTAACAAGCGCTTTCAAGGTACTGACTTCTGTCCTTTCCCTTTTTTCTTTTCTTTATTCTTCTGATTGATCATTCCCCTCTTCTGTCTAGTCTTCAAGCCAGTCAATACAGACTGGTAATGTTGATCCCGCTCAGAATCCAATGCTAGATCCAATTCAAGAAACTCTAATTGATGATATCTTAGTTGAACCGTCTGAGCAAACTGAACCAGATAAAACTATGGAGAGCCTGGTTGATGACCCCCTGATTTCATCAATTGAGCAACCTGATATTCAGAGGATCAGTGTATCAGATGCTCTTGTTAATCAGCCTCGTCGTTCTCCTGAACAAGCCGATCTTCAATTTGAACAACCAGCTGAGGTACGATCTTCATTAGTTATTACTTTATTTCTCTCATCCTCTAACTCTTCATCTTTGTTCCAGGATATTGTCAAAACATCAACTGAGGTTCATGATAAATCTTTAGGTGATCTTCAACAAGATACTGGTGAACAACCACAGTTGCCGATTGTTGAAGTCTCTGAATTATCATCGGCTGAAAACCCAACTGCCTAGATTCGAGCAACGTCTTCTGCTGTAGAGGTAAACCTCCTGGTTTCTTTAAACTTCTTCTTCATCTCTCTTTTGCTTATTTACACTTCCTCTGTAGGTTTCAACAACTTCATCCCTTATTGCTCGGAGTGGATTAGTAACTGTTCTTCCTGATGACGTGAAAGCCAAGCTGATAGAAATGCTTCCGCTGCTGAGCCGGGATATCGGCCAACTCGTACAAGACGCCGAGCCGATCAGGGCTATCTTCAAGCAAATCCAAGGCCAGTTGCCTAGAGACCTTAAGGCAAAGATGCTTCAGGTTGCTTTCATTGAGAATCGGCAGCTCATAGTCCAAGAAGCTCAAGATCGGCTTGAGGAAAGGCGGCATCAAGAGCAACTTACTCAGGACAGGGAGAAGTTGGACAACAGCATGGTCGATCTTGACAATAGGATTGAATTCCTAGCTTCTTCTCGTCCTGATATCGTCAGTAGTATTGATCGTTTGAAGAAGCGTCGTGCTGAGTTGATGAAAGAGCTTAGTCAGGTCGATCAGGACTTAACAGATGAAGAGCAGAAGCTTGCAGACCTTCCAGGCACCATAACCATTATGCAAGAATGGAGGGACTCCATCGCACAGCAAACCCAAGCTCTTCGCGAACAAGAGCAGCCGATTCCTGGTTCAGCCGATGCCGATTGTCAGGAGATAGAAGCGGTTGACCAGCTGCGCCTGGATCTCATCAATGCCATCCATTTTCTAAGCATAGTTTAAACTTTATTTGTAATTTTGTGAACTATGATTGGCCTTTTCTTGGCCAACTCCCAACGCTCCGTATTAATTGCTTTGACCGAACATTCCAATCAGTCTTTATATATTGCGGGTCTTTTTTAGTTCTATCATCTTTCTTTTGTAATGGCTTCTTCTTCTTCCTCCTCTGTGAACCAGGTTGGTTTCTTCTTTCTTTTCCTTGTTCTCACAATCTCTTTTTCCTGACGTCTCTTCTTTTCTCAGTCTCCACATCGTGATACTGTGGAGAAGATCGTCTCAAACATCAACGCCTTTGGTGCAAATCGGCCAAACCATCCATCTAGACAAGAATGCGGTCTCCGTTTGGTGATTGCCAACAAGGAGGAGAAGTTGGAAGTACTCGAAGCCAGGAGATAGCTCTCCTACAAGAATTGGACCGTGTAGGTGAAGAAATGGCTCAAGTTAGGGTGGAGCTAGATAAGGCCAAGAGCCTCCTCTGAATCTTGATGTACTTATCAGCCGATGCAATCAGCTTTTTATGAATGAAAATCACCACCCCTTGATTGATATCTAATTTAATGCACCATCTTCCAGCGATGACTTTCCACCCATATTTGTAGGTGCTGCTTTTACGATCTGGTTCAACTTCTCTGCTATAAAATGTAGTCTACTCCTTATACAGCACCATAATCTTCTGACTATGAACCAGACCAATTTTCCATTAGGAATAAGAGGCAAGCCTCTTTTAGAGTGCCTTCAGGAAAATGCAACTATCTCCACTCCTTGACAAGTTTCTCTTTGAAGATTTCTTGTATCCTAATGATGCATCAAAGCTTGTCATTGTCGCTGGAAATGTTGAGAGAAGGGAATCCAGATAGTCTCCTCTTCTGGAGTACAGAGTAGGGCCATACATCATTATTCAATACTCTTTCAAAACCAACCCCTGTTTTTGGGAAACGTATCACTGCATGCCTGCTCACTGTCCAGTCTGAGACTTTCACGGGGAAACTGTTCTTGCTTTGACTGCATCGGATGCTCTTCATTTTGCCTTTTTCAATTCCCTCTTGTAGTTATCCCTTCTGCCATTTGGGGCTATAAATAGGCCTGAAGCTCGACGGAGAAAACTTACTCTCATCGGCCATGTCTCAACCAACTCAGATAGATTACAGACTCTTGTTGTATGACTGTTCCCTTCTCCTTTTTCTCCTTCATAGCTAGAAGAATCCTTGTGAAGCAGTGTAGCAACCCCTCTTCTTCTTTGCCTCCTTTTGAAAATCCAAGAGACATTATAGCTAGAAGAATCCTTGTGAGGATCTGACTTCAGGGGAAGAACACAGGTAGGGTGTCTTGCTACACATTTATCAGAGGAAGAGCGTGCCGAAGGAATAGCCACCTTGGTCATCAACTCGGGCTCCTTTTGGCAGAAAATTGCAGAATCTGGTGAAGATCTTAGTCTTCCGTTTCCTCTTCGCTTGTGCCCTTCTCTCATCGATTCAATATCCTCATCATACTGGAGATTAGGACAACGCACCCTTTGTAACTTCTTGAGAGTGTATGTAATCCGTAGATCTGAGTTGTAATATCATTGCTGTAGTCCAAGACAAAGGCAATGAAAATTGCATTCATTTTGTTCTGAAGGCGATACATGTATCGGCTATAACCGAATATATAAATTTTGTACATTGGTTTTACATTTTTTGCACTAAAGGCGATTCTTTACAGATATCGGCTATTCTTTACCAGAAACAATTACATTTGCAATCAGCTGTAGCTCGAAAACTCAATCGGCCGATAGGCACAATAAGGCAATCGGCTTGTACAACTGTCGATATACTTGGGCGACCAATCCATCGGCTGCTGTAACTCCGAGCCCAAGCTTCCTTTCATCTTCAATGAACTGATCCATTAAATATTGTCATCAGAGCCGACTGCTTGAATCGGCTTTAGTCCGAAATCGGACACTTTGAGATACTTGGTATCCCATGCTTTTCCAGATATGCAGCTCACCCGATCATATGTCCATCCTTGTGCTTTTGTAGCTGCTACTGTCAAGGAGGTTTCTCCTTGGACCACTTCCACTGAATCTCCGATCCATTGGATGATGCATTGATGCATTGTAGATGGTATGCAACAATTGGCATGTATCCAATCCCGACCCAGCAGTAGATTATAAGATCCCCTCCCTTTAATGACAAAGAAAGCAGTCGGAAGGGTCTTACTGCCGATAGTGAGCTCCACGCAGATTGCTCCTTGAGCTGGAGAGACGTTGCCTTCGAAGTCCACCAACATCATGTCGGTTTGGGTCAAGTCTTCATCAGATTTCCCAATCTTGCGCAGCATGGTGTATGGCATCAGGTTGACTGCTGCTCCTCCATCCACAAGCATCTTGGTGACTGGCTTCCTGTTGACAAATCCTTTGAGAAACAAAGCCTTCAAATGTTGTCTTTTCTCATCTTCTGGTTTTTCAAAGATAGCTTGTCTAGGTTCTAGTGTTAGCTGAGTCATGCCAAGCTCATCATCAGACAGATCCGAATCGACTGGAGCCATGAACTCTTTTGGTAGAAAGACAACCATATTTATATCGGCCAGTGGTTTGTCATCTTTCTCATCATCGGCTTTAGGCTTTGGGCGCCAAACTTTAGACCGAATCTTCTTTTTGTCCAGCACATGTCTCTCTGCTTCTTCATGCTGTTCTAGCTGACGTAGGCGCTGGACTCTCCTCTTCTGGGACTTGGTCAAGCCATCTGGACACCACTGCGGATTGGGCTTCTTACGTGTTTGGCTTGACCTTTCATCATCCAGTTGCAACGTGCGTCGTCATTCAGGAGCTCGGCACATGATATCTTCATCAGGGACCAGAGAATCGGCCATCTCTTCCAGTCGATTGTTTGACTCTTCATTGACTCGGCCTCCCAGCCGATCATGAATACTGGCCTTGCCCTCCAGCCGATCGTGGATGCTGGCTTTGCCGCCCAGCCGATCGTGGACTGAGACCCGTTGATTGTTGAATTCACAATGATCTCTGGCTGCAGGTCTTCCGTCATTAAAGCAAACCCTTTTGGATGAGTTGCTATTATTGTAAGCCCCGTTACACTCTGGACAGTTTTCTGCCGTTGGTAGCTTGATTCCTTCTTCCCAGCAGTACTTGAAGAACGGACATCTCCAATGTCCTTCATTACGCCGTGCCCACTCTTCTCTTCCCCTTGCTTTCTCTTGTCGACGCTGGAACTTGTTGATCAGCATCTGGGACGTGACAGGTCGGCGTGGCTTTAAGTCTCCCTCTTCAAGTAGTAACCCTTTTGCTTTGACATCGGCAGCGGTTACTTGTACTTTGGGATCGACGGCCCCTTCAACATCCACGATCACGATTCTCTTTGCCCTGTGGATTTCGAAATGATGGACGAAGGTGTCCACTTCATTTGTCCCACCAAAAGAACGGCAAGCCCACATGAATTTGAGAATTTGAGGGATTGAGTTTGGTGTCAACTGATGAATTTGAACGTTGTAAGCAGCCAATATCTCTGCAAATCTTTTCAACACCGGCAATCTCAAACCTACCGTGAAAAAATCACGACAGACCACGCTTTTGTTGGGCTTTGGCTTTGAAGTCGTTTCCTTCCCAGGAGGTCGGCAGTCTTCAAATGAAAAGCAGCCCTCCAACACCATCGCATCCAATTCAGCTTGTGTCACTAGTGATCGACCCATGAAGCAAGTGCTGGGTTTCACTAGCTCATCAACATGAGCGTCAACATTTGCAAGGTTTCCCTGACTCAGCAGCAGCAGGTCCATCGCCGGTAGTGATTTCTCCTTCCTCAATGCCGATATCAGGATTTCCAGCATCTGCGTCGCTCAACGTTATTTCAACATCGCTGCTACTATCGGAGCCACTACTTTCATTGCTATCAGAATTGGAAGAAGAAATGCCGCTCTCACGAGAGCTAGCAGACCCATCCAAGCCAGAAATCTTAACAGATTCCAAGCTAGATGAAGATGAAGATGAAGATTCCGCTGCAATTTCTGCATCAGCTTCCGCAGCCGCGGGTGAGGCAGGACGCATCTCGCGATTCGATGGTGAGCCTTCGTCTTCCATTGCCTTTGCAGCGTACCTAACGTGAGCCATTTCTATAAATTCTCAATCTTAAAATCTATAGTTGTGGAAAATGAACGAGTTCAATTCAATAAAAGCGGAAACCGACCTTCTCAGCGCGGGTGACGGTCGACGGTCGACGGTCGAAACTTTTGAAAAACAAAGCCTAAGAATCGAATCCACGGTTTCAAAAGTGGGAGCGAGAGTTGAAAGCGACAGAAGTGTGAAAGCACCGCCGGCCCCCCTCTATTTATAGGCAGGGAAAAGCAACGGTCGAATCCTTGAGGCTAACAGTAAAAAATAAGGGCAAAAGAGTAATTCACCAAAAAAAAGTTTCCTAGGGAGTCGGTGGTGAGGAAGACGTTTTCTTTTGTCTAGATTCTCGAATCTTTAGTGTCGGTGGCTGGAGCTTTTTGACCTCACAAGATTTTCACCTCCGAGGGGCTTCTGTTGGTGGATTCGAAATCGATGACAAAAGACTCTAGTTTTTGTTCTTTGCAGCTACCTTGCGCAGTGTCCGATGAGGAAGTCGCTGCAGCGAAGCCTGCGAAACCGTTCATTTCCTCCTGCCCCTTGATACGAGGACTTTCACGTGCTAGCTTTTGTCATTTGAAAGCATGCGGTGATTGATAAAATTCGCTAATCTTGATTCATTGCGCTTGTGTTTCCGAAGATGAAGCCTCAGAGTCCAATCTTTTTGTCTAGACGAATCCGCGCCAGGGCTTCGTCATGGCTTCATGAATTCTAATCCTCCATTTTTACGTTGTTTGAGCATGTGCTTTTAGGTGACTGATTGGCTGGACGAAGGGTCGCCCCGAAAAGAAGGTCTTCACCCGACAAGCGCATGTGCTTCTACCAGATATCGCGCCATGATTTGGGGCGTGTAATCAGGGAAGCGTGGATTGCGTGAAGACCCGAAAGTGAAATCCCTAATTTAGCCTAGTACATTCTGGCATAATTTGTTTCATACAAGGCTATTTTCGGAATGTAAAAATTCCGCTCGTCTCCCTATAAAAGGAGGCCAACCAGCACTTGTAAAGGGGATCAACTTTTAAGAATTACACTGTTTGAGATTTTGTTCTACACCTTTCGTATCATCCATTAGAGTTGTTTCCTTCATTGTTCGTGTAAGGCTTCGCTATAGAACAACAACCGGTGGCGGCTTAATTCGACGACGCAGCAGCAGCGAATCGGCGAACTTCAGGTAGTCAAGCAGCAGTGCACCGCATCCCCCTCCATGGCCGGCGGCTTGACGAATTCTACATGAAGCTGATGGCCGAGCTGTCTAAGACCGGTGGCGGATTGATTCGACGCAACAGCAGCAGCGAATCGGCGAACTTCAGGTAGTCAAGCAGCAGTTCGCACTTTGTGCTCTTGAGATTGATAATGTCAATTACATAAATGAACATTGTGTGTTTCTCTGAACATTTGTGTGTTTCTCCGATGTGGTAACTCTGATCTTTTAACATATTTTAAGCAGTTGCTACATTTGTGCAGTAATGTCAGTTTCGGATTTGTTTTTTTATTCTATAATAGAGTTTTAGAGATCCACTTCTAACAAGTAGGGTGATTGTGATTTCTGAATGCACGGGGTTAAATTTCTTTTAATTATACTGCACATGTTGTTCAGTTATCTTACTATTTGTTTTGCTACTAAATAGATCACACTGATGCTATTAGTGATTTTGCATTGGGATACTTTAACAGCATGACTACATGATATTTTTATAGTCTGTCAGTTCAATGGTTTGAGAAGGCAACATGGAGAAGAGAAACATAATTACCATAATAGTAATTTTACGTTGGTGTGTTTGTATGCTGTGGTTGATGCTCTGATGGTTCACTAAGCTTTTCAGGACTTCGGGAAGTATTGTAGCATTTCTCTGATGGTTCACTGTTTTCACATAAATAATCATTGGACATGCTAATATCAAAAGTATAGTTTTACTGCACTCTGTCTGTGATGCTATATGCATCTGTTTATGACTGTGATCTCTGGTCGGCAATCTGCCTTGTGAGTTTACAAACTGTCAAGATGTCACTGAAAAGAGAAGCATGATTATGATATTTGTTACAATAGATGTCACTGGAGCTGAACACATTGTGATGCTGCGAGATTAGTTGATGACTCATCAATGACGAGGGTTTTTCTTTCCCCCCATTCGATTGCACTCCATATGATTTCCAGTTATAATAATGTTTGTTTCTCCACTAAAAAGTGGGTTAGTTTCCTTTTAATCCGGAGCAAGCGGCATCAAAGGCTGGTTTCAGGATGCCAGTCATAACGACTGAGGAACTTAATGGAGGTTATTACATAGGAAGAGTTGAACTAAAACAATTGGCGTCTGGTTACAAATAAATTTTCAAGAGCGGTATTGATTCAGACAAGCGCGATGCCATCTCCACAACGACAAGAAATGCACGTAAACCCAGTCTAGAAGCTTCGCAAGGATGCAAAACAGAACACAAAGAATTGAAAGAGTTAGGGTAGAAGTGAATTTTAGATAATTTATTCTATTTTTATATCTTTCAAAATATCAAAATTTGAATATCATTTTGATATATTAACGAAAAATATATATTTCAAAAAAATCAGAAACATGTGTGTGTTGTACATGCACTTTACTAGTATATGTATATTTCTAAGTTGGATTGTGTAGGTGAAGTTGTGCCTTGCTTATTTGTATATTTAACTAGTTCAATCCTCCCAGTTCTGCTTTGCTCTGAATTGTGCTTCAGGTGAAACTGATTATTGGATGTTCTAAATATATTTTTTTGTTTGCAGTGTTGCAGACCAGTTGTTTCGTTGGAATGCTTCTGTGAGTATTCCATTATTTCAACCTGGTGAGCTAGCATTGTAACGGCCAAGTACAGGTATCCACTAAAAGAAAATCAACGCAACCACATTTTAGCGTCATTGATTTATGATGTTCCTGGCTGATCTCGTCATAATATTTAACTTCCAGGCAAATTTAGTGAAAAAAACTTTCGTCATTACGGTTGGCACTGTAGCCAGCATTCACTGTTCCATGTTGTTTTGTGACGCCATAGGCTCTACAAAAACGTCATAAACCAACATCGGTCCCACATGTAAGCATTATTTTAAAAACAGAGTGTTCCAGGTCGTCATAAAATTTAGTAGGGTCCCACATGTAAGCATTCTTTCGAAAATAGAGTGTTCCAAGTCATCATAAAATTTTCCAGGGTCCCACAACTCGCGCATTGTCACCAGGTCACCGGAGGCCAGGTCACGAAATGTTGCAAACACAATTTGCCATTGCTATGGTTCGAACTGGAGAACTATAGGAACAAGACTGCGCTATTCACCACTGCACCACTTCTTTGTTGTGTCAATTTTACGGGAAAAAGTTTCCTTATACTTAAAATTTTTGGATAATTCTTTATAGTGACCAGGTCCCACAAGTAAGTTTCAGGTGAGTCTTTAATATAATTTCCTATCGAATGGTTGGCGAGACGCTTCACTCAGACTTCGCAAAGACTTTCGACTTCCGCTACGCAGATCTGCAACGGCGGCTTGTGGTAGGAATGGAGAATCCTAGCGGCGATGAGAGGGTGAGTTATGAGGCACCTCCCAGCTACCACTACTTGAGTCAACATGACAAGGTCAGTCTTCTGGTTGAGCCACTACATTTTCTCCTACAACCTAGGGATGGAGATTTCTAGATTTGGGGATCTAGCGGATTGATGAGCATATACAAATGCAATTGATTCAGATTTCTTCGTACCCTCAGATTTGCACTTCGATTGATGTTAGAAGTTGATAGGCTATTGACAATTCATAGGTGTTAGATTTAGTTAGGTTTCAATTTGCATCAGATTGATAGGTTGTTGTATTTTACTAGCTTCTGGAGGTGGCTCGGTCCACTGATTTCGTTACATCGGGCCCTCCTGATATTGATCTTATCCTCGTGGATTGCTATAACAAGTGCGAGCATGGGTATGCTGTCCTTGTCAAGGAACCCTTGTGCACCCTTGGGCACCGGTATGGAATTTGCGGTCAGGTAAACAATAACTTTTTTAAATTTCAATAGACTTATAGTACTTGTACTCTTGATGTCAGTCTTGCAGATGGATAACTGTATGAACATGTATGTATTTGGTGTCTACAGCCTGAAGAACAACAATATGGGACGTTTATTTGGATTGATCCTCAATGGGATGATAGGACTACTGCTGTTCTGGAGACGCTGACAAAGGTTGTTGAAAAAGGTCAAGAGGAAGCAAGTGATTTGAAGGAAGACTGTGAAATTGCTAACAAGCAGCTTGAAGCTACTGCCGCTGAGTTGATAAAGGTGAAGGCAAAGCTGGAATGGGTTGAGAAGGAGAAGGAATCGATGCTTTGCGAGTTCAATAAAAATAGGTAGTTATGATTATTATGAAACTTGTTGCTTGTTGATGTTTAACTACTGGTTATTGCTCACTTCATAGTGATGAATGGCCCTGAATCACATGTAGTGTTATGAAACTTGTTGCTGCTGATGTTTACTTCAGATCATGCTAATGACAAAGGGAACAACAATGGGAAGGATGGCTAGAAGCTAGCAAGAATCTTGAAGCTACTTCTCCGCAGAAGCTGCAGGATGGAGCTATGGAAGGAGAATCAACACCTACAAATGTAATTGATGTTTAGTTCTTGAGTGTTGAGAATTGTCATTAGTTGATGGAACTTGTTGCTACTTGGTGTTGTGATCTTTGTGGTCATGAGTTGAGAAACTTGATGCTACCTGATCATAATTATGTTTGCTACTTGGTGTAGTGAACTTTGTGGTCATGAGTTGAGAAACTTGTTTCTACTTAGTGTTGTGAACTTTGTGGTCATGAGTTGAGAAACTTGTTGCTACTTGGTGTTGTGAACTTTGTGGTCGTGAGTTGAGAAACTTGATGCTACCTGATCATAATATGATGTTTTCTGCTCGGTGGACAACAAAGGTCCAGTCTGTTGATGTTTTGCTGGAAGGACCTTCCTGAGTAACGATCGCGAAACTGCTTATTTCGTACTGTCGTTCCAAGTCATCATAAAATGGAGGTCCCACATGTAAGCATTTTCGCTTGGTCACGAAATGTTGCAAAAACAATTTACCATTGCAAGGGTTCAAACTAAAGACCTATAGGAATAAGATCGTGTTTTTTACCACTGCACCACTTCTTGGTTCTGTCATTTTAATAGGAAACACTTTCCTTATGGTTGTGTAAGGTAATCTTTAGTATAAATCAGTAATTCGTAGGCGAAACGCTTCACTACCTTCGCAATGACTCTCGACTTTTGGTACGCGCAGATCTGCAACGGCTCATGGCAGGAATGGCGGATCCTAGAGGCGACGGGCACCTTCCAGCTACAAGAAGCTGAAACGGCTCGACAAGGTCAGTTCTTTGGTTTGAGCCGCTATATTTTCCCCTATCATCCTAGGGATTTCTAGATTTTGGTATCTAACAGATTGATGAGCATATACACTAGAATCAGATTTCATCGTACCCTCACATTTGCACTTCGTTTGGTGTTACAAGTTGATAGGCTATAAACAATTCATATGTGTTAGATTCAGTTAGTTTTCAGTTTGCATCGTTTGATGGATTGATAGGTTCTTGTATTTTACTAGCTTGTAGAGGTACTTGAAGCCACTAAAGCTGGGCTGCAGGAGGTGAGGAGAGACCTGCAAGAGCAAGAAGGCTGTAAAATACAAGGAGATGTGTTAGGAAATTTTAAATAAAGTATGCAAGAGAAGAGAAAATTCAAGGAGATGGCTGACCAATTGTTACATGAACAATTGCAATAGACCAACAAATACAAGGAGATGTGTGCCCATATGTTACACCAGGACAATGCCTTGTTGAAAGAAATAGGTGACATTCTTAAACAAGAGTCGAAAGACCTGGTACTGGACTAGAAGGCAAAACCTGAAGAGGAGGCAAGGTCATGGAAGGAAGAATGTGCAAAGGCTAACATCAAGCTTAAAGCAACTACCCCTGAGCTGGAAAACGTGAAGGGAAAGCTGAAACATGCCATCGATGCGATCGAAGTGTATAAGCAATTGGTTGAGCAGCTAGTAATCGAGATCGAGAAGGAGAAGCAATTGATACAACAGAGTGTTATCCAGATGGAGAAGGAGAAGCAACGGATACTGCGTGAGAAAGACAAAAATAGGTAGTGCTTGATTATTATGAAACTTATTCCTTGTTAATGTTTAATTACTAGTTGTTCCTCCTGGTCATAATACATAGTGTTACGAAACTTGTTGGTGCTTATGTTTTCTTTAGGTCAGCCAAGCGAAAAAGGGATCAACAATGGGAAGGATCCTCAAAGCTAACATGAAGCTTGAAGCTACTGCCGCTGAGCTGCAGAAGGTGAAGGGACAGCTGCAGGATGGAGCTATGGAAGGAGAATCCACACCTACAGATGTAATTCGATGATCAGTTCTTATCATTATGCTTACAAATGAGTGGTTATGATTATTTTGAAAATTGTAATGATGATCATACTATGATGTTTGCTACTTGGTGTTGTGAACTTTGTGGTCATGAGTTAAGAAACTTGTTGCTACTTGGTGTGATGATCATCCTATGATGTTTGCTACTTAGTGTTGTAACTTGTTGCTACTTGGTGTTGTGAACTTTGTGGTCATGAGTTGAGAAACTTGATGCTATCTGATCATAATATGATATTTGCTGCTCGGTGGACGACAAAGGTCCGGTTTGTTGATGTTTTGCTGGAAGGACCTTCCTAAGGAACGATCGCGAAACCGCTTGTTTCCTCCTACTGTGGTTCCAACTCGTCATAAAATTTAATAAGGTCCCACAAGTCAGTGTGATAAAAAACAGAGGAAAATTGAAATGATACTATGTCAATAGCAGGGGTCGAACCCGCGACGTTTGATCCTGAAAAGGGTACACAGAACCACGGAGACATAATGAAATTTGTGTATTTCCAAACTAAGTAGTTCTAGTATACCAAGTGCGCCCAACGACTATATCAACCCCGTACCCTGCAAGGGGCTTGCCAGCATGCTCCTTTGGGTCGTTGTGGCAAATATCTAGCCTAGAGGCATTGGTGCATAGATCTACAACCCACGACGGGAATGGTGGATCCTCGCATCGAAGGGAGGAGAGTGAGCTACGGTCATGTCAGTACCCTGTTTTGTGCCTCTGCTTTCCCCTTTCGTCAGAGGGAAGTGATATTTGGAATTGGGGATTTCGGTTGAAGCATGATTGTTGTTACAAGTTGATTGATAGGCTTTAGTTTAGAAAGTGCAAAACTAAGCATTGATTTCAAGTTGCAATGAATTTTTTTGAAGCATCCGTGTACTCCAACATCTTCTTCCATTGGTAGTTACTGCTCGGAGACATCTTCCCGCAATAGTAGCCATTGGCATCCTAAAGACAAGTGCAAACATGGGTTGAGAGCTGTGGTAAAGTATGCTTGGACGTTTCTCAACCCTGGCCGTCGGTTTGCTGGCTGCCCAAAGGTAATGGCTAGTTGGCTACCTGCTTATGTGGTTCCTGTGGTCAACGACTATTGCTAATGGGTCGTTTAATTTGCAGGAAGAAAAAGAGCAATGCGATTACTTTTGCTGGATTGATCCAGAATGGGATGAAAGGTCGTATGCTTTTATGGTGAAGCTCATGAAGAAGAAAGCGAAAGCTGAAGAGGATGCAAAGCAGTGGGAGGGGGAATTGGGAAAAGCTAACTGTGAGCTTAGAGAGATTAGGAATGAGCTCAAAATAGCACGACAAAAACTTCAGAAGGCTACCGCTGAGCTGAAGTCAATTGGGAATTATAGGCACAATGTCAAACTCGCGCATGTGCTGCTTGCTTTATTTGTTGTTTTCGCGGGAATGACGGGATTGATGCTCGGTGGTAAGGCTAATTAGGTGTGTCGATCACATATTCTGCAAGTGTCACTTTGGTATTGTGAACAATGTATCGATCATGTATTCTGAACATTGTGCCTTATGCTTCTGAGCATTGTACTGATGATGTATTGCCAAAATCAACCAAGAAATGCGCAGTAATTAGTATCCACCACATTGTACTGACCATTTAGTCCGACCTGTTCACATTTCCAAGAACGTAATTTCTGTTAGGTTCCCCAACAGTCATAATGAATTATTATTGTTATCTCGAAATCAACGGAGCAGTAGCGACGGTTGTTTTGGGTGGCGAAGGAGCGGTGAATTTACTGTAAATGCGGAGAAAGGAACGGTGGATTTGTTGCAAATGGGGCATTAATCGACTTCTTCCGCCTGGGGTACAGAGAACATTTTTGCAATTGCATCACCTCCTCTCAGAAGGAAGATCTGTGAGAGTACAGTGCTCTCTTCCAAGTCTCCGTATCAATTTGAATGTGCATTTGACCTGGCACTCTAATGTTTGATCAACTATTTTCAGAACACCGGTAGGTCAGTAATCATGTCATCAAGGCTATCGCTGGTGGTGCTCCCTACCGAGATGAACATTGACATCGCCGGCCACCTCGCTGCGACCTAGGAGCGGGCCATGGACGACCTCCACAGCCTACGGGCGACCTGCCGGGAGATGCGCCACGTGTGTAAGAACACGGCCGTTGGTCGGCGCGTGGCGCTAGAGTGATTTGTCATTGAGCTGCAATGGAACGACCGCAAGGGCTACGACGCCCTCCTCGATTGCCTGACCCGCATAAGAAACCCGGAGGCATGTTTCCTCTCCGGGATGGACATCATGTTCGGTGAAAACTACAGCTCCCGGTCATCCATCGCGAAGCTCGAGGAGGCCGCCCAGGCCGGGCACAATGTGGCGGCCTACGTAGCCACCATGGTCCTCTACAAGGCCAATGTCTGCTCCAGTGATGATGACACTACGAGGCGGTACATCAGACAGGTCGAGGGCGAGGAAGAATCAGCGGCTGCGACATCGATGATGATGCGGACGAACAAGGGTTGCCTGCGGTGCTGTGAGGCAGCCTCAGAGGTGATCCGGTGAGTGACGTGGCGCGGACGTGCAACGCTGGCGCCGCCAGTGGTGCGCGGCAATCACTAGTGCGCAGGCCGCCTGTGCTTCAAGATGAGCTGGGAAGAATGGTCACATTTTTGTAATGAGGAATGTAGAATTCACGCTGAATGTGATCTATTCTTTAGCAAAATAATTGGATATCTGCATCCAAACAAATTAAACCCTGACATGTGAGAGTGATTTTGGATATATTTTGTTTCTAGATCAATCCACTGACATCTGTTTCTATCTCTCTTCCTTGGTTCCCGTGTAGCAATACTCCCACACGCATTGACGTGATGGAAACCAACTTCTGGTATTCCCCCATTTATTTACCACGGCTGGTAGTTGGAATAGTTCATCACAATTTAGAGAGGTGGAAAATCAATATTGGACAATTAAAAAACAAATAATGCGATCCAATTTTCACTATCTCAGAAACTACAAAATCCGTAATCAGGTTTGCCCAATTCAAAACAAGCAAATTTTGCTAGGAAAGGAATGAAATTTTTTGTCCAGTCTGTTAATGTTTCGTAAACCCAAACATCCAGTCCTGCCCGGGTTGTATTGCCTATCTCATTGCATGCTTTCATTTTGTTGTTACCAAGCATGACTCGTCAACAAGGAAAGATGAAGCCGTGGTTCAAACTCTAAGTCAGCTTGCTTGTCTTCACGTTTCTTTCCTACTAACCAAGTCTTTGAAAAAAATCTTTGCTAGATGGGGTAGTGTACACTAGATAGAGTAAACACCATCTTACTGAAAGCCAATTTGTTGCCCATTGCTTCAATTTGCTCTACCTAAGCCACGGCTTCACGTTCAAATTGTGCACGTTTTTGGCTCTCCCTAAGAAGGATGATATCATAGCTCACCTTGTCCAAATTTAAAACAAGCATCTTTTGCCATCAAATGATTAAAAATATTTCTCCGGTCCATTCATGGTTCGTAAACCCAAACATCCGACCTCTTTTCGTGCCCTTCTTCTATTGCCTATCTCATAGCAAATGATTTAGTCTGGTCTGATAATGTTTCGCATACCAGAATAACTGGTCTTGTGGCAACTTTCGATCTCATCATGTTCAACTGAATTAAGTTTGCTCCATGTTCAACGAGATTGCAAGTTACGCGCCTAGGCCATTTGCCTGACACGATCCCCGATGAGACCCTGCGCCTTTCCCTTGGCAAATGAGATCTATTAATATATACTAGAAAAAACTTTTGCATCTCCTCTTCAACGAAAGAAAACCCCATCGGCATCTCCTCCTCTCGGCACTAGAAGACCCAATCGGCATCACCTCCTATCGGCGCAAGTACTGTCGTCCTCTCTCCCAATTCAATCGATTTCTGTGTTCTTACGACCTTTTCTACCTCTTTGAGCAAACTAATTTCTACGTGCATTTCAGAGCATCTCCCCCAATGGCCGGCGACAATCATCGCGTGCCTCCTGTGGAGCTCTCTCTCCTATCATCCACACCGGCTAAAGCTCCGGCGGGGCCGAGATGCGGCAACTACGGCAGGACAAATGCCGCAATGGATGGCCGGGCCGATAGGGCCCGACACGCTCTGTGCCGACTGCGGCCATCGTCGCTGGCATGCCGAGCAGCGGTGGGATAGGCGTTCTCTCTGGATCTATCAAACCACGATTCTCGTCTCACCATTGCCACCAGAAGTTGGCGTGCAGTGGGTGGAGTGCCCGAGAGGCCGGGCTGGTCACACATGACAGCCGTGGCCCTCCACTCCGCCATTGATGTCAAGTGCACCCGCCGCGTTGATTGTCCTGGAGAGCTCAGGTGCACGGCCGTTCCCGTCCCTGCTCCACAGGCCGGTGGCCTTACCAGCCGCTCGGCCATTGATGTCAAGTGCACCCGCCGCTTCTACTGTCCCGGAGAGCTCAGGCGCACGGCTGTACCCGTCGCCACCAGAAGCTGGCATGCAGTGGGTGGAGTGCCCGAGAGGCCAGGCTGGCCGCACGTGGTTCTCGTGGCTGTCAACTCCGCTACTGATGTCAAGTGCACCCGCCACCCTGACTGTCCCGGAGAGCTTAGGCGCACGGCCGTTCCCGTCCCTGCTCGACAGGCCGGCGGCGTTGCCAGCCGCTCAGTTGCCAGCCGCTCGGCCATTGATGTCAAGTGCGCCCGCCGCGCCGACTGTCCCGGAGAGCTCAGGGGCACATCCGTTCCTGTCCCTGTTCGAAAGCCCGGCGGCGTTAGAAGCCGCTCAGCCACCGATGTTGTAGTCGTTCTTGCTCGACAGCGAGGCGACGCCTTTGATCCTTGACGACCCAGACTGGATGAAAAGATAATTGCCAACAATAACAAGTATCACTTTGCTGTAATGATAATTAGTAGTTTTTGATTAAGTTTGGTCTTTCCGTATTTGATTATGCTGATTGTATGATCAGAGAACTCTGTTTCCTCCTATGGAGTACTTTGGATGGATGTTCGTTCAAAAAATGTGAACCTATTTTGCCAACAAATCAACAAATAATTTAGTCTGGTCTTGTCACTTTTTCTTAATAGTAACATCCGCCCGTTTCCATCCTCGTGCCACAACTTCCCATGGAAGGTGGTTGCCATCATCAAGAGATCATAGACGTGTTGGCCATACAGCACGGGGACCCGCACATCAGCCCCTCAACGGTGCAAGATGAATGGAAGCCACTCAATAGTCAAGACTCAAGAGGCGCCTCTTGCTTACCTTCTCACCGAAGCGGCACAACTTCCTAGGCAAGGCGAGTAACTCCACATAAATCGCCATTCCTACCCCCCACCATCGGCGTCCTCGCGAGTTCCAAACCACTCTACCACTTCCCAAACACTCGCGCCTCGCTCCTACTTCCCGGCCGACGCAATGAAGCGATCAGGCTCCCCGTCATGCCGGCTATCCCCCACCGGTTCCCCGTCACGCTGGCTCTCACCCTCGCCCTTCAACCGATCCTTCGGCACCACATCCTCTTCGCGCGCCTGTGACTGGGTGCCACCGTGCGACAGCCAGCACTTCGTCCGCATGTTCACGGAGGCATTGTGGGGCCACATCCACGGCACGCCGCCGCCGCACTCTGACGCCGCCAACGTCGACCCGCCGTCGTTCGTCGGCGGTTTCCCAAGAGCCGGTGGTGGCTTGCCGGCGGATTCCCAGCCTCCTCCACCGTCGCCGCTGCCGCCCTCCGACGACGCTAACGTCGACCCAACGTCGATCGCCGACGCTTTTCCTAGAGCAGGTGCTGTCTCGCCGGTGGATATCCAGCCTCCTTCACCGTCGCCACCTCGGAAGCTTACATTTACGGTTACCCTTCCTGCTGGTGAGTTTGACTCTGACTCCGACTCTGACTCCCAAGCTGACACAGACTCGTTTGAGGACAGTTTCCACGGCTACATCCCTCCGGTCCCCCAGGGCGATGCTTTGCGCGTCTTCCGGTGCTTCAACGGCACGTACGGGTGCCCTGTCTGCCCCAACCTTATGCACCGGTGGCGCAAGCTGAATGAGGTCAAGAACCATGTCCTTGGGATGGCCAAGTCTGTGCCCCTGAGGCAGAACTACAAGAAGAAGTGGAGCCACCACCGTGTCGTGGCCAGGAATGAGGAATGGATGGAGTAGATGGAGTGAGCGAGCCGCGTCGGTGGAAGATCTATGCTATTATGTTATCTGTGATGTTAATTAGTATCTTTAGATTTCGTTGGACATTGTCTTATGTATGTGAACTTTGTGATGTTATGTTATCAGTGATGTTAATTAGTATCGTTAGAGCATCTCCAAGAGTTTGCCAAATTTTACTTGGCAAATCTTGTGTTTTGCTAACTCCTAAAAAGATATGCCAAGTAAAAAAAGAGTTCATCTCCAACAGTTTGGCATAATTCACTTGCCAAACTCAGATCTAACTTACATCAGGAATCCTGAGAGAAATAAAATTATGTTTGTGCCCTTCCACCTCTTGAAAACATACATCAGGAATCCTTCTCTATTCTTTATTTCTTTTTCACCCTCCCACCTACAGGGAAACGACGATGGCAACCACTATCCGCGTGCGCATATATGCGCGCGGAGAGGTGAGTTTTGCCAAGTTTCTATTTTTGCCAAGTTGGTTTGCCAAACTGTTGGAGTCCATTTTTTCTTGTTTTGCCAAAATTAGATGGATGCCAAGTTGATTTGCCAAACTGTTGGAGTTGCTCTTAGATTTCATTGGAACATTGTCTTATGTATGTGGAAATTATGATGTTTAAATAGTCACTTTAGAATAGACTCTGTTTCCTACTTTGGATGGATGTTTGTTCGAATAATGCAATCGTATTTTCCTAATAACAATTCAATGAACCATTTAGTCCGGTCCGGTCACTTTTGCAGATCAACAAGATCCGGCCGTTCATCAAATTTTGCCCACAAAATCAACACTGAATTTAGTCCGGTCTGGTCACCTTTTCTTATCAATAACATCCGGCCGTAGCCTTCCTCGACAGGCTGAGGCGACCGTTGCCTAATTTCCCACGGAAGCAAGCCACAACGCCCCATGGAAGGCGGTTTCCATCATCAAGAGGTTAGGGACGTGTGGGTATACCCAGATGGTACCCACACGTCAGCCACTCAAAGTTTGAAGATGAATAGCAGCCACTAGATCTAGAGGCCCGTTGCTTAGCTTGTCACATAAGCTTGCACAACTTCTCATGGAAGCTGGCCATTGTATTCCTACCACCATCGGCGTCCTCGCTAGTTCCAAACCACTCTACCCATAGTTCTCTACCCAAACACTCGTGTTTCAGTCCTACTACCCATCCAACTCAATGAAGCAATCAGTCTCCCCCAGACACAAAGAGCTCAAGCGCATGGGCGTACCCGCCCCTGCTCGTCGGTCCGGCGGCGTTGCTAGCCTCTCACCCATCGCCTCCTCAGGAGCCGAATCTGGGTCCTGGATGTCACTGTGCGGCTTCCACTTCATCTGCGCCTACTTAGAGTGGCAAGGGTGTCAATTCCACGGCACGGAGTCGCCCCGCTGCGACGCCGCCAACATCGACCCGCCAATGCCCGGAGCCGCTCGTACGTCGCCGGTGGATTCCCAGCCTCCTCCACCGCTTGCAGAGTTGGACTCCGACTCTAATTCCGACTCCAACTCCGACACCCAAATTAACATAGACCATCTTAAGACCTTTGCTCTACGCGTCTTCCGGCGCACTACCAACACCTACGGGTGCCCTGTCTGCCCCAACCGTATGCACCGGTGGAGGAACCTGAATGAGATCAAGGACCACGTCCTTGGGATGGCCAGGTCTGAGGCCCTGAGGGAGGACAACATGAAGAAGTGGAGCCGCCACCGCGTCCTGGCCAAAAATGAGGGATGGATGTAGATGGAGTGAGCGAGCCGCGCCAGTGGAAGACCAATGCCGATATGTTATCTGTGATGTTAATTAGTATCTTTAGATTTCGTGGGAACATTGTCTTATGTATGTGAACATCATGATGTTAATTAGTCACTTTACATTTCCATGAAACATGGTCTCATGTTTGTCCGGCCTGTTCATGTTTCGTAGACAAGAACATCCGCTCTTATTGTACTTACATCATGCATGTTTCGTAGACAAGTTACATGATCGTGTTTCCTAGCGTGACACATGAACAAGGAAAAAAACTATGGATGAAACTCTGGGTCTACTTGGTTGTCTTGACCATGTCGTGTTCCCATGTAGTGTATGCTAGGCAGAGTAGCCATGGTTTTACTTCAAACCAATTTGTTGTCTTACTTTATATCCAATGGCAGTGTACCATACCCTTCACTTCAACACGCTCTAGCTAAGCCAAGGATATGTAAGGAGTAGTTACAATAATGCACGTATCTGGAGAGGTTGAAGATCAATATTGGACGACTAATAAGAAATAGCAATGTGATCGTTGCTCACCTTGACCAAATTCAAATCAAGCATCCGGTTATTGCCAAACATCCGAAATGCTAATGCATCCCAAACACAAGCCATGTTTGTGATTTTGGTGATCGTTTGTTTGTTGATCAATCCCCTTGTTTGAAGTTGTTTCTGCTTTGTTTCCCTGACCATCTCTCTTCATTGTCTCCCTATAAATGTTATCCTATTTTATCACTCTCATAAACTATGCAATCATAGATCACCTTTGCCCAAAATCAAAACAAGCATCTTTTACAGGACCGGAAATATTTGTCCGTTCTGTATATTTTTCTAGACCGAAACATCCGGTCTGTTAATGCATCCCAAACCCGAACATCTGGTTTAATGGCAGTAATCAGTTCATCTCTACATGTTGAAGTGCTTGTAAATATAGTTTGCTCCAAATTCACTAAGATTACAAATTTACATAGTTTTTTCTTTGCAAAAGACCGTTACATTATTAGAGATCGAGGCGCCTCCTTGCATTAGCGTGATACAGCTCCCGAAGAGATACCCCAACTTTCCCTGAAACTGAGATCTATTAATATACCGGACTCTCCCAACTCCCTCCATTGCCTTGTCTCAAACTCTCTTCCTCCAGAAAACCACAACCACCATGCCTTCTTCTCCGATTCAACTTCCCGCCTCCCCATTCCCTTCGAACCCCTCCTCCATCGGGACACCACCTGACTCCCCCGAACCAAGTGCATGCGAGCCATCCGAGCCCTCCTTGAGTGAATCTAATGTAGAAGACATGGAAAGGCAGGAGAGCGAGGACAGCGAGGATGAGTACAACTACATGGAAGAGGATGAAGAGGAAGAGGAAGAGACGTGGGCGGCCATTGAGAAGAAGCAATTGGCGGCCAATAAGAGGAAGCGGGTGGAGGCCAAGAAGAGGAATCAACAGACGGAGGCGTTTGTGAGACAACTTTTGAAGGACATTCCGTCGGTGAAGAAGAAGGGTGCGGAGGAGGAGGTGGTGGACTCGAAGAGGACCAGGAAGAAGATGGACGTCGGTGCTAGTCCTTCAAATGCCGGCGCCGCCAATCTCGGTCCCGTGGCTCCCCGAGCCATTGAAGCTCCCTCGACGCCACAGTCATTAGGGAACTCCTCAGAGGGGTCGTCTTAGATTACTCAGATTTGGGTTTTCTTTTTCATGTTCAAATAGGTGGTCTTGTGGATGGAAAGATCAATGGTATGTTTTCTTTTGGATGGAAAAGATCGATCCCCTATTTTCCTGCTCTGTGAATCTTGTAGTGGTAGGAACATCCCCTGTATCCCCTGTTATCCATGAAGAACATTGGTGTTCTTCTTTTCCATGATCACCTTCCTTGCTTCAGTGGATTTCCCTGGTCATGATGCATTGTCATAGTCTGAGATGTAATGTCTTGTCATGTGATATTTTATTCTTATCCCACCGCACCACATTGCAGATACACACATAAATGATGACCGATTTTACAAATTTACCGTTTGACTAAATTCACCGTTTTGCCAAGAATATACAGAACGTAAATGATGGTCACCTTGCCCAAATTATTCAACTTAAATGTGCACATACATGATACATCCCCATAGACCTACACTCGTAAAGTGGCACTGGCATAGGTGCGCACAAACACACACCCAGCAACAAAATCTTCAGACTTGGCAACGAGGAAGACAACAGACACGGTCATGGAGATGGATACGACACACGCCTATCCCGCCATACCTAATGCACGACGGAATGTAGCATAACGAGGATCCGTGCGGTGATATTCCTCCAATGCATGATTCCTACCCCTTGACTTCATGGTACGTCCCGAGCGACCAATGCCAGAAGCATGTTGTAGGATGTCACGAAAACCCCACTGCCGGTGAGCAAGATTGCAATAAGGGCACACACAGCGACCATGGCGAAGCACACGAGTGTAACCCTGCTCCTATAGCCAAGCCAAAGCATCTTTCTTCATCTCCTCTGTTTCTTTCGCGTCCGCTTCATCCATGTCGTACAGATCATATGGATCCATGTATCCTGGCCGCTGCTGAGGTGGCACAACATGGAAGTTGGTGGTTCCTCCGTTCGCATCAGAAGCCATCCTCCTACACACTCGCCAACAACATAAACATGATAAGCACTGACTAGAAACAATGATTGTAACCTGTAAAAACATGACACGGAAGCTAAGAGCTCACCTCTTTTCACAGCGCGCAGAACCAAATAGAGAGGTCTGCTAGCACAATACGTGGAGGATGAAGAGGCGATGAGCAAAGGCCTTGGGGGCACGCCTATTTATCGAACCATGACTAACAATAAGGCAGTGTGCACCTCGTGGCAGAGCATGCCTCACGGGATTACAGTAGCCATGAAAATATGTGGGATGCTCGGAATACAAAGGCCTACACTGCTCAGGAATCCTGTCACAAGTATAGGGCAGAATATGCAGCCTTTTTCCCCGGTAGGTATGCAAAATATTTGGTGGGTACACGAGTGTGCTTTAGTCCGGATAAGAACGCAGAACGAAGATCCTTTTATCCGTATGACTTTAAAAAATAGACGTATAGGCATTGTAGTGGGAGAAGTAACTGTTAGGCTTTGTGATCTTCTACTGGAAACGCACCCAGCTTCACTGAAGCGTGGGCCTCTTCCAGATATCCGTCTCCCGCCTATATTGTACGCCACCGGAATCCCACCCAAACTCGCTGACAATATGGGGCCGTGATTGCACGGCCTCACTTGTCAGTGGCCCCGAAGCAAGTGCAGCTTACCAAATTTTCATTTCGCGGTCAGGAAGTCGAAAGCGGGATTTTCAATTGCTGTATTCCCTCTCCGCCCCAAAATAATAAATACTCTACTCCATTGCTACCTCGTTGCGCCACTAAACTCCCGCCTTCATTTCCAAAAAGCATCACTCTGTTAAGCTAGATCTACGGTGGCGGTCCGACCTCACCGTCACCGGTGGAGGGGGAGGGGTATCTCAGCGAGATGGTGGGCGTCAGATATCGGTGTTCTGCTTGCGTCTGCTGTGCTGACCAAGCTGAGCAGTTGAGCGAGGATACAGCACAAGCACCAGCTCCTGATGCCCCCTCAATCCATGGGCCCCTGAATCTTGGAGTTTCACAAGTGAGAATCTCATTTCCTTTTCTTTCTAGTACCCTGGTAGTATTTTCATTGGCTTAGAAAGTAAATTGCTTCATGTATTGTGTTAGTTTTGAGATTCTTCTCTTAACTTTGCCGCTCTAGATCCAGTCACTGATTTGTAACACAAGTTAATCGATGAGTCATGCGTTGAAAGTAAATTGCTTTGTGTATTGTGTTAGATTGGAGATTCTTCTCTTACCTTGGCCGCTCTAGATGCAGTTACTGATTTGTAACATAACTTAATAGATGAGCCATGCTTAGAAAGTAATTTACTTTGTTTATTGTCTTAGATTTCAGATTCTTCTCTTACCTTGATCACTCTAGATCCAGTTCCTAATTTGTAACTTATTACTTTCTAGATGTGCATGGTCTAGATCCCACTCCTGCATTGCTGAGATTCAATCACATGTCGTGGTATGTAACAGAACGCATGATTATCCTTCTACTTTATTCTTAGGATTATTCTTAAGTTTATTTGCTTGCTTCGTTTAAGATTCAAGTTCGACTTCTCCTTTCATTTTTGGCTCAAATGTTGAGGACAATCCTTGCAGTTCAAATATCAAATTCCTGTCCCTCCAATGTGAAGTCAAAGCCATTCATTGATTACATGCCTCGAGATTATCAGCTTTCGCTACATGCTCAAGACCTGAAGTTTCGTTGGGAGGGCTAGATGCAGCTGTTGACCTTGGTGAAATCTTTGTTGAACAGGACCAAGTTTTGATAGACTTGAAGATCAAGGCAGAAGCATCAGATGTAGTAATGAAAGTGCAGATTGATGAGATTGAGAGGTTGAAGAAACAAGTAGAAACTACTGAGACCCTCCTTCGTCAACTGCTAAGTTCGCGCCTTGGGTAAGGACACTGTGTTTCTTAGTCTTCTGCTTGTGTCCTCCCAGCTAGTTGCGTTGGTTTGTGAGTACTGAGCTTTGTTATCTTAGTGGGTTCTATTTCAAGACCAGCTTTATTTGTGAGCATGGAGATATCATGTGTATTGGTTTGTGAGCTCCTACTGACAATCTTCTTGTGTTTGTTTTGTGTTCATTGATAATAATGTGTCATGTGTGATCCGAAACATTTATTTGTATCAGTGGTATGGAAATATTATCTGTGATGTCAATTACTGAATTGATTAGTATGTAATATGAGATTGAATTATATTTAATTAAGCGTTACTTGGAGTGCAGCCTAAAATAACAGGGAAAAAATATGTGGGCTTGCCCCCTCGGTCCATTATTTTTTTACGAATTCAAAAATGATTTATTAATAAAATGGGCTGTATAAAAAATGACATCAGCGATTGGTGGACTGGGTTCAATATCAGTTGGGCCTTAATCATTTTATGGCGTCATCGAATATTGAACTCGACCCAACCAGTAATGGACCCAAAACAAATTAATGACGAATGCAATTATTGGGCTCGGTCATACTAAAACCAGGCCTAAAACATTCTATGACGACCTCGATTATTGGGCCGGTCCAACCAAAATTAGGACTAAAAGTATGTATGACGACAACAATTATTGGGCTCCATTCAACCATAATAAGGCCTTAAACAATCTATGACGCCAACAATATTGGACTCCATCCAACCTTAATAAGACCTAAAACCAATTTATGACGACCGAAACATTGGGCTCAGCTTAACATTAAGTGGGCCAAATTCAATCTATGACAACAAGGAATTCGGGCTTGGCCCAACTAAATATGGGCTGAATTCACTTAAAGATGAAACGGTTTGTCACAAAACGCCGTGCCACGTCAGATTTTGGTCCGACGTGGCATGTACCTTATGACGTCTTAGTGTTACGAATTTATACGCATCATTAGACTCATGACGCCGCGAAATAAGGTCTCGTCATTAATCACGGTTTGTGACGCTCGTTTAGTGACAGAGCATTTTCGTAACAATCGGCGTCATTAATCACGGTTTATGACGAGAAGCCTTTTTTACGTCACTAGTCAGCGTTTTTCTTATAGTGATCACTAATTAGTGTCTTCTCTCATACTCTTATAAGTCTTAATAGGAGTTCATTTCACCAATATTTCCTTCTGTATCACTCAAACAAGATGCCTCTAGCGTGTTCTTTCATGCTCTACGAATCATCTTGAATAAATTATAGGCTTACCTTCATAAAAAAATTTGTAACTAATGTGTTGCACTACAGGCAGCTCATACAATGGTGGTATACAGAGAAGGGCCATGGCAGCTACAACATCATCAATGCCTCCTGTACTTCCATCTGAACATGGAAAGATTCTCAATTTATGCATTTGTCATGTACACTATGAATGCTCACAACCAAACTAGTCTCGTCCCTTCGGCGCCGCCTTCACCCAGCCTTCCCTCTCTAGCTCTCTTTCGCACCCGATGTAGCTGGCTCGTGGGCTCATCGCCGACCTCGTCGGCGTGATCGCGCCACCTTCACCCAGCCTCTCTTCTCCCTCTCTCGCACCCGATGTCGCTTGCTCATGGGCTCATCCACGACCTTGCTAGTGTAGCCGCGCCCTGGCCCGTCCGCACCTCCCGTTGACCCACGTCCACAATTGCAACAAAGAAGCACGCCAAGCTTGACTGGCCCGACCAGAAGCAGTTCGCGGTAGGCAACCACAGGCCAATTGCCTTCTAGCTTTGCGCGTTGCAGAATTGGGGCCTCGAGCGCAGCCGTGCAGGTTTTGAGGGGCAATTTGGTTGTAGGGGTGGCCAACGGGAAGCAGATCCTCTGCCGTCCGGCCCTCTGCCGTTGAGTCCCTGTCATGTGCACTCGGTCCCACATGGCAGCGTCTCAACGGCAGGCACTCAACGGCAGGCGAGCCCCGTCGGGCCAACGGGATGGCCCGAGGTGGGGGCCTGCGGCACCGGTGGATGGCGAACCTGAATACGTGATTGGCTCCCAACGATATCCTCACAAAACATATGTTTTTCACTGGGAGTCGCTCAAATCGGTTCTTGTGCAACATTTTATCATTTCCAACATTTGTGGCCTGTTACGAAGCTACTGTTGTGCAATTATGGGTTCTGGAATGGCATCTAAACGAGATAATTGACAAAAGACGGGCACAATTTTCAGCACGCTTTGGTTGTACTCGCACCACTGTGATTATTATTGCATCAGTTAAATGTGAAAACAAATTGGAGTTCGTGAGTTAGGAGTTGATATGGAGTTCATTTGCTTATTTTCCTATTCTTGAGTAAGGTGCCTATACTAATTGCCTTGACAAGGTATTGGGAACAACAATTGCCTTCTTTCTGTTTTATTGGTCACTATGATTTTTGCTTAGGTGCAGGGGAAACCCAGACTATATGATGGGCTATGCGTCTCAGAGTTGCATGCTACATTTCTTAAGCATGTTTAATTTAGAGCGTGTTTTGCAGGGCTCTGACTCCGCCAAACCAACTCTGAAACTGCTGCTCCAATTTGCAGCTCCATCGTGGAGTTGGACTCTTAATTTGGAGTTAAAGAAATGTGTTTGGCAGAATTAACAGTTCCAGCTCCAGAAACAGAGATCATATTGTGAAAAGTCAATTTTAACCATTATAAACAGACCCACATGTCATCTTTTTTTCCTCTTCTTCCTCTTTCTCTCTCTTCTCTCTTCTCCTCTCTCTCTCTTCATCGCTGCTCACCAAAAGTACTTGGGACGTGCTACTTCTGGCACTACCGGAGCTCTGACTCCCCAAAACCGAAAAAAGCACCATGGAAATCGCATCGCATTCCTCGTGACAGTCCCATCTTGGCAGCCTCCATTTTTTTCCCACGTCAACGATGGAGTTCACGAGTCACGACTGTTTTTCCCTCTCCAATTAGGTGCCTTTCTAACAGTAGCATTCGCGCAATTCCCAATCAAATGCATTTCCGGAACGGGAGTAAACAGAATCCACAGCACCTCGCCAAGAACAGAGAACACTATCCATGAATTGAGAGGGATTGCCATTGCTGGAGGCCTGGAGCAGTGGGACTGACTGAATCTTTCTGGCGTCTTCTCAAGGCCCAACCACCCATTGATTCGTCCTCACCCATATGGCCATATCCAAGAACGCCGGAGAAACCAAGAAACGAAGTACTAGAGTCTTGAGAGAAGGGGGCAAAGGAAGGATTGTGATTTGATTTATGAGGGAACTCACAGTCCCTCAAGAAGAAAGCTGATTGGTCATGTCCTTTGCCGCAAAGCATCTGACGCCGGTTGTCTTGGAGCAGGCAGTTGGTGGCGTCGACGAGGCCCGGCGCGCCCCAGGTCCTCGGCGAGCACGGCGACCGGAGCAGCAGCGGCTTGGGGTCGAGCAGCGGCGCGGCAGGCGGCCCGTCGCGAGGAAGAAGATGGGTCGCGCGATAGGAAGAGGAGGGGTGCCGCGCGACGGGATGTATCGGGAAAAACAAAACGAACTGGTATTGTGTAATGGGTGACAAAGGTGGGTAATTTCCACTCAACTCCACGAGTGAGTACGAAACCAGCCTTTGCAGAGTACCTCTTGAGGTACTCTATGAAATTGGTGGAGTTGGGAATTAGATTCATATTTTTGGTGGATCTGTAGTTTTCGGAGCTGAGGTATTTAGCAGAAAAAAACTGGAGTGGAGTTATTTTTTTTTTGAATCTAGAGTTGTTTGGAGCCCTCCCAAACACGTCTTTAGTATGCTACATTTCGTGCAGGCAAAAATGTTTACGATTGCAGTAAGTTGGTTGGACTCTACTCAGAATTTTTTATAAGTGTTTAATACCATCATTTTCCTGTAGGATATATTAGTATGTCACATGATTTTAGGATTTCAGGAAACATTATCGAGTGTGGAGGAGATATCGGTAATCAAACATGCCATTTAAGGATTGAAGTGTCATCATAAATTGTTGCAAGAATGTCTCGATTGAAGGATTCAGGTTATCTTTCGACAAAGACTTTCATTCATGTTTTTGGCTCATAAATACAAGCACCATGGTAGTTTCGTAGATTTTGACAATATAGCGTTTTTGGCTCATAAATACAGACACCATGGTGGCTCCGCAGATTTTAAATATTGGAGCAAGAAGAATTGAAGAGGTGAGCCCATGAACACTATGAACCACACTTCAAGAAAGAAAAAAACTGTGACTCAAGGTTGCCTTGAGTAATACCTTGTTCTGCATCTTCTACAGTTTTTTGATGTATGCCTGGAGAAGGGGAGAAAAGGAACTTGAATATGGAGTTACGATACATCCTTAATAGTTACATCAAAATGAGTTAAACTGGTTGATTTATCAGGCTTCTATAGTGTAGTCGGGTGAGTTATCCTATGTATCAAAGGGGCGGGTAAATATGTCAGACAGTCGAGGGATGTGTCACAATACTGAATGTACTTATGCGTGTAGATGTATATTTAGCAAGGTTCCATGTAAAAATAATTCGATCCATATGGAAATACCTGTGTCTGCACCCAAGAGCATCGAACATTTACAAAATGGCACATCTTAAGCAAAAAAGAATTATAATGGCATTCTAATAGATGAATTGTAATAGCAGTTCTCCAAACTTAAATATTTGCAGTGGCATATATCCAATTAATCCAACTTTCTGAGGATACACTCTCAAATTGATAGTATGCTAATGAATAAAGATTAGAACAAGTTCAAGGGATTCAGATCTCAGCTCCAGGTGTCATGCCATTTCTTGTTATTTGGCTCCAAAGGAATCCATCCGGTCAGTACTCGAGCTGGAGGTTGGTCGGACGAGGCATGAAGAGCATCTCATGCGAGTACTACACAATTTTTTCTTAATATATCAAAATATAGCACGTGCGAGTCGCACATGCAGTGTTACTAGTTGTTAAAATGACAAAAATATCTACATGGTAGACAGGGACTGTTGTTATCTATCCTCGTCATCTCTTTCTACAATCTGTCTACCGAGATCTAGCGATCGTTTCAGGAGGGTGACGTGCAGGTGAGCAGCTGCCCCCCTGGCCGCATGATGAGCAGCAACGTATCTAGCGATCGGTGGTGCTCGGCGCAGCTTCTTGTGGGTGTCAGCAGGGTTTACCTTACCGAACCGGACCTCCGAACCGCCGGCCTTCGGTTTCGGTAAATCGGTCGGTAAGCCGCGGTTACCGCTAAAAACCGAACAAATTCAAAAAACCAAATCAAAAGGGCAGTACAAACGGTTTCAAACGGTTTACCGATTGGTAAGGACCGGTTACCGCTCTGTTTCCTCGGTAAACCGGCTTTACAGACTTAAATACCTAAACTATTTTCGTGGTTCCCCGGTGGTAAATTAATGAAAATTTTAGCATGACCTATGCGTATATTAATGTAAAGGACCTCACAAAACCTCACCAAAGGAATAATATCATAGTTTTGCATACAAACAATGTCATAGTAATAATTGTGCATACAATACCATAGTGATAGTGATAATTGTGCATACAATCCCATGGCACGCTGCAATTGAGCCTCCTCATCATCTTCTGCATTGGGTAGTTTCCCTCGGCTGCCACCGCCTCCTTTCTCAACCTCTCTCGATTCCGGTCAAGAGTTGCCTTCTTAGTCCTCTCAATCTCACGCTGAAAGTAGTCCCGCACATCTGGTGGCACATTCCTGCAATGGAGCACCTGCGTCCCTTTTTCAGCCAAATGTTGTTTGAATCTAGTCGCACCACCTCCACCTTTGTGCATATGACAATACTTGCATCGCCATCTGGGGTGCTGATTTTCACTGTGTTCCCATACAACATCTCTAGATGACATTGTGTATCTGCATAAATGGACAACATCCACAAATCAATCACCTGAATCATATACCTAAATATGCTCTAAATATCTACATCCTAAATCAAATCAT
This sequence comes from Cenchrus fungigraminus, assembly GCA_036936925.1. Lineage (NCBI taxonomy): Eukaryota > Viridiplantae > Streptophyta > Magnoliopsida > Poales > Poaceae > Cenchrus > Cenchrus fungigraminus. The sequence goes on from CM072770.1 coordinate 78,372,978, forward strand.
ATATACAACTAAATATGCTCTACCAAAATCATATATATACCTAAATGAAATCTACATAAATCATATACGAACCTAAATCATGTAAACACCTGAATCAAATCATATCTACATCCTAAATCAAATCTTATCTACGCTTCTATATCAAAACATACCTAAAACATAGATAAATCCTACATTAATGAAGGGGAGAAGGCTTACCTGTGCCTGGAGCGGTAAACCGCGCCCTAACCGCGGCAAACCGAGCGGCCGGGGTGGTAAACTGAGCGTCCGGGGCGGCAAACCGCCTCCGGCCCGCAGATCCGCCTGCCGGCCGGCTTACCGAGCCTGCCGTGCGGCAAACCGCAGCCAGCGGCCGGTTGCGCGGCACCGGTGGCCGGACGGCAGCCTGGGGGCAGCGGACGGGGGCGGATGCGAGTGGATGGGGCTAGGAGTGTGGCGTCACGGGGCGGGGAGGAGCTGGATGGGGATATTTTGACCCCCAAGGGTTGGGCCTAAGTGGGCCTCGCTGGGCCGCCGCATTTTTTTCTTTTTCTTTTTTGGTTTAACTTGTATTAGCCGGAAATTATACTAAATGAATGAAGTTTGCAAAAAATTTGACACCATTAGACTCAATAAATCATGAAGTATTTTTAGGGATTTTCCCCTCATTTTTCAATTTTTTGAATTCAAATCCAAAAATTTTGAATACCACCTGTTGGTAACTGGCCGGTACCGTAATCGGTCCAGGTCAGTTTGATCGGTTACCGCGGTAACCGGGCCGGTTACCAACGGTAAGGTAAACCCTGGTCGGCACTATGCGTGGCGCATGGGGCAGCACGCCCTCCTGCGGCTCGCGGCCTGGGCGAGCTCCTCTGCAGGCTCGATGGCGCTGCAGCGGAGCTGCGCCTCCTCACGGCGGCCGGGGCGGAGGGCGCACTGGTAGAGACCGAGGCTTTGGTACGGGTTTTTAGTACCGGTTCAACTTTGGTGCCGGGACTAAAGGCCTTTCGTCGACGCAGCCCGAAATGGGTGCTGTAGCCGACCCCCTTTAGTCCTGGTTGGTATAACCAATCGTGACAAAAGGGCTGGCTCCCAACATCTCTTTCCAGTAATGATTGATGTGGGCTTTTAGCACCGGGTGGAATTACCAACCGAGACTAAAGGGTGCCCCACTAAAGGGTGCCCCTTTAGTCTCGTTTGGTAACTCCACTCGGTGCTAATGCTTTAGTCTTGGGTGGAGTTATCAACCGAGGTTCCCTTTAGTCTCGGTTCGTAATTCCACCCGGGACTAAAAGTCCACGCCCTATATATCCATCTTCTTCTTCTTCCTCTTTCTCTTACCCGAGCCATTCTTCACCTAGAACTCAAGCTCCTCCTCCATGGTGCATCAACCTTAGAGAGGTGTTGCTGAATTTTTTCTTCATCTATTTGTGAAGATTTTTCTCCTCTAAACTGTGGCCAAGGTATGATTTTTCTTCCTCCCTTCATTTGTTGTGATTAATTTTTTTTATATTTTAGAGATGGATGAAGGACCGAACTGGCGACCAGAGAGGGGGGAGTGGATGGGAGCCAATAAAAATTCTTCTCAAAGGAGATGACTTCTCCAACAAGACGAACACGGTTTTGCCAAATCACTTCTCCGACTCAACTACCCTAGTTGGCCAAGACCACGTAGCCACTGGAGTGCTACTGGTCCTAGAAACCTACTCGAGAACGCGGCGGAACTGTGACAGAACCGCCCAAAATAATTCCGTATTGTCGCCTAAACTTGTCCACGTGACCATTAAGCAATAATAAAGAACTATTTCGTCGCCTCTACCGGGACATGCCCGGTGAATCACTTACAACAGGATCGCTGATATGCGCAAAGCCCACACGAAGGTGGGACCAGAGTACAAGTTCAACATTACAAAAAAGTCCACATGTTCAAATTATTACAAACCAGGTTTTTCATACATAAAAGTAAAGGCGACTCAGAGTTTAAACAACAGAAATAAAACTAAACGCGGGATACACATGGGAGGCCATCCAAGCATATCACTCATCGCCAACTATGGTCACAAATCTAAACATGCCATAAAGAGAAACATATCCAAAATTCAACTTCATAGCATGAGTATATTTTAAATTATAACAAAAACACTTCAAACTGAGTTTGAATTTTCATTCAAAAACTACACAGAAAAACCCTATACAACCTTTCTAGAAAAGGTAGATTTCTTCACCAGGAAACCAACAAAATTGGATTTGCATATTTCTGATTTTTCTACGATTTTTAATGAATTTTTGAAGTTGCAGCAAAACCTAAAGAACTCTTTTACACTTCGACCCTTGAATTAACTTTTCTAAATTACAACTAGGTCCCTCGTTTACGGAAAACTCCCTGTAGCCTTTCCATCGTTGCAATGTGACCCTTGGCGGCCATGGGGACCTCGGCGGCGGCGATTGGCCGCCGGGGTTGGCCGGGAGGTGGGCCTAGGGGGGCGTGTGCACCTACCTAGGGGTGGCTGGAGGTGGTGGGGCGGTCGGGTTCGGCCGGGACGGCACCGGTGGCGGCCGACGACGGCGCAAGGGCAGAACGCCTGCCGCGGCTTGCTGTCCGGCGGCTGCGACGGCAATGCGCGGTGAAGGGCGGCGGAGGAAGGTGCAGGGAGGCTCAGGGAAGGAGCAGGAGTGGTTGGGTGGCGACGGTTTGGGTCGGGAGGCGAGGTACCGCGGCGGCGGCGGCTATGGCGGCTGGCAGACGGAAAAAGAGGCTCGCGGCGAGCACGGCTTCGCGCTTTTGCGGCGTGCATAAGCGAACAACGCGGACGAGCCCGCGGGCCGGCCTTAAGGCACAGCGCGTGCACTCTGCGGCACGGTGTGCTGCGGCGCGTGGCCGGTTGGACCCGCTGCCAGGCCGCGAGGTCGCACCTGGGCACGGCGCATGGTGCAGAGGGTGAGGCGGAGCGAACCACGGCACGTGGGTCCATAGCAGAGTCACCCAGACGTCTGTACGCCGAGCTACAAGTGCATCCTTTCTATTTCAAGTGCATTCTTTCCAAAATGCAAAACTCCAAAAAGTGGCAATTAAGTTGAAAATCTCAAAAAATAGAAGTTGCAGAGGAACTATAGCACTACAACTTTCACAAAGGGCGACCTATGTTTTGATGAAAGGATTGACGGGAAAATCGTGATGAAGTCGCTGCTTTTCTCGGGCCGAGGTACTGTTCACAAGGACTTCTACTCGATTTTTGGACAATTTACACTCAAAATTTGAATGTCCGCCAATTATAAAAATTGTGTTCCCGGAGATAACGAAGAACTTTTATATTGGCCGATTTTGAACTTCTATAGTGAAATTTGGAGAACACGCAAGAAAACCACTTCAGCTTTATGGGGCACTTAGGGGTTTTACCATGATTTGGTATTTTGACTAAGGGTTTACGTGTAAATTTGATCCAAACCATGCTAAACATGTTTAAATACTAATTACACTTTATTAGCAAAACTAATTACTATACTTTTCTTAACTAAACATCAGGGATGTTACAGGAACAAGCAACTCGAGCAGCACACTGACCACACCGGTCAGATCGGTCACCACCACCGGTCAGACCGGTCCTGGCCGGATCACCCGGACTAGGCCGCCGGATCACCCGACACCCACCAGAGACACACCGGGTCACCCTAGACCCCAAGCTGGATCACCCGAGCGAGACTTGAAGATTTCCACAGCAAAGACCCCGCACCGGTCAGGCCGGTACAGCACACCGGTCAGACCGGTCCTAGGCTGGAAACCCCAAATCCAAGAATCCGACATCCCGTGTTCCAAACAACACCAAACTTGCAACAACGGCAAACTTAGAGACTAGGGAACTCACCAGCACGTTCACCCGAGCAAAATCCCAACTGTGGTCTGCACCGGTCAGACCGGTGGAGGGCACCGGTCAGACCGGTCAGGGCCTGGGTGCTCGGGATGAACAGCAACCCGCGGGTCAACTCCTCCAAATCCAAATCCTGATCTCCTGATTCGCTCCACGGATTCGCACAAGACTTGGAGATAGTAGGAGTACCTCTTGGGCATCCCATAGCTACGATATGGTCCACCAAAACTCGTTGAATCAAGAGAAATCGAAGGATTTCCACCAAGAACACCACTTTCCTGAAACCTAAGAAAAAACCCCAAAATCGAGCACCTTTACTCACGGATTTGGGAGGGGAATCACAAGGAAAAGAACCACGAATGGCTCATACATACATCCCCTAACAAATCCCAAAGAGAAAGGCCCCGAAAACGCCACAAGAAAATCGCCAAGAAAAGGCTCCAAAAATCACCAAAAAGGGAAAATGGGAGAGACACAATCAAGCATTGAAGAACCACGCCGAATCATCTATACATACCATGAAGGTTCATACAAGGTCTAGGTTGCCACCCGATCATCCATCCCTCTCTAAGGATCTCACCATGAAGCTCTCAAGATAGTCTTAAAATTCCTAAGGAAAATAGGAAGGAAAAAAAAGCAAAAGCAAATGAGCTAGGGTTCCAAGAGATGGCTGCCATCCTCTCACCACTTGCATTATATGGAGGCAACCAAAAGACGAAACTACCCCTATTACATTAAACTAAGATACACACCCCCGAAGGGCCTTTTGGGAAACTTCGTCGTCTCGGACGGATGCTCGGCGACCGCGAACTTGCTTAGCCTCGACGCAAGCCTTGCGATCCCGACGCGTGTCCTCCGCTTCGAAGCCTCCTGAAGTCGTCGTCGCACACCGATCAGACCGGTGTACCCCACCGGTCAGACTGGTATCCACTGGTCAGACCGGCCTGATGTTGCTGCACCTCCTTCTTCGGTCTTGGCTTTGTGGATCAACCTAGGAACCCAATGGTTTTCTGGTGAACCACTGGAAACCCCGCCAATCACCACTCATGACTCAGCTCCCACGAAGTCCCGGCTCGACCTTGGTTTTAAGGCTCAACCAAGAAACCATCCATGGCTTCGTCTTGTTGTTCTACCACCATGCGGCCCGCACTTGACCCCGCTTGCCACCGGGTCCCTCGAACCAAGCCCACTTGTCTTCTCCACACCTGGAGGCCTCACCGGCGACAACCACTACAAGAAAAATGCCGACTAGTGACGCAAAAAAGGCCGTTTCTCGTCATAAACCGCTATTAATGATGCGGGTTGTTATGAAAATGCGCCGTCATTAATCGAGCATCACAAACTGTGATTAATGATGAGACCTTATTTCCTGGCGTCATGAGTTTAATGACGCGTGGAAATTCATCTATACAATGCGTCATAACTTCGTTCCTGCAGCTTTGCCACGCTGGACAGAATCTGATGTTGCATCCGATGTGCCAGGCCAATTGTGACAAATCGTATGCGTCATAAAACGAATTTGGCACGTTTGTAGCTGGGTTGAGCCCAAAACTATTCATGTAGGCTGGTGTTGTTCATATAGCCCAAAAAAGATTTTGTTGGGCCCAATTGTAGCTTTTTCAGATGAAATTTGATTAGGGTGGGCCCGTTTTGGTTGGGTCGAGTCCAACAAGTGCGCACATTGTTGCGGCCTTCTGTGTCATGTTAATTTGACAAAAAATGACTTTTGGCCCAATTAAAAGTGGGCTAAGCCCACTGAAGGACAATATAAAATTAACTAATCATGCATCAGTATTAATGGATTTAATTTCAATTATGATCCTTTTTTTGAATAATTCCGATCTACTTGGCAAAATAGTAATCAGCACATATTTCTTTATACAATAAAGCAAACTATTGTTTATTATCAAGCACGACCATATTGTTCATCACATATCACAAACTATTACAAGATAACAGTATCACAAGGAACATTGATTAACAAAGCTAAATCCAGTTCATAATCACAAGAGAAAGTGGAGATTTGATCTAATGATCTTAACCTCTTCATCTCTTACTGCTAAGTAGTAGACGAAGGAGGTCCTCACTGTCTTCGGTTAGCTTCTGCAACATCTTAATCTCAGTAGACTGCATTTTCAGAGTTGATTCTAATTCTTCGGTCTTCTTCTTCAAGCAACATAACTCTTTCTGGTGAGCAACAAACCGTTGTCAAAGTTGTACCCCATCCTGATTGGGAGCGTCAACTCACTCTTCATCAACACTACTACATAAGGATTTGGTACCCATTCTTGAGTACTCGGCTGCCTCTGTTTTAATTTGTTCGGGAAGAAGCATCATTGACTTGGTAGCTTCCATCTAGCAACAGTGGATCCCAAGTCAGATTAGGACCTTGTAATTGATTCGAACTAAGGAAACAAAGGTGTTAAGTTTGTTACCTTGGAGCAGGTCTGAACAGGAGCGACTTCAGATGTTGACCCTTTGGCCTGCTGAAACAAGTACAAGAACAAGAGGTAAGGGTTGAGATCATTCGCAATCGGAAACAAAGGTGTTAAGTTTGTTACCTTGGAGCAGGTCTGAACAGCAGCGACTTCAGACGTTGACCCTTTTGCCCGCTGAAACAAGTACATGAACAAGAGGTTAGGGTTGAGATCATTTCCAATCGGAAACAAAGAAGGTGTTGAGTTTGTTACCTTGGAGCAGGTCTGAACAGGAGCGACTACAGATGTTGACCCTTTGGCCCGCTGAAACAAGTACAAGAACAAGAGATAAGGGTTGAGATCATTAGCAATCAGAAGCAATTTCATTTATTAAGTTCAATGCGGTACATGAACGATCACACCCAATCCATCATCACCCAAGCATGCAACAAAAATATGGAAAGCCAAAGAACATGGGTAAGCAATATAATAATTTCATCCTTTAATTTCTACAAACCTCAAGTAAGTTGACTTGGAACAATCTCTTGCAATAGGGAACAGAAGATCCACAATCACCCAAGCATGCAACAACAATATTCAAAGGCAAAGAGCATGTGGAAGCAGTCCAATAATTTCATCTACAAATTTCTACAAACCTCAAATAAAATGACTTCGAACAAATTCTTGCGATAGGGTACAGTAGATACACAATCACCCAAGCATGCAACAACAATATTCAAAGGCAAAGAGCATGGGGAAGCAGTCCAACAATTTCATCTACAAATTTCTACAAATCTCAAATAAAATGACTTCTAACAAACTCTTGCGATAGGGTACAGTAGATCCATAATCACCCAAACATGAAAGAATATTATAGAAAGCCAAAGAGCATGGGGAAGCAATCTAATTCAATCGATCAATACAGGGAGGAGACCGCAGACCTGACGAATACAACGGGAAGAAGGTGTCGAATGTCGTCACGATTTAGCAGCTCGACCTTGCACCTTCAGCATGATGTTCTGCGTAACTGTTGCAGATCTGCGGTCGCCAGGGTGAGCCTCGGGGGAGCCGATGGAGCAACGAGTTTGAACCATCTTGCAGCTTCAAGGATGTTGCCGAGGAAGGTCGCCGCTCGTAGAAGAGGAAGGCCGCCGCTCGTAGAAGAGGAAGGCCGCCGCTCGTAGCAGAGGAAGCCATCGTTGGTAGCTAGGCCTCCGTTGCTGCTTCCGCCGCAGATCTAGGTCTCTTCGGCGGTCGAGGAGAAGATCCCCTGATTTTGGAAAATTACCAGGAGGGAATTGGGAGATCTGGTTTCCCTCTTTGTTTTATATATAAACGAGGAGGACCAGAAGGAGGAGCGGGGAATTCAAATATTCAAGTCCCGCCTTTGTGGTCCAGAGCGGGAAACGAAAGACTTTGGATCATGGACCCAAATGTCAGTGACCCAAATGAAAGACTGCTTGGGTGTCGGACCCAAACGTCAGTGACCTTACGCAGAGAGGCAAGTTGTTGACTGGGTTGTCCGTGCCACCATGGATCATGGAATGGACAGACACACACATGACTATACTCTACTTCATATTCACGTAAGACGGATGATCCGATATTCGCATTACAAATGTACTCATTGCAACAAAATAACGTACCGTTTCAACTGTTTATTACATGACTACAAACACTTAAATAAAACATTAAAACTACAGGGGACCCTGGTACAACCCTTCAGGTGATCTTCTATGGAGATTGTGCATAAATTCGGGATGATCAGTGCATACAACCGCCCAATCATATGTGAGTATTCCGTGAGGAAAGATTCGCTCTAAGAGAGACACGCACTTGTCCTGCAATTGTGTGCAGTTAGCCTGACTTGCCCATCGTAGAAATGAAGTCACAGTTTCCTCGCTTGCCATGTCCCACATCTTTGACGCACAGTGCAGCTTCAACCTTTCGACTTGGTACATGTCGGCGACCGAGAGTAAATAAGGCCAGGCATTGGCAGGAGCGTCCCATAAATCAGCCTCCTCCGGGAGTGATCCTTCAGTAGCATATTTGATCAGGACCGAGAAGCCATCCGCGTGTGTGTCAATAATTGTAACAGTTTCAGAGCTAGACTCCACTCCTGGGCTGTAGAGCATTGCCTCCATCACACAAGATACTTTCGCCACATCGTCACGTAACGCTCGTATCACCCAGCATTCCGCACCTATGTGGAACACAACTTCCACAGGGGCTTGGGCTACAACGGTGTGGCATATGCTTCTTTCCACTGATGGAGGAGGAGCTTCAATGCAGTCGTCCTCCAGTACTGAAACAACACATGATATGTGTATGCGATCTTCACTGGATGTCATGCGCTCAATGTCATGATGCTGCACCAGACATTCAAATCCTCTTGCTTCTAGATCCCGATTCATGAACCAAACTTCTTTTGTAGCTTGAACTCGAAATGTATCATCTTCATCATTTGGGTCTCCAGCCATCGCACGCAACAATACTCGCACCTACGTAGAAGCAGTCACAGGTTTGACAAACAATAACATAATGCGACCGTATCACCATGTGTGAGTGTGTGTCTTCATAGCAGCAACGAGACACGAACCATTTGGGATTTGTGTAGAGGAACGAGGACGACGGCAATGCCGGCTGGAACATCCATCCACTGCTGATCTTTCATACCTGTAGGATAGCAACGTAGTTTCCATTGACGGCCTCCCACCATGAACGTACCGGATTCCTTGAAGTTGCCCGCGGTTCCTTCGGCTTTCGCTTCTTGGCTTGAGACTGAGAAGTCAACTTGCATGGAAGGAATCATTTTAGCGTCTAAAGCCATTAACACAAATGGCCTACATTGATCGTCTCGTGCCTAAAGTGTCTCTTATTATAGTGGGCCGGGAGTGAATGTGTCATTCCGAAACGTCCGTTCATGGACATCAGCTACCACTCGGAATGGACGCGTCCCTTCAGAGCGGGTGTGGCCACGTTCGGGTCATGAACTTCCTGGTTCTAGTCCTTAAGTGTGATTCACAATGATCGACACGTCCATTCAGAGGGGGTGTGCTGCGTGTGCACACAAGTTCGTCGGTTAACGCCCGGTGCCAGTGCTTAACTGCAATTCTCAATGATCGACACGTGGATCAACTTGTGAGAGCGTGTCGTTCCCAAATGCCCATTCGAGATGCCCTTCTGTGCTTATATGCATGTTAATATTACACACACACACACAAAAAGATATATTGCTATTCCAATTCCAGCTTATTCCGTTTTGGTCTTGTCGCGTTAACAAGTTCATCACATTTCTCAGTCTCCAAGGCCAGCGGGAATCACCAAGTGCGAATCGTGACCATTCGTAGACCTTTACAGTCACGACTCACGCAGCGTACCTGATCAAGGAGGACTTGTCACGTCATCCCGCACACTGCATGTTGCAACGCAAGGACCATCCGGTCCCTTTGATTACAGCGCCCAATCTTGTTCTCCAGATGCAATTGACACCTAAACCATTACATAAATAAATGGTAGAGAGTTGTCTCGTTGTTGATGCGGCATGAGCTGACGCAGTGAGACAGCCATTAGATGCAGCTGATGCGGCGTGATTTGTCCGCAGGACTTTCTTGTGCTCTACAGAGAGGAAAGTCCGGAAGTAAACACATACCTAGACACGTCGGGCTCATCCCATGATACCCATCATCCGCACATGTAATCGATGCACGCCACTGAAGATTCTGACCTAGATAGATTCCTATCACGCGTAGGCCTGACTATATTCCGAGCATCTCACGTTTTCCTTAGTAACTTTAGCAATGCTACACCGAGCTCATGTGACCGCTATAGTCCTCAATAAATAGGCGAGTGCAGCAGAGCGTTCTTGAAAGGAAAGGCCAACACTTATCGGTTCCCCGTCTTGCATTTCTCTACTTCAGTGGGATACAAGGGTGAGATCATTTTGTTGGCTAATCTTGTTTACTTTATGTATGCATGGTATCGAGACGGTCACATTGTTAGCTTATGTAGGGTTTGTTCTTCGTTTGTGTATGCAGTACGTGGGGAATGGCCGGGCAAGGAAGGGATGAAGCATGGAACTTGGAGGAGTCGGGGAAGGGGGAGCTGTCGGGCACAATAGCACCTCACCGCCACCCCGTTCAGCCGCTGCCATCGGCACCGCAGCAGCACCCGGCCCCAATGGCACCTCCACTTCCGCTGGTATCAGCACCTCAGCAGCACCCGGCCCCAATGGCACCTCCACTTCCGCTGGCATCGGCACCTCAGCAACACCCGGGGGTGATGCCACCTCCAGTTCAGCCGCTGGCAACGGTAGCTTAGGATCAGCTGAACCTCATGGCACCACCTTTTCACCCACGGCCCAGGCCACCAGCTCTGCTGTTGCCCGTTGAAATGCCACCCCCGCGGCCAGTGCTCATTGAACAAGATGAATCGCATGACCTGTAATGGTCTGTGTTGCTTTGGCTTCAGCAGGGCGGGCCCGCCCGTGTTTGTCACGAAGGAATGTGGGTGTGCCCTTTTTGCCACAGGGGTCATAGGCAATGGACCATTCATGACCTGTTGTTACACGCGCATAACATCACCGTTTCGCCTGCCTGGATTTGGGATGCAAGGGCGAGGCATCGCGCTTTGGAGGAGTATCTGATCCAGGAGACACGTTTTGCTGCACTCCGTGCAGCGGCTGGATTTCCATGAGCCCGTGATGGTAGTAGTATGAGCCGTGATGGTAGATTCTAGTAGTATGTGGTGATGGTAGTAGTATGAGCAGTGATGGTAGATGCTAGTAGTAAGTGGTGATGGTAGTAGTATATGAGCCGTGATGGTAGATGCTAGTAGTATGTGGTGATGGTAGTAGTATGAGCCGTGATGGTAGATGCTAGTAGTATGTCGTTCAGAGTATGTCGCTGTAGTTCGAACTATGGTGGATCCATCCATCCTCATGTGTAATCAATGCGTATGCATGCATTTGTGTTGTTTGTATTTGGATTGTGTTGTTTCTAATAAAAATGGTATTGTGTGTGTACTCCCTCGGTATAAATTCGTTGTATACGGAAACTCCGTTCCATTGATTTCTTAAATACCGGAAGAACACAGACGAAAGTCCGGTTTGTAGTTTTCAGTCGGACCGGATTAAACTCACTGCTACGCAATAAGAAAACCAACATCTTACAAGGAAAAAACAGTAGTAGTAATATTCAATCAGACCAGATGAACAGAAGGCGAATCTTCGTTCTGCTTCTTCTACTCCTACTTCTACTAGTAGCAGTTACCACTAATCCACTAATCAAGGTGCCGCTTCTTTGTCGATGGTGCACTCGGCGCCTTGTTGCAGCTGCTCACGGACGAGGATGTCACTCTGTTGCCGCCGGCCATGGAATATGGTGGCGGACCTCCTAGGGCGCCGCCCGCGGATGAGGCCGTCCCTCCAATGCCGCCGCCAGAGGATGATGTCGCCGCTCCATGGCGGCCGGTCGAGCACGGCCTTGGCGCCGCTCCATGGCGGATGATGACGGCCGGTCGATGATGGCCTCTGCTCGGTGAGGATGGCAGAGATCGACTGCCACCGACTGATGAGGATGAGAGAGGATGACGGCGCTTGGAGACGACAGTTCCCCGGCGAGTGGCGGTGCTTCCGCGCCCCTGACCCCTGGCACCTCTTGCTGACTTGCGTGGGGTGCGATGTTTCAGAGGCACATGATCTTGGATTTCATTTTGTTCCACAAACTCCGAATCATCAGAGGATGTGTCAACCACCACCCCAATGGGCCTCCGCTCTGCCTCCTCTTCATCAGACCACTGGAGATCCTCCCTTTCATCAGAAGAGGAGGAGGATGTGGCTTGCGCCGCACCTCTAGGAGACAATGGCTCCATGGGGAGAGGAAGAGAGCGCTGTGCGAGGATGGGGTTTTTTTGTTGGTTGCAAGAGTTGGGAGAGGAAGAGGGCGCTGTGCGAGAATGGGGTTTTTTGTTGGTTGCAAGAGTGGGGAGGGGAAGAGGGCGCTGGGAGGAAGGGGGATATTTATGGCCAGAGGAATCCATTCAGCCATTATTGAAAAAACTGCTCCCGAAAAGATTAGAGTAGTTGTGGGATCTGTTCAGTTCAAACTAATTCAATTTTGACCAAATTTACACTTATATCTACTTATTGGGAAGTGAGAATTGCATTCTTTTGTGGATGGAGGGAGGACGTTCTGAGGAAGGGGGAAAGACCGTTCAGCGGAATGTTAACGGACCGGAAGAAATAATTGTAGTCCAGAAGGTCCTTTTAGCAAGACATCAGTATACCGGACCTTCTGGACTACCTTTTCCACTCATTTGTCTTTGTTGGAGCTGTAACTCCTCCATTGTTCTCCCACAATGTTGTTCTTTGGCTATCCTGTCAATGATGCCTCGTCCCTGGGCAAATGTTATTCCTGACATTGTTGTGAGCGTCGCCAATAAGATCAGTGATGCAAGAGATTTCATCATGTTCAAAGCTGTCTGCAAGGGTTGGAACTGCGCTCGTTCAGGTGAGGCACGCCAGTTTGACCCTTAGATTCTAAAATCTGAATTTATCAGTGAATCTGGAGCTGTGACATTCGCATCTGTCGCTGATATGCGGCTTTTTGAGGTCTCCTTTCCTGCACTGGCTGGGAAAAGGACCAGATTGATTCGTTGCGGCGGATCTAGAAGCCTAGTCGCCTTAGATTGTGGAGATTGGTGCAACGCGCTCATGCTGAATCCTTTGTCTCCTCGAAAGCACATTCGCCTTCCTCGACTTCCGAAATGGAGCCAAATGGCTACTCTCCAAGCTTGTATCTTGTGCCTTGAAACAGCAACTGGTGCAGAGTCATTTGTCGTGATTACTTTCTTTTGGCCAGAGAAATCTTTTGCAGCGCTTGAGTCATTGCCCGTTTCCATGTGGCATTTGGGTAACCAATCCGACTGGACTACACTTCCTTCGGAAGATTTCTGGTGCAGTTCTTCTGAACACATGCGGATCTACTTGGGGCAGGATCTTCCGGCACCTCCCCATCCCGTTGGACTTCGGTTGTCATGGGTTATTGGCATGGGTAACTCTTCTCTACTCGAAGGTGAAGACCGATTGTTCTTTGTTGTTCTAGAGGAGAAAGAACCTGAGGTGGTAGAATTAACTTTGCATTCATTCGTGGGGGACATTTGGCAGCCTATTCTCTGGGAGAGAGCTCATGAGTTCCGGAATAAGATTATCTTGTTTGGTCCTGGCAAGTGCATTATTACAGAAGAGCATGCCATTTCTGGTTTGGCTGACCTGAGGGCAAATCACATTTACTTCCTACGAACTTATCATCATGATGAAAAGAATGAGTACTGGATCTACCAGCTAGGAATAGGTATTGTTCCAGGCGTCAACACTACTCCAGCGATCCGCATTAAGCAGGTTCGTGGGGACTGGATTTGGTCGAGAGGAACATGGCTGTTGCCTAGCTATCCGTAATGAGGAACTTCGATTGTGTACCACCTGTAACGCAATTCAATGTACAAATATCTATATTATCATCCTTCGTCAATTATTCTACGCATATGTATGAGTTTCTACCACAATCACTGTTGGGAACAAGCAGTTAACATTTGATAATCAGGAAGGTCCTTTCCGCAAAACATCAACAAAGCGGACAAGTATCAAACATCATAAGATGGCATCTCACAGCTACTCATCACCACAAAGTTCACACCACCAACAAGTAGCAAATACCAAAATACAAGCATGATTAGCACCTCTAAACCGTCTACCTAGCAATAACACCACGATTCACATTATTCCTCATTGTTGTCCTTGCTGAGCGACCTCTTATATGAGGCCTGTCTCAGCAATTCCCTCACCTTCTTCACCACAAGTATTGCAGAATCCAGGAGCTGCTTGACTGTCTATAGCTCAGCGGCAGTCTCTTGAATCTCCCTCTTAGCCTTTGCACATTCTTCCTTCCACATCCTTGCCTCCTTTTCTGCTTTTAGGTACCTGTTGGCTTCACCCTTTTCTGTAGGAGACAACAGAGCATCGTTTCTCATTTTCTTTCTCGTCTCAAATAGGTTATGGGTTACCTCCCCGTAGTATCACGTTATCGTCTGCAGCTCAACTGGTTTGACATTGGCCTCCTCCTTAGCAGCTGCACAAGCTTCTTTCCACAACCTTGCTTCCTCTTCTGCTTTTCCCTTCATTTCCATCAGTTTCTCTAGAACTTTTAGAGTCCTAAACGATCCGATTCAGGATCTATCCACCTAAACGATGCGCACTTCATGCCATCAGTCTGCAGTCACCAATTTCGTTCATATAATTAGCGATTGACCACACTAACATCAAACGTAGAAGCAACATTTATTAGAAGTGATACAGGTTATTGTTTACCTCGCAGCAGCATACATATCGACACCCAGGGTTGGCGCCTGTCCAGTCATACTTCAGATGGACAGGCAACCCATCCTTGCACTCATTTTCATTAGGATCTATAATGATGACTTCACGAGGACCAGGCGTCGGCGATCTGGAGCTTTCGGAGTCTACTCCAAACACCTTTAAAATACATGAATATAGTCTGTTAACCCAGATCCCCAGATCCAGAATTCCCCTTAACTTGTATGACAGATCAAAGTAGCATGGCTAAACAAAGGACTGACCTGACCAGAGCCAGTCCTGCTTCTCCGTTCGCCGCTAGGGTCGCTACGATTCGCCATTCCTGCCACAGGCAACAGCAGATCTAAGCACCGACGCTAGCTCTAGTCTTTACCACAAGGAAAAGGAGCGTGGTGCCGGCGAGTCTCTTGCAGAGTTGTAGTAGTGTACGCCGCGTCGTCGAGAGAAATGAGATATATACACTTGTCTGTGGGAAAACTTTTTTTTGGCTGTCGCGCGTGCTTTTCTCCCGCCAACTTACCAGAACCGCTCCGTGCATTGTTGGGGCAGTTACACAATTGTTTCTCAGGAAGGTCCTTCCTGCAAACCATCAAAAGGACAGACGATCCGATTCTGGATCAATCCAAACAAACAGCATCTTAGCTTTTCCTCCCTTTTTACCACTAGGAAGGTCCTCCTTGCGAAACATCAACAGGCCGGAGTTTCCTCAATCAAAACTTCCCCCTTCTCTATCTATTACCGCCATACCTCCATTGTTCTTTCTCTACCTCCATTGCAACGCGTATGAATTCTGAATGGTGAGTATGCTCGAAACGAATGAGTTTGGATCTTTTACGGAGATTGTGCATAAATTCAGGATGATCAGTGCATACAACCGCCCAATCATATGTGAGTATTCCGTGAGGAAAGATTTGCTCTAAGAGAGACATGTACTTGTCTTGCAATTGTGTGCAGTTAGCCTGAATTGCCCATCGTAGAAATGAAGTCACAGTTTCCTCACTTGCCATGTCCCACATCTTTGACGCACAGTGCAGCTTCAACCTTTCAACTTGGTACATGTCGGCGACCGAGAGTAAATAAGGGCAGGCATTGCGATTCACAATGATCGACACGTCCGTTCAGAGGGGGTGTGTACACAAGTTCGTCGGTTAACGCCCGGTGCCAGTCATTAACTGCAATTCTCAATAACCTCCATTGCAATGCGTATGAATTCTGAATGGTGAGTATGCTCGAATCAATTTGGAATAGATTAAACCAAATCGGCATAATAAGATGACATCTCATAGCAACTCATCACCACAAAGTTCACACCACCAGTCCACCAACAAGTAGCAAACATCATACGATGATCCGGTAGCCAACACCAAAACACAATCATGATACAAGTTTCACAATAATCATCACTACTCATTCATAATCATAACTCCATCTCATGTTTGGCCTCCTGCAGCTGTTCCTTCACCTTCTGCACCTCCTACCGTGAATTTTGTGGCCTTGCGGGACTCTCTTGCATTTCTTAATGTCCTTTCAGAAGATCTGGATGTCTCATCTCAGGGCGAGGACTTTATAGGATCTCGAAAGAGATCGAAAACATCATAGATCAATTAGCAGAAAAAGAGAAAGAGCTTCAGTACACACCTAAGGACAAGACAACTGAGGGCGGAGATCATTCTTCTTATCATATACATTGGAATAAAAGCATCAATGAATGGGTAGGATATTGAGTTTGTTTAGTCAGTCTTTTCTTTTAAATTTTCAAGAAGTTCGTTGTCTGTTGGACTGAAACGGGTACTAATAGGCAAGGGTACCCGTTTCAGTCCAACTGACAACGAACTTCTTGAACATTTAAAAGAAAAGACGGATAAAACAAACTCAATGTCCTACCCATTTATTGACGCTTTTATTCCAATGTCTATGGTAAGAAGAATAATCTCCGCCCTCAGTTTTCTTGTTCTTAGGTGTGTACTGAAGCCGTTTCTCTCTTTTAGCTAGTTGTTCTATCATGTTTTGGATCTCTTTGGAGATCCTAATAGAGTTCTCCCTCGAGATGAGGCATCCAGATCTTCTGAAATAACATTAAGATGTTCTTGTAGAACTAAACTAATCCTTAGAGAAAACTCATCTTGATCTGAAAAATAAACTCATCTCAGTCTATAAAAAAACCTGAATCCCTTGAACCCAATTGTATGAGTACAGTAAAACAACCACCACACGCCACAAAACCTGGTTGTTTGCTACCTACATAAACTCAGCAAGGGCATGGTTGTCCTAAATGAACCTATCGATCCATCGAACGATGCAAATTGGAAACTAACTGAATCTAACACCTATGAATTGTGCAAACGCTAACAATCGTGGCAGAATCCAGATGTCCCTTCAACGGTCTGCAGCTCCGAAATAGTATCTTCAATCTACCAATTCATAAAACGATGGACCTATCAATCCTATCAATTGTGCACCTCGACAAAAATCCATAAAACGAGTGGCTTGAAGCACATCTAGAAGCTACTAAAATACAATACCTACTGTAAGACGATGCAAATTGAAAACTAACTGAATCTAACATAAATTGTCTATAGCCTATCAACTTCTAACACCTATCGAAGTGCAAATCTAAAGGTACGATAATGAAATCTAAATCTACCAAATATGCTCATCAATCCTCCAGATCCCCAAATCTAGATATCCCCAACCCTAGTAAGATAGGGGAAAATATAGCGGCTCAAACCAGAGGACCAACCTCATCTTGCTGTCTCATCCTCTTGTTGCTGGGATGTGGCGGCACAACCATCTTCCCCTCACCGCTAGGATCCGCCATTCCTACCACGAACTATTACAGATCTGCGTAGCGGAAGTCAAAAGTCTTTGCGAAGTCTGAGTGAAGTGTCTCGCCAGCCATTCGATACGTAATTATAGACTCAACCGAAACTTACATGTGGGACCTGGTCACGGTAAAGAATTCACATGAACTATTAGTAGAGTTTCCCATACACCTATCACAACCAACAAGTGGTGCAGTGGTAAACAGCACAACCTTGTTCCTTCAGGTTCCTGGTTCGAACCCATGCCATGTCATATTATTTTGCAACATTTCGTGACCTATGCTTACACGTGGGACCCTGGAACTATTTATGACGACTTGGAACACTCTATTTTCGAAAAAATGCTTACATGTGGGACCCAACTGAATTTTATGACGACTTGGAACACTCTATTTTCGAAAAAATGCTTACATGTGGGACCCTACTGAATTTTATGACGACTTGGAACACTCTGTTTTTAAAATAATGCTTACATGTGGGACAGATGTTGGTTTATGACATTTTTTCAGAGCTTATGGCGTCACAAAACAGCATGGAACAGGGAACGCCCGGCTACAGTATCAACTGTAATGACGAAAAAATTTTTTGTCACTAAATTTGCTCGGGAGTGAAATATTATGACGAGATCAGCCAGGAACGTCATAAATCAATGACGCTAAAATGTGGTTGCGTCACTAGTCAACGATTTTCTTGTAGTGAACCTTTCGCGCTTGTTCTTCACCTGCACCTACACCAGTCAAGCCGCAATCTGCACCTGCAATACTGAGCCAAGAGTCAGTCCACACAACGTTGTCAATCACTCATCACACCAGGAAGCGACCATCCACCGGTCCTCGAACCACACAGGCTCTCAATCTCCCCCTTGATGAGTGCATTGACAACATACACATTTGGTAACCAAAGAGAAAAGAAACAGAAAAGAAAGGACTAAAAGAAACTCAAACAAGCGATCGAAAGCCAAACAAAGGCAAAAGAACAAGATCACTTGAAAGAGGAAAGTCTCCGTCCCCTTAGGCAAGGGCAACGGCTCGACACAACCGAGACAAAAACAAGCTCAAGCAAAGAGCACAAACCACCAAAGCAAAGCTCGAAAACCACAAAGAGCTCCCCCTGCACACATGCAAACTCCCCCTGAACCAATGCAACTCCCCTAGATGAATGCATGCAAACCTCTTCACAGAACCGAGTAGCTGTATCAGCTTAGCTCTGACCGGTCAGACCAGTCCACCGCACCGGTCAGACCAGTGCCCAACATTTGAACAGGGCCAGCACTCTGATCGGTCAGACCGGTAACCTCGACCGGTCAGACCGGTGACAAACAGAGCCCAAAAAAAGCTCGAAACCACTCGAAAACCCTCTAAATGCATTCAATAGGCCAAAACATGCACAAACTTCTCCCCCTTGTTGACAATGCATGAATCAAGCCAAAAATAGGAAAATTTCAACCTAGAGCCTCTCAAATAGACAAAATTCAACATAGGATGCTACACATATCCAAATGAGCAAGTTAGATACTCTATAGCTTCGTATGGACATAAACTACAAGATCACCAATTTTCACAACCATTGGGCAAAGCTAAGATAGAATTGACCATTTTTGCAAAAATTTACCCTCTCATGAGCAAAATCCTAAACATGAGCAAAACATATCAAAATGGCAAAGCCACGCAAACTTCATGCTAGGACAACCATTCTAAGCATAGGATCATCATAAACACCCACAAGCACCTCATGTCATGTCGAAGCCACCGAGCCATGTGCTTGCTTCTATATATGAGACTTCTCATTGGTAAGCAACATGCAACATTTACACCAAAAAGCAAGTAAATTATGCACATATGACATGGGAGCACATTTTCCAAGCAATTTACATTTCATTTTCAGATTTATTTTTGATACATGAAATGTCTTTGCGACAAAAAGGAACTTATGCCCCTCCACAAGATAAAGCATGGGGGCTAAACATTCATGATGACAAATGAGCCTTTGGCCCCATATGCTCAAAATAAGCTATCCAAGCACAAATTAAGCATAGAAATGCCACTAAAGCATGTCATTCATATAAAGGCATTTACTCACAAGAGAGCATACAAGTGACATTTTTCAAAAACATAGCTATCAACCATGGATATAAATCAAGATCATCAAGAGCTAAGCCACACTAAGCCATATCATACCAAACTAGCTCACAAGATCATATATAGCACATCATGGTGAACAATGTATATAGGAGAAGCTTTACCTACAAAATGCATATGGTACAAAATGCATGCAACCTAAGATACAAAGATGCCTATACATCATGTCACAAATGCAATGCAAAATGCAAGATATGCACAAAGGAAATTATACATATGCTACAAAGGAGCTCTCACACCTACTCAAGAAACCAAACACACACCAAGTTCTCCCCGCAAACGATTGAAAGTTGCTTGATCTAGGGGCTTGGTGAAAATATCCGCTAGTTGGTTTTGTGTGGGCACATGGATCAAAGCGATTTTCCCTTTCTCACCATTATCTCTCAGAAAATGGTACCTCACTTCTATATGCTTGGTTTTGGAATGAAGCACTGGGTTCTTAGCAACACTAATGGCACTTGTGCTATCACAAAGAAGTGGAACCTGGGTATACTCCTCACCAAAGTCACTCATGGTGTATGTGATCCAAAGGAGCTGAGAGCAACAACTAGCTGCGGCAACATATTCGGCTTCGGTTGTAGATTGAGCAACACTCGATTGTTTGCGGGAAGACCAAGACACCAAAGAAGAACCCAAGAACTGGCAAGTCCCAGAAGTGGATTTCCTATCCAACCGACACCCGGCAAAATCCGCATCTGAAAAATCGTGAAGTTCCAAAGAAGAAGACGCGGAGTACCAAAGGCCGAAGTCGGGAGTGTATCGCAAATACCAAAAGATGCGCTTGACTGCTTGCCGATGCGAAGTCCTTGGAGACGCTTGAAAATGAGCGTACAGACATACCGAGAATTGGATGTCCGGCCTCGTCACCGTCAGGTACAGGAGGGAGCCGATCATGCTCCGGTACTCCTGGTCCACGTGTTCACCGTCCCCATCCGTATCTAGGGCTGTAGTCGTACTCATCGGTGTCGTCATGGCCTTGGAGTCCTCCATCTTGAACTTCCTCACAATGTCCTTGGTGTACTTGGCTTGGTGTACAAACGTTCCTTCCTTTGATTGCTTGATCTGGAGTCCGAGGAAGAACTACAACTCATCCATCATGCTCATCTCGAATTCCCTGGTCATGTCTTCTGCAAACCTTGCAACCAAAGAGTTAGACGAGCCACCAAAGACAATATCATCCATGTACACCTGCACAATTAGGATCTCTTTGCCCTGCCTGAGGAGAAACAAGGTCTGATCTACCTTCCCCATCTCAAAGCCTCTCTCAAACGGGAACCCTCTCAACCTACCATACCAAGCCCTAGGCACCTGCTTCAGCCCATACAGCGCCTTCCTCAACTTGTACACCCTATGGGGGTACTTCTCACTCTCAAACCCCGGTGGTTGCCTCACAAACACTTCTTCCTCCAAAACACCATTCAGGAAAGCACTCTTCACGTCCATTTGGTACAATTTGAACCCTTTAGCCACGGAAAAGGCTAGAAGGATCCTAATCGCCTCCAAACGGGCTACGGGAGCAAAGGTCTCCTCGTAGTCGATCCCCTCTTTTTGTGTGTACCCCTGAGCAACCAGCCTCGACTTGTTTCTCACTACTTCACCTTTCTCTCCCTCTTTATTTTTCCACACCCATTTTGTCCAAATCAGCTTACACCCCGGTGGAGGCTCCACTAACTCCCAAACTTGGTTCCTCTCAAAATTCTCCAACTCCTCATGCATAGAATTAACCTAATTGTGATCAGATAGTGCATGTCCAATGTCTTTGGGCTCAAAAGTAGCAACAAAAGCAGCATGGGCAAAGTGAGAGTCATTTCAAAACCTCGACCGTGTAGTGCGTTCGTTGATGTTCCCGATGATCGTTGAAGCTGAGTGATCCACTTGTACTCACCGGGGAGCTTCTCGTCTCGAAGCCACCTCCCCTTCAGTTGTTGCTTCCTCTCGATCTCGGCACATTGTCGTAGGTGTGGGAGAAGGCCTGTCCTCGATCGTAGTCGAAGTAGTATGTACATGCTCAGCCGCGGTTTCCACACCACCATCTTCCTCATCTCCTTGCTGCTCCACCTCATCCTCGAAAATCTCCTCGCCAAGTTCCTCGTCACCTGCACACTCAAAAACAAGCGAACTGCGTTGCTGTGTCTCGTCGAAGGTAACCTCGCAAGTCTGCACAATTTGGTTAGTTTCAAGTTTGAGCACCCGAAAGGCTCTAGAATGAGATGCGTAACCAAAGAAAATGCCATCGACAGACCTAGCCTCGAACTTGTCCAATTTCTTCCCTTTCTTAAGAATGAAGCATTTGCAGCCAAAGACGTGAAAGTGACTCGCCTTGGGGTTTCTACCGTGCATGAACTCGTAGCATGTTCTTTTCTTATGGACCCTGAGGTAAATCCTGTTTGACACGTAGCACGTGGTATTGACCGCCTCAGCCCAGAACCTTCTCGAAGTCCTATTCTCATCGAGCATCGTCCGAGCCATCTCACACAGGGTTCTGTTTTTCCTTTCCACCACACCGTTCTGGGGAGGCGTATATGGACTAGAGAACTGGTGTTCAAGACCCAAGTCATGGCAAAAGGTTTCGAAGTGAGAGTTTTTAAATTCTGAGCCATTGCCACTACGGATCGCTCGTATGGCATCTCCGTGCCTCTCATTCTTCAACCTCAAGACAAGATCTCGAACAAAACCAAACGTCTCCCCTTTCTCCTCCAGAAAGAAAACCCAAGCATACCGAGAGTAGTCGTCCACCACAACCAGGACGTACCACTTCCCTCCCACAGATCGCACACGAGCTGGGCCAACAAGGTCCATATGGAGCAGCTCGCATGGACGCTCCATCATCACATCGGTGAGGGGTGGATGGGAAGCAGCTACCATCTTAGCATGCCTGCACGGCGCACACACGAAATCCTTTTTAAACCTCAAGTGGGGCAATCCTCGGACCAAGTTGAGTCTAGTCAAGTGTGACAACAAGTCAAAACTCAAGTGACCCAACCTCCTATGCCACTTCCACAACTCACCCGAAGAACTAGCCACAAAACACCTCGAAACACCCGAACTCTGAGAGAAATCCGCTCGAAATATTTGACCCTCAGGGACGACCACACAGACAAGGTCACCTCGAGCATCAAGTATCTGAGAACCACCCAACTTAAGCAACACTTCAAAACCTTCCTCAAGAAGCTGGGAAACAGAGAGCAAATTAAAACCCAACGATTTGACCAAGGCAACTCGCTTCAGGACCACTTTGTCACTTACCCTCACTTCACCTTCCGCAAGTACACGCCTTCGCTCATTGTCCCCAAAGGTGATGTATGTCCTGGACACCACCTGGGTGAGGCTGGAGAACCACCCCCGATCTCCGGTCATGTGCCTCGAGCAACCGGAGTCGATCAACCAAACGTTCCCCAAGCCTCCCACCTGAAATTCAAAAACGAGCACGTGAATGAGCAAACGATTCAACACTGGGGTTAGTACCAAAAGAGTAATACCAGTGCTGAGCCATCTGCTCCAAAGTGGGGTTAGCACAATCCATCCTAGCACTCCTACCAAAGTGCGCATCAAACCAACCACGAGCATCAAACCTCTGACCCATCCTACCAACTCCACCTGAACTGAAACCACCACGGGGAAACCACTCCCGTCTTGCTGGAGGAGCACGAAAGCCACGAAAGGAAGACCGTGGACCGTAGCTCCTCTCCAACTCAAAGCTACGACTTCTCCCAGCCTATTATTGAGCACGAGGTGGAGAACGTCTAGCAAACTCAACACCACCAGACACACCACGCCTACCACCTGTACCATGACCAAAAGAATTGAATCGAGCATTGCCACGACCATGAAAACCAAACTGGTCAGTGCCCAGACCTGCACCGGTCTGACCGGTCCCCCTGACTGGTCTGACCGGTGGTGCATTGCCAGCAGCACCACCTGCCATTCTTCGATCTCCCCAAGTCGAAACCGTTCTCACAATGGCCTTGGCCCTGGGCATTTGCATACGAGGCTCAGGTACACCATTAGAAGGGTGGTACCTGTCCTTGTTAGCCCACTCCTTAGCCATTCTCTCCTCACGCTTCCTCTTGAAGCAAAACTCACCCTTGTGACCATCTCTCCCACAATAGTCATAATGGAACCGTATGGGTTTTGTTTTAGGCTTGGGTTGGGGCTGTTCACTCGGCTTCTCTTTTGGTTTCTCCTCACTAGGCTTCTCACCCTTCTTCTCTCCAACCACACTTTCCTTTAAACTCACAAATCTCACCGGTTTTTGGAAATCATTTGTTGGGTGAGGCAATATGGGTGGATCTGGAGTTGTGTCAAGTTTGTTTCTGAGATGGTTGGGTTTTGGCTCTGTGAAACCCCGTATTTTCGGTGAAGAAAACCCGAATCCCTGTACCTTTGCGATAGTCCCTGGATCAGTGGCTATCGCGTACAGAACGCATCACAGATAGTATAACACAGCCATACATCGCATCACACAAATATTAGTACATAATTTATTACATGTCCATTATGGAGTACAACATTACAAGCTTCATGGCTGAATCAGAGTGAAATTCTACGTAGCGGTAGCTAGCATCTCAGAAGGGTCTCCATCTTTTATTCTTCTCGCCCACAGGCATCCTTGAGCGAAGCGACGCATCCCTCAGTCGTACCATCCGTCGGCATTGTTATTGTAGTCGAACTCGTACCCTGCACA
Source organism: Cenchrus fungigraminus (assembly GCA_036936925.1). Lineage (NCBI taxonomy): Eukaryota > Viridiplantae > Streptophyta > Magnoliopsida > Poales > Poaceae > Cenchrus > Cenchrus fungigraminus. The sequence goes on from CM072770.1 coordinate 78,397,255, forward strand.
CCCAAAGCCTATCCCCAAGGAGTGGGATAGGTCCATGTCACCAACTGTATGCAGCTTTAAGTGGCCTAACTTCTAAAGGGAAGAAAAGAGACAAGGTAGAAGCTCGGGTTTTCCTATGCAGCTGCAGCAGAGTAACAACAAGATATCTCCATCAAGATACCAACCCAAAGCTCTCAACACAGCTCGGAAACACCTGGTACCCCAGGGTCCCGTCTCCACATCCTATCTCCATCTAGGGTCAATGCGAGAACTTCCTCTCCTTGCACCTCAATGATTGCAATCGGATCGGCAAGGTAGAGGGAGCCACTCTCCTCTCCCCGACTGCAACCACGGCTCACCACACTCTCACTACAGGGGGAAGGTAGAAATCCCAAAACATGAGAACCAACAATCCACTGCGCTCGTCCATGACCGAGGACGCGACTATAGCTATAGATCGAACAACTCTGCAGAGCGTGTACACCTGTACCCAACCCGGAATGGAACTCGGTCGGTGTACGGCCGACCGAGCCCATCCTATCGTGCAAACTCTCGGTAGTTATGGTCCCATCCTGCATCCAGCCCTCAACACGATCCCCTTCGCAAAGGGAATTTCACCAGAACTGTGAAATGCTCCCGTGTGGCCACACGGGAGTCGCACTGAGAGAAGGTGGTCTCACTCCCACCTCTCTCCCACTGATACCTCGCTATCCTGCTGGCAGGTATGGATCCGCACTTGCCGAGCTCAACTCGGCCCTAACCCCACGCTCGGCTAGGTGGTGTGTACGTAAAGTCCCGTGAAGCGGTTGGCCCAGTCGGTTTCAGACCGGGGCGAGCTCCTGTCCTCCAAGCGCAAGTAAAACCCCAACACCTGTGCTCCAAAAACCATAAAAGTGGGGATACAGTGAGGAGTGCACCCCCATCCCCGATCCCAGATCGGTTGTTTCGAGCTCACCCCCGCCAAAGTACCCAAAACGCCTTCTCCTGCCGATTTTTTCCCCACTAACACGAAGAACCACTATTCCCATCCCAACACATGCATCATGAAGCTCAGTGTATATACATGCTTATATATATATAGTAGTAGGGCAATCAAGGACAGGGTAATTAAAGTAGGCAGTGCAAGGTTCATCATCATGCAATTAAAGTAAAGCGCTAGCATACTACATAGCAATGCCTAATAGGTATTTCAGAATCAGTCGGGCGTGAACCTGGGGTCGGGTAGTCCTCAGCAGCGTAGTCGTCAGCGTAGTCGTACTCCGGGTTCAGCTCCCCGGCTCCAGCTGCTCCTATTAACGCGTAAAATAAAATAAAGACCGGTCCTATTGCAATTAACTCCAAAAGAACAACGATTAAGAGCCAAAAGAGATCAAACACTAGCCCTAAACGGAGTTTAAGATTTTATAGAATTTTAGGAAAAGGTTTTATATTTTTCAGAGAAAAAATGGATTTATTATGATTTTCCAAAGATAAAATAGTTTTCTGGAAATAAAATACGCATACACAATAGCATCAACTTTAAGCTATCTACTGGCCAGATCTAGGGGTCTTTAAGCTAGCTGCAGGTTGGCTGGAAGCCAGCTCTAGGCGTCCACGTGGCTGCCACCTTGTTAGCTATAAGCCAGCTATAGGGCCACATGGTGGCACAAGTGGCCGGGCGCAAAGGATCCGGGCGGGATCTTCTGCGGCGCGGTCATGTGCGGGCGCGCCTGCGTTGGGGGCGTAAGTGGCTGGCCGCATGGGATCCAGGCAGATCCGGCGCGGCACGGCACGGTGCGGACAACCGTGTGGCTTGAGAACGGATTGGTCGGCCGCTTAGGATCCCAGGGGATCGGCTGCGGCCACCATGGCGTGTGGGTCTGCTCGTGCAACAGAACCCTATTGGGTTTAGGGTGCAGTCACTAGGTGCTCGACGTTTTTCCCCTAAAGGGGCGGCAGACAGAAAGGAGCTCGCCGGCGGCGAGGTTTTGCGACGGGCGGCCAACAAGCGGCACGGCACGACTCAGGGTGACCTAGGGTTTCACCGGCAAGGAAAAGCTTGGCCTTTGGCCGAGCTTGGCTCAATGGCAGCGAGAGCAGAGCGGCACCGCACGACGGACGACACACGGTCTGCGACGGCGAGACTGGGGTGGCCATTGCCGGCGAGGATCCGCGCGTGTGTGCGCGTGAGCACGTGCGCGGTTCAAGGGCGTCCTGGTGCTCGCCCTTCCGGGGCGGAAAGGTTCCCCCAGAGGTGATGCCTCGGTGCGAGGCGGACGGAACACCGGTGAGGTTCGGTTGAGGACGGCCAAAAGCCGACGTTTGCCTTGCCAGGCGGACGTGTGCGCATGCGTGGGTGCACGGCCGTGCGTGTGCGCGTGAGTGCGCGGTTGGGTGCATGTGAGAGCGCATGCGCATGCCGGTCGGCTTGACCACGGCGGCGGGCCGGAGCGGCGGCAGCGTCACGGCGCCGGAACGAGAGGCGAACGACCCAGGCAACAAGCAAGGGAGCGTGCACGTTGTCGAAGGTAGTGGCACCTGCAAGCGTCCGGCTTGGCGTGAAGGCCAGCACACAAACGTCGGTGGGTCGAGCGGCGATGCGGCGCAGCAGCGGGTTCATGGCGAGCACACAAGGCTCGGCGAGCACACAAGGCTCGATGCGTCCACGGCTCGAAGGCTGGGCGCCACAGCAAGAAGGGGACGGCGGTGCTCACCTAGGGCTGCGGTGATGGTGACGGCAACGGCGCGGCGGTGAAGAGAGGCGGCGCAGAACAGCCTGGAGCAGGGGAAGTAGAGGTAGCAGGGGTGCGCGGCAACGGCAGGTCCGGCTCCTTCCTCACGGACGGCTTCCCCGCCTCCTTCTCCACCACTTCTCCCCCCTGACGTCACCGGTGGCGGAATTAGGGGAGGAATCCCCGAGTGGCTAGGGTTAGGGTAGGTGGCCGCGGTGGTGTTTTATAGGTGAGGTCGGAGGACACGAACGGCGAGATGCAGCACGGCCCACGTGGCGTGCATCCGGCGGTGCCCGCCATGGCCGCACAGCCCTGCTTTCTGAGGTGGCGTCGCCGGGATGGAAGCGGGAGGAAGAAAGGGGAAAAAGGAGAAGAAAGGTGAGGGCGAGGTGGAGCTGACCGGTGGGACCCGGCTGTCGGCGACTCAGGTAGAAGCAAAGGAACGGCGGGCCTACTGGGCCGGTAGGTTGCTTGGCCGGTGCAAGCTCAAGGTGATCCAGCGCTCAACGCAAACGAGTCCAGGGTCGTTTAGCGAACTTGGTCGGGTTGGGTTTGACCCACGTAGGGTTAGAAGCCTTTCCTATTTTCCTACCCTTTTAACATCTACACAAACCTTGATTCAAATTTGAATTAGGATTCAAATTTGAACCTCACACATTGAAATCCAAATAAACTCCAACTTGTCACACTAGCATTTTTATATGTCCTAAAATTATTATTTGACTTAAATAAATCTAGGATTAAGGGGAGACAAAATGAAGACATCCTTATATTGTTTCTTATGCACACAAGATCAATTCAAAAATTTTAAATTTCACAAGTTTGCATTCAACCAAAAATCTAGGATGTTACAGAACTCCCCCCCTCATTCAACCAAAAATTTAGGATGTTACCTCCGGTTCGAAGAGTGTTGACGGTGTATTTTGGTACACCAAACATGATCATTACACTTTGGTTTGGACTTGATTATGAAACTAACCCGCCACTAGGCACACTAATGATATAACAAGTTCATCTTCGTATGTGCATTTGGAAATGCTATGTTTTTGCAGGAAAACATGGACATAATGGACGGAGTCACAACAAGTTCAAAGGAGCAATTAAGGAGTCCCGTTCGTGTTTGAGAGCATGATGAAATCACTCCCAAAGGTGGTAAGGACCGAAGTGTTACAAAGGAACATCCCTGAGGATTGAAGCGTAAAAGACCGAGCTTCATGCAAGAAGACCCTCCATCTTGGACGCGAGGATGACATCGTCAAAATGGTGCAACTGGAGGGGGCAAAGTGCAAAATGTCAAGAGGACCCACGTGTGCGAAGGGGCGACCGAACCGGGCCCGGATGGACCTGGGCTGGTCGGCCCAGGCCGGCCTGCCTGGCCCATTCCAGGGTCGGTTCGGCCCCCCATTTCTTGAGCCTGAAGATGACGCAACCCTAAATACGTGGAGGAGCCGCCATTCGCAGAGAGAGAGAGCCATTCACCCGAGAGGCCGTCCACAAGCTAGAGAGGGAGAAGAGGAGGGAGATCATTCGCGAAAAGGATCGCTCTACTCGAAGGAAGCAACCACAAGTGGTGGAGGACATTGAGGCCCTGCCAAGACACCCCCGGAGGAGAAGGAAGACACTGTCGGAAGCGTCACCATTATCAACGGTGCTATGCCTAGCACCTTGATTGGGTAATCTTCTCATTTGTCCATGGGTTGTAAACGATCTTGAGATGTAATCGCTACTTTGTTTGGATTTCAATCTATCATCTAGTGTCGAAGATGCTTTTTTGTTTAAGGTTAGCTACCATGCCATGTTGGGAGTATAGATCTCACTTCTCCCTTAGAACCCTTCAATACGCCGTGTCCGTCATAGGTCTAGTCACGAATACCTCCGCGTAGTGACAGTACGGGGGGAGGGAAAGGGCGAAACTGTGGTCACAACCCCCGATAGATTAGATCGGTTTTCATATCTTAAGCGGTTGCATGTTCAAGTATCGTAGACCCTTGGGCAAGTGTCTTTTACATATCTTGTGAGTTTAATCGTTCTCTCTAGTGTAGCGTAGTTGTTCTCTAGTTTAACCGTAGATTAGGGTTTGGATAAGTTAGTTTGTAGTGCTAGATCAAACGCTTGTAATCCCCTTGCTCCGCGGATTGATAAGAACCTAGGGAATCCCCGTAGTGAAAAAGGTGTAGGTCCGTACGGTTGCGGATCGTAGGTGGATACGAGTTTTATCTGTCAACAAGCCCCTTTTTCTGGCGCCGTTGCCGGGGAGCAAGCCAGTTTACATCGTTTGGTTTTGCATCTAATTTTGTTTTAGTTTTTTTTGCTTATCGTTTATCGCTAACATCTAACCCCTATTACCTAGAAAACCACTTTTTTTTGTTTTTGTTTTTCTATCTTGTTGTCTAGATGGCGTTCGCCAACCACCCCGTGGAAGAACCGGAGAAATCGCTAAGGGATTACGCTAGTCCTCGATGTGAAGACATAAAGGTACAAGAGTCGGATTCGAAGCTCGAAGCGACCAAGTATGAAATCAAGGCTAGGATCATCGAGATGGCTGCGGCAACCCCATTCGAAGGGATGGAAATGGAGAATCCATATAGACACATAAGGCAATTCACGACGCTATGCAACACGGTGCGTCAAGAAGGAGTTCCAGATGAATGGTTCAAGTGGAACCTCTTTCCCTCCTCACTTACCGGCGAAGCAAAGAAGTGGTACTCGTTTGCATCCTTTGAAGTTGAAGGCAATTGGAACAAGTTGACGAAGAAATTTTGTGAGAAGTTTTTTCCAATTAGCAAAGTTCAACATCTAAGGAGGCAAGTGATCACCTTCACGCAAGGAGAAGAGGAAGGGATAGACCAAGCTTGGAATAGATTTAATGAGTTGATTGAACAAGGACCAAGACTCGGCTTCTTCGGTGATGTACTCTTGCATACATTTTTCTTTTCCCTAACCCCTAGTTGCATGGAACATGTTCAAATGTGTGCAGGTGGGGATCTCATGGAGAAAACACTCACAGAAGCCGCTCAACTTTTACAAAAGATTAGCAAAGCGGCGGCCATGCGAAGAGATTGGGAAACAAGACTTTCGGGAGAGCCGGAACATGATTCAAGGATGAAGACATGTGCCGAAATTTCCAAGAAGGCAACCCCGGAAGACAAGAAAGAGGAGCCAATCCTGAAAAAGCTTGAAGAAGTACACACCGAGACAAGAACTACCCCAAGCGTTGACTTCGCCAAGTCAAAGGAAACAAACAAGAGGAGTATGTCAAGCGCAAAGCCATTAAGGGAGTTCGAGCATATGGATTGGGTTCCAATTGATTACAGAGAAGTATTCGACAAGAGAAGACCATTCCCTAATGAAAAGGGGATGGCGAGAGCATTGGAAGCGGATTTCCCACCGAAAAAGCAAGCGGAGAACTCGTACGATCTTGAAACCACCGGTGAGATCTTTCAAAAGCTCTTTAGTGATGACGAAGTGGATCCGGATCACATAGCCGAGGTGAAAAGAATCATGGGGATCAAGCTCGAAGCATCGCCATATGCTCGCCTCGCCGAAGTCTATACAATAGGATCCGACCAAGAGGAGAAAACGACACCACACTTGAGTTGCGAGATCAACAGAATTCAGTGCAAAGCTTTATGCGACATCGGAGCCCAAGTAAGTGTCCTATCCTCCAAAATTTACGATAAAGTTCAAGACCACAACCTAGACTTAGCTCCAACTTCAACAAAGTTAATTATGGGAGATGGTAGAACTATTAGACCTCTAGGTATTTCTTGCAACATTAATGTAATCATCTCTGGAAAGTGCATACCAACCGATTTCTTTGTCATAGATGCTTACTATAATAATCATGATCACATAATCCTAGGTAGGCCTTTTCTTAAGTTGGTTGACGTCGTGTTAGATGCCGGAGAAGGCAAAGTAATAATAAATCTTAATGGAAAAAAGTACACATACAATTTTCTTCACGTTTCTAGTCATCCTTCACCTTTCCCTCCCGAAGATGAAGAAGTAGAGGAGGTAGGTAGTCTTTGTTTTGTTGAAACCCTTAGAGACCCGCTGCAAAGAGTGATGGAGAATCAATCCAATGATCAACAAGACGAGAAACTAGAGGAAGCAACGAAGGGATTAGAACCACAAGATGGAAGCGTGGAGGAAGAAAAATTCGAAGACATAGGAGACATTAAACCCGAAGAGCCACAAGTGCCCGAGGTGGATCTCAAACCTTTGCCCAAAGGATTAAAGTAGGAATTTTTGGGCCCAGACAAGACCTATCCAGTCATTGTGAGCGACGAGTTGAGTCCCGAAGGATGAGAAGTTGCTGAATTTATTGAAAAAGCATAAGAAGGTGATTGGATATTCAATCAATGATCTCAAAGGACTTAGCCCAGCCTTTTGCACTCATCGTATACCTATGGAAGACCAATGTAAGCCCGTAGTGGACCATCAAAGGAGGCTAACCCATGCCATGCGAGTGGTAGTAAAGAAGGAGGTCATCAAGCTACTTGATGCCGGAATCATCTACCCGGTACCGCATAGCGAGTGGGTGAGCCTGGTACATTGTGTGCCGAAGAAAGGAGGTTTAACCGTGGTGAAGAATGAGAAGAATGAGTTAATACCGCAAAGAACCGTGACCGGATGGCGGATGTGTATCGATTATCGAAAGCTAAACAAAGCAACGAAGAAAGATCACATCCCCCTACCGTTCATTAACAAGATGCTCGATAGATTAGCAAACCACGCTTATTTTTGCTTTCTCGATGGGTACTCGGGGTTCATGCAAATTCCCATTCACCCGGATGATCAACACAAGACGACGTTTACTTGCCCTTATGGAACGTTTGCATATAGAAGGATGCCCTTCGGTTTATGCAATGCTCCGGCCTTTTTTCAACGTTGCATGATGGCAGTGTTCTCGGAATTCATCGAGGAAATTATCGAGGTGTTCATGGTTGATTTTTCCATTTATGGGAAAACATTCGTGGATTGCTTGACAAACTTAGATAAGGTTCTCACGAGGTGTGCGGAGGTAGACCTAGTGCTAAATTAGGAAAAATGCCACTTCATGGTAAAGCAAGGCATAGTACTCGGACATGTTATATCCGAGAGAGGAATTGAAGTGGACAAAGCAAAAGTGGAGACGGTTGAGCAACTCCCACCTCCAATGGATCTTAAATCTTTGAGGAGCTTTCTAGGTCATGCCGGATTATATAGAAGATTTATTAAGGACTTCTCAAAGATCACTAAGCCTTTAACACAACTTCTTCAAAAGGATGTGGCTTTTGACTTTGACGAGAAGTGCTTAGCGGCATTCTGGACCTTGAAAAATGCTTTAGTAAGTGCACCTATCATTCAACCTCTGAATTGGAGTCAACCTTTCGAGATCATGTGCGATGCAAGTGACTATGCCGTAGGGGCGGTTTTAGGTCAAAGAAAGGAAGGTCGAGTTCACGCCGTATACTACGCTAGTAAAACTCTCAGTGAGGCACAATTCAATTATGCCACTACGGAAAAAGAGTTGCTAGCGGTGGTGATGGGGATGTGGGTTCCCGATCTTCCGTCAGGAGGAGTAACTATCGATTTGGTGGAGATGTCACACAAACGATCCGGCTTCCAATCAACACGACTAGAACCCCGCAATCGCAACACCACTTTTCCTTTGGTTATCAACCGTGCACTGCGCGATTGACCTCGCCACGAGGGCTAATCCTTGCCTGAGAATCGAAGACACAAGCAAGAACAAGAAAGAACACAATCTAGAATATTGCGGATGAATGATTAAGTTCACAAGTTGGGGTCTCACAAACCGATCGAGCGGCGAACTGTTCTTGACAGAATGACTTAAGCAAAATGCAAACCCTAATGAGGGTGGCGGCTATAGAGATATAGAGGTTAGGGGCGTGACCCCCTCCCTGGACGCGCCCCTAATGGGCTCAACAAAGATACACGGCCCAAAGGCCAAGATACGGTGTCACAGTACCGAGACAGATTCTGGACGTCATATTGCTCGGACAATTCCCGTCGACTCCGGTTGAATTTGGGCCTGAAACTAGTGCCATTGGAAGCTCCTTGAAATTATCTTTCCATCCATATATAGTACGTCTAAATCCGACTCCGTATGCGACCTGAGCGTCCATTTTACGACGGGCTGTTCCTGGAGTCCGAAACTGAAACGAAGTCGAATCGGTTTGGGCCTCCACCTTGATCCGGACGTCCTTGCTGGTCTTCCACGCCTCCAAGTCCTTCCCCATGTCCATGCTGGTCCTCTCCTTCATTCCTAAGTACAATTAAATCATTAGGTAGCACACTATTCTCAAATGCACAAGAATAAATACATAGGAACGAGCTCACCTGTAAATTCAATTGTCTTGCGCGTGAGCGAGTAATCGGACCTTGAACATCAACTAGAGGAGTGTTGTTTGTATCCATGGGAGTGATGTCCTCATCATCCTCCCCCTCTTGAAGTGGAGTCGTCCTCGACTCAAGCTCATCTTCTTCTCCCAAATACGGTTTCAAATCTGCAATGTTAAATGTAGGACTAATCCCGAACTCGGGAGGCAACTCAAGTTTATATGCATTATCATTTATTTTCTCCAAAATCTTATATGGACCAGCAGCACGTGGCATCAATTTAGACTTTCTCAACTCTGGAAAGCTATCTTTTCTCAAGTGCAACCACACTAAATCACCCGCTTCAAGCTTAACTTGTTTTCTACCTTGACTACCAGCAATTCTATATTTTTCAGTCATCTTTTCAATGTTTTCTTTAGTTGAAGCATGAAGTTTCAAAATAAATTCAGCACGCTCCTTAGCATCACTATGTACTCGCTCGGTAGTAGGTAGAGGCAAAAGATCAATGGGAGCACGAGGGTTAAAACCATACACTACCTGAAAAGGACTTACCTTGGTGGTGGAGTGTTCTGCCCGATTATATGCAAACTCCACATGCGGCAAACACTCTTCCCACATCTTCAAGTTTTTCTTCAATATTGCTCGCAGCATGGTAGACAATGTTCTATTCACAACCTCCGTTTGTCCATCAGTTTGGGGATGACAAGTAGTAGAAAACAACAATTTTGTCCCCAATTTGTTCCATAGAGTACGCCAAAAATGACTCAAGAATTTTACATCACGATTTGAAACAATAGTAGAAGGCATACCATGCAAACGAACAATCTCTTTGAAAAAGAGGTTAGCAATATGAACGGCATCATCCGTTTTGTGACAAGGTATAAAATGTGCCATCTTAGAAAAACGATCAACCACAACAAAAACACTATCGCTCCCCCTCTTCGTCCTAGGCAATCCTAAAACAAAATCCATAGAAATATCCACCCACGGAACTGAAGGAATAGGAAGAGGCATATACAAACCATGTGGGTTCAATCGTGACTTAGCTTTTTGACATGTCGTGCATCTTGCAACAAAGCGCTCAACATCACGGCGCATTCGAGGCCAAAAGAAGTGTGTGGACAGCACAGCCTCCGTCTTCTTGGCACCGAAGTGGCCCATCAAACCACCACCATGTGCTTCCTGCAACAACAAGAGACGAACCGAACCAACTGGAATGCATAGGCGGTTAGCTCTAAACAAGTATCCATCATTTAGCACAAATTTATTCCATGTACGGTCCTCTTTACAATTTAAGATAACCTCTTTAAAATCATCATCTAAAGCATATTGTCCCTTAATTGTTTCCAGTCCAAAAATACGACAATCAAGTTGAGACAACGTAGCATAGCGTCTAGACAAAGCATCGGCAATCACATTATCATTCCCCTTTTTATGTTTAATGATGTAAGGAAAAGTTTCTAGAAATTCTCCCCACTTAGCATGTCTACGGTTCAGATTTGTTTGGCTACGAAGATGCTTAATTGACTCATGATCAGAGTGAATAACAAATTCCTTAGACCACAAATAATGTTTTCACGTTTGCAAAGATCGTATGAGAGCATATAATTCTTTATCATACGTGGAATAATTAAGAGCAGGGCCATGCAATTTCTCACTAAAATATGCAACGGGTTTACCTCCTTGCATCAAAACAGCACCAATGCCAACTCCACTTGCATCACATTCGAGTTCAAAAGTCTTACCAAAGTCAGGAAGTTGGAGTAGTGGCGCGTGAGTAAGCTTCTCTTTCAAAAGAGCAAAAGAATCCTCTTGTGACTGCCCCCAATTAAAGGAAACACCCTTCTTGGTCAGCTCATGTAATGGGGCAGCGATGGTGCTGAAATCCTTCACGAAACGGCGATAAAATCCTGCAAGTCCAAGAAAACTCCGCACTTGTGTCGACGTCGATGGTGTTGGCCAACTCTGAATAGCATGCACCTTGGCCTCATCAACCTCAATACCCTGTGGAGTCACAACATAGACAAGAAACGATACTCGTTCGGTGCAAAAGGTGCATTTCTCGAGGTTAGCAAATAAGCGCGCGGCTCGCAAAGCATCAAAAACAGCACGTAGATGGTCAAGATGTTCAGATAAACAAGTGCTGTAGATCAAGATATCATCAAAATAAACCACCACAAATGTTCCAATAAATGGGCGCAAAACCTCGTTCATCAAACGCATAAAAGTACAAGGTGCATTAGTTAATCCAAAAGGCATCACTAACCACTCATACAAGCCGAACTTGGTTTTAAAAGCAGTTTTCCATTCATCGCCCAATTTCATTCTAATTTGGTGGTACCCACTGCGCAAATCAATCTTAGAAAATATTTTAGAACCACTTAACTCATCAAGCATATCATCTAACCAAGGAATAGGATGACGGTACCGAATAGTGATGTTGTTAATGGCTCTACAATCTACACACATGCGCCAACTACCATCTTTCTTTGGAACCAAAATGACAGGAACAGAACAAGGACTAAGGCTCTCACGTACGTACCCGTGGTCCAAAAGGTCTTGGACTTGGTGCTGAATCTCCTTAGTCTCCTCAGGATTTGCTCGATATGCAGCACGGTTGGGCAAGCTCGCTCCAGGAATCAAATCAATCTGGTGCTCAATCCCGCGAATGGGAGGAAGTCCTGGAGGTATCTCAGAGGGAAAAACATCTCTGAACTGCTGCAAAAGGTTAGTCACAGACGTAGGCAAAGTGCTAGGAATATCATCAATAGAAAAGAAAGCATCTTTGCAAATCAAGACATAGCAGCAAGCATCAGTAGCATGAGTTTCAAGAAGATCAGATTTAGTGTCAAGCATGACAGGAGCTTTCAATTTAATTTGCTGCTGAATTTCTGTCTCATTAGTGGTACTTGCAGCTCTATCTTTATCAGCTTGTACAATTTCAGCAGGAGTCAAAGGTAGCAAAGTAATGTTTTTATCTTTATGCCGAAAAGTGTATTTATTACTCCTACCATGGTGATGTGCATCAGTATCATATTCCCAAGGTCTACCCAACAAAAGAGAACAAGCTTCCATAGGTACTACATCGCAATCCGCATAATCAGAATACATACCAATGGAGAAATGCACTCGTACCATGTGTGTTACCTTAACCTTGCCCGAATCATTGAACCACTGAATGTGGTATGGACGTGGCCGTGGACGTGTGGTCAAGCCAAGCTTCTTAACCAAATCTGAACTCACCAAATTATTGCAGCTTCCTCCATCAATAATAACACGTGCATGCCGATTCTCGATGGCGAAGAAAGTCTGGAACAAATTATGGTGCTGCTACTTCTCTGATAACTCGGGCTGAGAACTAAGAACACGCTACACCATGACGCTTCGAAGGTTCGTCGTAGCATCAGCACCAAGCACGGCATCATCATTAGCAGCAACATCACTGGAGTCATCATGGTCATCCTCACCGTCGGAAGCACTAATGTAGCCATCATCCGTAGTAATGTATGTTCGCTGACTCGGACAATCCTTCTTCATGTGACCAATCCCATGACAACGGTGGCAAACAATACCCGAAGAACGACCACTGGATGGTGCTGCAGGTGCTGGTGAATCCTGTTTCTTGGCGGGTACCTGCAAAGGAAGTTTACCAACGTGTGCAGCAGGCGTAGCAGGTGTCGAGGGAGGTCGCGTGGACGCTGGAGTGGTCGAAGGTGTATGACTCGAGGCTGGTGTGTGCGTCCGTGATGTAGAGGAGGCACCAAACATAGTCCTGGGTCGGTGGTGTCGTCCCTGCAATTCCTTCTCTGCAAGCATAGCAAACTGGAACAACTTGTTGACAGTGTTAAATTCTTTGTAATCCACAATGTCCTGAATGTCACGCCGCAAACCTGAATAAAAACGGCAAAGAGCATCTTCATGTCCCTCTACTATACCACAACGCTGCAATCCCTTCTGAAGCTCAGCATAATAATCTTGAACAGATTTATCCCCTTGCTCTAAACGCATCAGTTTCTTACGCAATTCTCTATGATAAGATGGGGGAACAAATCTATCGCGCATAGCTACCTTAAGGTCTTCCCAAGTCGTAGGTGCTCTACCATCCCCAACTAGACCAGTCCACCAGACAATAGCAAAATCTTTAAATTCACTAGTGGCTTGTCTAACTTGATGGTGTTCAGGTACAAGGTGGGCAGCAAATTTCTGTTCTATCGTCATCTCCCAATCAAGATAACCCTCAGCATCATAATGACCCGAAAAAGATGGTATAGTAAATTTAATCTTTGCATAAGGATCGTCAGGAGCATGATTGTTATTACCTTGCTGTTGGCGGTGTGGCATACCTTCTGTGTTTTGACGAAGGCGGTGACGTAGTCGTAAATCTCTGGTAGCCGCTTCATCATAATTACCTTCTGCATCAAACACCGCATCATCGGGAAAACGTGGAGGAGGAGGTGGTGGCGGTGTATGTTGTCGCGTCTCCAACACAGCAAGTCTGTCGACGATCTCGGACAATCGTCGATCCACCCTCTCGTAATTCTTGCCAAGGTCCAATGCAATGAGCGCATCATGCACTGACTTGTTGACCGTCTCCTCCATCTGCTCCTTCATGAGCTTGGTGTTTGCCTCAAGATCTTGGCGGCTAACACATTCATTAAAGTCTGTAGGGATCGTTGCTTCTTCTGCATCGCCTGCCATCGAAACACCAAAACAGGAAACAAACGGTGAAGGTTATCCCTAATAATCGCACTACACGCTCCTCTCAGGTGGCACACAGGAACACGCTCTATTGTGTCTTACCAAGCTCTTACAAGTGTCTGACGAAATACAAAGCAAATGATGGTACAATCGGAGGCTGGTTCATGATACTTACCAAGAGGGAGTGAAACCGTGATTGCAATGTCAAAGCTGTATTGATCAGAAGAAAATATGTGGAGCTTGGGAGGCCAAAATAGAATATCAAAGGATTAGCAAATATCGAGTGCAGATTAGCGAAGTTTAATAAGTGTCCAAAGCACAAGTCACAATTGCTGGCTAAGACGGGTCCTATCGTAGCACAACAAGGTAAAAGTAACAAGGAACGATGGACAAAAACTCAAAGAACCAGCAGAATGGCAGTTCTGTAAATAGAGCAGTTTTTCAGCACTAGTAGAAATAAAAAAACTGGCACTTCCAAAGAGGTACTAGCAAACGAGTTGATCTTTGGCCGAAATTTTTACCACTGAACTAAGATCACCAGAGATGGAAGCACAAGAAAATTCACCTGAAACAAAGGTGTATTGCGACCTAGGGAAATTCTGGAACTTTTTCAGAAATCCCTCAAAACGTGTAAACAAATTTTTTCTTTTTCTTCCTGATTTTTTTTATTTTTTTGAGAACCGCCTGACCGACAAAGTTGGTGAATCGTATGTGCAACTTTTCGTTGCCAAGCTCCTGTAAAAATTTCACCAAAAACGGAGCACCGAGCGAAAAGTTATGCCTGTTTTATGGAAGGTACCTAAACCTATGTTTTCCAAAGGCACAAATCGGCAGGAAACGCAACGGTGGCTATGGAACGCAGGGGCACAATCCTCCCTGGTATAAGCAGTAGGTATTGCAAGATTATGAATCAAGGAGGGGCACACAGGCGGTTTGCAACCTATCTATGGCTGGCGTGGCGGGAATTCACACAAGGCGGCTAGCGAAGGCAAGTCGAGTAATGTGGTGGCTCGACTTGTAATCTGGAAAAGGTGGATGGGATAGCGGCAGAAACAAATAACAGCGATGGAGCGGTTGAACTACGATGACGAACACGACCTAAACCAGCAACAAGACTCGAACACGGACACAAACTCAACAAAGCAATCTGAAAACGAAATTGCAAGGCTAAACAGGGTTGTAGGACAGCGGAATTTTTTTTTGAAGCTTTTTTTGTGGACTATGGGACGAAGGCGAAAACTCTCAAAAACTATGGTAAGCCTGATGGTGATACCTGAGTCTCTGATTACCACTTGATGGGGACGTGGGTTCCCGATCTTCCGTCAGGAGGAGTAACTATCGATTTGGTGGAGATGTCACACAAACGATCCGGCTTCCAATCAACACGACTAGAACCCCGCAATCGCAGCACCACTTCTCCTCTGGTTATCAACCGTGCACTGTGTGATTGACCTCGCCACGAGGGCTAATCCTTGCCTAAGAATCGAAGACACAAGCAAGAACAAGAAAGAACACAATCTAGAATATTGCGGATGAATGATTAAGTTCACAAGTTGGGGTCTCACAAACCGATCGAGCGGCGAACTGTTCTTGACAGAATGACTTAAGCAAAATGCAAACCCTAATGAGGGTGGCGGCTACAGAGATATAGAGGTTAGGGGCATGACCCCCTCCCTGGATGCGCCCCTAATGGGCTCAACAAAGATACACGGCCCAAAGGCCAAGATACGGTGTCGCAGCACCGAGACAGATTCTGGACGTCATATTGCTCGGACAATTCCCGTCGACTCCGGTTGAATTTGGGCCTGAAACCAGTGCCATTGGAAGCTTCTTGAAATTATCTTTCCATCCATATATAGTACGTCCAAATCCGACTCCGTATGCGACCTGAGCGTCCATTTTACGACGGGCTGTTCCTGGAGTCCGAAACTGAAACGAAGTCGAATCGGTTTGGGCCTCCACCTTGATCCGGACGTCCTTGCTGGTCTTCCACGCCTCCAAGTCCTTCCCCATGTCCATGCTGGTCCTCTCCTTCATTCCTAAGTACAATTAAATCATTAGGTAGCACACTATTCTCAAATGCACAAGAATAAATACATAGGAACGAGCTCACCTGTAAATTCAATTGTCTTGCGCGTGAGCGAGTAATCGGACCTTGAACATCAACTAGAGGAGTGTTGTTTGTATCCATGGGAGTGATGTCCTCATCAGGTGGTGTTTGCTTTCGAAAAATTTAGATCTTACATCGTGAACTCGAAGGTCATTGTTTACACTGATCATGCGGCCATCAAGTATCTTTTGGCTAAGAAGGATGCTAAACCAAGATTGATTCGTTGGAACCTTCTTCTCCAAGAGTTCGATGTTGAAATTCGTGATAAAAAGGGGGTGGAAAATATTATGGCCGATCACTTGTCTAGGATGAACCGTGGACAAGATGACAAAGAGCCCATAGAGGATAAGATGAGAGATGACCACCTCTACCGAATACTCGATAAGGATACTTGGATTATCGATATCATTCGAGCGATTCGGAGAATGCCTCTTGATCACTTAGATAAAAACACTCAAAGGAGTATAGTCTCTGAAAGCCGGAAATATTTTTGGGATTCACCTTACCTCTTCAAACTTGGGAATGATGGAGTTATGAGAAGATGTGTACCAAGAGAAGAGAGGCAAGAGATTTTGAGAAAGTGCCACTCGGCGGAATACGGTGGACACTATAGCCACTTTCGGACCCAAGCAAAAGTGTGGTCCAGCGGATTCTTTTGGCCAGAGATGCATGAAGATACTAAAAGATATGTTGCATCATGCCCTGAATGCCAAAGAACCGGAAACATCTCTCAAAGGAATGCTATGCCCTTGAATTATAATTTACAAATCGATTTATTCGATGTTTGGGGAATAGACTTCATGGGGCCTTTCAAAAACTCACATGGATTTGAGCACATCCTAGTCATGGTTGATTATGTGTCCAAGTAGGTAGAGGCCATGCCATGTCGTAAAGCTTCCACGGAAGAATCCATTGCAATGATCAAGAGTGTGATTTTCCCTCGCTTCGGTACTCCGAGAATTTTGATAAGCGATGGAGGAACTCACTTCACCGGGAAGAACTTTAAGAAGTGCTTGTCCAATTTAGGGATTGAACATAGAGTCTCTACGGCTTATCATCCACAAACCAACGGATAAGCGGAAACATCGAATAGGCAACTAAAGAGCATCCTTAACAAAACTATAGAGAAGGGAGGCAAGGATTGGTCAAAAATGTTGGATGGAGCTTTGTCGGCATATCGAACGGCATTCAAGACACCGATAGGTATGACCCTTTATCAATTTGTTTATGGCAAAGCTTGTCACCTTCCGGTTGAGCTAGAGCACAAAGCCTACTGGGCAATTAAAGAGATGAACCTCGATCTAGATGCCACAGTGGTAAAACGAAGAATCCAAATAAGCGAGCTAGAGGAGATGAGGTTGAAAGCTTATGAAAATGCAAGCGTACACAAAGAGAGAATCAAAAGATGGTATGACAAAAGATTGAAGAAGGAGTTTAAAGAAGGAGATAAGGTCCTCCTCTATAATTCTAGATTCAAAACTTTCGGAGAGGGGAAATTGCAAAGCAAGTGGGATGGACCTTACATTGTTCATTCGGTGCTCTCCAATGGAGCGGTTACCATCATGGATATGAAAGGTGATCAATTCATGGTGAATGGTCAATGACTTAAGGTTTATTACGAACCTGACATTGTGCCCCTTCACCATATCGATATTTTCGTCATGGAGGATGAGCCCGAACGTCAAGCCTAGTACGTAAAACAAGGTGAGCATTTTGTAAATAGCTCTTCTTTTATTTTTCTAGAGTTTCTCGCGAAGTTTTACTAGGCCAACTTTTTCACAAGGGCTAGCAATTAAAAAATAGTGGGGCACGCGAAAAACCGGACCGAACCGGCCCGCGAAACAGGGCAGGCCGGCCGGCCCGGTCCGATCGGCCCAGGGGGCCTGGGTGGCGGTTCGCCCCCGGTTTTCTCTGGGACGCGCGTCTTCGACTTCCTTGTTTGGTCAGAGAATTTTAGGGAAGTCAAGAAAAGGAAAAGATGGGTTCTAGGGCATTCCTTCCCGGACTATTTAAAGGGATGAGATGGGAGCTCGGGAATCCATCCCAATTCACATCCTTTTGCACCCAAGCAGCAGCCATGACATCCCCAAGGAGCGTGGAAATCAAGCTAGGCACCGAGAAGCCTTTGAAGCCGGAGGAGGCGAAGCGATGCGAGCTCAAGCCATCAATGGAGATCAAGAGGACCGCCCGCATCCGTTGCAGAGGGTGTGTCCCGACCGGGCCAATCGCATCTCGCCACCACGTCAAGGAGGAGAGGGTCTCTACTCCCATCCGTAGATCAGAGCGAATCCGAGGCATGAAGAGGAAAGACTACAAGGAGGTGTCGCCCGAGCCAAAAGATTACGGGGGGAGTGACTACTCCGACGACCGCAGCCCGAGCTCGTGGGCAGCCGCCGGGAGGGACGACAACGACCTCTTCTATTGGGAAGAGGTGCCCAAAGAGAAGATTCCCAAAGGTCCTAACGGTGGCAGAGATCCCGATGACGGCAACGACCCTGGCGATGTCGACCCTTTCGGGATGCATCCGTTATGTTGTGCGGCTTGCCGTCACTCCATCTCGGATCTCTACGCATCAGTCGAGGAGTGTTTCCAGGCTATGGAGGCGATGAGGCAACGTATGGAGGACTTGGAGCGAGTGGTCGAGGACGACTACAAGTTCCTCAATCGGAACGTGCGGAAGTTGTTTGGTATGGTGGGCAACATGAAGAACAAGTGGTGCAAGAGCTATGGAAAGTTCCACTAGGAAGTAGGGTTTTCCCCCCTTAGGTTTTTTGTAAGATACGACGAGGACGTCGTATGGTTTTAGCGTGAGGGAGAGCTAGCTAGCTAGATCCTTTTGCTTTAGTAAGTTTAGTTCTGTTTGGTTTAGATTTTGCGAGAGTTTGAGAGTCTTAAAGTTTTAGTTGTGCTTTTTAATTTTTCAAAGTTTAAAGTGTCTTAAATTTAGTGTTTGAGTCAAGAAAATCAAATAAAAAGTGTCTTTTAAATTTTTGTCTCTTGCAATGCTTTTCTCTCTTTACTTGTATGTTTGTCTTTAATTTTTGATATATAAGCATAAGCGTTTGGTTTGAAACGTTTACCGTGGTGCTTAGTGGAGTTTTTACCTTTAAAAGTACCCACATCATGCTTTGATCTAGAACTCCATTTCGGTTGTGCTAAGTTTGATGCTAATGTTGGAGGAATTTAATTCTGAAAATGATATGAAAAACCCTTGTAATAAAGGTTAGCGAATTCTCTTTTTCCAAGTTGAGAGACTTAGAAAGATCCTATACAAAGCCAATTCAATATTCGCTCCACTATAAGTGCGGTTTGCATAGTGAGTTGGGCTAGGATCCTTCTCTCTTGGAAGTTTTAATTTCGAGCAATGATCATGTCCTTGTGTTTATCTTTTATTGCTAGCCTCGTCATGTATTCGGTAACGAGACTCTCACATCGAAAGTCCCGTATATCGCCGAATTCCATACCCAAACCATAATATCTTTTTTGTGCATCGTATTCCTTGAACACAACCTATGATCGAAGTTTCATCTCGTCTGTAGCATGGTTTTTATTTTAAATTCAGATTGTATTTATGCAAGAAGAGATGAGTAAAGAGCTTTGAAAGAGAGGTAAAGATGTCAAAAGAGAGAGAGAAGTAAAGAAAAAAATATGTGTGTATGGAAAAGAAAAAAAAGAAAAGAGAAAGAAAAGAGAAAGAAAAGAGAAGAAAAGAAAAGAAAAAGAAAGAAAGAAAGAAAGAGGAAAGGCAAGAGAGATATGAAGAGGGATGAATCAAGTGAAGGTTAAATAAAGTGTAAGGAAGGATGCCGTGTTGTTGTTAAGAGACGAAACTTCCATTCTTTTTCCAACCATGTGCAATCCGACAACGAGGACGTCATCGGTGCCTCGTAGTCTTATTTTCTTTTGCCCTTGCACATGTCCACCATTCTATATCTTCTTATCCTTGACATCCTTACATTATGGTTTAATTCTCATGATCATTGGCTTTGAAAGGTAAACAACCACTAGGGGAATTTCTTAGCTTGACAATACTAGTGTTGATTGCACTAGCCATACCCATAGCTCCACTTTACATAATATATGAGAGACTTATGGGAGGTGAGAGTTTATGAATTGTTTAGGATAGCCACTTCATATGAGCGACATGTGAGAACTAGGAGAAAGGTTTTTGTCTAATACTTGTTGCAGGAATTTTATTTTTGAAAAATCATGAAAACCCTCCAATGGAAGCAAAGAAATTAGCATGGCTGGAATTGAAGACCTCGAGTGAAAGGTATGAGTTGTGGGGTAAATCTCGATTTGGTAAAAATTCTAAACGCCCATGTTTATGTATGATGATCATTGCTTTATGTTTATTATATTAAAGATAAAAGATCGACTAACTTGTGAAGGAAGAATTAGCGGAGCACGTTTTCAACACCTTGGACAAAAAGTTCTTTTACGAGTACTTGCTCGAGGACGAGCAAGATCTAAGCGTGGGGGAGATGTTGACGGTGTATTTTGGTACACCAAACATGATCATTACACTTTGGTTTGGACTTGATTATGAAACTAACCCGCCACTAGGCACACTAATGATATAACAAGTTCATCTTCGTATGTGCATTTGGAAGTGTTATGTTTTTGCAGGAAAACATGGACATAAAGGACGGAGTCACAACAAGTTCAAAGGAGCAATTAAGGAGTCCCGTTCGTGTTTGAGAGCATGATGAAATCACTCCCAAAGGTGGCAAGGACCGAAGTGTTACAAAGGAACATCCCCGAGGATTGAAGCGTAAAAGACCGAGCTTCATGCAAGAAGACCCTCCATCTTGGACGCGAGGATGACATCGTCAAAATGGTGCAACTGGAGGGGGCAAAGTGCAAAATGTCAAGAGGACCACGTGTGCGAAGGGGCGACCGAACTGGGCCCAGATGGACCTGGGCCGGTCGGCCCAGGTCGGCCGGCCTGGCCCATTCCAGGGTCGGTTCGGCCCCCCATTTCTTGAGCCTGAAGATGACGCAACCCTAAATACGTGGAGGCGCCGCCATTCGCAGAGAGAGAGCCATTGGCCCGAGAGGCCGTCCACAAGCTTGAGAGGGAGAAGAGGAGGGAGATCATTCGCGAGAAGGATCGCTCTACTCGAAGGAAGCAACCACAAGTGGTGGAGGATGTTGAGGCCCTGCCAAGACACCCCCGGAGGAGAAGGAAGACACCGTCGGAAGCGTCACCATGATCAATGGTGCTATGCCTAGCAGCTTGATGGGGTAATCTTCTCATTTGTCCATGGGTTGTAAACGATCTTGAGATGTAATCGCTACTTTGTTTGGATTTCAATCTATCATCTAGTGTTGAAGATGCTTTCTTATTTAAGGTTAGCTACCATGCCATGTTGGGAGTATAGATCTCATTTCTCCCTTAGAAACCTTCAATACGCCGTGTCCATCATAAGTCTAGTCACGAATACCTCCGCGTAGTGACAGTACGGGGGGAGGGAAAGGGCGAAACCGTGGTCACAACCCCCGATAGATTAGATCGGTTTTCATATCTTAAGCGGTTGCATGTTCAAGTATCGTAGACCCTTGGGCAAGTGTCTTTTACATATCTTGTGAGTTTAATCGTTCTCTCTAGTGTAGCGTAGTTGTTCTCTAGTTTAACCGTAGATTAGGGTTTGGATAAGTTAGTTCGAAGTGCTAGATCAAACGCTTGTAATCCCCTTGCTCTGCGGATTGATAAGAACCTAGGGAATCCCCGTGGTGAAAAAGGTGTAGGTTCATACGCTTGCGGATCGTAGGTGGATACGAGTTTTATCTGTCAACAAAGAGATGAGGGTATTTCTCCCTCATGATCGACTCCTTCTCCCACGTCGCTTCGCGCTCGAAGTGGTTGCTCTAGAGCACTTTGCAGAAGCGAGTGGTGGTCTTCCTGGTTGACTTCTCTTCCCAGTCCAGGATCCTGACTGGGTACTCCAAGTACTCCAGGGTGTCTTGCACGTCGAGTGCCTGAGCGGGCACTCTCTTCTCGACAACCATGCACTTCCGGAGCTGAGACACGTGGAACACGAGGTGAACCCCGGCGAGCTCCGGTGGTAGCTCAAGCTTGTATGCCACCTTTCCGATCCTCTGCACGATCAGGTACGGTTCGACGTACCTTGGGGCTAGCTTTCCTTTGATGTGGAACCGCTTTGTGCCTCGGAGGGGTGATACCCTCAGGTACACGTATTCACCCACTTCAAATGAGACATCCCTCCGGTTTGGGTCGGCGTAACTTTTCTGTCGGCTCTGAGCTATCTTCAGATTCTCTCTGACCTTGGCCACATTCTCCTCGGCTTCAACAATGGTGGCAGGAACAAAGAAAGTTCGCTCCCCTACCTCGGACCACATCAACAGTGTCTGACACTTTTCTGCCATAAAGAGCCTCGAAGGGTGCCATCTTCAGACTTGCTTGAAAGTTGTTGTTGTACGAGAACTCTACATAGGACAAGCTCTTCTCCCAATCTGATCCCTAGGTCAACACACAAGCCCTCAGAAGATCTTTGAGTATTTGGTTCACTCTTTCTGTTTGCCCATCTGTTTGCGGGTGGAAGGCTGAGCTGTAGTGCAAGTCGGTGCCCATGGCTTTATGTAAGCTCCTCCAGAATTTGGCAGTGAATTGCGGTCCTCTGTCAGACACTATACTCTTTTGTGCCCCATGTAGCTTCAAGATGTTGTCAATGTATAGCTCTTCTAGCTTGTGCGTCTCAAAGGTTGCCTTCACGGGTATGAAATGAGCCACTTTAGTCAAACGATCGACAATCACCCAAATGGAGTCATTCCCTTTCTGTGTGCAAGGCAGACCCACTATGAAGTCCATGCTGATATCTTCCCATTTCCAGATGGGTATCTCAAGCGGCTGTAGCAAACCAGCAGGTCTCTGATGCTCTGCCTTCACTCTCTGACACGTGTCGCACCGAGTGATGTACTCTGCAATGTCTTCCCTCATTTTCTCCCACCAGAAACGTACCTTCAGATCTTGGTACATATTCGTGCAGCCAGGGTGAATCGAGTACCAAGAATCGTGAGCTTCCTTCAGAATCGAGTCTCGGATCTCCTTGGTTCGGGGTACACATATGCGATCCTTCAACCACAGAGTGCCTTGCTCGTCGAGGCGGTAGTCAGCTACCTTGCCTCCTGCCATCAAGTCTTTCACTTCTTCAATTTATGGAAATCCTTTCTGAGCTTGCCGAATCTGCTCTTCTAGGGTGTACTTCACTCTTAGTTCATTCAGCTGCCCCTTCTCAACTATCTCCAGTTTCAGCTTCTCCATTTCCTCGTACAGTGCCGGTTGTTCCTTCTGCACCATCAGATTGTTGCAATAGTTCTTGCGACTCAGTGCATCAGCCACGACATTTGCTTTGCTAGGATGGTAGTGGATGTTCAAGTCGTAGTCCTTGATCAGTTCAAGCCATCTTCGCTGCCTTAGGTTCAACTCAGACTGTGTGAAGATGTACTTCAAGCTCTTGTGCTCGGTGTAAATGTCACATTTGTTGCCCATCAGGTAGTGCCTCCATATCTTCAAAGCGTGAACGATAGCAGCTAGCTCGAGGTCATGTGTGGGGTAGTTCTCCTCGTGCTTCCGAAACTATCGCGAGGCATCAGCAACGACCTTGCCTCCCTGCATCAGCACACAACCGAGTCCTTGTCTCGGTGTGTCACAGTACACCACGAAGTCCTTGCTCGCATCAGGAAGAGTCAGGACCGGTGTAGTGGTGAGGCGTGTCTTGAGCTCCTGAAAGCTTGCTTCACACTTGTCCAACCATACAAACGGTGTGTTGCTCTTCAACAGTTCTGTCATGGGCTTCGCAATCTTGGAGAAGTTCTCGATGAACCGGCGGTAGTATCCGGCTAAACCGAGAAAACTGCGAATCTCTGTCAATGACTTGGGTGACTGCCACTTGGACACTGCTTCTATCTTGCTCGGGTCTACGGCCACTCCTTCAGCTGACAACACGTGACTGAGAAAGGCGACCTCCTCCATCCAGAACTCACACTTGTTGAATTTGGCATACAGCTGCTGTTGCCTGAGCTTCTCCAGCACTATCCTCAGGTGCTCTTCATGTTCTTCTGCGGTCTTGGAGAAGACCAGTATGTCGTCAATGAAGACAACGACACACTTGTCTAACTCCTCAATGAACACCTTGTTCATCATGTTCATGAAGTACGCCGGGGCGTTCGTAAGACCGAACGATACGACAGTGTACACGTACTGTCCGTACCGAGTCACAAACGCGGTCTTGAAGATGTCTTCCGACCGTATCTTCATCTGGTGGTAGCCTGATCGGAGATCAATCTTGCTGAAGAACTTGGCTTGCCTTAGCTAATCCATCAGGTCATCGATCCGGGGTAGCGGGTACTTGTTCTTGATGGTTACCGCATTGTGTGCGCGGTAATCAACACACAGACGCTGAGTCCCATCTTTCTTCGGCACAAACAGAGCTGGTGAACCCCAAGGTGAAGCACTTGGTCGAATGAACCCTTTCTCAAGCAGTGAGTCCAACTCTGCCTTCAACAGCTTCAGCTCAACTTCTGCCATTCTGTACGGACTCTGAGCTATAGGTGCTGTCCCCGGTACCAAGTTGATCACGAACTCCACGTCACGGTCTGGAGGCAAACCTGGTAGCTCTTCTGGAAACACATCTGAGCACTCACAAACCACTGGTACATCTGAGAGAGCTTTCGTGTGAAGACTGTACACAGCTGGTATATCTTGAGACTTCATCAGCTCAAAGGTGACCCTCGTTCCATCGGGATGTACCAGGGTCACAAGACGCGGTGAAGTGGAGATGACACCTTTGTGGGCGGTGATCCAATCCATCCCCAGTATGACGTCAATGCCATTGGAGGGCAACACTGTCAAATCTCCCAAGAACTTGTGGTCCTGAATGACCACATCCACTCCTCTACACAGCAAGGTGCATCTGATATCTCTGAGAGGTGAACTCGTGATGATAGAAATCGATCGGGTGGTTGTAGGGAGGGAGAGTTTGTTTACGAACCTAGAGGTGATGTACGACCCGGTTGCACCGGTATCGAAAAGAACCAAAGCAGTAGAACCACAAACCAAAAACTCACCGATCACGACGTCAGGAGCGTCGACAGCCTCCTCCTCAGTGAGGTGGTTGAGCCTCCCACGGCCGGCGGACAGCGGTGGTGCAGCCTGAGGAGGTCTTCCTCCTGGAGCAGGAGCCCTCGCGGGTGTAGCAGCGGCCTTCTTGTCCGGGTAGTTGTAGGACTTGTGCCCAGGCTTGCCGCAAGTGTAGCAGGTCAGAGTGAAGCCTCCAGTGGTAGGTCTTGGGGTGCTCTGCGGCAGACGGTTGTAGCCTCCACTTTGCTGCGGGTAGCCGGGGTTCCTCCCTCCGGGGAACTGGCCACGGCCTCCTCCGAAGCTGCGCCCAGGCTGGTTGTACCCCGGGCGGTAGCTCCCCCTTAGCAGGTTGCTCTGTCCGCTCCTCGGCTTCTGGAAGGATCTGTCGTGGTGATCCCGATCTCCAATCCTCTTCTTTCCCTTCATGCGCTCCTCATGGCCCCTCCTCTCCTCGACCTTGATGATGCAGTTGACGAGGTGATGCAGGGACTTGTTCTCGCTCGCCTTTAGTCCCTAGTGAAGGTCGTGGTGAAGGCCTCGCAGAAACCAGAACTGCTTCTTCTGGTCGGTGTTGGTGTCGTCGGGGGCGTAGCACATCATCTTCATGAAGTGGCGCTCATACTCCTCCACTCTCATCGCACCCTGCGTTATGGTGCAGAACTCATGAGCCTTCTGGATCATCAGCTCACTGGGCAGGTACTGTTCGCGGAACGCATCGCAGAACTCCAGCCAGGTGATGAAGGCTGAGTTCGAGTGGTTGGCGGAGTAGTTGTCCCACCAAGACTTGGCAGGACCCTCCAGCTGGTGCGCGGCTATGGCGACGCACTCCTCGTCGGAGCAGACGGTGAGGTCGAGCTTGGTCTCGATCACCCTCAGCCAGTCGTCGGCGTCGAGCAGATCATCCGAGTAGCTAAAGGTGGGGGCCTTCAAGCGGATAAACCTCTCGATCTTCTTCGCGAGTGTTGACGGTCCTTACGACAAACTTTTGACCGTCAACATCTCGGCTATGGTAGCGCTTTATAACGAATTTCATGCATGTTTTAGGTGCTAACAAGGTTCCATGAGTTGTGTTGAGTTTTTATCTGCAGGACCAAGATTAGGGGGCAATTCCAGAGCACCGAGCCACATATGGTAGGCACGGCGGCACCTAGTGGTACGGCCGGCCCTACCTTGCAACACTATGCAGGCTCCCACCAAGTATAGTTCCATGCACCGGCTCCCAAAAGACCAAACTCATCAAGGTCGTGTTGGATCAAGCAAACACACCACAGGAGAGATGAACCGGGGCCAGGAGGCAGGGCTGGCTGAACCTCCAGGTGCGGCCGCACCACTCAGGCCGGCCGCACCTGCCCAACTCACTCAAACGAGCCACAAAGCCTCGGTCACTCAAGGGAACACAGATGCGAACGAACCTCATCGAAGGAACAAGGTCGGTTCAATCCAGAGGTTGAGATTAGCCTCACTTGGATCCATGGACCCACAAACCAGTGAGCAACCGACGTGGACCCACAAACATAGATGCGAAAAATCCTGATCGAAGGAACAAGGTCGGTTCAATCCAGAGGTTGAGATTAGCCTCACTTGGATCCATGGACCCACAAACTAGTGAGCAACCGACGTGGGGCAATGTCCAACACTTCATCTACACATAAGAGCATGATCCGGGGTGAATGACACGAGGACCAAGGGCCGGCCGCACCAGGAGGACCGGCCGCACCCCCTTCCCTCAGCAAACCGACCCACAACCGCCTTCTGACCGCCTCAGGGACCAAATCACAAACGCACGATCGAAGGCGGTGGAAATCACAGGGCCGGCCGCAACTGGAGATACGGCCGCACCTCCTTGTCGGGCACTGCAGCTCCCTCTCGCCTACAAGTACCCCCTCCTGCAGCAACCGACCTATTGGGGCTATAAATTGAGCCAGGCACCTCGGGGAAGAACACAAGTGATTAGAAGCAAGTGGCGGAGCCCTCCAGAAGTTAGTATTCAGAGAGTAGGGAGAGAGAGTCGAGTGTTGGAGTAGAAGCCAGAGTCGGTCTTCTTCTTGTACCTCGGCGGGTGCGATACACCTTCGGTCGTCCACGCCCGGAATACTTTGTAAGTTCGGATTCGTGAGTAACTAAGTCTCAAATCATTTCATTCTTTGCTCTTAGGTTCCTCGATTGTGGTTTAAGTAGTTTCTACTTAACGTGATTGCTTTGCTCTGACGTCGAGTAAAGTAGTACTTGGTTAGTGTAGACGCGGTGTCTAGACTCTCCGGTACCTTGGAATGCTTCCCGGTTCAACGGAATAGTTGTGGTACCCTAGGGAGGTGACAGCTCCGTACGGGCTCTGTAGTCCACCACGTTAGTTCCGGCAGGTAGGAGTTACAACATCAGAGCCCCCTTCTCATCCCTATCTGTGGCTCTTTTCCCTCTGGCCCCGACGAGCGACAAGCTTTGCCTTGATTCTATTCGTGATCCTCACGAGTCCCAAACTTCATCAGCTATCCCCTCTCTACCCGAAATCTACCCTTGCCTTTCTATCCTTCGTCACCATATCCCCCGGACGAATTAGTTCAGGTTCTCTACACTTCTCGTTCCCCGTGGAAA
Source organism: Cenchrus fungigraminus (assembly GCA_036936925.1). Lineage (NCBI taxonomy): Eukaryota > Viridiplantae > Streptophyta > Magnoliopsida > Poales > Poaceae > Cenchrus > Cenchrus fungigraminus. The sequence goes on from CM072770.1 coordinate 78,424,793, forward strand.
TCGATACCTTGGAATACTCCCGGGTGAAAGCTACAGCGGTATCCGTGCGCTTGCGGATTTATCTGTGATCGTGTAAAATACCAACAGGCTTTCTGGCGCCGTTGCTGGGGATATAAACCTGGTGCGACGCTAGTAAACGCCAACAAGCTTTCTGGCGCCATTGCCGGGGAACGGTAGCTGTTTTTTGATCCCGAACCCAGTTCGTCCGTGTATCACCCCATTTATCTCATGGATTCCAATCCAACCCTTTTCGATTTTTCCGCTCCAAAGGGCGATCATTTGGAGCCTCCACCTTCATCACATTCCATTGAAACACCTAGCTATGAGCTACGTCCCAGCTTCATAGCTATGGTCCGAGAGCAGAGCTTCTCCGGAGATAAGGATGAAAGTCCTTATTCCCACCTGCGTGAGTTCGAACAATTTTGTTCGTGTCTTGTGATCGCAGGAATGAGCCAAGATACCTTGAAATGGAAACTCTTTCCGTTTTCATTAACGGGAAGAGCAAAACAATGGTATTTGCTCAATGGGAGAAGTATGGAGGGGGACTGGGAAAGTTTATGAAAGGCTTTTTGCCTAACATTCTTCCCGACTCCCCAACTAGTGAAACTCCGATGAGAGGTCATCTGTTTTGAGCAACGGAAGACCGAATCTTTAGGAGCCGCATGGGCGAGATTTACGAAAACCGTAGATTCTGGTCCAGACCTTGGTATCGCAGAGCCCATTCTTTTGCAACATTTTCGCGATGGTCTTGGACCAGAGTCAGCAGTTTTCTTAGACTCTTCCTCCGGAGGATCTTTCACCCATCTCACCTTGTCTGAGTGTAAGGACATTCTAACAAAAATCCTTCAAAATACCCCTTACACAGGTGTGTATGATGAATTCCCGGATGAGGAAGAGATCACTCAGGAGGAGCACATGCCAAACACTCTCTCGAAACCAAAACCCATAGAGGAGGAACCCACTTTCCCAACTATCCAATCCGTAGATGATTGCACTCCTCTAACAAAAACATGGTTCACCGATGAACCATTTCAACCATATAGAGAGTTTGACGACCCCTCGGCGATTTCGTCTACGAGTTTTATGATGAGCTATTTGCTGATTTTGGGAATACTTGGAATTACCAAAGAGTAGAGAGACCAAAAGCACAAGAGGAGCCGGAAACTCCTATCTCTAGCTCAAAAGAACGAGCCGAGCACTTTAGGCTCATTTCGAATCTTTCGGCCATCATGAGTAGAGAATGGTTGGATGAGGCGGAAGTGAAGGACCGATTAGGCGAACCAGAGAGGGGGGAGTGAATGGGAGCTGATAAAAATTCTTCTCGAAGGAGATGAGAACTCCAACAAGACGAACACGGCTTCCAACTCACGTTTCCGACCCAACTACCCAAGTTGGCCAAGACCACGCAGCCACTGGAGTGCTACTGGTCCTAGGAACCAACACTCAACCTTCCAAGCCAAACTCACCACACCACAGCGGAAACTTGCACGGCTTGCTGCCTGAGCTACACCGGTCAGACCGATGGACTGAGCCGGTCAGACCGGTGACACCGGTCAGACCGGTGGACAGAGCCGGTTAGGCCGGTGGCTACAGCAACCGCACAGCAAACGTTCCAGGAAGCCTCAGTGACTCCTCTAGGCCCTGGAACAAAAACCACCACGAAACACAACCTGTGAGGAAGAAGAACCCCTCACAAAATCTAGCAAACCAACTCCAAACATGCCAAGAACTGATCAGCAGGACCACAGGACAAAACCACACGGACAAGGCTGTTCCCCGAGACAAAAACCAACCAAAGGCTAGCACCGGTCAGACCGGTCAAGAGCACCGGTCAGACCGGTCGTGCCTGGGCAGCTCGGGATGAACAGCGCCCGCGAGTCAACTCCTCCAAATCCAACTCCCGATCTCCCGATCCGCTCCACGGTTTTGCACAAGACTTTGGGGATAATAGGAACACCTCATGGGTACTCCATAGCCAAGATTTGGTCCACCAAAACTTGTCAAATCAAGAGGAATCGAAGAAATCCCACCAAGAACACCTCTAACCCTAGAGCCACGAAAACCCCAAAATCGAGCCCCTTTGCTCACGGATTTGGAAGGGGAATCAAAGGGTAAAGAACCACGAAGGGTTCATGCATACATCCCCCACCAAATCCCAAAGAGAAAGGCCTCGAAATCGCTTCAAGAAAATCGCCAAGAAAGGGCTCCGAAAATCACCAAAAAGGAGAAACAGGAAAGACACATCCAAGCCTTGAGGAACCACGCCGAATCATCTATACATACCAAAGAGGTTCATACAAGGTCTAGCTTGCCGCCCGATCATCCTTCCCTCTCACAAGATCTCACCATGAAGCTCTCAAGCTAGTCCTACGAAAATCCTAAGAAAATATGAAGGAAAATAGGAAAACCAAATGAGCTAGGGTTCCAAGAGATGGCTGCCATCCTCTCACCACTTGGGTTATATGGAGGCAACCGAAAGACGAAAATACCCTTACTAGCTAACTAGGGATACATGCCCCTCGAGGGCGAAATTGGAAGTCTTTGTCTTCGCACCATCGGACGGATGCCCAGCGACCGCAAACTTGCTTAGCCTCGACGCAAGCCTTGCGATCCCGACGCGTGTCCTCCGCTTCGAAGATTCCGGACTGCGTCGTCGCACACCGGTCAGACCGGTGCTCCTCACCGGTTAGACCGGTACCCACCGGTCAGACCGGTCAGACCCACCGGTCAGACCGGTCTGGAGCTGCTGCACCTCCGTCTTCGGTTCTTCGGTCTTGGCTTTGTGGATCAACAAAGGAACCCAGTGGTTTTCTGGTGAACCACCGAAAACCCCGCGAACTCGGTGTAGCCTCCGCCAATCACCACTCATGACTCGGCTCCCACGTAGTCCCGGCTCGACCTTGGTTTTGAGGCTCAACCAAGAAACCGTCCATGACTTCATCTTGCCGTTCTTGCCACCATGCGGCCCGCACTTGACCCCGCTGGTCACCGGGTCCCTCGAACCAAGCCTACTTGTCTTCTCCACACCTGGAGGCCTCACCGGCAACGACCTTTCACGCTTGTTCTTCACCTGCACCTGCACCAGTCAAGCCGCAACCTGCACCTGCAATACTTAGCTAAGAATCAGTCCACACCACGTTGTCAATCACTCATCACACCAGGAAGCGACCATCCACCGGTCCTCGAACCACACCTGGCTCTCAATCTCCCCCTTGATGAGTGCATTGACAACACACACGTTTTGGTAACCAAGAGAAAAGGAAAAGAAAAGAAACGACTAAAGGAAACTCCATCAAGCGATCGAAAGCCAAAGAAAAGGCACAGAGCAAGATCACTTGAAGAGGACAAGTCTCAGACTCCTTGGGCAAGGGCAACGGCTCGACACATCCGAGACAAAACATGCTCAAGCAAAGAGCACAAACCATCAAACCAAAGCTCGAAAACCACAAAGGGCTCCCCCTGCACACATGCAAGCTCCCCCTGGACAAATGCATGCGAACCACTTCACGAAACAGAGCAGCTGCAACAGCTCCGCTCTGACCGGTCAGACCGGTCGACACCACCGGTCAGACCGGTGAGCAACATGTGAACAGGACTAGCACTCTTACCGGTCAGACCGGTGACCTCAACCGGTCCGACCGGTGCACAACAGAGCCCAAAAATGGCTCGAAACCACCTGAAAACCTTCCAAATGCATTCAGTTGGCCAAAACATGCTCAAACTTCTCCCCCTTGTTGACAATGCATGAATCAAGCCAAAAAACCAAAAAATGCAACCTAGAGCTTCTCAAATAGACAAAATTCAACATAGAATGCTACACATGTCCAAACGAGCAAGTTAGATACTCTATAGCTTCGTAATGACATAAACTTCATGATCACCAAGTTTCACAACCATTGGGCGAAGCTAAGATAGAATTTAGCAATTTTGCGAAAAATCACCCTCTCATGAGCAAAGTCCTAAACATGAGCAAAACATGTCAAAATGGCAAAGCCACACAAACTTCATGCTAGGACAACCATTCTAAGCATAAGACTATCATAAACACCCACAAGCACCTCATGTCATGTCAAAGCCACCGAGCCATGTGCCTACTTCTATATATGAGACTTCTCATTGGTAGGCATCATGCAACGATTTAGCACCCAAAGCAAATTAAAATTAGCACATATGACATGGGAGCACATTTTTCAAGCAATTTACATTTCATTTTTCATATTTATAATTGGTACATGAAATGTCTTTGCGACAAAAAGGAACTTATGCCCCTCCACAAGATGAAGTATGGGGGCTAAACATTCATGATGGCAAATGAGCCTTTGGCCCCATATGATCAAAATAAGCTATCCAACCACAAATTAAGCATAGCCAAGCCACTAAAACATGTCAAGATCATGTAAAGGCATTTACTCACAAGAGAGCATATATATGAAATTTTTCAAAAACATAGCCATCAACCATGGATACAAACCAAGATTATCAAGAGCTAAGCCAAACTAACCATAGCTTACCAATTTAGCTCACAAAGACATATATGTCATTCCATGGTGAACAATGTGTATAGGAGAAGCCTTTCCTAAACAATGCATATGATACAAAATACATGCAACCTAAGATACAAAGATGCCTATACATCATGTTACATATGCCATGCCAAAAGCAAGAAATGCACAAAGGAAAGCTATACATATGCTACAAAGAAGCTCCCACACGCCAACTCAAGAAATCAAACAAACACCAAGCTCCCCCCGCAAACGAGTGAAAGTTGCTTGATCTAGGGGTTTGGTGAAAATATCGGCTAGTTGTTCATGTGTGGGTACATGGATCAAAGCTATCTTCCCTTTCTCTACGTTGTCTCTCAGAAAATGATACCTCACTTCTATGTGCTTGGTTTTGGAATGGAGCACTGGGTTCTTTGCAACGCTTATGGCACTGGTGCTATCACATTGAAGTGGGACATGGGTATACTCCTCACCAAAGTCACTCATGGTGTATGTGATCCAAAGGAGCTGAGAGCAACAACTAGCTGCGGCCACATACTCTGCCTCGGTAGTGGATTGAGCAACACTCGACTGTTTGCGGGAAGACCATGATACCAAAGAAGAACCCAAGAACTGGCAAGTCCCAGAAGTGGACTTCCTATCCAACCGACATCCGGCAAAATCCACGTCTGAAAATCCATGAAGAACCAAAGAAGAAGACGCATAGTACCAAAGACCGAAGTCGGGAGTGTGTCGTAAATACCTGAAAATGCGCTTGACTGCTTGCCTATGCGAAGTCCTCGGAGACGCTTGAAAACGAGTGCACAGACACACCGAGAATTGGATGTCCGGCCTCGTCGCCGTCAAGTAGAGGAGTGACCCGATCATGCTCCGGTACTCCTTCTGGTCCACGTGTTCACCTTCCTCGTCCGCATCGAGAACTGTAGTCGTACTCATAGGCGTCGCTATGGCCTTGGAGTCCTCCATCTTGAACTTCCTCACAATGTCCTTGGTGTACTTAGCTTGGTGCACAAATGTTCCTTCCTTTGATTGCTTGATTTGTAGCCCGAGGAAGAATTGCAACTCGCCCATCATGCTCATCTCAAATTCCCTGCTCATGTCTTCTGCAAACCTTGCAACAAGAGAGTTAGACGAGCCACCAAAGACAATATCATCCACGTATACCTGCACAATCAGGATATCTCTGCCCTGCCTGAGGAGAAACAAGGTCTGGTCGACCTTCCCCATCTCAAACCCTCTCTCAAACAGGAACCCCCTCAACCTACCATACCAAGCCCTAGGCGCCTGCTTCAACCCATACAACGCCTTCCTCAACTTGTACACCCGGTGAGGGTACTTCTCACTCTCAAACCCCGGTGGTTGCCTTACAAACACCTCTTCCTCCAACACACCATTTAGAAAAGCACTCTTCACATCCATCTGGTACAACTTGAACCCCTTAGCCACGGAAAAGGCTAGAAGGATCCTGATCGCCTTCAAACGAGCTACAGGAGCGAAAGTCTCCTCGTAGTCGATCCCCTCTTTCTGACTGTACCCTTGAGCAACAAGTCTCGACTTGTTCCTCACCACTTCTCCTTTCTCTCCCTCTTTATTTTTCCACACCCATTTTGTCCCAATCGGCTTACACCCTGGGGGAGGGTCAACCAACACCCAAACTTGGTTCCTCTCAAAATTCTCCAACTCCTCATGCATCGAGTTAACCCAATTGTGATCAGATAACACGTGTCCAATGTCTTTGGGCTCAAAGGTGGCAACAAAAGCAGCATGAGCGAAATGAGAATTGTTCCGAACCCTCGACCGTGTAGTACGTTCATTCATGTCGCCGATGATTCTTGAAGCTGGGTGATCCACTTGCACTCGCCGGGGAGGTTCTCGCCTTGATGCTACCTCCCCCTCAACAGCAGCTTTGCCTTGATCTGGGTTTGTCGTTGTAGGTGTGGGAGAGGGTCCATTCTCGATCGTCGTCGAAGTAGTAGGTACATGTTCAGCCGCGGGCATCACACCGCCATCTTCATCATCTCCATGTTCATGCTCCTCCTCCTGAAAGATCTCCTCGCCAAGTTCGTCGTCACCTGCACACTCAAAAACAAGCTGACTACGTGGCTGTGTCTCGTCGAAGGTTACCTCGCAAGTCTCCACGATTTGGTTAGTTTCAAGATTGAGCACACGAAATGCTCTAGAATGAGATGCATAACCAAAGAAAATGCCATCGACAGACCTAGCCTCGAACTTGTCCAACTTCTTCCCTTTCTTCAGAATGAAGCATTTACAACCAAAGACATGGAAGTGACTCACCTTGGGTGTGCGACCGTGCATCAGCTCGTAACAGATTTTCTTCTTGTGAACCCTGAGGTAGATCCTGTTCGACACATGGCACGCGGTATTGACCGCCTCAGCCCAGAACCTTCTCGGAGTCCTATGCTCGTCGAGCATCGTCCGAGCCATCTCGCACAAGGTCCTGTTGTTCCTTTCCACCACGCCATTCTGGGGAGGCGTATACGGACTCGAAAACTGGTGTTCAAGACCCAAGTCATGGCAAAAGGTTTCGAAGCGAGAGTTTTTAATTCCGAGCCATTGTCACTGCGGATCGCTCGTATGGCATCTCCGTGCCTCTCGTTTCTTAACCTCAAGACAAGATCTCGAACAAAACCAAACGTCTCCCCCTTCTCCTCAAGAAAGAACACCCACGCATACCGAGAGTAGTTGTCCACCACAACAAGGACATACCACTTCCCACCCGCAGATCGCACACGAGCTGGGCTAACAAGGTCTATATGGAGCAGCTCGCATGGACGCTCAGTCATCACATCGGTGAGAGGCGGGTGAGAAGAGGCTACCATCTTGGCATGCCTACACGGCGCACAAACCAACTCTTTCTCAAACCTCAATCGTGGCAATCCTCGGACCAAATTGAGTTTACTCAAGCGAGACAAAAGGTCAAAGCTCAAGTGACCCAACTTCCTATGCCACTTCCACAACTCACTCGAAGAACCAGCCAAGAAGCAACGCTCCACACCAGAAGACTGAGAAAAATCAGCTCGGAACACCTGACCCTCGGGAACGACCATGCAAACAAGATCCCCCCGAGAATCTAAAATCCGAGAACCACCAGGCCGAAACAACACCTCAAAACCCTCATCCAACAACTGGGACACAGAAAGCAAATTGTATCCAAGCGATTGAACAAGAGCAACACGCCTGAGAGTGATCTTGTCACTTACCTTAATCTCACCTTCTGACAGCACACGCCCTCGCCCATTGTCCCCAAAGGTGATGTACTTCTTTGTCACCACCGGGACGAGACTTGAGAACCACCCCTTGTCTCCGGTCATATGCCTCGAGCAACCGGAGTCAATCAACCAAATGTTCTTCAAGTCTCCCACCTGAAATTCAAAAGCGAGCACTTGAGTGAACAAACGACTCAGTACTGGGGTTAGTACCAAAAGAGTAAAACCAGTGCCGAGCCATTTGCTCCAAAGCGGTGTTAGCACAAACCAAATCATCACGCCTATCAAAGCTACCACCACGAACACCACCACGGTAACCACCACGAGGGAACCAACCCTCTCTAGCTGGAGGAGGACGAAAACCACGAAAGGGAAACCGTGGATCGTTCCTCCTCTCCATCTCAAAGCTATGACTCTTCCCACCCTCGTATTGAGCATGAGGTGGAGAACGCCTAGCAAACTGACCACCTGCAAACTTTCCAGACCAACCACCAGAACCACGACCTCCAGAACCAAACCGAGCATCCTTACAAGTACGAAACCCGACTCGCTGTCTGCCCAGACCTGCACCGGTCTGACCGGTGTAGTGCACCGCTCTGACCGGTGTGGCTCGGCCAGCAGCAGCACTTGTAGCCTTCCGGTCTCCCCAAGCCGGAACCGTCCTCACAATCGCCTTAGCCCTGGGCATCTGCATACGAGGCTCAGGTACACCATTAGAGGGGTGGTACCTGTCCTTGTTAGCCCACTCTCTAGCCATTCTCTCCTCACGCTTCCTCTTGAAGCAAAACTCATCCTTGTGACCATCTCTCCCACAATACCCACACTGGAACTTTACGAGCTGTGGCTTAGGCTTAGGCTTGGGTTGGGGCTGCCCACTCGGCTTCTCACCCTTCTTCTCTCCTTCCTTTGGGCTCACAAACTTCACCGGTTTCTGAAAATCATTTGTTGGGTGAGGGAATATGGGTGGATCTGGAGTAGTGTCAAGTTTGTTTCTGAGATGGTTGGGCTTGGGCTCAAACTTGTTCTTGTGTCTGTTTGGTGGTGGGATAGGAATCTCTCCAACTCTCTCAACTCCCTCACCATAGTTCTCTCCAAGCTTGTCAGCCCCAAGTGCCTGACCATCATAGCGTTTGAAAGCCGCTATCATGATACCGAGCTGAGGCTCCTGACCCGACAACCAGCTCATACATTTTCTCAGCTCATCATTCTCATCCTGCAAGCGATCAACATAATGTGCAAGCTCCAAATTCTTAACCGCATGCAATTCACAAGTAGAGCAAGAAGTGGGAATAGGCTCTTTCAACTTAGCCTCAAGCGAAACAGTGTAAGCATGCATCTCATCAATCTTTCCATGCAAAACAGGGCAAGAAGTACAAGTACTTAGCAAAGCAGGTCTAGACTTAAGCTCAGCCACTTCAACCCTAAGCATATCTAGTTCATCACAGGTAGAAGCATGCTTATCCTTAAGAGCAGTAAGATCAGCTAGGTACACAGAGCAGTCACAGCAATCAATCTCATCAGAAACCATAGGAGAAGCCTTAAGCGAATCAATCTCAAGCTTAGCATCTAGGTTCTGGGTTTCTAGCTCAGCCACACGGTTCCTAGCATCTTCTAGTGAGGCCCTAAGTTCTTTCCTCATCTTCTTGGCCTCTCTAAGCATGTGATCGCGGTTATCAAGCAAGTCAACCAACTCATCATTCTCCTTGCGCAAAGAAGAGAGCTCATCACATACCTCATCCTCGGAGTCAGAGTCCGAGTCACTCTGGTGGCTCTTCTTGCTGCCGGAGCTACAGGCCATGCCGCAGAAGCCATCTCTCGCGAAGCAGCTCAACCCGCTCAAGTTCCTGGATGACTTCTTGTTCTTGCGCCGATCACCTTCATCTTCACTGCTACTCGAGCTCGAGGAAGAGTAGGCGGAGCTGGAGTCGACGTCGCTCGCTCCGACCATTGCTCGGGCCTTCCTGCCGCGGCCATCCTTCTTCCTCGACCGTCGCTCGTCCTTGTGCTTGTTCTTGTGCTTGTGATCACGCCTCGATCGGTACTTGCCATCCTTGCTCGATCGGTGCCTGTAGCCGTCCTTGTAACCGTCCTTGTTCTCCGTCTTCTCCGGGCAGTCAGCGACGAGGTGTCCGGGCTTGCCGCACTGAAAGCACGTCCGTGCTGTCCTCCTCGTGTTCACCCGGTTCTCGTGCAGCCTCTCGAACCGCCTGGTCAGCAACGCCAGCTCGTCCTCTCCAAGCACATCGAACTCCTCATCTGGCAAGGACATCAAAGAAGACAGAGAGTACATCCTGGAGGATGCGTTAGCGTTAGACTTAGCTCCTTTGCCACTAACGAGAGCGAGACTATGAGAATCAGTCGGGCTCTCGATCTTGGCTGTCATACCACGGTCCAACTCAGCCGACTTGAGCTTTGAGAACAGCTCGTTCACCGTCAAGGTGTCATACTTCTCGGACTCAACAATAGCCTCAAACTTCCCGTCCCATACGGTACGATCCAACGAGTGCAAGAGCTTCACGGCTCTATCATGATCATTGTATGGGAGGACGTCCACATTGGCTCTCATGTTGTTCACAACGACCGTAAATCGCTGGAAAAGAGCATCGACGGACTCGCCGGGGAGATGAGTGAAGTTCTCGTACTCTCTCCGGTAAGTCGCGTACATCCGAGCCTGAACCTGAGCATTCCCAGCATGAGCATCCTTCAACTGCTCCCAAATCCTACAAGCTAAGTCCTCTGTCTGAACCCGATCGAATTCAGGCTGACACAGAGCACGAAACAAGTAGTCGACAACCTTGTTGTTGGCTTCGAACATATCCCTCGATCCTGGAGCAAGGAAGTTCATCGGATGAACATAAGCTGTGTTCACCGTGACATCCCAAAGGATCTGACCCTTTCTGCGGAGGAACGCCGCCATCCGCCTTTGCCACATCTGGTAGTTCTTCCCATCGAAGTGCGGAGGACCCGAACCCCGTTCCTGGTACGCCATCTTTGGATCTTAGACTGGTAAGAGTCAATAAAGACCCGAACCGGCTCTGATACCAATTGAAGGACCGATTAGGCGAACCAGAGAGGGGGGGGGAGTGAGTGGGAGCCGATAAAAATTCTTCTCGAAGGAGATGAGAACTCCAACAAGACGAACACGGCTTCCAACTCACGTTTCCGACCCAACTACCCAAGTTGGCCAAGACCACGCAGCCACTGGAGTGCTACTGGTCCTAGGAACCAACACTCAACCTTCCAAGCCAAACTCACCACACCACAGCGGAAACTTGCACGGCTTGCTGCTTGAGCTACACCGGTCAGACCGATGGACTGAGCCGGTCAGACCGGTGACACCGGTCAGACCGGTGGACAGAGCCGGTCAGGCCGGTGGCTACAGCAACCGCACAGCAAACGTTCCAGGAAGCCTCAGTGACTCCTCTAGGCCCTGGAACAAAAACCACCACGAAACACAACCTGTGAGGAAGAAGAACCCCTCACAAAATCTAGCAAACCAACTCCAAACACGCCAAGAACTGATCAGCAGGACCACGGGACAAAACCACACGGACAAGGCTGTTCCCCGAGACAAAAACCCACCAAAGGCTAGCACCGGTCAGACCGGTCAAGAGCACCGGTCAGACCGGTCGTGCCTGGGCAGCTCGGGATGAACAGCACCCGCGAGTCAACTCCTCCAAATCCAACTCCCGATCTCCCGATCCGCTCCACGGTTTTGCACAAGACTTTGGGGATAATAGGAACACCTCATGGGTACTCCATAGCCAAGATTTGGTCCACCAAAACTTGTCAAATCAAGAGGAATCGAAGAAATCCCACCAAGAACACCTCTAACCCTAGAGCCACGAAAACCCCAAAATCGAGCCCCTTTGCTCACGGATTTGGAAGGGGAATCAAAGGGTAAAGAACCACGAAGGGTTCATGCATACATCCCCCACCAAATCCCAAAGAGAAAGGCCTCGAAATCGCTTCAAGAAAATCACCAAGAAAGGGCTCCGAAAATCACCAAAAAGGAGAAATGGGAAAGACACATCCAAGCCTTGAGGAACCACGCCGAATCATCTATACATACCAAAGAGGTTCATACAAGGTCTAGCTTGCCGCCCGATCATCCTTCCCTCTCACAAGATCTCACCATGAAGCTCTCAAGCTAGTCCTACGAAAATCCTAAGAAAATAGGAAGGAAAATAGGAAAACCAAATGAGCTAGGGTTCCAAGAGATGGCTGCCATCCTCTCACCACTCGGGTTATATGGAGGCAACCGAAAGACGAAAATACCCTTACTAGCTAACTAGGGATACATGCCCCTCGAGGGCGAAATTGGAAGTCTTTGTCTTCGCACCATCGGACGGATGCCCAGCGACCGCAAATTTGCTTAGCCTCGACGCAAGCCTTGCGATCCCGACGCGTGTCCTCCGCTTCGAAGATTCCGGACTGCATCGTCGCACACCGGTCAGACCGGTGCTCCTCACCGGTTAGACCGGTACCCACCGGTCAGACCGGTCAGACCCACTGGTCAGACCGGTCTGGAGCTGCTGCACCTCCGTCTTCGGTTCTTCGGTCTTGGCTTTGTGGATCAACCAAGGAACCCAGTGGTTTTCTGGTGAACCACCGGAAACCCCGCGAACTCGGTGTAGCCTCCGCCAATCACCACTCATGACTCGGCTCCCACGTAGTCCCGGCTCGACCTTGGTTTTGAGGCTCAACCAAGAAACCGTCCATGACTTCATCTTGCTGTTCTTGCCACCATGCGGCCCGCACTTGACCCCGCTGGTCACCGGGTCCCTCAAACCAAGCCTACTTGTCTTCTCCACACCTGGAGGCCTCACCGGCAACGACCTTTCACGCTTGTTCTTCACCTGCACCTGCACCAGTCAAGCCGCAACCTGCACCTGCAATACTTAGCCAAGAATCAGTCCACACCACGTTGTCAATCACTCATCACACCAGGAAGCGACCATCCACCGGTCCTCGAACCACACCTGGCTCTCAGGAAGCCTCGACCGATGTCATAAAATTTCCAACCAAAATGAGGCACACTAGATGTGAACTCATGGGGAATAAGCATGATGTCGGTTATGAACCTAGCCTAGGGATCAACATCATCAGTGCATCCTTAGCGAAATCCCTAGCAGCCGCATCTTCTCTCTCAAGATCTTCGAAACTCCTTAACATTCCTTCAGGAGAGACACTAGGTTGCCAAGGCATTCTTCGGGTGTGTCCCGTAAAATTTACGGAACACGAGCTTTAACTTGATTTTCATCTCTTTGATCTACCTTGCCATCACACCCATTCAATCATCATTGGTAGACCGATCATGAAAATCTTAGAGCAATCCCTAAGGAAACTAGAGTTGGAGCTAAAGATCGGTGACGACTTTCTGCCGGTATCTTACCTTAGAACCGAAAACACCCCGGTAGAAGCCGAACCCAATCCAGATCTACTAGAGGAAGTAATGGCCGCTTCCCTAGCAGAGCTAGCTCAACCAAACTTTGAAGAGGAAATCCCGTTCTTCACAGAGGAGGATGAGGCCCCAGTCTCATTTAAGCTAGACCCAACCGAGAAACCGGAACGACCATCAATAGAGCTTAAACCTCTTCCTCCGGGATTAAAGTACGCGTTTCTCCATGGGAATCAAGAAACTCCAGTGATCATCAGCGATAAGCTATCTGAGGTAGAAACTCAGCAGCTCATCGCTGTTCTTGAAACCCATCGATCAGTACTAGGATACTCTCTTCAAGATCTCAAGGGAATTAGCCCCACTCTTTGCACACATAGGATTCCCATCGTACCCGACGCAACCCCTTCAAGAGAACCTCCATGTCGGCTCAACAACAACATGAGGGAGGTAGTGAAAAAGGAAGTCTTAAAACTCCTTCTTGCCGGGATTATCTACCCGGTACCCAATAGTGAATGGGTTAGCCCCGTTCAAGTTGTGCCTAAGAAGGGAGGCATGACGGTGGTGCGCAATGATAAGAATGAGCTCATCCCTCAGCGCACCGTCACAGGGTGGCGTATGTGCATAGACTATCGCAAGCTTAACAAGGCCACCAAGAAAGACCACTTCCCCCTTCCTTTCATTGATGAGATGTTGGAATGATTAGCGAAGCATTCCTTCTTTTGCTTCCTAGACGGTTATTCTGGTTATCATCAAATTCCTATCCATCCTGATGACCAAGATAAAACCACTTTTACATGCTCTTATGGAACTTACGCCTACCGGCGAATGTCCTTTGGGCTATGTAATGCTCCAGCCTCTTTTCAACGTTGCATGATGTCAATCTTCTCGGATATGATAGAGCAAATCATGGAAGTTTTCATGGACGATTTCTCGGTTTATGGAAAGACCTTCTCGGAATGCCTTAAAAATCTTGATAAAGTTCTTAGAAGGTGTGCCGAGAAGGATCTTGTCCTCAACTGGGAAAAATGCCATTTCATGGTAAGAGAAGGGATCGTTCTCGGACACAGGGTGTCCGAACGAGGGATAGAGGTGGATAGAGCTAAGATAGAGGTTATTGAACAACTTCCACCGGTGTCCGAATGAGGGATAGAGGTGGATAGAGCTAAGATAGAGGTTATTGAACAACTTCCACCTTCGGCCAATGTCAAGGGCATCCGTAGTTTCCTAGGCCATGCAGGATTCTACCGTAGATTCATCAAAAACTTCTCGGAAATTGCCCGTCCCTTGACCTAACTCTTAGCCAAGGATGTCCCCTTCGTTTTCGATGACGAATGTCTTATTGCATTCCATACCCTCAAGAAAGCCTTGATCTCAGCCCCGATTATCCAACCTCCCGATTGGAGTTTACCTTTTGAGATCATGTGCGATGCTAGCGATTATGCCGTTGGGGAGGTCCTACGACAAACTAAGGACAAGAAACACCATGCTATAGCCTACGTTAGCAAGACTCTCAACGGTGCTCAGCTGAATTATGCTACCACCGAAAAAGAGCTCCTAGATGTGGTTTTTGCAATAGACAAGTTTAGGTCCTACCTAGTGGGGGCAAAGGTGATTGTCTTTACAGATCATGCCGCCCTCAAGTACCTCCTCACCAAGAAAGATGCAAAGCCAAGATTGATCTGATGGATTCTACTACTCCAAGAGTTCGACATAGAAATCAAGGATAAACCAGGAGTGGAAAATTCAGTAGCAGATCACTTATCAAGGCTTCATCTAGAGCATGATTCATCACTGCCAATCAATGATTTCTTGAGGGACGATACACTCCTCCGGGTAGACAACAAAGATCCGTGGTATGCAGACATTGTCAATTTTATGGCATCAGGATATGTGCCACCCGGGGGAGATAAGAGGAAGTTGATATACGAGAGTAGACTCCATATGTGGGACGAGCCCTATCTATTCCGCATATGCGCGGACGGTCTCCTACGACGTTGCGTACCATCATGGGAAGTGAACGGTATCTTAGAAAGGTGTCACTCGTCAGAATATGGAGGACACTATGGAGCATTCCGTACCAATGCGAAAGTCTGGCAATGTGGTTTCTTCTGGCCCACCATGTACCAAGATGCCAGGGATTTTGTGAGAAGGTGCCCAAGATGTCAGAAGCATGGTAACATTAGTACAAGAGATGCCATGCCCCTCACCACCAATCTTCAAGTTGAAATCTTCGATGTCTGGGGGATCGACTACATGGGACCTTTTCCAATGTCAGGGAATTGTGAATACATACTAGTGGCAGTGGATTATGTGTCAAAATGGGTAGAAGCAATACCCTGTCATACAGCAGCCGCTCAAAGCTCGAAGAAAATGTTCCACGACAAAATATTCCCTAGATTCGGAGTACCGAAGGTAGTCATCAGCGACGGGGGATCACATTTCATTGATGGAAACTTCAGAAGATACTTGAAAACTCAAGGAATAGAGCACCGAGTCGCTACCCCATATCATCCCCAAACAAGTGGCCAAGTTGAAACATCAAACAAGCAAATCAAGAACATCCTTCAGAAGACTGTCCACGAGATGGGAAGAGGATGGAAAGAGAAACTTCTCGAAGCATTATGGGCATATCGTACGGCATACAAAACTCCCATCGGTATGACACCCTACCAATTGGTCTATGGGAAGACATGTCATTTGCCCGTGGAATTGGAGTACAAATCACATTGGGCTATCAAGAAGTGGCATATGGATCTTCCCACCGCCGGAATCAAAAGGCAAATGCAATTGGGTGAACTCGAGGAATGGAGGGAGAAAGCATATCACAATGCAAAGATGTATAAGGAGAAAACCAAGAGGTGGCACGACAAGAGGATCAAGAAGAAATCTTTTGAACCGGGAGATAAGGTACTACTCTTTAACTCTCGCTTTAAACTTTTTGGTCGTGGGAAGCTTAGAAGTAAATGGGACGGCCCCTTCACGGTTTTAAATTCTGCTTCGCATGGGGCCGTAACCCTACAGGATTCAGACGGAAATACCTTTAAAGTAAATGGGCAAAGACTTAAAATCTTCCTTGAACCAAACATGCCTAACCTCGAAGAATTTGATGTTATCGAGGTCATTAACTTGGATTGATTGAAGTCTTGCTTGTCTTATGTATATAGAGTGTTTCTTGCTTGTTTTCCTGTTTCTTCTTGCTCCCCCTTCTTAGTTGCCACGAAGCCAGCCTTTTGGGGGAATAGGCTAGGGCCGGCCGCACCTAGTGGGCCGGCCGCACCTCCCTCATTTGGCCCTCGGCTGCGCGTGAGCTAGGGTATCTAGTATCTCCCCTTGTGCTATCCAGATAACCCCTAAAATCCTCACGTAACGAGTTCCTCCCCAGAAACCAATCTCCTTTCCAAAAACCCTCGCATTCACGCCATCTCCAGAAGGAGCTAGGGCGTCCGGATCTCTACGACTGCATTTTGCCTTAGATCTCTAAGCGTAGGATCCGTGTAGCATCTCGTTAGTATCATTTCCTTTCATGTGTGTTAGTTTGGTTGTTTCAAAAACTTGTTTGCTTTAATTCGTTTAGGTTTGCTTGAATAAAGAGATGCTACAAACGCTTTAAACACCTTTAAATCTCTGGTTAATTTGCTGCTCTGGCTGGTGATTTGAGCCAGCCAGAGAATGTTATTTCACCTGGTTTACCAGTGCGCAGGAAAAATGAAAGGGGGTAGGACCAGCCGCACCTAGAGGGTTGGCCGCACCTACCTTCGTCACACAAACGCGAAACCAACAACGTGCAGGTAACCGAGGTGCACCAGAGACAGCTCACAAAGCACGACACAAAATTTTGGTGGACCGGCCGCACCACCTAGGGCCGGCCGCACCTATCATTTCTTCACGAACCGAACATCTTCGTGCCAAGTCACGCTGGTTTGAATCCCTAACTCATCTCACGATGTTATCTTATGGTTATCCTTCTTATCTTGCTTAGTATCAAAACTGCATTATCATGCTTTTGAAAATGTTGCCTACCCATCCTCACTTCGGAAATGAGGACTAATTGTTATGTTAAACCCTTGCAAGAACCTAGTATGCAAATCTATACTCTATAGGCTTGATGAATTTGTTGGATCTCTTCGAAACATGAGCCTGAATTAAAACCTTGTGGGAAGCAAATTCTTATGACCAAACCTAAGATGTTGACTAGTATGATATGGTTAGACAATGTTTATCTTGCTCTATCTCATAGTATGGTGAAAATCTCAGATGAATTTCTTTTGAAAATAAAACAAGACAAGTTCCTCAATGGTCTTATCACCTACCAAAGCCATATGATGCTATCAAAGTATAAACCTTCTACATATGCTTGCTTGTGACCCATTGAGTTTTGCCAAATTGTTGTGACCCTTGGTAGAATCTTTTCATGCTTCCCTGATCGAGATCATGTACACCCACATATACATGCTAACTCCTACACCGGGAGTGACGCAAAACATGCCATCCATCCACCAAAAATAAATACTCCAAGTTCCAAAGAGATTTCTCTTCTTGCAAAAGAGAGAGAGGGGTCATTGAAAAAAAGAAAAGAAAAAAATGCTCAAAGAAGCGTAGAAAAATGTGCTCCAATCAAAGAGCATAGAAAAAAAAAAGAAAGCATGACCCCCTCCAAAAGCAAGATGAGAATCTCAAAGCAAGGAGTACTTAGAAAAAAAACAAACATATTCCACACACTTGCACATCTCGATCAAGTTGCATGACTAGTTTCTTCTTGGATTCGGTCTTTGGCTCAACAACATTATGTGGCACAAGTGAGTCTTATGCTTATCCTACCCAAAGCTCCACATAAAGCCATAGAGTAGGAAGTTGAGGCTCGTTCAAAAGCCTTTGGTGAGGTAACAAACACCACTTGAGCGATCGAGGGAACCATCCGAGGAACTTTGTCTCTCTTTGCAAAAATTTTCAAAAACTCCGAGATAGAATCCAAAAAAAAGAGAAGAGTGAGTGATGCAAAGTCAAAACCATTCTACTCTTCAACCTCCAAAGGTAAGGTGAAAAGTTACAAGCCCCGCAGGTAAGCAAGGCAACGTTTCTTTGGTACCAATACTTTCAAAATAGCCATAGGGCATGGAATTGTGCACTAATACTTACAGGGGAGTAACATGAAGCAATGCCCGATCCGCCTTTCAAGACTAGGCTTTGCTCGAGGACGAGCAAAAGTCTAGCGTGGGGGAGTTTGTTGACGGTCCTTACGACAAACTTTTGACCGTCAACATCTCGACTACGGCAGCGCTTTATAACGAATTTCATGCATGTTTTAGGTGCTAACAAGGTTCCACGAGTCGTGTTGAGTTTTTATCTGCAGGACCAAGATTAGGGGGCAATTCCGGAGCACCGAGCCACATATGGTAGGCACGGCCGCACCTAGTGGTACGGCCGGCCCTACCTTGCACCACTATGCAGGCTCCCACCAAGTATAGTTCCATGCACCTGCTCCCAAAAGGCCAAACTCATCACGGTCGTGTTAGATCAAGCAAACACACCACAGGAGAGACGAACCGGGGCCAGGAGGCAGGGCCGGCCGGATTACCAGGGCCGGCCGAACCTCCAGGTACGGCCGCACCACTCAGGCTGGCCGCACCTGCCCAACTCGCCAAAACGAGCCACCAAGCCTCGGTCACTCAAGGGAACACAGATGCGAACGATCCTGATCGAAGGAACAAGGTTGGTTCAATCCAGAGGTTGAGATTAGCCTCACTTGGATCCATGGACCCACAAACCAATGAGCAACTGACGTGGGGCAATGTCCAACACTTCATCTACACATAAGAGCATGATCCGGAGTGAATGACACGAGGACCCAGGGCCGGCCGCACCAGGATGACCGGCCGCACCCCCTTCCGTCAGCAAACCGACCCACAACCGCCTTCTAACCGCCTCAGGGACCAAATCACAGAAGCACGATCGAAGGCGGTGGAAATCACAGGGCCGGCCGCACCTGGAGATACGGCCGCACCTCCTTGCCGAGCACTGCAGCTCCCTCTCGCCTACAAGTACCCCCCTTCTGCAGCCACCGACCTATTGGGGCTATAAATTGAGCCAGGCACCTCGGGGAAGAACACAAGTGATTAGAAGCAAGTGGCGGAGCCCTCCAGAAGTTAGTATTCAGGGAGTAGGGAGAGAGAGTCGAGTGTTGGAGTAGAAGCCGGAGTCGGTCTTCTTCTTGTACCTCGGCGGGTGCAATACACCTTGGGTCGTCCACACCCAGGATACTTTGTAAGCTCAGATTCGTGAGTAACTAAGTCTCAAATCATTTCATTGTTTGCTCTTAGGTTCCTCGATTGTGGTTTAAGTAGTTTCTACTTATCGTGATTGCTTTGCTCTGACGTCGAGTAAAGTAGTACTTGGTTAGTGTAGACACGGTGTCTAGACTCTCTGGTACCTTGGAATGCTTCCCGGTTCAACAGAATAGTTGTGGTACCCTAGGGAGGTGACAGCTCCGAATGGGCTCTGTAGTCCACCACGTTAGTTCCGGCAGGTAGGAGTTACGACATCAGAGCCCCCTTCTCATCCCTTTCTGTGGCTCTTTTCCCTCTGGCCCCGACGAGCGACAAATTTTGCCTTGATTCTATCCGTGATCCTCACGAATCCCAAACTTCATCAGCTATCCCCTCTCTACCCGAAATCTACCCTTGCCTTTCTATCCTTCGTCACCATATCCCCCGGACGAATTAGTTCAGGTTCTCTACACTTCTCGTTCCCCGTGGAAATCGATACCTTGGAATTCTCCCGGGTGAATGTTACAGCGGTATCCGTGCGCTTGCAGATTTATCTGTGAACGTGTAGAATACCAACAGGCTTTCTGGCGCCGTTGCCGGGGATATAAACCTGGTGCAATGCTAGTAAACACCAACAGTGAGGTCCTCGTCTGGTGGGGCGTTGCGGTTCCCACCGTTGCCTCGGTGCTCCATGGCTTCCGCCATCCTCTGCATCAGCTGAGTCTGAACAACCATAACGTCCACCAAGTTGGGCGGTGGTGGTGGTGGCTGCTCTGGCTCAGGCTGGTCTTGCTCCAGTTCTTGCTCGGCTTCTCCATCCTCGTCTCTAGCTTCAGGGCCCTCGGGCGGCGGTGGCGGTGGCGGCGCACCGGCACCCCGTCCTCGAGCTCCTCCACGAAGGGGCGGGCGTCCATGGCCACGGGCAGGTGCACGCCCGCGTCCACATGTGGCGGCACGGCCACGACTGCAGCCACGGCCCTGTGGGGCTTCCTCCTCCTTGGCAGCCTCCTCGAGGCGTGCCAGCAGATGACCGGACCTTCGGATCGACATCCTTCTGAAAACATGACCAGGGAAGAAAAGACTTTTACACAACATCACTCACCAACACATATGAGTCTGAGACAAGCATGAAAATAAAACTAAATATATAATCCAACACTCAATGAGAAAATGCATTAAAACACAAATAACTCCATTAAGATCCAAGCATACAACAAGCATGAGTAGTACATATGCTTCCTCGAGGCTGACTCAGACCTTAGAGGTAGTAGCTCAAATCAACACTCTAATACATCGTTTCATGTTCAAAAGGGTGGTGCCTACATGTTGTGACATGACTCTCTTCATGCACCAGAACATGCTCGCGGCTGCATGGGACAACTCATAGAAACTACTATCTTACAACTCTACTCTCAGGTCATGTCCTCGCTCTGCACTCTACTCGGTGCGAGCTCTCTTGTACGAGAT
The DNA here is from genome assembly GCA_036936925.1 of Cenchrus fungigraminus. Classification (NCBI taxonomy): domain Eukaryota; kingdom Viridiplantae; phylum Streptophyta; class Magnoliopsida; order Poales; family Poaceae; genus Cenchrus; species Cenchrus fungigraminus. The sequence continues at coordinate 78,445,653 of CM072770.1, forward strand.
AGGGTTGCGGTCCTATGTGTGGTAGTCCGGAGGGAAGATCCGGGACACCAAGGCGTGTGCCTCACGTACCTCCTCGGTCTCGAGGGGGTCGGCATCCGAGCCATCGAAGACAGGTGCAGCTTGAGTCTGGACTGGTGCAGCTCAAAGGTCTCCGTGCGGATCGCTGCTGGGACTCGAAGGGCAGCTCTCCATTGAGCTCCATGAGCTCATCCACTCGGAGGGAATCGGCGTCCTCCCAAGTCCTTCTCAGTCTCTCGGCCTTGTCTCTCAGGTAGACAGCCGTGCGCGTGAGCCATGCGAGGTTGGTGACGTTCTCCGCCTTGTTCTTCTCCAGGTTCTCCACCTTGTTCCGCTCACAGCCGAGCAGGTGGGCGCGTACCGTGAGCAAGTCGTCCTTGCTCTGAAGCCTGTCTCTCAGTCGGCTCTGACTCACGGTCATCCTGCGAAGGTCCTCCTTGACGTGCAGCAGCTCCTCGCGTGTATCCACATGCTCCCTCTCAGCCTGGAGTTGTGTGGAGTTCGCGCAGCTGAGGCTCTGCTCAAGCTGGCAAACACGGTAGCGGAGCGCGTGGTTCTCCCTCTCCAGCGTGAGGCAGCGGGGTAGATGAAGTCGGGCCTCTCCCGTGGAGTCCTTGATCTCGCGGAAGAGGGTCCGCGACTCGTCCTCCAGGCGGCTGGCGTACTTGTCGAGGTCGACCAAGTAGCTGGCTGTCTCCACCAACGTCTCGTCGGACTCGCGGAAGTGTGCAGCATCGACGTCGTCCTGGATCCCCTCGTGCAAAGGGACTCCGTCCACGAGCGGTGCCCGGTGCCAGTAGTCACGAGGTAGAAGGCAGAGCGTCCCGGTCTCGAACGTGGTGCGGTACTGAGCGAGAAGGCAGCCCAGTGCCTGGCGGCAGGCAAGGTCCATCGTAGTCGGGACGATCAGGGTGGTGCTATAGCAAACCTCCCCCTTGAAGCCTGGAAGTGCCAGGTGAGGAAGGACAACAATTGTGCAAAGCACCAGCTGCCCCGTCACGGCAGGCACGTACTCAGCGCGGTATGTGACATAGGTAGGAGGGACCCCAAGCCGGAGAAGGGCCCTCTCCAACTAGTGGCAGAGCTCCCCGCACGTCTCGGGGGTGATCTCCGCAACTTGGTGCTCCATTTCCTATGACATGTAAGAAATATTTAGTTAGCGCAGATAAGGAAGAAGTTTTAAAGAGAGATAAGTTTTTATAACATAGCTCAAGGGTATACATATAGAAATAGAGTGTATAGAGTCCTATTTCTATCGGCCATTTCTAGGGATACGTGCTACGGTCAAGTATGGCTCTGGTACCACCTATAAAACCCCAGATTTTCGGTGAAGAAAACCTGAATCCCTGTACCTTTTGCGATAGTCCCTGGATCAGTGGCTATCACGTACATAACGCATCACAGATAGTATAACACAGCCATACATCGCATCACACAAATATCAGTACATAATTTATTACATGTCCATTATGGAGTACACCATTACAAGCCTCATGGCTGAATCAGAGTGAAATTCTATGCAGCGGTAGCTAGCATCTCAGAAGAGTCTCCATCTTTTATTCTTCTCGCCCACAGGCATCCTTGAGCGAAGCAACGCATCCCTCAGTCGTACCATCCGTCGGCGTTGTTGTCGTAGTCGAACTCGTACCCTGCACACCCAAAGTCTATCCCCAAGGAGTGGGATAGGTCCACGTCACCAACTGTATGCAGCTTTAAGTGGCCTAACTTCTAAAGGGAAGAAAAGAGACAAGGTAGAAAGTCAGGTTTTCCTATGCAGCAGTAGCAGAGTAACAACAAGATATCTCCATCAAGATCCCAACCCAAAGCTCTCAACACAGCTCGGAAACACCTGGTACCCCAGGGTCCCGTCTCCACATCCTATCTCCATCTAGGGTCGATCCGAGAACTTCCTCTCCTCGCACATCAATGATTGCAATCGGATCCGTGAGGTAGAGGGAGCCACTCTCCTCTCCCCGACTGCAACCATGGCTCACCACACTCTCACTACAGGGGGAAGGTAGAAATCCCAAAACATGAGAACCAACAATCCACTAGGCTCGTCCATGACCGAGGACGCGGCTATAGCTATAGATCTAACAACTCTGCAGAGCGTGTACACCTGTACCCAACCCGGAATGGAACCCGGTCGGTGTACGGCCGACCGAGCCCATCCTACCATGCGAACTCTCAGTAGTTATGGTCCCATCCTGCATCCGGCCTTCAACACGATCCCCTTCGCAAAGGGAATTGCACCGAAACTGTGAAATGCTCTCGTGTGGCCACACGGGAGTCGCACTAAGAGAAGGTGGTCTCACTCCCACCTCTCCCCCACTGATACCCCGTTATCCTGCTGGCAGGTATGGATCCGCACTTGCCGAGCTCAACTCGGCCCTAACCCCACGCTCGGTGAGGTGGTGTGTACGTAAAGTCCCATGAAGTGGTTGGCCCAGTCGGTTTCAGACCGGGGTGAGCTCATGTCCTCCAAGCGCAAGTAAAACCCAAACACCTGTGCTCCAAAAACCGTAAAAGTGGGGATACACTGAGGAGTGCACCCCCATCCCCGATCCCAGATCGGTTGTTTCGAGCTCACCCCTGCCAAAGTACCCAAAACGCCTTCTCCTGCCGATTTTTTCCCCACTCACACCAAGAACCACTGTTCCCATCTGTTCCCATCCCAACACATGCATCGTGAAGCTCAGTGTATATACATGCTTATATATATAGTAGTAGGGCAATCAAGGACAGGGTAATTAAAGTAGGCAGTGCAAGGTTCATCATCATGCAATTAAAGTAAAGCGCTAGCATACTACATAGCAATGCCTAATAGGTATTTTAGAATCAGTCGGGCGTGAACCTGGGGTCGGGTAGTCCTCAGCAGCGTAGTCGTCGGCATAGTCGTACTCCAGGTTCAGCTTCCCGGCTCCAGCTGCTCCTATTAACGTGTAAAATAAAATAAAGACCGGTCCTATTGTAATTAACTCCAAAAGAACAGCGATTAAGAGCCAAAAGAGATCAAACACTAGCCCTACACGGAGTTTAAGATTTTAGAGAATTTCAGGAAAATGTTTTATATTTTTCGGAGCAAAAATGGATTTATTATGATTTTCCAAAGATAAAATAGTTTTCTGGAAATAAAATACGCATACAAAATAGCATCAACTTTAAGCTATCTACTGGCCAGATCTAGGGGTCTTTAAGCTAGCTGCAGGTTGGCTGGAAGCCAGCTCTAGGCGCCCACGTGGCTGCCACCTAGCTAGCTATAAGCCAGCTATAGGGCCACATGGCGGCACAAGTGGCCGGGCGCAAAGGATCCGGGCGGGATCTTCTGCGGTGCGGTCATGTGCGGGCGAGCCTGCGGTGGGGGTGTGAGTGGCTGGCCGCATGGGATCCGGGTGGATCTGACACGGCACGGCACGGTGCGGACAGCCGTGTGGCTCGAGAATGGATTGGCCGACCGCATAGGATCCCGGGGGATCGGCTGCGGCCACCACGGCGTGTGGGTCTGCTCGTGCAATAGAACCCCACTGGGTTTAGGGTGCGGTCACCAGGTGCTCGACGTTTTGCCCCTAAGGGGCGGCGAACGGAAAGGAGCTCGCCGGCGGTGAGGTTTTGCGACGGGCGGCCAGCAAGCGGCACGGTGCGACTCAGGGTGACCTAGGGTTTCACCGGTGACAGTGTGGCTGGGGTGGCCATTGCCGGCGAGGATCCACGCCTGCGTGCGTGTGAGCGCGTGTGCGGGTTCAAGGGCGTCCTGGCGCTCGCCCTTCTTGGGCGGAAAGGTTCCCCCGGCGCTGATGCCTCGGTGCGCGGCGGACGGAACGCCGGCGAGGTTCGGTTGAGGACGGCCAAAAGCCGGCCTTTGCCCTGCCAGGCGGACGTGCGCATGTGCGTGGGTGCACGGGCATGCGTGTCCACGTGAGTGCATGGTTGGGTGCGTGTGAGAGCGGGTGCGCGTGCCAGTCGGCTTGGCCACGGCAGCGGGCCGGAGCGGCGGCAGCGTCACGACACCGGAACGAGAGGCGAACGACCCGGGCAACAAGCAAGGGAGCGCGTGCACGTTGTCGAAGGTAGCGGCACCTGCAAGCGTCCAGCATGGCGCGAAGGCCAGCACACAAACGTCGGTGGGTCGCACGGCGGCGTGGCAGCGGGTTCACGACGAGCACACAAGGCTCGGTGAGCACATAAGGCTCGATGCGTCCACGGCTCGAAGCCCGGGCACCACAGCAAGAAGGGGACGGCGGTGCTCACCTAGGGCTGCGGCGATGGCGACGACAACGGCACGGCGGTGAAGAGAGGCGGTGCAGAACAGCCTGGAGCAGGGGAAGTAGAGGTAGCAGGGGTGCGCGGCAATGGCAGGTTCGACTCCCTCCTCACGGACGGCTCCAGTGGCGACGGCGGACGACGCTCCCTCGAACGGCTTCCCCGCCTCCTTCTCCTCCACTTCTCCTCCCTGATGTCACCGGCGGCGGAATTGGGGGAGGAATCCCCGAGTGGCTAGGGTTTGGGTAGGTGGCCGCGGCGGTGTTTTATAGGCGAGGTCGGAGGACACAAACGGCGAGATGCGACGCGGCCCACGTGGCGTGCATCTGGCGGCGCCCACCATGGCTGCACGGCCCTGCTTTCCGAGGTGGTGTCGCTGGGATGGAAGTAGGAGGAAGAAAGGGGAAAAAGGATAAGAAAGGTGAGGGCGAGGTGGAGCTGACCGGTGGGACCCGGCTGTCGGCGACTCAGGTAGAAGCAAAGGAACGGCGGGCCTACTGCGCCGGTGCAAGCTCAAGGCGATCCAGCGCTCAACGCAAAGGAGTCCAAGGTCGTTTAGCGAACTTGGTCGGGTTGGGTTTGACCCACGTAGGGTTAGAAGCCTTTCCTATTTTCCTACCCTTTTAACATCTACACAAACCTTGATTCAAATTTGAATTAGGATTCAAATTTGAACCTCACACATTGAAATCCAAATAAACTCCAAATAAACTCCAACTTCTCACACTAGCATTTTTATATGTCCTAAAATTATTATTTGACTTCAAATAAATCTAGGATTAAGGGGAGACAAAATGAAGACATCCTTATATTGTTTCTTATGCACACAAGATCAATTCAAAAATTTTAAATTTCACAAGTTTGCATTCAACCAAAAAATCTAGGATGTTACAGGCTCAAACTTGTTCTTGTGTGTTGTTTGTGGTGGGATAGAAATCTCTCCAATTTTCTCATCTCTCTCACCACTGCTCTCTCCAATTTTATCAGCCCCAAGTGTTTGACCATCATAGCGTTTGAAAGCCGCTATCATGATACCAAGCTGAGGCTCCTGACCCGACAACCAACTCAAACACTTTCTCAACTCATCATTCTCATCCTGCAAGCGATCAACATAATGTACAAGTTCTAGATTCTTCACAGCATGCAATTCACAAGTAGAGCAGGAAGTAGGAATAGGAACTTTCAAATCAGCCTCAAGTGAAACAATGCGAGCACGTAACTCATCAATTTTTCCATGCAACACAGGGCAAGACGTGCAAGCACCTAGAAAAGAGGGTCTAGATTGCAGCTCAGCCAACTCAACCCTAAGCACATCTAGTTCCTCACACTTGGAGGCATGCTTTTCCTTAAGAGCAGAAAGATCAGCTAGGAACACAGAGCAATCAACACAATCAACCTCATCAGAAACAACAGGTGAAGCCTTAAGCGAATCAATTTCAAGCTTAGCATCTAGGTTTGTGTTTCTACCTCAGCCACTCTAGTCCTAGCATCCTCAAGCGAGGCCCTAAGCTCCTTTCTCATCTTCTTAGCCTCTCTAAGCATGTCATCACGATTATCAAGCAATTTTCCTAGCTCCTCATTCTCCTGGCGCAAGAAGGAAAGCTCGTCAAGTACCTCATCCTCGGAGTCGGAGTCTGAGTCATCCTTCTGACTCTTCTTGCTGCCGGAGCTGTGTGACATGCCGCAGAAGCCGTCACACGCGAAGCAGCTCAGCCCGCTCAGGTTCTTGGATCCCTTCTTGCTCTTGCGCCGATCACCTTCGTCTTCACTGCTACTCGAGCTCGAGGTAGAGTAGGCGGAGCTGGAGTCGACGTCGCTCGCTCCGACCATCGCTCGGGCCTTCTTGCCGTGGCCGTCCTTCTTCCTCGTTCGTCGCTCATCCTTGTGCTTATGCTTGTGCTTGTGATCGCGCCTCGACCGGTACTTGCTCTCCGTCTTCGACCGGTGCTTGTAGTTGTCCTTGTTCTCCATCTTCTCAGGGCAGTCGGTGACGAAGTGTCCTAGCTTGCCGCACTGAAAGCACGTCCTCGTGTTCCTCCTTGTGTTCACCCGGTCCTCATGCATCCTCTCAAACCTCCTGGTCAGCAGCGCCAGCTCGTCCTCTCCAAGCACGTCGAACTCCTCATCTGGCAAAGACATCAAAGAGGACAAAGAGTACATCCGGGTGGATGGGTTAGCGTTAGACTTTGCACCTGAGCCACCGATGAGGGCAAGACTATGAGAGTCAGTCGGGCCCTCAAGCTTGGCTGTTACACCCTGGTCCACCTTAGTCGACTTGAGCTTCGAGAATAGCTCATTTACCAACAAAGTCTCATACCTGTTCGACTCTAGAATGGCCTCGACCTTTCCACCCCAGATCGTACGATCCAACGAGTGCAAGAGCTTCACGGCTCTCTCATGATCATCGTACGGGAGCACGGCCACATTGGCCCTCATGTTGTTCACAATCACCGTGAACCGCTGAAACATCGTATCGATGGACTCACCGGGGAGATGAGTGAAGTTCTCGTACTCTCTCCGGTAAGTCGCAAACAACCAAGCCTGAACCTGACTGTTTCCAGCGTGAGCATTCTTCAGCGTTTCCCAAATCCTACAAGCCAAGTCCTCTATCTGAACCCGATCGAATTCGGACTGACATAGAGCATGAAACAAGTAGTCGACCGCCTTGTTGTAGGTGTCGTGCATGTCCCTCGATCCTGGAGAAAGGAAGTTAATCGGATGAACATAAGCTGTGTTCACCGTAACGTCCCAAAGGATCTGACCCTTGTCACGGAGGAACGCAGCGATCCGCCTCTGCCACATCTGGTAGTTCTTTCAATCGAAGTGCGGAGGACCCGATCCCCGTTCCTGGTATGCCATCTTTTGATCTTAGACTGGTTAGATAACTGAAAGACTCATAACCTGGCTCTGATACCACTTGAAGGACCGAACTGGCAACCAGAGAGAGGGGGAGTGAATGGGAGCCGATAAAAGTTCTTCTCGAAGGAGATGACTTCTCCAACAAGACGAACACGACTTTGCCAAATCACTTCTCCAACTCAACTACCCTAGTTGGCCAAGACCACGTAGCCACTAGAGTGCTACTGGTCCTAGGAACCAACTCCACCGAAACCTACTCAAGAACACAGCAGAACAAGCAACTCGAGCAGCACACTGACCACACCGGTCAGACCGGTCACCACCACCGGTCAGATCGGTCCTGGCCGGATCACCCGGACTAGGCCGCCGGATCACCCGACACCCACCAGAGACATATCGGGTCACCCTGGACCCCAAGCCGGATTACCCAAGCGAGACTTAAAGATTTCCAAAGCACAACCCCTGCACCGTTCAGGCCGGTACAGCACACCGGTTAGACCGGTCCTAGGCTGGAAACCCCAAATCCAAGAATCCGACCTCCTGAGTTCCAAACAGCACCAAAGAAGAAACAACAGCAAACTTAGAGACTAGAGAACTCACCATAACATTCACCCGAGCAAAATCCCAATTGTGGTCTGCACCGGTCAGACCGGTCAGGGCCTGAGCGCTCGGGATGAATAGCAATCCGCGGGTCAACTCCTCCAAATCCAAATCCCGATCTCCCGATTCGCTCCATAGATTCGCACAAGACTTTGGGGATAGTCGGAGTACCTCATGGGCATCCCATAGCTATGATATGGTCCACCAAAACTCGTTGAATCAAGAGGAATCGAAGGATTTCCACCAAGAACACCACTTTCTCGAAACCTAAGAGAACCCCAAAATCGAGCACCTTTACTCACGGATTTGGGAGGGGAATCACAAGGAAAAGAACCACGAAGGGCTCATGCATACACCCCCGAACAAATCCCAAAGAGAAAGGCCCCGAAAACGCCACAAGAAAATCGCCAAGAAAAGGCTCTGAAAATCACCAAAAAGGGAAAACGGGAGAGACACAATCAAGCCTTGAGGAACCACGCCGAATCATCTATACATACCATGAAGGTTCCTACAAGGTCTAGCTTGCCACCTGATCATCCATCTCTCTCTAAGGATCTCACCATGAAGCTCTCAAGCTAGTCCTAAAAATCCTAAGGAAAATAGGAAGGGAAAAAAGCAAAAGCAAATGAGCTAGGGTTCTAAGGGATGGCTGCCATCCTCTCACCACTTGGGTTATATGGAGGCAACCGAAAGACGAAACTACCCCTATTACGTTAAATAAAGATACACACCCCCGAATGGCCTTTTGGGAAACTTCGTCGTAGCACCATCGGACGGATGCCCGGCGACCACAAACTTGCTTTGCCTCGACGCAAGCCTTGTGATCCCGACGCGTGTCCTCCGCTTCGAAGCCTCCGGAAGCCGTCGTCGCACACCGGTCAGACCGGTGTACCCCAACCGGTCAGACCGGTACCCACCGGTCAGACCGCCCTGATGCTGCTGCACCTCCGTCTTCGGTCTTGGCTTTGTGGATCAACCAAGGAACCTAGTGGTTTTCTGGTGAACCACTGGAAACCCAGCGAACTCGGTGTAGCCTCTGCCAATCACCACTCATGACTCGGCTCCCACAAAGTCCCGGGTCGACCTTGGTTTTGAGGCTCAATCAAGAAACCATCCATGGCTTCGTCTTGCTGTTCTTGCCACCATGCGGCCCACACTTGACCCCTACTGGCCACCGGGTCCCTTGAACCAAGCCTACTTGTCTTCTCCACACCTGGAGGCCTCACTGGCAACAACCTTTCGCGCTTGTTCTTCACCTGCACCAACACCAGTCAAGCCGCAACCTGCACCTGCAATACTGAGCCAAGAGTCAGTCCATACAACATTGTCAATCACTCATCACAGCAGGAAGCGACCATCCACCGGTCCTCGAACCACACAGGCTCTCAATGGAGAAAATAGAAATCTTAAATCCTAGGTGGGAGGAGCTAATAAGAGATGAGGTTATTTATATACTTTAGATTTAGCAAAAAGTGGTTGGCTAAACACTAGCATTCTCTTGTTATCTTTTAAATTGATGTAGAGAAAATTGAATTTTACTTTTCGATATAATGATACATAGAACTAATTATAATTTTACATTTAGCTAATTTTTTAGAAGTTAGTTTATAAAAAATATGGTCATTAATAATTGAGATAAAAATAGCCATCAGGTGACCTCTGTATGTCAATGTATCACAAGAAATGGCCAGATGTATGTAGTTCACATAGGATCCAATGATTGTCGCGGTTGTGGTAAAATGACATACATACAGAGGTCACCTGATGGCTATTACAAGGCACGACATCAATAGCAATGAGTACAAGTCCCAAGCTGAAACTAGTCAGGTTCTAGCTTTTGAACCTCTGCTTCAAACACATTTATGAATTCACGTATTGTGTCGAAATGATCAACATGTTCAGGAAGAATGTAGGTAGGCCTTCATTTCTGATCATCCAGTTCATAACGGAATACATTATGGAACTCACCCTTCTTCATCTTTGTCTTTGTTATTCTGATTTAAAGGAAATAATTTTTGGACTTAATACGATGCAGATGAACCGGCAATGGATGAACGCCGACAGACGATCCCTGGAGTACATTGCTGGCATGCATGCTTTTCTCGAAGTGGCCACACCCAACAAGAACCCAAAGGGATTCATGTGTTGTCCATGCTCTGTGTGCAGAAATGACAAAGACTACTCTGACTGGCTGACTCTTCACCTCCACTTGATTAAAAACGGATTCATGGCGAACTATGTGCTTTGGACCAGGCACGTTGAAAGAGGGGTTGTGATGGAAGACAACGAAGAAGAGGAGGATGATAATAACATTCCTGACTGGGCTGCGGGGCAAGCTTTTGCGGATACTTTAATGGAAGATGCTGACGAAGAAGAGATACCGGAAGACGGCCATGTTGATGATCTTGGTCAGGTTCTAAAAGATGCACAAAGGGACTGCGAAAATGATAGAAGATCACAGAAAACTATTGTACCCAAATTGCAAATAGGGTCACAAAAAGCTTGGTACTACACTTGAAATGTTGCAATGGAAGGCAAAATATGGTGTATCTGGTAAAGCATTTGAGGGGATGCTAAAAATTGTGAAGGACAAGCTTCCCGAGAATAATGAATTACCGTCGACAACATATGAAGCGAAACAGACTGTGTGCCCTCTGGGTTGGAGGTTCAGAAGATCCATGCCTACCCTAATGATTGCATCCTATATCGAGGCAATGAACACGAGAATTTGGAAGCTTGTCCTGTGTGCAAAGCTCTATGTTATAAGATCCGGTGAGATGATGATCCTGGTGCTCTCGAGGGGACACCTCCCAAGATGATGAAAGTACCAGCGAAGGTTATGTGGTATTTTCCTATAATACCATGTTTGAAGCGTTTGTTCAGGAACAAAGAACATGCTAAGTTGATGACATGGCACAAAAAGGATCGTAAGCAAGGCCACATGCTGAAACATCTGGTAGATGGGTCTCAATGGAGAAAGATTGATAGAAAATACAAAGCTTTTGCTGGGGAAGCAAGAAACATAAGATTTGGTTTAAGCACAGATGGTTTCAATCCATTTGGTGAGTTTAGCAGTGGTCATAGCACTTGGCCTGTGACCCTATGCATGTTCAACATTCCTGGTTGGATGTGCATGAAGCGAAAGTTTATTATGATGTCGGTGCTAATCCAAGGTGCAAAACAACCTGGCAACGACATTGATGTGTATCTATGACAATTGGTCTGTGACAGAACCGCTCAAATTAATTCCATATTATTGCCTAAACCACTCCACTTGGCCATTAAGCAATATAGAAGTAACTTGTCGTCTCTGCCGGGTCAAGCCCGGTAAATCACTTACAACACAGGATCAACAATTGTACATCAAAACTCACACGAAAGCGAGTCCAGAGATAAACAAGTCACAAATTATTAAATAACATCCTTCAAAGGTCCATTATTACAAACCAAGTCTTTTGCATAAAGGTAAATGGTTCAGAGTTCGAAACACAGCAGAAATCAAGTACTAAACGACATAAGCAACATCACACGAGGCCATCTGTGATGCCACTAAGCACTGTCATCCTCCCACTCGTACTCCCAACCAGGTGGGAGAGAACCAGGCCACGGAAAGCCATCATCACACACATCATTACCTGAAAAACATCAACAACAGCAAGGCTGAGCTTACTAATACTCAGCAAGACTTAACCGTCGGGTGATTGGAAAAATCAACAAGAGAAAAACTTTTTTAGAAATTAGCCCTTTCCTGATTGGTATCAGGGTTGGGAAGAATGGTTAGGATAACAAACAACCATCAGGTTTGTACTTTGGATACCCTTATAACCATCAAAGCTCGTTGAAGTGGCTAATTCCTCTAAATAGGAGGCGTTGAGAACAAAGAAATTCTTGGAGCTATCATTTTCCTCTAGCATTAATCACCAACTCTCTAGACATGCAAGGCTTTATGGCTAGTGGGTTGTTTTGCTGAAAAGCAACAAAGAGTATGTCCTTACTTTCAAATTTTAGCTCCAAATTCTATTCATTTAACCATTACTAGATTAGCAAACTAATTCAAGCATGAGTTGTACAATACAAATTAAACAAGTATACAAATTCCTTCTCAATTCCATCATTAAGGGACACAGAGTGAATGGTTAAGCAGTCTCAGATAACGGTGAGAGGCCGACGATCGATCGATTAATAACCTTGCAAGGTGGACCTAAACACACGGGAGAATGCATACCCCAAGAATGCCAACTAAAACCAAAAGGGGTGGGGTACACACCAACCAGGCGGTTCCCAACCGTCCTCAGTTCAGGATCAAGTCCACAGTCCCTGGTACAAGGTTATCCTGTCACGGTATCTGACCGCCCAGATCCACACATGTACCACTGGCTAGTATTTGGGGATCACTCCCGGGATTAGTGGTAGAGAGTTCCCTTGCCAGATCAAGAAAGTACTAGGCTTACCGGTCCCATTCCCGACAAATGCTTAGTACGTTCAAAAGCTTAACCACTGACATCCATTGACCGGAGTCAATCCCATGCTCTTACCACATGAGCAGATAAGTTTAACAATCTTATGATTCCAACATAAGAAACCTATAGCTCGCGAGTGACGGTCATCACTCGACTTTTACCGTGGTCCTAAGCATGGCAACTAGCGACCTGTCATGCTAGTATTAGAACATAGGAACCTAGGATCATGCATCTAAGGTTTCAATTCAACTCCTGAACATAAATGCACAAACAAAACATAAGTAGTTGCATAACTTAACAAAAATAGGTTATGCTCTGGGGCATGCCTTCACTGGCAAAGTTAGACTGGAGCTCCTTTGAACTTTGGTTCGGGTCTTGCTGCACTTCTATCACGTTCACTTCTCCCTCAGCTGGTTCCCCTTCAGACTCAAGCACCAGCTCGTAGTTTCCGTCGGGAAGTTCTATACGATATGCAGATGCATTATTATTCAAGTACTCAAATTTAAGAAATGAAATTCAGTTCTGAATTCAGAGGTAAACATGGGGTGTTTTGTTGGCCATATTCACCTTGACAAGTTTTTAATAAACTTTTCTTTACCAAGGAACAGTGGATGCGTGTGAAACTTTATTCTTATTTGATGGTGATTGTGTACATACCTAAGATAATAAATTTATTTCACTTCACCAAGCAAAGGGGTTCTGTTAGAAAGTATTCCCGGTGAAGTTTACTCATTTAATTTAAATTTCAACAAGAGGTGAGTTTAGTTTTCCTTTTATTCCACCTATTGAGCTTGATTTCATTCGAAAATCAAAACTGAAATAAAAAACAAATAAACTGACCCCAACTAGGTCCAAACATGCACACATTGTACTAACTAAGCTACTGACCAAACATGAGACAAAATAAAGCTATGAAATAAATATGATAAATGCAACAAGTTAAAGCTACTAAGAGCATGACTAAATCATAAAGCAAAATATAGACATGATCTGAGGTTGCAACTTGGCATACAACATGATAAAGACATATCTAGCTCACACTCCAAAAATTGGATTCATAAATGCAGCAGAAATTTGAATTTGAATTTAACTCAAACTATCCACAATAAATCAGAAGACTAATCTACACATGCCAAAAATTCATCTCCTATTTATGACAGCTACTACTAAGTACTAGAGAGCTACTTCAGAAACTTGGTCAGCATTTGCTTAAGAGATAAATTTAAACAATTCATACATCAAGACTAGGCTGAATTCAAAATAAAATCATAGCTGGAGATATATATAAGATTTAGGTGCCATTTTTCTACACAGAGCCAAGAATGATCATATTAACAACATATCCAAAATTCACATGCAGAGCATTTATAGTTTTCAAGTTATTTCAAATCTATTCAAACTGATCAATTCAAAATAATTCCAAATCTAGGAAGAAATTTACAAACTCCCTTTCTAGAAAAGTTGCTCCTATTCATGAGGATTACAGATCATTTGAGTTTACATTTTCCCGATGTTTCTGCGATTTATTACGGATTTTACAAGTTTAAGGATTTTGAATCTAGGGTTTAAGAATCCTTTACAGATAAGCCCCTGGAATCTTGCAAGACTGACCCTAGAAAGATTGAAATCATTGCATAAAGGTCCCCGGCAGCGGCAGGGGCTCGCCGGCAGTGAGAGGATGGTGGACTCCGGCGTGCAAGCGGCTAAGGGTGGGATTGGACTCACCCTAGTCGGTTGGCGGCGGTGGTCGAAGCAGAGGGACCTCCGGCGATAGGCGGTGGCGAGGCGGGCGGCAATGCCAGTGAGCAGTCGGCTCGGCCGGGCAAGGCGCGTGTGCGGGAAGGCTCAAGGGGTGTGAGTGGAGGCTAGGGATGCGCTTGCACTCAAGGAGGAGCAGTGGAAGGTGGAGCTTGTCGGTGAGCTCTGCCCAGCGGCGATGGCAGGCGCGGCGGACAGGCGGAGGAGCTCGGTGAGGCGCCCGGGGGCAAATACGAGGGAGGAGAGGCGAGAGAGGCATCGCGCAGGGGTATGGCCGTGCATGCACACCAGCTAGCTCGGCCGGCTGAGTCACGGCATGCGAACGCGCAACGAGTGGCCGGCGGATGGCGGCCAGACGGTGCGGCTGGCCAGCGGCGAGGCGCGCGCGGGGGCGCTTGTCCAAGTGGCTGTGGGCACGGCCACGATGGCCGACGCGTGGTCCACTTCGTGACGGCGTAGGGATAGCAGGCGGTGTGGGCACGGTGCAGACATCGACGCGGTGCCGACGGCGTGACGTCGCGCGCGGGACGCGCGCTTCAACGCTCTAGCCCCTTTTCAATTCGCTGAAGCCTACTTTGACCGGCTCAAAATCAAAATTTTTGAACTAAAGTTCAAATTCGCCAAATACAAAAATTGTAGACCAAGGATAGCTCTACAACTTTCACAAAGGCTGACCTATGAAAAACCTAACACATTTGGAGATGAACCTGCTCAAACTTTTTCTCGGCTCGGTCAAACTGTTCAGCAGAGCTTTGACTGAGTTTTTGAAGGTTTAAACATCAAAATTTGAAATGCCAGTAATTAGATGAATTGTGTTCCCGAAAAAACTAAGTAACTTTTATATTGGCCGAATTTGAAGTTCTATTGGGAAATTTTGAGATTTGACCAAAGTTCTAGGGATATGTCTAGGGCCCTATAGGGTTTGACCACTATTAATGGCTTTGACCTGGTCAACTCATGGTTAAGCTTCAATAGTGACTGAGATTAAGATTAAAAACATCAGGGATGTTACATGGTCTATGAACTATTACTGCTATGGAAGAAAGAAGGTGTACGTGTGTGGGATGAGGATAAGCAAGAGAACTTCAACCTACGAGCATTGTTGTTCATTACCATCAACGATTGGCCTGCTTTAAGTAACCTATCAGGGCACTCAAACAAGGGATATCGGGCCTGCACCCACTATTTACATAAAACAGACGGTATTCATCTGAAAAATTGTAAGAAAGTTGGGTATATGGGTCACCGTCGCTTTCTTCCTGAGAAGCATCCCTTAAGGAAGAAAGTTATGCATTGGAAAGGAAAGACTGATCATCGTACAAAGCCCCCCATTTTAAAGGAGAGGAGATATTTGAGATGGTAAAGGATCCAAGGGTAGTCTTTGGAAAGGGTGACGGTAGTGAACCTATTGCACATGATGCTAACGGGCGTGCATCAATGTGGAAGAAGAAATGTATATTTTGGGAGTTACCTTATTGGGAAATTCTTGAGGTCCGGAACACAATTGACGTGATGCAATTGATGAAGAATCTTTGTTTGAATGTGCTAGGCTTCTTCGGTTGTTACAATAACTCTAAGGATACATTGGAAGCACGACGGGACCTAAAAGATATCCATAGGAATAAAGCACCTCCGAAAGAGGTTGATGAAGAAGCAGATCTTGAAGAGGTTGAGGAGGAAGAACAAGATTACTTAGGTCTTGCTAGTTACACCCTGAGCAAGGAAGAGAAGGACATCATGTTTGATTGCCTAAACAAGATGAAGGTTCCATCTGGCTACTCGTCGAATATAAAAGGGATCATAAATATGAAAGATAAGAAGTTCACAAATCCAAAGGCCCACGACTGCCACATGTTGATGACACAGTTACTTCCAGTTGCGTTGAGGGGTGTTCTACCAGAGAAAGTACGATTAGTGCTCGTAAAGCTTTGTGCATTTCTTAATGCAATTTCACAGAAGGCAATCGATCCAAGGAACCTAGTGAAGCTACAGAATGATGTTGTGCAATGTCTTGTTAGCTTTGAGTTGGCATTTCCACCTTCATTCTTCAATATTATGACTCACCTCCTGGTGCACCTTGTGAAAGAGATTACTATTCTTGGTCCAGTATTCCTGCACAACATGTGGCCTTTTGAGAGGTTCATGTCAGTCCTCAAGAAATATGTTCTTAACCGCGCACGTCCGGAAGGAAGCATCGCCAAAGGATATGTAACTGAGGAGGTCATTGACTTTGTGTTGACTTTGTCGACTCAATTGACTCGATTGAGTTTTGTGTTGAGTTTTGTGTTGACTAGGAAAAGGCACCATTGGAAGGAAAGCATGTTTGAGTAATGATACTGATTTGTTCAATAAAGCACACCTAACTATTCTGCAAGAATCAACCTTGGTGACTTCATATATAGAGGAGAACAAGCAGATTATTTCTTCTCAAAATCCAACCAAAACCGAAGCATGGGTTATACGCCATCACTTGGTAAATTTTCCCTCATGGTTGAGTGAACAAGTTATTGCTGATTCCACGATTCACCCACAGCTCGCTTTGTTAGCTAGGGGACCTTCTAGCACAATTGTGAAATTCCAAGCTTACGATATAAATGGCTATACTTTTTACACAAGAGACCAAGATCGGAAAACCACACACCAAAATAGTGGTGTCCGTATAGACGCCATGGACAGCAACAATAACAAGAACTCCTATTATGGTGTCATGGAAGAGATATGGGAGCTTGAGTACGGGGCGCTTCACATCCCTCTGTTTCTTTGCCAATGGGTAAAACTAACTGGAGGTGGCATAAGGAAAGATCAATATGGAATGACAATAGTGGACCTGACCAAGATTGGTTTCAAAGATGAACCATTCGTCCTTGCCAAAAATGTGCATCAAATTTTCTATGTCAAGGATATGACTAGCAAACCGAAGAATACAAATCCCAAGAAGGACCACAAGAGCCAAAGCGTCACATTGTTCTTCCAGGTAAAAGAGTAATTGTGGGAGTCGAGGACAGAACAGACAAATCAGATGACTATGATCAGTTCGATGGCATGCCTCCATTCGCTGTCAAAGTTGACCCAAGCATATCGCTTGGAAATGAAGAGACACCGTACTTACGTCACGACCATGACCAAGGAACTTTCGTCATGAAAAGGAACTTCAATGTTGTACTGTAATGATTAATGTTCAAATCATTTGTGTAATGTTGTATGAGTGTATTCCTTTATGTATTTGAACTAAGACTTGTTAAAGGCTTCTAGATGCCCTGTGGGAAGTAACCAGAAAGTTTGAGATTTTTCTGGATTAGTTGAGCATTTTTTAAGTTTAATTGAATTTCCACCACTAAAAAGATATGGAATGGTGCCAATTTTTGCCACATGGTCTCTTATGTATTAGGAGACAAATATTGTTGAGTCCGATGTATAATTATTGTTTTTAAAATTTAATGAAATTAAATTAGCATTTTTATCACTAAAAATTGGGAAAAGGTAGATATAAACGGAAAAGTAGAAGTAATTATTTCAACTATTAAATTAATTTTTATACAGGAAAGTGAAGGTTGTTAATTCTTAACGCAAAATAATTTTGCATGGTTCAAATATTAAACTTACCAGTTTTAAAAAATGTTGCAAAGAGAAAGAATGAGAAAATGAGGAGGGAAAATGGGAAAAAAATCAGAATCCCACGCAAAATAGCCCTTTAGTCCCGGGTGGTGTTACCACCCGAGACAAAAGGGGGGCCTTTTGTCTCGGGTGGTAACAGCACCTGGGACTAAAGAGGGAAAGTTTCCCTTTTGGGGGCTCCCGCGAGAAATCATCCTTTAGTCCCGGGTCATGTAGCCAACCGTGACAAAAGGCCTCCCTTTTGTCACGGTTGGTTACACGACCCGGGACTAAAGGGGGGTGTATATATAAAACAGCGACCCTCCCCCTCCAACACTGTTGACACCTTTTTTGGAAAAATAGGTCAAAAAGGATAAAAAAGAGCAGCTGATGAGAAAGAAACGCTATCGGTCGATTGAGGGGAAAACAGGGTGGTCAAACAGAACTCGCCGACGGTCAAGAGGGTCTAACCCTGTCTATCGATGGACTGGCGGGTCAAAACGATCGACCGATGGTCAACCGAGAATCGGCCGATGGAAAGGAGAAGGCGGCAAATCAAGAAGATACGCCAAGGGCAAGACACCGCGGAGGCGGGTCAATCTATGATTGATAATGGGTCCAGAGTCAGTTTTAGGAGAGTTCGACTCTTCCATGAGTCTTTTTCTATTTTTAGTAGTGTTTGTTTTCTTTAGATGCAGGTAAACAGTGCTATAATCGGCTAGGAGTCGGGTTGTCCTCAGGACATAAATAGCGACCCTGCGTGGTCGGAAAAATGGTACACACCAATATCAAACAAACCGCCTCCGGGCAAACCCTTTACAATTTACAGAATCTACTTTACAGCATCTACTTTTCGGTGACTTCGCCATCGCAGTTTTTTCTTTTTCTTCAAACGCCGTCCTTCAAGTTCGTTGAGCTGCATCGATCGACCTCCGGCAAGCTTGTGAGTACCGTTTTACCGAATAACCATAGGCTTTAACCTCCAGGCGCATCGTTGAGGTTTCGTCTCGTTCTTTATTCACCTCTTACCGATGTTAGCTACACCTACAAGTTTTCATACCAATTCTTGTAGTTTTAGCTTTTATCAATTTACCCCACTCGATCTAGATCTTGTCAGCTGCAAACACTACAGCCGATTTAGACCTGTTCGAGTGCTGACGTCATGATCAGCCGATCCAGTTGATCCTTTTATCCACGCTCTCGCGCCTTGGTCGCTCTCGAGCCGGCCGATCCCGCTTTTCTGTATCGACCGATTGGCTGGTACACGTGTCACTAAAGGCCCATCGGTTCTCTAGCCGATCCCTAATATTTTTCCATTGTCAATCAACCGGTCAGATTGGCTGGCACGCCTCGCTACAGACCGGGGAGTCACGTGTGTCGCGCGTAGAGGTGACGTCCTATTTTCTCGTCAACAAACACTTAGCCACTTTTTTCGTCCCCGATCCGCCGCCATCGTCGTGTCCTCCTCCTCCTCCGTCGCTATCATCCTCCCCGACCGCCGCATCCCGTGTCGTCCCCCGTCCTCGGCCCCCTGGAATTCGCCGCCGCCGTCAGCCTCCTAGAATCCGCTGTCTACCGACCCGACCCTTCTCCGCCGACGCCGTCGGCCCCCGCCACGCTGGTCCGCCGCCGTCAGCCCCCGAAACGCGGCAGCATCCTCCCTGACCGCCGCATCCCGCGGCCTACCCCGGCCTCCAAGGCTGCTCCGCGCGTCGGCCTCCTCCCTATCCTCCTCCTCCGCGCCATCCTCCCCAGCCTCCGGGGCTCCGCTGCCGCCGCGCGCTGCCTTGCCGCCCGGCCGGCCGGCCCATCGCCTCCACCCGCGCATCAACATCGTCTGTCCCACTCCTCCGTCGCCTTGTCCTGCTGCGCTCTGCCTTCATCCTCACGGTCGTCATCCCCAACGTCGGTAGGGGCGCGGCTTTCCCCCCGGCCGCCGGCCTACACCGGCCTGCCCCAAATTTTGGGGGTTTTGGGACTTGCTGATGCAAACAAATGAATTGTTTGCGTCAGCAAATTTTTTAATTTGAATTGAAGATTTAAATTTAAGTATAAAATTGTACTAAATATGTGTATAATAATTCTAATTAAATATGTCTCACCCCAGCATCGCCGACCGCTGTCTCTCCCCGGCTCCCCACTACCTCCCTCGACGCACCCAGGATCCCACCGCCGTCTCGCCCCGGCTCCTCGCCGACTCTGGTAGGCGCCACTACCGATAAAATCGTGTTTATTTTAGAAATTGATAGAAATTAATATGAATTATAGTAGAAAATTAGTGGCCTTATTCTTGTTTATTCTAGAAATAGATAGAAATTATTGTATATTCTCATAAATTCGTGTCAATTCATAGAAAATTAGTGTTTATTCTTTTTGATTCTAGAAATAGATAGAAATTATTGTATATTCTCATAAATTCATGTCGATTCATAGAAATTAGTGTTGATTCTTGTTTATTCTAGAAATAGATAGAAATTATTGTATATTCTCATAAATTCGTGTTGATTCATAGAAAATTACTGTTTATTCTAGAAATAGATAGAAATTATTATATATTCTCATAAATTCGTGTCGATTCATAGAAAATTACTGTTTATTCTAGATGGATAACAGTGACAACGATGAAAGGATTATGGAGGACATTATTCCTCGTGGTGCAAATACCATTGCAACCTACACGGACGAGGAGTGTAGCCAGGCAGACAGGTTCCTCAACATAAATATGATCGGTGAAGGAGGCGTTGCCGCCGAGGACTTTGAAAATAACGAGGACGACATAGCCACTGACTCAGAAAATAATGAGGACCTTGAGGATGCTAACTTAGAAGGTTCCAACGAGGTATACATATCATGCATTAAGTTCATTAGTATTAATTCGATAACCCCATTTCTTACATAATAAATAATGAATATGGTACTTGTAGGCTTTTGGATCGACGACGAAAAAGGCTAAGAGAGGTCGTACACAACTAATCGTCGGCGATGTGATGTATCGTATCATGGAGGTGTCAGAGCTTGGCCAGCCTTGTGCTCCAAGAAAAAATCAAAGACAAGTTCGTGTCTCAATGCGGGACCATTGTAAGGGACAACGTGCCCATCAAGTATAGAGAATGGAAGGGAAAATCAAGTAATCCATACGTGGTTTCGGACTCAGTAAAAGACCAGCTATGGAATGATGTGCTAAAACACTTCACACTTCCTGAAGGCGTCGACGCAAACCTTGTTATGGGTTGGACTCTAGCGAAGATGGCAACTCAATTTCAGAATTTCAAGAAGAAGTTGACTAGAGATTTTATCAAGAACAACCGAACTCCAAATTGGGATGAATATCCGAAGATAAAAGATCACTGGAAGTCCTTTGTTGGATACAAGAAAACTGAAATTTTTGCCAAAAAAAGTGCACAAGGGAAGAAAAGTGCCAGTAAGAAAGGGGAGTACAACCATCATCTTGGTCGAGGTGGTTACGCGGAAACAATTCCCAAGTGGCGGAAGATGGAACAAGGCCTTATCGCCAAAGGTATCATATCAGCGGTCTTTCACTGGCCCGATCGATCGAAGAATTGGTATTATGCGCATGGAGGCAGATTGAACCCAGATGATGGTACCCTTGAATTCCCACCGATGTTACGAGAGAAGGCACTTGAGATAATGAAAAAAAATAGAAGATGTCAGAGCTGGTAGATTGAAGGTTGACAAAGAAATGGATGAGCTCACTATGGCGCTTGAGAATCCAGAACACCCAGGACGTTGCAGGGGCTACGGGGTGGTGCCGTGGAAGTATGCTTTCAAGGGAAACCTCGACAGCTATAAAGTCACAAAAGAAGAAGAGAGCGCGAAGAGGAGCATTGGCATCAAATGATGGAGCAAAGACTTAAACAACAAGAAGAAAAGATGCAGGCAGAGATTGAACGGTGAGTGGCCGTAATGATATCTCAGATAGCCCAATCTGGAGCACTACCCGAAGTACTGATGGATCCCGTCATTAGCCCTTCCGCTCACAAAAGCAGTTGTGCTTCTACCGAGGTTGCAGCAGGTGCTTGCATAGAGGTCGCACCAGGTGCTTGCATAGAGGGCCCTGAAGAGCCAAGGGCAATCGAAGGAGTTCCAGTGGATGACAACAAACAATACCCTATGGATTTTCTCTGTCGGTGCACCCCATGTGAGCTGCACAAGCCATTCGGCAACATCACAATGCAGGTATATATAAATATAATTATTACATGCAATTAGATCAACTTTTGATGCATCACTTAGAAAATGTAATAAATTCCTTATTTCTCTACATATATAGGTGGCGTACGGAAGTGCTTTTGCGCATTTTCCTGGACAGACTAGCCACGACATGCTGATTCCACCCGGCTACACCTCAGTTGCTGTCGAGGAGATTTGTCAGCCACAATTTGAAGATCTAGAGCTAGACATCCCAGGAGGTGTCGGGGAAAGGGCACTCAAGGATGTGGTTCACAGTATCATATTGTGGCCCAAATGTTACATTATAATCCCCAGACAGAGGGATTAATCCCTCCTACAGATCCCCCACAGTCGCGACCATCGTCATCTCCGAGGCCGTCCTCATGACCTTCAATATCACCTCGCTCACCGTCTACACAAGAACCATTATTCAATTCCGGAGGTGCGACTCCAGCCACGATAATGACATCAATCCCGAATCACCTCCAAAAAAGCAGAAAAACTCAATGGCGGCAAAGCAAGCGCCATCAAAAGCAGAAAAAACCACCAAAGCACCGCAGAAAAAACCGCCCAGCCACCAAAGCACATCAGAAAAAACTGCGAAAGCACCGCAGAAAAAACCACCTAGCCACGAAAGCACAACCGAAAAAACTATCGTAGCACAGTCTTCCAACCCAGTACAACCACCAAAGCAGAAAAAAAACACCAAGCCACGTGAGCACAATCGAAAAACCCCCCGGAGCACAGTCTTCCAACCCAGTGCAACCACCAAAGCAGAAAAACCACCAACGATAAAGAAAATGGTTGAGCCCATCAGCAAAAGGAAGCTAGCATGGGAGACGACAGAAGAAGAAGGAAAAACGACGATCGGTGCCCAACATGTGCATGAATTTTTCAACAATCTGAATACAAAACAGCAACGGAGGGAGCCCAAGAAGACCAAAAAAGTAGATCCGGGCAAACTTGGGTTTTTCAAACTAATGAGTGAAAACAGTAAGAAAATGATGCCCATAATGGCGTCGACGTTGTCTAAAGAAGATACTCGTGCAAAGAAGCTGGAGCAGAAAACAGATGCGTCGATGAGCAAACAAACTTACGTTGCCTCCGGCCTCAATGCACATGAACGAGCTCTAGAAGAAATGACTACACAACAAGTAGTGCAGGTCCTTGATTTCATGGAACAATCAGGGATGCCTATAAGTGTTGCACTCGGCCATGAAGAACCACCCCGAGATCTAAGTTTTGAGTATAGATGGCCCTTTCAGCTAGGAAAATCTCTTATCCGGACAGAACTGGTACTTAAGCTCTCACCTAAGATGTACAAATTTCATGAGTGGTACATGCGGCAATCAGCGAAAGGCGTAGATATCATAGGTATACTTGCTAGACCGGAAGATTTTGCCAGTGAAGGCAACAAGGTGGTCTGGCTGGACTTCAAAGATATTTATGAAGTTTACCATCTAGATGCCCTGAATACCGATCTTATCGTCGCTTGGTGTCTGTAAGTGGGATATTTTTTATGTTTATTAATAAATTTATTATGTATGTGGAGCTACTAATTAACTTTGTATTTCATTTTTTGTAGCCTGCAAAAACAAGAGATGCAAAAAAAGAATATTGCCAACAGAATTGGTTTCATGGACCCATCAAAAGTCAACGAGTTTGAGGTCAAGCATCAACCAAACACAACAATCGCGACAATCTATAGGACCTTGTCTAAGTTTCATGACAAGGATCTCATACTACTACCTTACAGCTGCAAGTATGTGCGATTGCCATCTAATTGTCCTAGCTAATTCTATTTAGTTCTAATTTGTATGAGTATTATGACCATGTATATATAAAGTTTCCACTGGATTCTTATGACAATTCAAGTCGACAATAGCAGCGTCATGGTGTGGGATTCATTGAGAAAAAACCCCGCAGGTTACCAAGACCTTCAAAATCTATTTCAACAGTAATAATTCTATCTAAGACGTTCTTTTTAATGCAATATATATATATATATATTATATTGCTTTTACTAACACACTATCTTTCATTCATTTTCCTCAGAGCTTGGGAAAAATTCATTGCAGAGAAAGAAGGTCAATTTAACCCAACAATTACATTCTATATTGATTATCCAGTACCTAATCCAAATAACAACTTCAGATTGAGAAAATTTAAATTTTATCACACTTATATTTCATAACATTTTCTCCTATCCACTTTAGTGTTTGAGACAAGAACAAGGAAATAATTTATGTAGATACTATGTCTGTGAGCACATACGATGTTTGGCAAGTGCAAACTCCAGAAATTATAATGTAAGTTAATTAAATAAACCTATTAACAATACATCATTTCCTAACCGCTTCTATATTTAATTGTTGGGTGTAATATATTAACATATTTGCACATTACAAATGGATATGGTTAAGGACGAGGTCATTCAGAAGGATCGTCTTTTGGCGATTCAAGAAAGTCCCTTGGGATTCCTCTTAGAGTAGGTGGTTAATCCAGCAGGAAAACATCATTTTTATGGATCTAAAAAATCCAGTAGAGACTAGAAATTTGAAGTGAACGATATTTTGATGTATAAATACTATCTATTTTGATGTGCATATTTCTAAGTTTATATATGTAGATATATAAGTTTATATATAAGTCTAAGTGCGTATATGGTATATATATATAGACAGGTATACATAGATGTTAAGTGGAAATACGTATACGTACATATACGGGTAAGACAACAATTAGAATTTACGCTCAAATCGAAAACAACAAAAAAATATAGACGAGACCCTTTAGTCACGGTTGGTATTACCAACCGAGACTAAAGGGGGGTGGGTGCAGGCGCTGGCGTGCCCCCCCCTTAGTCTCGGTTCGTAATACGAATCGGGACTAAAGGACCCCTTTAGTCCAGGTTGGTTCACCCGGGACTAAAGAGGGGGGCCTTTAGTCTCTCATCATTAGTCCGGTTGGACTTGAGAGACCTATACCCTTTACCAACCGGGACTAAAGCCCCTCAACCTACCAGTGGCGGGCAATCTCCCTGCAGGCGCACGTGGTTGGGGCCATGGGGCCTCCTTCCCGCCGCAGCCATGGGGTCGAGGCCAAGCGAGGACGCGCCGCGACCGGATCCGATGGAGATTACCTTATCTTATATTTATTCATGTTATTTTGCAAGGAGAACCGGAACCTGTTGTTGAGGTGTACATACACAGGAATGCATTGGACCAAAGTGTTTTTAGTCTTAACAAGGTATGTATACAATGTTGAGGGATTATGTCAAACTTATTTAATATGTTATGCAGATTATTAATGACTTGAAATGGCTCATTAATACCTCCAATGTGCACTCCAATTTTGGATACCAAGACGTATTCCTGTCAATGATCCAAGGAATGTATTCCTGTCAATGACCCAAAACAGACATTGCATCTGTAAGATAGAATTGATACTCAACTCTATTTATTTATTTTATTATCCATTTGTGGTGAGTATGTTAATCCACTTGGCTATGATGAAGAATGAATGTGATAATTTAATAGGGGGTAAGCACATCTGCATTTTAAACTCTTGACTTTCTTTTCAAACTCGAAGATGCTTGATCCTATTAATAAAGTAGCACTTTTTGCAAGTACGCTGCTTCATTTTAAATAAGGGCATGTTTGGCAGAGCTCCATCGCTAAAAAAATAGCTCCAGAGCTGCAGATCCACGCAGCTCCACTGTTGAGTAGCTCCACCGTGGATCTGAAATCACCGATGGAGCTCCTTCACGTTCGGCGGCTGGTGGAGATCGATTCTTCTTCTTCATCCTTCGTGTTTAGCGATGGGACTACCGGTGGAGCTCGATTCGGGTGCCCGGATCGGAGGTGGAAGAGGAGGAGGCCATGGCGGGTGGGCGGCCTCGCCGTTGGGACGGCAGGCACACGGCCTCGCTGCCAGGTCGGTGGGCACACGGCATCACCATCAGACGGGTTGGCACGTGATGCTACAGGAATGGGGAGAAACAGAAAGAAACAATGGTAATGCTGGTATTAAGACGTCCGACTCCAACAAGTCTCTCCGGACAGACGCATGGTGAAACTTCATCCACATCTTCGTGTAGCTTTTATCTGAACCGCCACCCACCGCTTCTTCCACTGGTCCCACTAAGCACCAAAATATCTCTTCCTGCTACAATACGACCGGGCGCCGCTGTGCTTGGAACAAAGAGGTCGAGCTCTACTGCTCCACCGTGCTCGAGATCCAGGGCATGACCGGGCACTGATGCTCTGCCGCGCTCGAGATCCAGGGCATGGCCGGATGTCGGCGCTGCTGTACTGCTCGACCCACGTTCGCTCCAGGCACGGTCGAATGCCGGGCGCCGATGTGCTGCTCAGCCCACGCTCGGGTGCGGCTTGATGATGAGCGCCGCTCCCCTGTGGCCAGGCGCGCGGGCATGTGGGTGGCCCGAGGAGCGCTGCGCCGCCCCTCCCCGGCCTCCAGTGAGCACCGCCCCTCCCCGGTAGCGCGCTTCGATGAGCGCGCTCCTCCCCAGTCGCGCTGCCGGTGCGCACGCCCACCCCCCAGTCTCCGGTGAGTGTTCCCCTTCCTAGCTGCGACTTCGGCGAGTGTTGCCCCCTCCTCGGTCGTCGGGGCACGGTCGGGAGCACGCTGTCGCTCCCCCCGCGGCCAGGGGCGCGTGAGGAGAGGGCGGGAGAGATCCTCGTAGACTTAGCATCTTTCTCCCCACCCATGCAACATCTCTTTTTTCTGGTTTTATTTGCATGTTGCAAGATTAGGGTTCCAGTGTTCCGGATGTTTCATGAGAGTGTTTCAAATGTTTTGTATGGATGTTGCAAAGAGAATCATGATGTTGCGAATGTTTCACACGTGTGTTGCAGGTGTTTTATTTGAATGTTGCATTTTCAACAAGTCATTTGAATGTTCCAGCCAACATGAAGTAGATGTTGCGCCGGTTTTTTTCCCCATTCCTCGACAGTTCATTATCAACAATTTTTTGATGTTGCAAACATTGATTTTTGATGTTGCAGAAGTTGAGTTTCGTTGTTGCCGACATGTGATGTTGGTGTTGTGTTGAGGAGGAGGAGGGGAGGAGGGCTCCTAATCAGTGGTGGAACCAGGATTAAAATGTACCTATGGCGAAGGTAGTACTACTAGGTATAGATATAGAGGGTGTTTGGAGAATTGGTCAAAAATTAGTTTGAGAGCTCCACTGTAAATATTTCATTAGCACCTTTTGGGAGGATAATTTTGAAGAGTGGGTTAGTTGCAAATAGTTCTGAAATAGCCTACTTGTTTGGTTACTTTTGAGCTATTTAGGCTAAAAAGGAGAGAGCTAAAAAATAGCCATGGGTTCAAACACCTTCGTAGTCATCAAATATGCATAAATATACTAGATGAATCATAAATCATAATTGTATGAAAAGTTTAAACATCGACACCATGACACATCGCTAAAGCACAAAGACCTAGAGGCCAAGCGATGCAATGCTGCATATAGTTCTCAACGTTGTTTCCTCAGACTCTCAGCTGTCAGCTCCCAGCAATGACATTGCGCAGGGGGACAGGAGACTGCGGCAGCAAGCAACCCATCAACACAGGGGACAGAGGACTACAACATCAAAGAAACCCAGTAGGGGCTCATCGGCGGTCAGGTGTGGCAGCTATCAGATGTTTAGATCTACACAGCCCACAGGGGGTTTAACCCCGGTGGTTTATTTGTTCGGCAGGGTGGAATCTAGGCCTAAGAACTCGAAGGTTGCGCACAAGCACACGGAACACAGAGAACACGGCGAGTTTATACTGGTTCAGGCCTCCGCAGAGTAAAACCCTACGTCTAGTTGTCGGTGTAGATTGCTTGAGGATTGCGTGATTGTACAAGGGGTTGCCTTGCCCGCCTTATATTGGCTAGCGGACAAGGTCGGCACCCAGACTCCTGGTCGGTTACGACCAGGAGACCTAAGTCTAGTTGATTACAACCATTACCATATACGTCGGACTGCTTGTCGGAATCCACCACTTGTCTTGTCTTGCAAGTCTTGAAGTCGTTCTGGATAAGGTCGTCTGAGAATCTTCTGGAAGGTCTTCAGGAGGTCGTGTGGGCCACCAACTAGGTCGGTTGGGCCCACTGTCAGGTCGGCGGGTCTTCTGGTAGGCCGGACCCACTTGTTGGGGACGACTATGAGCCTGGTCGGTAGGGACCCAGGGGTACCCATGTCTCACAAGCCCCCGAGCGATGTGTAGGCGCAGCAACCTCGAGAGGGTCATGACGAAGTCTTGAAGCTATCGACAGGTCGAATAGCGTGCACGTCGGTCCAAAAGAAAAAAAGTAGGAAATTAACTTAGCAGCCTGTTGACACCATTTTTTGGCAAAACAGGTCAAAAGGGGATAAGAAGGAGCGGCCGATGAGAAAGCAAGGCAATAGGCCAATTGAAGAGAAAAAGAAGGGTGGTCAAACAGGACTCGCCGATGGTCAGAAGAGTCCAACTCTATCGATGGGCTGGCGGGTCAAACGGATCGGCCGATGGTCAACTAGAGAATCAGCTGATGGAAGGAAAGAAGGCGATAATCAAGGAGATACGCCAAAGGCGAAGAACGGCGGAGGCGGGTCAATCCACGATTGGCAACAGGTCAGAGTCAGTTTTAGGGGAATCTGACTACTGCGTGAGTCTTTTCTATTTTTAGTAGTGTTTGTTTTCTTTACATGCAAGTAAACAATGCCGTAATTGGCTAGGAGTCGGGTTGTCCTCAGGACATAAATAGCGACCCTGCATGGTCAGGAAAAAGTGTACACACCAATATCAAACAAACCGCCTCCGGGCAAACCCTTTACAATTTACAGCATCTACTTTTCGGCGACTTCGCCATTGTGTTTTTTCTCTTTTCTACAACGTCGTCCTTCAAGTTCGTCGGGCTGCATCGATCGATCTCCGGCAAGCTTGTGAGTACCGTTTTACCGAATAACCCTAGGCTTTAACCTTCGGGCGCATCGCTAAGGTTTCGTCTAGTTCTTTATTCACCCCTTACCGATATTTGCTAGATCTGCAAGTTTTCGTACCAATTCTTGTGGTTTTCAGCTATTATCACCAATTTATCCAACTCGATCTAGATCACGTCGGCTTCTAACACTGCAGCCGATTCTGACCTACTCGAGTTGCTAACGTCACGATCGGCCGATTTCAACCGATCTCTTATCCACACCCTCGCGCCTCGGTCGCTCTCGAGCCGGCCGATCCCGCTTTACTCGTATCGGCCGATTGGCTGGTACACGTGTCGCTAAAAGGCCATCGGTTCTCTAGTCGATCCCTAATCTTTTCCATTGTCAATCAGTAGGTCAGATTGGCTGGCACACCTCGCTACAGACCGGGGAGTCAAGTGTGTCGCACGCGGAGGTGACGACCTATTTTTGTGTCAACACACTTTTGGCACGCCTAGTGGGACACGAAAAAGTCAACAATGTAAAACAATTTGAAGAATAATAATGAAGTTGATCAGGGCAACATTCATACAGTCTCCAAAGATCAGTTGAAGGATGCTGACAAAGCCGAGTTCGAAGCTCACATGAAGCGATTTGAAGAACTATGCTTGGATTCGTATGGTCAGACTAAAAGTGGGGTTTACAAGAAGAATCCTCTTCCAATGCCTCAGTAGATCACCTTCTCATCTGATCCTTAAGGACTTCAAGATATGATGAACAAAGCTATGCATCAGACGATGATCGATCAGTCTAAAGTCCTTGCCAATACTATTCACAACTGACTGACTGAGACGCTCAAGAAGGGAGCAGAAGGGGGATACGTGGGACCTGCATAATTCCAACCAAATCGAACTCCTCCAGTGTTCCCTAAAGACCAATCGGCTTCCCTGCCGATTGATGATCCCACAATAGGGGTTACATCATCTCCACAGATCAATGCAACCGATCCTGGTCCTTCATCGGCTACCTAGCCGATTCAGAATTAGAATATTGGAAATATGTCTAAAAGCCCTACTGTTACAGTGCTAATTATTTCAACATACTCAGCACGACCCAACCAGCACCAGCAGTATCCTACGAAGAAAGATCAAGATGGAAGATTTGAAGAGTGGAGCCTCCCTCATGATCACTTTGAAGCCAATATCTCAAGCTTCTTCAAATCCCATCCTGAAGAGATTCCAGAAGTGAAGTACCCAGATTCTTATCAAGCTATATTTGGGGGTACTCCAGGGATTGTGCATATGACCAAAGAAGGAGTGGAGTTTGTTTACTTCAATCATGGGAACAAGAATTTTGAAAGAGTAAAGATCAGTCTAGCTCATGATCATATGGTCATACCATTGGAAAGAAAAGCTCCTGTTCCACCTCAGAGAATGGTTCCTCAACCAACTTTGGGGATGCCTATACAAACTACTCCACTACAACAGCCACTATCAACGCAGCCTGTCTTGACCCCGGCTAATATAGTTGCTCACACGAGATCGTCGCCTTAGCAGCCGATCGACCAGGGAACGACAAGACAGCCAACAACACCACAACAATAGGTGGATCCTACACAAGCAGTGCAGATGCTCTTAAATCAATTGGCTGTCTCGGGCCAGTTGAACTTGCATCAGCCAGTTCCATCGGCAGGTCAGCCGATCGGACAGATTCTTCCCGTAACAAGTCAATCAAATGCACAAAGTTCTTCTGGAGCAGGGACGTCAACGGCACCGAATCCACAGCCAAAAACCTCAGAAGATCAACCTCCAGAGACTCCATCAGCTGAGATGCAAGCGATTGTACAGATATCTGCTGAAATGAAGTCTCATATGAAGCAAGAATTGATTGACCATTTTTCAGAGATGCTGCACAAGCAATATGGGATGAAACCCAAGCAGCAATCTTGCATGTACAGAACACGATATCCATCTAGCTACGATCAGATACCTTTCCCTCCAAGATTCAAAGTGCCAGACTTCACCAAGTTCTCCGGAAAAGATGATACATCCACAATGGAACATATTACTCGATTCATCAAACAATGTGGATAAGCAAGGAATGTTGATGCACTCAGGATACGGTTATTCTCTTCATCTCTCTCAGGACCAGCCTTTTCGTGGTTCACTTTGCTTCCAGCCAACTCCATTATCAAACGGTCTGATATGGAACAACAGTTCCATAATTATTTCTTCTCTGGTATTCATGAGATGAAGATTACTGATCTGACCAGACTCAAACAAAGGAACGATGAAACTGTTGCTGGATTCATTCAGAGGTTCAGGGAGGTCAGAAATAAATACTATAGTCTGAATCTGGGAGACAAGCAATTGGCTGAATTGGCATTTCCAAGGGCTCTTTCCAACCTTGAGAGAGAAGTACGCATCACATGACTTTGAGAGTCTCAGCCAGTTGGTCAGTCGAATGAGTCAAGAGACTGCAAGATCTTACGAGCCTAGAAAGAACTTCCAAAAGAAAGTGTCTTATGTGGATTACTCTGACTCAGAAGATGAAGATAACATGATAGGGCTCGCAGAATGGGTCAAAGGCAAGAAGACAGTATCTTGCCCCTTTGGCAAGAAGGAACCAGAAAAATTCGGCTTTGACATAACTAAGGCTGATAAGATATTTGATCTATTACTTCAGCAAGGGCAGATCAAACTCTCCCAGTTCCATACCATACCATCTGCAGAAGAGCTCAAAAGGATGAAGTATTGCAAGTGGCATAATGCAACATCTCACAACACTAATGACTGCAAGATCTTCAGACAATAGATTCAATCAGCTATTGAGCAAGGAAAACTCAAGTTTGAAACCCCTACCAAAGCTGAAAAGCCGATGAAGATTGATCAGCACCCCTTCCCAACTAATACAGTTGAGGTGTCTAGTAAAGACACGTCATGTGTTAAGCTGCTGACGTTGAAATCAGCTCAAAATAAAGGAGCTGTTGATCCCAAAGTACAAGCAACCGCTGCTGATGTTAAAGGAAAAGGGTTGCTACTTGAGGAAGAAGACCTAAAGCCACGCCGGCCTGTCACATCCCAAATGCTAATCAAGAAGTTTCAGCGACGACAAGAGAAAGCAAGAGGAAGAGAGGAGTGGGCGCGGCGCAACGAAGGGCATTAGAGATGTTCGTTCTTCAAGTACTGCTAGGAAGAAGGAATCAAGCTGCCGACGGCAGAAAATTGTCCAGAATGCAACAGAGCTTATAACAATAGCAGCTCATCTAAGAGGGTTTGCTTCGACGACAGAAGGCATGCAGCTGGGGATCACCGTGAATTCAGCAATCAATGGGTGTCAGTTCATGATCGGCTGGGGGGCAAAGCCAGCATCCATGGGGGGCAAGGCCAGTGTTCATGATCGGCTGGGAGGCCGAGTCAATGAAAAGTCAAACAATCGGCTGGAAGAGATGGCCGATTCTCTGGTCCCTGATGAAGATATCATGTGTGAGCTCCTGAACGTCGACGCACTCTACAATTGGATGGGGAGTCAAGCCAATCATACAAGAAGCCTAATCCACAATGGTGTCCAGATGGCTTGACCAAGTCCCAGAAAAGGAGAGTCCAGTGCCTACGCCAGCTAGAACAGCAAGAAGAAGAAGAAATATGTGTGTTGGACAAGAAGAAAGTTCGGTCTAAAGTATGACGTCCAAAGCCTAGGGCCGATGATAGGAAGGATGATAAACCACAAGCTGATATAAACATGGTTGTCCTCCTACCAAAAGAATTCATGGTCCCAGTTGATTCGGATGTGTCCGATGAAGAACTTGGGATGGCTCAGTTAACACTTGAACCTACACAAGCCATCTTTGAGAAACCAGATGATGAAAAGAGACAACATTTGAAGGCATTGTTTCTCAAAGGTTTTGTTAATGGCAAACCAGTCACTAGGATGCTAGTAGATGGAGGAGCAGCAGTCAACTTGATGCCATACACCATGCTGCGCAAGATTGAGAAGTCTGATGAAGATTTAACCCAAACTGACATGATGCTGGTGGACTTCGAAGGCAACGTCTCTCCGGCTCAAGGTGCAATCTGCGTGGAACTCACCATCGGCAGTAAGACACTTCCAACCGCTTTCTTTGTCATTAAAGGGAGGGGATCTTATAATTTGCTGCTGGGTCAGGATTGGATACATGCCAATTGTTGCATACCATCTACAATGCATCATCCAATGGATCGGAGATTCAGTGGAGATGGTCAAGGGGAGAAACCTCCTTGACGGTAGCAGCTACAGAAGCACAAGGATGGACTTATGATCGAATGTGTTGCATATCTGGAAAAGCATGGGATACCAAGTATCTCAAAGTGTCCGATTTCGGACTAAAGCCGGTTCAAGCAGTCGGCTTTGATGACGAGATTTAATGGATCAGTTCATTGAAGATGAAGGGAAGCTTGGGCACGGGTTTACATCGGCTGACGAATTGGAAAAGATAGATCTTGGAGATGGAAGCAAACCAAGGCCGACGTACATAAGTGCCAAGCTAGATGCAGAATACAAGAAAGAGCTGATTGCATTATTAAAAGAGTTCAAAGATTGTTTCACCTGGGAATATTATGAGATGGCTGGTTTAGACCGATCTATTGTTGAACATCGATTACCTATCAAACCTGGGTTTCGACCGTTCCAGCAACATCCCAGGCAATGTAATCCAAAGATTTATCCTGATATAAAAGCCGAGATAACAAAGTTACTCAAAGCTATTTTTATTCGGCAATGTCGATATGCCGAGTGGATCTCCAACACAGTCCCTGTCTACAAGAAGAACAACAAACTACACGTGTGCATTGATTTTAGGGACTTGAACAAAGCAACGCAGATGGATGGATATCCGATGCCAATAGCTGATGCGTTGGTCAACGCCGCTGCAGGACACAAAGTCATCAGCTTTATGGACGGTAATGCTGGATACAACCAAATATTCATTGCTATGGAAGATATTGCGAAAACTGCTTTCGGGTGCCCCGACCATGTTGGTTTATACGAGTGGATCGTCATGACCTTTGGACTAAAGAATGCCGATGCCACATATCAGAGGGCCATGAACTATATATTCCATAAACTCATTGGCAAGATTGTGGAGATCTACATTGATGATGTGGTTGTCAAGTCAAAGAGCTACAAGGAGCATCTGGCCGACCTACGAAAAACATTGGAGTGCACATGAAAGCATGGTTTAAAGATGAATCCCAACAAATGTGCTTTCGGTGTGTCAGCTGGTCAATTCCTGGGTTTCTTGATACATGAAAGAGGAATCAAAGTTGGTCAGAAGTCAATCAGCGCAATTGATAAAATAGAGGCACCATCAAACAAGAAGGAGCTTCAGTCATTGATCGGCAAGATCAATTTTATCAGAAGATTTATATCTAACCTGTCGGAAAGGATTCAGCCGTTTACATCTCTATTGAAGCTCAAGGCCGATCAGAAATTTGTATGGCGAGAAGAACAACAGAAGGCTTTAGACAACATCAAGCAGTACTTGAAGTCTCCTCCTATCCTAATGCCCCCTCAAGATAAAAAGCCGTTCAAATTGTATTTATCGGCTAATGAGCAAGCTATTGGATCGGCCCTTGTACAAGAGTTCGAAGGAAAAGAGCGAGTCATATACTTCGTAAGCAGAAGGCTCTTGGATGCAGAAATAGGATATTCAGTGGTGGAAAGATTGTGCTTGTGCTTATATTTCTCATGCACAAAATTGAGGCCTTATTTATTAACTGCTGGATGCGTTGTGGTCTGTAAAGATGACGTGGTCAAGTATATGCTGTCATTACGAATCTTGAAGGGCAGGATCAGGAAGTGGATCTTAGCTTTGTCAGAATTTGACTTGACCTATCAATCGGCCAAAGCGATCAAAATGGCCGATTTGGTAACTCAGCATTGTGGGCCCGAAGTTGCAGTTGTAGAACCCGTCCCATGGACCATGTACTTTGATGGATCATCCTGTGGGGTAGGAGCTGGGATTGGAATTGTCCTTATTTCACCTCAAGGAGCAAATTATGAGTTTTTCCATCCCAATTGAGAAGACTTCAAAAAACAATCAGGCTGAATATCAGGCAGTATTAAAAGGGATAAAACTGTTACAAGAAATTAATGCTGAAGCTATCGAGATATTTGGAGATTCTCAACTCGTGATAAAACAGTTGGCAGGTGAATATGAGTGCAAAGATCACATATTGAGGGTCTATCGTGAAGAGTGCGTTCAGCTAATTAGAGAGTTCAAGATAGTAAAACTCAAACATATCCCTAAGTGTCACAACAGTGAAGCCAATCAGGCTCAAGGGTCGTCAGGCTATCGGCCGATTCTAACTGTGGAAATACCAGCTGAGGATTGGAGGAAGGAAATAATGGATTACCTAAAAAACCCATCAAAGAAGGTTGACAAACAATTGAGGTACAAAGCCATTAAATACGTTTTATTGGAAGATGAATTATACTACCGAACCATCGACGGGGTATTACTCAAATGCCTTGGTGAAGAGGAGGCTAAAACCTTAATGGGAGAAATTTATGAGGGAGTCTGTGGAGCCCATCAATCGGCATTCAAAATGAAGTGGATGATCAAAAGTAACAACTATTATTGGCCAATGATACAGGAAGATTGCTTCAAATACTACAAAGGGTGCCAGGAGTGTCAAAAGTTTGGAAGCATTCAAAGAGTCCCAGCATCGGCAATGAACCCAATAATCAAGCCATGGCCGTTCAGGGGTTGGGCAATTGATCTGATCGGACAAATATACCCACCATCAAGCAAAGGTCATAAATTTGTACTGGTGGCTACAGATTACTTCACAAAGTGGGTTGAAGCCATCCCAATCAAGACTGTGACATCAGGCAATATGATTGATTTTGTTAAAGAACATATTGTCTACCGGTTTGGTATACCTTAGACCATCACGACCGATCAAGGGAGTCAATTCACTTCAGGGGAATTTGAGGAATACGCAAACTCTCTGGGGATCAAGCTGTTGAACTTGTCTCCATACTATGCACAAGCAAACGGATAGGCAGAAGCAGCAAACAAAGGCATCATCAAGTTGATCAAGCGTAAGATCGATGAAAATCCCAGACAGTGGCATACAATCCTTAATGAGGCACAATGGGCGTACAGGATGGCATGCCATGGAGCAACCAAAGTGTCACCATATCAACTGGTGTATGGTCATGATGTCGTATTACCCTGGGAATTAAAGACCGGATCCAGAAGGACTTCTTTAAAAGATCAGTTATCAGCCGACGATTATTCGGCCATGATGAAAGAAGAACTGGAAGACCTTACTGGTAATCGGCTGAGAGCTTTGGAGAATATTGAAAAGAATAAAAAGAGAATAGTCAGATGATATGATAAGAATGTCAAAGTTAAAGAGTTTGCCGAAGGAGATATGGTTTGGAAACTTATATTACCAATCGGCACTAGAGACCCAAAGTACGGGAAGTGGTCGCCAACTTGGGAAGGACCATATCGTATCAGCCAATGTGTGCCAGGCAATGAATATATCTTAGAAACGTTGGAAGGAGAAAAGTTTGCCATAGCACTAAATGGAAAATATTTGAAGAAATACTATCCAAGCATAGGGGTAGACGCTTAGTCAAATCAGAGCCTAAAACGGCCGATTAAAGACTCAAGTGACAGCCGATTGCAAAACATGTTCGGTTCCAGATCATGGCCGATGTACAAATCGCCCTCAGAACAAAAAATATATATATATTTCTCTCATCTTCGATTACAATGGTGATGTTACAGTATAGATTTGAAGAATACATTGAGAAGACAAGTTGAGATGAATCACAACAGGTCGGTTACATTCATCATCACTAGACGGGTGACGGGGCGAAGAAAGAGAAAAACAAAAAAGGAAGCGTAAATTTGATGAAGATGAATCACCAGATTCGGTGACTCTCCCCGTCAGGATTGTTGGAAAAGAAGACATAGGGTTGTTCTTCTTTCCAAAACACCCAAGGACGACCTCCGCCCTCCTCAATCAGCTGATGCACCCAAGACGCATCACAAGGGTTCTTCTAGCTATTGGACCTCCTGGCTTCACAAAAGGAGACTAGAGAGGGAAGTGTGCCCTATACTATATCACAAGAATTCTTCTAGCCATCGTAAGTCAGAGAGGAAGAAAGGAACCAAAGAGTAAGAGCCTAAAGCTCGCTGGATCTATATCTCGGGCCATAGACGAAGGAGAGATGTGTTCTCCATGGAAGACGAGGGTAGTTATTTATAGCCAGGGCGCCAGGAGAGATAAAGATGACGGAACCAGAAAAGACGGAAGCCAAAGATGCTAGATCCGGCAAAAGAGGAAACAGATGACCCCGTGAAAGGTTCAGTTTCCAAAGGATGACCGATTCAGCGAGATAACTCCCAAAAATAGGGTTAACACGCGTACATCGTGAACGGCGGGGAAATTTCTCTAACACGTCCACAAACTGCAGAGCATGGTTCACAGAAATCGTCTGCTCAGCGTCACAGACAGAGTCGACAAGATCACTAGCAGCACCCAGGAGAAATGCCATTTCAAGCGGGAATTTGTCAATGACCAGTGGCAATCGTTAACCCCTAAAGACTTTTCCAGGAAAAGATGCCTCTCATGCCTAAAAGCTAAAGGAGCCAATGCCTACATCAGAAAGATCCAAAAGCCTGAAGAAACCATGGAAGAATGCCTGGATAAAAGGGTGAGTCTTATAGAAAAGGAGAACGAAAGAACCAAAAGTGTCACATGGCGAACAGTCCTGGAGAAGTGTCAGATGATCTGTCACATTGAGAGAACAGGACACCGTCAGTGAAAACAATAATGACTGATCGTATTATGAAGAGATTTGGCTATCGTTCAAATTAAGTAGAGGATGTCGATTCGAGTAAATTTCGGAGCAAAAGATCATTTACTCCGAAACTAGGGGGCATGTGTTGACACCATTTTTTGGAAAAACAGGTCAAAAAGGGATAAGAAGGAGCGACCGATGAGAAAGCAAGGCAATCGGCCGATTGAAGAGAAAAAGAAGGGTGGTCAAACAGGACTCGCCGATGGTTAGAGGAGTCCAACTCTATCGATGGGCTCGCGGGTCAAACCGATCGGCTGATGGTCAACTAGAGAATCGGCCGATGGAAGGAAAGAAGGCGATAATCAAGGAGATACGCCAAAGGCGAAGCACGACAGAGGCGGGTCAATCCACGATTGGCAACGGGTCAGAGTCAGTTTTAGGAGAGTCTGACTCCTGCGTGAGTCTTTTCTATTTTTAGTAGTGTTTGTTTTCTTTAGATGCAAGTAAACAGTGCCGTAATCGGCTAGGAGTCGGGTTGTCCTCATGATATAAATAGCGACCCTGCGTGGTCGGGAAAAAGTGTACACACCAATATCAAACAAACCACCTCCGGGCAACCCCTTTACAATTTACAGCATCTACTTTACAACATCTACTTTTCGGTGACTTCGCCATTGCGTTTTTTCTCTTTTCTACAACGTCATCCTTCAAGTTCGTCGGGCTGCATCGATCGATCTCCTGCAAGCTTGTGAGTACCGTTTTACCGAATAACCCTAGGCTTTAACCTCCGGGCGGATCGCTGAGGTTTCGTCTAGTTCTTTATTCACCCCTTACCGATATTAGCTAGATCTGTAAGTTTTCGTACCAATTCTTGTGGTTTTTAGCTATTATCACCAATTTATCCAACTCGATCTAGATCACGTCGGCTTCTAACACTACAGCCGATTCTGACCTACTCAAGTTGCTGACGTCACGATCGGCCGATTTTAGCTGATCTCTTATCCACACCCTCGCGCCTCGGTCGCTCTCGAGCTGGCCGATCCTGCTTTACTCGTATCGGCCGATTGGCTGGTACACGTGTCGCTAAAAGGCCATCGGTTCTCTAGCCGATCCCTAATCTTTTCTATTATCAATCAACGCATCGCTACAGACCGGAGAGTCACTTGTGTCGCGCGCGGAGGTGACGTCCTATTTTCACGTCAACCCAGCCGACCTGTTTGTAGTCTTGTCGAATGTAGAGGGGTCGAGTGATGACCTATAGGAAGCAGACTTCCAATAGATCGAAATGATGATGGAAAAAATTCAGAGGGCGTCAAGGACGCACTCATAGAGTAGTATCCGAGCATCGTGGCGGGCAGGATGGCCAGTATGATGATCCAAAAAAAGAAATAGAATAGAAAATTAGGTCGAGTAACGACGTGATGAGAAACAGGTTTCCCAACAGGTCGGTACGACGAAGAAAACAAGAGGGCGTCGAAGACGCTCTCGTAGAGTAGTCCCCGAGCATTGAAGCAGGCAGCATAGCTGGTTTGATGCTCAAAAAAGAGAGAAAAACTAGGTCATGGTCTTGATCGAACGAAGTGTAGAGACACCCAGATCTCCAAGCATGGCTGCAAGGAGTCTGGCAGGGCCGACCTCAAGGAGGCCTCAAATCGACGATATCCAGTATCCGAGGATACCAACAGGATCTTGAAACGCGCATCATATGAAAAGGTCTTCTGTAGTGGTCGAAACGGTCAACGATGAAGCCATAGGAGAATGTTGATCTTGAATGAATGGAGTGTAGGGACAACCAGATATCCTGCATGGCTGCAAAGAGTCTGGCAGAGCCACCTGAGGCATGCCGACCTCAGGAAGGTCTCAAATCAAAAAGTGCCCAAGCACCCAGAAGTATTTGGCAGGGCCATTAGGCGCGCACCCCATAGGGAGACCTTCATTCCCTACGCAAAATACTGGGTGTCCAGAGCAAGCTGGCAGAGCTTCAAAAGCACACCGACCTCAGGAAGATCACACAATTAGGGCGCCCAACTAGGTTGGCAGAGACGTAGACATACCGAGGTATTGCAAGACCTAGGTATTAAGGCACGCCGACCTCGAGGAGGCCATCTTGGTGCCCAGACGACCAACATAGCTGCCAGCCATCCAGCGGAGCCAAGGTGTGTTAACGACCTCAATAATAGGCACACCGACCACGGGGACCTGACGAAATCGTAGACGTGAAGCTTCTGATCTCCAGGCGCCCAGACAGATCTGGTAGAGCAGCGAGGCACGCCTACCCCGGAAGGTCTTCAATCGAACCTACGACCATTCTACTCAGGGAACAAAAATATAGGCTAATTGGAATAGGTCCGTTTACGTGCAGAGCCATAGCGGGTGCATTTGATTGTCGTCGTCGTCTGTAGTTGTAGCGAGGTGCAGGGCCAGCTGACGTGGAGTCAGTCTTATCTTCTTCCGTAGACTACAGGGTCACGGGTCAACAGTGGTCAGAGATTCACTTGTCACCCAGAAAATGACAAGCTGCCCACTGATCAATAGGTGTACTGTAGCCATGTGATGTCGCAGCAGCCTGAGGCATCATTGATGCACAAGCGACAAAAGCATCGCGCAGCAGGGGAAAAAGACATCGCTTTTAGTCTTCCACATGCCTACAGGGCCTCTCAATCATGTGGTAATAGTGTCATTACTTCTCCGGCCTCACAAGGGCTGATTCTGGCTATAAATAGCACTGGAAGGCTGAAGGAGGCAAGCACCGAGCATTGCTGAGCTATGAAGCCGCAGAGTAATATTTTGGCCATGCCATGGGCATGTGTCCGTCCACCAGAGCATAGGATGCAAAGTTTGTAGAAGCTTGGAGCTAGAAGAACCCTTGCGAAGTGTAGGTATCACCCCCACTCTTTGTACCGTGCCTCGGTGAGGAATCCTGGAAAGTTTGGAGGTGATGCTGTAGGTTCTTGGTAAGCATGAGATGCTTGTCGAGGGCTTGCAGTACGCACCGAAGAGCAAGCTCGTGTCTGCATTCCATAGTCAGGCACAAATTGTGACCTGCTATGCGTAGCGTCGTGCAGTCGTTCGCCTCGAGGTCGTCATTAGGGATCTGAAGCTAGAAGAATTCTTGCGATGTGCTCTGCTATAGTAGAGAACATGGCAAAGATTGCTCTGGGTAGATTAGGTCTTCAAATATGTTTGCATCTTATAACAGGTTCTGGATCCAATGAGGTCGCAGGCGACCTGTGTACCTTCGAAGTTCCCATGTAATGTTCGCTCTCTTCTGTCATGTAATGGTCGTTTTGAAGAAATTATTCATCAAAGACCTAAAATGATGTTGTTTGGGGGCTTAAAGACCTCATGGAGATCAAGTGCTATCAGGACGACCTGATTAGCGTTGGTGTGTGTACGACCTAAACTCAGG
Source organism: Cenchrus fungigraminus (assembly GCA_036936925.1). NCBI lineage: Eukaryota > Viridiplantae > Streptophyta > Magnoliopsida > Poales > Poaceae > Cenchrus > Cenchrus fungigraminus. The sequence continues at coordinate 78,486,515 of CM072770.1, forward strand.
GTGTAGGTCGCTAGTCTATCTTTTGGGCATATAGCCGTTGGCGTGAAATCCGGCGAGATCATCTCGCAAAATTAGCGGTGAGGAGTCGTTGCAGTAGATCCGTTGCAGCGATAGATCCGCAACGGGCATCCGCGGCGGGAACCATATAAATATGGCCGCGGGGACAAGCGTTGACCCTCCCCTACCATCGCCTTCTTCCTCCCGCCGTCCGTCGGAAGCTTTCTTGCCCTAGCCGCCGCTCTTGCGCGTCCACCCCACCACATTTGCAGCCGGAGCTCACCTCCGCTGTCCCTAGCAGACCGCACGCCGCCACCGCGACCCAAGCACCACGCCGCTCCTTATGCGCATAAAAACCCTAGTGACATTTAGTTCCAAATCCAAAGAGTCCCAAGAAATGGTGGCCGCGGCTTCCCAAATCCCCGCCCCGAAGACGGTCTGGGAGCCCTCGGTGATGATCGAGGAGAAGATCCAAGCGCTGGTGAATCGCAGGCTGCTCAGGTCCAAGGCGGAGATGGGTGGAAGGCGCCCACCGGCGAGGCGTTCCCGACGGAGGACGACAAGGAGCAGGTCGTCTTCGCCTCCTTCTTTGAGCGTGGGTTCAATGTGCCTGCCGGCGACTTCTTCAGAGGTCTGCAGTACTACTACAAGCTGGAGCTGGTACACCTCGTTCCCAACTCCATCACTGTAGTGTCGCCATTTATCCACTTTTGCGAGGTGTATCTGGGGATACCGCCCCATTTTTTGTTGTGGCGATACTTCTTTCAAGTCAAGACCACCGGCAAGCATACGGGCGTCGTAGGCTCGGTGATGTTCTGCTTAAGACCAGGTCTTAAGGCAGAATGGTTTGATATGGACCTACCGGACAACACTGCGACGTGGAGGTCGGAGTGGTTCTACGTCGCTGACCAGAAGCCGGCATTCCCGAAGCGAACTGGGCATAGGCCCGAGAAGATACCTGAGTGGGACCTATCCCTCACCTCCCGTGAGACGGAAGATGTTAAGGAGTTGCTCACCCTTCTAGCTGACCTCAAGAAGAAGGGTTTAACGGGGGGCTCAGTGGCGGTGTCGTTCTGTCGTCGTCTGATCCAGTCGATCAAGGACCGGGTGCATCCGGCCTACGAGTATTGGGGTCAGTCGGACCCTACTCGCAAAGTTAACCGCAAGGTCTCCCAGGAAGAGATGGAGTCATGCAGCTGTACACCGGGCGGATCCGGAATAGAAAGTGCCCGAAGGCGCACTCCCTGACCCGACCAGCTTACCCAGTGAGTCTTGGACTAAGTAGCTCATCTTTGAAGTGTTTATTTTCTTTGTGCCTCAGAGTAAGACCTCTTAGACCTTGTTTCTTGTCTTTTGCAGGCTCGGGAGATGCAGTACTAGTGCCCTGCACCGCTGCCGACCGGCGAGGAGCCGCGTCGAAAATTGAGGTCGCAAGACTACCAACCTCCAGCAGCTGTGTTCCTGGAGAATTACCTGTCAGATTCGTCGGTGGGGGCTGATGAAGACAGCGACCCGGAGGTCGGTGACGACGTGGCAAACCAGCCTGAGGCGACCAGTGCCACAAGGCCGGGACGCAAGACGAGGGCAGCGATGGCAAAGTAGTCAAGCTCGAGGGATGCCGCGACGGCCGAGGCAGCAAAGACTGCTAAGCTTGAGGCCACCAAGAAGAAGAGGAAGAGGAAGACGAACCCCTCTCTGGTGTCCCAGCACATTGAGGAGGAAGATGAAGCCACTAATGATCCACCGGTTATTGATAACCATGCGGTGCCGAGGTCGCCAAGTCCCGCGACCAAGAGGCGGTGGGAGGTCGAGCAGCAGGTGACAGAGGAGGACCTCCACCGCATCAGGGAGGCGCAACTGGCTGCAGCCGGTGCCCAGGCGAAGATGCCTATGAAGGTGCGAGCTCGGCCCCTGAGGCCAAAATTGCGTGCGCTAGTGGTCGTGAGGTAAAACCCCAATACTTGAACTTGTTCATTGATAACCACTGTGAGGTCGTAGCATATTGACTAAGAAATTATTGCAGGTCGGACGCCAGACCTCAGAGCACCTCGGGTGCTCAAGGCTCTCCCACAAGGATGATGATGTCCAAGCAGGAGGTAGGAACTCAGGGTTCCATTGGCGACGTGGGGACATCAACTCCCCCGTCCATCATTGAAGTGGACCCAATCAACGTGGTGCCAAGCACGTCGACTCAGGACCCGGTGGTGGACCAAGCTCAACTCGAGTAGCCACAGCGGGGCCCAAAAATAGCTGGCAGAGAGGTACCGGGTTCGACGTCGATGGGGCCAGACTTGAGGCGGCGGGAGATCAACTGGAGCGGTACTCCCTAGGAGGGAGATGTTTTCGAAAATGATGAGGTCATGAAGGCGGTCCATCGGGCCATTTTGACACTTAACGACGCTTTTACGGTAAATAACCGTTCTTGAATTCATTAAGCAACTTATCTCGTAATTGTTATCGATGATCTGTCTTGTGTTTTTTGAAGCAGTCACTGGCCAACCGAGCCTAGAGCAGGGCTGACCAGTGTAGGAATGCCACGGCCGTGCAGCTGCGGGTGACGGAGCTCGAGCAAGAGCTCAAGCGGGTCCGAGAGGAGGCCGCTGCAGATAAGAAGAAGCTCGAGGACGAGCTAAAGGAAGAACATCGCAAGAATCGTGACGCCGACACGCTGTTGACGTCCGTGAGAGCTGGTAAGACCAACGGCCCAGACTTTGTTCATTTGAGCTATTAAATTAAAACCCTGTTTCGGATGATATCTTTGCGCCGCAGAATTCCATAAGGACAAGGACAAGCTCAAGGAAGACCTTAAGGTTGCCAAGGAAAAGATTCGAAGCCTTGAGGTGGACCTGTGGGTGGCTGATGCGAGCGGCGAGGAGCTAAAGCAACTGATGAAGGCCACCGTGGACAGTGAGTATGCCGTATGCCAGAAGCTGGCTTACGAGAAACAAGCTCGAAAGGACCTTGAGGTCAGTCTCGAGGTAGCTTTGCAGTCATTGCGGAATGACCAGATGATCATTACAGGGCTGGAGGTGGAGGTGAACGATCTGAAGAACGCCGACGACCATGTAATGGACATGGTCGAGACGCAAGTCACTGGGGAGGAGCCCAAGCCAGCTATTGACCGTCTTCTGGCCGCACCCCAGAAGTTGGTCGACCTCTTAAAGGCAATGGGTTTGACAGTGGCTACGGAGTCGCTGGTGCGAGTGAAGTCGCACTTCCCCGAGGTTGACATGGTCAAGGTCGGGGAAGGCCCAGACATCCCGAAGGATCTTCGAGCCGTAGAAGAGGAAGTGCGGGTGGCCACTCAAAAGATAATGGACGCCATCGATTATGAGGGAGATGATGGTGAAGAGTAGTCATAGTCGTAGGGCTGTACCCCCTCCTCTTCCAGTCATGTAAATAACATCGGTGATCTTCTATTGGCCTGCATGACATACTTAGTTTATGTTTGCACGAGCTTGGTTGCCCTGAAGCAATGTGTTTTTATCATGCCCCGCTGACCACTACTCACGGAGAGGCTGGCTTATCGATCACCACGGCTCAGCAGGGAGACTTACGTGCGATCGGCGCGCGGAGAGGAGTCTGGGACTCTGGTTTTGCAACCACACGACCAAGCAAGCTCGCAACAACATAGAGTAAGTAATCATGAGGGGCGACGTCCTCAGGTCGAGCGACCCTTGTATTGGCTTTTGCCAAGCCCCCGAGCATGTCGCGGGGGAGGGACAAAAAAGTTCACCCTCAGGTCTTTCGACCCCTATATTGGCTTTTGCCAAGCCCCCGAGCATGTCGAGGGGGAGGGTACATGACATGAAAGAAAAGAGGATAGAGCTCGAGACATAGCAGATGACTGCTTAAAACTAATATGTAATTAACTGGAAGTACAAAGACGAAGAGTACATAGCTTTAATGAAAACTATTCGACGGATAGAACCGGCGGAGATGCTCCACATTCCATGGGTTAGGGACCCCTTGGTCATCATCCCATTGGAGGCGATATGTAGACGGGCTGATAACTTCTGTGACGATGAACGGTCCCTCCCAAGGGGCGGACAACTTGTGCATGCCGTCGGTCTTCTGGATGCGCCTTAAGACTAGATCGCCAACGTTGAAGGAGCATTCTCTGACGTTGTGATCGTGGTAGCGACGAAGCTGCTGATCGTGGCGAGCTTGTCTCATGACAGCTGCAACTCTCAGCTCCTCGAGGCTGTCAAGGTCAACACGACGAGTTTGCTCGGCTTCTCCCTCCTCGTAGAACTGTATACGTGGACCTCCAAAGGTGACGTCGGTGGGTAGGATGGCCTCTGATCCATAGACCAGAAAGAAGGGTGAGAAGCCCGTGGCTGAACTGACTTGGGTCCGCAGACCCCAAATCACGTGTGGTAGCTCGGCTAACCACCGGGAAGCATAATTTGAAGCATCATCAAAGATACGATCTTTGAGGGCTTGAAGAACCATGCCATTGGCACGTTCGACTGGCCGTTGCACCGGGGGTGGGCGACCGATGAATAATAAACATCAATCATGATGTCCTGGCAAAAAGCCCAGAAGGCAGATCTTGTAAAGGCCGACCCTAGGTCGGTGATGATTTTGTTGGGCACACCGAAGCGATGTGTTAGCTCTTGGATAAATTTCGTCGCTTCTTCCGACGTGACCTTAGCAATAGGTCGGACTTCAATCCACTTGGTGAATTTGTCGACGACCACAAGGATGTGCTTGTAGCTGCCAGGGGTAGATCTGAACGGTCCTATGGAATCAAGGCCCCACATGGTGAAGGGCCATGATGGGAGTATCGTGCGCAGGATCTGAGCTGGCAGGTGCTGCTGTTTGGCAAAGAATTGACATCCCTTGCACCTCTTTACGAGGTCTTTGGCATCAGTCATGGCAGTGGGCCAGTAGAAGCCAGATCGGTAGGCCTTGCTGACCAGATTGTCAGACGCTGCGTGGCAGCCACACTCGCCGCCATGGATCTCAGCTAGGAGGTGAAGACCTTCTGATCGCAAGATACACTTCATTAAGATGCCAGTAGAGGCGGCTTTTCTATATAGGTCGTTGCCAATCACGACGTAGTTAGCACTACGCCATGTGATGCGTTCGCGTTCAGCTTTCTCTTCTGGGACTCACTGGTCAAGTAGAAAGGCTAGGAAAGGCTCGCGCAATTGTCCTCTTTTTCTGTCATCAGCACGTCTCGGGGAGGTATTGGATTTTGGTCTGGTTGATCTTGGTCCGGGTTGTCCAGGTCCAACAGCTTGATCGACGGCTTGTGTAGGTCTTGGACGAACACACCCGCCAGGACTAGAGCTCGTTGGAACCTAGCTTAGATAGAACGTCGGCAGCCACGTTATTGTTACGTGGCACATGCTGAAATTCAATCCCCTCGAAGTGGCCTTCGAGCTTCCGGATCTCGGCGCAGTAAGCGTCAATTGTGTCTTTCACACAATCCAACTCCTTGTTGACTTGCTTGATGACGACCTTGGAATCGTCATACGCCAGTAGTCGCTTGATGCCAAGGGACACTGCGATTCGTAACCCATGGATTAGAGCTTCGTACTCTGCTCCGTTGTTGGAGGCCTTGTAGTGTATCTGCAGGACATATTTGAGCTGCTCTCCCTGAGGAGAGATGAATAGCACGCCTGCTCCGGCACCCTCGAGGTTAAGGGCACCGTCGAAGTACATGATCCAGTGTTCAGGCCGCTCCTTGGGAGGGGGCATCTGGATTTATGTCCATTCTGATACGAAATGAGCTAGGATTTGTGACTTGATCGCTTGTCTGGGGTAGAATTCGATGTCGAACTCGCCTAACTCAACCGACAACTTGACGATGCGGCTGTTGGCGTCGCGGTTGCAAATGATCTCCCCTAGCGGGAAGGATGAAGGCACCTTGATCTTGTGAGCTTGAAAATAGTACCAGAGCTTTCTCGACATGATCAGGAGTGCATAGAGCACCTCTGAGGCTGCGAGTAACATGTTTTAGCGTCGGCCAGGACCTCGCTCACGTAGTACATAGGTCATTGAACAGGGTAGACCTGCCCTTCTTTTTTCGTTCGGCGACGAGGACCGTGCTGACCACATTAGTGGTGGCGGAAATGTATAAGAGGAGTGTTTCCTTCGGGATCGGAGGTGTCATGATTGGAAGCGTGGTCAAGGACTCGTTGAGAGCCTTGAAGGCCTTCTGTGCTTCTTCGTCCCATACGAAGTTATCTACTTTCTTCAATAGCTTGAAAAAAGGTAGACTTTTTTCGCCGAGCTTGCTAATGAAACGACCTAGGGCCGCCATCATACCCGTGAGTTTCATGACGTCTTTCTTGTAAGATGGTTTGGTCATGTTGCGAATTGCATCGATCTTGGTAGGATTCGCTTCGATGCCTCGGTGTCCCACCATGAAGCCCAGGAGCAATTAAGAAGGGACGCCGAAGACACACATCGTTGGGTTGAGCTTCCACTGATAGGTGCGTAGATTGGTGAAGGTTTCGGCGAGGTCGTTGATGAGCTGATCCCCTTCGGTGGTCTTGACGACCACATCATCGACGTAGGCTTCCACGTTCTTGCCGATCTAAGACTTCAGGCAGTTCTGTATCACCTTCTGGTAAGTAGCTCGGCGTTCTTCATGCCAAATGTTATGACCTTATAGTAGTAGATTCCGTTGGGCGTTATGAACGATGTCTTGTCTTGATCGTCGGGATTCAGGGCTATCTGGTGATACCCTGAATAACAATCGAGGAAGCATAGAAGGACACTACCAGTCATGGAGTCCACGACCTGGTCGATGCGAGGAAGAGGGAAGGGATCTTTCGGCCAGTGCTTGTTGAGGTCGGTGTAATCGATACACATCCTTAATCCTCCAGTTTTCTTGGGTACAAGGACTGGGTTTGCGAGCCAAACCGGGTGTTTACATTCTCGAAAGAATCCTGCAGCTAAGAGTTTACAGACTTCTACTTCTATAGCCTTCTTTCTATCTTTCGCAAATCGCCGGAGCTTTTGCTTGATGGGTCTTGCTGTCTTGCTTACTTCAAGGGCGTGCTCAGCCAGCTCCCTGGGGACAATGGGCATGTCGGATGGACTCCATGCGAAGATGTCAGCTTTGTCTCGGAGGAAACTGGTGAGCGTGAGTTCCTATTTGGGGTCGAGGTCGGCCCCGATGGTGACTTCCTTGGTTGCGTCAGGCAGACCGAGGCAAGCTTTCTTTACTGCGGGACTTGCGTCCAAGGCAGTAGCCGTACGCTTCTGCTCTGGCACCTCCAGAGTAGTTTGGTCGATCTTAGCAGCCTGAGCGACCATGACCGTTGCTGCGGCCTTGCATGCAAACGCCTTGGCGAGGTCAATGGTGTCGCTCTCGCATTTGTAGGAGACGAGGATGTCACCGTAGACGGAGAGGATCCCGTTTGGCGCTGGCATCTTCATGATGAGGTAGGTGTGGTGCGGGATGGCCCTAAACTTGGCAAACATAGGTCGTCTGAGGATGGCGTGATAGGAGGAGCGGAAGTCCGCGACCTCGAACATCATGTACTCCGTGCGGAAGTTGTCTTCTTTGCTGAACGTGACCGGTAGGCATACACGACCTATAGGATATGCAGCCTTGCCGGGCACGACCCTGTAGAAGGGTTTGTCGCATGCAGTCATCTTGGAGAAGTCGAAGTCCATCTTCTTCAGCGTTTCGGTGAAGATGATGTTCAAGCTGCTGCCTCCGTCGACGAGGGTCCTAGGTAGGAAGGCGCTGTCCACTATGGGGTTGACGACCAGCGGGTAGGTCCCGGGGTCGGGTATGTGCACCCAGTGGTCGTGCCTGGAGAAGGTGATGGGGAACTCCGACTACCGCAGAGGTTGTGGAGTTTCGGTGTTGACTTGGCCAATCTCTCTTGCATTTGACTGCTATTGCCTGTTGCTCTTGGCTGCTTGGCGGCCTTCGACGATGAAGTTGATCTACCTTTTGGCATTTTCGAACACGCCGTTAGGGTTGCTTGCTTTAGGCGGAGGTGGAGGAGAAGGCTCCTTCCGACGATTGCCATCGTTGTCGTGGTCGTCGCAGTGACGGTAGTTAGATCGCAACTCACGGTGGTCATCACGTCTATCATCGTGTCGATAATCTCGGCGATCCCTGTCGTCGTGGCGACGGTAAGGTCGTCGGTCACGGTAGTCATGTCAATCAGGTCGACGGTTGCGGTTGTCATAGCGGCGGCCGTTGCTCTGGTCGTCATTGTTGCCGCTCTTGGTCTTCTTTGGTTCTAGAGGTACGCCTAGGGTGTGCTTTTGTTGTTCGCACTCCCTCATGGAGTGTTTGGCATCGCGGTGGAACTAACACACGTCGTCCAATGTGCAGTTGAAGTCACCTTAAAGGAAGGTGGATGGTCTTGGTGGATTGGTTGCATAGATTTCTCCAGATCGCTTGCACGACCTGCCGCCACCATTGTTGTCTTCATGGTCATCTCCTTTGAATTCATGTACCACCGCGTCTTGGGTGTCGACGAGCTTGTCGACATAGGCCATGAGGTCGGTGATGGTGTTAGCGTCAGCTTCATGGATCTTCTCAAAGAGCTTGAGGTTAGTTACCCCCTTCTTGTAGTAGGCTATGACATCTTCATCCTTGACGCCCGCAAGAGTGTTGCGGTTCTCGAAATAGCGGTTGGTGTACTCACAGAGAGTTTCGTCCTTCCTCATCCGCACTTTGGCGAGATGGTGAGTGTTGCCGGGGTGGTTGTAGGTCGCTTGATAGTTGGTTGTGAAGAGCCATGATAAGGTCGCCCACGAGGTGATGCACTCCGCAGGGAGATTATTGAGCCACAGGAGTGGCGCCTAGCCCATCAAGAGAGGAAAGTATCCTGCCATGTGGTCTTCGTTGCCTCCTGACGCCCGGGCAGTGATGTTGTACATCTTGAACCAAATACTCGGGTCGGAGCGGTTGTCATATTTTTCAATGGCTGGCTTGAAGTCCTTTGGGTATCTGATCGTCCTGAGATGTCGTGAGAACGCAGGAAAGTTGTTGATTGCTCCAGAACTAGATGCTGGAGCGTAGGTTGTTGGGATGACGTAAAGGTCATTGGGAGGACCATTATCCTAGTCGTACTGGGCACGACGCAGAAGCTCTCGATCGTGCATCTCGCGTAGGTCTGCTGCTTGGATGGGGTGATTGGCGTCAAGGGGATCAGAGACCCCATTATCACGGTCGTAGTTAGTGCGGCGCTCTGTCTCCGCTTCATCTCGTATGGGTTGACGCTGATTGCTCTGAGCACGTGTGGCTTGCGCTGGTGGAGGTTGAGCTCCAGCATTCTGTCCTTCATTGCCGGCGACGTTCTGCTGCTGGGCGCCAGCAGCATTGGCGGCATTGTTGGCAGCAATGCCGGCGGCATTACCGGCGGCGTTGGCAGCGTTGGCAGCTGGATTGGCCGCTGCATTGGCAGCAGCGTTGACTGGTTGCACGACTTTATTCTCACCACCTCCCTCTTCGGCCACGGGCTGAAGGGGAGCATTGTCGTTTTGGTGACGACGATGGCGGGGTCGCTCCGACCTACTCCTGGAGTAGGAACTTGAAGCCGATCTGCTGTATCCTGGACCTCTTTCTTCGACCTGGGTGGTGGCGATACGGATGAGAGCTTGTAGGCGTCGAGTTGCAGGAGTGTCCACAAGTTGTCCCAGCTCGTCAAGGGCCGCGCCTAGGTTGGCTTGAGGAGAGTTATAGACTTCGTGGCCATCTTGCTCAAAGTCCCTCAGGAGGTCTCTGGCACATAGGCGTTGTCGGCGAGGTTCATCTCAGTTTTGCTGCTGCTGGGGAGCAGCTGGATCTGCGGGGTGTGGTCCCCCATCGACGACATTGCCTGCGGGTTGGCCACCGGCACCAGGTACGACGTTGCCCGCGGCTTGACCTGGGGCTTGGGCAACTGCTGCAGCTGCATCTGCCTCCTGCTGATGCCGCACAGCTCGTGCGGCATTAGTGTTCTCTCACTATTGGCGCTGCTCATCTGTCTCACCAGCTTGAGGGGGTACGTCGGTGGAGACCATGAGGACCTCTCGATCCGGGATCTTGAACACGTCGCCCGGGTTGTTGGGAGAGATGGTCATTCGGGCGATCTGGAACGCGAGGCAGTTCGGGGATGGCACACGGTTGACTTGGCGGCGATGAGCCGTGATTAGGGGTCGGCGAAGCTTTTTAAGCACACGGCACTGGCGAGTTGTGTGTTTCGAGTCCTCATGGACAAGGCAGGGGTCGTCAAGATGACCTCTGCAGTTTCCACGATGTGGGGTCTTGTGTCCAGATTCGATCTGGATCTTGTTCTTCATGTAGCGAGGCGCTGCATGAGTTGCGTTCCGCAGACCAAGAGGCGTGCGGGGTGAAGGTGGAGGGGTCCTGTGAGGGCGCTTGACGCGCTCACAGACCTTGATCGTGTCGGAGAGCATGTCCTCGACGCGATCGAGTCCCGCGATCAGGTCGCGAGGAGTGGGTGGGTGGGTTCCCGCCAGCAGATCGGATCCGACCTGCTGGTTGGTGGTGACCGCGGTGCTCTCAATGACGAGGCAGGCGGCTGGAGCGGTGGATTCCGCCGGCATAGAGCCGAAGCAGATGTCGACGGGATTGGCGAGAATGTACGCCATGCTGCTTGGTGAAGCCATTGAGTTGCACGAAGAACCCTGGATTCACCCCTACCTGGCGCGCCAACTGTCAGATGTTTAGATCTACACAGCCCACAGGGGGGTTAACCCCGGTGGTTTATTTGTTCGGCGGGTGGAATCTAGGGCTAAGAACTCGAAGGTTGCGCACGAGCACACGAAACACAGAGAACACGGCGAGTTTATACTAGTTCAGGCCTCCGGAGAGTAAAACCCTACGTCCAGTTGTCGGTGTAGATTGCTTGAGAATTGCGTGATTGTACAAGGGGTCGCTTTGCCCGCCTTATATTGGCTAGCGGACAAGGTCGGCACCCAGACTCCTGGTCGGTTACGACCAGGAGACCTAAGTCTAGTTGATTACAACCATTACCATATACATCGGACTACTTGTCGGAATCCACCACTTGTCTTGTCTTGCACACCAAGTCTTGAAGTCGTTCTGGATAGGGTCGTCTGAGAATCTTCTGGAAGGTCTTCAGGAGGTCGTGTGGGCCACCAACTAGGTCGGTTGGGCCCACTGTCAGGTCGGCGGGTCTTCTGGTAGGCCGGACCCACTTGTCGGGGACGACCGTGAGCCTGGTCGGTAGGGACCCAGGGGTACCCATGTCTCACAGCAGCTGCCATGGCTTGTCATATTAGTGCCTCCGCCAATGCTCCTGATGTTGGATGTTGCATGCAACACTAGTCGCAACATGGGTCGCTTGGGTGTTGTGCCAGGGGAGGAGGAAGGAGGCCCGCTGATGTTGGATGTTGCACGCAACATGGCTCGCAACATTGCTCGCTGGACTTACGATCCGACGGCTGACAGCTGAGCATCTTAGAATCCAACAGCTACGGACCCATCCGATGCTAGCGGCCGGAACGGACGTCCAGGCGCTAGTAGTTCCCAAGAAACAAATTGAACCGTGCATTTTCCATATCGACGGCAGTGGTGGGTAATTTTCACCAACTTCACAAAACTTGGAGTTGGTGGGGCACCCCTTGAGGTACTCAAAAAACAAAGGAGTTGGGGCCTGCTCCACCTATTTTTTGGAGCACCACGGTGGAGTTGCTCGAGCTGAACATGTTTGGCTGAAAAAACTTGGAGCAGAGTTGATTTTTCAGATCTGGAGCTGCTTGGAGTTGTGCTAAACACGCCCTAAACCATATAATGGATCGATCCTTTGTATGTCTGTTCAATGATAGTTACCACTTATTAATGCCTTTTTGCTTATACGGTTATTGCTTGAAAAACATGGCTGCTACATCCATGTTCTATTGTGCATATTTTTCATTAAACTGCATTTTGCTTATATGATGCAGCTCATTATTGATGGAATGAATTACAATACCTTGGTTTTATTCATCTATTTATCTTATCTTATTAAGTTTTCTTAATATTGTCTTGTCTTGATCTCAAATCCAAGTTTTCTTGACAAGGCAACTTAGTGAAATAATCCAGTACTCACTGATAGGGTGACCAGAGTTTAAAGATTACTACACTAAACACTATCAATTCATTTGTTTGAAACAGATTAAAAACAACCGTTTTTTTCTACCTTTATCCGTGTACTAATCGGTGGTAGCCCGTGCTCATATCCTTTATCTTCTCTTTTATGCAGCTGCATAATGAAACCATTTTCTGGTATTTGGTTGCTCTAGTCATTCCTATATGATCTATCAGGAGAGACACAATCTATGTTCCTTTTCCCTCTGGTGTGGCTGTGCAACTATGAAAATTTGACCATACATCTTTATTTTTAGGTTGCTGATATTAAACAAAGAAAGTGCAATGTTTTTTTTGATATATCATGTAATTCAAGCAGTACAATGTCCCTGTATATTGAAAGTCTGAAAATGTGCAGCATTGTTGTTCTTATATGTTCTTGTATGATCTTTGAAAGCTATGTATTAATGTATATTAAATTTTGACTCTTATGACAACATGGGTGCAACAACCTATTAAGTCAAAAAAGAAAGAGATAGTACATGTTATTAACTGTCATATATTATTTGGGGGAATTGATCACATTATTTTTTTTTGCAAGTTGAGATAAAGAAAATGCAAGTGCAAAACGGTAATGTTATTACTCATTGCAAAGTCATTTTTCGGTTCACATTTTGGAACTTTTCAAAAGCAGGCATTTGGCATGTTATACTCATCATTGCAAAGTTTCATGACTTAAGTAAACCGCAAGGTCTCCCAAGAGGAGATGGCGGTTAGGGTGACACAAATGTATTCCGGGCATATCCGGAACAAGAAGTGCCCAAAGGCTTATTCTCTCTCCCGACCTGCTGATCCTGTAAGTCCTGGGACTACTTGGTCGTTTGTTCTGTTTTGCTTGCTTACATCGATCTTACTCCTTGGTGCTTGTCTGTTGCAGGTTCGGGAGATGCATTTTTGGTGTCCTGCACCCTTGCCACAGGTGAGGAACCACGTCGGAAGTTGAGGTCGGAGGACTACCAGCCTCCAGCAGCTGTGCTACTGGAAAATTATTAGTCAGACTCGTCGGTGGGAGCCGATGAAGATACCGACCCGGAGGTTGGTGACGATGTGGCGAGCCGTCCTGCAGCAAGCAGCGCCACAAAGCCTAAGCGCAAGACAAGGGCGACAACATCAAAGCAATCAGCCACAAGGGCTGCTGCCAAGGTCGAGGCAGCCAAGACTGCCAAGCTTGAGGCAGACAAGAAGAAGAGGAAGAGGACGGCGAGCCCTCCTCCAGCGGTCCGTACGCTGGTGATTCCTACACCTTTGACCAAGGAGGTCGAAGATGATGAAGATGAGGCAATCGATGAACCGCCGATTGTTGACGATCGCTCGGCGAGGAGGTCGTTGAGTCTCGCGGCCAAGAGGCAGCGGGAGTTAGAGCAGAAGATGACCGAGGACGACCTCCGTCAGATGAGGGAGGCGCAGCGGGCTGCCGCTGGTGCGCAGGCAAGGATGCCAGTGAAGATACGGGTACGGCCCTTCAGGCCGAAGTTGTGTGCCCCGACCACTGTGAGGTGAGATCGTGGCACTGAAGTTGATTCATTTGCTATCTTTTTATTGGTTCTCGTATTATGTTGACGAGGATTTCTGTAGGTCAGACGTCCAACCCTAGAGCGCCTTGGATGCTCAAGATGCACCTTCATGGACAAGGTCGTCCGACCATGATGTCGAGACTCAGGCTTCGGTTGGTGACATGGGGACGGCGGCCCCTCCCCTTGTTACTGAGGCCGGGACAGAACATCCCGTTGGCGACGTCGGGGCATCGTCTTTTCCGCCTATTATCGACGCGGACCCATCAACTCGGTGCCCAGCACATCGGCTCAGGTCCCAACTACGGACCCGATACAGATCGAGCCACCACAGGAGAACCCAGAAACAACCGGTGTGCAGGCACCGAGTTCGACATCGACGGGGCCAAACTTGAGGAGTGAAGACATCGACTGGACTGGCACTCCCTGGCAGGAGGATATCTTTGATAATGACGAGGATATGAGGGCGGTCCGTAGTGCAATCTTGACTCTTAACCAATCTCTCACGGTAAGCCGCTGTCTTTGAATTGGATACATGACTTGTTTTCTGGATGTAGCTGACGACCTGCTTTGTTTTGGCAAAATAGTCACTGGCTGACCGTGCCAAGGGCAGGGCCGACCAGCTTAGGGGCGCTGCAGCTCTACAGCTGCGGGTGGTCGACCTTGAGCAGGAGCTCAAGCAGGCCCATGAGACGGCGGCGGCGGACAAGAAGAAGCTCGAGGACGAGCTAGCCGAGGAGAAGCGGAAGACCCGAGAGGCCAACTCGCAGTTCAACGCCATGAACATTGGTAAGACCAACCTTCTTGCAACTTTTTTCATCATTGACTTCTGCTGCTGAGGGCTGGACCTCAGAATTGTTATATATTACAGATTTCCACAGGCGAGAGGATGACCTCAAAGACGAGCTGAAGAACACAAAGGAGAAAGTTCGAAGCTTGGAGGTGAACCTCCGGGAGGCCGAAGCTGGTGCTGAAGAGCTGAAGCGAGTGATGAAGGAGACCATAGACAGTGAGTACGCTGTATCTCAAAAGCTGGCTTATGAGAAACAGGCTCGAAGGAACCTTGAGGTCAGTCTTGAGGTAGCTTTGAAGGCACTGCAGAATGACCAGGTGACCATTACAGGGCAAGAGGTGGAGCTTAACGACTTGAAGAATGCTGCCAACTTTGCGATGGATATGTTGGCATCACAGGTCGAGGGGGAGGAGCCCAAGCCTGCTATCGACCGTCTTCTGGCCGCGCCCGAGAAGCTGCTCGACCTCCTGAAGGCAACGAGCTTGGCGGCGGCTACGGAGGCGTTGGTCCGGGTGAAGTCTCACTACCCCAACGTTGACATGGTCAAGGTCGGAGAAGGCCCAGACGCGTCGAAAGATCCCAAGGTCGTCGAGCTTGAAGTTCGTGAAGCCGCTATGGCGGTAATGGACGCCATAGATTATGAGGGCGACAACGGGGAAGAGTAGTCGTAGTCTTAGAGCTGTACCCCCTCCCACCTCCAGTCATGTAAAACATTACTTCATAACCTTCTTTTGGCCTGCATGACGTACTTGTTTTGTGTTTACGCGAACTTGGTAGCCTTGAAGTGATGTGTCTTTATCATACTCCGCTAACCACTACTCACAGAGAGGCTGGCTTACCGACCACCACAGCTCAGCGGGGAGGCTTACGTGTGATCGGCGCACGGGAGGGAGTCTAGGACTCAGGTTTTGCAACCTTACGACCAAGCAGGCTCGCAACAACACAAAGTAGGTAGTCTTGAGGGACGACGTCCTCAGGTCGAGCGACCCCTATGTTGGCTTGAGCCAAGCCCCCGAGCATGTCGAGGGGGAGGAGTAGGAAATTTAACCCTCAGGTCTTTCGACCTTTGTATTGGCTTTAGCCAAGCCCCGAGCATGTCGAGGGGGAGAGTTTATGACATGAAGGAGGAGAAGGTAGGGCTCGAGACAGTGCAGATGACTGCTTGAATTAATATTTACTAAACTGAAAAAAGTACAAAGACGAGGAATACATAGCTGTAATAATAACAATTCTATGGGTAGAATCGTTGTAGGTGCTCCACGTTCCAAGGGTTGGGTACGCCTTGCCCGTCGCCCCACTGGAGGCGATATGTGGATGGGCTGATAACTTCGGTGACGATGAAGGGTCCTTCCCAAGGGGCAGATAACTTGTGCATGCCATCGGTCTTTTGGATACGCCTTAGGACTAGGTCGCCAATGTTGAAGGAGGTCTCCTTGACGTTGCGATCATGGTACCGATGGAGTTGCTGGTCGTGACGAGCTTGCCTCATAACGGTTGCCATTCTCTGCTCCTCAAGGCTATCGAGGTCGACACGACGAGTCTGCTCGGCTTCTCCCTCCTCGTAGAACTGTATGCGTGGAGCTCCGAAGGTAACGTCGGTGGGTAGGATGGCCTCTGAGCCGTAGACCAGGAAGAAGGGCGAGAAGCCCGTAGCGGAACTGACTTGGGTCCTTAGGCCCCAGATTACGTGTGGTAGCTCGACTAACCACCGGGTAGCGTAGTTTGAAGCATCATCAATGATGCGATCTTTGAGAGCTTGAAGAACCATGCCATTGGCACGTTCGACCTGGCCGTTGCACCGGGGGTGGGCGACCGAGGAGTAGTAGACGTCGATCATGTTGTCTTGGCAAAAATCCCAAAAGGCAGACCCTGTGAAGGCCGTCTCCAGGTCGGTGATGATCCTGTCGGGCACACCGAAGTGATGTGTTACGTCTTGCATGAATTTTGCCGCTTCTTCCGACGTGACTTTTGCGACAGGTCGGACTTTAATCCACTTGTTGAATTTGTCGACGGCCACAAGGATATACCTGTAGCCGCCAGGAGCGGTTCGGAACGGACCCACGGAGTCGAGGCCCCACATGGCGAAGGGCCAAGATGGGGGAATTGTGCACAGGGCCTGAGCTGGCAGGTGCTGCTGTTTGGCAAAGAATTGGCATCCTTTGCACCTCTTGACGAGGTCTTTAGTGTCAGACATGGCCGTGGGCCAGTAGAAGCCGGATTGATACGCCTTACCGACCAGATTGGCAGATGCCGCATGGCAGCCACACTCACCACCATGAATCTCAGCCAAGAGCAGGAGACCTTCCGATCGCAAGATGCACTTCATCAAGACGCCAGTAGAGGCGGCTTTCCTATATAGGTCGTTACCAATCACGACATAGTTGGCACTTCGTCGTGTGATACGCTCTCGTTCAGCCTTGTCTTTTGGGACTCGTTGGTCGAGTAGGAAGGCTAGGAAAGGCTCGCGCCAATCGTCCTCTTTATCAGTCATTAGCACGTCGCGGGGAGGTGCTGGAGTTGGGTCGGGCTGTGCTTGGTCTAGGTTGTTTGGATCTAACAACTTGATTGACGGCTTGTGTAGGTCTTGGACGAACACACCCGCCGGGACTAGAGCTCGCCGGGAGCCTAGTTTAGATAGTACGTCAGCGGCCACATTGTTGTTGCGTGGCATGTACTGAAACTCGATTCCCTCGAAGTGGCCTTCGAGCTTGCGGATCTCAGCTCAGTAAGCATCCATTGTGTCTTTGACACAATCCCACTCCTTGTTGACTTGCTCAATGACGACCTTGGAGTCACCATACGCTAGTAGTCACTTGATGCCAAGGGACAATGCTATACGGAGCCCGTGAATTAGAGCTTCGTATTCTGCTCCATTGTTGGAGGCCTTGTAGTGTATCTGCAGGACGTACTTGAGCTGCTCTCCCTGAGGAGAGATGAATAGCACTCCCGCTCCCGCACCTTCGAGGTTGCGGGCACCGTCGAAGTACATTATCTAGTGTTCAGGCCGCTCCTTGGGAGGGGGCATCTGGATCTCTATCCACTCTGATACAAAATCAGCCAAGATCTGGGACTTGATTGCCTGCCTGGGGCGGAACTCGATGTCGAACTCTCCAAGCTCTACCGACCACTTGACAATGCGGCCGTTAGCGTCGCGGTTGCGGATGATCTCTCCCAGCAGGAACGACGATGGTACCATAATCTTGTGAGCTTGGAAGTAGTGGCGCAGCTTTCTCGACGTGATCAAGAGTGCATAGAGCTACTTCTGAGGCTGTGAATAACGTGTCTTAGCATCGGCAAGGACCTCGCTCACGTAATATACAGGTCATTGAACAGGGTAGGCCTGCCCTTCTTCTTCTCATTCTGCAACGAGGACCGTGCTGACCACATGAGTGGTGGTAGAGATGTAGAGTAGGAGGGTTTCTCCCGGTATAGGTGGCGTCATGACTGGAGGTGTGGTCAAGGACTCTTTGAGAGCCTCGAAAGCCTTCTGTGCTTCTTCGTCCCATACGAACTTATCTGCATTCTTCAATAGCTTGAAGAAAGGCAGACCTTTCTCGCCGAGCTTGCTGATGAAACGACCTAGAGCCGCCATCATACCTGTGAGCTTCATGACATCTTTCTTGCAAGATGGCTTGGCCATGTTGCGTATTGCGTCGACCTTCACGGGGTTTGCTTCGATGCCCCGGTGTCCGACCATGAAGCCCAGGAGCAAACCGGAGGGGACACCAAAGACACACTTGGTTGGGTTGAGTTTCCATTGGTACTCGCGTAGATTGGAGAAGGTCTCGACGAGGTCGGCGATGAGCTAATCTTCCTCGGTGGTCTTGATGACCACATCGTCGATGTAAGCTTCTACGTTTTTCCCGATTTGCGACTTCAGGCACTTTTGTATCGCCTTCTGGTATGTTGCCCCAACGTTTTTGAGGCCAAAGGTCATGACCTTGTAGCAGTAGATGCCATTGGGCGTTATGAACGCCGTTTTGTCTTCGTCGTCAGGATTCAAGGCTATCTGGTGATAACCTGAGTAGCAATCGAGGAAACACAGTAGAACACTACCAGCCGTGGAGTCCACGACCTGGTCGATGCGGGGAAGAGGGAAGGGATCTTTTGGGCAGTGCTTGTTGAGGTCGGTGTAGTCGATACACATCCTTAATCCTCCAATCTTCTTGGGTACAAGGACCGGGTTTGCGAGCCAAACCGGGTGTTTACATTCACGGATGAATCCTGTAGCTAAGACCTTGCAGACTTCTACTTCTATAGCTTGCTTTCTATCTTTCGCAAATCACCGGAGCTTTTGCTTGATAGGTCGAGCGGTCTTGCTTACTTCAAGGGCGTGCTTAGCCAACTCCCTAGGGACACCAGGCATGTCGGACGGACTCCATGCGAAGATGTCGGCGTTGTCCCTGAGGAAACTGGTGAGCGCGAGTTCCTATTTGGGATCGAGGTTGGCCCCGATGGTGACTTCCTTGGACACGTCGGGCAGGCCGAGGCAAACTTTCTTCATAGCAGGACTGGGGTCCAAGGCAGTGGCAGTGCGCTTCTATTCGGGCACCTCCAGAGTAGTTTGGTCGATCTTGGCGGCCTGAGCAACCATGACCATAGCAGCAGCTTTACACGCGGAGACTTTGGAGAGGTCGATAGTGTCGCTCTCACAGTTGTAGGAGACCATCACTACTAGGAATTGACCCTTATAGCACCATTTTTTTTCGCAACACCACACATTTGGTTGCAATATTTGATCTTGTAGCAACCAACATATTAATGGGTTGCGATATCTGGATCTTATGGCCACCAAAAATGCGGGTTGCGTCTGTTGCAACATTCGTTGCAAGAGGTTGGTGTTAATGCCACTGTGAAAAAGGTGGTTGCCTTTATGGGTACCTATTGCCACAACTAATTGTGCATTGCGATAGTTAGGATTTAGTGTTGTGATAGATGTGTGTTTGTTGCCACGAAAAATTATTTGGTTGCGAATAGGTATGCTTGTGGCCACGCTGAAAGAACGTTGTCTACAACTTAACCTTTGTTGCGATAGCTCATGTGCCTGTTGCATCGCGAAATTCATTCGTTGCAATTGATGTGTCTTTGTTGCCACGAACATTTTGTTGTTTGCAAATAGGCATGGCTGTGGCCACAATGAAAAAATGTTGTCTAAATTGTAATATTTGTTGCGATAGCGCGTGTGCATGTTGCAACCATAAAATTGTTCGTTACGTTTGTTGTGTGTTTTTTGCCACGAACATTAAGTTGGTTGTGAATAGGCATGTCTGCGGCCACGATGAAAAAATGTTACGTAAAATTTTACCTTTGTTGCAATAGCTTATGTGCCTGTTGCATCCATAAAAAGTTCGTTGCATTAAGTAAGTTTTATTGCCACCAATGATTTATGTAAATTCATTTAATTTTTGTTGGTTGCCCTAGAAGGAAAAAGGGATGATGTGATTTGAAGGAAAAAAAAGAAATAACGCAGCCCACCCCACCCTTCGGCGCGTGACGAGAAAAAAAAATGCCCTATCTTTTCTCGCCACGGGAGATCCTTCGATCAATTGGGAAAAAAAAGAGTTTGAGTCCTTCTCGAAAAAAAACGAGTCCTTCGACTCAGGTAGGTCGCGACTACCTCGCGTGGTGCGGCAGCGCCGGCACTGCCGCCACGGCACCAACGAAAAATGGTGATGGCCCGGTGGTGTGTCCCCATCCTGCGGCGGCGTGCCCCCATCCTGCGGCGGCTTCCTCAACCCTCCTCTCATTCTCGGCGCCAAGGAGACGCCGATGGCAACGGCTGCGCTGCGGCAAAGAGGCGCCTGCCCGTGTTTCCCTTCGGCCTGCAGCGATCCGGCTCCGGCGACCCCGGCTTGGTCCCCGACCCTCGGCTGGCTACTAGTATGCTTCAAACAAGGTGAGCAGGCAACACAGGGTCCTAGTTAATTAATTTTTTTTTCTTGGTGAACTGTTGAAGAATTCCGAACTCTTTTTCAGAGGTGGTACGGCATATCATGGTCATTAGCAAAATACCTTGTGAATTCGTAAAATTAGCTTGATCATCGTAGGTATTTATTATATGGATTTGTGCTAAATGTAGGGATATTGTGAAGGATGGCAAATGAAGATAACAACTGGATGCGGATGTCCAGATATACTGCAGAATGGCAGGCAGGATTCAAGAAATATTTACAGAGTGTTTTTGGGGGCACATCTAGTGAAGAAACAGCTCCATGTCCTTGTACTCGATGCCGCTGCATGTCTTATCGAAGTGAAAAGGAGGTTCGAACTCACGTGGCACTGAGAGGGTTTGATGAGAGTTTCATTGAAGGAGAAGGTAATTGTGAGCCTTCGTTGGTTCAGAATGAGATCGATGATGGCGCTGCACTAGATCATGCTGAAAGTTCCCATGAATTAATTTCTTCACTGATCAGAGGTGTTATACATGGACAAGTGACAGGAAGCAGAGAAGAGGATGAGCAAACTGCGACTGCAAAAATACTTTTTAGGTTACTAGATGAGGCAAAGAAGGAGTTGTATCCAGGTTGCAAAGAGGTTACAAAGATTTCTTTCATTGTTATGCTATTTCAGATTAAATGCATGGATGGTATTAGTAATAGCAGTCTAGAACGCATACTTCGATTGTTCTTGCTTGTGCTTCCTGGTGGTCATTGTCTGCCAACTTCCTTGGAGAAAGTGGAAAGGGTTATTCGTGATCTTGGCCTGCATTACGAAAAGATTCATGCCTGTGTCAATGATTGTGTGTTATTTCGTGGGGATTATGCTGAACTGGATAAGTGCCCAACATGCGATGAATCTAGGTGGAAAGAGACATGGGGTACTGAAAAGGATGATCCTGTTGACAATGATTGTGGAAAGAAGCAGAAGCGTTTTCCACGTAAGATCCTTCGTTATTTTCCACTTATTCCTCGTTTGCAAAGATTGTTTATAAGAGCATCAACTTTGAAGATGATGCGTTGGCATGATGAAGAACTAGTAAATGATGGGAAAATGCGTCACCCGGCAGACTCATTGGCATGGAAGCATGTGAATAAAGAGTATAAGGATTTTGCTAAGGAACCTCGGAACATACGGCTCGGTCTTGCAGCTGATGGCTTTAATCCGTTTGGGATGTTGAGTGTTGCATATACTACATGGCCTGTCATCCTAATCCCTTACAACTTGCCTCCTTGGTTGTGTTTGAAGCAACCCTATTGGATGATGTCTATGCTGATTCCTAGGCCAAAATCACCTGGTATGAATATTGATGTCTATTTGCAACCCCTAATTGATGAGCTGATAGAGTTATGGGTGAAAGGTGTTGAAACATGGGATGAGGATAAGAAGGAGAAATTTACTCTTCATGCGCTTCTGTTGTGGACCATAAATGACTTCCCTGC
The DNA here is from genome assembly GCA_036936925.1 of Cenchrus fungigraminus. Taxonomy (NCBI): domain Eukaryota; kingdom Viridiplantae; phylum Streptophyta; class Magnoliopsida; order Poales; family Poaceae; genus Cenchrus; species Cenchrus fungigraminus. Next base: position 78,508,277 of record CM072770.1, read on the forward strand.
TTGTGCCATGCCATCTGGTTGGAGTACTAAAGGAAAGTTTGCATGTCCATACTGCCACAAAGATACAGAGTACTTATGGTTGAAATTTGGGTCGAAGCATTGTTACATGGGTCATCGTCGATTTCTCCCTCAGAACCATAGGTGGCGCAAGAGCAAAAGCAGCTTCAACAACATGACAGAGATGAGGAAGGCACCTGTTCCACTGACCGGTCCTCAAGTTCTGCAGCAGTATAATAGTTTTGAGCAACCAAAATTTGGGACAGCAACAAAAAAGGAAGCAACGAGAAGAAGACATTAGGTGGCACAACTAGAGGAAGAAGAGTATATTTTTTCAGCTTCCTTACTGGGAAACATTGCTTATAAGGCACAACTTGGATGTTATGCACATCGAGAAAAATGTCTGTGAAAGCATTATTGGGACGTTGCTTCACATAGATGGTAAGTGTAAGGATAGTGAAAAGGCGCGGCTTGACATGCAACATCTTGGGATACGGCAGGATCAGCATCCAGTGGTGGAGAATGGAAAGTATACTTTGCCACCATCATTGTACTCCTTAGACAGGGATCAGAAGAAGATGTTATGCACATTCTTAGAAGGAGTGAGGATGCCTGATGGTTACGCGTCTAATATAAAGAAATGTGTGGATGTGGATGGATGCAAGGTATCTAGACTGAAATCACATGACTATCATGTTATTTTGCAGAAATTGTTGCCCTTAGTTGCAAGGCATATCTTGCCTGAAGCTGTTGCTAGACCATTGATTGAGCTTAGCAGGTTTTTCAATGCGCTGTGTTCAAAGGAGGTGGTGAAAAGTGACATGGAAACATTAAGCACATCAATTGTAGAGACTTTATGTAAGCTTGAGATGATATTCCCACCAGCATTCTTTGACATTATGATGCATTTGCCGGTTCATTTAGCTGAGGAGGCTAGAGTTGGTGGACCAGTGTGTTATCGGTGGATGTATCCAATCGAGAGGTATCTACGTACACTTAAAGGATATGTTAGGAACAAGGCACATCCAGAAGGTTCGATAGCAGAGGGATATATCTTAGAGGAGTGCATGACATTCTGCTCTCGCTTCCTAGAAGACATTGAAACTAAGCTGGATCGACCAATGCGCCATGAGAGGAGCGTGGTAAATGAACCACTGGCTGGGTCTAGCATACTTGGCAGCATTGACTACAGCAAGAAAGGCTGCAAATTACATCATCTTACTAAATCTGAAATGTTGCGGATGCGGCACTATATGTTATCAAACTGTGACGAGGCACTAAGCTGGATCAAGTAAGCTGTTTTTAACATTTTTTTGTTTTTACATATTTTATAGTTCGTTGTATAGTAATATTGTTTTCCCATAAAAGCATAAGGCACTGTTGAAAAGAACTAGCACACAAGGCGTTGAGAAGCGTCACAAGGAGCATTTTGTTGGATGGTTTGAACGTAAGGTGAGTAATGTTTTAATATTCATGACAAAGCAATATTGCAATTGTGCACTTTTTAAAATATATCAATTCTTTTTTTATTGCGTGCAGGCAAAGGAACTTTTTGAAGAACGGAAGATCAGTGAAGAGCTATATGACCTTTCACAGGGTCCTCATTATGTGGCTTGGGTTTTCAACAGATGCGTAATTCATGATTTTTTTTCCGAACGGCTACTATAGAGGCGAAGTACAATACACAAAATTCTGGAGTTGTAGTGAAGAGTGGTGCTGAAGCTAGCGAAATGGATTGGTACGGTGTCCTTAATAAGGTAATCACACTAGATTTCCCTGGTGAAAAAGAAGTCATATTGTTTGAGTGTGATTGGTTTGATGTTCCTGCCGCATCCAAGAGTAAAACTAGAGGGTTCAGTAAGGATCAATATGGGATTATAGATATTGATACAAGTCATCGTCGATATATGGATGAGCCTTACGTTCTGGGGACTCAAGTGGAGCAGGTTTTTTATGTTAAATGTGCTAATAAACCCACATGGAGCAGTGTTGTGAGAATGAAACCTAGGACCTTGTTTTCCATGCCAGAAGAAGGAGAAACTGAACAGCAGGGTCATGGACAGATTGATATTGACTCAGCTAATATAGGTGTGGAGGACATGGACATTAGTAGCCAGATTAGGGAGTTGACAAATTGGACAAGGAATGACCTCGATGGAGTGACTGGAGATGCCAACATTATTGAAACTGCTATACCTATGCCAGAACCAGATCTAGATGACATACCTGATGATGATGATGAGAATGATGACACCTACATCAACGACGGGCATGTTGCACCTGCCAACACTTTAGGCCAGGGAGAGGAAGATGAGCTATTTAGATAATTGTGACCCTATATATTTGTATTAATGTGATATTTATTGCTATTTGGTACCTAGTTTGCAAACTTGTCGGTGCCAAAGAGTACTTCGGTGCCAAAAAATTCATCAATGCCAAGTATTCCTAGCAGCAGCATTAGTTTTTGAAAAAATATTCCTAGCAGTGAGGTATTGTCATCATTTCACTATCTCAGTGTTGTCTCGAACACTAGAATGCTCCTAAATCAATTTCCTGCTTATTCAAATCCTCAAAACACCAAGCTCCACAGGAACCATTTAAACCATGTAGTGAACAGCAATGTAAGTGTGAACAGCCATATATATATACGTTCCAGCACACCAGATCAGCACACAAGACCAGCATACACAACCAGAGTTAGACGAAGTATTTTTATTACAATATAGAAGTTCGACCTAAGTTACTACGTAGATGTTGCCATACTTAGATGTTCACACATTACAGAACCATACTTAGGTGTTCCAAAAGCAGCTTAACCTACATCTGCACATAGGACCTTACTACACCTTTACTACTTGTTGCCCTTGACTTTCAGCTCAACCTTGCGGATCTTCTTCCCCATCTCATCTAACTTGTTAGCAACTGTGTCCATGACTTTTTTTAGGGTCTCTTCTATGCCTTCATGTGTTCCATCAACGTGCAGGCTCAGGTCCTCAATCTGCTCACGCAAATCATCACATCGATGCTTCAGCTGCCTAACCATCTGGCACAAGGGGATTTTCTGCAGCAAGGCAACACACATAAGTTATTGACATGACATGCATCAGTAGTCGACAAGGCAGCCATACAATGCAGTCGAAATTCACCTTTCTTTTCGACGGCCCCGCAGCTTCCGATGGCAACGGTTTGTTGCTGTTGTCTTGTTCATCATCCGAGTCCGGAATGATGATTCTCACCTCATTCACAGGATTGTTCACTTGCCGGACCAAAAAAAAAGTTGCATGTTACCAATGATAAAACAGTGGCAGACATGAGTAAATTCTATACTAGTAAATTCACAAATCTGTTCCTTACAAGGCACCTAGTAGTTTAGGTAACATCTGGCATTGGCTTGTTTTGACAAGGTGACCAACAAGAAAAATCATCAGTGGAGCCTATCCCCTGAGAAAAGCCAACTAGCAGGGACCTTCGCATTATAAACCAATGCCATCTGGCTGATGATTGTAAGCCTTCTACATCAGCCACCAGTTCATCCAGTAATGACATGAAGCTGTCATGTTTAAAAGGGTATTACTGAACTACTAACGGAAGTTTAGGGACTCCATCTCCATGAATTGAGAGAATCTCAATTGTGTTGGCGAAATTAGTGAAGCTAAAAATTATCAAAATATTACTAATGCTATGTGCGACATGACAAGGCTGCTGCCAAAAAATGGCAGGAAACAATAATTTATACTACTGAACCTGCAATAAAAAAATGCTCCCATGAGCTTCTGTTACTGGACAATGAAAAAAACAAATGCTCAAGTTATTACTGTGTATGCAGAGCTATGGTTCTAGTACTAGAAAAGAAAAAAAACTGAAGCAAAAAGTCCATCAGTGTTCAGTAGTCGTCAGACAACCCCCATTCTAAAAATTCAACTACATAATACTAAAACTACTGAACTACTATCATACTGAACTACTAGGTGGGTTGACAGGTCATACTCCTATAATCATTATCTGAAGTAATGATCATTATCTGAAGTAATGCACAATTGTTCTGAAACTAGAGGTTCTATATGAATGACATGCCTTACACAGTAACTATCATTGAAAATCATATTTGTCTTGCATAGATATTTTATAAAGTGCTCAATTAGAATAGGCTTTTAAAAGCAAACTAGCCCCTTTGATGTATCACAAACACTTTTAGTACAAGTAATACTTTCACCTTCCCTGGCTTATGTTTATTGTTTACTTGCAGTAATGAAAACATCCCTATCAGCGATCTGGATTTCAATTTTCTCCATCTATATACCACTGACAACAAAGAGATATACTACTCATATATGTATCCCTCATGTATTCACACTGGCCTAGCAAAACGCTAACGCGGCTTTGATTCTAGTATCATGTGATTCAAGGATCTTTAAGTAGAAAATATTCAGAATCTTGCAGGAAATAGCAATTTTTAAGACTCAGATATCAACTAATTAGAAGGATCATTTATACTAGCAATAGAAACACAAACATGGCTTATAACATGATATGTTGTCTTCACTAAAAAATAAAATGAAATATTTTCATGCCTTAAAACATCCTTCTGTAAAGGCAATTAAAGGAAGTGATGACAAATTATGTGATTTTCTAGTATGAGCTAATCATGGATACAAGCATACACAAGCATACATGTCAACAAATTTGCATCTGGATGTTGGGGAGCAAGAGCACAAACACTTTACCTCACTTCACCTCGGCCTCGCTTGCATCCCACTAGTGCCTGCCTCCTCTGACCCGATGGCTGCACTAGGGGATGCTGGCCTTCGGACGACGTGGAGGAGATGGTGGTGCCGTGCATTCCGGATGACGACGAGGAGTTTGCGGCGCCGCGCGTACTGAAGGACGAAGAGGAGGAGGTGCCACCGCGCACACCGGAGGAAGACGATGTCGGTGGTGTACTCGCCGTGAAACGCCCGCGTGCATCGCGCTTCTACGTGGCGGCGCTGTGGTGCCTCCCTCCGCCGCTGCCGCGCACAGCAGATCCGTCGGTGCGGCCCCTCCCTCCACCGCCGCCACGCGCCGCCACTCCCTCGATGCCAGCCCTCCCTCCGCCCCGGCCGCACACCAAGGATCCCTCGATGCAGGCCCTCCCTCCGCGACTGCCGCTCGCCTGGGTTGCGCCGGTCCGGCCCCTCGATCTGCCGCCGCCCCTCGCCACGGATCCCTCCATGCTCGCCTTCTCGAAGCGGCTGCATCGGAGACGCCGCGGTGGACTGGGGGAGATGGGGAGATGGAGGCAGACTCGGACGGAGACGCCTAGGTGGATCGGGAAGGGGAAGGGAAATAGGAGGCGTCGGACACGAATTGGGCCGGCCCAACAAGATTTTTCCCCCTATCACCGGCGCATTATGCTTGGTTGCAGCGGCGTCCCGTTTAGTACCACCTCGGTGCCATAGAAGGGCGTAACACTGCTTAAAAGTGCAGGCGTATGGGCACTCTCGAACTCCGATTGAATCATCCATCAGTGCTTGCTTATCCTGCTATGGGGCTTAATGGACTGGCCGGCCCACTCGGGCTCCCGCTCACTGGGCTTCACGCTCGCCGGTTGAGCTTGGGTGGGCTGGCTTTGGCCCTAAAGCCCCATAGCACAATTTTTTTTTCATCTAAACAAATCCTCTTTTTGTTCATTATACCTACAGCCCATAGCATTTTACATATTTTTTTTAATCACATGTTTTTCATAATAACATTAACCATATTAAATCACATTGTAAATTTCCCTCTAATTGTTCTTGTCCTATGGTATGCTTTTAGTATACATACTCAAATTTGTGGCTACTGAGTACACCTATTTATGTTTGTATCTTCTAGACGGCATAATGGCTCTAATTAGCAATACCTCATAACAAGTTTAGGCCCACATCCTATAATTTTCATTTTATTCAAGAACTGTTGCATCTAATGTCATAGCGGTTCACTGGTGTCTAGCTACGCACGGCTGGATCTCGCTCTCACACAACTCCTCACTCTGGTGCTCGGGCTACTTCTCGTATTCCTCGCGACGATGTGCGAGCAAGGACATGACCCGAATTTCCCGAACCACCAGAATTACTCGAACCCGATCCCGAAGTACCTGAACCCGATATTCCCGATCACTAGTTCGGGTACGAAGATGAGAAACCCGAAGGTATTTCAGGAAGTTTGGGTATTCATCTTCGGTACCCAAATTACCCGAACCACCCGAATTACCCGAACCCGATCCCCAAGTACCTGAACCCGATATTCCCGAACACTAGTTCCTGTATGAAGATGAGAAACCCGAATTTATTTCAAAGTGTAACATACCCGAATTTCCCGACTCGAATTACCCAAATTTATTTCCCGACAACTAGAATTTATTTGCGCGGAATTGTACATATGAAAAATCATTATTTTGTAAAGTGGCATATGAAAATTTCGTTTCTTTGTAAATTGGCATATGAAAATTTCGTTATTACGAACATATACCAAGTCCCGTTGTCAAATTTCCCTGTGGTTTTTTACAGGCCGCCAAAACATCAATTAGATGCCAAAGTACCGCGCCTAAACCCCCAGGTATCGCGCCTCAATGCCGCGAACCGCGCGCCATCGTGGCCTCGTGGGCCTTTTGCGTTGAATCGCCTACAACCGCGCCGCCTGAGTCATCGTCCTCGCTAGTTTAGGTCAAGCGACGCCGCCAGTCCTCAAACCGCGGCCCTCCCCCTTCCACCACGACGGCGCCGGCGACGGCGAGCCACCACGGCTTCACACCATGAAGAAAAACGGTGCATCTTCCAACACCGCGACACACAGAAGCGGCAACTTCTCTGCGCCTCCATCCTCCACGCAAGATCCTTTGGAGGATATGCGCCCACATCATCAAGATGAAGATGATGACGAACTTGGCGATGATGACTCAGGGGTAATTCGCTTCCTAGAAACGAGGTACTACATAAATCTGCTACCTACCTTCATTTGGATTGCCCCTAGTTGTTCTTGTTCTTAGGGTTTGCACTTTTTTCGGTTGAAGCCATGACGATCTTGGGACTGTCATCAACACTAGACGATTTTAGGGTTTAGGGTTAGCACATATGTTCATGCACGCATTAATCTGCTGCTATGTTCATGCATGCACTTTTTTAATTTGGATTGACCAGACGTATTCAATGACCAGATATGTGTGCAATTTTTTTTTGTTAATTTAAATTGACCATATATTTTCAAATAACCAGATATGTTTGTGATATTTTTTTAAGAGTAAATAATAGACAAGATATGTTTCATGCATGCACTTTTTTTATTTAAACTGACCATATACATTCAATTAACCAGATATGTGTGCAATTGATATTTTCTTACGAGTTAATACTGAACCAGATATGTTCATGCATGCAATTGTTTATTTAAATTGACCATATATATTCAAATAACCAGATATGTTTGTGCTATTTTTTTAAGAGTTAATAATAGACTAGATATGTTCATGCATGCAATTTTTTATTTAAATTGACCATATATATTCAAATAACCAGATATGTTTGTGCTATTTTTTTAAGAGTTAATAATAGACCTGATATGTTCATGCATGCATAGATCATAAATAAGCCTTATCTAGCATATACCAGGACTACATTCAAATTATATTAGCCTTAACAGTTGGTGCATAGATCATCATCATCCTTGCTGTTTTGTTTATTTGAATTCACCTTTATTCAAAACTTAATTGCTGAAAGCATGTCCTTATTAAACCTAATAAAATTATAGTTTTATATTTAGATCATATTGTTAGAACTCATAGTATAATAAGCAGCATGTGCTAATGTTTGTATGTATTATATGCAGTGAACCATTGACGAATGAAATGTGGAGAATTCATTTCCACTTGAAGGGGCATGATGAAGAGGATGACGATGATATCGACATTGAAGTCGATAGAGTTCACCTCACATACCAAAACCTGAACTATTTGAAGGAACAATTTGGCTATGGATCAAGGGACTATTTATACTACAAGAAGCGCTGTGGTGCCGATGTAGCTACAGTTGAGCCCATTGATTATTCACGACACGCAGCACAAATGCTACAAGACAATGCTAATGAAAGGGAAATCAGGTTCATAATGTCTACTGATCAGAGACTTTATTTTTTACCATGTTTATAGTTAGTTTACTCATATACAGTTCTGAAATCACCCTTTTATACTACACTTAGTTGTTGCATGCCCTTGTTCAGGTTGATAATGTCAAAGGAGCCCCAAGTTGAGGGTAATGTCAGCACAACGCCAATTAAACAACAGCAGGGGAAACGAAGACATGCTGAGACTAGTACAGATAAGCAGCTTGATGCCTACAAGGTGTGGTTAAAAAAAATGAAAGAGGAAGACCCAGAAATAGGTATACTCAATATTTGCATAACTCCTTAAATTGGTTAGGATCGGATATAATGTTGTTGTGACAATTGCACTTGGGGATCATGTTTCACAGACTTTAGGGATGACTTCAGGGACGAAACAATCGATACATACAAGGAATGGCTCAGGCACACAGGCCGGCGTCGCCATATGCATAAATAAATTTCTTTCATATCACATCATCACATACTTGTTCATTGAATAAATTAATTGATGTATGCTGTTTTTATTGGTCCTGTGTAGTATCGTTATTAGAAGAACAGATAGATACAGATAATGATCAACAAGGTGAGGGAGGTGAGGGAAATCAGGAAAGGGGGACATCAAACAATAATAATAGGCCATCTCATGCAAGAAAACCAAAAGAAGGGAATGGTATCTGTTTTCCTCTCTTCTATTTCAAGTGTACGTTGTAAACTATTTTGATGATCATGGTTGATATAAATGTCTCAAATGTGAAATAGGTGCACCCAAAACCCGTCGACGTGGATGTCTCAAAGGTTATACAGCAACTGCAAAGAGAATCAGGAGCGGAACTCAGAAATTAAAAATTTCATTTGATGCATTGACGGGTGGAGTCTGTGGTGACAACAGCCGTACATTTGTGGATGAGATTGTAGTGTTCACCAGGAAAAAGACTCCACTTATAGGAGTGAAATCTTGGAAGAAGGTGAAGCCAGTTGTAAAAGAAAAAATTGTAACAGAGGTGATGGTAAGTTAATTCTGATCTTTAGCCAAATGTAATGAATTAAATGCATCTACTTTACTATTATATTGATCATTACATTGAAACAGAAAATTTGGGACTTAGACGATGTTGAAGATGCTAGTGAAAAGATATTGACAGTTGCCCAAGAGAGGTACAAAGGATGGAGAGCTTCATTTAGTTCTACATACAAGGCATACTCCACTGATGCTGAACGTATGAAGCATAACCCCGAGGACATAGACATCGTGGAGTGGTACTATTTGATCCAATACTTTGGATCTGAGAGCTTCCAAGTTAGTTTGAGACCAAATTCGTTATTAATTCCAGTTTTGTAATGTAATTGACCACGCTTTGTTCATACATGTTTTGCAGAAAATTAGCACAAAGAATTCGGGAGTCCGAAAGAAACAAAAGACTAAGCATGTCTCGGGAGCAAAACCATATTCTCAGATTCGATTCGAACAGGTACTAACTACATTAACTCAGATTACTTTCTGAATTATATGTTCACCACCTAATGCTACATTTTTTTCACCTTAGACAAACCGTGCTAATGGTCAACAACCTACTGATCTGCAACTTTGGTTGACTACTCACACCAATAAAAATGGGGAATGGACATCTGATGAAGCTAGGGATGTTTATGTGAGTCATTGTGTATGTTTCCATCATTAAAATTTCAGCATCTTTAACTTATAATTTCAAACTGTTGAATCTGACATACTCCTAATTTCTTTCACATGTTACACCTAGGAAAAAGCTTGCATCGAAGTTAACAATGCAGAAAGAGGGAAGGATAGGCCTTTCCTTACAGCTGAGGAGGAAAACTTAGTTTTCCAAGTCAACTACTCAAAAACTCTTGGAATAAAAGCATCATACAAGTCTCATGGACGTGGATACATGGTGAAATATCCAACACGAATCGCTCTAATGAAACAAAGAGAAGAAGATGCAGCCCATGCTGAATCTTGTGTCCAAGAAGAAAGAATGCAGCACCAAGAAGAGGTTCGAGAACTGAAAGAACAGCTTGCAATTGAAGCTTCAGCAAGGGAAAAAGATAAGGAAGAAAGTAAGAAACAAATGGAAGAAATGAGGGCAGAATTTCATCAGCTTTTGCAACAGGTACCCCTGAAAACTTGTTTCAACTATTCTTTAACCATTGTATTCCTTTAATTTCCCTCTCCTTATGTCCTGCATAGGCTATGTCTGGAACCAACCTCCCCACACAGGTTTCAAATCGACCTGGTGAAGAGAACTTCATCACACCACCACGCTTAGAGGCTGATGCTGTAGTACAGGTAATTCTGTTGTACAGTCTGATCCCCACACATGCATCCAAATGAACTGCATTTTGCTTACACCAGAGTTCATTTGTGGCAGACTGTTGAACCACAAAGCATGATGACTACAGAAAAGGAAGTTGTTGAACCTCCGATCATAAAACCAAAGAGTACTTCAGCTAGGAATATTTTTTCAAAAACTAATGCTACTGCTAGATCGGCATTGATGAATTTTGTTACTTCCGATCAACTATTGAGGACTCGTAATCAGAAAAAGAAGGTATGAATAATGTTTTGAATTCAATCCTAATAACTTGATCTGCTCGTGATGTTCACCATGTCATTGCTAGATTTTTGCATATGACTTGTGTTGTGTATGCCATCTAGTAAAGAAACAAGAGATGTTTACCATGTGTATTGAATAAACTCTGCCATTCCAATTTCTTTACTACCTACAGTTGATTTGCACTTTACATTCAAGATGATTTGATATGGATCTGATCTGTTGCTATTGATTATGTTTAATGTTTGGGGAAAAAATAAACTATATTTCACAAGTCTAGTGTCCCATTGGATTCTCATAGAATTTATTTAAATAATGAATTGTTAAACTTTTTTTCCTATCAGTTTTTTGTCCCAGCATGGCTGGATGTGCTTGGAATTGTTTCATCTCAATTGCACTTGTCCAACGATTGCTAATTACTCCATGATTTTAAACATATTTGTTTTCATGAATCACAGAGAAACTCGGAGAGCCAAAACAATTAGAGAAAGCTTCTATGGCTGCAAGTAGATGGCCGGCACCAACAAGAATGACAAGTTGCTGATGGGCGATGGAGCAACCAACTTACCCATTTCTGGATCAATTTTTTTATGCTAAACAATGCATTGAACTTAGTTAAATATGATGTCCTTATTTTGTTAGTTGTGGTCATGTTCTTTAAACCAGAATGTTGGTCGTTGTGTGATACTTCAGTTTGAGACAAAATTATTATTAATGATTGTATCAATTATTATTTGTGATATTCTCTACTAGCGAAAATAATTGAAAAACTAGTTTCATTTTCACCTCGTTGCGATAGACTAATACGCGACCATTGATTTTGGTTGCAATACGCTTTATTGCAACCAACTTTAAGTGTTGCGTTATCATATTATCTATTACTACCAACAATTGTTTGTTGCATGTGCCCTCTATTGCCACCAACACAAATTCGATGCAACTATTGCCACCAAAAATTGTTGGTTGCATGTGACCTCTGTTACCACCAACACGAATACGTTGCAATCTACATATATTACCTCGAAGACTAGTTCGTTGCATTAACATATCATCTATTGCCACCATATCTGATATGTTGCAAGAGCAATGTAATGCAATGGATCAAACTTCGTGGTAATATGACCATATGACCACGTAGTTTTCGAGTGGCAATACTTTTCTATTGCAACACATTCATTGGTGGCAACCATGGAATATTGCAGCCAAGTGTTTCATCGCATTAGAACCTAAGACAACCAATCTAATCATTGTAATATTTGTTCTTGCAACCAAGTATTGGTTGCATAAGGCTATTTTGTTCGTTGCAAAATTTGATCTTGCAATGAAGTGTTGGTTGCATTAGGCAAATTTGTTCATTGCAATGTTTGTTCTTACAACCATGTATTGGTGGCAATATATTTTCTTGTTCGTTGCAATAGAAAAATCTGTTGCAACACCACATCAAATGGTTGCCTGAGGCTATTACACTGTTCCAATTGCAACCATCTGTCCACCAAAAAACTTAGATGCAATTGATTCCAGTTGCAACCAAAATGGCCATATTGCAACCAAATATAGGCGTTGGCCAAGGCATCATTCCTAGTAGTGCATGATGTCACCGAGGACGGAAAGGATCCCGTTTGGTGCTGGTATCTTCATGATGAGGTAGGTGTGATGTGGTACAGCCATGAATTTGGCCAACATAGGTCGACTGAGGATGACATGGTAGGAGGAGCGGAAGTCCGCGACCTCGAACATCAGGTACTCTGTGCGGAAGTTTTCCTGTTTGCCGAAAGTGACCGGTAGGCATACACAACCTATGGGGTATGCAGCCTTGCCTGGCACGACCCCGTAGAAGGGTTCGTCGCAAGCGGTCATCTTGGAGAAGTCGAAGTCCATCTTTCTCAGTGTCTCTGTGAAGATGATGTTCAAGCTGCTGCCCCCATCGATAAGGGTCTTAGGCAGGAACGCACCATCCACTATGGGGTTGACGACCAGCGGGTAGGTCCCGGGGTCAGGTATGTGGACCCAATGGTCTTTCCTTGAGAAAGTGATGGGGTACTCTGACCAACGTAGAGGTTGTGGAGTTTCTGTGTTGACTTGACCGATCTCCCTTGCGTTTGATCGTATCTGTCTATTGCTCTTGGCTGCCTGACGACCACCAATGATAAAGTTGATCTCCCGGTTGGCGGTCTGGAATGCGCCATTGGGGTTGCCCCCTTTTGGCGGTGGTGGCGGAGAAGGCTCCTTGCGGTGGTTGTCATTGCGGTTGTGGTCGTCTTGTCGACGACGATCATCACACTGGTCGTCGCGGTGCTCATCACGCCGGTCGTTACGATTGTCTTCGCGGCGATCGTCGCGGCGGTAGTCGTCACGTCGATCATCACGGTGGTCATCGTGGCGATCATCGCGGCGATAGTCGCGGCGGTAATCACAGCGGTCCCTGTCGTCGTTGCGACGGTAGGGTCGACGGTCACGGTAATCACGTCGATCAGGTCGACGGTTGCGATTGTCGTAGCGGCGGCTGCTGTTCTGGTCGTCGTTGCTGCCGCTCTTGGTCTTCTTGGGCTCCGGAGGTACCCCTAGGGCATGCTTTAGCTGTTCACACTCTCTCATGGTATGCTTGGTGTCGCGGTGGAACTAGCACTAGTCGTCCATGACCATATTGAAGTCACCTTCAAGGAAGGTGGAAGGTCTGGGTGGGTCAGTCGCATAGACCTTGCCAGATCGCTTGCGCGACCTGCTGCCACCATCGTCGTGGTCTTCTCCTTTGAAGTCGTGCATCACCGCATCTTGGGTATCGACAAGCTTGTCGACGTAGGCCATGAGGTCGGCGATGGTGTGGGCGTCAGCTTCGTGGATCTTCTCAAAGAGCTTGATGTTGGTTACCCTCTTCTTGTAGTAGGCTATGACGTCTTCGTCCTTGACACCTGCAAGGGTGTTGCGATTCTCAAAGTAGCGGTTAGTGTACTCTCAGAGAGTTTCGTTAGGCCTCATCCGCACTCTGGCGAGGTGATGTGTGTTGCCAGGGCGGTTGTAGGTCGCTTGATAGTTGGTCGTGAAGAGCCGTGACAAGGTCGCCCACGAGGTGATGCACTCTGCAGGAAGGTTGTCAAGCCACAGGAGTGGTGCTTTGCCCATCACGAGGGGAAAGTATCCCGCCATGTGATCCTCATTGCCTCCAGAGGCGCGTGCCGCGATGCTGTACATCTTGAGCCAAATACTTGGGTCGAAGCGACCGTTGTATTTCTCAATGGCTGGCTTGAAGTCTTTGGGGTATCTGATCATCCTGAGATGACGTGAGAATGCCGGGAAGTTGTTGACCGCTGCAGGACTGGCTGATGGGGCATAGGTCGTTGGGATAATGTAGAGGTCATCTGGAGGACCATTATCTTGGTCGTACTGGGCACGTCGTAGGAGCTCTTGGTCGTGCATCTGACGGAGTTCCGTTGCTTGAACAGGATTACTGGCGTCAAGGGTATTAGGGACCCCGTTGTCGCGGTCGTAGTTAGCACGGCGTGCTATCTCCACTTCGTCTCGTATACGCCGATGTTGACTGCTCTGAGCGTGGTTGGCTTGTACCGGTGGAGGTTGAGCTCCAGTGTTTTGCCTTGCATTGGCGGTAGCATTCTGCTATTGGGCACTAGCCGCATTGGCGGCAACATTCTACTGTTGGGCACCAGCCGCATTGGCAGCGTTGTTTTGGGCATTGCTAGGAGCGTTGCAAGTAGCGTTGGCAGCTGGATTGGCTGCTTGATTGGCAGCGACGTTGGCAGCGGGATTGACCAGCTGTGCTACTTCGTTTTCGCCTCCTCCCTCTTCAGCTACGGGCTCAAGGGGAGCATTGTTGTGATGTTGGTGACGAGGTCGATCCGACCTACTCCTGGGGTAGGAGCTTGATGCTGATCTGCTGTATCCTGGACCCCTTTCTTCGACCTGAGCGGTAGCGACGCAGATGTGAGCTTGTAGGTGCCGTATTGCAGGAGTGTCCTCAAGTTGACCCAGTGCGGCAAGAGCTGCGCCCAAGTTTGCTTGAGGAGAGTTGTAGACTTCATGGCCATCTTGCTCAAAGTCCCTCAGGAGGTCTCTAGCACGTAGGCGGTTTCGACGAGGCTCGTTGCGATTCTGTTGCTGCTGAGGAGCGGCTGGGGCTGCGGGGGCTTGCGCCCCGACGTTGCCTACTGGTTGGTTGCCGGCACCTTGCTCGACGTTGGCCGCGGGCTGACCTGCGCCTGCGGCAGCTGCATCTAACTCCTGCTGATGGCGTGTGGCTCTTGCGGCGTTGGCGTTTTCACGCTCTATATGCTGCTCGTCTATCTCTCCGGGTTGAGGAGGTACGTCTGCGGAGACTGAGAGACATGGGTACCCATGGGTCCCCACCACCAGGGTCCCAGAGGTCCCTGTCAAGTGGACCCGACCTGCCAGAAGCCCCGCCGACCTGCAAGTGTGCCCGGAGACCTTATCCACGATCCCAGCGACTTTGGAAGACTCCAGAAGACCTTATCCAAATCCCGGAGGATCCCCCGGGCTTGTGGTGCAAGACTCTCCCCCAGGTCGCGGCTCGACGCCGCCAGTAGGTCCGCAGATCGCGGGTTTCACCCTGTAATCATAGAAGATGACCTTCCTAATTTGTAACCGACCCCGATGAGGGTCCACTGACCTCGAATGGAAGCTCTAGCCCGTTGACCATATAAGGTGGCCTAGAGCTCCATTCGAGGGGACTTCCCCATTCACGCATAATCCCACCGCATACTAGACGTAGGGTTTTACTCTTCGGAGGCCTGAACCAGTCTAAGCCCTTGTGTCCCTTGCCATTCTCGCCATGTTCTGAGTTCCATCTGCGAACTACCACCTACGCTCTTAGTTCCTGATCCCCTCCAATTAACCTACAACCACTTGGGTCGCCCCCTTGCAGATCTGTCCAGGTCTCACCCCTTGACAGTTGGCACACCAGGTAGGGGTGATCGGGAACTAGCGGTGCAGCATGGTGGCCCGATCTGGTGTTGTTTTTCCGACGAGCATGGTGGACATCCTCGCCAACCTTGTGGAGATCTGCTTCGGTTCCTTCACGGCGACTTCAGCTGTTCCGGCGGCCGCGACCTCTCCGGCGACCACAGTGAAGATCGTGATGGCGCCTGCCGCCGCCACCGCTACCGATCCAGCGTCGGAGACCCACCCGCCCAAACCCTATGACATTGTCCAGGGGATGGAGCGCGTCATCGACATGACGGAGGAGACCCTCCAGATCTGCGAAAGAGCCCAGCGCTCAACGCAGATGGTGTCACACCGCAGGACCTTCCCCTTCGGTCTGTGATCATCCAGTGATGTCTACGCCCGCCAGGCGGCCAGGTCCCCCCAGATCCAATCTAGGCGGCGGGAGTCATCTGGCGACCTCAAGCCCGATCTACACGTTCACCGCGATCCGCTCGACGTACCGTGCACCTACCACAAGGGCGCACGACACACCCTTCACAGCTGCAGGCTGCGGAAGAAGATCGACCAGGAGCGTACTGCTCCCCGTACCACGTGAGCTCCCACGTCTTCAGATGGTGGTGAGTTCCAGAAGGTCCGGATCCACGTGGCCTAACGACCAGGGCTCCATCCTGCGGCGGGTCCTGGTGGTGTCGGAGAACGAGCCACCACGTCGCGGTGCGATGGACTCCGAGGAAGCACGTCGGATCCAGGGCAACGCCAACCGCGCCCAGTGACGGGCGGAAGAGCAACACCATGCGGTACCCCCCTGCGCCCGAGACCTTCATCTCGAGTTCGAGGAAGCAGGGCTGCCGACGTTCAATAGTCCTCAGGCCAACCTGGGCGCCACCATGGCAGGTCTCTAGCAAGCTAACCCCCTCACCCGAGGCCGAAGCAGCCATGGCTTACCTTCGGGTTGCCATAGCTTTGGTAGAAGAGAAGAGCGCGGCATCCAAGTCTGCGGCGTCTTCATCAACACGGCATTCGCGCTCCCCACCATTCAGGAAGAGGTCGATTAGCACAACCCCGACCAGCCTCGGGCGAACGACGCAAAAGACAGCGACCTGCGCGCCAATCTCGACAAGAATAGACGTGGCCGTGACGCTCGCGGCTACATCGACCAGCGCCACTGCGAGCGCGAAGAGCGGGAGCTACGACGTCGTGTGGAGAACGATCGTGAGTACGGACCTCCCGGTGCCGTCCATCGCATCATGGAGCGCGAGGAGCGCGACCGCCACGACGTTGAGAACAGGCGCCACGCTCAGTACGAGGCGGAGTACGGCCACCCGGAGGGCGGTGTCCCGAACCCAGATCGCCAGCCCAGATCCCAGGTCGTGGCCCCTGCACAGAGCAGAGGCGGCGCTCAAGCTGGAGCTGCCACCGACGACATGGCCGTCACCGCTTTCCCCGCATTGGCCCCTCACCTTAGGTCGGTGGCCTACCCCTACAAGTTCAAGCCGAATATCCAGAAGTACGACAGCCGCTCCGACCCCAACATCTGCTTGTCGACCTACTACGTCGCCGTCAAGGCGGCCGGCGGCAACTTCGACCACATGGCGGCGTACTTCCCGCTGGTGATGGGTGACGCGCCGTCACTCTGGCTCAACAACCTGCCGGCGGGCAGCATCACGTCGTGGGCCGATCTGTCTCAGGCCTTCACGTCCAACTTCCAGGCGACCTACAATCGCCCTGGGAATGCCTTCAACCTCGAGAGGGTAACCATGAAGACCAACGAGTGGCTCCGCGACTACACCAACTGGTTCCTCGAGAACCGCAACACCTGTGTTGGTGTCCGGGATGACCAGGTCGTCGACAGTTACAAGAAGGGCATCAGAGATCGCAAGATCTTTGAGAAGATCCACGAGTCAGGAGCCACCACTGTCACAGCCCTCATGGAGGTCATGAATAAGCTCATCGACACCGACGAGGTGCTGGTCAATCAGTTTGACTCCGACGCCAAGCGCGACGTAGGCATCTCCGGCACAGCTGGTGATTCAAGCTCCAAACTATGCAAGTGACCTTCAGAGGTGCTTGCGGCAGAGGGACATCGACCTTCGACGTTCAACGTCGAGGAGTTCAACGTAGTGCTCGACAGCCCCTACACGTTCCACGAAGGGGCCACCCACACCGTCCGTGAGTGCTCGCAATTCAAGAGGGTGTTCCGTACTCCCGAAGATCCGAAGCGACCTAGAGGCGATGGCGATCGATCGTCTTCACGCTGCTACAACAACCGCCGGGACGACCGACGCGGCCGTGGTGACGACGGTCGCCGCAACGACAGGCGTCGTGACGAGCATCAGCCGGAGGACCGCCGCGACCTACCTCCTCCACCGGCGACGGGCAACCCCAACGGCCACTTCCAGCAGGCCAAGAGGTCGATCAACATGATCGTCGGTGGCCTTAAGGCCAACGTAAGCAGGAGGCGGTATTGCAAGGACAAGCGCGAGATCCAGCTCATTCACACCAAGCCGTTGCAACCCCTATGCTGGTCGGAGCAGCCAATCACATTCTCCAGGGCTGATCACTGGGTCCATATCCCAGATCCTGGGTCCTACCCCCTCGTCGTCGAGCCAATAGTCGAGGGCGCCCTGCTCCCTCAGACTCTCATCGACAGAGGAAGCGGGCTCAACGTCATCTTCGTCAAGACCATGAAGAAGATGGACTTCGACTTCAAGAGGTTGACAGCGTGCGACGAGCCTTTCTTCGGCATCGTCCCCGGCATGGCAGCCTACCCCATGGGTCGGGTCTCCCTTCCTGTGACCTTCGGCACGGAAGAAAACTTCTGCACGGAGTATCTCAGCTTCGAGGTCGCTGACTTCAAGTCCTCCTACCACGCCATCCTAGGTCGCCCCATGCTGGCCAGATTCATGGCCATCCCGCATTACACCTACTTGGTGTTGAAGATGCCGGCTCTGAACGGAGTCCTCACCGTTTATGGCGACCTCATCGTCTCGTTCAAGTGCGACAACGAGGCCCTCGACATCACCACGACAACCGCCTCCGTCGACACCTCGGCGATTATGGTCGCCGCGGCTGCGAAGGTCGCCCCGAGTGACCTCACCATCCCGGAGCAGAAGCACACCGACACCGCCCTCGATGCCACACCGGCGACAAAGAAAGTCTGCCTCGGTCTTGCCGACCCAGAGAAGACGGTGGTGATCGGCGACAACCTCGGGGAGAAATAGGAACTCGCGCTCACCAGTTTCCTTCGGGACAACGCTGACATATTCACATGGACCCCATCGGATATGCCAGGTGTTCCAAGGGAGCTGGCTGAGCACTCCTTGGATGTAAGCAAGACGGCCAAGACTGTCAAGCAGAAGCTGCGCCGCTTTGTGAAGGATCGCAAGGAGGTCATTAGGGTAGAAATAATAAAGCTCCTAGCTGCTGGTTTCATTCGCGAATGTAAAAATCCAGTTTGGCTCGCCAACCGATGCTTGTACCCAAGAAAAGCGGTCAATGGAGAATGTGTATCGACTACACTGATCTCAACAGACACTGCCCTAAAGACCCCTTCCCTCTTCCGCGCATCGACCAGGTCGTTGACTCCACAGCCGGAAGCGTCCTGCTATGCTTCCTCGACTGCTACTCAGGGTATCACCAGATAGCCCTGAAGGTCTCTGAACAAGACAAAACGGCGTTCATAACGCCGCACGGTATCTACTGCTACACGGCCATGACGTTCGTCCTTAAGAGCGCAGGAGCGATCTACCAGAAGGCCATCCAGAAGTGCCTGGAGTCCCAGATTGGAGACAACGTCGAAGCCTACATCGACGACGTAGTTGTCAAGACCACGGTGGAGGACAACCTCATCGCTGACCTCGCCCAGACCTTCGGCAACCTGCGGCGCTACCGCTAGAAGCTCAACCCGGAGAAGTGCGTCTTCGGCGTTCCATCCGACAAACTCCTAGGCTTCATGGTCAGCCACCGCGACATCGAGGCAAACCCCACTAAGGTCGACGCCATCCGCAGGATGAAGAGACCCACCGGGAAGAAAGACATCATGAAGCTCACCAGCATGATGGCAGCTCTAGGTCGCTTCATCAGCAAGCTCAGGGAGAAAGGCCTGCCCTTCTTCAAGCTGCTGAAAAAGTCAGACAAATTCACGTGGACAGATGAGGCAGACCAAGCGCTAGAAGAGCTGAAGACCTTCCTCACGACGCCTCCGGTCATGGTGCCCCCGGCGCCAAAAGAGACCTTGCTGCTCTACATCTCCACATCCACCCAGGTGGCCAGCGCGGTCCTGGTGGCGGAACGACCTCAAGAAGGTCAACCCTACCCTGTCCAGCGACCTGTCTACTACGTCAGTGAGGTCCTCTCTGATAGCAAGATCAGGTACTCGCAACCTCAGAAGATGTTGTACGCCCTTCTCGTCACCTCGCGCAAGCTCCGGCACTACTTCCAGTCGCACAAGATCAAGGTCGTGTCAAGCTTCGCCCTGGGAGAGATCCTACGCAGCCGCGACACCACAAGACACATCGTCAAGTGGTTGGTCGAGCTAGGAGAATTCGAGCTTGAGTTTTGCCTATGACAAGCCATCAAGTCGCAGATCCTCGCCGACTTCGTCTCTGAATGGACAGAGACCCAGCAACCCCACCGACGGAGAAGCCAGAGCACTGGAAGATGTACTTTGATGGTTCCCTGCACCTCGAAGGAGTGGGCGCGGGCGTCCTCTTCATCTCCCCTCAGGGTGATCACCTGAAGTACGTCCTACAGATCCACTACAAGGCGTCCAACAACGACACTGAGTACGAGGCCCTGATTCACAGATTGCGTATCGCCGATTCCCCCGGGATCAAGCGGCTCATCGCCTACGGCGACTCCAAGGTCGTCATTGACCAGGTCAATAAGACGTGCGACATCAAGAAGGACACGATGAACGCCTACTGCGCTGAGGTACGGAAGCTTGAGGCCCACTTCCAAGGCCTGGAATTCCATCACGTCTATCGCGACAACAATGTGGTGGCCGGCGTCCTCTCCAAGTTAGGGTCCAAACGCGCGCTGGTCCTGGCTGGCGTATTTGTCCAGGACATGCGAAAGCCGTCGATCAGGCTCCTCAGCGACCCAGAGACGTCGTCTGGCAACGTGTCCCCTCCAGGTGGCCGCGATGTTCTCATGACAGAAGCCGAGGATGATTGGCGCCTCGACTTCATCGCCTATATCCTGGAGCACCAAGTCCCTGAGGACAAGGTCGAACGGGAGAAGATCGTCAGGCACAGTGCCAACTACGTCGTCATCAGCACAGAACTCTACCGGAGGTCTACCTCCAATGGCGTACTGATGAAGTGCATCCTTAGATCTGAAGGTCTCCAGCTCTTGCAAGAGATCCATGGTGGAGAATGCGGCAACCACGCAGCCTCCGCTAACCTGGTGGGAAAGGCCTTCAGATCAGGATTCTACTGGCCTACTGCTCTGGTCGACGCTCAGGACCTCGTCCAGCGATGTAAAGGGTGCCAATTCTTCGCTAAGCAGCAGCACGTCCCAGCGCAAGCCCTGAGGACAATCCCTCCGTCCTAGCCCTTTGCCATATGGGGCCTGGACTCAGTGGGCCCCTTCAGAACAGCCCCTGGCAGTTACAGGTACATCCTGGTGGCGGTGGACAAATTCACCAAATGGATCGAGGTTCGACCCGTCGCCAGCGTTACGTCGAAGGAGGCGGCAAAGTTCATCGAGGACATCACCCACCGCTTCGGGGTCCCCAACAGGATCGTCACCGACCTAGGCTCGGCCTTCACAGGATCCGACTTCTGGGACTTCTGCCAAGACAGCCTCATCAACGTCTACTACGCTTCGGTGGCGCATCCACGCTGCAACGGCCAAGTTGAATGCGCAAACGGCATGGTACTTCAAGGCATCAAGGACAGCATCTTCGACGACGCTTCCCAATACGCCATCAGATGGCTAGCGGAGCTGCCGCATGTGATCTGGGGTCTCCAGACTCAGGTTAGCTCAGCTACAGGTTATTCACCATTCTTCCTGGTATACAGGTGGAGGCCGTCCTGCCGACCGACCTCGCCTTCGGCGCCCCCTGCATCCAACATTACGAAGAAGGGACAGCTGAGGAGACGTGCAAGGTCGACCTCGACAGCATTGAGGAGAATCGCGTGGCTGCGCTGATGCGGTACACTCGCCACGAGCAGCAGCTACGTCATTACCATGATCGCAACGTGTGTGAACGATCCTTCAACGTGGGCGACCTAGTCTTGCGGCGCATCCAAGACACCAAGGGCATGCACAAGCTCTCCGCGCCTTGGGAAGGCCCCTTCATCGTGATAGAAGTCATTGGACCAGCGACCTACCGCCTCCAGTGGGCCAACGGTCAAGGCGTCCCGAACGTCTGGAACATCGAGCACCTGCGCCGCTTCTATCCTTAGAAGATGTGTACCAAAATAAAAAGCTATGTACTCTCCCCTTTTGTAATTTCAATTTAATAAAGAATGAGATTCCTATCGGCAGCTCTCCTGTCGATCTGCACCTAGGTCTCCCTTTACTTTCTGTTGTGTTTGCCCTTCCCCCTCGAAACGCTCGGGGGCTTGGTCTAGGTTAGGCCCTGAAGCGCTCGGGGGCTTGGCTTCGCCAACCTACGGGTCTCGCGACCTGAAGGGATTTCTCATGTCTTATGTTTATGCGTGTTCCTCACCTGTTTAGCCCTTACTCTCTTTATGCATGTTCCTAAGTTGCTAGATTGTGAGACCTAGGGTCGACGACCCCCCTCCGCGCGCCGGCTGTGCCTAAGCCTCCACGCTGAGCCGCACAGTCGGTAAGCCGTTCCTCCACTGAGTTGGGTTAGTGGAGGGAATGCTTTGCAATCTGGTTATTTTCGAGCTTACATAACGACTGTTCTTGCTATTCGAGTGGAGCACGTGCTTTAATTAAATTACAAGTCTTTATTATGGCAAAATACTCTTTACATCAATAGGCCCTAGGTCTAAACTTGCATCTGCAGTTTGATACAATTCAACTTCTTATTTCAGAGGTCGAACTTCTTCACGACCTCCACTGCGGCGGCTTGGACGTCTTCGCGCTCAACCAGCTCCGACAGGTCGACGTCCTCTGTGACCTTCTGCAGGTCGAAGGATGGCTCGTGGTACTTCACCGCAGCCAACACCGCAGCCGCGGTGAGCTTGCTGGTGTCGAGCAGCAGGGCCTTCATCCAGCCATCAGCCTCATCGAGACGTTCTAGCACCTCCTTTGGCTCCACCCCCTCCTCCTGAGGAACGTAGACGTCCATCAAGTATTGGGCGGCCTCCCTGAGGTCAGTGAGCTGCTTCTCCAAACCTGCGCATACAAAGGGCGGGTCGCTTACATCCTCCGATCAACAACGATAACCACCCACGGAGGATAAAGACCACTCACCTCGCTTGACCTCCGCCGTCCTCTCCTTGAGAACCGTCACTTGGTCCTTGACCTCCGCAAGCTCCTTCTTGAGGGCGCCCTCCGTCTCTCTGGTGCCTGAACTCACTCAAGGTCGAAAATCAGCAAAAGACCCAGAAGATGCATGGAGACAATGCTCAGCGACCAAGCACACTTACCCTCCGCCATGGCCTGGAGGTCGTCAGCGGCATCTTTGGCCTTCTGCTCTGCCACCTCTAGCTTTTTCTTCATGGAGGCCGCCTCCTTCTCCGCCAGGCGGGCCATGGCCTCCTTCACACGCTTGACCTCCTGCACGGCTTCAACCTTGGCCTACAGCGAAGCCTCTCGAGCCGTGGCAGCTTCTGCGTGGGCATTGGCGGCCTCCCTCACTAAGCCAGCCTGAGCCTGAGCCCGCTCGGCAAGCGACTGCAACACAAGAAGACACATTTCGTTTTAAGACCTCACAAGACGCTCTGGATACACGACAAGGATCAAAGTATCAGGGTACAAGTCCTTACCACGAGTGTCCGCGCGATCGTCCGCAACGCCTCCATAAAGTCGTCGACGTCGCAGCGGTCGGCGATGACGTCGTTCTCCCACGGGGTCCCGACGTACAGGCACCGATTGTTGTCGTCCTCAACGTTGGCGCCGCCCACCTCTAAAGCCTGCTGGTCCAGCATCGGCTGCGGGTCGGTCATACAGAGGTCGTCCTGCTGACCTCCAACGGACGGCGCAGTGCTGGTCCCGCCCTTCTCCGCCTCCGACGCTGCCATCACCCCGGCGCCAAGGGTCTGGCTTGAGACCTCCGCATCTGAGACGGCCGACGACTGCTCCTCTAGTGCCTCACTCCCCTTCCGCCCAAAGGCCTCTTGACCTGAGGCATTCTTGGCGCTGCCGGACGTCGCTGGACCTACATCCAAGCAAAGACCTTCATCAGCGAAACCAGCAGCAAAGTAAAAGATACGATCGAAACCAGAATGCGGCCACGACTTGCTTGCTCGCGGACCTAAGTCCAGGCTTAATGGGCTTAGGAGGGGCCCTTCTCGCCCTCTTCTGTGACCCCGCGTCGCCCAAGACGTCCGCACCCGACCTCGAGCGCTCCTCCGTGGTGGCGACCTTGAGGGGTGTCTCCGACGCCTGCCCCTCCGTCGCCGTGGTCTTGCGGGGCGTTTCCGCGGGCGGGACCGTTGCCGCGCTTGGCGTCATCCTCCTCCTCTTTGACGTTGATGGTCTCAACGTCGGAGCTGACCGTCGCCGTATCTGCCGACGCAGCAGGCCCGGCCCTCTTCCTCTTCTTCTTCTTGGCCTCCTCCGTCCGGGTGGTGGCGATCGTGGCCGCAGCCCGGGACGCGGACATCTTGCCCGACGTCTGCCGCGTGCGCCGCAGCGCCGACGTGGCGACCTTTAGCGGCGCCCTTCTTGTGGTGGGAGCATCATCATCGCTCCCCACCGATGAATCGGAGATGTACTCCTTGATGCATTGCTGCGCAGTCATCTGTACATCCGTCGCGGCGCGGACCTTGAAGCTACGCTCCTCTTCATTGCGCAGTGGTGCAGGGCACCAATAAATGCCCTCACGAAACTGAAAGCAAAAAGAAAGATGAAAAGACCTGCGTTACAAATGCTCAAGCTTTCAAGCAGAAGGAAAACGAGGTCGAATACTCACCGCATCGGAGGGCCGATACACACCGAGCGCCTTGGGGCACTCCCGGTTGTGGATGCGCCCGGCGAAGATGTTCTTCACCCGCGCTGCCATCTCCTCTTTGGAGACCTTGCGCTTGACGACCCGGGTGGGGTCGGACTGCCCCCAGTACTGAAAGCCGGGTGGACCTGGTCCTGGATGGGCTGTATCAGCCGGCGGCTGAAGCTGATGGCCACCGCGCTGCCGGTCAGCCCCTCCGCCTTCAACCTCTCTAGGTCTTCCAGCAGTGGGCGCAGCTCCTCAGTCTCCCGCGAGGTGAGCTGGTTGGTCCACTCCGGGAATGGGACGGGAGCGCGTCCCGTCCTATCAGGAAGCGCCGGCGCCGGGTTGTCGAGGTAGAACCACCCCTCCTTCCAACCGGTGGTGTTGTCGGGGAGTACAAGGTCGATGTACTCCGGCTTCATGTACCGGTGCAGCATGAAGCTGACGCTCCCCACGACCTCGGACTTCCCCGTTTTCTTGAGCTCGAAGAAGTGGCGCCACAGGTGGAAATGTGGCGCTATTCCGAGGTAGGCCTCGCAGAGGTGGATGAAGGAGGAGATGATAGTGATGGCATTGGGGACGAGATGCACCACCTTGATCCTGTAGAAGAAGAGTAGGCCGCAAAAGAAGTCGCCCGCCGGGACTCCGAACCCGTGCTCGATGTGCGCGAGGAAGATGACGGTCTCGCCGATCCCCTCCGTTGGGAACTCCTCGCCCGCCGCCAGCCTCCAGCCGACCTCTGTTTTAGGCCTCAGCAACCCGCGGGTCGCCAGGGCCTGGATCTGCTCCTCCGTCACCACGGATGGCTCCCAGACGGTCTGCGGCGGCGGAATCTGCACGGGCTCCATCTTCTCCTCCTCTATACCGATGGATTTGGATCTAAACACTACAAGGGTCTTGGTTCGCATGCGAGGGTGCGGTGCGCGGTGGACCTAAGTGTGGCGGTGCTGCTATTCTCTCCGAGCAATGGTGTGGCGGCGGAACCGTAGTGCGGAGCAGAAATGAAAGCAAGTAAAGGTCCCCAGCCCATGGATTGGCCTTATATAGTTAGGCCCCAGCGGCGCAACAGGCGGCAGCACCCAACGTCTCTTTGGCGGAGATCACGGCGACCCAACGGCTCGGCACCTCCCGCGGATCTACCGCTCAACGGCTCTTTCGGCCTAACGGGAAAATGGCAGTAACGGCTTGTTCCGTATGGGAATCTGCGTCTGCTGGCCCCTGGTCAGCGCTCCGGCCGACGTGGACCTGTTATGCCTCACATTCAAGCCCCCCAAACATAATATCTCTGATACCACATTCAAGGTCTTCACGACCCATGGACGACCTATGGGCCAGCCTTATTGCCCATCCAAGGTCGTCAAGGTAACGGCAGCCTCTCAAGTCGCCTCAGCCTCTCAACGGCGGGTTCACACCACGTCTCCTAGGCCCAGCTGCCTACATGCCTTCTAGGTCACCTCAACCTACAGCGGCTGAACTTCACTAACGGCTCCGTGCTTAAAGTCTCTACTACCCGTTGACGACCTCTTTGTCCCAATTACAGCTCCTCGCTGAGGCCCCACTGCCTTCTAGGTCGATAACAACCTACAGACTTCAGGATTGACACCCTGCGTTGTGCCACCGCACAGCGGCCGTGTTGACCCAGGTCGACACAGGCTCTTTTGTCGATTTCTATGACCTTCTGAAGGTCGGCGCGCTAATACAGCCCTGCCGGGACCTTGGCCACGCCATTGCTGCCCGGGCGCCCCTTCACATTGGTCAAGACACATCATTTGCCATGCAAGCATGTGTGTAAAAGCTTCGTAAGCTACAAAAGACTTTGGCCCAAGGCCAATTACAAGATGCAAACATATTAAAGGTCCTGTTCTACCTTACATGGTGCCTACGGCGCAACCTAGACTGATGACGCCCGTCGCAAGCTTTCTTCTAGCTTCAGGACCTCCTTGGAGATCTCCACCGCCGCTGAGGTCGCGGCTGCCACACAGCCACTTCTACTCTAGCCCCAGAAGGTTTCCTGTGGAGTCCCATCTTTTGCTAGGGTGCTCCCACAAGATCCCAAATCGGACCAGCGTCACCTCGGGCCTTCCCCAACGCAGCATGACGGTCTCCAACGCCACATTAGGCCCTTGCTCACAAGGTCCGTCAAGGCATGTACCACCCCATGCTGCACCTGGATTCCTCGCTGGGCGCGGGGGGAGCGACTGATGGAGTTCTCCCGACTTCGCAAGCATTCTTCTAGCTCCAGATGGCAATAACCTAGCACTACGCTCTGGTGGCCGAACACAAGACCAGGGCACTGCATAATTACTAAGCTGCTTCGCCATGATGCTCCTACTTAGTTCAAGAAGCAAGCTACGGGGTCTCCTATTTATAGCAGTAAAGTTCACCCTTGGATGCCGTCTGCACTTCAGCTGGCATGGCGTCCTTATCCACAACACTGTTACCACGTGGAGTACGAGGTCCTTGTCTGCTTCCGGGGAGCGCTGACACGTCTGTCACCCACCTGATGACAACTTTTCAGCTTTTGTCCTATATAGGCAGCAACCGCATCTCTGCTTCGGGCAGGTCCTGTGATCTTACAGTGCGCTCGTGGGCCGCCATGCGATGAGGATGCTGGCATCTGGTACTACTTTACAGAAATTCCAGATGGCTTGTTTTCTTCGGCGGGAGGAGCATCTTCAAGCATAAAGCAGAAGGTCGTAGGTTCTCTGTTCATTCTTCTAGCATCAACCCGACCTTCCAAGTCGCCTTCCTGCTCGGGGGCTATTCCACGAGTGCGTCTTACGACGCCCTCTTCCTCTACGTCGCGTCGACCTACTGGAAGCCCGTTTCCACCATGCCTCTGCTCGACCTCCCTTTAGTCAGCATATGGACCTTCTCCGAGGACATGACGATCTCCCCTGACTCTGGTCAGGTCGGCGGTTCTTCAACACGACAACGCCTTGTCTTCACTTCAACCTCCTAGATCTGCGTTTCAGGAGCTTGATGTTCGACTTCGTGTGCACTGGAAAGATTTTCTTTTTTGGATACACGACCTTGATGATGCCATGACTTCGCCAAGCTTCGACATGACTTCATCTCAGCCGCTACGCCTACACGTCGATCGGGGCTTGAGAGACATGGGTACCCATGGGTCGCCACCGACCAGGGTTCCAGAGGTCCCTGTCAAGTGGACCCGACCTGCCAGAAGCCCCAATGACCTGCAAGTGGGCCCGGAGACCTTATCTACAACCCCGGCGACTTTGGAAGACTCCAGAAGACCTTATCCTGGAGGATCCGCCGGGCTTGTGGTGCAAGACTCTCCCCCAGGTCGCAGCTCGACGCCGCCAGTAAGTCCGCAGATCGCGGGATTCACCCTGTAATCACGGAAGATGACCTTCCTAATTTGTAACCGACCCTGATGAGGGTCCACCGACCTCGAATGGAAGCTCTAGCCCGTTGACCATATAAGGCGGCCTAGAGCTCCATTCGAGGGGACTTCCCCATTCACGCATAATCCCACCGCATACTGGACGTAGGGTTTACTCTCCGGAGGCCTGAACCAGTCTAAGCCCTTGTGTCCCTCGCCATTCTCGCCGTGTTCCGAGTTCCATCTGCAAACTACCACCTACGCTCTTAGTTCCTGATCCCCTCCAATTAACCTACAACCACTTGGGTCGCCCCCTTACGGATCTGTCCAGGTCTGACCCCCTGACAGAGACCACGAGGACCTCTCGGTCTAGGATCTCAAACACTTCTCCCGGATAGTTTGGGGAGATGGTCGTACGAGTGATCTGAAATGCGAGGCGGTCTGGAGACGGCTCGCGGTTGATGTGGCGGCGATGAGCCACGGTGAGAGGTCGGCGAAGCTTCTTGAGCACACGGCACTGGCGAGCCGTGTGTTTGGAATCTTCATGGACGGGGCAAGGGTCATCGAGGTGACCCCTGCGGTTCCCACGATCTGGGATCTTGGGTTCAGATTGGATCTGAAGCTTTTTCTTCATGTAGCGAGATGCTGCATGAGTTGCGTTCCGCAGACCAAGGGGCATGCAGGATGAAGATGGAGGGGTCCTGCGAGGGCGTATGACGCACTCACAGACCTTGATTGTGTCAGAGAGCATGTCTTCGACACGATCAAGCCCCGCGATCAGGTCGCTAGGTTTGGGTGGGTGGGTTTTCTCCAGCAGATCGGATCCGACCTGCTGGTTGGAGGTGACCGCAACGCTCTCGATGATGTGGCATGCGGCTGGAATGGTGGATCCTGCCGGCGTAGAGCCGAAGCAGATGTCGATGGGGTTGGCGAGGATGTCCGCCATGCTCTCCGGGAAGATGACGCCGTTGGTCGAAGCCATCGAGTTGCGCGAAGAACCCTGGATTCCTCCCCTACCTGGCGCGCCAACTGTCAGATGTTTAGATCTGGACAGCCCACAGGGGGGTTAACCCCGGTGGTTTAGTTGTTCAGCGACGGGGAATCTAAGGCTAAGAACTCGAAGGTTGCGCACGAGCACACGGAACACAGAGAACACGGCGAGTTTATACTGGTTCGGGCCTCCGGAGAGTAAAACCCTACGTCCAGTTGTTGGAGTAGATTGCTTGAGGATTGCGTGATTGTACAAGGGGTCGCCCTGCCCGCCTTATATTGGCCAGCGGACAAGGTCGGTTCCCAGACTCCTGGTCGGTTACGACCAGGAGACCTAAATCTAGTTGATTACAACACTTGCCATATCCATCGATCTGCTTGGTCGGGATCCACCGATGACTTGTCTTGTATGCCAAGTCTTGTTAGTCGTTCTGGATAAGGTCGTCTGGAATCTTCTGGAAGGTCTTCAGGAGGTCGTGTGGGCCACCAACTAGGTCGATTGGGCCCACTGTCAGGTCGACAGGTCTTCTAGTAGGCCGGACCCACTTGTCGGGGACGGCCGTGAGCCTGGTCGGTGGGGACCCAGGGGTACCCATGTCTCACAATCACCATATATCCAAAGAAATGAAAATTCAGTGAAAAAAGAAAGGAGAATCAGCAAACAAAAGAACTAGCAGAAAAAAAAACATGAAAAAGCACAAAAAACACATTTGATAGTACTTACAAATTCCTAATTCTTTGGATGCTGCTGATGGAGATTTTCTGTTTAGAATCTTGTTTAAAACGACATCAGTCCATGGAGGTGGAGGGGGGTCTCTGAAACAAAAAAAGAAATGCATGCAAAATTAGTACAATACTTAAAACAAAATAAATGATTATGACAGAAAAATGAACAAGAATAACCTAGATAGATAATTGAATAATTGCAAAAAGTACAGAACAAGTAGAATGATTGAACCATACCCACCAAAATGAAGTGAACAAAGGTAAACAAAAAACCAAAATGAAGTGAAGAGGGTAAACATAAATTTTGGCACACACAGGGCACATGCAGACCACTTTAAAAATGAAAAAGCGCAATTTTAACACACAGCAGTGCAGATCAAGATTTTTCATTTCTTTCTTCGGTTACAGATGATCGAGCAAAAAACACAGGTGTGTGGATCGCAGGCCGATGACGCCTGTATTATCAAACTTAGGTTTTGCATTCAAAAGGCAATGCTTACAAACATAACAAAAAATGTTTTGAACAACAACACATCAGGTCTAGTTGAGTTGTGACTCTGCAGCAAATTGTCCAAACAAATTATTGCTAACTACAGGGGGATGGTTGTCGTAGTTGAAATCTGCACGGTCGATCTCCCTGATCAGCTTGAAACACATCTTGCAGTTGAAGTCCCTTCTCTTGTTGTGAAGTGTATTGGCATCAACAACAGTGTGGCAGGAAATAAAAACATCACCATTTTGAATTTTTGTGACAACAAAATTATAATGCCTCAAAATATGTGTTGCTACTCGAACAACACAATACACTACGTCAGTAGTGGTGTTAGCTCGGTCAACAACGACATGCAGGACATTGTTGACTAGGCCGTATCTGACACCGAGATACCGGACACAGCTACGAGTCATCAAAATAGGGCCGCAGTCGTATTTCTTATGCTCCATCAACAAGTCCCTAAGCGAGAACAAACAAAGAAAAAAGAGACTGAAAAACAAAAACTCAGAACAAAAAAAATAAAAACATGTGATTGTAAAGAAAAAGATACCTATTCTCCACAACAAAAACAGATTGCACAGAGCATATGCTGCCAATTTCACGCTTCCTTGTCAGATGAAACATTGCGCTGGAGGGCAGGGGGGAGGGAGTGGTGAGGTGAAGATGAAAAAATGAGAGTTCTGTGTTTTCTGTGTGAGAAATGAAGAGTGTGTGCGTGAGAAAAAAGAGATGAGTGCCTGCTCTCTAATATAGCAGTGTCCAGTAGTGTGGCAGTTTAAAAAAAAGTTAGTGTGTCAAAATTAAATGTGTGGGAAAGTGGTGCCATTAAAATAGTAGGTTGTATGATAGTGGATTGCAGATTACCAATAGCAGAAAAAGAACATTTATGAAATTCTGCATTGTGGGATAGGAGGTGGTGTGTGGTAGGTGAGTCAAAACAATTAATGGTGTGTGCACTGCTGGTTTTGAAAAAAAATATATTTTGAAAAAAATGAAGACAAAACATTATGATGAAGGAGAGGATAACTACCACAAAATTAATCAACACCCCACCCCCTCCCTCTCCCCCATAACTCATCTCAATTGTATTCAAAACATTTTGCCTATGCATCCAGCTTTACATCACACAACAAAAATAAGTCGAATATATAATACATTAATACATATGCTAAAAAATTGCACTAATAGCTAACACACTATTTAACATAATTTTCACTTATGCTCATGCATAAAAAAATACAAGGGAGTGTATAGAAAACACACTGTTTTGGCAGAGTTTTGTATATAATACATATAACATGAACGATTTTCAAAAAAACAAACAAAAATGGAAAACCCAAGTGGAAACAGAAAAAATTCAAAACCAAGCTGATACAAAATAAGTAAAACAAATAGGGGTGGTGTGTAAGTTACCTGATGTGAGGACATTATAAACTTTAGCAGCTTGGTGATATCCAATACAAAAATGAGGCGGTGTGGTATGGCGGGATGTGCAGAAGTAAATTTACACACTTGGCGTAACTGCAATATATATATATATATATATATATATATAGAAAAAATAAATTAAAAAACCATTAGGATTTTACCTTCTTCGGGGAATGTGAGGTAGTTGCATTTTGCTCCGGCCAAAAAAAATTTGTGACGATTCCATGAAAAAGAAACAAAGTATAGTAGTCAAAAAAATTTCATGTTACTAGATGTCAGAAAAAATTAGGGCTGTGCATGTGTGACATACCTTAGAAAAATACATATGTGACGGATGTTCTAGCCAATACTAGTGCGCTTTTCTGTATAAACAGTACTTCCTACATGGATGAGCACTAGTGTCACTGATGAAAAAAATGGCATGTGTTTGATTTAATGAACTATTGGAAACAGAATGTAAAGTGTTCAGATATAGTTACCTCTAAAATGTGAAGTGATCTGAGATGGTTTCCATCATGAACATAACATGAGGGAGTTCTCTTGAAAGAAATATGTGAACATTATAATAAAGAGATAGAATACAACAAATAATATGCATAGTGGAAATTAATAACAAAACAATTAAAAAGAAAAACAATATGATACATAGGTTTTTTGAAAAAAAGTTGTCTTCCACATGATGCATATTCTGATACGACATGCAAAAAACACACACAACAGCGGGTCCTGCCATGCAAAAGGGCCACAGAGTTCCAACCATAAAAAAAGAAAAAAAAATGTCAAGATGTGTAGCTGCATGCAATATTTTTCCACAGGGCGCCTTTAAAAGAAAATTGAGAATCATAGCAGCAGTGAGCTTGCTGATTGGAAACCGGAACACCACTTCATCTCGAGCTGTGGAAAAAAGAAATATATATATATATATACATACATATATATATATATATTACTAAGAAGAAAAATATTTGTAGAAACAGTGGTTACAAGAAAAAATAATGAAAAAAATAGGCCAAGTCAACATAAGTAAAAAAATGAGAGAGAAGGAAAAAGACTAACCACTCCTTGGTGGTTTCTGACAGTTTCCATAGCTTTCTTATTGTTGTTATGCGGACTAAAAACCATGTCACTGATGTACATGATTCTAATATCCCCTATATTGGATGAAGAAAATTTTTGGACCAGATTTACTCTTGGATCCCACATCTCTAAGAATTTCATAGTAAAAACCCCATCATCATATTTTTGGAAAAAATTCAGATCCTGCTTGCGCGTGGTGGATCACAACCTCATCAAAGTTCTAGTCTATGCTAGTGAACTCATCCCAAGCTTTGATAAAATTTGGTATCTGCAGCGTTGAAATGAATAAAAAATAAAAGGCTAAACGAAAAAGAAATAAGTGCAGAAATTAAAACTTTGTGATACGATGTGAGTGTAACCAGCTGCGCATGAGTGAAAAAAGTCAATAGCACAAGTCGCTGCACAGTGGTGTGTCTATGTGGGGCATGGCTCCAAAGAAAGAAATATAAAAAATATATATATAAACATTGCAATTATTACTGCTTCAGTAGTAGCTTGGAGACAAACTACAGACAGTAATAGATGTACATGAGTGCAATGTGATAGGAGAGGGGGGGTTTGCAGCAAACTTACAACCAAATTCCTGACATCCTTTTGATACTGTTGGTGCTCATCAAAAAATGTGTCAAGGAAGACAAAGTATCCATCTTGTACAGCGACCACAAATGCAAACCAATGATCCTCGTGGTAGATTGGGAAAAATAGCTGCAAAATTAACACAGTATGTATACATGATTAGAGGCGGAAGATGTAAAAAAAATTACATACAGCTAAGAAAATGGATATAAACATAATTTGTGATATAATTACTTACATAATCTGATGAAATGAATTTATGGCTTCGATTGGCAAGTTTAAAGCAATTTGCACATTGTCATGTGGGGAAAGCTTGCTCTTGACTATAGATGGTTGATCCATAAGATAATCCTTTGAAAAAACAATTATATAATTTAAAACTTAATGAAAAAACAAAACTTGAATAAGAAAATTGATTTTTTAGAATGCTTACTCCGATAGTGGAAAAGAAATAATGTCGTCCAGAATCTTTTGGGTGCTTATCCTTGAACAGTTTTCTACAGAAAGCATTCATGACATAAATGTCGACTGGCTCTTTGTTGTATCGTTGCAAAGTCGCTAGCTGCTTGTAATTGACTCATACATTATCATAGTTGATGACTTCTTTGCTGGTAAAAAAATGAGAAAAATAACATAAATAATGAAATTCTAATCTCAATCGCTTGATAAGGACCAAACCTGTATAAGTGCACATGTTTCACTGAATATATTAGGATAATGTCTACAATGATACTTCATATGATCAAAGAATTATTTTCAACAACTCATCCAAGAAAGGTCGATTGAAAAATTGAAACACACTATCCACATCACAAACAATTTCCTCTGCAATGTCCCATATATAGAATCTAGGTATCTAAAGGACTAAACACAAGTCTCAGTACCAAAAACACAGATGTTTTATTTCAGACTTGAGGGGTAGAAACAAACATATGGGGACAAATTTCAGGTCAGCGATATGCTTCATATGATACAAAAAGTAGTCCATGAATAAACAAATGATTTAACTTGTTTATATGAAATAAGCAATGTAAAAAGTTCTGCAGGAAAAGGGCTGAATATGGTCCATGATAGTCATAGACAAGCTCTGGCCCTACTTAAAGACAAAGAATAAAACAATCAGCCTGCAAAATATAGCCACATAAACACAAGCAACATGGAGTGATCCCAGTGCCAACCTATTAGATGTAGGTATTTGCATGTCGGTACTATATTTACTTCACTTAAAATGTGGACACAAACATAAGACAGGAAAATTTCTTAACATATAACATAGTGAGAAATATAGTGAATAAGAGAAAAATTACCTAGAGTATTGAACATCAGATCCCAAGAACTTTATAGCATTGTGTGCTAGTCTGTCTTCTACATTGAGAACAAATTTAGTACAACAAGTGCTGCTACTGAAATCTCTGTAATATGAGTTGAGGTGTATAATTCAACGAGGTCGACGTGGATGCTTCCCTCTGGATGATGAGCCAAGGTTGAATGATATCTGCTGACATTTCTCAAAGCATGTACCATGAATCTTGTTATACATCTTGTTAGCATCAACAATTGTGCTTTTGTGTGCTACTTGGAAACTTGGGGCACCAACAATCTCAACTTCTGGAGTTTTAGGGGATTCCTGAGAGCTCTGGGAAGTAATAAATAACAAAAAAAGGTTACTTTCAGATAAAAAATGATTCCTGATAGTAAAATCTGACACAAAAAAGTTGATCTCATGTTCAAAGAAAAAATAAATATAACAAAAAATAGATTGATTGAGGGCATAAAACTGATAGCAAAAATGTTTCAATCATACGTACCAACAAAATAAAACGGCCAGTGTTGTCACCTCCATCCAATAGTGCTGATAAAGAGATGTGTTCACCTATTGTTCCCCTTGCTGAGGCAGGGCTATTGTCATACAATTGGCTTTTGCCATAAGGTTTTGGATCCACCTCATGCAGTAGAATGCATGAAGCGTCTTCGTCATTGAACCGCGCTGGCCCTGGAGGGTTGAAGACAGACCTTGACATATGTGACAGCTTATTCTCAGCAGGAGAGGTGGGTCCCGAGGATGCCTAGTGATCAACAACAATGGGGTGTGTATATAACATAATTAGTATGTGACATGTGTGTGGGGAGAAAAAAAAGACTATTTGTACGACATAAAAACAAGAAAAGAAAAAAAAGTACTTGTTATACGATAGGATAAAAAATTGAACAAACCTACTTTTGGGATGAAACACAGGTAGGATAATCATAAATAGTTTTCCCATCACATGGCAGGCCAACTCGTCTGTGTTTCCTTGGGTCTAGGATACTGTTGCCAACATCATCAAAATCATCGAGCAGACGAAAAGATGGAGGGGAGATATCCATTGCACTACTGGGTTCACCAGTTTTTGAGGCAAGATTGACCTACATGATGAAAAAAGTGCAAATTCCTTCAACAAAGAGGAGGGTGTGTGGGCAGTATCGAAAAAACAAAAATACAGATGTCCTCGTCGCATTGAGAATGCTTACAAAGGGAGGCTCGTGCTGTGTTGTTCCAAAGATGGCATCGCTCGTTGGAACTAAATGGTTGAAACTTGCACTCTTTTCAGAAAATGTTGTGGAAGATTGCATTACAGCGGTGTCGCTCGGTAAATGAAAGTCCTCAGCACCTAGCACGGCCTAGGTGCGAGTTATAAGTGATACGGATGTTGTCCCGATCTTCACGACGTAGGATCTTGAACAACATAACTAGCTGAAATTCAGCCAAGATAAATAGTTGCGAACAGCCGGATAGGTAGTGCAACCTGACGACACGCACAAGAAGCCAACCACTGTCTCTATACGGCAGCCTGAATCAAGGATTCACCCAATCACACTCTCAAAGAACCAACCTACGCAACTTGAACACGAAGTACCAGGAGTACGGATTGGGTACTAATGAAGTGGCCGTCGATGTAATTCCACAGGGAAATCACAAGAGCAAAGGGGTAGAGAATCACTCTCTGAATTTGTTAGCACGCAGCTGAACAAGGGGGTTCTATTTTATTATCAAAAGTCTTGATTATTTCAGAGATACATAGGGTATTTATACAAGGAACAACCTTCCTTGTTGGGTGTGAATGGACCTTTGAGTTTCTGGAGTTATGCTACGTGAAAAGCCACCACGAACTGAAATCCCGAACAGCCTCGTGTGACTGTTGGCTTCCTGCACAGTCTTCACTAAATCAGTCATAATTCTTTATTGGGAAGTCCAATGGACATGCGGTTTCTTGCATTGGAAAGTTAACTTCAAGACAGTTCCATGAAGTACTCATGGAGGTCCAGAGCTATCAGGATTTAAGAGTTATGATCAAATCATTATGCAGGTCCGAACTTGTCCGAACTGATTGTCCGAACGGGTCTGTGTGAACTGGTCCAAACTGAACTTTGCTGGATCATCCTTGGTCCGAACTGATCCACTTGTTTCTTATTCTTTGCTTCCTCTCCGTGTATAGCTGCACCACCCCTCTCACATATATACCTAAGTACAACCAATGTAGAACATTTAGGTAGTATAACATTCTCAGATATGTTAAAGTTAATTTCAGATAGGAGAGAGTTCACCTCTTGTCATAGTTTCTTGGCACGACTTTGTGTAATTGGTCCTTGGTTTATATTTATTGGTGTGTTGTGTTCATCCACTTGTGTAACAGTACGGTCAGTGGGGATGTCTGCATCATCCTCCCTCTCTTGAAAAAGGAGTCATCCTTGACTCTGATTATTGTGGGCTTGGTCATGTGGATGATCATTGTTGTAGTCGAATATAGCAATGTGCTTGAGTCTGTAATCATTCGAGCCAAGTAGCAGCCTTGCTAAAGGAAAATAGTAAGATTTGGAATTAAGTATAGCTTTCACCTTGTATGAATGTTCAATATTGATAGTATTTGTTGAAGTCTTCGACCGGGCCGCATCATCCTCCCTCCCTTGAAGAAAAACTGTCCTCAGCTTTTGTTGACCTGAAATCAATCTGTAAAAGGTAGAGGGTGGATATATATAGCATTTTCATGATCAATCAAGTTAGATCCCTCATTGCTTCCTTTCTCAACCATATTCATTGATGCATAATGATAACATGACATATATGAGTTATGCACTTTATTTGGACGAGCTAGAAACATCAAATTCATTTTTCTAAACTCACATTGAAAATGTTTTCTTGGTGTTTGTAATCCTGCACTTCGTAGATGGAAGAACAACAGATTCTTGCAAGCAACACAATTTATTCAAAATCTCTAATTTCATCATTGCAATATTGAACATTTCAAATTTGAAGAAAACATTGATCTTTTGTCATTCTCATAATTATTTTTGTACAGTTCTTTTGAAGGTTTAGATGCATACCTTCCAAATTCATTGCTCTTTGATGTGGATAGAAAAATTTGGATGAAGAGCTTGTTGTTCTTTGCACAAGGTCTCCTTCTTTTGATGAACAATATGAGCATGGGAATAATATTTTTCTCTCAATATCACAAGCATTAAACAATTTATTCACTTTATGACCAGAAAAGTATGGCACACAATGATTGTTGCCCGACATGTTCAATTTAAATTCAGCAAGCTTGTCACATGTTATGCACATAGAACTTATCAACAACATGTTCAATAATCAAATTGAAAGTAAGCTTGCAGCTATGAAAATTATTAAAAGATCACATGGATGTTATCATAGACACGTTATCAAGCATTTGATCAATCTCAACAAGTTTATCAAATATGATATAACTCAAATAATTAATAGGAGATATCTTTGCAAATAATTCAGCATGGGTAATGAACTGAACATAGTGAAGTTTATTAGCATTTAAATTATTACAAGGTTTCAAAATAGAATAAGAGTTATGCAAACTAGAACAAACGTTATCAACTTGCAAAATTTCAGCACATGAATTTACTTATGAATGAGTTGAATCAACATGAAACCTTTGAGTAAGATCAATTAAATTTGCAGCAGATGTTTTATCATGATTACTCAACAATATACCTTGCAAATTCAGATCTGAATTATTTTAATTACCTTTCAATTTTGATGTTTGTACATATACGTTGGGTTGCACTTCTGAATTTTTACCTCCTTCATCTTCATGCTTCATGTTTATGGCAGCAACAAATTGGTTTTGTACAGCAGCAATATGCTCACCTCTCCCAACAAGTGTTGTTGTGTGACGAGCAATCATCTCTTTCTCAGCTTCTTTGTAAACCTGTATACTTTTAGAGACAAAACAAGAAGTAGGGATGAGTGGGTTAGAATCATAAACATCCTCACACATGTTGTAATCAAGCTTTGTCTTTTTATGTGGTGTATATCCCTCACACTCATTGTGTATGCTCTCAATCTCACATTTTGTGGAATCACACATCTCACTTTTATTTTCCCTTGCACTCAATTTGGCTATGTGGTTCTCAATCTCACATGGGTTTTGATGCAAAGCCTTCATAACTATATTTGGAGCAGCAACTGCATGGTCACTTTCCTTCGTGAATTCCTCAACTAAACATTGACCAACAAAAGTCAAAGTGGAGCAACCAACTTTAACAAGTTCCAGTGGTAATGGAACACCAACAATTTCAGTGGAATTTTTAATATCAGTTATGCCTTCAATCTGCACTTCATGAGGCATATTAGCACACTTAATTTCAGCATCTTTGTCCAATAATTTCTCACATACTACAGTTGATGGTGTAGTATATGTTGACATCTCTTTCAAGCATGGAACAACATCATGTTGCAACCATTGATCAGGTGGAACATGTTCAATTTGCTTTTGGACAGATTCATCAATCACATTTGGTGATGCACTAGCAACATATTTCTTCTCCAAATCTTCCCTCAAACCAAACATTTGGTCTCTCTTTTCATTCAGATTATATGCAACTCTAAAAATGGGTGTCGAAACACACTTTAAATCTTGTAGTGACACTGATTCACCACCTTGCTGCATATCACAACTTTCAATAACATTGCATCACTTAATTTCATCACAAATGACACTTGAAAAAGGTATAGAACTTGTAGGAATATCAGTTCTTAGATTGTGAACCTGAGAAGATGTTTCTTCATGTTCTTGCTGAATAAAATTAGCACCTTCACTTTGAAAATCAGCAGCAACCACCTCTTTCTTGCTTTCAATTATTTCTCTTGTTTGCAAATATTTGTGGCATTGTCCATTCTCATCTTGCACGGTATGTGCATCAATATCTCCAAATGGTTCATGCTCAGATTTCAAACAATCATTGGAGAGAACTTCATTGACTTCAGTCTTCTCAAACTCAGAGTCCAAACTAAAATTCTGGACATCCATAACACTAGGATAAGTTGTACCACTAGAATTGGTAGAAAGATCAATCACCATATCATTTCCCATGTCAACTTGTGGCACACACTTATTTTCTTGCTGCACAACAATGCTCTTATTTTCAACACAGTTTACATTAGCATCCATTGATTCACTCATGGTGACAATAGATAGTTTCTTCTTGCATGGAGTTGATGCTTGTTTAGTTCCAACAACAAATGGAACTTTGGGCTTCAACTCAGCATGTAACCTTATAGCAATGTCTTTGCACAAATTGATGCACTTTGAAATATTATCTTGCTTCAGCTCTTTAATTTTTCTCTCTTCTTTGAGTGCATATACCAAAAGATTGTGCATACTTCCCCTCAACTGCAGCAACAATATTAGCATTGAGACCTCTCATGAAGTATTCTTTTGCATCCATGTCATCAACAATATTTGCTTGATGCATAGCAAAAGATAGCTTGTCATGATATGATTGGACAGATTTACTTCCTTGCTTGATGCGCTTCAAACGACAAAGTAAAATCAGCTCATACTCACGTGGAACAAATTCTTTTCTCATGGCTTTCTTCAAGTCTTCCCAATACTTGACAAAACGCTTATGTGGATATTTCTTCCACCATTCATGAGCATAATCTTCAAACTCAAGTACAGCTTGTGACACTTTCTTTGCTTCTGGAAAATCTTGGAGTTCAAGGTCATACTCCATTTGCTCTTGCCAATCAAGAAATTCCTCTGGATCAACACTTCCATAGAAAGGAAGTCGTGTATATACTCGAACTGCCATGGTTAATGTCTACAAAATAGCAAGCATATATGTGGAATAGAAAAATATATGGATCTCACAACCTCACCTTCTCTTACCAACCAAAGCTCTTATGCTTCCCTGCAAGTTACTAAGGCAATTCGTTGGTGGTAAAGAGTAGTGATAATTGAGCGAATACAAGATCAGAAAACCATACACGATGGCTTGTATGTGGAGCTTGGTAGGGTATAAACACAAGGAGCAATCTGAATTCTAGTTGTTGTAAAGATAAGTAACAATCCAAACTAGAGATTCAATGTCTAGTGCTGATCACAAGATATGAAAGATGTGATGTAACAACACACGCACAAAAGACAGATTTCAGATTTGATGCAAACAAGGAATATGCTAGCGATGATTGATTTAAATAGAATCACCTAGCAAAATTGCACCAAAATGATGATAGCAACCTGGTTACACAAATTGGTATGAAGGTTCAAACACTTGTGCATACCAACAATCTGATTCTTCTTCTTTCTTTCCAACACTTTCTTTTTTTTTAACTTTCTCAACAACTTTTTTTTCAGCGTTCTTTCTTCTCTTTTTTTGACACTTTTTTTGCACAATACTAAACAAGATCAGATATAACACTTGCACAAATTTAAGATGATAGAACCCAATATAACTAGCAACTATCTTAATAGGATAAAAGTTTTCGCAAAGGATAGAAATGGTTTACTTCTTTTTGTGGAGATTTCAGATATATAGAAAGGCACAAAAAAAGGACACGCAAAGGATGATATGATCAGCAACTAAACAAGGACTCTAATGGATTGAAACTTAACCAAACTCACTAGATAAACAGATTGTAACAAAAGGCTATGATAGATTTTTTTATGGCTTTTTGGTAGATAGGACAAAGGCAAAAATATATGTAGCTAAGGGTAAAGAAAATCCTACCATGGCAACGATGGCTCTTGATACTAGATGATACGGATGTTGTCCCGATCTTCACGACGTAGGATCTTGAACAAGATAACTAGCTGAAATTCAACCAAGATAAATAGCTGTGAACAGCCGGATAGGTAGTGCAACCTGACGACACGCACAAGAAGCCAACCACCGTCTCTATACGGCAGCCTGAATCAAGGATTCGCCCAATCACACTCTCAAAGAACCAACCTACGCAACCTAAATAAGAAGTACCAGGAGCACGGATTGGGTGCCGATGAAGCGGCCGCCGATGTAATTCCATAGGGAAATCACAAGAGCAAAGGGGTAGAGAATCACTCTCTGAATTTGTTAGCACACAGCTGAACAAGGGGGTACTATTTCATTATCAAAAGTCTTGATTATTTCAGAGATACATAGGGTATTTATACAAGGAACAACCCTCCTTGTTGGGTGTGAATGGACCTTTGAGTTTCTGGAGTTATGCTACGTGAAAAGCCACCACGAACTGAAATCCCGAACAGCCTCGTGTGACTGTTGGCTTCCTGCGCAGTCTTCACTAAATCAGTCATAACTCTTAATTGGGAAGTCCAATGGACATGCGGTTCCTTGCATTGGAAAGTTAACTTCAAGACGGTCCGAACTGATTTTCCAAACTGATCTGTCTGAACTGGTCCAAACTGAACTTTGCTGGATCATCCTTGGTCCGAACTGATCCACTTGTTTCTTATTCTTTGCTTCCTCTCCGTGTATAGCTGCACCACCCCTCTCACATATATACCTAAGTACAACCAATGTAGAACATTTAGGTAGTATAACATTCTCAGATATGTTAAAGTTAATTTCAGATAGGAGAGAGTTCACCTCTTGTCATAGTTTCTTAGCACGACTTTGTGTAATTGGTCCTTGGTTTATATTTATTGGTGTGTTGTGTTCATCCACTTGTCCTTGTCATAGCTTATTCAAAAAGGAGGCAAAAGGGAAAAAAGAATAAGCAATGAACGGACTGTTTGATTTGATACAGGAAACAACCTGGAGTGTTGATTGCGCTCTTCCTAGTACATCATGTTAGCCACAGATGGTTGGGTATGTGAAACAATGCAGATAGGGCTGTCGTTGTTGTTTACAACATCATCTTCTTTGTTCGCTTGAGAGACATTAACTTGGGGGTGATGCCGGGTTGCCAGACGTTTCCCATTGCTCTTCCTTACAAGCGTCTAGACAGAAAAATTTTAAAAAAATGTAAATATTAGCCTTCACTCCGTGAAAAACTCACTTTGGTAACGGGCATAGATTGCCTTTAGTAACGGGCAAAGCGCCCGTTACCGATCAAGTGGTACAAATGAGCCAAGAAAGGTAATGGGCAGATGCCCGTTACTGATAACACATATTCGTAACGGGCATCAAACAACGACCGTTACCACAACTAGCCACCGGTCACGTGAAATGGCTGTTTCTCTGGGCCCACAGGGAACTTTGGTAACGGGCACCCAAACAGAGCCCGTTACAGTAGCTCAACATCGGAGACGCGTGCTGTGTACCTGCGTCTCATCTATCTAGACGAAATGAGACACATATATTTCACGCGCGTCTCATCACATCTAGGATTCGTAACGGGCATCAAACAACAACCGTTACCACAACTAGTCACCGGTCACGTGAAATGGCTGTTACTCTGGGCCCACAGGGAACTTTGGTAATGGGCACGAAAACAGAGCCCGTTACTGTGAACTCAACATCGGAGACGCGTGCTGTGAACCTGCGTCTCCTCTGTCTCGACGAAATGAGACACATCTGTTTCCACGTGCGTCTGCTATCTCTCGACTAATGGAGACGCGTGCAGTCAACCCGCGTCTCCTCTATCTCAACGAACGGGCCAGGTCCTGGGGCCCACCAGTCAGTACTGGTAACGGGCTTTTACACTGCCCATTACATTGTTGGCATGTTTGTAACGGGTGTTCCGAATGAAGCCCGTTACTCACTGATCTGTGTTTGTAACGAGCTTTAATTAACGCCTG
Organism: Cenchrus fungigraminus; assembly: GCA_036936925.1. Classification (NCBI taxonomy): domain Eukaryota; kingdom Viridiplantae; phylum Streptophyta; class Magnoliopsida; order Poales; family Poaceae; genus Cenchrus; species Cenchrus fungigraminus. The sequence goes on from CM072770.1 coordinate 78,551,610, forward strand.
TTATAGATACGTAGGCCACCCCTACAGTAACTTGCTTACTTGCCAGCTACATCCTGAAACCATCCAGGATTTGGCAGCCATCAGGGGCTGCATCTTGCCATCCTGGAACCAACCAGGATATGGCAACCACCACAGCAAGGAGACATCACAAACACATTCTCACATCACAGATATAGGCAAGAAAGATCACATTTATAGACAAGCAAGATCACATTTATAGACAAGCTAGCAAGATCACATCAAGTTTCAAGTTACTCTCATCAGGGCTTGTTTGGATGGAGTCATGAGAAAACTGCCTGGACCAGGCAGCATCTGACCCCAACTAAGCAAGCCAAGTAGGTTTCTCAGGCAACAACACCTGACTAAAGAAGACTGGATGAGTTTCAAGTTTCTGGCTATAATGAACTCACGGTGCACCATTATAGAAGTTGCCCTTTCGGTCGATGGTCTCCTTAAGAATGTACTCGCACAGCATCTCCCGGACACGCTTTAGATCTTCTGTGGAAACATCTACAGTAGCTTTGAAATCCTGCAAAATACAATCATTTATGAGAATACAAGTAGAAATCAGTTTCTAAAATCAGATGGAGAATATGAGCAGAGACAAGGTTGAGCATTATTATCTACTTACAGCAGCCTTCTTGATGTATGTCATCGAGTAGTCTTAACATATGGAATGCCACATGGAATCCACACAAAGAGGACCGCCATGGCTGCTGAGCACACTACATCGAGGTACCAAAATGACAAGTTAATGCAGTACCAAATAGGTAAGAAGGGACTATAAAAAAACCTCGGTCTTACATCGAGATTTGTTTTGTGCTTGAGTGTGGCTTTTGGCTTTTTTTTCTTTCCTTTCGTCACTCTGTCCTATGCATGATCACCAAAGGCCCTGCATGATCAGCAATACTGATTAGAAACACTAAGAGATTGAATTTTGGTGAACAAAACCTACAAGATACTGTACCAAAGGCCCTACATGTTCCGCAATACCGATTAGAAACACTAAGAGATTTAATTTTTGTGAACAAAACCTACAAGATACTGACCAGTCCACAACAGATTTGAGGTCTGAGAACTTTAGTGGGAGATGTTGTTTAGCAGAATCTAGCTACCAAACCTCTTTGAACTTCATACAAATGATCACTGTTACCCAGTGGCTAGTGTAGTAGGCATCCACCACGTAGTCGTTGTTTAATGCATTTGTGATTGCTTTGGTAACAAGGCCAGAATGCTGAGAAATATTTGTGGAAGTAATAAAACCTGGATCTAAAAACCTAACACTGATCTGCATCTCCGCTGCGTTGTCCATCATTTTCCTACAAAAAATCAAATTGTTAGCATGCACGAACTTTGTGGTCAAAATTAAAGAAACATCTTTTTAGGTTTTAAGGGACTTACAATGTCCACAACCTTAAGAAGGTAACATCCAGAGAAACTAGGGTTATAAGGTTATACACGCTACTGAATGCAATGTTTAACATTAAAGCACCACCACCACTTTTAAAGTAGTGTTGATCCACCTTTGCTGGAAAGGCAAGTTTATCCTTACTGTGTTCCATGACGTAAGCATGCAACCTGGCACAACTTGGTCCAGCAGCCTCTAAGTTTGCTTCTGACAACATAGGTGCACCAGGCTTGTATTTTGGTCGTTCCTGTTCTGTCCCAATAATACAGTTAAGAATCTCATCTTTAGACAGAGGTTTCCTGGCCTGGTTCCCCTTCTGCAGTGGAGATTGCCTTGGCTCCTCCTCCTGTTGCAGAGGCTGCTGTACATGTTGCATCTGCTGCTTAGGGGGAGATTGCCTGCGCTCCTCCTCCTACTACTGGAGAGGCTCCTATTTTGTCTGTTGCTTATCCTCATGTTGCAGCTGCTACTTAGGCGGAGTTTGCCTGGGCTCCTCCGGCTGTTGTCAACACTCTTGCTGCGTAGTTTTGCTGATCTGCTACTATTGTTGAGCCTTCTCTTGCTGACACTGAGCTGCAGTACCTCCATCTGATGCTGTACCCCTGTTACCTGTTGCGGCTTCAGGGTTGGGATGTCTCATCATGGGTGGTATAAGGATCCTGTCGTTTGGCCATTGGATCCTTTGAACGAGAGCCTCAGCTAGGGTTGCTATGTCACCCCCATCAATTGGTACAGGCAGAGGGTAGTGACCCCATTGGCCCACACATAAGTAGGTTGAACCACAACATACCCATCCTGCACTGGTACTAAATGGCAAGCCTTTTGAAATGGAAAGACTTTCGCTAGTGCGAGCTCCACATTAATCCCGGTGCCATCCAAAAGGCTGGACGCGATTGGCTCTGTCAGCTTATCTATTGTGTCCAGCATAGGTGATCGACTATCACTGTGCACTTGATTCACTTCGTCCTCATTGGCATTCCAATGGTCTTGCTCTCTGCCACACGCATCTTCCTCGCTGTCATGCGCATGTTCTTCCTCACGGTCATGCGCATGTTCTTCCTCGCGGTCATGCGCATCTTCTTCCTCGCTGCCATGCACGTCTTCTTCCTCGCTGCTACTGACAGGAGTTGGTAATTGGGAAGGAAGAAGTACATTTTTCGGTATTTCAATGCCTGATAGTCTTAGGGCATGGACAACTAATTTAAATGTTATGTCCATCATATCATGAGCATCAGACCTCTTGTTCCTCCTCTTCTTCTTGTACATTCCAGCAAACTCTTCACCAAACACTGTACCCCAGCCAAGTGAACTAGACATGCCTCGGACCCGACCTCGATGCTCTGGAGTCTCAAGTGCTGCGGTGAGGATATCATCCTCCCTAACCCCAGAGAAAGAACCATCGCTACCCTGAGCTGCAAGTGTTTTCACCCTATCTGCTACCCCCACCACCACAGGGTTACTGAATGTTATGCCCCCGCTTCCTTCACTAGTATTCTTCCTCTTCTTCCCTACCCGTGCCCGCAGATAAGGTCTCGAATGTCCAGGAAATTGGTCCCAAGGGTTTCGTTTTCCTTCTACAGCTAGCTTTGCATCCTCCTCCTCCCATTCTTTCCTTTTACCACGATAACCTTTTATGCCCGTCTTGTGTAGCTTATTATGCAATGCTCTCTTTTGTTTCATCTCTTGGCTCAATTGCTGAAATGAAGGAGAATTAGTTTCCTTCACAAACATGTCCCAGTCATGTTGCTGCAAAAAGGCATGCTCCACAAAGGGAGTCTCCTCTTCGCTCACATATTTTTTTCTTAAATGGGCCTTGAACCGCCGTTGCAAGGTTCCAATCTCTGATATAGCTGCCTTAACTGCCTTCTTGCGAACAGATTCTTCCAGATTGGCTGGGTAATCTAGCTTTTCCTCTAAAACTGTGAACAGATGTTCCTTCTCAATTGGTGAGAGATCATCAACAACCTTGTTGATTGACACCCTCTCCCGAGCAATGAGGCCACAGACCAATACAAATCTATCCCTCGCAGCATCTGGGGTAGGCCAAAAATTGGCATCAAGTCCAGTTGCAGTCAACTTGTCTTCTGGCCATTTGGTTTGTGTCCTTGACCCGCGGCATCGAGTACTACTCGCAGCAGTCTGTGCTGAGTGACCATGTGAAGAAGGTTCACCGCCGATGGGCTGTGATGGTGCACTAGAGGTAGAGGAGTTTGTTGTTGTGGGAGACTACATAGATGATATGTCAGGTTGTCAGTAGAGGAACATAAGCAAGACTGAAAATCTAAACAAAATTCTTATAAGATAAATTTGTTTTCTCTGATAGGCAAAATAGCTGATATTACACTAGAAATCATTACAAGTCGTAAATAAAATCAGCATAGACATACACAGTTCATATTTTACTTAATTAGCATACAGGGATAGGTGCTAACCATTTTGACAGGGACACAACAATATGCTTATATATCAAAGCAGAGAATAAATTCCTTCAACTGCTTCCTTGTCCAACTTCAGCAGCGATGGATTGTGTGTTCCACGTGTACATGCAACAAGAGGATAAAGCAACCATGACATTATATATGACAGTAGTGAAACAACACTCACAACACATCATGACACCAACAATAACAATATATATGACAATAGTGAAACAATTAACACTCACAACAAAGCATAGGACAGTCTAGTTAACACTACATTATAAACCACTGCGATGCAATTCCCACTGACATTATGTGGCCATCAGAATTAAAGTATGCTAACAGGTCCAAAGCATAACTGTCGATCTGGTACATTCAAAGCATAGCCGAATTAAAGTATGCTAATAGGTCCAAAGCATAACTGTCGATCTGGTACATCCAAAGCATAGCAGAATTAAAGTATGCTAACATCCTCAATGCTTTTCATGAATTTACAGTGCAAAAATTGTAGCACCAGGAACATGAAAATGAATTTCAATAGTTCATATAACTTCATTTGTTAGCAACAATTTATTCAAACAGACTTGGAGCAACAAAATCCATCCATCAAATCCACAGTCAATCAATTAAAAATGAACTATCAAGGCATGTCTCGCTAATCCACATTGACATGAATATATAGCAGATTTGGTGGCCGAGCAGAGAGAGGGCGTTGGGGGTTCAAGCAGGACTAACCTCTATCGCGAATGAAGTAGTTGTTCTCGTGATGGTCGGAGGGGCCGGATCCACGTCAACTCGTGGCCTGAGGTGGCTAGCTCGTCGTTGTGGCCGGGGATGACGGATCCGCGTCAACCGTCTTTAGGTTGGCCGGGAAGTCGTCCGCACGCCAGTAACTGCGTCCTCGTCACCGTCGTCATGTAGGGAGCGGTGGGGCTGCAGAAGAGCAGGGCTGCAGCGGGGAGAGAGCGGCGAAGGCGAACGGGGAGAGAGCGGCGAAGGCGAGTGGGGAGAGTGGCGGCGGTGGTGGGGAGAGTACGGGTGTTGTGGATCTATCTAGCGAGGAGCCAAATATGTCCCCTGAGGAACTGCGCACATAACTGTGTTTAAGGAAATTGCTGGCGTGCCCTTGACGGCTCTCTGGTGGAATTGGAATTCCATGGGCATTATAGTCAATATAGGTAGGAAATTTTGAGCAGCCCGCGCACGATTTGCCTGCTGACCCTGACACGTGGGCCAGTGTCATTGGCGACGATGGTTAGTGAACCCGCATCGCCTTTGTTGGCAGTTGGGTCCGGCGGGCGGGCAGCGGTTATCTTTTTATTTTGGCTGCAGACGCTGACGCGTGGGCCAGCCACTATTTTTTTCGAATGAAACGTGCTTCCCTAAAATATTAGAGCTCATAAAACAGCACCTAAAAAATCAAAAAAATACGAACAATTCGTATTTGGACATTTATGTCAGGGGTGGGCTTAGACTGGTTCAGGCCTCCGGAGAGTAAAACCCTACGTCCAGTATGCAGTGGGATTATGCGTGAATGGGGAAGTCCCCTCGAATGGAGCTCTAGGCCGCCTTATATGGTCAACAGGCTAGAGCTTCCATTCGAGGTCGGTGGACCCTCATCGGGGTCGGTTACAAATTGGGAAGGTCATCTTCCATGATTATAGGGTGAATCCCGCGATCTGTGGACCTACTGACGGCGTCGAGCCGTGACCTGGGGGAGAGTCCTGCACCACAAGCCCGGTGGATCCTCCGGGATCTGGATAAGGTCTTCTGGAGTCTTCCAAAGTTGCCGGGGTTGTGGATAAGGTCTCCGGGCCCACTTGCAGGTCGGCAGGGCTTCTGGCAGGTCGGGTCCACTTGACAGGGACCTCTGGGACCCTGGTCAGTGGGGACCCATGGGTACCCATATCTCTCAAGCCCCCGATCGACATGTAGGCGTAGCGGCCGAGACGAAGTCAGGTTGAGGCTTGGCGAAGTCATGGCATCGTCAAGGTCGTGTAGGGTGCACGGGGATCCAAAAAAGAAAATCTTTCCAGCGCACACGAAGTCGAACATCAAGCTCCTGAAACGCAGATCCAGGAGGTTGAAGTGAAGACAAGGCGTTGTCGTGTTGAAGAACCGCCAACCTGACCGGAGTCAGGGAAGATTGTCATGTCCTCGGAGAAGGTCCCTATGCTGACCAAAGGGAGGTCGAGCGGAGGCATGGTGGAAACGGGCTTCCAGTAGGTCGACGCGACGTAGAGGAAGAGGGCGTCGTAAGACGCACTCGTGGAGTAGCCCTCGGGCAGGAAGGCGACCTGGAAGGTCGGGTTGATGCTCGAAGAATGAACACAGAACCTACGACCTTCTGCTTTATGCTTGAAGATGCTCCTCCCGCCGAAGAAAACAAGCCATCTGGAATTTCTGTAAAGTAGTACCAGACGCTAGCATCCTCATCACGTGGCGGCCCACGGGCGCACTGTAAGATCACAGGACCTGCCCCAAGCAGAGATGCGGTTGCTGCCTATATAGGACAAAAGCTGAAAAGTTGTCATCAGGCGGGTGACAGACGTGTCAACGCTCCCCGGAAGCAGACAAGGACCTCGCGCTTCACGTGGTAATAGTGTTGTGGATAAGGACGCCACGCCAGCTGAAGTGCAGACGGCGTCCAAGCGTGAACTTTACTGCTATAAATAGGAGACCCCGTAGCTTGCTTCTTGAACTAAGTAGGAGCATCATGGCGAAGCAGCTTAGTAATTATGCAGTGCCCTGGTCTTGTGTTCGGCTAGCAGAGCGTAGTGCTAGGTTATTGCCATCTGGAGCTAGAAGAATGCTTGCGAAGTTGGGAGAACTCCATCAGCCGCTCCCCCCGCGCCAAGCGAGGAATCCAGGTGCAGCATGGGGCGGTACATGCCTTGACGGACCTTGTGAGCAAGGGCCTAATGTGGCGTTGGAGACCGTCATGCTGCGCCAGGGAAGGCCCGAGGTGACGCTGGTCCGATTTGGGATCTTGTGGGAGCACCCTAGCAAAAGATGGGACTCCACAGGAAACCTTCTGGGGCTAGAGTAGAGGTGGCTATGTGGTAGCTGCGACCTTGGCGGCGGTGGAGATCTCCAAGTAGGTCCTAAAGCTAGAAGAAAGCTTACGACGCGCTTCATCAGTCTAGGTTGTGCCGTAGGCACCATGTAAGGTAGAACAGGACCTTTAATATGTTTGCATCTTGTAATTGGCCTTGGGCCAAAGTCTTTTGTAGCTTACGAAGCTTTTACACACATGCTTGCATGGCAAACAATGTGTCTTGACCAATGTGAAGAGGCGCCCGGGCAGCAATGGCGTGGCCAAGGTCCCGGCGGGGATGTATTAGCGCGCCGACCTTCAGAAGGTCATAGAAATCGACAAAAGAGCCTGTGTCGACCTGGGTCAACACGGCCGCTGTGCGGTGGCACAACGCAGGGTGTCGACCTAGAAGGCAGTGGGGCCTCCGCGAGGAGCTGCAATTGGGACTGAGAGGTAGTCAACGGGCAGTAGAGCCTTTAAGCATGGAGCCGTTGGTGAAGTTCAGCCGCTGTAGGTCGAGCCGACCTAGAAGGCATGTAGGCAGCTGGGCCTAGGATAAGTGGTGTGAACCCGCCGTTGAGAGGCTGAGGCGACCTGGGAGGCTGTCGTTACCTTGACGACCTTGGATGGGCGATAAGGCTGGCCCATAGGTCATCCATGGGTCGTGAAGACCTTGAACGTGGTATCAGAGATATTATGTTTGGGGGGCTTGAATGTGAGGCATAACAGGTCCACGTCGGCCGGAGCGCTGACCAGGGGCCGGCAGACGCAGATTCCCGTACAGAACTAGCCGTTACTGCCATTTTCCTGAGCGGTAGATCCGCAGGAGGCACCGAGCTGTTGGGTCGCCGTGATCTCCGCCAAAGAGACGTTGGGTGCTGCCGCACGTTATGCCGTTGGGGCCCAACTATATAAGGCCGATCCATGGGCTGGGGACCTTTACTTGCTTTCATTTCTGCTCCGCACTAGGGTTCCGCCACCACTCCATTGCTCAGAGAGAATAGCAGCACTGCCGCACTTAGGTCCGCCGCGCACCGCACCCTCGCATGCGAACCAAGACCCTTGTGGTGTTTAGATCCAAATCCATCGGTATAGAGGAGGAGAAGATGGAGCCCGTGCAGATTCTGCCACCGCAGACCGTCTGGGAGCCATCCGTGGTGACGGAGGAGCAGATCCAGGCCCTGGCGACCCGCGGGTTGCTGAGGCCTAAAACGGAGGTCGGCTGGAGGCCGGCGGCGGGCGAGGAGTTCCCAATGGAGGGGACCGGCGAGACCGTCGTCTTCCTCGCACACATCGAGCGCGGGTTCAGAGTCCCGGCGGGCGACTTCTTTCGCGGCCTCCTCTTCTTCTACAGGATCGAGGTGGTGCATCTCGTCCCCAATGCCACCACTATCATCTCCTCCTTCATCCACCTCTGCGAGGCCTACCTCGAAATAGCGCCACATTTCCACCTGTGGCGCCACTTCTTCGAGCTCAAGAAAACGGGGAAGTCCGAGGTCGTGGGAAGCGTCGGCTTCATGCTGCGCCGGTACATGAAGCCGGAGTACATCGACCTTGTACTCCCCGACAACACCACCGGTTGGAAGCAGGGGTGGTTCTACCTCGACAACTCGGCGCCGGTGCTTCCTGACAGGACGGGACGCGCTCCCGTCCCATTCCCGGAGTGGACCAACCAGCTCACCTCGCGGGAGACTGAGGAGCTGCGCCCACTGCTGGAAGACCTGGAGAGGTTGAAGGCAGAGGAGCTAACCGGCGGTGCGGTGGCCATCAGCTTCAACCGCCGGCTGATACAGCCCATTCAGGACCGGGTCCACCCGGCTTTCAGTTCTGGGGGCAGTCTGACCCCACCCGGGTCGTCAAGCGCAAGGTCTCCAAAGAGGAGATGGCGGCGCTGGTGAAGACCATCTTCGTCGGGCGCATCCGCAACCGGGAGTGCCCCAAGGCGCTCGGTGTGTATCGGCCCTCCGATGCGGTGAGTATTCGACCTCGTTTTCCTTCTGCTTGAAAGCTTGAGCATTTGTAACGCAGGTCTTTTCATCTTTCTTTTTGCTTTCAGTTTCGTGAGGGCATTTATTGGTGCCCTGCACCACTGCGCAATGAAGAGGAGCGCAGCTTCAAGGTTCGCGCCGTGACGGACGTACATATGACTCTGCAGCAATGCATCAAGGAGTACATCTTCGATTCGTCGGTGGGGAGCGATGATGATGCTCCCACCACAAGAAGGGTGCCGCCAAAGGTCGCCACGTCGGTGCCGCGGTGCACGCGGCAGATGGCGGGCAAGATGTCCGCGTCCGGGGCTGCGGCCACGATCGCCGCCACCCAGACGGAGGAGGCCAAGAAGAAGAAGAGGAAGAGGGTCGGGCCTACTGCGTCGGCAGATACGGTGACGGTCAGCTCCGACGTTGAGACCATCAACGTCGAAGAGGAGGAGGATGACGCCAAGTCGCCCAGCGCGGCAACGGTCCCGCCCGCGGAGACGCCCCGCAAGACCACTGCGGCGGAGGGGCAGGCGTCGGAGACACCCCGCAAGGTCGCCGTCACGGAGGAGCGCTCGAGGTCGGGTGCGGACGTCTTGGGCGACGCAGGGTCGCAGAAGAGGGCGAGAAGGGCCCCTCCTAAGCACATTAAGCCTGGACTTAGGTCCGCGAGCAAGTAAGTCGTGGCCGTGTTCTGGTTTCGATCGTAGCTTTTACTTTGCTGCTGGTTTCGTTGATGAAGGTCTTTGTTTGGATGTAGGTCGACCCCAGCGACGTCCGGCAGCGCCAAGAATGCCTCAGGTCAAGAGGCCTTTGGGCGGAAGGGGAGTGAGGCGCCAGTGGAGCAGTCACCCGCCGCCTCGGCTGCGGAGGTCTCAAGCCAGACCCTTGGCGCCGGGGTGATGGCAGCGTCGGAGCCGGAGAAGGGCGGGACCAGCACTGCGCCGCCCGTTGGAGGTTAGCAAGACGACCTCTGTATGACCGACCCGCAGCCGACGCTGGACCAGTAGGCTACAGAGGCGGGCGGCGCCAACATTGAGGATGACAACGATATGTGCCTATACGTCGGGACCCCGTGGGAGAACGACGTCATCACCGACCGCCGTGACGTCGACGACTTTAAGGAGGCGTCGCGGACGATCGCGCGGACACTCGCGGTAAGGACTTGTACCCTGATACTTTGATCCTTGTCGTGTATCCAGAGCGTCTTGTGAGGTCTTAAAATGAAACGTGTCTTCTTGTGTTGCAGTCGTTTGCCGAGCGGGCTCAGGCTCGGGCGGGCTTAGTGAGGGAGGCCGCCAATGCCCACGAAGAAGCTGCCACGGCTCGAGAGGCTTCACTGCAGGCCAAGGTCAAAGCCGCGCAGGAGGTCAAGCGTGTGAAGGAGGCCATGGCCCGCCAGGCGGAGAAGGAGGTGGCCTCCTTGAAGAAAAAGCTGGAGGTGGCAGAGCAGAAGGCCAAAGATGCCGTTGACGACCTCCAGGCCATGGCGGAGGGTAAGTGTGCTTGGTCGCTGAGCGTTGTCTCCATGCATCTTCTGGATCTTTTGCTGATTTTTGACCTTGAGTGAGTTCAGGCACCAGAGAGACGGAGGGCGCCCTCAAGAAGGAGCTTGCGGAGGTCAAGGACCAAGTGACGATTCTCAAGGAGAGGACGGCGGAGGTCCAGCGAGGTGAGTGGTCTTTATCCCCCGTGGGTGGTTATCGTTGTTGATCGGAGGATGTAAGCGACCCGCCCTTTGTATGCGTAGGTTTGGAGAAGCAGCTCGCTGACCTCAGGGAGGCCGCCCAATACTTGATGGACGTCTACGTTCCTCAGGAGGAGGGGGCGGAGCCAAAGGAGCTACTGGAACGTCTCGATGAGGCTGATGGCCGGATGAAGGCCCTACTGCTCGACACCAGCAAGGTCGCCGTGGCTGCGGCGTTGGCTGTGGTGAAGTACCACGAGCCATCCTTCGACCTGCAGAAGGTCGCGGAGGACGTCGACCTGTCGGAGCTGGTTGAGCGTGAAGACGTCCAAGCCGCTGCAGTGGAGGTCGTGAAGAAGTTCGACCTCTGAAATTAGAAGTTGAACTGTATCAAACTGCAGATGTAAGTCGACCTGTATTTTGCCATAATAAAGACTTGCAATTTAATTAAAGCACGTGCACCACCCGAATAGCAAGAACAGTCGTTATGTAAGCTCGAAAATAACCAGATTGCAAATCATTCCCTCCGCTAACCCAACTCAGTGGAGGAACAGCTTACCGACTGTGCGGCTCAGCGTGGAGGCTTAGGCACAGCCGGCGCGCGGAGGGGGGTCGTGGACCCTAGGTCTCACAATCTAGCAACTTAGGAACATGCATAAAGCGAGTAAGGGCTAAACAGGTGAGGAACACGCATAAACATATAACATGAGAAATCCCTTCAAGTCGCGAGACCCGTAGGTTGGCAAAGCCAAGCCCCCGAGCGCTTCGGGGCCTAACCTAGACCAACCCCTGGAGTGTTTCGAGGGGGAAGGGTAAACACAACAGAAAGTAAAGGAGACCTAGGTGCGGATCGACAGGAGAGCTGCCGAGAGGAATCTCATTCTTTATTAAATGGAAATTACAAAAGGGGAGAGTACATAGCTTTTTATTTTGGTACACATCTTCTAAGGATAGAAGCGGCGCAGGTGCTCGATGTTCCAGACGTTCGGGACACCTTGACCGTCGGCCCACTGGAGGCGGTAGGTCGCTGGTCCAATGACTTCCATCACGATGAAGGGGCCTTCCCAAGGCGCGGAGAGCTTGTGCATGCCCTTGGTGTCTTGGATGCACCGCAAGACTAGGTCGCCCACGTTGAAGGATCGTTCACGCACGTTGTGATCGTAGTAACGACGTAGCTGCTGCTTGTGGCGAGTGTGCCACATCAGCGCAGCCACGTGATGCTCCTCAATGCTGTCGAGGTCGACCTTGCGCGTCTCCTCAGCTGTCCCTTCTTCGTAATGTTGGATGCGGGGGGCGCCGAAGGTGAGGTCGGTCGGGAGGACGGCCTCTGACCCGTATACCAGGAAGAATGGTGAATAACCTGTAGCCGAGCTAACCTGAGTCCAGAGACCCCATATCACATGCGGTAGCTCCGCTAGCCATCTGGTGGCGTATTGGGAAGCGTCGTCAAAGATGCGGTCCTTGATGCCTTAAAGTACCATGCCGTTTGCGCGTTCGACCTGGCCGTTGCAGCGTGGATGCGCCACCGAAGCGTAGTAGATGTCAATGAGGCTGTCTTGGCAGAAGTCCCAGAAGTCAGATCCTGTGAAGGCCGAGCCTAGGTCGGTGACGATCCTGTTGGGGACCCCGAAGCGGTGGGTGAAGTCCTCGATGAACTTTGCCGCCTCCTTCGACGTAACGCTGGCGACGGCTCGAACCTCGATCCATTTGGTGAATTTGTCCACCACCACCAGGACGTACCTATAGCCGCCAGGGGCCATTCTGAAGGGCCCCACTAAGTCCAGGCCCCATATGGCGAAGGCCAGGACGGAGGGATTGTCCTCAGGGCTTGCGCTGGGACGTGCTACTGCTTAGCGAAGAATTGGCACCCTTTACATCGCCGGACGAGGTCCTGAGCGTCGGCCAGAGCAGTAGGCCAGTAGAATCCCGATCTGAAGGCCTTTCCCACCAGGTTAGCGGAGGCTGTGTGGTTACCGCATTCTCCACCATGGATCTCTTGCAAGAGCTGGAGACCTTCAGATCTAAGGATGCACTTCATCAGTACGCCATTGGAGGCAGACCTCCGATAGAGCTCTGTGCCGATGACGACGTAGTTGGCGCTACGCCTGACGATCTTCTCCCATTCGACCTTGTCCTTAAGGACTCGGTGCTCCAGGATATAGGCGATGAAGTCGAGGCGCCAATCATCCTCGGCTTCTGTCATGAGAACGTCGCGGCCACCTGGAGGGGGCACGTCACCGGACGACGTCTCTGGGTCGCTGAGGAGCCTGATCGATGGCTTTCGTAGGTCCTGGACAAATACACCAGCCAGGACCAGCGCGCGTTTGGACCCTAACTTGGAGAGGACGTCGGCCGCCACGTTGTTGTCGCGACAGACGTGATGGAATTCCAGGCCTTCGAAGTGGGCCTCAAGCTTCCGTACCCCAGCGTAGTAGGCGTTCATTGTGTCCTTCTTGATGTCGCACATCTTATTGACCTGGTCAATGATGACCTTGGAGTTGCCGTAGGTGATGAGCCGCTTGATCCCGAGGGAAACGACGATACGCAATCCGAGAATCAGGGCCTCGTACTCAGCGCTGTTGTTGGACGCCTTGTAGTGGATCTGTAGGACGTACTTCAGGTGATCACCCTAAGGGGAGATGAAGAGGACGCCTGCGCCCGCTCCTTCGAGGTTCAGGGAACCATCAAAGTACATCTTCCAGTGCTCTGGCTTCTCCGTCGGTGGGGGTTGTTGGGTCTCTGTCCATTCAGAGACGAAGTCCGTGACGATCTGCGACTTGATGGCTTGTCGCGGGCAAAACTCAAGCTCGAATTCTCCTAGCTCGACCGACCACTTGACGATGTGTCCTGTGGTGTCGCGGCTGCGTAGGATCTCTCCCAGGGGGAAGCTTGACACGACCTTGATCTTGTGCGACTAGAAGTAGTGCCGGAGCTTGCGTGAGGTGACGAGAAGGGCGTACAGCATCTTCTGAGGTTGCGAGTACCTGATCTTGCTATCAGAGAGGACCTCACTGACGTAGTAGACAGGTCGCTGGACAGGGTAGGGTTGACCTTCTTCAGGTCGTTCCGCCACCAGGACCGCGCTGGCCACCTAGGTGGACGCGGAGATGTAGAGCAGCAAGGTCTCTTTTGGCGCCGGGGGCACCATGACCGGAGGCGTTGTGAGGAAGGTCTTCAGCTCTTCTAGCGCTTGGTCTGCCTCATCTGTCCACGTGAATTTGTCTGACTTTTTTAGCAACTTGAAGAAGGGTAGGCCTTTCTCCCCGAGCTTGCTGATGAAGTGACCTAGAGCTGCCATCATGCCGGTGAGCTTCATGATGCCTTTCTTCCCGGTGGGTCTCTTCATCCTGCGGATGGCGTCGACCTTAGTGGGGTTTGCCTCGATGCCGCGGTGGCTGACCATGAAGCCTAGGAGTTTGCCGGATGCAACGCCGAAGACGCACTTCCCGGGTTGAGCTTCCAGCGGTAGCACCGGAGGTTGGCGAAGGTCTGGGCGAGGTCAGCGATGAGGATGTCCTCCACCGTGGTCTTGACAACTACGTCATCGACGTAGGCTTCAACGTTGTCACCAATCTGGGACTCCAGGCACTTCTGGATGGCCTTCTGGTAGGTCGCTCCTGCGTTCTTGAGGCCGAACGTCATGGCTATGTAGCAGTAGATACCGTGCGGCGTTATGAACGCCGTTTTGTCTTGGTCAGAGACCTTCAGGGCTATCTGGTGAAACCCTGAGTAGCAGTCGAAGAAGCATAGCAGGACGCTTCCGGCTGTGGAGTCAACGACCTGGTCGATGCGCGGAAGAGGGAAGGGGTCTTTAGGGCAGTATCTGTTGAGATCGGTGTAGTCGATACACATTCTCCATTGACCGGTTTTCTAGGGTACAAGCACCAGGTTGGCGAGCCAAACAGGATTTTTACATTCGCGAATGAAACCAGCAGCTAGGAGCTTTATTATTTCTACCCTAATGACCTCCTTGCGATCCTTCGCAAAGCGGCGCAGCTTCTGCTTGACAGGCTTGGCTGTCTTGCTTACATCCAAGGAGTGCTCAGCCAGCTCCCTTGGAACATCTGGCATATCCGTTGGGGTCCACACGAATATGTTAGCGTTGTCCCGAAGGAAACTAGTGAGCGCGAGTTCCTATTTCTCCCGGAGGTTGTCGCCGATCACCACCGTCTTCTCTGGGTCGGCAAGGCCGAGGCAGACTTTCTTTGTCGCCGGCATGGCGTCGAGGGTGGTGTCGGTGCGCTTCTGCTCCGGGATGGTGAGGTCGCTCGGGGCGACCTTCGCAGCCTCGGCGACCATAATCGCCGAGGCGTCAATGCAGGCGTTCGTCGTGGCGATGTCGAGGGCCTCGTTGTCGCACTTGAACGAGACAATGAGGTCGCCATAAATGGTGAGGACTCCGTTCGGAGTCGGCATCTTCAACACCAAGTAGGTGTAATGCGGGATGGCCATGAATCTGGCCAGCATGGGGCGACCTAGGATGGCGTGGTAGAAGGACTTGAAGTCAGCGACCTCGAAGCTGAGATACTCCGTGCGGAAGTTTTCTTCCGTGCCGAAGGTCACAGGAAGGGAGACCCGACCCATGGGGTAGGCTGCCTTGCCGGGGATGATGCCAAAGAAAGGCTTGTCGCACGATGTCAACCTCTTGAAGTCGAAGTCCATCTTCTTCAAGGTCTCAATGAAGATGACGTTGAGCCCGCTTCCTCCGTCGATGAGAGTCTGAGGGAGGTGGAGGAGGTAGGTCGCGCTCGTCGCGGCGGTCCTCCGGCTGATGCTCGTCACGACGCCGGTCGTCGCGGCGACCGTCATCACCACAGCCGCGTCGGTCGTCCCGACGGTTGTTGTTGTAGCGGCGTGAAGACGATCGATCGCCATCGCCTCTAGGTCGCTTCGGATTTTTAGCAGTACGGAACGCCCTCTTGAATTGTGAGCACTCGCGGACGGTGTGGGTGGCCCCTTCGTGGAACATGCAGGGGCTGTCGAGCACTATGTTGAACTCCTCGACGTTGAACGTCGAAGGTCGACGTCCCTCCACCGCAAGCACCTCTGAAGGTCGCTTACACAATTTGGAGCTTGAATCACTAGCTATGCCGGAGATGCCTGCGTCGCGCTTGGCGTCGGAATCGAACTGATTGACCAGCGCCTCGTCGGTGTCGATGAGCTTATTCACGACCTCCATGAGGGCCGCGACTGTGGTGGCTCCTGACTCATGGATCTTCTCAAAGATCTTGCGATCTCTGATGCCCTTCTTGTAACTGTCGACGACTTGGTCAAATTTGGACTAATTACGACGGAGAAATACATGTTACAAAATTTGATTGCAGATTAAAAAGAGAAATGCCGTCAGCAACGCAGGACCGATGAATTGTTCTTCATTCTCCAATAGAACAAAGGAGGAAGCAGAGGGCACCACTGCCCGCTGTCGCCCCCGCTGTGCTCACTTCGGTGGTTTTGACACCCAAGAGGGCATCCTAGGCCTCGTCGGCGGCAAATGAGACCATCGCAACCTTCGATTTGACTCACAAATGTGACAAATCAAATCTTGTCTATCAAAAACCGATTAAAAACCGACATCCCAATAAAATCAAATCCGCGTTTAGTAATATCTAATAATTTACAATCAAGATAGATAATGTTCATTGATGCTTGCACCTACATCCCGATGTTCATCCTGCTGACGGCGTACTCCACGGCGGCATTGAAGTTACACGTCTAGAGGTCGAACTCATGACGGATGCGACACTCGGCGCTGCAGTAGCGGATGATCTCTGAGGTCTCCGGCCCGCAGCACCTACATCCCGCTGCCCAAATGCAGACGTGGGGATTCTGGACGGGCAGCAATGGAATGTTGTAGTCACCGTCACAAAGCCAGTACCACCACGCAATGTTCTCGAGATCCCGGTTGACGAGGTAGCGCAGCCGCCGCAGGTTGTGGTTCTTCCACCGCCCGTCAGGGGGTGACGGGCCGCCACTGATTTCCTGGAGCAGTGCAATGGCTTCGGGGTCCACAGGGTCGCAACAGTACTTCAGCATCGCTAAGAAGTACTTTGCACCAGAGTCTTCAGCAGCGGCATCTCCGACGAGCTTCAGACCCTTATCGGGGTTCCGCCATCTCATCAACCTCTCCATCCCCTCGAAGCATAATGCCTCCGGATGATTGGCCTCGCAGAAGCGCCGCTCAAAGCACGACCTGACATAGCGATTCTTGCACACCCGACGAAGATCACGCAGCGACACGTGCAGTAGTACCTCATCAGAGTCGCAGATGCACCGGAAGGTGCCGCAGATTTTATTACGAAGGTTCAGAAAATGGATGACAGGCTCATCCTTGATGGAGTGGATGATGATCTGGGTGACAAGATCATCTGGCAGCAGCTGCATCAAGCACACCGCGGCCATCAAGGAGAAGGGGAGAAAATAGAAAAGCATCAGGGTTTGGAAATTGAAAGGCGACGAGGGTTGAAGTTGAAGGCTATGAGGGTTGAAGTTGAAGGCGACGAGGGTTGAAGTTGAAGAAGGTGACTCGACCATCTAAAACAATAAATGGAAACTGAAAAGGCGCCGCAGTTTGGCTGCTGCCGCTGACGAGTGGGCCTGACATCATTGCCCCTGCCCCTTCACCTTCCCGCGTAATTGAAAGGCGACGCATGGTTTTGGACGGTTTTGCACCCGAAACGGAGCCCGATGCGCAATTGAGTGGCAGTAGTGGAGTAGTGGGTGGGGGCAAAGGCGCCTGACGGTTCCGCATCTTGTCAATATAACTCCCCTGCGTTCCGCTGCTTTCCCCTGCTTCTTCCATAAGCTTATCATCTCTTTCGCTTCTTCTTCCTCCTCGCGATCCACCACTACAAATCTTCGGTCATCGAGAGATCACCAAGGAGGAGATGGCGTCGAGGAGCCCACCGCCGTCGAAGTGGGGATGAAAGGAGGACGACGACGACGAAAGCCGCCATCAGAGGAAGTTGGAGAAGGGGAAGGAGCCGGCGACCAAGGACGCTGACGAGGAACCGTTCTTCGACGACACTAAGTTCGCCGTCGACCTGCTCAGGAGCGCCTTCAGAAAGCTTGAAGATGTTGGCGCGGCCTTTGACATCAAGGTGCCTCATGAAGTGGACAAGGACCCGAGCGTGAAGAGTCTCGCCTTCAGGATCCACGGGTTGGCTGAGAAGCTAGAGAACCTCCCTGTGGTCAAGCGGGCTGGCCGCCACTTCGTCTTCGACGACGGCGGCTCTGACGGCGACGACGGCTCCGACGGCAGCCACGGCGGCTCCGACGGCAGCCACGGCGGCGATGACGGCGGGACTCCGATGGTGGCGACCGACTAAATGATAGACTCCTCTACCATGTATAGTAATAATGTGTTTGTGTGTGTGTGTTTGTGTCTTCGTCAGGTTGTTGGACATGAACTGCTTAGTTTGTTTGTCGATCATGAACTGCTTAGTTAATTAGTTTGGTTGTTGGATTTTGTATGTCATCAACTCGATCTAATAGACGCGAGTAGATCCATCCACGTCTCCTATAATATGTGTTCTATTGTGATGAACTGGAGATCTGTTGTGATGAACAGGAGATCTGTTGTGATGAACTGGAGATCTGTTGTGATGAATTAGATCTTAGAAATAATTGATAGTCATTGCCGACGCGGGTTAGCCTGCTAACGCTGACACTGACACGTGGGCCGGTGTCATTGGCGACAATGGTTAGTGAACCCGCATCGCCTTTGTTGGCAGTTGGGTTCGGGCGGGCAGACAACGGTTATCTTTTTTATATTGGCTGCTGACGCTGACGCGTGGGCCCGTCACTATTTTTTTGGAATGAAACTTGCTTCCCTAAAATATTAGAGCCCATAAAACAGCACCTAAAAAATCATAAAAATACGAACAATTCATATTTGGACATTTAGTATTTGAATAAAATATCAACAGTCACACTTGTGTGCCCAAAATTCTTATATTTCGTTTTTACACCCCATGGTAATTATATAATAATTCTAATAACATCAAATTTGCTCTAAAAAATCTACAAATTGACTTGGCAACATAATTTGGGTACCTAAACTTGTCTTCAAAATTTCAAATGGTCTCGATGAAGGAATAATATACTTGTGTACAAATGTCTACATCTCTCACATAGTTTCCTAGAATGTTGCTTGAACATTGAAGTTTTCCACACTTTGCAACATGTTCGAACTCATATGCATTTGAAAACTTAACAAAACCTTGTGTTCACCTTAAGCTTACAAAATGCAAAGTTTCATCACTAATGGTTGTGTAAAACAAATATTATTTATATGTTGTTGTACTTACAAAGAACAAAATAAGGCATATAAACATTATTCAAGAAACAAAATATACACTAAACAATAAAATTAATGAAAATATGGTGATTTTAGAAAAATTTAGAAAAAAATATCAAATTTGGACTAATTACGACGAAGAAATACATGTTACAACATTTGATTGCAGATTAAAAGGAGAAATGCGAAATGTTCTTCATTCGAATAGAACTGGCCCCACAATCAGTAGCAACACGGGACTGATAACCCGCGTTGGCTTTGCTGCTCTTCCAAAAATTTACACAGATAATACGAGCAACATACAAAAGCTAATCCACTACTGATTTCCTATTCCAATACTCCGTTCGAACTTCACCATTTCGCGGCGGAGCCTACAGTCTTCGCTGCAAAACAGAGAAATTCCAAGCCATCCTTTATCCACGCTGCAGCCACTGCTGTTGCCTGCGCACGGCTGATCGCCGCGCACCTGTGCCGGAGGCGGCAGCGGTTCACCCCAAATGCGCCAAGTCGAGGAGTGGATCGCACGCGCGGCCTTCTCGCGCAAAGGCAGACACCCCTCGTTGCTCAGCCATCTCGACGTCGTACTGCCGCCGCCAGCGACCCGCCTCATGTACCGCTTCGCGGTGTCGTCAGCGGCGTGTTGACGGTGTATTTGCGTATCAAACTTCGTTTGGACTTGCAAGCGGACAAGTCCTCCGTCGTAGCCAAGGGACCCTTCTTCCCTCAAGTGTGAACCCAAGGTATCGAATCCGTGGAACAAATGTGTGATGCAAAATCCTATCTATTAAAGCCGAGAACACTTAGATCTTCAAAGGAGAATCTTATGCATCTAATCCAAAGAACATCATAAAAACGAATCTAATCTATGAAAGCCGGAGGTAGCAAGAGGTAGAGAGGGATAGGTAAAACCAATCTAGAGAGATTGGATCAAGCTTTTGTTGAAGTTCCGAGCAAAGAAGAAATAGCCAAGTCGAATCTCATAAAAAGCATCTTTAAACCACGGTTTCCCGTCCAACTCCGAAAACGCACGCCTTTTGGAGCCACTGTTCTGTCACAACGCACTCCTATTCGTGCGGGTTAGCCTAGGGTGAGTCCAATGGACAAGTTGAAATCTCTCGGAAGGTCAGGCATGCACCTCTAGCCACCATGGCTACAAGAACACCCTCTATGATCTATCTCGAGAATAGATCTTAAAGTAAGAAAAGCCGATTGAAATCAAAGTCGTAGGAGAAACACTCGACCGCTAGAAATCGGATTGCAACTTGATAATTCAACATAGTACATGATACATAAACAAGATCACCACCGAGATCCTACCTTGATCTTGCTTCTAGCTCCTGGAACTCCGACGTGGTCTTCCTTGCAAGGTTCCCACGTCGGTTAGGGAAACCCTAGACAGCTAGCTCGACCCTCTCCTCTCCGGAATGGTGTCCCTCTCTTCTCTGCTCCTCGGTGACGAATGACGAATGTGTTGATGCGTGGCTCTCGGCCAGGGGGCTATAAATAGTCCGAGAAGCAGCTAGGTCAAAGGGGGCACGAATGGGCCCAGAAATGGGCCAGGCCGGCCGGCCTGGGCCAACCGACCTGGGCCCATCCTGGCCCATTTCATGGCCGCCTTCCTCGGTGATGCTTCCCGTGTCTTCTAGAACGTTCTCCCTTCTGCATGTGGGCCCTTGACGTCAGTTTCTCCACGGTTTAGATGAGGCTCCTTGTCCCGCAAGATTCAACATTTTCTGTTCAGGTCCTCGGAGTTTTCCGTCTTCACGGGTTGGTCCTTGGGCTTCTTGGAGTCATGTTCACTTCATTGCTTGACTTGTGCCGGGCTTCAAGGTCTTGTCATGAGGTGCTTGATGAACTTTACCAGGAAGTCTTGCTTTCGATGCTAAATTCCTGCATAAACATTAAACTCCAAAACCGACATGCACGAACGAACTTGTTATACCAAGGGGGTTAGTACCAATGGATAAGATATAAAATTCATGCCAACACCGAAGGTAAACTCATGGCTAGGTTGACGGAAACTCACCGTCAACATCTCCCCCATGCTTAAACCTTGCTCGTCCTCGAGTAAGCCTTCGATGGATATCATCGTTGCCCTTCATTGCTTAAACCCTGCACTTGATCATACACGAGACAACATAATGCTCTCAAAAAGTTTAGTTTGTTAAAGTTCCAATATGTACTAGCCTTCATCCCTACGGAGGGTAGATATCAATTAAGCTCTTCCCACAAGTATTAACATGCTCCCAAAATTCAAAATGGATCTCAGAAATTTTGAAGTAAAGAATGAGATGAAAAAGAGCTAAACCAAGTTCAAAAATTTAAACCACTTTGCATCTTGCTCAAGAACTCTCATCTCATCTTATCTCTCAAGCCTATTTCTTCTACTCCTTTCCCTCTCAAAACATATATGTAAGTGGTAGGCTTTATATGGAGCTCTTTGGGAAAGTTTAGTCCTACCAAGATATTATAAATGAGATGTTGTCAAAACAAGACAAGCTTCTCATGGTCTTACCGAGACTCGTCAAAAAGGTCGTTGGAAAATAATGTTATATCAAGGAGAGGGAGAGAAAAAAAATACACACACTTTGAGATAGGTGGACATGTGCAAATGGCAAAGAGTGATCCCGAGGTACAAAGGAAGTCCTCGTTATCGGATTGCACATGGTTGGAAAGATAAGTTTGGATCTTAACTTTTGAAACTTTGAAATTCCTAATGCACTTTAGAGAACCGGGGAGTTCACTTTATTTTATTTTTTATACATACTCATATTTTTCTTTTTCTTTTCTCATACACATTTTTTTCTTTATACTCATTTTTTTCTTTCTTTCTCTCTTTTTTTATTTTGCTCCCCTTGATCCCTAAAATTGCATTGTACCTACCTCCTCCCCCATGCATAGACGTTTGCTCGTCCTCTGGCAAAGAGGTGATAGAAATAAGGTAGGTACTAGAAATATTTTTCCTTTGGAGAGATACTTGAAATCTTCAATCTTGGCACCATCTTGCGATCTTCCTTGAATTGATGATCCATACTCAATGATAGGTTGTGGTCAAGGAGGTAAACACAAAAGATGATATTTTTGGTTTAAAGGGTGGATACCCGGCGAGGTTTGTGAAATCTCCAATGTGGGGATACACAATGCACGGATAAAAAGGCTAGCAAAAAGATAGATACGCAAAAACAGAATGACTAGCTTCTTAGTCTCGGGCCAGAGAAAACAAGGCCTGAAATAACTCACCCAAAAATAAACCTTGTATACTAAGTTTTTGCACTCAAATATGGCTCTGGATAGGTAGAGCAACACGCAAATGGTATTTATGACAAGGTTAGCATTTCTTTTAAGAACAAAAATAAATCATCTTTAATTCATCTAAAACTTGAGAGCACATAAAACACTATGGGTCTTTATTTTTATCATAACCTCCGCTAAAGATTAAGCTAGCATTTAGATAATTTCAGATTTGCATTTTAAGAGAGCATTAGCTTAATCATGCATAAAATAAGTACAAAGATAAACAAAGCGGCAACTATCATCATATATCAACATGGCACAAACTTTGTATCTTTGCCAAAGGTAAAAACAAGGTGGTGATTTTATTCATGATGAAAATAAACACTAACACACATGCTGAAAATTAAATAAAAAACTGAGAACACTACGCATACATAGGCGCATACAAGCTTAAAATTAAAGAAAAGGGAAAAGGAAAGATAAACTAAAGCTCCTCCTCTCTCTAATCTTCCGCCGGTGGTTGATATTGATAATCTTGATTGTTGTACCCTTGCTCATAATAGGATTGCACCGCTCCTCCTATGAATTCTCCCAGCGGTGCTAAGTGAAGACGTCCAAGCTCATAAGCAATGTTTGCATTTCCTTCACCCATTTGGGTTGCATTGGTTTGGATGGCTGCGATATTTTGCATGTTTCTCGCAGCGTATCCTCCAATGATGGCCACACTTTGTTGTGGTTGAGGAAGATGTGCATATGGCTCCGCAAAGGCTACGTTGGGTACCGCAAAATTTGGTGGGGGCATGGCTGCACCACTCCCCCATGCTTGCATTGGTACACCACCATAGTAACTCGGTGGCGCAGGAATTCCTCCAAATGGTGGCACATAATTTTGTTGTGCACCTCCTTCTTGGGCCGTGGAAGAACCTTCTTCTATAATCCTTCCTCTCTTATTTTTCTTCGCCGGCACAAGAAGTTCTTCCTCTAACCAATCTTCTTTCCCCTCAAGAAAAAGTCTCAATCTTCCATCCAGAAGGGGCAAATTCACCTTGGCCACTTTGAAGCCTCCCCTCTCATCTCCACTTATGTATTTGCCTTGCTTCATATAATCAAATCCTAGAGAAGTCCCGACTAGGAGATGCTCCGGGTTTCTTGAAATTCCCGGTCTCAAAGAGATAGCCAACATGGAGAGATAACACCCGGAGCCAATATCTCCCGAACCCGATGTTGCTTCACAACACCACCGGTTGATCATAAGGTGAGTGGGGTCGATTGGCTGCCTGGCAATCAAAGCTGAGTAAAGCCAATTCACCTCCATGTCGGTTATCTTGGTTTCTCTCATTCTCCCCAAAATCCTCTTACACATCCATGAGTGAAATACTTGGATGATGGGGTTCCGGATACTATTTCTTTGCCGGTGAGCTTCTCCCGCGATCATACTCCAAAAACCTTCCAACGTGCCTCCATGCACATCCACTTGTTCCGAGGCTCCCTTTTGAAAACCAAGTAATTCCCTAATATACTCATAGGGAACCACTTGTTGAACTCCCTCCAAACGGAACGAGAGACTCGGCACTCCTTCATCAAGGATAGGCGCCATGGTCATGAGGATTTCTAAGGCGAATTCCTTGTGGGTGTTTGCCGAAACTCTGTTGGAGAATTGCACCCAACCTAGGTGTCCCAACATGCAGTAAATATCCGTGCAAAAACCCAGCACTTGGAGAGCTTAGTCGTCGAAGTCGACATTCGCCACAAGCCTCTTCTCAAGTCGAGTGAGCTTCTTCTCCTCCTTCTCCGTCATGATGATAAACCCATACTCGGAGTACCGCGGAGCATATGGAGGTGGAGCGGATGATCGTGTCGAGCGGCGAGGTCGGACGGGCGGCTCCTCCGTACGTCCTTGAGGTTCGGTGAACCTCATAGACGAGCTTCGTGTGGCCCTCATGCCACCGAGGAGAAGAGTGTCGTTCCTCCTCGGTGGTGTCGTGTCCTCCTCCATACTCCGAGGAGACTCGGAGACCAACTGCCTCCTCGAAGAGGTTGTCGATGATGGCTTGGACGATGATGATCCCTTCTTCTTGGTGAAAAGACTTGTAGTTTTCTTCCACATGGTTGCTGCACTCTCCTCACAAGTATAATCCCGGGGTTTTCAACCGGTAACAAGGCACACAAATATTATTTGGAGTATGGACTTTGAGTGGATTTAGGATGGATTTTGTTGGGCGAAACAAACTCGGAGTGGAAGGCTAAGTCTAAGGTGGTTCTGGACTACAAGCTCGAGCACACGAACAAGGAACTGAATGAGCGACTTACCTGCCGAAGGAGAGCACTAGGGGGCTTAAGAAGGGGGGAGGCCGGCCGGCCTGGGCCGACCGGCCTAGGTGGCCTGCTGCTCCTCCCAGCTCTGGCTTTCTCCAGCACACTCATGCTTGCTTTGTTGCTTTGTGACCGCGTGCTCCACGGGGTTGCACCGCCCAAATGCTCTCGTCCACTCCTTTGCTTGCATTATTGATCCCTCTACTTGATTGTTTTGCTTTGAGTCACTTCCATGCTCCCTTGCCTCACATGCCTCCATGAGATTCCTGCAAAACAAAGCCTTGGCTGCCCCCCCATGCTTGTCCATTGCATGTGGTTTGATAAAAGATGTTGGAGGGGCATCCCGTGATGCATCATGGTGCATGCATGGTTAAGTTAACTTAATTGCCTCCCTCTAAGCATGTCTTAATGCTAAGTACTCCTCTAATTTAAAAAAAATAAAAATAAACTCAGAGCTTGCAATGAGTTCAAATATAAATTTAGAGGAGTTTTAAAAGCATTAAAAACAAATGTAAGTCGAAAATGCTTTCCGACTACTTTTATTTTGGTCCCACCGGTATTGTTTGCTTCCATTAGTTGAGAGCAAGCTTTTCCCGGCTTGATCATGGGGGCATAGGTTTAGGTTCTAATTTTGGTTAAATGAGAGAGATTTTGAATGAAATAAAATTAAATGAGGCTTAGAAAAATTCTAACTCTAAAGAAACCAAGGATATGGATTTTCAAATCAACCAAAAGTCAAGTTTCTAGGTTCACGCGAGTCCTACCATGCGCTGAAATTTAAATAACATCTAGGTACAAGGCGTGGCTCTACTCGTGTGTTTTTAACATGTAAAACAAGTCAACCATAACATCATGAAGAGGACGAAAGGTTGAGATAGGTTCTGAATTTTTTTGGTTTTGGTTTCTCGAAAAGAAGCAAATAACTCATAGGATGGCTCATGTTAAGAGTTTATGATCCAAATAAAATATCCAACCAAGAATTATGTCTCTAACATTATTCAACCACTCTAAGTCCAATGTCTTGCGTAGCAAATTTCAAAACTAACTTACTTGAAAAGACTCGAAAAATCTTGAATCGGGTTGTCCTCCCGGTAGCTTATTCTTGACTCGACGAAACGGGTTGCCTCCCGCCTAGCGCTTCGTTTATAGTCCATGGCTAGACTTCTTCACTTGATTACTTCGGATCAACACTCTTTGCGGGCATTGCAATCTTGGGTACCCACTTCTGCACCATCTTGGGCACGGGCTTATTCTCCGGCTTAGTCATCTTTTTGGTCTTCACAGGCGGCTTTTGTTCCTTTATCTTGACGGATGCAACAACCTCTTTGATTTCCATCGCGGGCACGGGCATTGCAATCTTGGGTACCCACTTCTGCACCATCTTGGGCACAGGCTTATTCTCCGGCTTAGTCATCTTTTTGGTCTTCACAGGCGGCTTTTGTTCCTTTATCTTGACGGATGCAACAACCTCTTTGATTTCCATCGCTTCCTTCTTCTCCGGCTCTTCCTTCTTCCTTGGTTCTTCCTTACTAACACGACGATGAGGCGGAATATATTTAACTTTGATCATATTGCATACCTCGAAGCGTGGTCGAAACTTGAAAGAACTTCTCTCGCCGTTGATGTCGAACTTGATCTCCCCTTTGCCGACGTCGATGGTAGCTCCCATGGTCTTGAGGAAAGGCCTCCCAAGGATGAGTGGTGGCTTCTCCCTCTCTCCCATCTCGAGTACCACAAAGTCGACGGGGATGAATTGGTGTCCGACCTTCACGGGCACATCCATGGCGATGCCCAAAGGGTAGCGAATGGAGTTGTCACCCAACTCCAAGCACATGGCCGTAGGCTCTAGTTCCGGTAGGCGTAGCTTCTCGAACACATCTCTTGGCATGACGCTCACACTTGCTCCAAGGTCGCATAATGCCTTCTCAAACTTGAACGAACCAACGGAACATGGAATCATCAGGCATCCGGGGTCTCCTTTCTTCTCTAGTCCGTTTGCAATAGCGGCGCTACATTGCTCGAACATCTTGACATGATCTACCCCGAGTGTTGCTATCTCATACTTGTTTGCAAGAATATCTTTGAAGTAGCGAGAATATGTAGGAACTTGAAGGGCATCCAATAGCGGCATGTTGATGCTTAACCTACGCACAACCTCCACAAACTTCTCAAAGTGATTATCGAGTTTACCTCAGAAGTAGCGTGGCTTAAGTTGTGGTATCTTCGTGTCTTCTCCCGGCATCTCAAACTCGGGCTCTTCGGTGACGATCTCGGTAACCTCCTCCTTAGCACATTCCTCCGCCTCGGTGGATGGTTTAGGCTTTCTTGCTCCCGTGGAACACTCCGGATCTTTGGCCTCCTTCCCCGAACGAGTTTGAATGGCCTTCGCCATCTCGGGACCTTGAGGTTGTCCCGGAAGCTTCCCTTCATTAGCGGATAGGCGCCCGGCAAGTTGCCCCACTTGCGTCTCGAGCATCTTCATCATGTTGAGCACTTGATGGTTGGAGCTTCCGACCTCCGTTACCTTGCTATCGATGTTCTCCAACACCTTGTCTATGGCTTTGAACTTGGTGACGGTGTCCTTGTTGATCTTAGCTTGCTCGTCCATGAAGTCCTTCAATTGTATAAGAAGCGGAACCGAATTCGGAATGGATGAGCTTGCATTAAATTGAGGTCTACCTTGCCCATAGTGGAAGTTCGGCAAATCCCCCTTCCTCATGTAGTCGAGCATCTTGGCTTCCTCCGGGCAATCCTTTTGGACATGGCCATATTCTCCGCACTCTTCACATGTGGATCTTGCTTCGGCAGCCTTTAAATCTTGAACTTCTTTCTTTTCTATCTCCATCTTCTCCAACCTCCGCATAAGCGAATCGATCTTGCCTTTGAGTATGTCTTCCTTCTCCACTTGTAAGACTCCCTTGACGTTCCCCGTGGGTTGAACCAGCAGTAAGTGTCCGGATGACGCCCATGTGTCATTGTCTGCGACCTTCTTGAACAGAGTGAAAGCTTGGGTCGGCGTAAGCTCGATGATGGATCCTCCCGCTGATGCATCGATGATTGTCCTTGACGCCATGGTAAGTCCTTGATAGAACTTTTGAACGAGATCCTCCTTCGGGAACTTGTGATGTGGAACCTCCCGAGTGTACTCATTGAAGCGCTCGAATGCCTCCGATATAGTCTCCATAGGATATTGAGCAAAAGTAGCAATCTTATTGCGCAAGCTTTGAGTCTTACCCGGTGAGTAGTATTCCTTCATGAAGGCCCTCATCAAGGTGTCCCAATTTTGCACCATCTCCACCGGTTGAGAGTAGAACCATTGCAAAGCCATCCTGAGTAACAAGAACGGGAGGAGCCTTGCCCTCATTTGATCTTGAGTCACCCCGTCCATGTTGAATGTTTGACAAAGTTGAACGAACGCTTGAAGGTGAAGGTTCAGATCCTCTTTACCGGTGAAGGGTGAATGTTGCACCATGCGAATCGTTGAGGTCTTGATCTCGAACGGCCTTCCGATCTCCGCGAGGTTCAAGATTGGTAGGCCGACGATGTTCGGGGTGCATAGCTCCCCGATCTTGCGCTCCGGCTGCGGTTGTTCTCCCATCGGTAGCGGTGGAAGTTGATTCTCCTTAGGGCTTGGAGGTGGTGATTCCTTTGGAGACTCCGACGATCCTTCAGCCTCCGCTTTTGGATCTGCAAATTCCAGCTTTTTAGCTTGTGCTTCACGTCTTCTTAGCCTGTAAAGTTTTTTTGGATCATCCACATCATTTTCGGGTTTATTGGAGAGGTAGCCGTCCATCTCCTGTTAGGGTTAGCAATAAACAAAATATATACAAAACAAAAATAAAAACAAATCCAAGAAAACTAGGGTTAGTCAAACTAGATTAGATTGATTTTGAGGATGATCAAAAGTTAGTAGATGCAAAAAGAAAAACCAAAAGAAAACTGAAAATATTCACAAAAAGCAATAAAAGATCGAATCTTGATCACTTGTTCCCCGGCAACAGCGCCAGAAAAAGGGGCTTGTTGACGGTGTATATGCGTATCAAACTTCGTTTGGACTTGCAAGCGGACAAGTCCTCCGTTGTAGCCAAGGGACCCTTCTTCCCTCAAGTGTGAACCCAAGGTATCGAATCCGTGGAACAAATGTGTGATGCAAAATCCTATCTATTAAAGCCGAGAACACTTAGATCTTCAAAGGAGAATCTTATGCATCTAATCTAAAGAACATCATAAAAACGAATCTAATCTATGAAAGCCGGAGGTAGCAAGAGGTAGAGAGGGATAGGTAAAACCAATCTAGAGAGATTGGATCAAGCTTTTGTTGAAGTTCCGAGCAAAGAAGAAATAGCCAAGTCGAATCTCATAAAAAGCATCTTTAAACCACGGTTTCCCGTCCAACTCCGAAAATGCCCGCCTTTTGGAGCCGCCGTTCTGTCACAACGCACTCCTATTCGTGCGGGTTAGCCTAGGGCGAGTCCAATGGACAAGTTGAAATCTCTTGGAAGGTCAGGCATGCACCTCTAGCCACCACGGCTACAAGAACACCCTCTATGATCTATCTCGAGAATAGATCTTAAAGTAAGAAAAGCCGATTGAAATCAAAGTCGCAGGAGAAACACTCGATCGCTAGAAATCGGATTGCAACTTGATAATTCAACATAGTACATGATACATAAACAAGATCACCACCAGGATCCTACCTTGATCTTGCTTCTAGCTCCTGGAACTCCGACGTGGTCTTCCTTGCAAGGTTCCCACGTCGGCTAGGGAAACCCTAGACAACCAGCTCGACCCTCTCCTCTCCGGAATGGTGTCCCTCTCTTCTCTACTCCTCGGCGACGAATGACGAATGAGTTGATGCGTGGCTCTCGGCCAGGGGGCTATAAATAGTCCGAGAAGCAGCTAGGTCAAAGGGGGGCACGAATGGGCCCAGGGGCCCAGAAATGGGCCAGGCCGGCCGGCCTCGGCCGACGGACCTGGGCCCATCCTGGCCCATTTTGTGGCCGCCTTCCTCGGTGATGCTTCCCGTGTCTTCTAGAATGTTCTCCCTTCTGCATGTGGGCCCTTGATGTTAGTTTCTCCGTGGTTTAGATGAGGCTCCTTGTCCCGCAAGATTCAGTATTTTCTGTTCAGGTCCTCAGAGTTTTCCGTCTTCACGGGTTGGTCCTTGGGCTTCTTGGAGTCATGTTCACTTCATTGTTGACTTGTGCCGGGCTTCAAGGTCTTGTCACGAGGTGCTTGATGAACTTTGCCCGGAAGTCTTGCTTTCGACGCTAAATTCCTGCATAAACATTAAACTCCAAAACCGACATGCACGAACGAACTTGTTATACCAAGGGGGTTAGTACCAATGGATAAGATATAAAATTCATGCCAACACCGAAGGTAAACTCATGGCTAGGTTGACGGAAATTCACCATCAACATGGCGGCACCGCCATTGTCCCTGTAGAGCAAGATGGCGTATAGATAGGCCGCCGCATTGTGCCCACTCTCGGCGGCGTGCCGGAGATCATTGCTTCCCCTGTTTTCCATGAACACGGCTTTGATCCCGGAGAAGAAGCAAGCCTCCGGATTCCCGAGATCGGTCAGCATAGCAAGGAAGGCTTTGAAGGCGGTGGGGTCCCACACCCAAGAAATCTCATCTCTTATCCCCTCTATCGACAAATGTCGGCAAACGTCACCGTGGCCGCACACGCGGCGCATGGTCAAGCAAGTACCGCATAGGCTGCGGAGGTCAGCCAAGGGCCACTCCGAGGTCGCATCGACGTGCGCCGCAATCTCAATGCGGAGGTCTTGAGGGAGGTCCAGTAGTGACGACGGCTGGTGCCGCCTGCTTCTTCCCGGCATGCTATTCATCTCCGGCTGGAAATGGTGACGATGAGGAGTAGGCAGTTGCTGTTTTTCGCGGGTAGATGAAGGGGCAGGAGATCTAAATTATTTTGGAAGGAGAAGATACAGGAGATTTGTTTCCAAACATGGTTTAAGTAAGCAATGGAGACGACGTTTGGCTAATCCGCGTATCCTTTAATTCTCTATTGCAGACGACGTTTGGTTAATCCGCGTATGCTTTAATTCTACATTGGAGACGATGTTTGGTTAATCCGCGTATCATTTAATTCTACATTGGAATCACTGCCTCTGCTCTCAGCCATTGACTGGGCAACTGTTTCCCCAGTGACTGGATCTGGCATCAATTTCTTGGGAACCTTCCCGTTTTCTATGCTCTTGATCTTATCCCTTCCTCTTTTTTTTGACAACCGATCTTATCCCTTCCTTGTTTTTGCTATAAAAATGCACTGATACCTATCGGTCCTCCTCACTTGCTTCCTTCTTCTCTAGATCTAGATCTAGCTATGGCACAAAGAATAGATCTTGTAGGGTGCAAGCTTTTGCTTTTCTCTCTTCTTCCTCCTCCTCGTTCTCTCAGTTGCTAGAAGAATTCTTGTGATATGGGTGATTGGGTTGCTCATCCCTCTAGCACAGCTGCTAGAAAAATCCTTGTGATATATTTCCTTGTGATTTGGCATCAGCTGTCGGGGGGAGAGTAGCCCAGAACCTCCGGCATCAGGAAGAACAAGCTGACGGAAAGATCACTGAGGTCTGGGGAGAGAAGCCCAACTCCACTACATCTTTCTCGTCAAATTTGCACTTCCTTTTGCTTTCCCTTCTCCTCCAGGAGGAGGATTTTTGAAGGGATATGTTTCCACCCTCTGCTGTATCTTTCTCTTGTGCTCACTTGTAAGCATGAAGGAGGCAGAATCTGGAGCATATCTTGTCAGGAAGAACAAGCCGACGGCGGCCTCCTTTCTCTTCACCTCCGACGATCGACCAAGTCAGCACCCACCACTGTAGTGGTCTTCTACCTCTGGCCGGCCGGAGATTCAGCTGGAGCCGGACGTGAGTTCGAGGCTGCCGAGCTGGCCAAGATCCCGAGGCCTCCCTATCTGATGTATCAATGATGACTGTAATCTATGTGTGTGATTTTGCATCTCAAGAGACATGCTTGTGTGATTATCTGTGTGCAGTCCAATTTTTTGTATGATTTACCTACTCAGTTGCAAGCATGAAGAAGAACAAGCCGACGGAAGTATATCTCTTTTTCTTAGTTTAGATCTATGTTCCTCATCCTGGTAGTGCCTAGTCATGATGAACATAGATGGCCGCTTTGTAACCTTCTGATGTATCAATGATGACTGTAATATGTGTGTGTGATTTTGCATCTCAAGAGACATGCTTGTGTGATTATCTGTGTGTAGTACAATTTTTTGTATGATTTACCAACTCACTTACAAGCATGAAGAAGAACAAGCCGACGGGGGTTGGCTAATCCGCGTCTCTTTTGATATAATCTGTGTGTGTGATTTCGCATCTCTTGCCCATAACAAAGGTGACGCGTGTTGGCTAATCCTCGTCCCTTGCCTATAACAAAGGCGACGCAGGTTGGCCAATCATCGTCTCTTTTATATTAACACCCGTTACTGATGATAATAATGTCAGCAGCCTGCAACACACTTACTGAACTGAAGCAGAATATAAACAGAATATATATAGTATCTTAGGTAGAATATATTACAAAAAGGATTCAAATTCCACCACATCCTATATATATTACAAAACGGATTCCATTTCCACCAATAAACACATCCTGCATTACAAAAAGGATTCAGCAGAAATCAGGCTTGCTTTTTCTTCCTTGATTTCTGTATATGGATTTTTTCACTATGGTCGCTTCACAAGTACGGTGTTTTGTTAGTTCCCAAGAGTCGGGGCTTGTATGAAGTGTCAAAGGATTGAATTTCGTCAAACTGGTTGTATTCCTCCTCCTCAACAACATTTTCAACCCCAACAATCCTTTTTTTTCTAGGCATAACCACAGACCAGTTCTTCTTTGCAAGGTCAGGTACATAGAACACTTGCTCAACATCGTTGGCGAAGACAAACGGTTCGTTTTTGTAACCAAAGACCCGGAGATCAACACTAACATAACCATATTGTCCTTGCTCACAGCTCTCTTCCCAATGGTGACCCATCTACACCGAAACAAGGCTACCTTCAATCCTACATAATCAAGCTCTCATATCTCCTCTATTTGACCATAATATGTGTTTGTCTCCATGTCATCATCATCATGATTGTCGTCGACGATGGCCCGTACACGCACACCACTATTTTGATAGACACTCTTTTTATCCTGGGCCATGGTGTAGAACGTGTATCCATTGATATCCATTGCTTGGTATCTTGTAACAGTGAACAATGGCCCCGCTGCTAGATTCCTTATCCCATCGGTTATTATAGCATTGCTGCATGTCTCGACATAATCTTGGAGCCACCTGCTGAAACCTTGCATGTGCATCTTTGCAAGTCATGCCCTATCACGGTCAGGGTTGTCTTCACGTAGTTGTCGCTTGTGCTCATTGGCAAACGGTGTAATTAGGTGCAGCTATTGTATCATGGTGAAATGAGCCTTTTGGAAGGCATCTGGTTCCGGAGTGACTGACTTTTTCCCCAGGGTCCCAACACCTGAAAGCCTACCTTCATGCCGTGAGCGAGACACACCAATGGGGTTTTGGGGGTCCATATAACCCATGGCCCACTCCACTACTTCGATGGTCTCGTAGCCACAAACATTGGCTCTCTCCGGAAATAACCGGTTATGTAGCAATGACTTCAGGAATCCATAGAACCTCTCATATGGAAACATCTTATGAAGGTAAGATGGGCCAAGGAACCAAATTTCCCTCGCGAGGTGTGCTGTTAGATGCAGCATGAGATCAAAGAATGATGGTGGGAAGGTAGCTTCAAGCAGGCATAGGGTCTCGAAATGCCTCCTCTCTAAGTGCAATAGTTTTTCCTCATCAATCACCTTTTGTTCTATTGCATTGAAGAATAAACACAAGCTCGTGACCGCGTCGCAAACCAGTTCCGTCTTGATACCTCTAAGTGCAACAGGAAGAAAAGCTGTCATCAACACATGGCAATCAGGAGATTTCATCAAGTTGAAATTTATTTTCATGTCCTTCACCGACACTAGCCTCTTGAAGTTTGATGAGTAGCCTGAAGGTACTATCAAATCATGCAAAACTGATAGAATTCTTTTCTCTCTACCTTTGACAAGGTGGTTGTAGCAACGGGAAGGTTCGTCCCCGTCTCTGTTTCCTCTGCATAGAGCTCCGGCCTAATGCCCAGTTCTTTAAGATCCTCCCTTGCATTTTTATGATCTTTTCCTTTGGACTTATGTTGTAGCAATGTTCCACAAGTGGCTTCACACACATTCTTCTTGACGTGCATGTTGTCAATCGAATGACACACATCCAACATCGGCCAATACTCTAGCTCCCATAGAATTGATTTCTTGTTCCACATTCCTTCTTCTTCTTCTTCTTCACCATCTCGTTTCTTTCTTTTGCCAAGGGTTTTTCAGTCAGTTTGGGTAACTCCTCGATAGTTTTGACGTCCTTGACTTTCAAGTGGACCAGATCTCCGGTCACATGCAACGGCGCCTCTCGATTCTCCTTTTCCCCATTAAACTGACAATCCATGGCCCGGTATGGATGTTTCTTGCTGAGGAAATGACGGTGCCTCATAAATATGTATTTCTTTGAATGTCTGTTGACGGATAAAACACGTATCCACCTACAATCCGGAAGCGTACGGACCTACACCTTTTTCACCACGGGGATTCCCTAGGTTCTTATTAATCCGCGGAGCAAGGGGATTAGAAGCGTTTGATATAGCACTACTACTAACTTAACCAAACCCTAAACTACGGTTAATCTAGAGAACTACTACGCTACACTAGAGAGAATGATTAAACTCACAAGATATGTAAAAGACACTTGCCCAAGGGTCTACGATACTTGAACACGCAATCGCTTAAGATATGAAAACCGATCTAATCTACCGGGGATTGTGACCACGGTTTCGCCCTTTCCCTCCCCCCGTACTGTCACTACGCGGAGGTATTCGTGACTAGACCTATGATGATCACGGCGTATTGAAGGGTTCTAAGGGAGAAGTGAGATCTATACTCCCAACATAGCATGGTAGCTAACCTTAAACAAGAAAGCATCTTCAACACTAGATGATAGATTGAAAACCAAACAAAGTAGCGATTACATCTCAAGATCGTTTACAACCCATGGACAAATGAGAAGATTACCCCATCAGGTGCTAGGCATAGCACCGTTGATCATGGTGACGCTTCCGATGGTGTCTTCCTTCTCCTCCGAGGGTGTCTTGGCAGGGCCTCGACGATTTCCTACACTTGTGGTTGCTTCCTTCGAGTAGAGCGATCCTTCTCGCGAATGATCTCTCTCCTCTTCTTCCTCTCTAGCTTGTGGACGGCCTCTCGGGCGAATGGCTCTCTCTCCCTGCAAATTGCGGCGCCTCCACATACTTAGGGTTGAATCATCTTCACGCTCAAGAAATGGGGGGCCGAACCGACGTCAGAATGGGCCAGGCCGGCCGGCCTGGGCTGACCGACCCAGGCCCATTTCGGCCCGGTTCGGTCGCCCCTTCGCGCACGTGGGTCCTCTTGACATTTTACACTTTGCCCCCTCCAATTGCATCATTTTGACGATGTCATCCTCGCGTCCAAGATGGAGGGTCTTCTCGCATGAAGTTCGATCTTTTACGCTTCAATCCTCGGGGATGTTCCTTTGTAACACTTTGGTCCTTGCCACCTTTGGGAGTGATTTCATCATGCTCTCAAACACGAACGGGACTCCTCAATTGCTCCTTTGAACTTGTTGTGACTCCGTCCTTTATGTCCATGTTTTCCTGCAAAAACATAACACTTCCAAATGCACATACAAAGATGAACTTGTTATATCATTAGTGTGCCTAGTGGCGGGTTAGTTTCATAATCAAGTCCAAACCAAAGTGTAATGAACATGTTTGGTGTACCAAAATACACCGTCAACAATGTCTTAGCCATATTGCGCAAGTATCTTCCAAGCAGTGTGGGCAAGCTGCACCTTTCCTTTTACTCTGGCCAGAGAGGTTGCGATGAGCCGGGTTGTCGTTGATGGTGGTGAACAACATGGCGTGCATTGTGAACTCCTCACGCTTGTACTCATCCCAAACCTCCTTCACACTAGGTTTCCACAGTATCTTCAAGTCATCAACTAGTGGCCTTAAGTAGACATCAATACGGTCACCAGGTTGTTTTGGCCCGGAGACCAATATTGTCAGCATCATATATTTCTGTTTCTTGCATAGCCAAGGTGGAAGGTTGTACAACGACAACATGACATGCCAGGTGCTATGTGTTGAGCTCTGGTTACTGAATGGGTTAACACCATCTATGCTCATAGCAAACCGTATGCTCCTTACGTCTTTGTCAGACCACGAAAAGTGGTTATTAATGTTAACCCATTGTGCTGCATCTGCGGGGTGCCTAAATTTGCCATCTTGCTTAAGCTCCTTTCGGCCTTCGTCATGCCAACGCAAGAGTTGGGCCTCCTTTCGTGTTGCGAACCATCTTCTCAGCTGAGGAATGATGCAAAAATATCATGCCACCCTCACAGGAGCCCCTCTGTTAGCCTTCTTCTTCTTGCCTCTGATCTCGCCGGGCCCGTTCTCGTCATCAGCATTATTATCATCTCCACCATCCTTTTTCCTCTTGTACCGATCATAGCCACACTTGGGGCACTTGTCAAGGTCTGCATAATCTCCACGGAACAATACACAACTGTTCTTACATGCATGGATTTTTTCAACCTCTATTCCCAGAGGACAAATTATCTTCTTCGTCTCATAGACAGACTCTGCTATTTGGTTTCCTTCAGGTAGCATGTCTCTAAGCACATCCAATAGATGTTTGAAACTTTTGTTGCTCCAACCATGATCTGCCTTAAGCTGTAGAAGTTTTAGATCACCAGAAAGACGAGAGTACTTCTGGCAATCAGGATAGAGGGGTTTCTTTGAATCTTCAATGAACAGCTTTGGCCTCGCTAATTCAGAAGGTGTGTACACTCGTTGAAACTCAACATCCCGCAATATTTGATCAACATTGTGCACACGTTGCAACACCTCACCATCTTCGAAGCCCCTAACTTCTTGATCAGTGATATCCTCAGGCCTCATCACATTTGGTGGGAATAATGGTTCATTTTCCTCAAAAACTCCACCGTCATCAAGGTCTTCATCATGGTCGGTAGCATGGTGTCGCACTTCACCTTCATTTAGGCAACCTGCTTCGAGTTCATTAAGGCCTTCCTCACCATGTTTATTCCGACACGTGTAATTTTTTGTGAAACCACGTGTGACCAAATGATGAAAAATGATTTCCCGTTGTGCGAATTTCTTCTAGTTGAGACAATCTATACAGGGGCAAAGCATTGCCTGAACACCACGGTTTCTCATATCCGCCTCTGCTTGATTTAGAAAACCATTGACCCCACTTAAGAAATTCTCTAAATCTTCTTGGGGCTGTCTGTACATCCAAGCCCGAGCAGCAGACGCCATCTGCATTGCATACACCAAATGAGCATAATTCATCACACAAAAAAACCAATAACATAAGAGGATTAGGACAGTTGAAGAATTTCAATAAAAGGGGGCAATTAATTTCCACCTTGACGAGGACTTCCTACGAGGCGAGCGCGGTCGAGGAGGAGGATCGGAGGCGGCGTCGCGGCCGCGGCGACAGCACGGAGGACGGCACCGAGCCCCAGGGGGAGGGGACACGGAGGCGTCTACTTTGGATGACGCCGCGGTCGACGTCCGCTGGCCCCTTTCGCCGTCGCGCACGCGGCCGGCCGGCCTGCTACAGCGCCGCCTTTCAAAGGAGAGAAATTAAACGCGATCCTCAGAGCGCGCGCAGCTGGCGGTCGCGAACAGGGCTGGCCGGCGGGGACATCTGAGCAGAGAGATCGAGCGAGTGACCTTCTGAGGAGAGAGAGCGAGTGTTGTTGTCGGAACGGGAGTAACCTTCTGAGGAGAGAGAGCGAGTGGTGTCAGAAGGAGAAGACAGAGACGAGCAATAACAACGTGCGTCTCCGATGTGAGAAAAAAGGCGACCCTGGGTGGCAATCAAAGGAGACGAGTCCTAAGAAACAAGCGTATCCAATTGGGTTGCCAGCAAAGGAGACGCATCCTAACAAGCATGCGTCTCCAGTACGAAATTATCGGTAACGGACTTTATAGCCCGTTAGCAATACGACAGTGATCAGTAACGGATATAAACAGCCCGTTACCGATAGGGCATTGATCGGTAACGGACTTTATGAGCCCGTTGCCGATAGGTTTAACTTTCGTAACGGACTCGATTTAACATCCGTTACAATGAATTCATGTAACGG
Source organism: Cenchrus fungigraminus (assembly GCA_036936925.1). Classification (NCBI taxonomy): domain Eukaryota; kingdom Viridiplantae; phylum Streptophyta; class Magnoliopsida; order Poales; family Poaceae; genus Cenchrus; species Cenchrus fungigraminus. The sequence continues at coordinate 78,589,287 of CM072770.1, forward strand.
GCACTTAAGAAGCCCGTTACCAGAAGTCCACATTGGTAACGGGCGTAGTGGAGGCCAACCCCGGGGTCGGCCTGCCGCGCTTATGAGTAACGGGCGCCAAACAACAACCGTTACAGATGTGGGTGCATGTAACGGACAATAAGGGCCCGTTACAAATGATGCGTGACCTATTTGAGGTTTTCACGTAGTGCTTACAAAAACAAAAGAAAGACAAAAGTGATGTAAAATAGTTTTGCAACTAGAAAATCAGGGCGAAAACATTTGAAAAAACCTCTGGGTTATCAACGAAAGAAAGTGGTTTATCGTCAACAACAATACTATCTACTAGAGTAGTTGGAGTGCTGTCACACCTGATTTTCCGAAGAAAACCAAATGCATCTCATATGTGCGCCAGGATCAAGTTTACACACATATGATAGACGTCATGAGTGAAATATCAGTAAACAGCAATAAAAACGTACAAGAGTTAAACCATTATATTATCTCTTTATTACACTCAGACGTTAGACTCGAAGGTCTTTACAACGAACAAACGATAACTAGACGAAGCAACTCCATCTTCAGCTTCCACAGGCATATGACTGGGGGCACGCAAGCCTCAGAACTCATCGTAGTCGCTGAAGTACTCTTCTCCATTGTTCTCCTCTGAACAGCGGGTAAGCAAGGGTGAGCACACTTATGGTTGGAGCTCAGCAAGTGGGGGAAGATGCAAGGCTATCAAGGATAGGCTAAGGTTTACAGCGGTTAGCATTTTAATGTTTGTCAAATTTTATTAGCAAGCACATATTTACTAGATGTAAGTTCATACCAACCCACTTAAGCATTTAGGAAAGCATCTCATCTCAAAACCACAAGAACCACGATTTAATTCCATCTTTATGTTTGATTATCATGTGAGGGTCCAGGCCGCTCTTGACCGTGAGCACGGCTGATCGATCAGTTTTAACTCTGCAGAGGTTGTACACTTTCACCACAGCTCGCGTAAAAGTTCCGAAGAACTTTGAACCCAACCACGCATGTGCTGATCAGGCACAATACCACACTTCCGAGGTGTGATTGCATAGGGACGCTACGAAGCCTTTACAAAGATATGCAAAAGCACCAACAACCCACGACAGTTACAGCTTAGGGCGGACCATAACCCTCCCTAGTGGTCAGCACCTTAGCAAAGGCTGCTATCCCAAAAGAACCGGGCTATACCCCTGCAACCCCGAGCCCCCTGTGTTCCTTTCGGATAAGGTCACCAGTACAATCACACACCTAATTAATTGGCTAAGCCAGAGCCATATGGACTGTGGTTGCACTGTTTTCCTGGGTGGTTCTCCATGTTCCAATTAAAATATATGATCTTGTTATTAAGCACACACACATATATATCACCAAAGATATCATGATCAACATTCATCATATTGTAAAAGATTCATTTTAACCATCCCAAGGTAAAGCAACTAAGCAATCTATCCCAAAACATTTATTTAAAAAGGGTTGTCCAAGGTAATAGGGATAAAATTCTAGTCATGTCCTTAAAAAGGTAATTTCCCATCAAATTATGCAATACAACATTTAAAAGTAAACTTAGTTATCATGCAAGTTGTGTGGGACAAAAATAGAATATGCAGGGGGAGAAGTCCACTTGCCTTCCTTGCTTAAACACTGGGATTCTTCTTCTTCAAACACTTGCTCTTGATCCACTTTAACTGGCTGCTCACTTGAAACTGGTACGATGTCTACGAGCACACAAGAAAGCATACAATAAACAAAACAACACACCAAGCATGAAAAGCTTAAAAAGAGAACAAGGGTTGGCTCTAGGAACGCGAACACAAAAGCACTAGGAACTATCGGGAGCTTTGGATGATCACATACAAGAGCTAGCTATGTGCTAGGTATATTTTAATTCAATAAAGATGTGCATAGGTTATTTCAGAGAAATACCCTATTTAATTATTAAGCAAGTTATTTATGTTTAAAAGACGATGTAAACCTAGTCCAATTTTATTTATAAATATTCAAGTATGATTTATGCAAATTAAACATTTAATTTAAAAGAAGCATGTAAAAGCATCTAAGCGTTTATCTTTATATTTCGAGTTATACTAATCAAATTATAATTTAAAAACACATTTATGTTCATATTAATCAAATTAAAATTTAATTAAGAAAACTCGGGATAGCCTATGTTTGCTTTTATTTAGAAAGCAAGTTGCATAAACATTAATCAATTTAAGTTTGATTATGAAAACCGAGGTATACATCTAATTAGCTTTTAATTATAAGAAATATTTAACTAGTATTAATCATATTAACTTTCTTATGAAAACACGTGTTAAACTCTAATTAGATTTTAATTAGAAAAGCATGTGTATAAGGATTTAATCATATTTAATATTTAAATAAATTATAAAACATAGAACATGTTCAACATTGGTCCTATCACGTAGTTTGAGTTGATATGAACCTAACGCAACTTGAAACGGTGGAAACGGAGCTAAAACGCAAAAGATACGGCCAAAATAAGGTTCTAAAACTGACGGGTTTGAAAAGACGGTCGCGTGGATACCAAGAACGCTTAAAACGGATAAAAGACGGAAAAGATACGGCTAAAACAAGGTTCAGGGGCTTTTCTGTAAGAAAACTAGGCCTACAGGACTGTTATGAAAGAAACCAGGGACTAGAAACATAATTTCATATAAAAACAGAAGGGTTTATATGTAAAAGAAATGAAAAGGACCTCTGGTAAAGGAATCTAAAGTATTCAGGGGCTAAAACATAAAAACAGGGACTTAGGTGTAAGGATTCTATCAAGTGGAAGGACCGGCATGTGAAAAGATAAAAACACAGGGGCTCTTAAACAAAAATGCCGAGCGCTGACCGTTACGGTCCTGATTGACCCGGGCTGCGGCTGATCAGAGCCGTCGACCCGCGATCCAGCGGCTGCGGTGGCGGTGGACCGCGCCGTGGTCCTGGTCCACGGGTCCACGATGGACCGGGGCCAAGGGGTATCACCCCGACTAGATCTGAACCGCCCGCGTGTGATCAAACGGCCCTGGTGGCCTGCAAGCGAGAGCGCGGCGGCGAGCGCGCCGGAGGCGGCGGCGCACGGCGGAAGGCTCGCCGGCGCGGCCCTAGATCGAGCTGTGGGGCCTTAAAACATGCATGCGCGGGTTCAAGACGTAGCTGGGGTGCTCGCGAACACATCAAGGCCAAAAAGACGGCAGCTCCGGCGACCGTGACGACCTACACAGAAAGGGGGTGGCGCGGGCCTCGCCGGCATGCGGGCGCCAGAGCTATGGTACGTGCACGAAACAAGGGATGACGGGGAGGTATTGCTCACCACACGGAGACGGAGAGGAAGTGCTTGCTGGCGAAGAAGTGGCGGTGGTGGCGGAGATCAACTCGGGCGGCACTCCGGGGAAGAACAGGGGCGCGGCTCGGTCGGCGGGAAAGAAGGGCTCCGAGAAGCGACGGCGACGAAGGCCTGGAGCACGAGGAGCTTGATGAGCAACGGCGCAACACAAGAGAGAGAGAAAAGAGAGGAAGAGAAATCCTTCACCGATGACGACTTTTACCGGCGGCGGCGGAGAAGCTCGGTAGCGACGGCGGCTCGGTGGATTTGGTGCTCGGGCGCGGGGAAAAGTGTATGCGGGAGCGAAAGGAAAGGAACGAGGGAGACGCCCGAGTTTTATATGGACAGAGAGAGAGGGAAGGGGAAGCGGAAGGGGGCGGCGGCCGGCGGCCTTGCCATTGATGGCCGGCGGGCATTGCGGGTGATGGAGGAGTAGAAACGGAAAGGAAATTGAGAGAGAGGGTAGCACGGGAAATAATTGCCTTTCTTTGGGAGTTAAGGATGGAAAGAGGGAGCGAGGAAGGCGGGCAGGCGCGGTGGAGTTCCGGTCGGCGCCGGTTCAAACAGAGGAAAGGGAGGGGTGCGGGAGGAAGGAGAAAGCGCCGACAGGTGGGGCCACCTTGTCAGCGACCGCGGGAAAAAGAAAAAGGGAAGGCGGGGAGGTGGGCTGCTGCGGGAGGAGGGAGTTGGGCCGGTGGGCCGACCGGGCTGAAAGGGAGGAAGGTGAGGTCTTTCTCTTTTTTTTCTTTTTAAAACCTTTTTCAAATTCAAACTTTTCAAACTGTTTTCAAATATTTCAAACACATTTAAAACTTTTGAAACTTCAAACCTTCACACAAAACACTATACAACCAAAATATGATGCACAAACACTTGTTGTTTCTAAATTAAATTAAATTAAATTAAATTACTTTAGAGCACAATTTAATTAGCAAATTAATTTAAATCCTTAAGACTAAAACATTATGTTTCTTAAGTGAATTTTAGTGATGGAAAATTAGGGTGTTACAAGTGCGTGACCTGGTTCGAGAAGCAATTGAGCAACTGTCTGGTTCATTGGTGCCGTTCTTAGGGGTTGTAGCAATTTTTCTCCCTTTCTATTGAGAGACAAAACCTGAAAGAAAACGAGTGTACAAAAAAGTAAGAAAGAATGAACAAATAAGTTCATAAAACAGTAGAGTTATTGTGCCTATAAACACAAAATGGAGTGAAATGAAAAAAAAGATAAAAACTAAGCAAGATGAAAAATACAAAACCTTGGGATGGTTGCAGCTGCTCAGATGGTAATACTTGACTTGGAGAAGCTAGTTCAGTAGCGGCAACACTCCCCGGTGTAGAGCTGCCCCTAGCACCGCTTGATTCAAACGGTACTGTATCACCACTATTTGCAACATTGTTTGGAGAGCCTGCTGGTGATGTTACATGACCATATTTGGAGGGGAGTCCAGAACTCAGGGGTTGCTTGCTGCCCCCTGCTTCTGTCTGGATAGAATTGCCAACAAATTTGCCGCTGATGACTTTTTCCTCTGTCCCCTGGGTAGCTTTGCGTTGGTTTATTATGCGCTGATGGACGAAGAAGTACTTGATCACGTCAATGATTATAGCTTCTGTCTTCTGTGGGCCAGACACAATTGGAGACACGGAGTGATTAACATACAACTTAGCCATGTCTTCGACAACCTTTTCATAAGCAAAAACAAAAATGAAAAGGAAGTATTAGTTGAGAACACAAATTAGTTGAGAAATATTAAACAAATACAAAATTCTGTGGGCTGGAACAAGATACTTAAGTAGAAGAGACAAAAAAAAATACGTCAGGGGCCAATGAGCCAACAATTTGTTCAATTGGCGCTTTCTTAAAATTTAGGCTGTCAATACAGCAAGTTGGGGAAGCTGTTGTGGGCCCAGAAGACTTGTAGTAAAGAGTTAACTTATATGGAAGAAGCTGGGAAAGAACATAAATAGAAAACAAAAAAACAAACAATGGAAGTGATGAATTAATAACTCGATATGATACTACAAAAATTCAGAAAAAAATGAAAAAAACCAAAAAACTTACCCCACACTTTCCATATGTTTGACATTGTTTGTGATCTAACTTTGATTTATCCTTAATCATGTCGCCTCTGAACACAGTTGAGCGGGGGAATGTGCGAGGGCCCTCATCTTGACCAATGTTCAGACAGTCAAGATAAACAACCTGATCATCCAAAAAAGGAAAATAAAGGAAAAATAAGAAAACTGTTGTAGATGAAAAAAAAGAAAACTGTTATAGAGAAAAGGAAAATGTAGCAGAAGGAAATAAAAATTTACTTCACTTACGCAAACGATGTACAAACAACCCCCCATGGTAGTTGATGAAAGCTCTGGCCCCTTCATCTTCTTGTGGTACTTCCTGATTTGCTTCATCGGCCAGTAAAGGACGAACTTGCTCCAATCCCAATCTTTGGCTTTATCGACAAGAGGTTGCAGGTACTCGATGCTAGGGTGCAGTGTGGAGTTAGGACAAAGAAATGTTACTGTGGCTACAATCAAGAAATTGCGGACAAGGTCATCATCCGATATTTCTGCCTTGGATATATTCTCAACACAGTCCTTAGCGGTTGGCAGGGAGGTGAGGTTCATAGCACAAAGAAGCGAAGACTTCCCGCTGTCTGGGTTTCCTTTGATAATTGCCTTACCACCAATTGGGATGCCGAGGACATCGTGAACAGTCTGTGGGGTGATGGGGATACTTCTTCCATTGAGCAAGATACTAGATGTGCTTACATTAACATGATTAACAACCCATTTGGAAAAAGCGGTAGGTATTGGGCACTTCCCAAAGATAAGTAGAGAACCAAAACCATATGCCTTAATGACCTTCCACTTTAATGGGCTTAATGAATTAACCACATCAGAGGACATGGTGGCACTAGACCTGGAGACAACTTTTGTTGAAAAAGAAGTGACCTGATTGAAAACTAGTTCAGTAGCTACATTGAGACCGGGTGTGTTGTGGGGGACTGATTGAGCAACTGCATCACATACTATATTCCTGATTGAATTGCATAGCTACATAAAAAATATAAAAAAATTAAAAAGTTTGATATGTAAAATCACATACAAAATGTACAAAAAAAACTACAAAAAAAAGATTGAAAGGAAAAATTGTAGCAAGATGGAATTTAGCCATATTCTATTAAGAAGCATCAAATGATCCTTTTTGTATGGAAGAATGCTGAATAGACAATTTAACAAGGCATACGAAGGTTCAAAAGAAAAAAAGGTACACCAACCTAGTGTTATCAGTAACATTGCGCAAACAAACTAAAAAACCATGACCCCATTGTTGTACTGGACTTGAAATGAAGATGGAGAAACATTATGTGCACATTTCCGGACTAAAACTGGGACTTAACAAAAAATATAACAAAAAAAAGATGAGTGGTAAAAAGGCTATTGCTGTGAATTCAACATAAACATTACTCCGTATATGAAACATAAAAATATAATCTAGTGAGATGCTCCATTTACTTTTAAAAAAATTACCACATGAAAAGAACTTCAGGGTGCACTCTGCTGAACTACCTTTGAGTTAAATTTTTTTGTAAGGATAATAATTATATTCAGTTATGCTGGGGTGCGCTCTTTCTGTGCCTATCATAACAACTTATTCAATTTTGCACTATATTGAAATGTGAGGAAAATAAAATATATATTAATGTCATAGTTATGTCTAAACTCCTAAACTGATTCTTTCATTCAATGATGCTTGTGGAGAAAAAAATAAAGCAGAAATCAACCCACCCCGGCTAAAAATTGCAAAAACTAATGAAAATTTAGGATAACAATATGGAACATAACAAAAAAGACTGGGACTGGTGATAAAATGATTCGATGTGGTGATGTAGAACGAGAAAAAGCATAGAAGATATGGTTACCAGTTTTTTGAATGAAGAAAAAATAGCATCATCATCAAGCGATGCTACCAGCTTTCCGGCATTGGTAGCCGCATTTGTTCTTTCATTCACGCCATTGTCATCTTCATCAGTGCAATGTGCGGAATCAGCTCCGTTTGGAGGGCCCTCCGCACAATGTTCAGATTGGCTCCCAGGTGCATCAATAGTCATCTGACGTAGTAAAGTTCACAGTGAGCCGCTATGAAAAACTAAAAATGAAACTACAACGGTGTGTGGTTTACTTCTTCATAATGTGAAAATTTCATATGTGCCGAATTAAAAAAGACAGAAACATATACAACACTATAATAAACACATTTGTAAACTTGACTTAAAAAAGACAGAAAAATATATGTGACTTATATCCAACTCCTGAAGTTAAACTCTCAATTCATAGACATAAATTATCTGAATAAAAACACACAAAATTATGTTCATATTGTGAATAATAAATAAAAAACATGACAAATGAAACAAAAAACATGATCAATGTATTCAGACACTGACACATGTTCATATGAACAAAAAGAAAAAACCTACTGAAGTATGCCACATACATGTGCCGTGATAAAAAAATATTAAATGGAATGCCCGACAAATGATATTTAAACACACTTCAGATCCAAAAAAACACAACCATGTGAAAAACAATTACATGGGGCTTTAAGGAGACTGACAAAAACTTACTCTTGGATCTGATAAAGTGAGAGACAAATGCTGGATTACTACATGAAAAAAATATAAACATCAGACTTATTTGAGTAAAACTGATAGTACACATTCCAAAAACTGGGTATAACACCCCATATACACATAAAAAACTGAAAAAAAAGACTTATATATCACTTCATCAATGTATCACTTCATCAAAATATTCCAAAAATGGGCATCTTTGCAGTGTAAAACTGATTTGATCATATCTTTTGGGGGCAAAAATATACAGGGGTCAAATATAAAGCTATACTCATTTTATACAGTATCAAAAATATATATGGGGTCAGGTGTTTTTGATTGGAGAGGAAAAATTGTACTAAATGCACATACACACTGCGAAAAAGTATGATTCGCTGTTAGTATGATATATATGCACATGCACATATATCAGTTGGTGATGATCTAAAAACAAAAAAAAATCAACAAGAAACCTGCTCAGGTATGACACATACATAAAAATGGTGCGCGGGTCCTCTGAGACGACGTCGTCGAAACCACCGACGCCTCCACCGCTGGCGTCACACCCAGCAACCCCCCCTCCGCCGCTAGCAACACCTCCGCCGCAGCTAGCTCACCGCCGATTGGGGATTGCCTCAAACCCTACCCGCGAGCGCATCGTCCAAGTGAGGAGGAGTGGAAATGAGATGACGGGTAGGCTCTAGAACGTTCGCTGCTGAGTGCTGAGCTGCGGTATAGTCGTAGTGGGTTGCGGGTTAGCGTTTCGGGCGCCCCCGCACCAAGAGACAGCTTGCGGGCCCGGGACAAAAAAAGAAAGAGCACCGAGAGACAGCTTGCGGGCCCGGGACAAAAAAAGATGGAGGCGTGGCTGATCATTGGATGAAGATCTAGTGGACAAGAGAAAAGTGATTGAGAGAAGATGAAAAATCAAGCATTTGATGTGGAGGAAATCTGATTAAATAAAAGCAGTTTTCAAGACTAGCTCCACAACCTTAGGTAAAATCGCGAGACGAATCTAATGAGGTCTTTGACCGTATGATTAGAGGATGGTTAATGTAATATTAGTGTAGCAAATTATGGATTTCTTGTGCTCATTAGATTTGTCACACAAAGTTGCACTCATAAGTGAAAAAGTTTTGCATAGACTTCGTTTAGGCTATCCGAAGCAGTGCTCCCTAAATGATCCTCTACCCTTAATGTAGGTGATATCAGATCCAAAATCATCCGCAGTAGTACCCCGTAAACAACTACGTAAATTGCTAGACATCTCCTCCCTCCCCCAAACCTCCGGGACGCAGCCTCGTCCCCCAAACCAAACACACGCCTACTCCGAAAAAAGAAAAGCATCTCCACGGCTCCATCCCGAAGGCGCTAGCGCCCCCCGCGCTCGCGCCGGTCGGGGAGGCCCACAACGGTGGCTCCGGCCGCGCCATGCTCCTCTAGCCGCGTCCTCTGGCAGCGGTGGCGGCATCGACGTCATGCCTACACTGGAGGAGGTCGCCGGCTCCTGCCCCCCAGATGCTACCGCCGGAGGCCGAATCGGCTGATGAGCCTCTCGGTGACCCCGTGGCGTCGCGCTCGTCATCGTCATCCTCCACCGTGTCCTCCTCTTGGCGGTGCCCGCGGTGTCCACGTCACGGCTTTCCCCAGCCGATGAGGCAAAAAAGACGAGGACAGGGCAGGATGGCGTACCAAGGTTGCGGTGAGAGGGCCTCCCCTGAGCTCGGGCACCAGCCGACGAGGACCTCCCTCGAGCTCGAGAGCTCGCGGCCGAAGCTCGCCCTCCCCAGTCTCGACGCCGAATTCTTCTTGGCAGGGCACCATGACCGGCGGCGGGAGGCTTTTCCGGCGGGCGGCCAGCGCGGGACTAGGCCGCTTGGCTCCACGCAAGAGGGCGGCGTCCGCGGCCGGCCGACGCACGCGGCGAGGCGGCGGCACCCATGGCCAGCAGAGGGTGGTGGAGACGGGAAGCCGAGGCGTTGTGTGCCTTTCCCTCTCACCGTGACCCCGATCTGCCGTCGCCGGCACGAGCCCGCGTTTTCTGTTAAAAAAAATAGAACCACCGGCGATGGCGACAGACGGCAAGCACGGCGGCGCGACCATGGAAGAGGAGGGTGGTGCAACGCAGTCGGCGTGCTGCGCGCCTGCGGACGGGAGCGGCGCGGCCCCAGGGCATCCCGCGCCCTCGCGGACGGGAGCGGAGCGGCACCAAGGGCATCCCGCGCGCCCGCGCGTGTCCCGCGACGGCTCCGTCAGCGCCCCGTGCAGCCACGGAGGGGAGCGGTGCCGTCGGCGTCCCGCACGGCCACGGAGGAGAGCGGCTAGGGATGTCGTGCACCTCCGCCAGACCTTGCTAACCTCCAATCATCGTCGGGACGCCGCCACACTGCCCCATCACGTGCACTGCCGCAGCGGCTAGCGCCTCCTCGTCCATGGACATGGATGCCTTGGCGGAGTCCTTCCCGCTACCGCCATGGATGCTGGACATGGCGGCGCGGGGAAGCTGTGGTGCTGACCGGTAAGGGCGTCACGACACAGAGGCGGAGGCAGCGTGGGGAAAGCTCCATGGGCAGCCTGCACGGGCGCGAGCTCCTCCCGACTTTGGAGGGGAGCGCGCTCCTGCAGCCGTGGGCGCCGGCGAGCAAGAGGAAGGCCGTGGCCGCCGGCGAGGAAGAGGGAGGGTGCGGCCGCCGACGAGGAAGAGGGAGGGCGCGATTGTCGGCCTGGGGAGGAGGAACGGTCGGCGGTGGAGGGGCCGCATGTGGGGAAGGAAAAGAGAAAGATAAGGTGGGGCCCACGTATATGGGAAGAATTTGGGGGGCATTGCTGCACCATAATGATGTTTGGAGGGTGAAAAATTTTAGGGAAATCTGAAAATATTGCTTCCGTGGATGATATGTAGAGGACACTGCTGCGGATAGTCTTAGTACTTCATAGATGCAAGATTCTCTAAGACTAAAATTTTTTTCCCTCCCCTATCAAACACTGCGTGGTATTCTAGCATGCGCAGCCGAGCTAATCTTCCAGGCATAGTACGGTCCAACTAGCCACTGCCACTTTGCCAGGCTATGTCTGATGGGTATAGTGAGCGTTTAATTTGGGAAATAATTTGAGTGCAAATAATATGGGACGGAGGGAGTAAGAGCAACTCCAATAGTTTGACAAATCAACTTGGCATCCATCTAATTTTGGCAAAACAAGAAAAATTGGCCTCTAACAGTTTGGCAAACCAACTTGGCAAAAATAGAAACTTGACAAAACTCACCTCCCCACACGCGCTGCTCATTTTCCCTTCATCTGCAGCATTGTCTCAGGCCATCTTTATCTTTCTCTTAAACTAAGTATTATCTAAAATATGTCTATGAGGTATTTTTACTTAATGGGAAGTAGGCATCTCATTCATAGGCAAGAGCAGGCCGGCCTGAAGGCATGAACTGAAGGCATTAAATGGCTTTGAAGGATGCGGTGTAGCCTGTGCGGAGTTGCAAAATCAAAGGCAGTAGGCTTAGGAAATAGGGATAAGCCGTGAGAAATGCAAGGCAGAGAAGGAGGAAGGAATCAATCTTTTCATTTGAGCAAGGAGCAATAATAGACTTGAGCGCAAAGGACAAGAAGGCAGGAGCTGGTAGACAATTCAGCACGAATGCTAGGTGCACGAATGCTATCGGTGGGAAGGTACTCAAGCTAAACCGACAGTGACGCTGGCTCACGTACGGGCCTGGCTGCTAAGCTTTCTTAAACACGGAATTCCAGGTAGATCGATTGGCTTTCTTATCCTTACTCAGCTGCTCTTCAAGTGCTTTTACCAAAGCAGATATTTAGGCGTAAGTACCGTTTGGCCAAAAAAATGCCGCTTCCTGACACGATTGCCTCTTTATATAGATAGATAGAGGATCCATGAGGTTATTACTTAGAAGTCTATTTTGTACAAGACCCCCTCCTATCTGATAGAAAAGGGTCCCATGATCCCGAGCCGGTCTTATCTTGGCTCGCAAACCCCAAGTTTGTTTATGAAGAGTTAATCTAATTGTATTAGTTTTTATAATGGATTTCTTATGTGGAATACTAATGGATAGGGCCTCGTTGCTAAGTGCTACAAGATCTAGCGCACTGGAACTCGTGGTTATGCGCGCACGGATCGTGGTTGCCATCGTCGTTTCCCTGTAGGTTGGAGGGTGAAAAAAGAAATAAAGAATAGAGAAGGATTCCTGATGTAAGTTTTAAAGAGGTGGAAGGACATAAACATAATTTTGTTTCTTTTAGGATTCCTGATGTAAGTTAGATTTGGGTTTGACAAGTGAATTATGCCAAATTACTGGAGATGAACTCTTTTTTTACTTGGCATATCTTTTTAGAAGTTGGCAAAACACAAGATTTGCCAAGTAAAATTTAGCAAACTCTTGAAGATGCTCTAAAATAAAGAGTATTTTTATTTGGAAAAGGATAAAGACGGCAAATCAATGTGTGCAAATCGCCCCCTTTCTTCTTCCAATTATCTCCCAGAAATGTGTGCAAATTTCCTCCTTTTCGTCCTCTTCTTCAGTCGTCCCCCAGTCCCCACCGCCGTCGCAGCCGGAGGAGGGGAGAGGACGGAAGGCAATGCCGTGCTGCCAGACGCTGCTCACCGCTGCCGCGGCCGCCGCCAGTAGCACGCCAGTATGGCTCCACCGGCTGCACGCCAAAGAGGGCCTTTCCTTCCCCTCCCACCTCAACATCGACGACCTTCTCTACGGGGCCCGACAGCCGCAGCCTCCCCCACCCCTGACCCCGCCCGTGTCGCCGCCGCCTCCTTCCTCCAATCACCAAATCAACCTCGCCGTAGTCGTCAGGGAGCCGCCTCCTAAGGTCGCCGCTAAGCCCAAGCAGCCGCAGCAGCAGCCCCGTCCACCGCGCAATCCCTCGCGACCAAACCCTAGCTCTACCAATTCCCCGCCGCCGCCGCCGCTGCCGCCGCCGCCGCCGCAGCTGCAGCTCGCCGCCGTGATCTCCGACGTCTTTGCGGTCCCGTCCTCCTCCCCGCCGGGCACCCCGCCGCCCAAGGCCTTCCGCAAGCAGTCCCGGCCCCGCCCGAGGACTGACGACGACCAGCCGATCCCTGCTCTGCCTTCTCCGCCGCGCCCTCACAAGTACAAGAAGGAAAAGATCGCCAAGGCCAAGAAGCGCCGCCGGGCGGAGCGCGCTGCGGAGGCCGACGGGGAGCGCACCAGCAGGACCGACGTCACTGTCATCGACACCAGCATCGATGGCTGGAAAGCCGCCAAGGTGCTTATCCGCAGGGACGACATCTGGAAGGTCCGCGACAAGAAGCCCTCTGCGGTTTCTGAATTGGAGGATGCCATCGCCAAGGGCAAGAGGAGGGCTGGCCTTGTCTCCAAGCTGCAGAGAGATAAGGAGAAGGAAAAGCTTAAGGAGAAAGAAGCAACAACATCAGTGAGTACTCTTTATGCCCGTGCTAGTGCCCTGTGGAATCAGTGAGTATCTCTATTGTGCTGCTTGATCTGCCTCTCCCTGGAACCTCACATCTGGCTATGTGATAGGGTTGCTTGTAGAGATTCTTATTTATTTACAGAAATGTAGGATGCCACTAGTGACAAAGATAATAAATTAAGAATTTTTTTATAATGTTTTAGAAAACAAATGCAGCACCCCCCCCCCCCCCTAGTTCCATTTATATGAAACCAATGCAGTATTTTAAGTTTGTGGCCCAATACTGTCAAGCTGATCTATGTTCAAACTGGGGACTCAGCTGATCTGCTACCCAAACAACAGCCACCAAGGGCCTAGTAGCCGAAATTAGATAATTGATATCAGAACTCATAGCAATAGTGCTCATATTACGACACAGTGGATTTAGACACAAACATCAATCCTTTGCTTTGATGCATCTGACCACATAATGCGCAACACAGTATGATCATCTCCATCTGTGCTCAAACTTGTCCCTGCAAATAATATAATAATATAACCATTACCAGTTTCCATTAGCTTCATACGGCAGCAGAAGTAATTATATATTGAGAACAACATTTTTTGTTAACACTATTCAACACCTACATTAAAATTCTGCCCTAAAGATTTGTCAAACTTGTCTGCAGTAAACAACCAGACATTAAGCACCATGTATAGCCAAAAAATAAGTGATGGATGCTCTTAATCTCTCCATAAAATAAGCAAGTTATCAGATGCTTCTGTTCTCTTAGCATATCCCTGGTAAGCAGTTTATTTTAGCCACAAAAAAAAGAAAAAGAAAACGGATCTTTGGAGGCAGTCAATTTCCACAATACTGGGATATACACATCTTTCACTTCAGCAAAAAGTAATACAACATACGGGGATTGCTCATTGTACTGTTTTGTTAAGGTTCACATTGTATTTTTATTTGGTTTTCCTTCTTGAGTTGAAGTGTACCTGTTGATTTACTTTCTTTGGTTAAGTATTGTTGTTTTGATGATCCAGGGAGTGAGTTGATGAAGTTGGGTGCAATCTGTTATTGTATTATGTTTTGTATTGCCATTGTGTGTCTGTGTCAGCATTACAGTTGGGGATGAAAACTGTCGAAAAAGGTCGAACACGAAATCACAAATGTAGAAAAACGGTCGGAGAACACGAAATCACAAATGTAGAAAAACGGTCGGAACAGAACGGGATGTTTATACATTTATGAAAGTATACTACAACAAAATAATGAAGAATGACATTAAAATTAATTGAATCTGACAACTTTTCATAATTCGGTAAAAAGGGGAACAAAATCATAACGTAGAAATACGGTCGGAACGGAACGGGATATAAACTGTCCGTTTTCAACCCTAATTACAGTATGCATCCTTAACTATGACCATTTGTGCCTGCAGATATACATGAAAGCGTGCATCTAGTTGTAGAAATATCCACCTAGGATAGCTTGATTGTTTCGTTATGTGCTATACTGCTATGTGAAGAAAAGAGTATATCAATTGCATTGGGAATACGAGGCACAATGCAGTGGTGGCTGCCGAGGGATGGGAGATCACATGGATCTTGATTATGGTTAGGTTGAAGTTATGGTTCTTACGGCGATAAGGTGAGGCGTGGCGACCCACCACCGTCGAGACACCTAGGTGAGTATGGCGCGCGACGAGGCATGCCATACCATACCTTAACCTAGATGGAGTGACACAAATATGCATTGTTGCTGCAAGTTTTGGAAGCTATGTGGCAGACAGTCTCACAGATCACAAAGGCACATCAATAAACTAACCAAAGTTTAGGCAAATGTTGGGGCTTCAGCACACATTCACCCAAAATTACAAGACTGTATGGCAGCTAGACACTGTGTGCTCAGACTTAAAGAAACAGAGGGCAGAGAATGCTAATCACAAGCAGAAAAGAGGAGCCGGCGCAGTCAGCACCTACCAGAGGAGAGGGGAGCAGAGGTGCCGGCACAGTCAGCATGCATCAGCAACATAGATGGGAGCAGAGGAGGGAAGGGGAGAGGAAGATGCACACATACCGTGAGGACAGGATGGGCTGCAGGGAGGAGGCGGGCAGGGAGACGGATTAGAAGGGGACGTCAGCGGTGCGAATCGACAGAGTGGGGGTCGGAGGAGCGGATTGGTGGTGTGAATCGATGGAACCAAGGTCAGAGGAACGAATTAGCGGTGCAAATCGATGGGGCAGAGGTCGGAGGAGCGAATTACGACGCAAATCGATGGACGCCGCGGACGTGGAGCAGCAGAAGGGGGCGGGAGCGGCTGGACGGAGCGGCGCACCGCCAGAATCAGGTGCTGCCTCCGCCCTCTTCCCTTCCCATCTCACCTCTGTTTCCCTCCCCGTCTATCGATTGGTGTGCTGCAGGGGTGGGTCGTGGGGTATAGGCGGCCATTTCCCGCGCATGCACAGCACCGCTGCCTCTCGTTTCCTGCACGTGCCCAACGTACCGCAACCTTTTTCCTGCCGCGTGCTGCCAAATTTTGCTCCTGCGGCGTCTGCCGCTGACGAGGCGATGCCTTTTTGGCGTGAGGCGACGCCGTACGTGGTTAAATCGTGGTGGACGGGACGCCACAGTTCAAAAACCGCTTGGACGCCTAGTCGACGATTAGGCGACGCCATAAGAACCATGGTTGAAGTATGGGTAATATTATATTGGCACTGTTAATTGTTGTTGATCGTGGAATCAGATGTTTATTATAGTTTTTTTAATGAATGTTTGATATAGTTGGGTGTGTTCTCCTGTAGTAAGGATAACCGGATAGTTTGGTTTGCATGGCAGATTCTAATGTACGTTATCTCATTAGATAAACCTGATTTGTTGGTTTGAGGATGTACTAAAGCACACATGTGCACACCAGTCTCTGTAAGGATGCCCCTACCATATGCTTTATAACATTCGTTCACAAATTGGAAACCTCTACGGTGTGCAGTGCAGTTTTCAAAGGAAAAGAAACAGGACAAAGTTTAGCAATATAAACCTTTCCTCATGTTTCTTTAGGGACGATAGACTAGAATCACTCAGAACAACTTGGATAATACTCTTAATCACATTAGATATGATAATAGAAAACCTAATTGACCAACAAATGTTCGTGAGTTTTTTTAGCTACTCAAGCATGATTGGATTAAAAAGACTACAAATCTATAGTGGTTCTCGCTAGTGTTGTGATGCTTATCATCAGGTTTCAGTGCCATTACTAACTTGAACTCATGGTCACCCGTTCCCCATATGAGTGTCTTGCCACCAAGGGCATATGCACGATCAATAACAGTATGGTTGTTAACATTTGAGTTGACTGATTTTTTTATTCTGTTATGGGAGATAAAGTGTAGTTCTTTGAAATGATAAAATTTTCCCTATGGTCATAGAAAAGAGTGTCGTTTTGAATGTTAGCAGATTTTGAAATTCTGTTATTAGTATCTTGCTGAGTATTTGCATATTTATTTTAGAAGGTACAGTAATAATGTTGTAGTTTTATTGTGTTTTGCAATCACATTATCATTGATTTCAATGGTCAAAGTTAGACCATGTTGAGGTCCAAAGAACACTTTTCTGTGACCAAAGGCCATTGTTTCTAGCATATTACCATCCCTTAGAAATATTGAGTGGATGTAAAATATAACCAGGCAGTTATGCATATCATGTTTCACTAAAGCTTTGTATGGTTTTGTGTGCTACTCCAGGGATATATTCAAGCTGGTAGTGGAGACGTGACAAAAGAATCAGATGACTCCGACAAGGTAAACCTGATGAGTTCATCTCTGATGTGAAGGGTGATTTTCTGTTCTAACACAAAATTAAATAAGTCATGCTATTATGGATATGCTAAATAAGTTTTTTATTACATGCTGCTCTGCAGATGTTAGTTGTTCACCAGATCCAGAAGGCCAAATAGAGGCAAGAAAAAATGGGTCAAGACAGCCCAATAGGGACTTGAGAGGAAATTGGGGACAAGACATGGACAGCATTGCCATTACATTGCAATTAACATATTCAGTTTGATTAATGTCCTATTGATCCTTTTTTTTTTGTCTTGATCTCATTCTATTAGAAGTTTGAAATTCCAATCTCGGACATGTGATGTTCTGGAGCTGGTAGGATATAATGTTTATAGATGAACCCTAGCAAGTTTTCCATTTTCCCCCTTTTGTAGAGAAATGTCATGGTCGTCAAAATGTTAATGTTGGCTGTTGGTGGAGTTGATGGGCGTCTGATTCAATTGGTCTGTTTGCGTGTATTGCAACTTGGTTGGGTGTAAATGTAACGTTCATACTGGTTGCTCAGTTGATGTGCATGTCTGGTTGGCTATTGGAGTTGATGGGCGTCTGATTCAATTAGCCTCTTTGCTTCTGTGGTTCCGACCCTAGGCCAGGCAGCTGGCTGCCTGGCTCCAGGCAACAATCCCAGTCCCAGGCCTCCGGAATTGATGGCCTGTGTTCGCTGCCTACCAAGGTAGCTTGACCAGGGTCACAATCAAGGTACCTGTAGGGAGGGATGAAAATGGACCGGATACGAATGGATACTGCGGATACAGATGTAGATAATTTTTCTTTCTCGGACTGAATTCTCGGATCAAATTCGGATACAGACAGTATATTTTGTGTCGAATAGTGATATTCATCATATTTGGATCATAGAAATTCAACTTTGAATTTCCGGATACTAATGCAGTATGGATAGTTATGGATATCAAATGTCCGGATTCGGATACGGTCTTACCATTTGAGTGTCTGACCCTTTCGGTCGGTCAGTCGGTCGGACGGATAATATCCGTACCACTTTCATCCCTACCTGGTTGACTAAATGGTCAATGCTGTTGCAATGTCATGAATCTAGTCGAATCTAGTCGCGATAACTTCATACAGTTGTAGGAGCAAAAGAAATGCTTTCCTCAGTGTTGATATGTTGGTACACTCAATTTCGTCACATGTTAGCTTCATGCGCCATCATTCGAGTACCAAACTACACGAGCATTTGGTATATCTAAATCCTTTGGTGCAGTCCGTGGCTGGTCTGAGTGAACTAGTTCAATTTGATGAATCAAGTTGTCAAATGAGGTTTTGGGCACTTCCTCTCTCGTGACAGATAGATATGAAGTTATCTTCCAGCCCACTCTAAACCATTATCCTCTTCTTCCCCACAGACACCCTATCTCCACCACATCCTCCACCACCACCTTCCACCCCCGCCCTTACTAACCCAAAACACCACTAATGACCTCCACAGCCATCACCAACCCCCGACATTGCCTAAACTCATAGGCATAGTCCACAAAGGTTTCATCCTCCACATCATCATCAGTGCTAGTTCCTATGTCACCTTCAATATTCTCCTCTGCTTCAACACTCTTTTTTGGCGCTCGAGGTGTCAATCTTCTCTTGTTGCCACTGCCTCATGCACCATTGTCATCACCGAATTTCTGGGCTCTAGCAATGAAGTCTTCCTTCCTTTTCTTGCTTTGCTCGGCATGTGCTCCTTTAGGCATTGCTTCTAGTTCTGGGTCACAATAAGTGATAAAACAGTGTATAAGCCATCAGGGCAGAGATTAGATCGATAAGAAATTGAAGTTTACAACTTAGAGCAATTGGGTCAATACTGGGCATGACCAGTCAGACCGGTCAAGGCCACCGGTCAAACCGGTGCCGCCCCAGAACTGAGCTAATGGCTCCAATTGCTAATCTGAGCAGTTATTGAACCAAGATATGATCATTGATATTCCAGAGACATTCCTACACAGATAGGAGCCGAAAACACAAAACAAATCAAGATTTAGGGTTGGACTAAGCACATAGGTCAGATCGATTCACCCGATCGGTCACACTTGTCAGGGTCGTCTAGCCCCAAATTTTGATTTCTCACAATGTGTCCAAACAAAATGCATGAAACTCTAGGTATGTCTTCTAGGGTTTTCCAGGAGATGATTTAATAAAGGTAATTCAAATCTTTTCATGGAGTAGAGAGATTGGGTGAAAACAAGATTTGCATATCTTTGGAGAGGAAACTCGATTTCAATCCAAAGAACTCATTGGGGGACGAGTTCAACAGCCTTGGGGGAGTCTTTTCCTTGGGAGAGACAAGCTTTTCCCTGGTTGAATCTTCAAATCACCATGGGTGTGAGAAGGGGTAGTTTGCGATGCTATCGAGGAGATCACAGGTGGAGGAGGAAGAACTGGTATCGGTGGAGAGAGAGAAGAGATAGGAAAGGAGTAAATGACCGCAAGGGTAAAATTGTAACTCCCAGGGTCTACTGGTCAGACCGATGGCCTCAGGTGAAACCTGAGGGGATCTGAACTGAGTGATTTTGCTACTTAAATCTCACAAGTGATTGGATAAAAGATATGTGAGGACCGGAGCGTCCGAGGTCCGGTGGATGGTCGCTTCTTGTTGTGATGAGTGATTGACAACGTGGTGTGGACTAACTCTTGGCTGAGTATTGCAGGTGCAGGTTGTGGTTTGATTTGCATTGGTGCAGGTGAAGAGCGGCCATGAAAGGTCTTAGCTTTGCGGGGCCTCTGAGGAGTGGAGAGACAAGTAGGCTTGGCTCGATAGACCCGGTGGCCGAACGGGATCAAGTGCGGGCCGCATGGTGACAAGAAAAGCAAAATGAAGTCGTGGACATGAGCCGGTGCAGGGTAGCGGCTCACAATCGGAGTCTGCACGCGGGGTTTGCGGCGGTTCACCACAAAATCGCCGGGTTACTTGGTTGAGTCACAAACCCAAGATCGGAGGCTCGACGAGTGGAGACAGGATCTGGGCGCGTCGAGAAGCTTCGATGCTGGGGGACATGCGGCGGGATCGCGGGGCTTGCGTCGGGAGGATGCTGACTGCGGTGAAGGCATGGCCGGCTGATGAGAATATCCAAGTCTTGACCATATTGCCCCTGAGGGGTATGTATCTTCATTTAAGTTCTAGGGGTAGCATGGTCATTTGCCCCACCGGAGAGACTTCGTATATATAGCTCTAGGGTTGGATGGCAACTCATCCATCTGGACTGCTTCCTAATTCCTTTGCTCTACAGGCTAGAATTTTCCATGATTTTGTAAAGAATATGACCTCTGGATGTATGGAAGCGTTCATCGTTGCGTTGATTCCCTTCTCTTAGCTTGTGTGATTTTCGTGTCTTTTTCAAGCTATTTTTTGGGATTTTCGTGCAATGCTTGATTCGTCGATTTGATGGCGTTCATGTTCGGATTTCTTTGAGGGGATCATGGGTGGATGTCTTGTGCATCTTTATGGATGACCTTGACCCCTCAAACGCTAGATTTGGCCTTCGATTCGCGAGTTCTTGGTGGAACCCGAGTTCATGGTGTTGGTTTCGTAGGACCTCGATTTCTCTCGTTTTAGTTGGTTTGAGGCCACAAATTCATAGGGATAGCATCTCCTAGAGACGCTTCACCTTCCCCTATGATTTGGTTGCAATCCATTGGTTGAATCGAGAGATCGGGTGAAGGGAAGGAGGAGTTGACCCCGTGGAGGTCGGGCTCGGGCTGCTCTGTTCGCACGTGGCGGACAGTCCACCAAGCTCACACGGACGGTCCGTGGTGACCGTGTTCGTCGCGGGTTCTTGCGCGCTCGTCGTTTGATCCAGTGGGATCTTTGCTTTTTGTTGCAAGTAGTTTGCGGACGGTCCGCCGATAGATGACGGACAGTCCGTGAGGTCTCTTTTAAGTTGTGATTTTCTGGGGTTTCTGCCGAACGGTCCGCGCGTCCTTCACGGACAGTCCGCGACACTGGCAACGGTCCGCGAGGCTTCATCGGACAGTCCGCATGGAGCAGTTCGTCTGTGGAGGTTCTGTTGGCAATTTCAGATGGTCCGCCCTTTGTCCGTGGATAGTTCGCTCGGTCCTGGCGGACGGTCCATCCTGCACCTCGCAGAAATGATTAAGTGTTTGATCACTTTGGTTCTTTGATTTGTGCTTCTGCTAGTTGAACCAAGGATCGCTCCTAGGGTTGGTAGGTCCATTGTGACTATGTGACCTGATGAGGACATCACCATGCTGAACACACATACACCACGACCTTTCCCATGTTGGACTTCGTCTCCGACTCAGCTGCCACGTCCATCTCGGATTCAGCCTACACTTACGCACGGTCTCGGCGATAACTCCATCATACGACGTCGAAACGAGGCGTATAAGTACTCGTTGGAAAGAGGACGACGACACCGTCGATTTGGTTCTGGTCCTAGCTCCAGAAGTCGTGTGGATCATGCTGTGTGACCACGACAAGGTGCTGCGCCACCTATTTTGGGCCAACTTGGCCGTGTATCGAGTCGGGCCCTTGGCCCAAGTCGTGGGCGCCCCCTCCTGGTCTCCCACAACCCTAGGACGACCCTCCCTCTCCATAAACTCAGTAGCCGCCGCCGGTTTAGAGGCGGGTTTTGCTTAGAGTTTTCTGTCGTCGAACAGTCGCCGTTATCGGTTTGTGAAACCCCAACTTTCGTGTGTTAATCATTCATCTGCAGAGTCACTATTTTGAGAGATGCTTCTTTCGAGTTCTTGCTTGTGTTCTTCGTTTCGCAGGCAGGGATTAGCCTTCGCGGCGAGGTCAACCGGATTGTGACACGGTTGATAACCAGAGGAATCATGGTGTTAAGATTGCAGGGGTCCAGGTCTTTGGATCTGAAGCCGGATCGGTGCGTCACATCCGCCCTAAACGAGTTATCTTTCACCTAACGGAAGATCGGGCACCCACGTCCCCATCATGACCTTGGCGATTACATTCTCCATCTTGTGTGCTCGGATTTGTAGTTGATTTTGGGGTATAGTCGAGTTCATCTTTTTGAGGTGAATTTTTATCAGCTCCCATTCACTCCCCCCCCTCTCTGGTCACCTGATCGGTCCTTCAATTGGTATCAGAGCTGGTTACGGATCTTCGTGATTCTAACAAGTCTAATATCCAAAGATGGTGTACCAGGAAAGGGGTTCGGGTCCTCCGCACTTCGATGGGAAGAACTATTATATGTGGCAGAGACGTATGTCTGCTTTTCTTTGTGGCAAGGGTCAGTTGCTTTGGGATGTGATGGAGAACACTGCCGATGTTCATCCCATAAACTTCCTTGCCCCAGGATCGAGGGATATGCACGACGCCAACAATAAGGCGGCTGATTACTTGTTTTGTGCTCTTTGCCAATCCGAATTCGATCGGGTGTGTGCAGAGGACCTAAGTTGTAGGATTTAGGATAAGCTTAAAGTTGCATATGCTGGGAACAATCAGGTGAATGCTCGCTTGTTCGCGACTTACCGGATGGAGTATGAGAATTTCACTCATCTGCTCGGTGAGTCAATTGACACCATGTTTCAGCGATTCACCGTGATTATGAACAACATGAGAGCCAATGTGACCGTGCTTCCGTACGATGACCATGATAGAGCTATGAAGCTCTTGCATTCACTTGATCGTACCATGTGGAGCGCCAAGGTTGAGGCCATTTTGGAGTCCAGCAACTATGAGACGCTCACCGTGGATGAGTTGTTGTCCAAGCTTAAGTCCTCCAAGGTTGATCGTGGTGTGAGAGGCAACATTGAGAACCCGACTGACCCTCATAGTCTAGCTCTCATTTCTGGATCAAGGTCCAAAGCTAACATGCCTTCCAGGCAGTTCTCTTTGTTTGCTCTTGTCTCTATGCCAGATGAGGAATTTGATGTGCTAGGCGAGGAGGATCTCGCGTTGCTGAGCAGGAGGTTCGAGCACATGTACGTGAATTGGAAGAATGCTCGGAGGAGCTCGGGCATGTGCTACAAGTGTGGGAAGCACGTGCACTTTATCGTCGAGTGTCTGGAGGCTGTAGAGAACAAGGTCGAGCACAAGCACCGTTCGAGGACCGAGCACAAGCCCCGCTCGAGGAACGACTACAAGAACAAGAACAAGACCGAGCAGAGGCAAAGGAAGAGTGGCAGCCATAAGAAGAAGACCGAGCGTGCAATGGTTGCTGGAGTGAGCGACATCAACTCGAGTTCCTGCTACACTTCATCAAGTTCAAGTGCTAAAGAAGAAGATGGCGACCGACACAATGGCAAGCGGTCGAGCAAGAACTTCAACGGCTTGTGCTTTGCCGCCCAAGGCTTTTGTGGCATGGCACATAGCTCCGGAAGCAAGAAGAGCTGAAAGGAGGATTCGGACTCCGACTCCGAGCAAGAGGTAAACACTGACCCCGCCTTCTTGCTAGAGGAGAATGCTAGGTTGAATGAATTGCCATACAATTGTGATGATGTGCTTAGAAAGACCAACCAAGAGAAGAGGGAGTATAGGTCTTTGCTAGGTGAGGCTAAGGAGAAGGTGCTTGAACTAGAGTCCATGCTTGTTAGCTTGAGTCTTTGAAGTCTGCTCCTATTGTGACCGATGAACCTGAATGCACTGAGTGCCCTATTTTCCTTGGTGATTTGACTGTGCTTAGGGAGAAGTATGCCTCCAAGGTTGAGGAACTAGATGTTGCTAGGGTTGAGCTTGACGAGTTGAGATCTAGACCTGCATTGCTAGGTGCTTGTACTTCTTGCCCTGTTTTGCATGCTAAGTTAGATGAATCTCGTGCTCGCATAAAGTTTCTTGAGGTTGATTTGAAATCCCCTATTGCTACTGCTTGCTCTAGCTGTGAAGTGTCTGCTTTGAAAAACATTGAACTTGCACTGTTGATCGCTTGCAAGATGAGAATGATGAGTTGAGGAAGATGATGAATTGGTTGTCGGGTCATGAGCCTCAGCTTAGGATGATGATTGAGGCATACAAGTGCTATGATGGTCAGGCGCTTGGGTCGGATAAGGTTGTGGCGAGTAGTGGTGAGAAAGAGGAGAAGATTGGTGACATCCCAGCTCCACCACAAACCTTCCACAAAAACACCTTTGTGCCTAAGCCAAACCCACTTAGGCCTTGTTCGGTTACCCCCTCCCCAGCCGGGAACACGGCCCGATCCCAGGGGGACACCCGGCCTGGGACGAATACCGACCCAGCAAAAAAATGGATGTTCATTTAATCCTCTCCGACATCCGACCCCGGCCCAAAACCACCCGTCCTCCGTCACCCCAGCCTGGGAATAGAACATCGCCTATCGAGTCGTGGGAATGAACCCCGCCGCGGTGCCCTCTTCCGCGAGGGGAGAGGCGACAGCGACGCTGTGCGGGCGGCGGCGGCGGCAGCGGAGCGTGTCAGGAGTACCCCTCCCGGCGGTGACCCCTCTCGACGGCGTCCCCTCCCGACGCATCCCCTCCCGACAGCAGCTCTTCCCGGCTGCGGCAGTGGATAATCGACGCTGGCACGGCAGGTTGGTGGCGACGCCGACGTGGTCTTATGCCCTCCGGCACTCATCCCCTCGGTGGCCACCTTCTCGCCAGTGAGTCACCCATCTTTTGCCCTTCTCCTCTTGTCTACCTTGCCTGCTATGGTTTCGTTTGACTTGGCTGAATCTAGATCTACTAGTTCTTGGTTTCATGTAGCTTCAAATAGAAGAATATGGCTACTGAATTGAAGATGCTTTATTTCTGGATTTATGGAAAAATGTACTCTGTATCATGCATAGAAACCTTATTGATCTTATGAAAGTATGAAACCTATTTGTAATGAGTCCTTGTTTTGCTTGTTATAGCTTGACACCAATCATTTCTCTGCGATATGAATGGATTAGTATATGCTGAAATAGTGTTTTTATTTGTAGCTCATTCAACATGTCATATTTATCATTCACAGTGTTTATGCAATTTGCTCTAGCTGACTGCCAGTGACCTGTGGATCTCTTAACATATTAAAGTTATCTCAACGAAATGTGCAAAGCCCTTGAAGTCAAATGCCAGTGACCTGTGGTTTGTTCAAATTATGTTAATTTTGTTGATGGCTGATTGCTGATTCTTCTCTTAACAAATCCTAACTGAATCTCAGTTCCATGCCGTAGTAAACTTCTGAATTCTTTGGTTAGCGAGAGAGAAATGGGACATGCGCAGTATATACATACTCTCATCGAAAGCATGGATCTGAAAATGGAACTGAAAATCTACTAATTCTTATAGCTGAATTTGTCAAATTTTGAGTGGCTATATGTGAAACTGAAAATGGATAGTCTATGTGACATTGTAGGCCTGCACCTATATATATTCATGCTGCCAATCATAAATTGTGTGCTTACTATTTATTATGATCTAGTTTGATTTATCAAATCTTATAAATTCTTGCAGTAAAAAGTAAAGATTAGTGTTTTGGAATATTTTCTGATAATTGAATTTTGATTTAGCCTTCCATAGTGTAGAACTGTAGTGCCAATCATACCATGCTAATTGCTCTACTTCTGTCAAAATAGAGGTACCTTATACAAAGTCGGCAAACAAATGTTCATGAGGCTAAGATGCTGTCAATAATTCAAAAGTGATACTGTAGTTTCTTTTCTTTAGATAAGTGTTTTGCAACCCTGACAATAAGCAGATCTTCTTATATGTGTGAATTAGTAAACTGTTGATCTAATTGTCTAATTGCCTTGCTATCAGTACAGTGCCAATCATCAAGTTCATAGTTTTCTTATTGCTTATTAGCTTCTTGTCACATCTACTAGTTCTAGTACATTGCAAGATTGGGTGCAACAAAAAGAAAAGCTGTTTGTTGATATTGATCTGGGCTTTCATTGTTTGACTTTCTATTATGAATTTTTTTCTAATCAGAGAATGCAAATGAACAATACTTTCCCTCTCCTTTTATTTTCTTGCATGATTTTCTTGGATGTGTGATATTTTTTTGGTAATTAGAATAATATCTAACCTCTGGATGACATCTGGTTATGACGCACAATGTAGGACAATGAGATTGAGGAGGTGGTGTTGGTGGCCTGATGCTGGTGAAGAGGAGGGAGCACAAACTACCATTGCATAAGCTGCTTTTAGACAAGATATTTGAATTATGTGTAACCTAAAATGTTTGTCCTTCACTTTGTGCGCATGTTATGACTACTGGGTTGCACTCTCTTTGCAAGTTGCCGCAGATCTTGAACTCTGAACTTTGCAAAGTTCCTGATTTGTCGATCCTGCTCTGAACTAATTCAGCTTTGATGGGAGCACAAACTATGAACTCTGAAATTAGTTTTTTTTATGTATGTCCTAGGTCTCAACAACTAATACTTGTATATCTGCTTGGCAAAACAGTAACACTTCTCATCCCTGCATCAATACCTATGGCTAACCGAACAAGAAAAAGGTAGCAGAGATTAGTGCTAACAGGGAACTTAAACCCCACAGGGGTTGGGTGGCAGCAGGGGGTTCCACCCAATACCAGCCTGTATTTAAACAGCCTAGGGATTTGACCCCCTACAGCCGAACAAAGCCTTAGGAACCGACTAGACACAACCCCAGATCCACCAGTGTTTCCTCTCAGACAAATGATTTCTAGAAGCCCATCAAGTTCATGAGTGACATGGGTAACGAGTTCTTTGGAAAGAAGGGAGAGAAACCAAGTGAGAAGCCACAACCTAAAGAGAACCCAAAGCCAAAACCAATCCTATTCCATTGTGACCATTGTGGGAGGGATGGGCACAAAGAGGAGTTCTGCTTTAGGAGGAGAAGGGAGGAGAGGTTTGCTAGGGAGATGGCAAACAAGGACAGGTACCGCCCTTCTCGTGGTGTGCCTGAGCCTCGTGTTGTGCCTAGGGGTGAGGGTGTGGTGCGTACCATCCCTACTCGGGAGAGGCATGAGTTTCCTACACGGGGTGTTCCTCCTTAGAGAGAAAGTGGTAGGTATGTTGGGTTTGGGCGTGGTGAATTTGATGTACGTTCCTTCACTCGTGGCCAATACAAGTATGGGGAGAACGATCGTAGCTTTAGGTCTCAGAGGAGCTATGGACCACGGTCTCCACCTCGTGGTACTTGTCCTCCAAGGAGACGTGAGGGTGTACCACCTAGAAGTGATAGGATGGATTTTGCTAACCCCACTTTTGAGCAAATGGCTCGGCACTGGTTCACTTCTTTTTGTGCTAATTCCAGTGTTGAGCGGTTTGCTCACTCTCGTTCTCGGTTTTGACTTTCAGGTGGGATGCTTGGAGAGCTTTTGGCTGATCGACTCCGGTTGGTCTCGACATATGATCGAAGATCGAAGGTGGTTCTCCAGCCTCACTCCAGTGGTGTCCTAGGAGTACATCACTTTTGGGGACAATGGACGAGGTCGAGTGCTTTCAGTGGGCACGATGAAGGTAAGTGATAGTGTGACTCTCAGGCGTGTTGCTCTTGTCAAGTCGCTCGGGTTTAATTTGCTTTCAGTTTCCCAGCTTCTTGGTGAGGATTTCGAGGTCCGTTTCAAAGCAGGTGCCTCTTGTGTGTTGGACTCTCGAGGTGATCTTGTATGCACGATCATCCCCGAGGGTCAGATTTTCTGAGCCGATTTTTCCTAGTCGAGTGGTTCTTCTCGTTTCCTTGTTGCATGCGTTTCAGCTGATTTGGTGAAGTGGCATAGCAGGTTGGGTCACTTGAGTTTTGACTTGTTATCATGCTTGAGTGGGCTCGACTTGGTCCGAGGATTGCCAGGTTGAAGTTCCAGAAGGATTTGGTGTGTTCCCCGTGTCGGCATAGCAAGATGGTAGCCACCTCCCATCCGCTCCTGACCGCTGTCATGACAGAGTGTCCATGCGAGCTGTTCCATATGGACTTGGTTGGTCCAGCTTGTGTGTGCTCGGCGGGTGGGAAGTGGTATGCCCTTGTGATAGTGGACGACTATTCTCGATTTCTTGCTATGCTTGGGTGTTCTTTTTGGCTGACAAGGGAGAGATGTTTGGTTTTGTCCGGGATCTGATCTGGAGGTTGAAAAATTAGAGGCATGGAGATGCTATTCGAGCTATCCGTAGCGACAATGGCACAAAATTTATAAACTCTTGATTTGAAACCTTTTGCCATGATTTAGGTCTCGAGCATTAGTTTTTCTCGCCCTATGTTGCTTGTTAGAATGGTGTTGTAGAGAGGAAAAACTGTTCCCTTTGTGAGATGGCTCGGACGATGCTCGATGAGCATAGGACTCCGAGGAAATATTGGGCTGAGGCGGTGAACACCGTGTGCCATGTGGGGAATCAGATTTTTCTTCGAGCTTTCTTGAAGAAGACGTGCTATGAGCTCATGCATGGGCGAGCACCTAGAGTGAACCATTTTTGGGCTTTTGGTTGTCGGTGCTTTATTCTCAAGAAGGGTAAGCTTGATAAGTTTCAGGCAAGGTCCTCCGATGGCATTTTTCTTGGTTATGCTAATCATTCTAGAGCATATCGTGTGCTCAACCTTGACACTAACCAAATCATGGAGACTTGCGAGGTAACCTTCGACGAGACACAACCATGTAGCTCTTATGTCTTTGAGTGTGCAGGTGACGATGAAATTGGTGAGAAGATCTTTGAGGATGAGAAGGATGATGGTGAAGCTCCAGCAGCTCATGTACCCTCTACTTCCACTACTATGACTACGGTTCAGGATGGTCCATCCCCTACACCGACTACGATCCAGCAAGATCAAGTGGAAGTTGCTATTGAGGGGGAGGTAGTCTCCAGGCGAGAGGCACCCAAGCGTGTGCAAGTTGATCATCCTCCCTCAAGAATCATCGGTGACATCAATGAACGTACTACACGGTCGAGGTCCCAAAAAATTTCTCACTTTGCTCATTCAGCTTTTGTTGCTTCTTTTGAGCCCAAGGACATTGGACATGCATTTTGTGATTCTAATTGGGTGAACGTAATGCATGAGGAGTTAGACAACTTTGAGAGAAACCAAGTTTGGGAGTTAGTGGAGCCTGCACCATATTGCAAACCTATAGGGACAAAATGGGTGTGGAAAAACAAAGAGGGAGAGAATAGAGAAGTTGTGAGAAACAAGGCGAGGCTGGTGGCTTAGGGTTTTAGCCAGAAAGAGGGGATAGACTATGAGGAGACATTTGCTCTTGTAGCTCTTTTGGAGGCAATTAGAATTCTTCTAGCCTTTTCTATGGCTAAAGAATTCAAATTGTACCAAATGGATGTAAAGAGTGCCTTTTTGAATGGAGTGTTGGAGGAAGAAGTGTATGTGAGGCAACCCCCGAGCTTTGAGAGTGTAGAGTTCCCACACCGAGTTTACAAGTTGAGGAAGGCTCTCTATGGGCTAAAATAATCTCCCAGGGCATGGTATGGCAGGTTGAGGGGGTTCTTGTTCAGCAAGGGGTTCGAGATGGGTAAGGTAGACAAGACACTCTTTCTCCTCAGGAAGGGTGTTGATATCCTAATTGTCTAGGTGTATGTGGATGATATTATCTTTGGTCGCTCGTCACACTCTTTGGTTGCTGTTGATAGGTGAAACTCGTATGAAGTTTCGATCCGCAAGCGTACGGATCTCCTATGCCCTTCTTCACCTATGGGAGATCCTAAGGTTCTTGTCAACCCAAGGAGCAAGGGGATTACTAGCGTCTAACCTAACACTAATCTAGTTGATTGAAAACTTATGATAGAAAGATTAATCTATAAAGTAAAGACAAACTAACCCTAGATTACGTTAAAGAGAGATTAAAGGTGCACAAGTATGAGAAAACGTATGCCCATGGAGTCTAGGCACTTGAAGATGCAATCACCCAAAATATTATAAACCCCTGATCCAATCTATCTAGGTGTGTGATCAAGAATTAGACTTTTCCCTTCCCTCGTACATGTCACTACGCGAAGGTAATCGATACTAACCCTAATGAACACGGTATGTTGACGCGATCTACGGGAGCAACCCCGAAAGCACGGTAGCTAGCCTTAAACATTATGCATCATCAACAAGAGGTATGATAGACATATGATCCAAACAAGGTAAATAGGTGTCTACACTTCAAGTTCCGTTACAACTCCATGGACAAACGAAAGACTTTACCTCATCATGACGCTAGGCATGGCACCGTTGAGATGGTGGATGCCTTCGATGAAGATGGATCTTCGTTGTCCTTCAACTCCGACGGCACCGTGGCAAGCTCTCGGCGTCCTCCTTCCTCGTGGCGACCTCCCTTGGGCTTGGCAATGATCTCTCCCGAGTGTCCTCCCCCAAGGGTCTCTCTCGTAGTCGATTCTCTCTTCCTTGGCGGCTCTGAGGAACTAGATGACGTCTCTGACGAATGGCGGCTTGCCCACGCGATTAGGGTTGCATCTACTTAACACCAAAGAAAGGGGAGCCCGAACCGCCGCCAGAAGGGGCTGGGCCGGCCGGCCTGGGCCTTTCCTGGCCCGGTTTCGGCCCAATTTTCTCCACGCTCCATCTCCTGCATTTTGGATCAATGGGCCCTTCAATTGTGGACTTTGGACGTCGTTATCTCCGCGACCAAGTTGAGGGATCTTTATGCATGAACTTCCAGTCTTTTCATCTCGGTCCTCGGGAGTTCTCCATTCAAGCACATTAGTCCTTGCCACCTTTGGAGGCAAGTTCGCACATGGTCGAAGCTCCTTGATTGACTTGCAAAACTGTCTCCGAACTAGTTGCATCTTCCCTCATTTAATAGTGAATTCCTGCAAAAACACTATACTCCAAAATGCACATCCAACGGTGAACTTGTTATATCATTAGTATGCCTAGTGGCAGGTTAGTTCCAAAATGAAGTTCAAACCATAACATAACAAGTGTTCTTGGTTGACGGAAATCGACCGCCAACATCCCCACACGCTTAGATCTTGCTCGTCCTCGAGCAAGTTGCTCACAAGTTGTTCATCCAAGGAGTTGAAACATGCTTCGTCAAATCCTTCCTTACAAGTTAGTCAATCATTCATCTTTAATATAAGAGACATGAAACAAAGATCATAATGTAAACATGAGTGTTTAGAAATTTACCAACTCAAGACTTACCCCACAACTCATACCTTTCACTAAAGATACTCATCTCCAACCATACTTACTTTCTTACTTCCAACGGAGGTGATAGAGGGGGAGTGCCCGATCTTTCGGTGAGTAGAGATAAATTCGATTTGGTGGTTGTTGACCCTCACGATCCGACTACGACGAGCAAACTTGAAGCGCCAATGCAATCGCTGAACCAACTCCTGATGGTTACCAACCTTGCCGGTGCAAAGTCAGCCTGATCACGAAGATCAATTCCTGTACGTAATCGAAGAACGAACAAGAATTATGAAGCGAGCAATCTTAATATCACTCGAAGGTGGAGTCTGCAATACACGAAGGCAGCGCTATGCGGCTGTTCGGTTGTAGCTAAAGCTAACTTGTAAAACAAACTCAAGTTTCTAAGGCGGCGGCTACCGAGTATAAAAGAAGGGGCGTCCTAGGGTTGGGGCGTCCTAGGATGGGGCGCCCACAACTTGGGCCTAAGGCCCATCAAACTGACGACGCAGCCCCTTGGCAGATTCTGGACGTCAACTTGTTTCGACGATTCCCGTTGACTCAGGATGAATTTTGGTATGAGACCAGTGCCATTGGAAGCTCTATGAAATTGTGCTTCCAACCATATATAGAACATCCAAAACTGACTCCGTATGCGACCTGGACATTGTTTTTAGTGTGTGCTGCTCCTGTACTCCGAACTGGGCTCGAACTTGAATTACTTTAGGCCTCCACCTCGGGGACTCGAACCGGATTAGCCTCATGCCTCCTCCTCGACTTGGACACCCTTGTTGGACTTCTTTTACTCCATTCCATGCACCATTCATGGTCGTATGCACGTGTGTCATGTCCTCATCATTCTCCCCCTTTTGAAGAGAAGTCGTCCTCGACGTCGATCGTACTTGAAACTGATCCTGCACAACACAAAGGAGAACGGGGTTGTGGAAATAAAGCAAAACAAAACAATTGTAAGGAGGGACGTGACCATGTTTCCAAATGTGTATCATGTCGTGTCTCATAAAATTTGCAGCATCTCGGGACACGTCATTATCGAAAGACACAATATGACTGTCATTACTATCCTGCAAAAGATTAGTACCAACAAAGGACACAACAGGAATAGCTTGTTTATGGCAAGAAAATTTAGCACCAAAAATCATAGAGAGCCACCAACAATGCTTTCCTTCTTGCGAAACAAAACTACGAGAGGAACATGTGAATATGTTTGTATGATGGTTACCCTCTAATCGATCACAATCTTGCACAACAACAGGAGAATTCAGTTTTGAACAAATGTAAACCCGATGTACCATATATTGTCCTTTGTTGTTATATTTGCCAATAACATGATATGAATGTCTAGACAACCAAGGCAAATCAGCATATGCAAAAAGTCTCTCTTCTAAACAATCTAGATTACACAAATCATCAAATTCAATGTAACCCAATGTATGTAAAGAAGACAATAATTGTATCTCATCATTTTTACTAGCAACATGCATAACATGGTTCTTTACAGCACTAGCATGTAAAACTGAAGTAGTAGCACACAATTCATCTTTATCACAAGAAACATCAAGCAAATCACCATGTGACAAAGATAAATCAAGAGATGATTCCACTATTAATTGCTCAAATAAAGCATGATTTGTGGAAAAATTCAGCACATTAACACAATTCTCACCTTCCGTGAGTGTAGAACCATGGGCATTACCTATGTTCTCAGTAGGAGTATTAGGTGCATTGTGAAGTGAAGGTTCTGAATTTGCAAATGAGGATGCGCCTGCAGGTTCGGTCATCCTCTCGAGTGGTGTAGTGGTGGGCGTGAATGGCGCTGGGCTCTCGAGCACTGTAGTGGTGGACGTGGATGGCGCTGGGAGAGCGGCCGCTGAGCTGGATGTCGAGCTTTGTCTTGCAAAAGAGTTAGAATATTGCTTCGAGCGACATCCCTGCACTTCACGTTCAGCTTGGCAAGCATATTCAAATAATGTGGTTATATCTGCATATTCCTTATGATCTAGTATGTCTTGAATTTCGCGGTGCAAACCACTACGAAAACATGCCATAGCAGCGTCGTTTTTCCCTAATAACCCACAACAAATTATGTCTTTTTGTAACTCCTGGTAATAGTCCTCTACAGATTGGGAACCTTGCTGAAAACGCTACATTTTTTTAAGCAATTCATGTGCATAATAAGAAGGTACAAATCTAAGTCGCATAGCAGCTTTCAATTGATCCCACGTGGTTGGAATTGTACTAGGATGTCTTTGTTTATAATCACGCCACCACATTAAAGCAAAATCCGTAAATTCACTAATAGCAGTTTGAACCTGAGAACTAGCAGAAATATCATGGTATGAAAAATATTGTTCAACTTCTAATTCCCAATCAAGATATGCTGCAGGATCATATTTGCCATTATAAGGTGGAATTTTAAATTTAATCTTAGCAAATGAATCAATACCGGAATGGTGTGGCACACGGTGGGAACAGCCTTGGCGGTCTCCATCGTCCTGCTCCTTGTCAACCCTCGCGGTGTCGCCGTCTGCCATGGTTAGCGCAAACACAAAAACAAAATCGATGACAACAATAGGGTGTAATGGCTCACAAAGGCGCTCAAACTAGTGCTGTTTTCAAATTCTTATCCGGTCTTACCAAGCACACAGGGGTGAACTGCAACCAACCGGTGGAACCTGCGAAAGATTGGAGGAGCGATTGCCTGGAGAATCAAACCAGCTCATCGTAGAAATATGTGGAGTTCTAGGTAGGCTGCACTCAAAGCAAGGATTAGCACAATCAAACAATAGATGCAAAGTTGAATTATAGTGCTAAACACGATCAAACGTTGCTGATTTCAAGTGCAAAAGCGGAGTAGAGCAAGGGAAGCAAACTGTGAGAGGGGGGAAAAGGTTCGGTGGGAGGGGGCAAGGCGTGTGGCGCTGACCCGAGAGAAACCACGAGGAGACGAAGGGAAGGCGCGGCGTGTTGCCCTTGCGAGATCACGACCCACCTAGGTGAAGGGCGGCATGCGTGAGGCCTGGCAGGCCACCGAACTGTCCGATTCCTTTCTTTTTTTTGTTTTTTTTCACTTTCCTTTTGTTATTGCCTTTCTTTTTTTTGACTTTCCTTTTTTTGGATAACCTGCCAAAACAGAATGGGGAAACCGTACAGGATGGATGCCGGTGTGGGGTCCCGAGCAGGAGGCCGTGAGGGGGGTTCGCGAGGTATTCAGCGCGAGGGGATGGGAAAGTTTGGCGAGGGAAAGTTCGGCTAGAGGGAGTCCTGACGTGAGAGGAAAGGGGTCGCGCGATGATTGCGCGAGGGGGAGGTGGATCACGACGCGAGGGGAGGAAAAAAAACTGCGGCATGGGAAGTGGCGTGGGAGAGGGCGATCGGGGGGGGGATGCCCGACGCGGCCCTGGTCACGATGGGGCGCGAGGGGAGGGGGGGTTGGCGCGATGGGTGGTTTGCCGTGGGATTAGGCGCGAGGGAAAAAAGAAACAGCGGAGGGGGTTGGTTTCGCGGTGCGAGAAGGGACGGCGCGCGTGTGAGGCTCGGTGGGAAAAGTTTCCACCGAACCGAACTGTTCCTTCTCTTTTTTTTGCTTCTTTTTTTTGGACTTTTTTTCTTTCCAAAAGAACTCACGGCAGGAAGGAAGGGGGCGCACGGGGGCACCGCACCGCGCACGCGATCAGGAACGACGCGAGGTGTATGTCGGCGGTAGGTGATGGTGGTGGGCGGCTAGGGTTAAAAGAAAAGAAAAAAAAGAGAACTCAAGTAACCAGCAACAATTGAACGAGTAAAGCACACAAACTCAACAAAGCAAATTATTGAAAGAAAGTGCAGGCGAAAACGAGTTGCTGGAACAAGATCTAACCTAGAATAATTTTTATTTGGGTTTTTTGGACTATAGGAAATAAAAACACTCGATACACTCACCGATCAACCTGGAAAGCTGATACCACTTGATAGAGGGGGAGTGCCCGATCTTTCGGTGAGTGGAGATAAATCCGATTTGGTGGTTGTTGACCCTCACGATCCGACTACGACGAGCAAACTCGAAGCGCCAATGCAATCGCTGAACCAACTCCCGATGGTTACCAACCTTGCCGGTGCAAAGTCAGCCTGATCACGAAGATCAATTCCTGTACGCAATCGAAGAACGAACAAGAATTATGAAGCGAGCAATCTTAATATCACTCGAAGGTGGAGTCTGCAATACACGAAGGCAGCGCTATGCGGCTGTTCGGTTGTAGCTAAAGCTAACTTGTAAAACAAACTCAAGTTTCTAAGGTGGTGGCTACCGAGTATAAAAGAAGGGGCGTCCTAGGGTTGGGGAGTCCTAGGATGGGGCGCCCACAACTTGGGCCTAAGGCCCATCAAACTGACGACGCAGCCCCTTGGCAGATTCTGGACGTCAACTTGTTTCGACGATTCCCGTTGACTCAAGACGAATTTTGGTATGAGACTAATGCCATTGGAAGCTCTATGAAATTGTGCTTCCAACCATATATAGAACATCCAAAACCGACTTCGTATGCGACCTGGGCGTTGTTTTTAGTACGTGCTGCTCCTGGACTTCGAACTGGGCTCGAACTTGAATTACTTTAGTCCTCCACCTCGGGGACTCGAACCGGATTAGCCTCATGCCTCCTCCTCGACTTGGACACCCTTGTTGGACTTCTTCTACTCCATTCCATGCACCAATCATGGTCGTATGCACATGTGTCATGTCCTCATCAGGAGGGTTTTCACAACTTTTAGAAATAAAATTCCTGCATAAAGTATTAGACAAAGTCCTCCTCCAAGTTCTCACATGTCACTCATTTAAAATGGTTATCCTAGATAATTTCATAAACTCTCACCTCCCATAAGTCTCTCATTTATAATGTAAGGTGGAGCTATAGGTATGGCTAGTGAAGTTAGCACAAGTATTATCAAGCTAAGAAAGTCCTCTAGTGGTTGTTCACCTTCCAAGCCAATGATCATGAGAGTTAAACCATAATGTAAAGGTATAAAGGATGAGAAGATTTAGAATGGTGGACATGTACAAAGGGAAAAAGAATAATGACTTCAAGGCACTAATGATGTCCTCGATGTCAGATTGCACATGGTATGGAATATCGAAGATTCGTTCTCAACATCATCGCATCATTCCTCGCACTTCTCTTGATCTTCACTTGACTTATCATCCCTCATTATATCCTTCTTGCATTGCCTTGGATTTTTTTCTCTCCTTTTTTCTTTTTCTCTCTTCTCTTCTTTTCTTTTCTCTCTTTTCTTTTTTTTCTCTCTCTCTTCTCTTTTTTTTTCTTGTATGTGCGCACACACATATACATATATATTTTTTTCCTCCACATCTTTATCTTCTATTCCGAAGCCTTTCGCCCATCTTTTTGCTATGAATACCAATCTGAATTTTAAATAAAATCTTACCTAAAAATTGAACGAATCTTTGGACATGGGTTGTGTTCAAGGAATAAGATGATAAAAAGATGTTTATGGTTTTGGGTATGGAATTCGGCGATGTATGGGGCATTCAATGTGAAGTTCCCATTACCGAATATTTGACGAGGCTAGCAATAAAAGATATAACATCAAGGACATGATCATTGCTCGAAATTAGACCTCCCAAAAGAGTAAAGTCCTAACCCAATTCATCATGCTAAACAACACTTATGGTGGAGTATATATATATAGTTTAGGCCTTGTATAGGATAGACTGCCTCTCAACTTGGAGAAAGAAATCGCTAACCTTCATTGCAAGGGGTTTTTCATAATTTTCAGAAATAAATACCTCCAATATTAGTATTACTCAAAGCATAGCCAAAGTAAGGTCCTAGATCAAATCTGAGCATGGATACTTTCGAAGGTAAACTTCCACTAAGCACCACGGTAAACAATTATTTACAATGCTCATGCTCAAATAATAAGGATAAAAGAAAGACATAACAAGTAAAAGAAACAAAAGACTTGCATGACAAAAATGTAAGACTCTCTTTATTTATTTTTCTTGACTCAACGCTAATTAAGACTCATCACGAGCTAAAAATTTAAAAACAAGACTCAAACTTGACTCGACTTTAAGACTCAACCTTTCACCACTAGAGCAAAAATTTTAAAAGAGCTAGCTCCCCCCCACGCTTAGATCTTACGACGTCCTCGTCGTAATTTTTCAAGAAGAACAAGAGGAAAGCTAGCTACTACACCTAATGAAACTTCCCACAAGAAGAACACCACTCCTTCTTTAGGAAAACTCGGCCTAAACCCTATCCTCCCTATTTTTGAAGTTGCTAAAAAGGTCAGCAAAGATAGGAAATAAACCGAGTCATGTACCAGAGAAAAATAGGCATGAACTGATGCAGAGAGGTGTTGGGCCGGTCGGCACGGGCCGGCCGGCCTACCCCCTGATTTGGGCCCCCGTGGTCCATCTTCTGCGAGCCTCTGTGTTTCGTGCATACTAGCCTATGTGGTGAAAAGGTTCAGCTAAAAACTGCAAAAAGGACTCGATAAAAATAAGAAATGAAAACAAAAATTTATTTACAGAAAAGTTACCTTGTTTTACGTCTTAGGCTTGACGCTCGGGCTCGTCCTCCATGGTGTATATGTCAATGTAGTCGATGGGCACGACATCGGGCTCAAGAAAAACCTTCAATCGCTGTCCATTAACCACATATTGGTCTCCTTTTATATCCATAATCGTTACCGCTCCACTTGGCGAGACCGAGTGGACGACATACGGTCCATCCCATTTGCTTTTCAATTTGCCTTTCCCGAATATCTTGAACTTTGAGTTAAAGAGGAGGACCTTGTCGCCTTCTTTGAATTGCTTTGCTTGAAGTCTTTTGTCATACCATCGCTTCATTCTTTCCTTGTAGATGGTTGCAATCTCATAAGCTTTAAGCCTCATCTCTTCTAATTCACTTATTTGAATTCTCCGTTTGATTCTCGCAGCATCCACATCAAGATTCATCTCCTTGATCGCCCAATATGCTTTGTGCTCTAGTTCCAAAGGCAAATGACAAGATTTACCATAAACGAATTGATATGGTGTCATACCTACTGGTGTCTTGTGTGCCGTCCGATAAGCCCATAATGCTCCGTCCAACTTTTTCGACCAATCTTTACCTCCCTTCTCAACAGTCTTGTTATGAATACTCTTGAGTTGCCTATTTTAAGTTTCCGCTTGACCATTGGTTTGTGGGTGGTAAGCCGTGGCCACTCTATGCTCGATTCCCAACTTGGACAAGCACTTTCTAAAACTATTTCCCGTGAAGTGTGTTCCTCCATCACTTATCAAAACTCGCAGGACTCCATAGCGTGGGAATATAACATTCTTGATCATTGATATAGATTCCTCCGTTGAAGCTCTTCGACAAGGGATGGCCTCTACTCACTTGGATACATAATCAACCATTACTAATATATGCTCATATCCATTTGAATTAGTGAAAGGCCCCATGAAGTCAATTCCCCATACGTCGAATATATCAATTTGCAAGTTATAATTTAAAGGCATAGCATTCCTTTGAGATATATTCCCCGTTCTTTGACACTCCGGACAAGAAGCAACCTTTTCGAATCTTGATGCATCTCCGGCCAATAGAACCCACTAGCCCATACCTTTGCTTGAGTCCTAAAATATCCATAGTGTCCTCCATATTCACCCGAGTGATAGTTCCTTAATATTTCGACTCTTTCTTCCCTTGGTACGCACCTTCGCAAGACTCCATCCGCTCGAAGCCTAAAGAGGTAAGGTGCATCCCTATAATATTTTTGACTCTCAGCCATCACCCTTCTTTGAGCATTCTTATCTAAGTGATCAAGTGGCATCTTTCGTATGGCTCGAATAATGTTGATCATCCAAGTGTCTTTGCCAAGGATGCGATATAGATGATCATCCCTCATCTTGTCTTCTATGGGCTCTTTATCATCCTCACGATTCATTCTTGATAGATGGTCGGCCACAACATTTTTCGACCCCTTTTTATCCCGAATCTCTACATCGAACTCTTGCAAGAGAAGGATCCACCTAATCAACCTTGGCTTGGCATCCTTTTTAGACAAGAGATACTTGATTGCCGCATGATCGGTGTAGACGATTACTTTAGAATTGACAATGTAGGATCTGAATTTTTCAAAGGCAAATACTACCGCAAGCAATTCCTTCTCCGTTGTTGCATAATTCAATTGAGCTCCATTAAGGGTTTTGCTAGCATAATATATAGCATGTACCTTGCCTTCTTTTCGTTGTCCCAACACGGCTCCAACGACATAGTCGCTAGCGTCGCACATGATCTCAAATGGTTGACTCCAATTGGGCGGTTGAATGATAGATGCGGTTATGAGAGCTCTCTTTAGTGTTCGGAATGCCGCCAAGCACTTCTCATTAAAATCGAATGGCACGTCTTTTTGGAGAAGATAAGTCAACGGCTTTGTAATCTTTGAGAAATCCTTGATGAATCTCCTATAGAATCCCGCATGGCCCAAGAAACTCCTCAAAGATTTGATATCCGTCGGTGGTGGAAGCTTCTCAACCGCTTCAACCTTAGCCTTGTCCACCTCGATCCCCCTCTCGGATATCACGTGTCCCAACACTATTCCTTGTTTCACCATGAAGTGACATTTCTCCCAATTTAGCACCAAGTCAAC
Source organism: Cenchrus fungigraminus (assembly GCA_036936925.1). Taxonomy (NCBI): domain Eukaryota; kingdom Viridiplantae; phylum Streptophyta; class Magnoliopsida; order Poales; family Poaceae; genus Cenchrus; species Cenchrus fungigraminus. The sequence continues at coordinate 78,629,139 of CM072770.1, forward strand.
CTCCCCACACCTTGTAAGAACTTTATCCAAGTTTGCCAAACAATCCATAAAAGTTTTACCATAAATGGAGAAGTCATCCATAAATACTTCAACGATTTCCTCGATGAACTCCGAGAATACCGCCATCATGCATCGTTGAAAAGAGGTTGGAGCATTACATAAACCGAAGGGCATCCTTCTATATGCAAATGTTCCATAAGGGCAAGTGAATGTTGTCTTGTGTTGATCATCCGGGTGAATGGGAATTTGCATGAACCCCGAGTATCCATCAAGGTAACAAAAATATGCATGGTTTGCTAACCTCTCAAGCATCTCGTCGATGAACGGTAGGGGGAAGTGATCCTTCTTCGTTGCTTTGTTCAACTTACGATAATCAATACACATCCTCCACCTGGTCACGGTTCTTTGCGGTATTAGTTTATTCTTCTCATTCTTCACCACAGTCAAACCTCCTTTCTTCGGCACACAATGTACGGGGCTCACCCATTCGCTATGTAGCACTGGGTAGATGATTCCGGCGTCTAACAACTTGATAACCTCCTTCTTCACCACCTCTCGCATGGCATGGGTTAACCTCCTTTGATGGTCCACAACGGGCTTGCATTGATCCTCCATAGGTATGCGATGAGTGCAAAACGCTGGGCTAAGTCCTTTGAGGTCATTTTTCGAATATCCAATCACCTTCTTGTGCTTTTTCAATAAATTCAGCAACATGTCATTCTCCTCGAGACTCAATTCGTCGCTCACGATCACTTGATAAGTCTTGTCCGGCCCAAAAATTCATATTTTAATCCTTTGGGCAATGGCTTGAGATCCACCTCCTGTACTTGTGGTTCTTCATGTTTAATTTCCCTAATGTCTTCAAATTTATCTTCCTCTAAGCTTCCGTCTTGTGGTTCTAGTCCTTTAGTTGCTTCCGCTAACTCTCCATCTAGATCATTATTAGTTTCATTCTCCATTGCTCTTTGCAATGGATCCCTAAAGGTTTCAACAAAACGAAGGCTCTCTACCTCTTCGTCATCAAGAGGTAGGGGTGAGGCAATTCTAGAAGCGGGTAGAAAATTATATGTGTGATTATCCCCATCAAGATTAATTGTTACTTTTCCTTTTCCGGCATCTAAAACAGCATTAACCAACTTGAGAAAAGGTCTACCAAGAATTACATGATCATTTTTATCATAGTAGACATCAATAATGAAGAAATCAGTTGGTATGTATTTTTCGGAAATTAAAACTTCTAGATTTCGGGCAATTCCAATAGGTTTAACAAGATTTAGTTCAATACATATGATTGAGAGAAAAAAATAGTATTTTATCAGCGCGCAAGCGGATCAAGCGTCAACACTAGATTGTCTGAATCGCTGGATTCAGAGCCTAGATTATCCGATATGGATAATAGTAGTCGCTCGGTGAACCAAGGGGAGGGGGCTCACTCCGATCCCTCGGTGAACCAGGTGTTGCACTCGAGCGATTCGGGGAGCCCTCGATGGGAAGACGAGGGAAGTTCACCTTTTGAAGAGGGTGGTACTTCTATCGTTCGATCCCTGCCTAATATTTCTACCATCTCCCATGATTAATTTAGTAATGGTTGGAACTAGGTCAATGGTATGATCATGAATTTCATCGAAAATTTTACAATACAAGACACTTACTTGTGCTCCAATGTCGCATAACGCCTTGCAATCAATGTTGTTGACCTTACAATCTATGCGCGGCGATGTCTTCTCTTTTTCATCGGATCCTATGGCATAAATTTCAGCGAGGCGAGCGAATGGTGATGCCTCAGGCTTGATTCCCATAATCCTCTTTGCTTCGGCCACATGGTCCGGATCCACTTCTTCTTCGCTAAAGAGTTTTTGAAGGACCTCCCCGGTTGTCTCTAGGTTGTATGTATGTTCCACTTGTTTTTCCGGCGGAAAGTCCATCTCCAAAGCTTTTTTCATTCCCTTTTGATTAGGGAACGGTCTTCTCTTGTCAAAAATTTCTCCAAAATCAATTGGGACCCAATCCATTTGCTTGAACTCCCTTAGTGGCTTCGCGCTTGACATACTCCTTTCACTTGCTTTGCTTGTCTCGGCGTGATCACTCTCCGGGATGGTTCTAGTTTCCACGTGTTTAATTTCTTCAACCTTTTTCGGGATTGGCTCCTCTTTCTTCTCTTCCGGGACCGTATTTCTAAAAATTCCAGCAAGTGGTCTCACACTTGCATCACATTCCGGCTTCCCCGAAAGTCGTGTTTCCCAATCTATTCGCATGGCCGCCGCTTTGCTTATTTTTTGTAGAAGTTGGGCAGCTTCCGTGAGTGATTTCTCCATGAGATCCCCTCCTGCACACATTTGAATGTATTCCATGCAACTAGGGGTTAGGGAAAAGAAAAATGTATGCAAAAGTACATCACCGGGAAATCTGAGTCTTGGTCCTTGTTCAACTAGCTCGTTGAATCTATTCCACGCTTGATCAATCCTCTCTTCTTCTCCTTGCTTAAAGTTAATCACTTACATCCTTATATGTTGAATCTTGCTTATAGGGAAAAACTTGGCACAAAATTTCTTTATCAATTGATTCCAACTTCCCTCGACTTCGAAGGACGCGAATGAATACCACTTAATTGCTTCATCGGCAAGTGAGTAGGGGAAAAGATTCCATTTAAACCAATCATCGGGGACTCCCTCTTGATGTACCGTATTACATAGTGTCGTGAAGCGCTGGATATGTCTATATGGGTTGTCCGTCTCCACCCCTCGGAACGGATTAGTTGCTGCCATCTCAATGATTCGAGGCTTGATTTCATACCTTGTCGCTTGGAGAACCAAGTCCGATTCTTGTACCTTGATGTCCTCACATCGAGGGCTAGCATAGTCTCTTAGCAATTTTTTCTGGTTCCTCCAAGGGATTTCGAACGAACGCCATCTAGACAATCAAAAGAAAACAAAAACAAAAAAGAGTGTTTTTCTAGAACACAAGGGTTAAATGTTAGTAATCAACAAAATCAATGAAAGATTAAATGAAGTAAACTAGCTTGCTCCCCGACAATGGCGCCAGAAAAAGGGGCTTGTTGATAGGTGAAACTCGTATGAAGTTTCGATCCGCAAGCGTACGGATCTCCTATGCCCTTCTTCACCTACGGGAGATCCTAAGGTTCTTATCAACCCAAGGAGCAAGGGGATTACTAGCGTTTAACCTAACACTAATCCAGTTGATTGAAAACTTATGATAGAAAGATTAATCTATAAAGTAAAGACAAACTAACCCTAGATTACGTTAAAGAGAGATTAAAGGTGCACAAGTATGAAAAAACGTATGCCCATGGAGTCTAGGCACTTGGAGATGCAATCACCCAAAACATTATAAACCCCCGATCCAATCTATCTAGGTGTGTGATCAAGAATTAGACTTTTCCCTTCCCGCGTACATGTTACTACGCGAAGGTAATCGATACTAACCCTAATGAACACGGTATGTTGACGCGATCTACGGGAGCAACCCCGAAAGCACGGTAGCTAGCCTTAAACATTATGCATCATCAACAAGAGGTACGATAGACATATGATCCAAACAAGGTAAATAGTGACTACACTTCAAGTTCCGTTACAACTCCATGGACAAATGAAAGACTTACCCCATCATGACGCTAGGCATGGCACCGTTGAGATGGTGGATGCCTTCGATGAAGATGGATCTTTGTTGTCCTTCAACTCCGACGGCGCCGTGGCAAGCTCTCGGCGTCCTCCTTCCTCGTGGCGACCTCCCTTGGGCTTGGCAATGATCTCTCCCGAGTGTCCTCCCCCAAGGGTCTCTCTCGTAGTCGATTCTCTCTTCCTTGGCGGCTCTGAGGAACTAGATGACGTCTCTGACGAATGGCGGCTTGCCCACACGATTAGGGTTACATCTACTTAACACCGAAGAAAGGGGAGCCCGAACCGCCGCCAAAAGGGGCTGGGCTGACCGGCCTGGGCCAGCCGACCTAGGTCTTTCCTGGCCTGGTTTCGGCCCAATTTTCTCCACGCTCCATCTCCTGCATTTTGTATCAATGGGCCCTTCAATTGTGGACTTTGGACATCGTTATCTCCGCGACCAAGTTGAGGGATCTTTATGCATGAACTTCCGGTCTTTTCATCTCGGTCCTCGGGAGTTCTCCATTCAAGCACATTGGTCCTTGCCACCTTTGGAGGCAAGTTCGCACATGGTCGAAGCTCCTTGATTGACTTGCAAAATGTTCTCCGAACTAGTTGCATCTTTCCTCAGTTAATACGTGAATTCCTGCAAAAACACTATACTCCAAAATGCACATCCAACGGTGAACTTGTTATATCATTAGTATGCCTAGTGGCGGGTTAGTTCCAAAATGAAGTTCAAACCATAACATAACAAGTGTTCTTGGTTGACAGAAATCGACCGCCAACAGTTGCGAGCTTTGCAGAGGACATGAGTAGAGAATTCGAGATGTCTATGATGGGAGAATTGTAGTTCTTTCTCGGGCTTTAGATCTAGCAGGCCAAGGAGGGAACATTTGTGCACCAAGACAAATACACGAAGGACATCATCAAGAAGTTCAAGATGGACGACTCCAAGCTAGTCTCGACACTGATGAGTACAACTGCAACGTTGGACGCGGACGAGGATAGAGAGCCTGTGGACCAGAAGGAGTATCGGAGCATGATTGGATCCCTCCTCTACCTGACGGTGAGTAGGCCGGACATATAGTTCAGTGTGTGTCTGTGTGCTCATTTTCAGGCGCCGCCGAGGACATCGCATCGGCAGGCCGTCAAGCGGATCTTCAGGTATCTTCGATACACTCCTGAGCTAGGGCTTTGGTACTCGGCGCCCTCTTCTCTTGCACTTCATTGTTTTTCGGATGCTGATTTCGCTGGTTGTCATGTGGATAGGAAGTCCACTTCAGGTACTTGTCAGTTTTTGGGTTCCTCGTTGGTTTCTTGGTCATCTCGCAAACAGTCAAGTGTACCCCAGTCTACCATCGAGGCCGAGTATGTAGCTGCTGCTAGTTGTTGTCCCCAGCTGCTTTGGATCACCTATACCTTGAGTGACTTTGATGAGGAGTGCACCCACGTCCCTCTCATGTGTGATAGCACCAATGCCATAAGCGTTGCCAAAAATCCAGTGCTCCATTCTAGAACAAAACATATAGAGGTGCGATACCACTTTTTGAGAGATAAAGTGGAGAAGAGGAACATAGATTTGATACATGTGCCAACCCAGAAATAGCTTGCAGATATTCTCACAAAACCTTTGGACCACGCTACCTTCTGTCGTTTGCAAGGTGAACTTGGTGTGGTGTACCCGTTTTGAGTTTGGGTTGGGCATCTCATGTACATATGTTGCTTGCATCTTTCTGTTGATGGTCCTTACAACAAAAATTTGACCGTCAAAACCTCGGGTTCGAGAGGAGTATGTGACAAGTTTCATGCGCATTTTTATTACTAATAAAGTTCCACGAGTTGTGTTGTAAATTTCATAGGCAGGTACACATTTTGGGAGAATTTGGGACCAACGTGCCACATGTGCTAGACACGGCCGAACCACCTGGTCCGGCCGGCCCTGCAGGTGCGGTCGGCCTTGCAGGTGCGGCCGACCCTGCCCCGTGGCACGTCTCTGGTCCAGAGCACCCCCTCTCCCTTGTGCACAACTTGGACGAGCATGATTCACTGAAGAAACGTCGGTTTGATCAAATGGTGGAGGCTAGGATCACTTGGATCAATGGGTCCACTTATCCGATTACTCAACCGCCACAACCGTCATCCAGAGGCAATCCTAGGCGTCCCCAAGCACAGTTGGTGCATCACACGGCGCGGGGTAGGGCCGGCCGCACCTATCAACTGGCGTGCCGAGCGAAACCGACCCAAGGAGCTGACCTACAACCGCCTCAGGAGCAGTGATCTGGAGCGTCCAAGGCGAGAGGCGGCACATCACAGGGCCGGCTATGCCGAGAGGTGTAGCTGCACCTGGGGTTGTGGCCCCCTGCGCTCCACCGACCTCCCTTGCCTATAAAAGGCACCTCCCACTCGCTGGATTGGACACACAACACAGGAGCATCTCCATTTCTCTGTTTTGTTCACTTAGAGTAGGATTAGTGTAGCTTGGGAGTTAGAGTCGAGTCGAGCTAGTCTCGGGGTTTCGGAGGAGTCTTCTTCAGGGGTCCGGTACTACTCTTGTATCCTTTCTTTGTTTAGACTCATGTACAATTCAAGTTATCTTTCTATCTTACCTTTCGAGTCAATTACATTCAGCTTTTACTTTGCTATAGAAGCTTTATTCTTGGTTTAGACTAAAGTTAGTTTAATCTTCGTTAGCATAGCTCTCTTGAACCCTATAGTGTTGTGGTCGTTCTTCGCTTGATCTTCGGTGTTTCACCGTAGAGAGAGACCTTCCTTCGTGATATCCGGGGAAAGGTTCTTTGCTTTTTTGTGAGCGCGGTGCTCAGAGCTTACCTTAGTCTTAGATTGGTGTCTCGTTCAACGGAATAGTTGTGGTACCCTAGGGAGGTGACAGCTCCGGACGGGCTTTGTAGTCCACCACGTTATTTCGGGCCGGTAGGATTCAGCGCGTCGTCGTTCTCCCTTCTCATCCCAGTCCAAGAGCGCGGCTTTGCATCCCCCTACAGCACTAGAAGAGCTTGTCGAGTTTAGCTTGCCTTGGTTATCCTTTGCCTTAGTTCTTTACCTAGAGTTGACAAAAATAGATAGATTGTGTTAGGATCCTTTCTCGTCTCGTTGTCCTCCCAGCTCACTAGGTCTTCTCTAACCCTTTATCAAGATCTCCTTGTGTGTGTCAAGTTATCCCCGAATATCTTTATTCGTTACCCCTGCTATAGCTCTTTACCGAGTCTTGTTACTCTCCACCGTTTATTCTATCATCTTTGCCGTAGTGCCTCCCTTGGGAAAATATAAATACAATAACCCGAATACCACCGGGTGAAGTGCTACAACGGTAATCCGTGCACTTGCGGACCTTTCTGTGACCTATGTTTTACCAAAGACATTCCCTAGCCCCATTACTAGGGGCATAAATCCGGTAGCGACGCTAGCAAGCATTTCTGGCACCGTCGCCGTGAGTGCAAACCTAGTGGTGAGGCTAAGGAGCGTCAACACTTTCATTCATGTAACATATCATTTTCAGCATCTTTGTATCATAGACTACATTTGTATCATATGCTTTGAAGGATGTGCTTCTCTCATATACACTGATCACTGTGATATGTTGGATGTGAGCCTATGATCATGCTTGTTGAGCTCTTTTGATGTAAAGCTATGCTCTTTGTAGTTTGGGATGTGTATGCATGTGAAATGGCTATATTTTTGTGAAATGCTAAATTGATCCTCTCTCGTGAGTAGAATCGCTTACATGCTCATTTTGTGCTCAAATGACTATGTCTTGCTTAATTCAAGTTTGGGAATCATGCTCTTTTCATTTGGTGTCAAAGACCTTGTTGTCACCATGAATGTTTAGCCTACATTTTACATTGTGGAGGAGCATAAGTTCCTTTTTGCCGCAAAGGCATTTCATGTACCATGCTTAATCTTGAAAATGAATTTGGTATCTATGAAATATTGTTGACGACTGTTAAGTACAACTTTTAGGCCATCAATTCCTGCAAAAAATAAATAAAAAGTGAGCATCAACACTAGAATAGGGGTTTATACTGACAATTTTCACAAGTGTTGGTGTTTCCGTCTTTTGTTGCAGGACACATCAAAATGCACATGGAATGATATAGTTGAGAGCAAGTGAATCAATGGCATGAATAGGACGTCATCACAAATAACCTCAAATGCCAATTTGAACTGCACCATTGCAACGGGCTCGTCGAGACGATCGAAACGGATATATCATTTGCCTACTTTGGAGTTCGAATGAAAGAGATATGCACAAGATATCATGTGGGCCCGGTGGGACCCACACCAGGCCACATTAGGGATGGATTCGGATCGGATACGCACGGATACGAATTCAGATGTCACTATTTACCACATTTTATTTCGAATTCGAATACGAATACGAATATTATCGAATACGAATACAAAACGGATATTTCGAATTCGGATTTGCATTCGAATACTTACTCGATTTATAGCATAGAGTCATAATGAGTATCAATTTCATTTGTCGATGGTTTTTTATCAAATCATGTTACAAGTAGAGAGTAAATTATGATCATTATGCATAATAGATATCTTATGGCAAATAACAGATTAATTAATTAATTAATATATCACAATAAATATATTTGTAAAATAAGTACATAAATACATTTAAATATACTTTATTTGCTAAATAATATAATGTATTTAAAATTACTATGATTAGACACATCCAAATTAATTAAAAATATCATTATATAATTTTGTAATATTAGGTTAGCATAATTAGTTATTTGTCATATATATAATATTTAATAGTTAAAATGGTGTAAATAATTATTTTACTAGCAATATTAAAATTAACATCATTTGTAATTAGTATTTAGTAAAATAATTAAATTTTAGATGGTTTCTATGGGCACTTTATTTTTTGCGGACACGAATAATGTCGGATATGTCGGATTTTTGCCGGATAATTCGGATAATATCGAATACAGATAATATTGAAAATCGGATTCGAGTACATCCATATGACATCCATATTAAAAACGAATACGAATATGGATATCCGTATTAACGTTTTTAGCGGATACAAATACGGATAATTCGGATTTCCAGACATCTGAATCCATCCCTAGGCCACATGGCGATGTGCTGCCACACAGGAGTCCATGTTTACATGACACATCATCAATCCATGGAAACTCACCTCCGACCAATCAGGAGCAAGCACGCGGATTCAAGGGCCCACAACCACGATATAACTGGCTAAAAACACCGCATGCACCCCCATACCCACCTTGTGGCCCACCTAGAAGTCACTTGGACGAAAGGCGGTGCGAGGGGAGCTCCCAGGGGTCGGCCGACCCCTGGGGTCGCTCGACCCCATTTTGTGGCACCTCATGCCACCCTTTTCCACGTGTCGGCTTGTCGTGACAGCTCAAAGGCGGTGCCAAGTGCTTCCTCGAATATTCCCTCGGGATCCCGCCGGAAAGCTCCTTCTACTGCAAGATACAACTTGGCCCCACTCCTCAACGCTACATGTCAGCACCCTATTGGTGGCGCCCATGGCAGCCTAGGGGCTCCTCCTACTCCCCTTGGCCTATAAATAGAAGGGGAGGGGGTGAGAATAGAGACACATCCCAAGTTCCCTCCTCTCTCATTTCCTCTCTTGGAGAGGCATTTCACCTCTCCATGTGTAGGTGGGCGTAGGTGCCTGGTCTGGTGGTGTAGGTGAGAGGCCTATTTGTTCTTCATTTAGATCAAAGTAAGTATTTCTGTATTTTCCATTTAGACTAAAGTGATATTCATGCATGGGAAGATATGTTCATGAGTTCTTCATCTGTTCATCATTTAGAGGCTCGTGTTCTTCGTGACACGATCCTTTGATCTTGTTGACTAGGTGCTTAATTCTGCGTATCTGTTTGTGTGAATTATCCCGTTAGATCTTGTCGGATTACATTAGCAAGTCTTTCTTCATGTTGCCTATATGATTCCATGATAAGTGAGACTAGTCTCGTACTCGCGGGTTCGTCACTTCATACTTGTATGGAGTGCTATAGTGTTGTCATGGGTTAACAGACGTAACCGTGCAATAGTAGTAATTAGTAGTGTGGACGTGGTGTCCAGACTATGGGTTATCTTTCGTTTGCCCTGTATCCCACGGTTTATCTTGAGGTAGGCCGTGGTAGTGACAACTGTTGTACCCTTTGTACTCCACGTTCGGATACGGCATAGAGCTACATGCCGGAACCCACTGTTATATTCAGGAGGTAGCCGGTGCCCGAAGTGAGTAATTACGACGAGTCTGTTCCTCCTTTAGAATTAATACCCATAGGAAGCACCTCATCATCTCCCTACCATAGCAAGGGTTTGGTGTCCTTGGACCATTCTGCTAGGATAGAAGGTATTGCACATCGTTCCTTGGATTCGATACCCTTTGGAATACTTGTGAGGTGAAGTGCTACAACGGTATTTTCGTGCGCTTGCCAATTATTTTGTACCCGTTGGCATACCTAGGTGGATCTTACGCTCACGCTAGGTGGGCAACTAGTGGTGACGTTAAGAAATACCAACAAGCATTTCTGGTGCTGTTGCCCAGGAACGGTTGTTGTATCTATCTTCGAACCTAGTGGTCCTCGTATCTTTTTACTTTTCTTTATTCTACATTTACCCCCGCTATCCATGGAGAAGCTTTCCTGTAAAAGCATCTCTGCTCTCAGGGATGAACTCCCACAGCCAACACCTTCTGTGAGACTTTACCTCACACCCAGCTTTGAGTCCCTTCCTGATATTATCGCCTGGGTTCGGAAATATTCCTTCGCTGGGTTACCAAGTGAAAACCCATATCACCATCCACTTGACTTCGAGCATTTGTGTTCTTGCCTTGGTGGCAAGGATATGGATACCTTCAAGTGGAAGATGTTCCCTTACTCTCTCGTAGATAAGGCCGAACGTTGGTACATGTACACTATAGGTAGCGTGAATGACAATTGGGATGAGCTTAGAGACAAGTTTTGTCTTAAGTTCTTCCCTCCGTCCCGTATCGCTGCTCTACAGGAGGATATCCGCTGTTTTCGGTAGAAAGGGGAGTCAATAGGTAGATCTTGATCTAGATTTTCATACTTAGTGAATCTTGGACCTTCCCTGTCAATTCCTGAATCTTTGTTGCTTCACAACTTTTATGACGGTCTTAACAAGGACTCTGCCCGCTGTCTTGATGTTGGAAAGTCATTTCTCCATAAGATCAAAATGAAAGTTGGCAATTCCTAGATCGTCTCTCTGAGTGTGACCCATTCCGGGGTACGTACTACCATGAAAAATCCATGTCTAGCCATGAGAGTTACTCAACAGCCGAGTCCGAGCTTTCATCTTCCATATCCCAAGACTTGCCTGTTGAAGCCTCTCCCGAACTAAAAACAATGAAGGAAGAAGAAATTCAACATTCAGCGTTTTCTTCCCGATTCGAGGATGACCCTTTTGAAAATGACAAAGACGCCTCAAATGTCTCTGATGCCCAGCAAGGGAAGGAGCCCTTTTCTGTCCAAATCCAGTTAGCTAGAAATCTTTTGATAGAACCTTCCCCTAGGCCTAAGGTACCTCCTTTGCTTCCCGATCCTCCAAATGAAACATCTATCATGGAGGCCATGAAGGAGGAGTGGTTGAATGGAGTGGGACACTTTTCTGAAGCAATTTGGATTAGTTCACCCTCTACGATCATTCCTTGCTCCATAAAGGGAACCACCATAGAGGCCCATGTTAACCCTATCATGGAGGTTAATGTTATGCCATGTCATGTAGCGTACACTCTTCTGGGCAATGTTATGCTAAGACCATCCAACAAGCTTCTGAAGAGTTGTCCCTTTGGACACATCCTTGAATGTCGAGGGGTTGCATGTGCTGTGCTACTCGTAGTAGACAAGATCAAGGTTAATCTAGACTTTCACATCTTCGATGTTCTCGATCTTGATCTTCTCCTAGGCTCCCCTGTAGAGGAACTCCTTGATACATCCCGATGGAGCCTAGATAAAAATTTTAGGGAAGCCGCTTCTGCCACCACTCCATTGTTTCCAGGTCCTATGGCAAAGTATTGGTATTTCTTAACATCACCACTACGGTGCCGGGATATTGTGAGCGTGTAAGAATCACCCGGGTATACTGACGGGTGCGAACGAATCCTCAAGCGCATGGATACACCGTTGTAGCACTTCACCTAAGGAGTATTCCAAAGGGTATCGAATCCAAGGAATGGTGAGAACCACCTCCTAGCCTAGCTATGGTCCAAGGACACCACTCTATAGGATGAGAAGAAGATGGAAAGGATCCGGCTGATAGCGTACAGAGTTGAGAACGGTCTCTCAGTTAGGAACTCTCGTTTCGGGCACCGATTCCCTCCTGGCTATAACAATTGGTTCCGGCCGAAAGCTCTACACCGTATCTGAATGTGGAGGAGTACAAAGGGTCCAACAGCTGTCACTACCACGGCCTACCTCAAGACAAACCGTGGGATACAGGGCAAATGAATGATAACCCACAGTCTAGACACCACTTCTACACCACCGATCACTAGTATAGCACGACTACGTCTGTGCACCCATAGCAACACTATAGCACTCTGTATAAATACGAAGCGACGAACCCACGAGGGAGAGGCTAGAATTCACTCAGGTATTGGCTATCTCATGCAAGGGATCACGGAAGGACTTGGTCTAGTTAGGACATACGGAGTACCCACTTTATTCTAGTTAGACTAACGAGCATACACATAGAATTAGAAGCTTATGTGCTGCACTAGAAGATCGAAAGGTTGAGTTCACGAAGAACACAAGGCTCTAAATCAAGAACAGGTGAAGAACACAAGAACTATTCAACAATGTAGAAAGCCAGTTTAGTCTAAATAGAAAATGTCGAAATACTCACTTTAGTGTAAATGAAGAACAAAGGCTTCCGTAGAGGTTCGTTCTTGGGCAAAGGTGTCACAACACCATGGCACGTCCCCAAGTCACCCCCTCACCTTCCTTATAATCTCTAAGCATTAGCAAGCCAGTACTAATCCTATGCAAAGGCACTCCTCTCCTAGAGAGGTAGGAGCCCAAAGGCAAAATGAGGAGAAGAAGTGTGTATCCCTATTCTAACCCCTCCACTTCTATTTATAGGCCTGAACACCAGCATGAGAGCACCCCAAGAACCCCCGGAATGGACACCAGAGCCAACCAGGAGACACCATGTGGAAGGAGGGGATTGGCGGCCACAAGGTCAGTTCGGCCGACCTGTGGGGTCGGCCGACCCCCTGTGGGCCCCACTCCCCTTGTGCTTTCTTGTGGTGGCTGTCAGGTGGGTCCTCAAGGCGGTTCCAGGTGTCCACGCGATCTGGAGGCGGTTTAGGCACGTTTGTGGGCCATAGAATCCATGTGATGCACACGTGTCAGCTTCTGATTCGTCGGGCTTCTCTCCCTTGGATCGGTGACATCAGCAAGGCATGGTACTTTGCATGGCAGCCTCTCATTGGCTGGGATTGGGAAGCTTGGATTGATGAGGTGGATGGATGAGGTGTGCTTTTGCTCTATTTCTTGTGCTAGTTGCCTGCATTCAAATATACATCGCCACTTGTGGAATTTGTCAGTATAAACCCCTATTCTAGTGTTGATGCTCAATTTCTATTTAGTTTATGCAGGAATTGACGGCCCAAAAGTGGTACTTAACAGCCGTCAACACAAAGCCTCCTCCCAAGCAAAACCCGCTCGAGGAGATGATTCATGTACCTCCATTCGCATTATCCGAGCCCGTTCTCATTAAGGTTGTAGACTTCTCTACTCCTCAAGGGAATGACTCGGGGGATTCTCTTCACCTCTGTGAAGGCGAACGATCATCATCCCTCTCGACTAAGATTGAGCCTTTTCCCGCTGGCCCGTATCATGTTGCTTTCTGACAAGGGGATAAACCAGGGGTAATCAACTTAGCCCCTAATCCCCAGTCCATGAAGACTAAGACAACCCATGGCTGCAAACGGCCCAGCATCGAACACCAGCAATACAGGCCCATCATCTCCAGCAGGAGTCAGCCCCGAGTCGCCTGAGGGCTCGGCTCTGACTTAAGAGTCCGCCCCGCTCGGCCTAAGGAAGCGCCCTGGCATCGCAGCTACCTCGGGAGAGGACTCCACCTCGCATGACTTAAGGCTCCAACACTCGCAACCCAACGATGCCCCCCCCCCGACGAGGGCCGTGACGTGGCAGGGGCGGCTCTACGCCGCCCAGGGACGTGCCAGAGCTGCAGAGCGAGAGGATCCATGCTGTCAGGACATGATGGGATTTTCCCCGGCATGGGAGACGAACTGCGATGACGTCCCATCACCTAAATGCGGAACAGTAGCGAAGGACAGGCGAATCCTTCTCGTATAAGTCATCGGATGGCGTCACCCGACTGAGCGGCTATCAGAGGGAAGGTCGAGGCTTGCATGGGAAGCCCCCAACCTACCAGTTCTACAAGACCATGAGTCGAGGAGCATCTACCTTGGAGCAGGGGCCGCCGTCTACGCCGCCATACAAGGACTACCGCGTCTAGCCAGGCGTACGACACCAACCGAAGACGGCGGTCCACACCACGGCACTGTTCTGGCAACTATTCTAGCACTGCTGCAGCACTATAGCAGGACGTGATTTTACAATCCTAGCCCCTGTACACCGGCTCCTCTTGAACTATAAATGGGTAAGCCGATACCGTAAATGGGGAAGACAAAAAAAGACACAACACAACGAATGGAGAACAACAACACACTCACACTAGAGCTTTATGAGCTCCCCACCACACTCAGAGACCTGGGACATGCTCCCTCTCTTGACCTAAGCTTGTACCCCCTACTACAAGCCCCCTATGCATATAGAACACTTCCCCGAACTAGACGCAGCCTTCCCCCCGTGGTGCCTGAACCAGTATAACCCCTATGTCTGTAAGCCCAACCATCCAGATCAGACACACGAACATACCAAAATTTACTTACCGGTAGTATCAAACCCCGACAGTTGGTGTGCCAGGTAGGGGCACTTCGTGTGTCACGACGCCACCAAGGGTCCGAATGGCCCAATCCGACGAGTAGCCGGTGCCCGACACCGTGTTGCGCTTTCCAACGAGTAGCCGGTGCCCGACACCGTGTTGCGCTTTCTGACGAGTAGCCGGTGCTCGATACCGTGTTGCGCTTTGACTCGCTGGACTTAGTCTTCGTCAGACGAGTGGAGTCCCCGGCTGGAGCCGTCTTCACGGGCTACCAGGCCGTCGCCCCCATATCTCCTCAGGTCGAGCAACCTAGGGAGCCGCGGTCTGCGAAGTCTGCCACCGATCAGGTTTGGGACCTAGTCGGCCGCGGCATGGCGGCTGGCCTAGGGCCGAACCCGTCTGAGGAGCTTTTCCGCTTCGTGGTGTATGCCACCTCCATGCTTGTCTTTGGCATGTAGGTGGAGGTGATGATGTCCTGGGACGAGTTCAAGCTCTGCTACGACTCTATGTACCCCGAGGGGCAAACGTGGCTACCTTGTGGTGGGATGGGTGCCCTCGCCACAGCGGCAGACCACCGTCGGAAGCATCCCAAGGAAGCTGCGAAGAGGTCGAAAGTGGGGCACCCCTCCGAAGGGGGCGATGACGCCCCACGACCCGACACGCGAGTGCTTAGTCCTCCAGCAGCACGATGGTGCAGTCCACTCTGCCCACACTGGCGAAAGCTCCGCAGAATGTGAGCCTACTTCACCCGATGCTTCCGCTAGCGAGCAGCTCCCGCAAGGTGGGGACGATCACGAGCGGCAGCGTGCCCAACTCGACAAGCTTGACGAAGCCCAGAAGGCACTCGAGGAAGAGCAAGCGAGGCTCCTCCATGAGCTCGGTGTGGAGGCTGCACCAACTCCTGTGCGCGAATGCGCATAGGAAGTTCGCCGCTGCATCGACAGCGAATTCACGGGATTCCCGTTGCCAAATGGGCCTCTCAGAACCTCGCCACAGCGGCCGTACTCCTCAGAATCGGCCCTGAGCTGGCATCCTTGGAAAAAAAGAAGCTCCATAGACACCTTCAGATGCTCCTCGACACGGCTGCTGTATAGCAAGCGGAGAGCTCGTTGTCCCAATGGCAGGACACGTGAGCTCGAGCCCCCAAACGGTTGGCTCAACGCGCGTCCTCACGCCCGTCGGGGCAGCAGGGCCATGCGGAGAGTGGTCACTCGCCGGCCAAGAAGATGGTCGACTCCGACCATAGTGCATGAGGCATGCCTCTGCTCGGGGGAGGACCATGACCAGCGGCGGCTCCGGCAGCGAACGCCGGCCGTGAAGGGAGTACAACCAGAGGCACGGAGGTCGCTACGATAGTAGCGAAGACCAGAGCGGGAGCCCGACGCCTGACCCCCGAGGTCCGCGGGCCTTTAGAGCGAGCGTGCTCGCCGCTGTCCCTCCAGCCCGCTACCGCGCTCCGACCACGGTCGTGAAGTACGACGAAGAAACCAATCCGAGCGTCTGGCTCGAGGACTACCGTCTCGCTTGTCACAATGGTGGGGCGAACGACGACCTGTTCGTCATCAAGAGCATCCCACTATACCTCACCGACTCGGTGCGAACCTGGCTCGAGCACCTCCCTCGGGGGAGGATCAACGGCTGGGAACAACTTCGGGATGCCTTCGTGGGGGCACTTCCAGGGCACCTACGCCCGCCCCAGCAACGCCTACGAGCTACGCCACTACTAGCAGAAGGAAGGCGAAAGTCTCCATGACTACATCCGCTGCTTCTCCAAACGCTACACTGAGCTTCCCAACACAGCGAACAACCAGGTCATCACGGCTTTCCAGGATGGTACCACGTGCGAGACCCTTGTCCATCGGATAGGGAGAGTCAAGTTGAAAACCATACGAAAGCTCCTCGACCTAGCCACTGATCACGCCGACAGGGAGGAGGCCGTCACCTTCAGCAAGAGGAAGCCAGAGGAGGAACTGAGCGAGGTTCCGACCACGCGACTGGAGAAGAAGAAGAAGAAGAAGAAGAAGAAGAAGAAGAAGAAGAAGAAGAAGAAGAAGAAGAAGAAGAAGAAGCTCCATAATGGCTACTTGGTGGTAGCAGTCGACAAGCGGCCTCCCAAACCCAGAGGTGGCCCGCTGAGGGACCATTTCAAGAAGATGCTAGAAGCGCCCTGCCCGTATCATGAGGGGCCGGTCAAGCACCTCCTGAAGGACTGCAACCTCATGAAGAACTACCTTGGTGGAGCCCCAAAGAACAAGCCGCACAACACAGCCAAGGTCGGCATGGCCAAGAACATCAACAACGACAACTTCCCCAAGGAGGACGGCGCCATCCTGATGATCTTTGGTGGGACGCCCGCCTGTCCGCTGAGATGTCAGCACAAGTGCATCCTACAGGAGATATACCACACCGAGCCCATCATGCCCTCGTACCTCAGGTGGTCCGAGACGGCCGTCACGTATGATCGGGCCGACCACCCCGACCACATTCCACAGCCGGGGGCATACCCCCTCGTGGTGGCGCCTCTGTTTGGCACTAAACGAGTGCACAAGGTGCTGATGGACGGGGGGAGTGGCCTCAACATCGTCTATATGTCCACCCTTGACAGCATGGGGATCTTGCGGTCTCAACTGTGCCCGTCATCGACACCATTCCACGGGGTCGTGGCCGGGATGGAGGCGGTCCCCCTCGGACAGATCTACCTACCCGTTACCTTCGGCACCGCAAACAACTTCCGCAAGGAAACGCTCACCTTTGAGGTGGTCGGCTTCCTGAGAACGTACCACACGATCCTCGGAAGGCTAGCATACGCCAAGTTCATGGTGGTCTCCAACTACACCTACCTCAAGCTGAAGATGCCCGGGCCGAAGGGCATGATCACTATTGACACAACTTTCCAACACGCCTACGAGTGCAATGCCGAATGTTTCCAATTCGCGGAAACACTCATTCTCTTTGAGGAACTCGCCGCGGAGCCGACCCCTAAGGTCCTCGACATCCTCGAGACATCCAAACGGGTGACGTGGTCTTTCGAGCCCACCAAGGTCGTCAAGGAGGTACCCGTCTCTGATGACAAACGCACGCTCCGTATCGGCACAACGCTTGGACCCGAGCAGGAAGAGGTACTCGTGGGTTTCTTACGAACGAACCTCGATGTGTTTGCCTATATGCTGGGCATCCCAAGGGAGGTCGCCGAACACAAGCTCAACATCAAGCCGAGTGCCAGACCGGTCAAGCAAAAGCTATGGTGTTTCGACAACGATAAGTGCAAGGCCATCAGAGAGGAGATCAAGAAGCTCCTCACTTCGGGCTTTATCAAGGAAGTATACCACCCCGAGTGGCTGGCGAACCCTATGCTAGTGAAGAAGAAGAATGGCAAATGGAGGATGTGTGTTGACTACACCAGTCTGAACAAGGCGTGCCTGAAGGATCCGTTCCCTCTGCCACACGTAGACCAGATTGTCGATTCCACTGTGGGGTGCGAAACCCAATGTTTCCTCGACGCCTACTCAGGCTACCACTAGATCGCGATGGACTCATATGATCAGCCGGCCACCTTGTTCATCACCCCCTTTGGATGTTTCTGTTACTCCTCCATGCCATTTGGGATGAAGAACACGGGAGCCACCTTCCAAAGATGCATGCAGCACGTCTTCGGCGAGCTTATCGGGCAGTTGGTCGAGGCATGTGTCGACGACATTGTGGTAAAGTCAAGGCAAACAAGGGATCTGGTCCCTGACCTTGCGGCCGTCTTCAAGAAGCTACGGCGATACCAGGTGCGACTAAATCCCGAGAAATGCGTTTTCGGGGTTCCGAGGGGTATGCTCCTCGACTTTGTCATGTCAGAACGCGACATAGAAGCCAATCCAGAGAAGATCTCTGCCATCACCAGCATGGGCTGATCCGAAACGTGAAGGGGGTTGTTGGCACTTCTTACGTCGTTACTAGATTTGCAATGACGCCAGAAAGCATGTTGGTATACTACACGATCACAGATAGATCCGCAAGCGCACAGATACCGTTGTAGCTTTCACCCGGGAGTATTCAAAGGTATCGATTTCCACGGGGAATGAGAAGTGTTATGAACTTGAACTAATTCGTCCGGGGGATATGGTGATGAAGGATAGAAAGGCAAGGGTAGATTTCAGGTAGAGAGGGGATAGCGGATGAAGTTTGGGACTCGTGAGAGTCACAAATAGAATCAAGGCAAAACTTGTCGCTCGTCGAGGCCAGAGGGAAAAGAGCCACGGAAAGGGATGAGAAGGGGGCTCTGATGTCGTAACTCCTACCTGCTGGAACTAACGTGGTGGACTACAAAGCCCGTCTGGAGCTATCACCTCCCTAGGGTACCACAACTATTCCGTTGAACCGGGAAGCATTCCAAGGTACTTGAAAGCCTAGACACCACGTCTACACTAACCAAGCACTACTTTACTCGAATTCAAAGCAAAGCAATCACAACGAGTAGAAACTACTAAATGCAATCGAAGAACCTAAGAGCGAACGATGAAATGACTTGAGACTTAGTTACTCACGAATCCGAACTTACAAAATATCCTAGGTGTGGATGACCATAGTTGTACCGCACCCGCCGAGGAAGGGGGAAGAAGACCGACACTCCGGCTTCTACTCCAACACTAGGGGAAGAAGACCGACACTCTGGCTTCTACTCCAACACTCAACTCTCTCTCCCTACTCTCTGAATACTAACTTATGTAGGGTTCCGCCACTTGCTTCTAATCACTTATGTCCTTCTATGAGGTGCCAGGCTCTATATATAGGCCCTCTGGGTCGGTGACTGTAGGAGGGGGTACTTGTAGGCGAGAGGGAGCTGCAATGACGAGCAAGGAGGTGCGGCCGTATCTCCAGGTGCGGCCGGTCCTATGATTTGCCGCCTTTGATCGTGCACGACCCTGATCAACGCTCCTGGGTCGGTTCCCAAGTCGGTGGAGCGAAATCTAGGGGTTTGATAGGTGCGGCCGTACCTAGAGGTGCGGCCGGTCCTACTCAATTGCCGTGTGATGCACCGACGGTGTTGAGGGACGTCCAGGATCACTCCTTGATGGCGGTTGTGGCGGTTAAGTGTGGGTCTATCGATCCAAGTGCTTCCAACCATAGCCTTTTGATCAAACCGACCATTCACCGGTGTATCTCATCCATCCGAGGTGTGTTTGTGGGATTGTTGGTGCCGTGGACCCGAGAGGAGGATATTGGGTGGTGCGGCCGGACCTAGTAGGATTGGCCGGACCTCGTTGGTGCGGCCAGACCTAGGAGGTGCGGCCGGACCAACTTTTGTGGTGTCTGGCCCATGGACTTGGTCCCCTTAGATATTATGCTAAGTGTAGAGGCATTTGGCAAAGTTTGGTGTCGATCGGAGGAGGTTGATAGGTCCAGCCGAACCTACTAGGTTCGGCCGCACCTACCCCCGACATGTCTCGTGTCACAATCTTCCGTGAGGCATAATTTCTGCATCCGGACTCCGAATTGGGTGAACCAAAACTCCATTTCTATCATCTCGACAAGAACTTCGCAATGGTGCTATCAAACTAAGCATTTGACGTTGTTTGTCAAGATGCTTTATTTGTGCTATGATGTCTCATTATGACCTGCATCCAAATATTCACCAAAGCTCGTGGAATCCGTTAGTTTATAACCCCACAGCTATGATGCAAGCTTTGATGGAGTGAAATTTGTTCAAAGTTGAGGGTCGAAAATAGGGACTTAACGACCGTCAACACACCCCACACTTGGCCCTTTGCTCGTCCTCGAGTAAAGGTTAAGGACCAAGGTGAAAACAAAAATTCCTAAGGTATGAAGCGAGCATAAGAGATATTCCAAATCATACCTTGCACTTGTGAACTTTGAAGTGTCTATCATGCCATCTTGGGTAGTTGAGGAATTGAACGATCTTGAATCAAATCACTTCTACTCCTCATGTCAAGTAGCTTGGGATTTTTTTCAATAAGTTTTCAAAATAAACCTTGCTTGGCACCTCATTTGATTCTCTCAAATCGCTCAATGTGTATAGTCCTCACCAAGGCATTAGATTGCCTTTCTTCAACCTACTTCTAATGATGGCTATATATGGACCTCAAGGTAGGGAATAAAGATGAGGCATACTTGCATCACATGTATTGCAAAGTCAAAAACCGGATCCAAGGAGAAAATCAAATCATACAATCAGATCAAGATGTGCATGTGTAGGGATATGATGGATATGGTAAGGTGGATACTAGGCCCAGAATGGGTGCTAGATATTACCATATGTATAATGAACGTTGTGATGATGGTAAGGTGTACACTAGGCCCGGAATGGGTGCTAGTTATTTCCATCTGATTTGTTGTAACTCCATTTTGCATGATCCTCTCTCTCTCTATTTTGACTCTTTTGTGGACATGGCTATCTTTTCTTTTTTCTTTTTTTTTCTTGGACCTTCATGTGTCCAACTTTTTTTTCTTGGACCTTCATGTGTCCATTTTTTTTCTATAGCCATGTCTCTTTTGTAATATTAACTTGGAGAGAGAGGGAGATCAACACATAGTGTGGAGCTTTATTTTGTGGAATAGATAGATGGTACAATGCTAGCTCTCAACTGAGCATAGCAAGGAGGATGTTGGCATGTACGTGTATCTTGATCATGAAAGCATGAAAAGAATTCTCACAAGGGTCACAACAATTTGACAAAGCTCAATGCAACGACAAGTAACATATGTGTATGAGGTTTTCAAGATGTCTCATCATATGGCTCTGGTAGGACTTGGCATATCAAAGAGGAGCTTTGCAAAGGGTTTTCAAAATTTTCAAATAAATTTCCCAAGCACTCAAACATTTGGAGCAAAGATCATTTCATTAGACCATATCTCAAACATCAGCTACTTAGATGGGCATGGTTTCCTAAAGATATGTTGTTCACAAGCATCAAGATAATAAGTATGGAATAAAACTTATGCAAGCCAACCATATGAAACATGTCGAGCATTGGGTGCATGAGGATTCAATTGAGTTTGATTTATATAATCAGATTTAAAGCTCATTTAAACTCATGATTTCCAAAAGTAGAGAGGTAGGGGTGCACATACCATCGCTCTTGGAGAAAGTGGGGAATGAGGTAGACAAATGGTGATTCAGCCAAACCACAGGGGCGACCGACTTGCTCTAGTGCACTTACCTCATCCCTCGTCGATTAGCGTAGTCGGTGTTGTGCAGCACCATGGCGGGAGGTCTCAATTTTGTGTTTCGACGAGCCTGAGAAATCTCCCCCACACTTGCTCTTGTACCTGGTGTTATTATTCAAAGAAAAAGATGGAAACAAAAAGGGAGGCTCTGCTAGTTGAAGAGCTAGGAAGCCTTTATTCAAATTCAAATATTTTTGTGTTTTTTTAAGAGAGCAAGATGCAAGAACCAACACCATCTTCAAACCAAAATAAGATTTAGTATGAGAGAAACTTACTCGGGATACTCACATATCTCCCCCACACTTGGAGTTTGCATTGCTAGGCAACACAACTCAAGTGTGCGGAGTTCAAGCTTCCTTCGTAATACTTTCTCTCCCTGAATTACCTTGGTGTTGTAGTTGGTGTAGCTCTCATGTTTTTAGGCATTGCTTATCCATCGGTCCTTTCAATCTCCACCTGAAATGTTAGCGACCAAAAAATACCCAAAGGACGACTAATCCTAAAGAGTTGCTCTTGCTTTTATTTGAAAAGGAAATCTAAATGATTATTCGGGCTATCTCCCGATAGTGCTTTGTTTTGGGTCATAAGCTCGACCACTGGAGATCTTCATCTTGCAGCCAATCGAGATGATGAAACCATCATAGCTCTAGCTGCAAGGTTAGTACCAAAAAATGACCACGAAATTTGCAATGTTTATGGTAAACAAAAGCATCTACAACCTTCCTTTCAAAGTTAGCATGCACAAGGAAAATGAGGAGGTTGTAGGTTTCGTAAAGGTCATTGGTAATAGGGCTTGATAACTCTGGAAACTTTTGATGTGAGCATGGGATTTGTGATCCCTCTAGTGTAAAACCTTCATGCTCGAGTCTATTTTGAGAATCCAGTGTCGACGCCTCAAGAATGTCCATAGACCACACATGTTCTTTCTTAACCTTAGGTCTATGACATTGGAGATGTGTATCTCGAACCTCAAGATGATATGGCTACTTTTCATGGTCGAGCACACTACTCAGTACCCGTTCAATGGGTCTTCCGATGAGAATGAAGGGTGGATCTCCTTTTGGGATGTCAAAGATATGATAATCTAGGAAGATCCCATACTCTCCAATCTTTGTTTGGACAACTCTAAGGATTCCCTCTGTCTCTATGGTTTGACCCGAAATCCATTGGAGACGCTTCTGAGAGAAAGAGAGGGCTTCATCGGGAAAGGCCTCTAATACTAAGGATTTAGGAATGATATTGATATCGACCCTAGGGTCATAGAACACATCCTGGTAAGAGAGGTTTCCTACTTGGCATGAGAGTGACTTTAGCTCAGGATATAGCTGGATTACTTGATCCATGTCTTCTGCTTCTCTTAACCATTCCCGGCTACTGATTGCGGAGATGTATTCCAACTTTTCTCTCCGTCTTTTTACCTCTTCTGGGTTGGGTAAGTTGACTAATTCTCGCTCATGTGTTGAGTCTCTTTCCCTTCTCGGGAAGGATTTCTCCGTCCAATGTTTATCAAATAACTCATCATAGTATTCATAGATGAAGTCACACAAGGGGTGATCGAACTCTCGATAAGGTTGGAATGGTTCCCCTGTGAACCAAGTTTTGGTAAGAGGAGGATGGGTGTCTGTGGATATGAATTTTTCTAGAATAGGCTCCTCCTCTATGAATTCTGATTCAGAGAGTGGATCGGAGTTTGTTGATTCCTCGTCGAAGTCATACGAGAAATCAGTTGGGTACACACGGGGATAGAGGAGTGGTTCTTCATGCCAAAAAGTGCTAGTGTGTTTCTCCTCTATGGGTTTCGGTTCCGAGAGAGTGTTCGGCATGTGCTCCTCCTGAGTGATCTCTTCCTCATCCGGGAATTCATCATAAACTCCTGTGTAAGGGGTATTTTGAAGGATTTTTATTAGAATATCCTTACACTCAGACAAGGTGAGATGAGTGAAAGATCCTCCGGAATAAGAGTCTAAGAAAATTGCTGACTCTGGTCCAAGACCATCGCAAAAGTGTTGCAAAAGAGCGGGCTCTGCGAAACCAAGGTCTGGACCAGAATCTACGATTTTTGTAAATCTTGCCCATGCGGCTCCTAGAGATTCGGTCTTCCGTTGCTCAAAACAGATGACCTCTCGTCGGAGTTTCACTACTTGGGGAGTCGGGAAGAATGTTAGGCAAAAAGCCTTTCGTAAACTTTCCCAGTCCCCCTCCATACTTCTCACACTGAGCGAATACCATTGTTTTGCTCTCCCCGTTAATGAAAACGGAAAGAGTTTCCATTTCAAGGTATCTTGACTCATTCCTGCGATCACAAGACACGAACAAAGTTGTTCGAACTCGCACAGGTGGGAATAAGGACTTTCATCCTTATCTCTGGAGAAGCTTTGCTCTTGGACCATAGCTATGAAGCCGGGACGTAGCTCATAGCTAGATGTTTCAATGGAATGTGATGAAGGTGGAGGCTCCAAATGATCACCCTTTGGAGCGGCAAAATCAAAAAGGGTTGGATTGGAATCCATGTGATAAATGGGGTGATACACGGACGAACTGGGTTCAGAATCAAAACAGCTACCGTTCCGCGGCAACGGCGCCAGAAAGCTTGTTGGCACTTCTTACGTCGTTACTAGATTTGCAACGGCACCAGAAAGGCTGTTGGTATACTACACGATCACAAATAGATCCGCAAGTGCACGGATACCGTTGTAGCTTTCACCTGGGAGTATTCCAAGGTATCGATTTCCACGGGGAGCGAGAAGTGTTGTGAACCTGAACTAATTCGTCCGGGGGATATGGTGACGAAGGATAGAAAGGCAAGGGTAGATTTCGGGTAGAGAGGGGATAGCTGATGAAGGTTGGGACTCGTGAGAGTCACGGATAGAATCAAGGCAAAACTTGTCGCTCGTCGGGGCCAGAGGGAAAAGAGCCACGGAAAGGGATGAGAAGGGGGCTCTGATGTCGTAACTCTTACCTGCCGGAACTATCGTGGTGGACTACAAAGCCCGTCCGGAGCTGTCACCTCCCTAGGGTACCACAACTATTCCATTGAACCGGGAAGCATTCCAAGGTACTGGAAAGCCTAGACACCACGTCTACACTAACCAAGCACTACTTTACTCGAATTCAAAGCAAAGCAATCACAACGAGTAGAAACTACGAAATGCAATCGAAGAACCTAAGAGCGAACGATGAAATGACTTGAGACTTAGTTACTCACAAATCCGAACTTACAAAATATCCCAAGTGTGGACGACCGTAGTTGTACCGCACCCGCTGAGGAAGGGGGAAGAAGATCGACACTCCGGCTTCTACTCCAACACTAGGGGAAGAAGACCGACACTCCGACTTCTACTCTAACACTCAACTCTCTCTCCCTACTCTCTGAATACTAACTTATGTAGGGCTCCGCCACTTGCTTCTAATCACTTATGTCCTTCTATGAGGTGCCAGGCTCTATATATAGGCCCTCTGGGTCGGTGGCTATAGGAGGGGGTACTTGTAGGCGAGAGGGAGCTGCAGTGACGAGCAAGGAGGTGCGGCCGTATCTCCAGGTGCGGCAGGTCTTATGATTTGCCGCCTTTGATCGTGCACGGCCCTGATCAATGCTCCTGGGTCGGTTCCTAAGTCGGTGGAGAAAAATCCTGGGGTTTGATAGGTGCGGCCGGTCCTACTCAATTGCCGTGTGATGCACCGACGGTGTTGAGGGACGTCCAGGATCACTCCTTGATGGTGGTTGTGGCAGTTAAGTGTGGGTCCATTGATTTAAGTGCTTCCAACCATAACCTTTTGATCAAACCGACCATTCACCGATGTATCTCATCCATCCAAGGTGTGTTTGTGGGATTGTTGGTGCCGTGGACCCGAGAGGAGGATTTTGAGTGGTGCGGCCGGACCTCGTTGGTGCGGCCGGACCTAGGAGGTGCGGCCGGACCAACTTTTGTGGTGTCTGGCCCATGGACTTGGTCCCCTTATATATTATGCTAAGTGTAGAGGCATTTGGCAAAGTTTGGTGTCGATCGGAGGAGGTTGATAGGTCCGGCCGAACCTACTAGGTTCGGCCGCACCTACCCCCCGATATGTCTCGTGTCACAATCTTCCGTGAGGCATAATTTCTGCATCCGGACTCCGAATTGGGTGAACCAAAACTCCATTTCGATCATCCTGACAAGAACTTCGCAATGGTGCTATCAAACTAAGCAGTTGATGTTGTTTGTCAAGATGCTTTATTTGTGCTATGATGTCTCATTATGACCTGCATCCAAATATTCACCAAAGCTCGTGGAATCTATTAGTTTATAACCCCACAGCTATGATGTAAGCTTTGATGGAGTGAAATTTGTTCAAAGTTGAGGGTCGAAAATAGGGACTTAACGACCATCAACAGGGGTCCAGCGGGTAACCGGTTGCTTGGTAGCACTTAGTCGATTCATCGCCCGGCTGGTTGAGCGAAGCCTTCACCTCTATCAGCTCTTGAAGAAATCAGAACATTTCGCATAGACCACAGAGGCCCCGGAGGCGCTCGAGTCACTGAAAAATTTGCTCAAGAACTCGCCTGTCCTTACGGCGCCGGCGCTAAGAGAGCCTATGCTATTGTACATCACCGCAACGACCCAAGTCGTAAACGCAGCTCTGGCTATCCAAATATTCACCAAAGCTCGTGGAATCTGTTAGTTTATAACCCCACAGCTATGATGTAAGCTTTGATGGAGTGAAATTTGTTCAAAGTTGAGGGTCGAAAATAGGGACTTAACGACCATTAACAGGGGTCCAGCGGGTAACCGGTTGCTTGGTAGCACTTAGCCGATTCATCGCCCGTCTGGTTGAGCGAAGCCTTCACCTCTATCAGCTCTTGAAGAAATCAGAACATTTCGCATAGACCACAGAGGCCCAGGAGGCGCTCGAGTCACTAAAAAATTTTCTCAAGAACTCGCCTATCCTTACGGCGCCGGCGCTAGGAGAGCCTATGCTATTGTACATCACCGCAATGACCCAAGTCGTAAGCGCAGCTCTGGCTGTCGAGCGGGAAAGCCCGATAAGACATTGAAGGTGCATCGACCTGTATACTTCATCAGCGAGGTGCTCTCCGACTCCAAGGCACGCTAGCCCCAAATTCAGAAGCTGATCTACGCCATGTTGATCTCCAAAAGGAAGCTTCGACATTACTTCGACGCTCACCCCATCACAGTCGTTTCGAAGTATCCGCTTAAAGAAGTGATCTAGAGCCCGGAGGTGGAAGGGAGGATCGCGAAGTGGGCCCTTGAGTTGATAGAGTAGAGCATCGCCTATGCTCCCCGCACCGCCATCAAGTCCCAGGTCCTTGCCGATTTTGTCGCCGAATGGATGGAGGTCCAAACGCCCGCAGCACCGACCGAGCATGAAACCTGGACCATGTACTTCGACAGATCCCTCACGAAGGAACGACATGGGGCAGGACTTGTCTTCATCTCACCTCTGGGCATGTGAATGGATTACGAGGCTCTCCTCAATGGCCTCAAGATCACCCTCGAGATAGGGATCCGCCGCCTCGAGATCAGAGGGGACTCCGACCTCATCGTCAATCAAGTAATGAAGGAAGCAAACTGCGTCCACCCCAAGACGTCGGCCTACTGCAGGGTCGTTTGAGGTTTGGAGGACAAGTTCCACGGCCTCAGGCATGTACTGCGAAGGTACAACGAGGCGGCCGACACTCTCGCCATGGCAGCTTCAAATCGGATGCTAGTGCCAAACGGTGTATTCGCGAGCGACCTACACGAGCCCTCCGTCCGCTATGATGACGGTGACGACCGCCCGCCCGAACCAGTGGTTCAAGAAGTCATGGCACTCGAGGAAGCTCCAGAGCCCAAAATCGAGGACCCCGATTGGAGGATCCCACTCCTGGAGTGGATGGTGGAGGGAAGGCTCCCGATAGACAGCACTGAAGCATGGCGCATCGCGCATTGGGCTAAGTCCTTCAAGCTCATCAACGGGGACCTCTACCGACATGGCGCGGCGGGAATACTTATGCATTGCATCCACACCGACCAAGGTCGAGAGCTGCTACAGGACATCCATGCGGGGGCCTGCGATCATCACGCCGCCCCAGGGCGATCGTCAGAAAAGCTTTCCGGCAAGGCTTCGACTAGCCCACGGCGGTGGCGGATGCCAAGAACATCGTGCGCAGCTGCGAATGCTGTCAGTTCTACGCGTGACAAACACACTTCCCGGCGCAGGCGCTCCAAACCATTCCCCTCACCTGGCCTTTTGCTGTGTGGGGCTTGACATGGTAGGACCACTAAAAAAGGCGCCCAGGGGCTTCACACACTTGCTCGTGGCAATCGACAAGTTCTCCAAGTGGATCGAGGCGCGTCCTATCTGCAGTGTCAGGTCGGATGAAGTCGTCGAGTTCTTCACCGACATCATCTACCGCTTTGAGATCCCAAATACCATCATCACCAACAACGGATCGAACTTCACCGGCAAGAAGTTCCTTCGTTTCTGTGACGATAACAACATTCAGATAGACTGGGGCGTCGTCAGCCACCCAAGGACCAACGGGCAAGTCGAGAGGGCAAACAAGATGATCCTGCAAGGGTTGAAACCACGGATATTCAAGAGGCTCGAGAAGTTCATGGCAAGATTGGTAGCCGAGCTACCCTCTGTGCTTTGGAGTTTGCGGACCACGCCAACCCGAGGCATCGGCTATACCCCGTTCTTTACGGTCCACGGGTCGGAAGTAGTCCTCCCGACCGACATCGAGTATGGGAGTCCAAGGGTACGAGCCTACACCGATGAAGGGAATCAAGTTTCCCCTGAAGACGCCATCGACCAACTCGACGAGGCACGAGACGTCGCCCTTCCCCCCTCCACTCGGTACCAGCAGGCCATGCGGTGCTACCACGACCGCAATGTCCGAGAAAGGGCCTTCCAAGTCGGGGACCTGGTGCTTCGGCAGATCCAGAGTGCCACAAGTTTTCGCCGCCATGGGAAGGGTCCTTCATCATCGACCAAGTCCAACGCCCTGGCACCTTCAAACTCAAGGACGAAGAAGGTCGACCCATCACCAACACATGGAACATCGAACAACTATGTTGTTCCTATCCTTGAAAAAAGTACTCATGTTCCCGCGATAACTAAGAGTGGCCCAGTTTCTCCTTCCATGAGCAACAAGCCATTTCTTGCCTTAAAAATCCCTCATTGCTCAGGGGCCCAACCCGGGGATGCAGCATCACCCTCTTTTCAATTTTTTCAACCACAAAGGTCAAGGAGACCGAGCTCGGGGATCGGACTCCCTTGAGACCCGTATGCGAACGCCCCCACGGCCGTGTGCGAGGACCCTTGCAAGTCAAGCCGATGGCACGGTTTCCCTCAATCAACCTCCGCGACCTATCACTCATAACCCTGAGTCGACCCAGAAAGAGAAAACGAAAGGATGGCAAAGAGACAAGCAACTCAGGTACCTACGAAACAAAGCCCCCGACGGGGAACACCGCCAAACAAAAACAACGGTGACAACAACGACCGACGTCACCTACGCTTCGCCGCCTCCATCAGCAGCAGCACCATGGAGAATCGCGTCCACATCGACTCCCACAGCAATGGCGTCAGTGGCCCCGATGAACTCCTACGTGTGCAGATAGTGGAGGTCCGCGTCGTAGCCCGCCGGCCATCCAGGTGGCACTTTGGAGAGCCACGGCTCATCCGACTGGGCGTCGGCCGCAGCCAGCGCGTTCGATGCTCCTTGGAACACCTCAGCACTCACTGCCACCCTAACTCGGTCTGGCAGCGCACGCAGGCAGTCAACCAGCAAAGCCGGTCTAGACGACACGACCCTAATGGCGGCCTGCGCCACGGTTGTAAGGATGTCAAGGCGCGTCTCCACGTCGAACTCCTAGCATCGGAGGTCCCCCATCTCCCTGCGAAGGACTAGCATCCTCTCCTCTGCGTCTAGAAAACAGAGGGGATAAGGAAAAGACCCTCGAAAGGGCAATCAAGAAATAAGAGTCGCTTGGGTCGCTTACCAACATGGCGAGCCTCCGCCCCATCGACGGCAAGTCGAGCCGCGTCAACTTCCGACCTGGCAGCCCCAAGTGCCACCTGAGCGGCAGCCAGGGCACACAAAGCTTCCTCCAGACGGCTCCCCATCTCTACCACTTGCATCGTCAGACGACGAACGTCCTCCCGGTGCGCCCCGATCACAGGATCCATCGGCACCGGCGTAGGGTTGCTGGAAGAGGGCTCGACAACCGAGTCGACCGCACTACTGCGAAGGACCCTACGTGCACAGGAAGTTGGCAAGGACCGTGAAGAACACGAAGGGTCGGAGCAAAGCTGATACCATCCCACAAACAGTGGAACCAACCTCTCGCGGCGCGGCGATGGCGGTTGCGACACCTCCCCTAATGCACCGCGTTTTCCCCTCTCCATCACCGACGAGGAAGCTCAGGTAACTCCTTCTGAGCCCTCACCGAATTATTTTTCACTACGAGAACTGCTACAGGAACTGGTGAAAAAAAACTAAGGTGAGAAACCCGTCCGGGGGAGGAGGGTTTAAAAGGGGGGCGGTGACCAACAGAGGTTAGGAGGCGTGACCGTTCCTCTCCTCCCACGATCTCCACGATCGGCAAGCCCACCCCGGCCAGAAGGGCAACCGCCTGTACTGGCCAACACTCCCCAAAGGAGGAGCATCCGACGAGACGCGAGCCATTAATGGATCTCGCAGATCGAAATTGATGCGAGGTTCGAAGGCTGGCCCAGCAAAGAGTTCTGAACAGCCGCCGCCGTCACTAGAGTGAGGGACGAAAAGGAATGGGCCCACAAGCGGCCAAGACCCCGGCACATGAGTGCCACGGGCATTCCGGTTGTGTTCGAGCCCTAGACGAAAAATATCACGGAATCCCCACCGAAGGGGAGGCAACGAGCCGCCAGAGTCAATCAAACGACCCCGGAAATAAATGAGATATTCAAAGGGGTTTAATAAGATCTATCACCAGCTGATCCTGTCGGGACCCCGCGAACGGGAATCGGGTCTTACTCAAACTAACCCGCTAATAGCTCGACGAGCACCATGACTCGGCCACCGAGGTAAGCCATGGCGATGCTCACCCCTCCTTGCTGACGAAAGGGATGCACGAGGAAAAATAAATAAGAAACAAGCCACCGGAGTCAATCAAGCAACCCAGAAACAAATGAGACATTCAAAGAGGTTTAATAAGATCTATCACCAGCTGATCCTGTCAGGACCCGGGTCTTACTTGAACCAACCCGTAATAGCTCTACAGGCACCATGATACAGCCACCGAGGTAAGCCATGGCAATGCTCACCCCTCCCTCCTAATGAAAGGGACACGCGAGGAAAAATAAATAGGCAACAAAGTCGCCGGATCCCCGATAACATATCTCTAGAGTAGCACAGGATAGTCGTAGAACTTTGTTTAACTTGGCCACGGTTTCTCTACAGAAAAACATTTCCACACACCCTAACACGTAAAGTACAAGAGAGTGGCCAGCGCGGCCAAAGAGTGAAAATACATGAGTAGGGCGCCACAAAAACGGCGTCCCAGCTCTTGAGTAAGCCGCCACCAAGAGTGGGAGCTGATGTGGTTACGGACCGCAGCACTCCATCTGACGACAGACTCGGGCGAAACTTGGGGCGATGGAGTGATTCCCCAAGAGTAGACCGGACGAGGTGCGACGGACAAGGACTCTCGGAGATCCAAGACCCGCCGCGACAACGTCGTTGGCCACTTGGGGAGGAGCATCAACCGACCCCTGAGACCAGAACGTGGGACAATTGCCACCAAAAAGGTAGCACGCCCCACGGGAAGTCGTCGGCGCGCTCATGACCATGATGATGAAGCATCCTCCTTGAGCCAGAGGAAGAAGTCTTCGGGCAAGGACGCGAGTGACCAGACGAGGCCCCAAAGGTTTCTGCGCCCTCAGAACGCGAGCACGGGAAGTTCCTCTCTCAAGGGAATGTGACTGGCCTATGATAGGCAAAACTACCCCAGGAAAGGGATCACCTAACTCGCAAGCACCTCCCCACTCGCTGGACTCCCTCCGACATCAGAAGAGGCAAGAGCTGGCACTACACTCAGGGGGACGAACCCCCACGACGGGAGAGACAGCAGGTTTCTTTTCCTCTCCATATGGCTACCATGGAGTCTCACCGAGACAAAGTGGAGATCCTTTTATAGGGTAGCGCCGGTCCAACCTCACGAGAGGAACAGCGACCGAGACGGGGCAGCTTACGAAGCAAGCCGTGACCAGCCTCCAACCCCGCCCAGCTGTGTGGTAGTGGAGTAATGGCCTAACGCTTGCCCCGTCACGTCAGCTGAAGCCGGCCACAGCCCCCCTCGACGTTGGGTCAAATCTCACCGTCCGGCCACGTCAAACTCAAAAGGAGAGCCAGTACTCGCCGCGACTAAACAAAACCCCGCAACAGAGCCCTTGGCTCCACCGCGGGCTCGGGGGCTACACCCGGCGGGTGTGCTCGCGTGCCCCCACCGAAGCGAAGTAAGAAGATCGACAAAAGGGCGCTAACGTCACTGATCCTAAGGACGAATCTACCATTCCTCCTTAGGCTCTGGGCTACTGACGAGGGGATAAACCAGGGGTAATCAACTTAGCCCCTAATCCCTAATCCATGAAGACTAAGACGGCCCATGGCCGGAAATGGCCCAGCCTCAAACACCAGCAATACAGACCCATCATCTCCAGCAGGAGTCAACCCCGAATCGCCTGAGGGCTCGCCTACGACTTAAGAGTCTGCCCCGCGCGGCCTAAGGAAGCACCCTGGCATCACGACTACCTCAGGAGAGGACTCCGCCTCGCACGAGTTAAGGCTCCACCACCCGCAACCCAACGACGCCCCCCAGGGGGGGCCGCGACGTGGTAGGGGCGGCTCCACACCGCCTGGGGACGTGCCAAAGCTGCAGAGCGAGAGGATTCATGCTGTCAGGCCATGATGGGATTTTCCTCGTCGTGGGAGATGAACTGCGACGGCGTCCCATCACCTAAATGCGGACCAATAGTGAAGGACAGGTGAATCCTTTGCATATAAGTCATCGGATGGCATGACCCATCTGAGAGGCTATTAGAGGGAAGGTCGAGGCTTGCACAGGAAGCCCCCAACCTACCAGGTCTACGAGACCATGAGTCGAGGAGCATCTGCCTTGGAGCAGGGGCCACCCGTTGTTGACGGCTGTTAAGTGCTTACTTTAGCCATCATTTTACTCATGTATAAAGGAGCAAAAGGCATTCTTTTGCATGCATTTAGTTAAGAATATTGTAGTTCCACTTGTCCTTGGAGATTATTTGATTGCAGGAAAATAAGCACAAAAGAAGTGACAAACTCACCTTCTATGATCTATGCCACATCACCTCAGCAAAGGAGGGGCTCCCACCTGGGATTCCATGCATGCAAGCCATGTCATCGATCCAAGGGAGGTACACCCCGACGAATCAGAGGGCTACACATGGATGTCACATGGGTTGAAGGGCTCATGGGCACCCAAACTGGTTCAAAACCAAGTGGACACCGGGAACTGACCTGAGGACCCACAAGACAGCCACCACGCGAAAGCACAGGCCGAGGTGGGCCTAGAAGGGGTCGACCGACCCCACAGGTCGGCAGAACCGACCTTGTGTCGGCTCATCTTGGCCTTTGACGGGTGCTTCCTGGTTGGTCACTCACTTCATCCCGGGGGTGTTAGCAGCCATTCAACGTCGGTCCTCAGGACTATAAATAGAAGGGGAGGGGGCTCGTTTCTTAGCAACTCACTTTGCAACCCCTCTCTCACTTTTGGTTTCCAAGGCTAGGAGGTAGGCTAGAGTAGTTCTACTTCAGGTTTCGAGTCTACTTTGGGGTCTAGGTATGAGTTCTCTTGTATCTTTATTTTATTGTATGACTTTGATCTACATCAGTTATTTTTCATATAAAGTAGTGTTAGCATGCATAGGTGATTTGTTCATGTGTTCTTCATTCGTTCATCATTTAGTGGCTCCTGTTGTTCATGAACAAGGCCTTTCGATCCAGTTGACGTATGATTTACTCATGTTCTCGTTGTTTGTTCATAAGTTAGAGGCTCGTGTTCTTTGCGAACACGACCCTTTGATCTTATTGAATAGACATAGTAGAACACAAATCCGTTTGTATGACTAGCCTTGTTTGATCCAGTTAGATCACATGTTTGTGTTGTATGAAGTTCGAGTTCAAGCTTCGGGACTCGGTGTAAGTGGCCATTTATCTGGTGGCACTGACGTAGGTCACAATAGCCCGAGCCGGTCAGTGTCTAGTTAACAATGCAAGCATGGTGCTTGGGTTGAGTAGCTGTGTTGCATATGAGCGTGCTGCACGGTTTGTCTTGAGCTAGGCCGCGGTAGTGACAGCCGTTGGACCCTTTGTAATCCTCCACGTTTGGGTACATTGTAGAACTCTAAAGTCTAACAACCGTTGTTGTGCGGAAGTGGAGCGGGTGGTTAGCTCCTCATTTGTGCCTGGGTGCTGAGCTGATATTCATACAATGCTAGTGTGACTAACCTGTATCTGCTGACTTTATATGTATAGTACCTTAGAACCTAGAGCTAAGTCGTATGTTGCCTCTTAAGCCGTAGTGTACCAAAGAGAGAGAGAGAGTTCAAGTGTGTTCACACTACCTCCTTATTATCATATCTTACCCCTGTATTTGAGAACCTGATTTACTCCCGTTTATGACTTATACTCATTGCAATAGTGTTGGTCTTGTTAATCCAACCTTACCTTCCTTAGATTCGATACCCTTTGCTTTGGAATATTCCTTTTGGGGAAATGCTACAATGGTATATCCGTGCGCTTGCGGACTCTTGTGATCATTGGGATTACCATCAACATTTCTGGCGCCATTGCTAGGAACTCACGAACTTAGCAACGACGTTAAGAAATGCCAACAAGCATTTCTGTTGCCATTGTCGGGGAAGGCATAAGGATAACATGACAACCCTTTGCATATGTTTATAATCATGACAGGGTAAAGGAATTCTCAATGCAGGCTAACCTTGATTGTCTTCTTTGTCCTTGGATGATGAAGACAGGAAGTGCATGACTAGTTTCGACTTACCGCCGAATTTTACTAAAGATACTGAATCAGTTGTATGGAGAAGTAGAACCCATTTGGTTCTCCTCAGTGTGTATGTTCGGAAGTCGACCCAGCTTCCTTAGTGCCATCCACATCAACTCCTATGGCCAACCCTAACGTCGAGAAGACACTCCGTGAGTACTCTGCTCCCTCTGTTGATCAGGTGCCGACAGGCCCCAAGATCAACACTGGGAATGGGAACTTCGAGATCAAGACTTGCCTCATTACGATGGTACAGGCTAGCCCATTCTGTGGCAAGCCAAATGAAGACGCGAGCACCCATTTGCAACAGTTCCTAGAGCTATGCAGCACCTTCACCATACGAGGAATGGAGGAAGATGCTATTCATCTACGATTGTTTCCGTTCTCACTTCTGGGAAAGGCGAAGCAGTGGTTCTATGCGAACGGTGAGGAGATAAATACTTGGGCAAAATGCTCGATGGCATTCCTCACTGAGTTCTTTCCGTTGGGTAAAACTAATGCCCTCCGGGGAAGGACTTCGAGTTTTCAGCAAGCAGCAAATGAAACTATCCCAGAAGCTTGGAAGAGGCTTCAAGAGTATATCTTAGCCTGTCCTCATCATGGGATGGACAACTGGCTTATTCTCCAGAACTTCTATAATGGGCTAACTCCGATAGCTCAAGGACATGTTGACGCTACTGCTGGAGGAGCTTTCTTCTCACTTACTATTGCTAATGCAACACAACTTATTGAGAAGATGGTCTCCAACCAAAGGGTGGAGTGATGATCGACTCCAACCATGTCAAAGGGGTACACATACCATCAAGGAAGCGGATATGTTGAACGCCAAGATGGACCTGTTGACGAAAACAATGTATGATCTGACCAATGAGAAGGCTTCCATGGCCACCACTACTCAAGCTATGGATTCTCGCATGACCTGCGAAGTCTATGGTAACACTAGGCATTCAGGGAATTACTACCCTGCAACTCAGGAGGATGTGATGTTCATGAATGACAATAACTACAGTTATCGTCCACAAGGAGGTGAAATGTGGAATCAATCACGCCCTTATTATCAAGGAGGTAATCAAGGTAATTCTTTCAATTCAAACCAACCTTCCTTGAGAGATCTCATTTTTGGGCAAGCTAAGATTAATAATGGCTTTAATAAGAAAATAGTTGCCTATGATAAGGCTTTGGAAAGCCTCAACACTAAAATTGATAGATTCTCTTCTGCTCCTAAGAGCCAGCTAAGCTTTAATAAGATGATAGAAACCCACTTGGCTCAATTAGTTGCTTTGGTTCCCTCTGCTGAAGACAGGAAGATTCCGGGGCAACCCATATATTCCTGTGAAGATGTTTGCGTAGTGTCCACCAGATGGGGTAAGCCCTTTAGGCGGATACAACCTACTCACTATGCAGAGAAGCCAGTACAGTAGGTTCTTGATCCCTGGGAGTCTTCAGCAATTGTACACGGGAGAGATCTTGTTATCCGGCTATCACTTGCACGATATACTATCAGAAAATCAAGAATATAATGCTCTCTGTGACCTTGGTGCAAGTGTTAATCTCATGTCCAAGGCCATGTTTGAACGATTGGGATATCCTTCTCTTACTCCGACCTCGAAGACAGTTCAACTTGCTCATGCATCGATCCGATATCCGGAGAGGATAGTTGAGAGCCTATTGGTATTCGTCCAAGGTTCATGCATCTTCACGGATTTCGTGGTCCTTGATATGCAGGATGATGCGGAAATGCCACTCATCATTTGGAGGCCGTTCCTAAGTGATGCCACGACGAGGATCAATGTCGGTAATGGAATGATCCGATTCTGCATTGGGAAGAAGAACTTGATGTTCCAATTTCGAGCAACAGAAGAGCAATGCTATTCAGTGCAAGGTAATAATGAGCAATCAGGGGAGTGGACGGAGCCACGACCCTAGCCAAAGCAATTCCCGACCACACCAGCTAAATCAAGGAAAGCAAAGAAAGTGTGGCGGGAGAAGTCATCTCCATCTATTTCTCGGGAATGGGGTTGTGAGTGGAATCGATCACCGAGAAAAGTCCCGCTCCCGGACTTAAAATAGTGAGTCCTTTTTACCAAAAGGTAAAATTGGTAGTTATCTCATATTTCCCTTTTCAAAATCTTATTTGATTTTTCCAAAATGCATATTTAAATTTTTCAACAGTGCATCTGCATGCTAGAATTTTTCTCGCCAATTTCCCTTTTCAATTAAAAAATTTTGAAAATAATTTTTGAGTTTAGAAAATCCATGAAAAATTATTTGACCAACATTTTGGGTGAGTTTGGACCGAGGCACCTAGGCACAACAGCAGGTAGCCGTTAGAGAACCGTTGCAAAACCCGATGTGGGGTCGGCCGACCCCACAGGTCGGTCGACCCATCCTAACGGCCAAATGGGCCCCACTTCCTCCAACGGCTCCTAGCCGTTGCTCTCGGCTCCCACCTCGGTGCCTGGCTAATTTTCCTATAAATAGAAGGGGGATTGGGGGGGTTCTCCACCCATTCACTCATATTCATCACACTCCCCCTCTCTACTCTTTGTCTCTTTGGTTTTCTTGGATTTCTTGCTCAAGATTGAAGTGTCAAGTACTCTCTCCAAATTGTTGCTGAATATTGATTATTAGTGGAGCAAGCTCGGGAATAATTTCATTTCGATTTCACTAATCCATCACCGAGTTGCTCGTGTTGTCCGATTGTTGTGCAACCATGAGTTGGGCCTTCGGTGTATTCCAGAAGATGACTCGCTCATGCCGTTCACGAGACAAAGAGGGCTCATCTCGCCACTCCGGAACTACACCAAGCCCGATGTCAACGGAGCATGGAGAAGAAGAGACAAAGGAAGAGCTTTCTACGCCACAAGCCGAAGGAGTGTACACCACCGACGTCCCCTTCATCGACTTGAGGGATGACCGAGAGAGACAAGCCTACGCTGCCCTCAAGGATTGAGTCTTCTCCAACACTAGGGAGTTCGACTTGGCCCTTCTAGAAAAGACAGGTATGGACTTTGAGTTTGATTCCATTTGGCAAGCACTTGCTTGGGAAGGTTTTTTCCCAGTTCAGGAGATCGGTTCTAGGCCTGTCACCATCCAGTTTCTCTGCACTCTTTAAGAGGATGCAGACGGTATTACGTTTCGATTCCACGGAACGCCATATCAGGTTTCATGGAAAGATCTCACTTGCACCCATGGTTTTCATCGCCATTGTGCTATTTCTCTTGAGCAAGCTTGTAGCGATTTTACTCGCGAAAGTTTTGGGAAGAACTATCTGGTCAGCCTGCATGTGGCAAGTTGACACCTCGATGCAACGATATCATGCATCCCACTCTCCGACTGTGGCACAATGGTTCGCCATCACTCTCTTTCCAAGGGATGATGTTCAAACCGTGCGCACTGATGAGATGAGGATATTATATGCCGCGGTCAGACGGATCAAAGTCTTCCCCATTCAAGATATGATTCGACAGTGGTTGACAAACTTTAGGATGACGGGTTCTATTGAGTGTACATCATTGATTACGTGCATTGTTACGAGTCTTGGGGCTACGCAGGGGACTGACATTCCCTACATTGCTACTCCATGGTCCTCGATTGACGAGGCGTATTTGACTCAGGGGCATATTCTTAAGAAGGGTCCGGGTGATTCTTTGGTTTTCTTTTACCCTGGCTATGCAAACCAAATTCGGTTACCTAACCCGGATTTCAGGTTGTACGGCCAAGGGCCGCTGACCGTTCCTCTCAAGGAGCCTCGTCGTTCTAGTGTTTCTGGTGACAGGATTACTAGAAGCGCATTGAGGAGAGTAGCTAGGGCACAACAGCCGCCGCCACAATCGTCTCCGCAGCCGTCATCTCCGCCTCAGCCACAGCCTCAGCCTACCACACCTCCTCCTAGCACATGGACCTCTACCGGGTACATGCCTGGGGTTACACCTAGATATGCCCCCGGTTGGGATCAGCCTGTGTACCAGAAGGGTGCGAGTAGCTCGGCTTGGGCTAGCGCGGGTAGTGGCGATTGGGCCATGCCCACTGGTACCACCTATGGAGATGCGACATCTTCGTCGTCCGGGTTGCGCTCATTGTCTCGTGGGGTTACCCTCACTCAGCAGATGAGCGAGCTCAACATCCATGTCGGCGATGTGGAGGAGACTATGCACCAGCACGCTGAGTCCACTCGGGACTGGCAGCGCATGCCAAGCGTGATGCTTCACACCATAGAGCAGTTGGAGGAGCAGAGGGCTTTCTAAATGTGGATGGGATTTTCCCCTCCACAGCAGTGAGCCTAAAGCTAGCTTGGGGGCGGACCTCCATTCTGAGGTAACTTGTATCTTTAATTGTTTTCAGAATCTCACATGATAAAAACACATAAAAATCTGAAAAATCAAAACAACCAAAATATTTATTTGCTTTCCAAATTAGTTTGCTTTCATATGCACGACAAGAATGCTTTCGTTCCCAAGGTTGAAATGATGAATAGTTGCTCTGTTTATTCCTCTTGTGTGCCTTGCTTATAACTTAGAGTCCTATTTAAGTTTCGAGTTAGTTGGCTTGCATCATTAAACCTTAGCTTGAAACTTGTGGGTAGCGAAAAAACATGACCTTTGCCTAGGTTGTTGTGAGGTATGATATGGTATAATAGAGTTGCTATGAGGTAGTGCTAAGTGATGTTTGATTTCCAGAGTTTTCTTTTGAAAAATGTTAAAATGATAAGTTCCTCAATGATGAGAAATTCCTATCCAGGGTTATATGTAGATTCTAGCACTTGCTAGCTTCCACATATGCTACCTGATTTCCTCACTGAGTCATGTCGAACTGTTGTGACCGTCGGCTAGAAACTTGTCATGCTCCTATGATCAAGATCACGTACACAACCACCATATGCTAGACTTTTACACAGGAAGTCAGCAACCATCTTTTCATCGATCCCCTATCCATTCCACAAATAAAGCTCCGTGCATTCTTCATGATTCATCCCTCTACAAAAATATTCAAGAAAGGCTATGGGCTATGTGAAAAAAACATACATGCTCAAGGGCATGCGTAAAAAAAAGAGAGAATAAGACATAGCCCAAGTCTCAAAAATCTTAAAACGGAGAGAGAGGAGAAAATCATGCAAAAGAGGAGTTC
Source organism: Cenchrus fungigraminus (assembly GCA_036936925.1). NCBI lineage: Eukaryota > Viridiplantae > Streptophyta > Magnoliopsida > Poales > Poaceae > Cenchrus > Cenchrus fungigraminus. The sequence goes on from CM072770.1 coordinate 78,669,085, forward strand.
ATTCCCCACCCATCATATACACACACATGCACATCTTGATCAGGTTGTATGACTCGTTGCTCCTAAGGATCCGGTTTTCGACTCGACAATACATGAGAAATAGGTATGCCACATGTTTTCCCTACCTACAGCTCCACATATAAGCTTATTAGGAGTAGGTGGTGAAAGAAGGCAAATCAATGACTTGGTGAAAAACCATACAAGCGATCTGAGAGTATCATTTGAGGAACTTTGATTTCTTTTTGAAAACCTGGAAAACCTCCGGATTGACAAGTGATCAAGGTACATGCAATTTGCAACTTCTATATAACTGTTCTGTCTCTCAACCGCCCAAGGCAGGTGAAGCTTCATACCCCATATCGATCAAGTGAAAGGTAAGATCAATGCAAACTTATTCAACTCTTGATAGAATACCTAGTTGTATGCTTGTCATAAATTAGGAATACAACATCGTAGCAACTCCTGATCAACCAACCTAAGTCCTTAGTGTCTTGCCCGGGACGAGCAAGAGGCTAGCTTGGGGGAGTTGTTGACGGCCGTTAAGTGCTTACTTTAGCTGTCAATTTACTCGTGAATAAAGGAGCAAAAGGCATTTCTTGCACGCATTTAGTTAAGAATAATGTAGTTCCACTTGTCCTTGGAGATTATTTGATTGCAGGAAAATAAGCACAAAAGAAGTGACAAACTCACCTTCTATGATCCATGCCACGTCACCTCAGCCAAGGAGGGGCTACCACCTGGGATTCCATGCATGCAAGCCATGTCATCGATCCAAGGGAGGTACACTCCGACAAATCAGATGGCGACACGTGGACGTCACATGGATTGAAGGACCCACGGGCACCCAAACCGCCTCATAACCAAGTGGACACCAGGAACCGACCTGAGGACCCACAGGACAGCCACCACGTGAAAGCACAGGTTGAGGTGGGCCCACAAGGGGTCGGCCGACCCCACAGGTCGGCCGGACTGACCTTGTGTCGGCTCATCTTGGCCTTCCACGTGGTGCTTCCTGGTTGGTCACTCACTTCATCCGGGGGTGTTTGCAGCCATTCCGCGCCGGTGCTCAGGCCTATAAATAGAAGGAGGGGCCTCATTTCTTAGCAACTCACTTTGCAACCCCTCTCTCACTTTTGGTTTCGAAGGCTTGGAGGTACGTTAGAGTTGTTCTACTTCTGGTTCCAAGTCTACTTTGGGATCTAGGTATGAGTTCTCTTGCATCTTTATTTTATTATATGACTTTGATCTACTTCAGTTATTTAACTATTTCATATAAAGTAGTGTTAGCATGCATAGGTGATTTGTTCATGTGTTCTTCATTCGTTCATCATTTAGAGGCTCCCGTTCTTGATGAACAAGGCCTTTTGATCCAGTTGACGTATGATTTACTCATGTTCTCGTTGTTTGTTCATAAGTTAGAGGCTCGTGTTCTTCGCGAACACGACCCTTTGATCTTATTGAATAGACATAGTAGAACACAAATCTTTTTGTATGACTAGCCTAGTTTGATCCAGTTAGATCACGTGTTTGTGTTGTATGAAGTTTGAGTTCAAGCTACGGTACTCGGTGTAAGTAGCCAGTTATCTGGTGGCACTGACCTGGGTCACAATAGCCTGGGCCAGTCAGTGTCTAGTTAACAACGCAAGCATGGTGCTTGGGTTGAGTAGCTGTGTTGCATATGAGCATGCTCCATGGTTTGTCTTGAGGTAGGCCGCGGTAGTGACAACCGTTGGACCCTTTGTAATCCTCCACGTTCGGGTACACTGTAGGAGTCTAAAGTCTAACAATCGTCGTCGTGCGGAAGCGACGTGGGTGGTTAGCTCCCCGTTTGTGCCTGGGTGCTGAGCTGATATTCAAACAATGCTAGTGTGACTAACCTGTATCTGCTGACTTTATATGTATAGTACCTTAAAACCTAGAGCTAACTCGTATGTTGCCTCCTAAGCCGTAGTGTACCAAAGAGATAGCGAGTTCAACTGTGTTCACACTACCTCCTTATTATCTTATCTTACCCCTGTATTTGAGAACCTGATTTACTCCCGTCTATGACTTATACTCATTGCAATAGTGTTGGTCTTGTTAATCCAACCTTACCTTCCTTAGATTCGATACCCTTTGGAATGCTCCTTTGGGGAAATGCTACAATGGTATATCTGTGCGCTTGCGAACTCATGTGATCGTTAGGATTACCATCAACATTTATGGCGTCATTGCCAGGAACTCACGAACTAAGCAATGACATTAAGAAATGCCAACAAGCCTACGTCGCCCTAGCTACAAGGACTACCGCGTCTAGCCAGGCGTACGACGCCAACCGAAGATGGAGGTCCACACTGCGTCACTGTTCTAGCAACTATTCCAGCACTGTAGCAGGACGCGATTTTACCATCCTAACCCTGTACATCAGCTCCTCTTGAACTATAAAAGGGGAAGCCGGTACTATAAACGGGGAAGACAAAAAAAAGACACAACACAATGAACGGAGAACGATAACAACACACTCACACTAGAGCTTTATGAGCTTCTCACCACACTCAGAGACCTGGGAAATGCTCCCTCTCTCAACCTAAGCTTGTACCCACTACTACAAGCCCCCTGGGCATATAGAACACTTCCCCGAACTGGACGTACCCCTGTGTCTCTAAGCCCAACCATCCGGATAAGACAAATGAACATACCAAAATTTACTTGCCGGCGGTATCAAACCCCGACACTTTCGATCATGATCGAGAGTTGATATTGAGCTTTCATGATAAATCTCTTGAGATAGAGAACCCATGGGCCATGGAATCTTGTGATGCACCGACTCTAGAATTCATAGGTAAAGGTTCCACATACGAGCATGGTAGTTTCACTCTTGATACACCACATGAACTCTGCTTGCATCATGCCTATCCAGAGCCGGCCATGCTTAGTGCACTGAGCACACATGAGGGCTACAACCACCTTCTAGTCCTCTTTTACAAAATGTTTAGAAGGTTGATTATGGATGCATATGTTTACCATAAGCATATCAGATTTCGTGCATGCACTGCGGCACTAACCTTGCAGCTAAAGCTTCACTGATACATACAAGATTGGTGGTGAGACGGGAATGACACCACCAATGATAGCTGCAAGATGAAGTCCCCCTGGTCGAGCTTACGACTAAAAACAAAGCAGTCCCAGGAGATAGCCTAGATTAGCATAGGTTTTATTTCCCCTTTTTGAATAAAAGCAAGAACATGTTTTTGAGATAAGTTGTCCTTCAAGTACTTTTGATCGCTAACCTTTCAGGTGGAGATTGAAAAGAATGGTGGACAAATGATGCCTAAGAACATGTGAGCTTTATCAACTCCAACACTGTGGTAAGATTTTGGTGACGGAACATTTACAAGGGAAGCTTGATCTCCACACACTTGAGTTTTGTTGCTTAGCAATGCAAACTTCAAGTGTTGGGGAGGTATGTGAGCATCCCGAGTAAAGTTTCTGCTTATGCCAAGTCTTATCCTAGTTTGGAGGTGATGTGGGCTCTTGCATCTTGCCCAGCTAGCTAGGTATGTCCTACTTTTGACTTTAAACAAAGCCCTGCCGTGAGGCTGCCTGGTGTCACCGTCATATGCTCATGCTTATGCCCCTTTAAAAATAGCTTGATCATGCTTGCATGCTTCCTTTATCTTTGTTCGTATGCTCTGGTTTGATTGTTTATCGCGTCATTCTGACGAGGGCCTGGACTAGGGCCCCCTAAGCGGCAAGATTATAACCCTTAAGGTTGGGTCCTCGGACACCATTGACAACGTTAAGGCTAAGATCCAGGACAAGGAAGGGAACGGGTCTTCGTTAAGACCACCACCGACAAGACACCCCATCTCTGACCTACTAGCGGTTCGCACGAGAAGTTTCCGCCTCGCCTTTGACTACTCGTTCACACGAGTAGTTTCCGCCTCGCCTCCGACTACTTATCCGCCTTGCCTCTGACTACTCGCTCGCACGAGTAGTCTTCTCCTCTGACTAAGCCTACCAATGGTTTGAGAACCGCACTCTATCCACACCAAACCAGTATGTCTTTTTATCATCAACCCACCCCACCCCACCATCATAATTATTCACTGTAGCATCAAACCAAACCAAACCACATAAATGAGTCCACCAAACCATTCCACAAAACCGGTTTGAACCCATTGGTCTCTCTTTCCACATTTCCACGTGCAGCTTTCAAGTGCAGGTGTGCAGCACAGGTTCGAAGCTCTCTGCATATTACCAAACTAAAAGAATACAGCACAGGTTTCAAGTGCAGCTTCTACAGCAACACAAAGGGAGGCGAGCAGGCTAAGCAACTGCAATTAAACAGTTGCTCATACAAAGAGCATACAAATGAATATTACACTGTCATCCAAAGACAAGACTATCTATATAATTTAGATTAAGGTCCAGATGCTTGTTGTGTGGGATTCCTTGAATGGCGTGGATCAAGATAGCGCTTATCAAGTGCCAAAACCTGCAGCTCAGTTTGAGAAGAATGTTATTCAAGAAGTATTTATGTGTATAAATGACAATTGACTCTCTGTCTTATTCAAGCAGTAAAAGCATAAATGAATTTCTTGTGCTTGTGCAGGACAATCAACACTGCCTCTGCTGATAGTGTTCTTATTGGTAACCATTATAGTGATGTAGGAGTAACATTCCAGTTTTACCACAGAAATCACTTGCAAATGAATGGGCAGGTACAAAATGAATGGACTTATGATCAGAACACACATCTCAGGTACAACTAATATCAATAAATAGCCAAAGCGAATGTGTTGATAAATCTGGAAGGAGTAAAACTACCAAGACACTGAAGATGATAACACTTCAGAAAAACACTAACCGCATCAACCGATTCTTGCTAAATCTGAAAAAAGAGAGCTAAGTCTTGAGCCCTGACTATCAGCACTAGAATCTGAGGATATCCTCTAGCTAAACCACATAGATGGACTAGGGAAGTCATTGCTATTGAGCTAGCTTACCTTTATATTAGAATTTACCACAAAAGAAATTCTTAAGATCTTAACGATGTAAGACTTCTACATGAGAAATGAAACATTGAAAGGCTAAGTGCTTGCAGATAGCCAAACAATTTCGCTGTTTAAATTCCTCTTTTTCCGTAACAGTGTAAGTGTTAAATTCCACACACTGATCACCAATGTTCTGTATCTTTTGCCAATATCATTTGAGCTACCAGCACTAACATTGAATGTGAGTATTGACATAATGGTCTAACGGATATTATCATCACAAGTGCAGTTTCCAAATTTACCAGAAGTGGACTCACTACTCTTTAAACACTGGAAAAGTAAGCAATAAAGAAGTAACAACAGACCTGGTCACCAATTGTATGAGCTTCATGACATCTTTTAATCTTGCTCAGAACCTACAAACAATCAACAAATTAGTTAGCTCCTGCTCATATTGCAGACCTATACACACTAATTAGCAGGAGACAAAGGGAGCAAATGAATGACAACATGCCGTGTTAGGAAGAACAAAAACAGTAATAAAGAGCAGATGTTGTAGCAAACAACTAGAGAATAGCTGGGCAGGCGGACATACCTTCACTTTCTTTGGGTTTATATAGCCAATCTTTTGTGCAAACTAGAGCCTCGAGCATTTCTGGAGTTAATGAACTTCTGTAGTCTCCAAGAATTCTTTTCCCTAAACTGAAAGCTGATTCTGATGACACTGTACTAAGAGGAATCGCCAAGAAGTCACGAGCCATAGCAGATAGTGCTGGAAACTTTTGTGATTTGCTATTCCACCAAGCTAGAACATCAAAACCTTTTACATGCTTTTCAGACTCTTCTTCTAAGTACACATCGAGCTCAGATTTTTGTGATTAGGCAACCCTTACTTGTTATTTGTACTGTTCAAACTTAGCTTCAAGCTTCCTTTTTCCTAGAGCCGGAGAGCCCATGATGGATATATCACTAAAATGTGCTCCAGTGTCTATGGTACTTGTTCTTTGATAATGTTGTTCATACTCCATGAAGTACTTTCTCATCCATACCAAGGCAGAATTCACACGAATGCCAATCTGGTCGACATTCATACAGACCCTCTGATAAAAGAACTCTAAATAAAGCACTTTTCTTCTTGGATCTAATATTGTGGCAATGACCAAAGCAGTGTTGAAAGCAATCTCTTTATTCTTTCTAACAGGATTACCTTTACTTCGAAGGCTACCTTCATCTGGCTCCCAATACTTCTCAAACTTAGAATACATACATGCAGCCAACTCCTTCAAAATTTCATTAGTTTGCAAGGCCTTGTCCTGCTTCAATGCATGCAAGATAGAAAGAACCAATGGCAAAAACATGTGTGCTGTTGGTTCCCTGTGAGCTGAAACTGCAAGGGTAAGTTCTTCGAAGGCTTTGAGAAATTCGCAAATTGCATCCGCTTTTTCCCATTCATCTTCACTAGGACCATCTTCCATATGCTTAGAAGCATAAGTATTCAGAACAGCCTTGTATTCCGATGCTTCTACAATCATTTTGTATGTCGAGTTCCACCTCATTGGGACATCAAGATAAACACCTTTCTTTGAGACCATTCCTTTCCCCTTTGCAATCGAATTGAACACTTGAAGCCTAGCCGGTGAACAATCAATATGTTTTAGTAGCTCACGAATTTTATGGATCGCTGAATGTATTATACTCATTCCATCTTGAACCAAAATGTTAAGGATGTGAGCACAGCATCTAACATGTAGATGTTCTCCGCCAAGCAACAGATCATTCTTGCAGTCTGATACCAGCAACTCACAAGCAGTAGTGTTATTGCTCGCATTGTCTTCTGACAAGGTAAAGATCTTCTATGTTATTCCCCAATAAGTTAGGCATTTTAACAGTTCATCTTCTATTGCATAGCCTGAGTGGGGATATTCTAGAGTTTTGAACCAAATAATTTTTTTTTGATCTTGAAATCTGCATCAATATAATGCGCAGTCACTGCCATGTATCCTAAGTCTTGTGAAGATGTCCAGATATCTGATGTCAAGCAAACACGAGACTCCAAACTCTGGAGTTCGATTTGAAGCTCCTTTTTCATCTCTACATACTTCTTCATGCAGTCATCACGGATTGTTTGCCGGTGCCTAACTTTAAAAGTTGGCTGCAAGGTCTTTAGCCATGGTCTGAGGTAGGGATCTTCAAACTGTAGGAATGGAACCTCGGCATGAAGAATATACTTAATCATCTCTTTATGGCAAAGATCAGGGTCAAAGACAAAAGGAACATTAGGCTCAGGCTGCTTATTGAGAGTTGCTTGGAACTTCAGTCTAACATGAGTAGGAATTGTTGGGCAAGCATTTGCAATATGACCTCTAATAAGACTGCTTGTGCCTGATCTTTTTTTCAAATGAATTCCGCAGTACTTGCAAACAGCTTTTAGTTCACCATCAATGTCGACTAAATTTGGCTCAAAATGTTCCCAAACATTGGACCTTGTACGACGTGACGTTGGTGGTGTGACTAAGTCCATGGAATCGTGACTTGACGAACTACCAGACGCTATGGATGACATGTTTACCTACTTAACACACAAAAAACTCATTGCATAAACTACATGCAGACCAAGTAATAGCATAAAAACTACATGCAGACCAAATGTCATATACTCATATGAACCGGGATCTACAGAAGAATGATTACAAAAGAAAAAAACAATGATGTTCAGATATGATATGCTCGAGAACTTAGTTGGCTTGTCCTATGTTCAGATATGATATGCCAGACATCAGTACCACAGCCACTCCCTCTTTACTGGATAGACCACTATTCTTCAAGACTATTTCATGACTATCGGCCCAGCACAGCTTGGCAAAGCTGTACCAGATATGCCACAATATTTTCCTATGCCAGCCTGTGCATTTGGCGTCTTATTGGTGCAACAGATTTCATTATAATAGAGGGCACGTGGAGCAGTAAACGCATCAATTACAAATACAAAAGGAAGTCATCATTCTAGACATGCAAGAGTTACTATCATTAACATAATTTGCAGTCACCATGCAGTACTGCAGCCTCAATCTGCTCATCCGACAACGTGACCTAAACAAATAGCTACCAAATTTTGCCCCTATCTCCATTTACAGTATTACACTACCAAAATTTTGGTAACTTTTTTGCCCAACTTTTGCCTTGCCACAACTCTGGCATGCCAAACTGTTTACCATAAACCAATCAGGCCCATAGTAGAAGACTAGCAATAATTCTGACATAAACATAATCACTCAAGAAATAGGGGAAGTAAACAGGAAGGTTTCTGAATCAGCTTAGTCATAAGTTTACTTCAATCTTATTGTGTTTGCCCATAGCAACGCTGATCCTAGTGTACAGACACCAAATTTTCGTTAAGACAATACAAAGAACCAACTGAAGAGCTAACAACAAATCTAGTCCTCATTCTTTTAGACTCAAAGCCTAAAGAAGGCCAAAAGGTTCTCCGGACTTGCTAGAAAAATCCCTGATATATAGCATGTATTAAAAACTTCTGGTTCTAGACAAATTTGACATCTACCAGACCGGAGAGATTAGTGAGTTAAGTTCATGAAAGGAAATTAGATCCAGAGTCCTTAAAGAAATCTCTAGTGAACCTGAACCAACTGAAAATTTAATCAAGGAGGTTTCTTGCTCAGATAGTTTGGACTGTCACTGTCATCCAGAAAGATGTATATTCAGCGTATCCCAATTCAACTGATCAGAACATTTTCAGAAGTAAACAAAGTACTAATAATTGTGTATCATTTCAAGGGTAGTATTCAATAAACGGTGGATCTCCCCCATCAGTAAGAAATCATAATTCCATGAAGGGAGAAGGGATGCGTAGCCGAACCTGTGGAAGGTGTTGTACTGCTCGTCGAAGAGGAAAGATGGCACCAAATCCCCAATCCTAATCCGTCCGGGGCAGCCGCTCATCGAATCCCCAATCCGTCTCCCGGAGGCCGCGGAGCGGACGTGTCCAAAGGCAAGCCGCTCGTGTGAGGCACAGGGACCTGCTATCTGCAGAGGCAAGTTGACTCCGAAGTTTGAACAGTGGCGACAAGAGTTGTTGGTGTGATGGCAATTTTCGATCTTGTTTTTTTTTGGAGTGTGCCTGGAACCGATGATCGCAAGCAGGGGAAAACATTATCTGTGGAAATTTGGAATTCCTCGCGCGGGCCGCCGGTGAGATCGAGTCGTGGACTCGCGGGGAGTTAGGCGGGCGGGCGGCGGGAGCGTGCGGTGCGGTGCGCGCTACGCGGCGACGGCGAAGCGAGAGGCCGAGGGAGTCGTCGGCGGAGGCTGCGGAGCGGGGCGCGGGGCAAACGACGAGCTTGTGGTTGCCGTTGCCGGAGGCGGAGAGCTGGCCGGCGATGGGGTTGAAGGAGACGACGTGGAGCGAGAGGTCGAGCGGGCGGGAGGGCCAACGCGGCGGCGGAGAGCGCGACGTCATCGTCGGCGGTGGCTGCGGACTTGGAGTCTTGGAGGGGGAGCGGTCAGGGAGGAGTTGGCGGTGGCGGTGGCGGCGCCACGACGTCCGTCAGCGCCACGACGCAGCCGCGCAGGAGCCTCGGGAGCTAGGTTACTGTTCTCAACCGGATTTAGGCCGAACCAAACTGTTGTGGGACAAAAACCGAACCAGACCACACCACTACACAGCCTGGCCCATTTAGGACCACACCAAATTAGCCCAAATAGCAAAACCAGACTACTTTAACTGGGCTTAGCCCAAACCATTGGTAGGCTTACCTCCGACTACCCATTCGCACGAGTAGTTTCTGTCTCCGACTAGGGCTGGGCCCACGCGTAAAGGTCGGAGCACGAGACCAGGTGTCCCACATGAACGTGGCGTCGTCCCGACGCTGGAACTATCCCACGGCACCACGTAAGGCCCCAGTTCTCTACACCATGCGAACACACCAGCTGGCAGGAGGCGTGCGCAGCCGACTCTGACAAGAGCCGTAAAATGGCACTGTGCGCCCACGTGGCCTCCAACGCGCCGTCCCGTCCAACCTCTGCGGCACGCCACCCCGTCAGAGTAGGTACTCAACGATCCTCTACGGGCGGCGCCTACCTACACTTCAGCCGTAACGTGGTAGGCCTAATCAACGCTCAATAGTACCAAATCACCTATGGAAGAGCTCGAAGAAGGCACCAGCAGTGAGCACTTGGAAATCACTGTGCCAGCCCGGACGCGTGGCGATCATCGCCAACCCCGTTACAGCTCAGCGTCATTCAATGCTCCTCTGACAGACATCGACGTGGGAAAAGACGTTCCAGCACCATGGCACTGTAGCACTATAGCACATCTATTGTATCCCCCTTTTGCCCCTCGCCCTTGCGTCTATTAAATGGGGAGGAGGGCAACCATTTTAGGGGTTCAACATTCACACACTCACGCAGTACGAGCTACACTCCCAGGGACTTGGGCTCTGACTCCCTCTCCCGACAAGTTTGTAACCCCTACTGCAAACTCCCTTGGCATAAGAACGCCACCACCCGTGACTGGACATAGGGTATTACTCTCCGGAGGCCCGAACCAGTATACATCACCGTGTCTCTTGTGCTAACCATTCAGGTCCGACACACGATCGATGTAAAATTACTCGTCGGCGGTAAAGAACCCCGACAGTTGGCACGCCAGGTAGGGGCACATCGTGTGTCTCGCCGAACTTCCCCAGCTATCCGGATGGAGGGCCTCGAAGTTTCGTTGACTCCTGGGGCCACCTTGCTTTTTGGCTCCCTTGGCTTCGTCTACACCGGGCCGGTGCAGTCCATCGTCGGGGACGTCTACACTCGGCCGGTGCACCCCACCACGTTGACGATGACGGCGGGGCACACCGCATTCGTCCGTGGATTCACGGGCGAGACAATCATGGCCATGTTGGGGCCAAACCCAACACAGTAGCGCTTCAGGCTCGCGGCCTACTACCTCACGAACCTCACCTTCCAGGCCAGCGGGTCCGAGCCGCTGTCCTGAGGGGAGTTCGTGGCGTGGTACGGTGCCATGTACCCTAACGGACAGCAGGGCCTCCCGGACGATCCGGTGACGACCTACGTGGACGCGCTGAGGGCGTCCTACACCGCCCCGGGCTCCACGGGCGCACAGCGGGGACCACCGGCGCCTCTGCCGAACTTCATGCGCGAGTGCTTCATCTATGACATCCGAAGCGCTAGCAGCTCGACGAATGGCGATGAAGCACCCCACAACTACACCTCGGACGCTCAGTGTCGTGCACGCCTCGACGAGATCACTGAGGCCAGGCTTTAGCTCGACGATGAGTTGGCCAACCTCCACTAGGCGCTCGGGGAGGAGGAGAGGCAGCGCGACCCGCAGCACGTCCCGCGGTGTGACCAATGCCGCGACCAAGAGGACAAGCAGCGTGACCATCGCCTGGACCCCGAGCGGTCCAGGCACCATGACCAGACACCGCCAGCTCGCGCACATGCGTGTGACGTGAACCGGCGCATCAACGAGGACGACGGCGGCGACGCGCCGCTCTTCAAGCGCGCGTTGCAAAACCTTGCAGCCACAGCGATGCTTTTGTGCGGCTGCCCCAAGCCAGCCACCCCTGAGGAGAAAAGGGTGTGCCAGCAGCTTAAGACCCTCCTCGAGGCGGCAGCTGCACAGCAGGTGGAAAGCTCCGCATCACGCCAGCGTTCGCCATGCGTGGCGCAGGCGGCGCTGTCTGTGCGGCGCCAGGACCCGCCTCCTTCGTGGCATGCGTGGTGAGGAGGCTGGTGAGGCAACGGTCAAGCAGCGCCTCGGGCCCAACCGCAATGCCCGGGACACGCTCCGAGCACGTCGTCGGGCCGCTAGCGATGACGACTACGACCACGACTACGGCTGCAACTACGATGACGGCCGTGACTACCACAATGAGCGTCGCCGACACCGACGGTACAGCCAAAGGCATGGAGGGCGCTACGACAGCGAGGAGGACCGAGGCCGCAGCTTGACGCCCAACCCGAAAGGGCCTCGCGCCTTCGGCCAGAAGGTGCATGACGCGCGGTTCCGAGCGCCAACGATGGTCCCCAAGTACGATGGGGAAACAAACCCCAGTGTGTGGCTAGAGGACTACAGGCTCGCGTGCCATGCGGGGGGAGCGACGGATGATCTGTTCATCATCAAGAACTTATCGCTCTACCTCACCGACTGCGCACGAACTTTGCTCGAGCACCTGCCGCGTGGCAGGATCAATAGCTGGGTGCAACGACGTGAGACCTTCATCGGCAAGTTCCAAGGCACGTACGCGCGATCAGGCACGCAGTGGGAGCTGCGGAACTGCAAGCAAAAGCCGGGCGAGAGCTTGCGCGACTACATCAGGCGCTTCTCCAAGCGCTACACCGAGCTCCCTGGCGCGACCAACAATGATGCCATATCGGCGTTCCAGAATGGCACCACCTGTACCACCCTCATCCATCGACTCGGGCGGAGGACTCCACGAACCACTCGGGAGCTCCTCGACATCACGACCAACCACGCCGATGGAGAAGAAGCAGACGCGGCAACCCTGAACACCCCTCAGGGAAAGGTGAAGCAGGTCATGGATGATGGCGAGGGGTCCTCCTCGCGGTTTAAGAAGAAGAAGAAAAATGACAAGCGTCGCCGCGATGACCACCTTTAGAGGCTATTGAGCGCAAGGCGACACGCCCCAAGAATAATCCCCCAAGGGCAACCCTCCGAAAGATCACTTCGAGAGGCTCTTGGAGGCACCATGCACCAACCACGAGACGCTTGTCCAGCACGCGCTCAAAGACTGCCGGCTCATCAAGAACTACATCACCGGTGCGCTGAAAGTCAAGACGGCGGATCCTCCGAAGAAGGGCGTGGGCGTGCCTCCCCCTAACAACGATGACGGTGAGGCGGGAGCGAGGTACCACAGTGAGGATGGCGCCGTACACATGATCTTCGGCGGAGCACCGGCCCGGCCCACGAAGCGCCAAGAGAAGTTGATACGGCGCGGGATCTACAACACCGAGCCCGCTACGCCATCGTACCTCAAGTGGTCGGAGACCCCGATCACCTTCGACCATACTGACCACCCCAACCACGTGCCGCAGCCAGGGTGCTACCCACTCGTGGTAGCACCCCTGTTCGAGACCAAGCGGGTCCACAAGGTGTTGATGGACGGAGGGAGCGGTCTCAACGTCATGTACGTGTTGACGCTCGACAGCATGGGCATTCCGTGGTCCCGATTGCGCCCATCGCCTACGCCTTTCCACGGGGTCGTCCCTGGAATTGAGGCACTCCTAATCGGGCAGATCGATCTGCCCGTCACATTTGGGACCCCGCGAAACTTCCGCACAAAAACCCTCACCTTCGAAGTGGTGGGGTTCTTGGGGACGTACCACGCCATCCTCGGGAGGCTGGCCTATGCGAAGTTCATGGCTATGCCCAATTACACGTACCTCAAGTTGAAGATCCCCGGTCCGAAGGGGGTCATCACAATGGGGACAACATTCCAGCACACGTACGAATGCAATGCAGACTATTTTCAGTTCGCTGAGACGCTCATCCGGTCCGAGAAGCTCCACGCCGAGCCTCTCTCCGAGGACCCGGATATCCCTGAGTCGTCCAAGCATGCGGCCTTCTCTTTCGAGCCCGCCAAGGATGTCAAGGATGTGGCTGTCTCCGATGATGGCCGCACGCTCCGTATCGGGATGGCGCTCAATCCTAAATAGGAAAGCGCGCTCGTCGACTTCCTCAAAGCGAACCTCGATGTGTTCGCGTGGAAACTCTCCGACATGAAGGGAATCCCGAGAGAGGTTGTCGAGCACAAATTGAACATCAAGCCGGGATCGAAGCCGGGGAAGCAACGACTCCGCCGCTTTAACGACGACAAGTGCAAAGCGATCGGCGAAGAAATCAAGAAGCTTCTTAGTGCAGGGTTTATTCGTGAAGTGTTCCACCCCGAGTGGCTTGCTAACCCTGTACTCGTGAAGAAGAAGAATAAAAAATGGAGAATGTGTGTTGATTACACGAGCCTTAACAAGGCATGTCCTAAGGATCCGTTTCCTTTGCCTTGCGTGGATCAGGTAGTCGATTCAACAGCAGGGTGCGAAACCCTCTGTTTTCTCGATGCGTACTCCGGGTATCATTAGATTGCGATGTGCATAGCTAATCAACTCGCGACTTCGTTTATCACTCTGTTCGGTGCTTACTGTTATAACTCGATGCCTTTCGGGCTGAAGAACGTGGGCGCTACGTTCCAGAGATGCGTGCAACGCGTCTTTGGGGATCTCATAGGCCGGATAATCAAAGCCTGCGTCGATGACATCGTAGTGAAGTCAAAAAAGACAGGCGATCTGGTTCTTGACCTCACAGAAGTGTTCGCGAAGCTGAGGCAGCATGGGGTGAAGCTTAATCCCGAGAAATGCATTTTCGGGGTTCCAAGGGGCATGCTTCTCGGCTTTGTCATGTCGAAACGCGGCATCAAGGCTAATCCCGAGAAGATCTCAGCCATCACAGACTTGGCTCTGATCCAGAATATAAAGGGTGTGCAACACGTCACGGGCTGCCTCGCAGCTCTCAGTCGCTTCATCGCTAGGCTTGGCGAACGCAGCTTGCCATTGTATCGCTTGATGAAGAAGTCCGAACACTTCACATGGACGCCCGAAGTGCAAGAAGCACTCGACTCACTCAAAAATCTCTTGAAGAGCCTGCCAGTGCTCACAGCGCCGGCGCCGAAAGAACCGATGCTCCTATACATCACCGCGACGACCCAGGTGGTGAGCGCTTGGCTGGTGGTCGAACGAGAAGAGCCTGGAAGGTCACTTAAGGTGCAGCGGCCGGTGTACTTCGTAAGTGAGGTACTCTCCGACACGAAAACCCGGTACTCGCAAATTCAAAAGTTAGTATATGCTGTCCTTATCACCAAGCGTAAGCTTCAACACTACTTCGATGCGCATCCCATCACGGTGGTGTCCAAGTATCCGCTCGGGGAGGTGATCCAAAACCCTAAGGCCGAGGGAAGAATAGCTAAGGGGGCCCTCGAGTTGATGGGACAAAATGTGACTTACGCGCCGCGCAGCGCTATCAAGTCGCAGGTGTTGGCGGATTTCGTCGCCGAATGGATAGAAATCCAAACCCCGCCAGCACCGATCGAGCACGAAACATGGACGATGTATTTTGACGGTTCAGTCATGAAGGCGGGAGCGGCAGCAGGCCTTGTCTTCATCTCGCCTCTAGGCGTGCGTATGGAGTACATGGTTCGACTGCATTTCCCCGCCTCCAACAATGTCGTCGAGTATGAAGCGCTCATCAACGGGCTCCGAATCGCAATCGAGCTTGGGATTTGTTGTCTCGAGATTCGAGGAGATTCAGAGCTCGTCATCGACCAGGTCATGAAGGAGAAGAATTGCGTCAATCCAAAGATGGCGGCATATTGTCGGGCTGTGCGTGAACTGGAAGACAAATTCCACAGGCTCGAGCTCCACCACGTGCTACGTGACTACAACAAAGCGGCAGACATTCTCGTGAAGATAGTGTCGAACCGCAAGCCCGTACCGAACGGTGTGTTCACCAGCGACCAACATGCACCGTCCATTCGGGTCGATGAAGGACAATCGCAAGAACCTGAGGTCCCGGAAGTCATGGAGATCGATCAACAGTAGGGATGGCAGCGGGTCGGGTAAGTGCGGGTAAGTCATTTACCCGCCCGTGAGCATACCCGTGTTGCCGACTTTTACCCGCCCGCAAGTATGCCCGCGGGTAAAAAAGGCACCCGCACCCGCACCCGACGGATACCCGTGGGTATCGGGTTTACCCTTGCCCGCAAAGATGGTTGCTGCTTGCACGGGTAAGGGCCAAAGGTGGTGGGGCAACCGAGCGAGGGCCGTTGTAGATGCGCCGCCGACCGTTTGCAGTTGTAGTCTCCTGACCCTGTGGCCGACGATGTGCGAGGTCGCCGCCGAGCTTCATCGGATCAGGGACGCCGCCAAACCTCGCGTGCCCCTATTGCGTCCTCCATTGCGTCCCGCACCCTCATCCACGCGGTGCCGCCATCACCACCGAGCCGAGCTCCGCCGCCGGCCGTCGCCAAGACGTCGCGCCGCCGCGGACACCAACTCCCAAAGCGACCCCCAGCGTCTCCTCGGGCACCATGACGTCGAGCCGTGCCCTTGCTGCAGTTCGTCGTCATCTCCCCGCCACCGGAATGATGCACCGCCGGCGCCGTCGTCCTCGAAATCCGGTCGTTGTTGTCGCCGTCCACAGTCGATGAGCATGTTCCTGCGATCCTCTCGACCTCCTCTATCCATTTTGCACCCTAGCCGACCCCCTTGAGCCCCTGACCGCCGGCGATTTGGCCACCTTGGGCGCCATCCGCCTCAGACTGGAGGAAGAAAAAAAATGAGAGGGGGGTGACGGTCGGGTGGGGTCGTGGGGATAGGCGGAACAGAGGTGGGATTGTAGGGTTTGGTTAATGGGTTGGGCCATACATTGATACATATGGGCCTTTTTTAAATTTTAACGCGGGTAGCGGGTATGCCCGCAGGTAAAAGTTGCAACCCGTTAGCCACCCGCGGGCGGATTTTGATGCCCGTATCCGCGCCCGCGGGTGGAGTTTCCTGCCCAAATCTGCGCTCGTCAGGTCGGGTATCCACGGGTACCCGCGCCCACGGGCAAAACTGCCATCCCTAATCAACAGCTAGAGCCGAACTTAGAAGATCCAGACTGGCGGTTCCCGATCCTCGAGTGGCTAGTCGAGGGGAAGCTGCCCCGGCCAGACTGAAGCCCACCGCATCTCGCGACGTGCCAAGGCGTTCGTCCTCATCAATGGCGAGCTCTACAAGCGAGGCACGGTAGGCATTCTAATGCGCTGTGTCTTGAGGGACCAAGGCAGGGAGCTGCTTCAAGAAATTCACACTAGGACGTGAGGACATCATACCAGTTCGAGAACCCTTGTCGGAAAAGCATTCCGACAAGGCTTTTACTAGCCAACCACTGTTGCTGACTCCAAGGACATCGTACAACACTGCGAAGGATGTCAATTCTATGCTCGACAAACCCACCTCCCGACGCAGGCGCTCCAGACCATCCCCATCACATGGCCTTTCGCGGTGTGGGGGCTGGACATGGTCGGGCCGCTCCGGCAAGCGCCCGAGGGCTTCACACACCTACAAGTAGCCGTCGACAAGTTCTCCAAATGGATCGAAGCTTGACCCATAGTAAAGGTCCGTTCCGAGGAAGCCGTATCATTCTTCACCGACATCATCTATCGCTTCGGGATCCCCAACTCCATCATCACCGATAACGGCACACAGTTCATGGGAAAAACATTTCTCAGATTCTGCGACAATAACAATATCCGTGTGGACTGGGCCGTTGTCGCACACCCGAGGACCAACGGGTAGGTCGAAAGGGCCAATGGCATGGTTCTGCAAGGATTGAAGACTCGAGAAGTTTCGGGCAAGACGGGTCGCCGAACTGCCATCTGTCCTCTGGAGCCTGCGCACTACGCCAAGTCGTGCCACCGGCTTCACGCCGTTCTTCATGGTGCACGAGTCGGAAGCTGTCCTCCCGATGGACATCGACTACGGAAGCCCGAGGGCCCGAGCGTACACCGAGGAGGGGAACCAGGTCGCACTTGAGGATGCCATAGATCAGCTCGATGAGGCACGCGATGTGGCGCTCCTACATTCGGCCCGGTACCAGCAGGCCTTGCGGCGCTATCACTAGCGTAATGTGCAAAGCCGCGAGTTCCAGGTTGGAGACCTGGTGCTCCGACGAGTTCAGAGCAACAAGGATCGACACAAGCTCGCACCTCCGTGGGAGGGGCCATTCATCGTTGATTAGGTGCTCCGCCCAAGAACATTCAAGCTCCGGTACGAAGATGGCAGAGTCATCTCAAATGCGTGGAACATAGAACACCTACGTCGTTTTTACCCTTGAGTAATGTTCCTCGTTCTATCTTATGATCAATGAATATTGCCGCATGCTTTTGTTCATATGTTCATAAGCTCGTAACTTTTCGCGTTGGCTTACTCTTTACATGCGTCAACGGTTCTAAGGCTGAGCGGCGAACGTCCCTGCACCTGCGTAGGGACACTCACCGCTCGGGGGCTACAACCCGGGGCACGATGCCCTCCTTTCGTTTTCCCGTTTTTAAAACAAATTTCTCTGACAAACGTGTCGTAACTGATCGCACGCACAACTAGTTTTTCACGGTACTCCCAAACTTGCGAAAGGAAAAGATGTCAATTTGCGTGCGTCTCGGCACCGCCGCTCGTTCAAAGCTCTTAGCACCCACTGAAGGACCGAACTGGCGACCAGAGAGGGGAGTGAATGGGAGCCGATAAAAATTCTTCTCGAAGCAGATGACTACTCCAACAAGATGAACTCGGTCGGATACCCAAAATCACACGCTCCGTACTCAACCTTCCATCTGCCAAAACCACGTAGCCACTGGAGTGCTACTGGTCCTAGGAACAAACACTACCTGCAGCCACATCTCCTACACACACACGGCAGCAGAAACAACTCGGAAGCTGTCTGGCCAGCAGGGGGCGGTTAGACCAGGTATGGGGGGCTGTTAGTCCGCCTCCACCTGGTAACCGAGAAATCCACCGAACGACCTCTTCCGAGCTCCAAAACTCTCCACGGTTTCCCACACTGAATCCTCTGGTCAAGGCCAAGCTAGCTACCAGAGAATCTTGGCAAAAACCAAAACTTCACCCAAGGGCCTAGGGGTGGTTTAACTGGCTCACAGTGGCGGTTTAACCTCCTGTACTCAGCAAGGAACACAAGCCAAGAACTCCTCGCAAACGACACCAAAATGAACCAAGATTTCACCAGAACGCTTCTCTGATCAAGGCGAACAAACTCACAGAGGAAGATCCGGCCAAATCAAAACTTCCACCTGGGAGACCCAGGGCGGTTAGACTGCTCCCTATGGTAGTTAGACCGCCCCTCCCAGAAAACCTGGCCGCGGGTCAAACCTCAACTTCCCATCGCCCGATCTCCTGATTCACCCCACGGATTGCAGCGGAACTTCGGTGATACCTGGGTTACCTCCTGGGCAACATCTCCACCAAAGGAATTGTCCCGAAACGTTCTCAATCAAAGGGAATCGCGAATCTTGGCCCTCTAGGTCATGAACTCGAGCTACTCGAAAAACCACCAAATCGAGGTCGATTCCAGGGAGTTCTTGGGGCAAAGTCACCAGCCAAAGAGGCACAAGGTCCTCATACGTGACACCCAACAAGAATCCCGCAAGAAATCGCCCTCAAAACTCCGCCAAGAAATCACAAGAAAGAGCTCCGAAAATCACCAAAAAGACAAACGGGAGAGGCAACACAAGGCCTTGAGGAACCACGCCGAATCATCTATACATACCATGAAGGTTCATACAAGGTCTAGCTTGCCACCTGATCATCCATCCCTCTCTCAAGATCTCACCATGAAGCTCTCAAGCTAGTCCTAGAAATTCCTAAGGAAAATAGGAAGGGAAAAAGCAAAGGGAAAATGAGCTAGGGTTCCACGAGTTGGCTTCCATCCCACAACTCAAGTGTTTATATGGGGCCAACCAAAAGACTAAACTACCCTTACTGGCAACTAGGGATACAAGCCCCTTAATGGCAATTTTGGAAGTCTTCAGTTCAGCACCATCAGACGGATGCCCAGCGACCGCAAGCTTGCTTAGCCTCGACGCAAGCCTTGCGATCCCAACGCGTGTCCTCCGCCTCGAAGTTTCTCGGCGGCTGCGACCCTGGCAGTCAGACTGCCCCCCTGGTGGTTAGACCGCCCCCCCTTGGGTGGTTAGACCGGCCCAGGCGGTCTGACCGCCCCTCCTGGGCGGTTGAACCGGCTTGGGTGGTTGCACTCCCTAGTCGAGTCTTCGGCCTCGGTTTTGTGGCTCAACCGAGTAACCCTGTGGTTTTCTGGTGAACCACTGCAAACCCCGCAAACTCGGTGTAGCCTCCGCCAATCACCAGTCATGACTCGGCTCCCATGTTGTCCCGGCTCGACCTTGGTTTTGAGGCTCAACCAAGAAACCGTCCACGACTTCGTCTTGCTGTTCTTACCACCATGCGGCCCGCACTTGACCCCGCTGGCCACCGGGTCCCTCGAACCAAGCCTACTTGTCTTTTCCACACCTAGAGGCCTACCCGGCAATGACCTTTCGCGCTTGTTCTTCTCCTGCACCAACACCAGTCAAGCCGCAACCTGCACCTACAATACTTAGCCAAGAGTCAGTCCACACACCGTTGTCAATCACTCATCACACTAGGAAGTGACCATCCACCGGTCCTCGAACCACACAGGTTCTCACCCACGCCTCCGCGGCTATGGTGCGAAGACTTGCGAGCGCGGTCCAGGCCCTCAGGTCGCTGTCCGACCTCTTTCAAAAGGTACTCGGGTAACCGCTCGGGCTAAGGCCTAAAACGACTTTGACGAAAAATGCGCAAGTCACGATTGAACCTCCCTAAGTGCCCGGGGGCTGCGAACACGTGGCATCACTTTGCGGTTCAAGTCGGTTGAGCTTTCTGACTCCTACGCCCCCGCAGCTCTGAAGTGAAGTTCGATCAACCTGGGTTTCTAAGTACCACTACTCCGTTCCGCAATCGTCCCCGAGTGCTTGGGGAACGTTTGAATAACGATAAGTTTAAACAAAATGAAAATAGTTCGAGACAAATGCTCACACAAGTTTGTTCTAGCTGTTTACAATGCAAAAAGTGAATCTAACTGGAAGGCCTGGAGCCACTTCCTTCTTCTGGTGTCTCTTTTGGGATCAGGTCCAGGTCCTTCATCGCTCCATTGGCCATGGCGTGGGCGAAGGCGGCGCAGTCCACCTCGAGCTAGTCGTACTCTTCATCTGAGTAGCCGAGAGCCCAGCCGCCGCTGAGCGTCTTGCGATCCAGCCCTTTGTAGTGCGAGTCGAACATGGCAAGCACTCGATGCACCACCGTCTGAGCCGTCAACAGTTCCCGCTCCTTGACCGTAGCCGGGAGAAGCCGCATCCGATCTCCGAGGGACTGGGCTGGCGCCTGGACGGATGGGACGCCGAGCTTCGACAACACCTTGTCGATGAATTGACCGAACCGGCAGTGGGCCACGAGCTCCTTCTCATAAGCCGCGTCTGCATCATGCTACGCTTTCTTGGCCTACTCGAGCTCGGCCTTGACCTCTGAAGAAGAAAAGTGAGCCAGAAGTCAGTTACGATGTACACAAGCAAGAAAAGTGAAGGACATGGGCGATGGATCGTACTCGAGAGTTGGTCGGACAGGTTCTTGGCCACCCCGCCCATCTCATGGATCCTGATCTCGGCTGCAGTAACTTCACCCGCTTTCTCCGCAAGCTTCGTGGCTAATGCGGTGCGGGACATGCGAAGTCCTGCCGTCATGACAACACAAGTCAATATCACCGCCACGTAGCACAGAGGAAGAAACATTGCGGAAGTTGTAAGTACTCGGCTACTTTCCCTGGATGTCTTGGTCCTGCTTGGCAATGGTGTTGCGCAGCCGGGTCCCCTCATCGGTGGCCTCCTGGAGTTTGGCGGCCAGGTCGGCTGCCTGCTTGTTAGCGGTCTTGAGGTCCACACCGGCAAGGACCAGGTCCTGCTCTAGCTCAGCCACCCTCCCCTCGAGCACCGTCTTCTCTCGGGTGGCGACCTGGGTGACGGCCTCGACGGTAGTTGCTGCGGTGGTGGCATTCTGGGCGGCCTCGGTAGTGGTTGCGGCAGAAGAACGCAGTTCCTCGGTCCTTGCCTCCACTTGGGCAAGCTTTGCCTCAAGGGCTACTCTCTCTGTCGCTGTGGCGTCCGCAGTTGACTGTGCAGCCGCTACGCGGTCCTCCGCGGATTTCACCACGGTCTCGAGCGTGGCCCTCTTCGACGCCTCGCTCGCCGCGACTCCCGCAGCAACAAGCCGGGCGGCCGCTAGCCGCACCTCCAGCTGGAACCTCTCGGCCCGAAGCTCCTCGATGGTGCGCGCCTTCCTGGCACCGCTGTTCACGAGGACCTGCTCCGAGCGAAATGTCATCTGCAACGACATCAACCAGAACAAAGAAGTAAGGCTGGAGACAGGGTAAAAAAACTCACCGTCGTGGCGGGAAGAATCAGCTTGTCGAAAGCCCTTTCCGCCCACCGCAGGCCCCGCTCAAGGCATTGACGGGTCGCGGCCTCCTCGCTCTCGTCATCACGCGCCCCGACCCCATGGGTCTCGACTCGGGAGGAGCGCTCAAGCTCGAGGTGCGCTCTCCCTCCTCTGGCGACGCCGTCAGCAACCCTGCGGTGAAGAAGGGGCGAGCTCCCGAGCTCTCCCCGACCTCTCGGACCGCCTCCGGGGGGCAGCCGCCTGCTACCTCCTCGGGAGTGGCGGGCTCCTGCAGGTCCCAACGGGGCGAGTCCAAGATCAGCACCACGTCCACGTCGGGAATGGTGGGCCCGGACGCCGGGCCCACCGCTGCGCTCGCGGTAGGCGCCGGAGGCACGACGGCAGCTGGCTCTGCTTCCGCGACTCCGGGCGTGGGCTCCTCGGGGTCGGCCACGGTCGTGACCATGGGTGCGGGTGGCACTGTCGCCTCGGCCGCCGGCTCCTCGGGCCCTGACAGGCACCGCTCCAGCTCGGCCTGAAAGGCGGTGATGTCGCCGCCCGAGAGGTTGGGGTCCTCGGTGTTAGCAGTATCATGGGGCCGAACGGACGCCTCGGGAGCCGTCGGTGCCCCGACCTCGCCACCTTCGGCCTGCGGCATTGGAAGTATAGCCGCCTCGGGGGCAGCAGACGCGCCGGCGTCATGCTCACCGGCGTGTGCCACCGGGGGCGCGGCAGCCTCGGTGGCTGCTTGCGCCTCGACCACCCCACCGATGACCTGCGTCGGAGGAGGCTCGACCGCCTCGAGGATCTCGATCATCTCGCCGGCCCCGCCCTCGGCCTGTGCTGCCGTCGATACGGGTGGAGGGGTCGCCGGGTGAGGCTCTGTTTGGGGCTCGCGCGCGGCCCGGCTCACAAGCTTCTGCGGCGCGATGCTGAGCCCGCCGGTGTCGGCACGACTGGCACGAGAAACGGGCTGTGAGGCGTGCAAAAATCGACGACAAAGGAGACAACAAGACGCGAGATAATGATACATACTTGGAGGATGTGATGCGGGCCCGCTTGATGGGCCTGGCAGCCACGCCCGACTCGGGGGCTGGCCTCTTGTCCTCAGCCGAGTCAGGGGCCTTTTTCTGATCCCCTGCTGCAGCAAGGGGGACCTGCACGGTCGGGGCTCCGCCGTCCAGGATGATCAAAGACTGGAGGCACCACGGGGGTGTGCTCGTATTCCCCTCTTGCGGCACGCTCGGTGAAGACACTAGCGGTGTTGATCTCCCCTCGGACGACGACTGCCTCCTCTGCGAGCGCGGTTCCCGCCGCGATGCGTCATCGGAAGAGTGGCGGGAGGACGAGTCGCGGCTTGCCGGCAACCTGGACGGGTCGTCCCGCCGTGGAGAGTCCCTCCTTTCCCTAAGAGGTTGATGGCTGCCGGAGGCCGCTCGGGAGCGGGTCACCCTCTAATCCTCTCGGGTGGGGTGGGTTTCCGAGTGCGAGCTGGAACTCACCCCCCCCCCGCTCGCAGACGGTCGGCTCCAGACGTCATCTCGAGCTGACCTCCGTGGTCTTGTGCTGCGGAGCGGGCGACGCGGGCGGCGTCGACAAGGCGCTCCAGTCAACGCTCGCGCTCTCCTCGTCGCCAGTCCATGGCGGTGACGGTGAGGGGTCCTCATCCGAGGAGATGGCGATCTCCTTCAGCCGCCGGCGCTTGGCGCGCTGGTCGTTCCGCTTGTGCTTCACGATCTCCTCCTTCTTGTGCTTGGCCTTATGGTTGGCTCTCCTCTTCTCCGTGGCGGCCTTGGAGCGATTCCGTATCACATCCTGGGGAAGGGGAGGCTTCGTAGGGATGGGGTCTGCGGACTTCAGCTGGGAACAAAAGAGAGGAATCATCACGACGGCCAAGAACTCCGAATCGACACAATCAACGAGAAGTTCAGAGCTTGTCGGAAGGAGAGGAAGAAAACTTACAAGTTTCTTGGTCCCCTCGTTGGGGAGCATGGGCAGTAGCTGGGATGGCGGCCATGAGTACGTCGCCTTCCCGATGGCCAGCCCCACTCAGCACTGGAGCTCATCAAGCGAGGGCGGGTCGTGCGCAGTCACAGTCCCTTCGCAGGGCGTCCTGCTCGTGCTCGGGGTCATTCTTAAGGTAGAACCAACCCTTGTGCCAGCCACTGTTGGAGCTCGTCAACGAGGAGGGGATGTACTCCTCCCTCCTCCCCTGCTTCATCCGGAGGTTGGCGCACCCGATCGTCACCGGGATCTTGCCGTCGTTCAAGCAGACGAACTTGAAGAAGTAGCGGAAGAGGAGCCAGTGGGCTCCCACGCCCAGGTACCCCTCGCACAACGCCTCGAACGCTGCCATCTGCTGGATGTTGTTCGGGTTGAGGTGCGGGAGCTGCAGCCCATACTCCAAAAGCACCGCGCGGATGAACCGCCTGGCGGGAATGGAGAAGCCGGGCTCGTGGAACGCCATGAACGAGATGATGTAGCCTGGTGGCGGATGCGGGACGGACTCTCCCTCCGGCAACCTCTACTCTTCAGCGTCGGTGGGCGCCGGCAGCCATCTGGTGGTGACAAGGCGGTGGAGGGTCGAGCGGGTGACATTGGAGCAGGTCCAGTTCGACATGGTGCTGTCGAGCTTCCGGACGCGACGCGAATGGAGGAAGTGGCAATGGCACAGTAGATGCAAAGGGCAGAGGAGCGAGCTGCGCTAGCTATTGTGGAGATTAGGGAAGCGAAGGGTTTGAAACTCAACCAGCGCATGGTTAATAAGGAGCAGGCGTGGGCGTCATCCTTAAATGTTGGCCCCACCACGTCGAAAAGCCGCCCACTCAAGGGGTGCGCCCCCCGGGGTAACTGGCGCACGCCTGCGCGACGGTTCGATGCCCAGTGGGCCCACAAATCTGAACCGACTGCGCACTGTCTCCTCAACCCGTCATATCAGCCACGTCAGCCACGACCGCCTTGACCAGATATTTCGAAACTACAACGACGTTCAAAAGTTAAAACCCCACAAGCGAGTCTACAACTCCCTAGTGGGCTCGGGGGGCTACACCCGGTGGGTGCACTCGCGTGCACCCTCCAAGAAGACCAAAAGGAAATCGCCACAACACTTCTTCGCTTCTGAACCTGTGAGCGAGTCCTTGACTCCCAACCTAGGTTCGGGGGCTACTGACGAGGGCCTAGATTAGGCCCCCGTAAGCGGCAAGATTATCACCCTTAAGGTTGGGTCCTCAGACACCATTGACAACGTCAAGGCTAAGATCCAGGACAAGGAAGGGAATAGGTCTTCGTTAAGACCACCACCAACAAGACACCCCATCTCCGACCTACTAGCGGATCACACGAGAAGTTCCCGCCTCGCCTCCGACTACTTGTTTGCACGAGTAGTTTCCGCCTCGCCTCCGACTACTCACTCGTACGAATAGTCTCCGCCTCCGACTACCCGTTCGCACGAGTAGTTTCTGTCTCCGACTAGGGATGGGCCCACGCGTGAAGGTCGAAGCACGAGACCAGGGGTCCCACACGAACGTGGTGCCGCCCTGATGCTGGAACACTCCCACAGCGCCACGCAAGGCCCCAGTTCTCTACACCATGCAAACACACTAGCTGGCAGGACGCGTGGGCGGCCGACTCTGACAGGAGCCGTAAAACGGCACTGTGCGCCCACACGACCTCCGATGTGCCGTCCCGTCCAACCTCTGTGGCACACCACCCCTTCAGAGCAGGTACTCAACGACCCTCTACGGGCGGCGCCTACCTCACTCCAGCCGTAACGTGGCGGGCCTAATCAACACTCAACAGTACCAAATCACCTATGGAAGAGCTCGAAGAAGGCACTGGAAGTGAGCACTCTGAAATCACTATGCCAGCCCGGATGCGTGGCGATCGTCGCCAACCCTGTTACAGCTCAGCGTCCTTCAATGCTCCTCTAACGGACATCGACGTGGGGAAAGACGTTCCGGCACCATGGCACTGTAGCACTGTAGCACATCTATTGTATCCCCTTTTTGCCCCTCGCCCATGCGTCTATAAAAAGGGGAGGAGGGCAACCGTTTAGGGGTTCGACATTCACACACCACACACTCACGCAGTACGAGCTACACTCTCAGGGACCTAGGCTCTGACTCCCTCTCCCGACCAGTTTGTAACCCCTACTGCAAACTCCCTTGGCATAAGAACACCACCACCTGTGACTGGACATAGGTATTACTCTCCGGAGGCCCGAACCGGTATACATCATTGTGTCTCTTGTGCTAACCATTCGGGTCCAACACACGATCGATATAAATTTACTCATCGGCGGTAGAGAACCCCGACACATACATTCATAGGCTGTTTTAAATTAAGCATGGTGCTTTGGTTAAGACTGTCTTCTTCAGTCAAAACAAGACATGGTGTCGAGTTTTGATTGATGAACCTTAGAGCTTGAAACGAACCAGATTTCCAAAACTGGAAACCCGATCCTCTGTAGCTCTGTGATAGTCCCAGGAAGTGGCTATCACGTGCAAACCCTGTCTCAAGTGGTACAAATCCATACAACACAAGAAAAAAAGAAAATTACATAATTTTATTAATACATCAGAGTACAACATTTCGGCATAAGCTGGGTACAAGTCCAACTGGACTAAACAAGAAAGGTAAATCATCTACGCAGCGGATCTATCGAAGCGAAGCGTCTCCAGCTCCACAGGCAAACTTGAGTGTAGGACCAGCTCTAGTCTTCCCATCCTTCCTCGTCGTTGTCGTAGTCGATCACCAAGTCTGAAAGCATTGCCATCTACCCGATAAGCGGGTAGGTCATGTCAGCTTCCCAACAAAGAGCAAAAGCGGTTGATGAATTCTAATATGCATGGGTAAACCTATATCTGGCTGTCGTAAGTTTATGCAAGCAGCGGTAGCAACATCAAGGTAAGCGGTATTGCAGAGAGATCACCATCTCCGAGGAGATCCACACCTCTGAGGCCAACGCCTCCGGGGTCAACACCCCAACCAAGGAATGTACACCAAAACACTGGACCTCAACCGAGTCACAGTATCCCACTCTCATCTGCGATGTGAGGTCACCAACTCCTACCTCACATCTCAACGGCACGAAGCCGGGCTCACACACTCGGGGGAGAGAAGCAGCACAAGAAAAGTCTAGCCATAGTAATAGACCCAGGGGCTATCCATACCAGTGGACACGGACTATAGCTATAGGTTTAACACTCTGCAGAGGTTGTACAACTGGACCCGCCGGATAGGGCAGAAACGGGGATCAGCCATTCCACATCCCTACCTAACGGCCGGAGACCTAGCAGTGGGTGGCACTCTCCTGCCTCTCCAAGCCTGACTCGTCCTGAACTGGGGCGCGAAACTTGCCAGCAGGGCCTCGGAGCTGTGAGACCATCCCCGGAGGAGCCGAGGCGACGTTTACTCGGGGGGTATAACTCGTCCCCCTCACACGACCACACCGGTCCGCCTACAAGCTGAGTGCCAACCACCAACTAGTTCTCGGACCGAACCCCGCCCATAACAAGGCGAACGGTTTGTACGAAAATAGCCCAAAGATCACGGTTAAACTGTCGATCGGTCCTTAATTGCAAGAGCGAGCACTCACCAACTCCCACCGTCCGACACGCCGCTAGGGCGAGAGGCCAGGTCGCATCTCCCCTAGACAGGCGTTCTCAAGTAACCAAAGCGGCTCGCTCCCACGGTAACACGTCAAGGATACACACTCACGCAAAACACACGCTAGAATACCGAGATATCCCAATCTCAGTCCAAACCAGAGATCCATCCATATCACGAAACAGGTAAAATGTATGGATAGTAAATATTGGGGACTAGCTAGGGGTCTGTAGCTAGTCCCAAAGGTAGGAAGTTCAAGGAACATGGTATGTCAAATTCAAGGCATGGCTAAAAGATTGTCTATGCATTTCAATCATCCAAAGCATCATAAATAAAGCACTAGCAACTAAATAGCATGCATGAGATCTACATGGTCGGGAGTGACATGACACCTGCGCGGTAGTCGTCGTAGAGTAGTAGAGGTTGGGCCCTTCCTTCGAGTCAAAGGTCTTTCCAATCGTCACAGCTCGGGTCGTCGTCGCAGCTCGGGTCTTCAAACATGATCATAAGCCTACACGAGATGCAACGCTGAAGGACCGATTAGGCGAACCAGAGAGGGGGGGAGTGAATGGGAGCCGATAAAAATTCTTCTCGAAGGAGATGAGAACTCCAACAAGACGAACACGGCTTCCAACTCACGTCTCCGACCCAACTACCCAAGTTGGTCAAGACCACGCAGCCACTGGAGTGCTACTGGTCCTAGGAACCAACACTCAACCTTCCTAGCCAAAACTCACCAAAACACACAGCGGAAACTTGCACGGCTTGCTGCCTGTGCTACACCGGTCAGACCGATGGCCTGCGCCGGTCAGACCGGTGACACCGGTCAGACCGGTGGACAGAGCCGGTCAGGCCGGTGGCTACAGCAGCCGCACAGCAAACGTTCCAGGAAGCCTCAGTGAATCCTCTAGGCCCTGGAACAAAAACCACCACGAAACACAACCTGTGAGGAAGAAGAACCCCTCACAAATCCTAGCAAAACAACTCCAAACACTCCAAGAACTGAACAGCAGGACCACGGGACAAAACCACACGGACAAGGCTGTTCCCCGAGACAAAAACCCACCAAGGGCTAGCACCAGTCAGACCGGTCAAGAGCACCGGTCAGACCGGTCGTGCCTGGGCAGCTCGGGATGAACAGCGCCCGCGAGTCAACTCCTCCAAATTCAACTCCCGATCTCCCGATTCGCTCCACGGTTTTGCACAAGACTTTGGGGATAGTAGGAACACCTCATGGGTACTCCATAGCCAAGATTTGGTCCACCAAAACTTGTCAAATCAAGAGAAATCGAAGAAATCCCACCAAGAACGCCTCTAACCCTAGAGCCACGAAAACCCCAAAATCGAGCCCCTTTGCTCACGGATTTGGAAGGGGAATCAAAGGGAAAAGAACCACGAAGGGTTCATGCATACATCCCCCACCAAATCCCAAAGAGAAAGGCCTCGAAATCGCTCCAAGAAAATCGCCAAGAAAGGGCTCCGAAAATCACCAAAAAGGAGAAACGGGAAAGACACATCCAAGCCTTGAGGAACCACGCCGAATCATCTATACATACCAAAGAGGTTCATACAAGGTCTAGCTTGCCGCCCGATCATCCTTCCCTCTCACAAGATCTCACCATGAAGCTCTCAAGCTAGTCCTACGAAAATCCTAAGAAAATAGGAAGGAAAATAGGAAAACCAAATGAGCTAGGGTTCCAAGAGATGGCTGCCATCCTCTCACCCCTTGGGTTATATGGAGGCAACCGAAAGACTAAAATACCCTTACTAGCTAACTAGGGATACATGCCCCTCGAGGGCGAAAATGGAAGTCTTTGTCTTCGCACCATCGGACGGATGCCCAGCAACCGCAAACTTGCTTAGCCTCGACGCAAGCCTTGCGATCCCGACGCGTGTCCTCCGCTTCGAAGATTCCGGACTGCGTCGTCGCACACCGGTCAGACCGGTTCTCCTCACCGGTCAGACCGGTACCCACCGGTCAGACCGGTCAGACCCACCGGTCAGACCGGTCTGGAGCTGCTGCACTTCCGTCTTCGGTTCTTCGGTCTTGGCTTTGTGGATCAACCAAGGAACCCAGTGGTTTTCTGGTGAACCACCGGAAACCCCGCGAACTCGGTGTAGCCTCCGCCAATCACCACTCATGACTCGGCTCCCACGTAGTCCCGGCTCGACCTTGGTTTTGAGGCTCAACCAAGAAACCGTCCATGACTTCATCTTGCCGTTCTTGCCACCATGCGGCCCGCACTTGACCCCGCTGGCCACCGGGTCCCTCGAACCAAGCCTACTTGTCTTCTCCACACCTGGAGGCCTCACCGGCAACGACCTTTCACGCTTGTTCTTCACCTGCACCTGCACCAGTCAAGCCGCAACCTGCACCTGCAATACTTAGCCAAGAATCAGTCCACACCACGTTGTCAATCACTCATCACACCAGGAAGCGACCATCCACCGGTCCTCGAACCACACCTGGCTCTCAAACGCGGAAATAAACAACGGCAATCATCTATGCAATAACTCCAAATAACATCAATTTAGAAGAACCAAATAAATCCGATCTAGCTACAAGCAACACTAGTTTAATTTAAGGAAATCAAAGTAATTAGTTTTATATTAAAATAGTTTTAAGCTACTAGCTTTATATACTAGAAAACAAGTTAGAGAGAAGGGTTAGTTCAAGGTTGGGTTGCCGATCAAAGGCTAAGGGCCTTGGTGATTGCGCCTGCAAGGTAGTAGCGCAACAGATAGGTGCAACAAAGTGGAAGCTCAGAGGATGAAGAGAGAGGAGCAATGCGGAACGAGTTAGGTAATGCATTATCAGAACAAGGTGTGCGGTGACAGCACCGAGAGAGGGAAAGGAATCGAGTTACGGTCTGCCAAAAGGGTGATGATACGGTAAGGCGTGCTCGAGAGCACGATGGAACAAGCGTTAGCGATGCGACGATAACCCTGGTGTAGTAGCCAGGTTGCAACGCGGGGTTGCCGTGCTTGAAGCAGAGGCCTCTGCTCAAGGCACAGCCGTCCATCACGCGCGGCCTTCTGGGTACTAACACTTGGTACGACGCGTGCTACGCGGCTCGAAGCAAAGCAGAGCGAGAGCGGGTTTGCGGTATAAAGCGGTGGAAGAAGTGCAAGCAAGGAAAGCTATGAGAACACGACTCGGGGATGTAATTCGTGTCTGCAACACGTCAGTGGCTAGTTGCGGGGCTCCGGCGTCCCAGACCCACAATAGCGCAGTGGCGGTAGCGGCCACGAATCCTACTCCAAGTACGTGGGGCAAAACAGGGTTTGGTTCAAGGGCAAGAGAGGATAAGGATAGGGTAGCAGCGGGCACCTCGAAATTATGAAACCAACGCAAGTGGTTTCATAATTTTCGGAGCTCCGGATAAATAGTTATGAATTTTTAAAGGAAAAAGGGATTTATAAAACATTTATTAAATCCTTTTATTAAATCAGAAAATAATTTTATTAAAATAATGCTGACGTCAGCATGACGTCAGCGATCAGCGGGTTAGTGGGCCGTAAGTGGACCCAAGATGTTAGTGGCCCATTGGGCCGGCCCAGTCCGGCCCAAGGTTCCCATAGTCTGGCTATCCTCCCTCAACTCTGTCACCCCTACCATCGGTCCGGCCTGGTTCACTACTGGGCACAGCAGGCCTTCGTGGGCTGAAGCCCACACAAAGGTTACACGAAGAAGTCCAGCGATGCCCCCGGAATTCTCCTGGGGTCCGATTGTCTTGATGGCTGCGGGATCCTCTGTGGCTTGTGTGGGCAGGTGTGCGTGTGGCCCAGTGTGTGGTTCCACTCAGGGTTAGGAGAGAGCGATCGTGCGGCAGGTGTTTGACAGAATGTGCATAAGAAGCGGCGGAGCGGCAAGGGGGCTCGCCAGCAGTGAGTTTCAGCTAAGGCGGTGGTGGCGCGCGTTCACCTACAACGAAATCACCTCGGCACGAAGGCCGGTCCACAGAATAATGGCACGCGCGAGTTCGACTCCGGCGGCCACGGTCACGGCGTCGTCGTGCGCAGGCAGAGCGGCAAGGCGGCACGGCGCGAAGGAAGCGGCGCGGCACGAGGCTGTGCGACGCGAAGCAGTGCGAGGCGAGGCTTTGCGGCACCGGGTGATGTGCGGCGCGTCGAAGGCAGGCGCAACACCTGCAGAGAAGCAGCAGCAGCACGACATGAACCAGAAGCGGCGCGGGGTGAGGCGACATAGCGGTGTGGCGCAAAGCGGTGGCGGCGCGATGGCCAGGAAAAAGCGGCGCGTCTCCCTCGACTCGATGGCTGGTACACAAATCGTCTACGGCCTCCGGACAGAGCAGGGCGGTGCGGCGCGGCGAGGCATGGCG
Source organism: Cenchrus fungigraminus (assembly GCA_036936925.1). Taxonomy (NCBI): domain Eukaryota; kingdom Viridiplantae; phylum Streptophyta; class Magnoliopsida; order Poales; family Poaceae; genus Cenchrus; species Cenchrus fungigraminus. The sequence goes on from CM072770.1 coordinate 78,701,069, forward strand.
ACAATGCGCGCAGCAGCGAGGCGGAACGTGCGGCGGAGACAGAGCGAGGTAAAGGCAGGACAGGAGCGAGATGGCGTGGTGCTCACCAGGGGCGCGAGGAGGGTCACGGTGAGGCAGTGGAGATGTCGATGCGGTGACGAGTCGAGGCGGGCAGATCCGGCGTGACGAAGTTCGCGGATGAAGGCGTCGACCGTGGTCTCGTGGTTCACTTGGTGGCACTCCGTGCTCGGTGTCGGTGTTCACGGCATCTTCCCGGCGCGGCGTCGGCGTCGATCTCCAGCTTGGCTTCCTCGAGCTCACGGTCGTCGGCGTCGATCAGGGCGTCATGGTGCTCTTGGTGGTGTCCCGGGTTCGGCTTCTTATCCTCGTGGCTCTCGGTGCTGGCGCGGCGAGCGGCTTGTGGTGCGGCGGCGTCGTCCAGGAGCGGATCAGCGCCTCCTCGGTGTGGCGCAACTCGTCGCGGAGCTTCGGTGCGGCGACGTGGTGGTGCGTGTGCGCGCAGGGTTGATGGAGCACAGAGAGCAGCGGCTGGGGATGTGAGGAGAAAAAGAGGGCGGCAGCGGATTGGAAGCAGGGGAAAGGGGAAAGCAGAGGAGCTGTGGTGGATGGGAGGACAGAGGAAAGGGGAAAACCCAAAAGAATTGGGGAACAAAGAGCGGCTGGGGTCCTGATCCTCGCCTTGGTGCTCGGTCAAGGTTGGGCGAGGGCAAACGTTGGCCGAGGGCCTTGATTGGGCGCCAGAGCGACGGCGGCGACGTGGCCGTGTTCCTATGGCTGGCAGAGCCCCTTGGGCGTCACGAAGCGGGGGTAGAAAGGGTATTTCCCCCGGGCGGAGCTCACGAGGCGGGGGCCTAGGCGTGCGTGTGGCTCAGCGTGCACGCCCGCACGGTCCAGGCCGGCGAGCCTGTCCCATCGCGGTCACATGCGCGCGATGCGGTGAGGTGCTCGGGCAGAGGCGAAGGAGCAGGAAGGTCAACAGGGACAGCTGACAGGCGGGCCCCGGGTGTCTGAGAGAGAAAGGGAAAAGAGCACTGGTGGGCTGTGATGGGCCGTCAGGCTAGTTGGTTGATGGGCTTGAGCGGTGATACTAGGGTGTGGTGTGGTCACTGGTTAGAAGTAGAAGGGCCTCTGGTAGACTTCGTCTTCTGAGTTGTGGCCCATGATAGGTGTTGGCTTTTGAAGTATGTTTTGAATTATAGTTTGAACATAAGTTTGAATTTGAATCTATTTCAAATTCAAACTCCACACATTGAACTCCAAATAAAATCCAAGAAAACCAAATCACATTTATACCATAATTTCGAAAATAGTTTTTATATGGTTTTATTTTATATGGAATTGGAGATGAGAGCTAGCAATTTGGGATAAAATTTGGTGGCACACATGTTCAAACAAAAAGTTTTAAATTTTAGCAAAAATTTCACACTTCGGAAAACATTCAAAATTTCGAGATGTTACATTCCTCCCCCCTCACAAGAATCTCGTCCCCGAGATTAAGCTGTACCGGTTGTGGTGAGGGTCTTCTCTTCGGTGGGACTTCAAGATGTTGATGTACATTGACGTTGTAGAGCTTTGTCGTCAAGGCTTCTTATCTTCCACATCTCTTATTCCCATGGTCTGTACTCTTGTTCCATCTCGCGAAAAATTCCAAGTATAGGTTAGATATCTCTTTTCCTTAATTCTTATCATCTAGCCGTGTTACTTAAGCTGGGTAAGCTCATAGCAGTTTGGAACTTGATAGTCTCATATTATTCCAATCCTCGATCTCACGGTTACATCCTTCTTATCAATTAAGTTTATTCCAAAACTATTCCGTATGAACTGGGCCATATTCTCATGGAGTCCATTATGTGCTTATAATCCAATTAGGCACGAGTCTCCCACTTCTTTTCATATGAGGGGGTCGTATTCTTTAAGCCTGGAGGAGTCCTGCACATCCGGGCAATCTTGTAACAAGCATGTAGTTGGAGTCCATATGGCAAGCTTTTATCCAATTGTTTGCCATACCCCGAAGCTTGTATTCTTAACATACCCATAAGTATATTATTATTTTCTTCCAAATTTGACGACTTATCCAAAAGGGGTACGCTAAGCAGCAGTCGAGTCTCACAAGTATGGACACTGGTATGGACAGCCCCTGGGTCTGTTACTCTGGCTAGACTTTTCTTGTGCTGCTTCTCTCCCCCGAGTGTGTGAGCCCGGCTTCGTGCCGTTGAGATGTGAGGTAGGAGTTGGTGACCTCACATCGCAGATGAGAGTGGGATACTGTGACTCGGTTGAGGTCCAGTGTTTTGGTGTACATTCCTTGGTTGGGGTGTTGACCCCGGAGGCGTTGGCCTCAGAGGTGTGGATCTCCTCGGAGATGGTGACCTCTCTGCAATACCGCTTACCTTGATGTTGCTACCGCTGCTTGCATAAACTTACGACAGCCAGATATAGGTTTATCCATGCATATTAGAATTCATCCACCGCTTTTGCTCTTTGTTGGGAAGCTGACATGACCTACCCGCTTATCGGGTAGATGGCAATGCTTTCAGACTTGGTGATCGACTACGACAACGACGAGGAAGGATGGGAAGACTAGAGCTGGTCCTACACTCAAGTTTGCCTGTGGAGCTGGAGACGCTTCGCTTCGATAGATCCGCTGCGTAGATGATTTACCTTTCTTGTTTAGTCCAGTTGGACTTGTACCCAGCTTATGCTGAAATGTTGTACTCTGATGTATTAATAAAATTATGTAATTTTCTTTTTTTCTTGTGTTGTATGGATTTGTACCACTTGAGACAGGGTTTGCACGTGATAGCCACTTCCTGGGACTATCACAGAGGTGCAGAGGATCGGGTTGCCAGTTTTGGAAATCTGGTTCGTTTCAGGTGGTATCAGAGCCAGGTTGCAACGCGGGGTTGCCGTGCTTGAAGCAGAGGCCTCTGCTCAAGACACGACCGTCCATCACACGCGGCCTTCTGGGTAGTAACACTTGGTACGACGCGTGCTACGCGGCTCGAAGCAAAGCAGAGCGAGAGCGGATTTGCGGTATAAAGCGGTGGAAGAAGTGCAAGCAAGGAAAGCTATGAGAACACGACTCAGGGATGTAATTCGTGTCTGCAACACGTCAGTGGCTAGTTGCGGGGCTCCGACGTCCCAGACCCACAATAGCGCAGTGGCGGTAGCGGCCACGAATCCAACTCCAAGTATGTGGGGCAAAACAAGGTTTGGTTCAAGGGCAAGAGAGGATAAGGATAGGGTAGCAGCGAGCACCTCGAAATTATGAAACCAACGCAAGTGGTTTCATAATTTTCGGAGCTCCGGATAAATAGTTATGAATTTTTAAAGGAAAAAGGGATTTATAAAATATTTATTAAATCCTTTTATTAAATCAGAAAATAATTTTATTAAAATAATGCTGACATCAGCATGACGTCAGTGATCAGCGGGTTAGTGGGCCGTAAGTGGCCCAAGATGTTAGTGGCCCATTGGGCCGGCCCAGTCCGGCCCAAGGTTCCCATAGTCTGGCTATCCTCCCTCAACTCTCTCACCCCTACCATGGGTCCGGCCTGGTTCACTACTGGGCTCAGCAGGCCTTCGTGGGCTGAAACCCACACAAAGGTTACACGAAGAAGTCCAGGGATGCCCCCGGAATTCTCCTGGGGTCCGTTTGTCTTGATGGCTGCGGGATCCTCTGTGGCTTGTGTGGGCAGGTGTGCGTGTGGCCCGGTGTGTGGTTCCACTCAGGGTTAGGAGAGAGCGATCGTGCGGCAGGTGTTTGACAGAATGTGCATAAGAAGCGGCGGAGCGGCAAGGGGGCTCGCCGGCGGCGAGTTTCAGCTAAGGCGGTGGTGGCGCGCGTTCACCTGCAACGAAATCACCTCGGCACGAAGGCCGGTCCACAGAATAATGGCACGCGCGAGTTCGTTGCCGGCAGCCACGGTCACGGCGTCGTCGTGCGCAGGCAGAGCGGCAAGGCGGCACGGCGCGAAGGAAGCGGCGCGGCACGAGGCTGTGCGACGCGAAGCAGTGCGAGGCGAGGCTGTGCGGCACCGGGTGATGCGCGGCGCGTCGAAGGCAGGCGCAGCACCTGCAGAGAAGCAGCAGCAGCACGACATGAACCAGAAGTGGCGCGGGGTGAGGCGACATAGCGGTGCGGCGCAAAGCGGTGGCGGCGCGATGGCCAGGCAAAAGCGGCGCGTCTCCCTCGGCTCGATGGCCGGTACACAAATCGTCTACGGCCTCCGGACGGAGCAGGGCGGTGCGGCGCGGCGAGGCATGGCGACAAGGCGCGCAGCGGCGAGGCGGAACGTGCGGCGGAGACAGAGTGAGGTAAAGGCAGGACAGGAGCGAGATGGCGTGGTGCTCACCAGGGGCGCGAGGAGGGTCACGGCGAGGCAGTGGAGATGTCGATGCGGTGACGAGTCGACGCGGGCAGATCCGGTGTGACGAAGTTTGCGGATGAAGGCATCGACCGTGGTGTCGTGGTTCACTTGGTGGCGCTCCGTGCTCGGCGTCGGTGTTCACGGCATCTTCCCGGTGCGGCGTCGACGTCGATCTCCAGCTTGGCTTCCTCGAGCTCACGGTCGTCGGTGTCGATCAGGGCGTCGTGGTGCTCTTGGTGGTGTCCCGGGTTCGGCTTCTTATCCTCATGGCTCTCAGTGCTGGCGCAGCGAGCGGCTTGTGGTGCGGCGGCGGCGTCCAGGAGCGGATCAGCGCCTCCTCGGTGTGGCGCAACTCGTCGCGGAGCTTCGGTGCGGCGACGTGGTGGTGCGTGTGCGCGCGGGGTTGATGGAGCACAGAGAGCAGCGACTGGGGATGTGAGGAGAAAAAGAGGGCGGCGGCGGATTGGAAGCAGGGGAAAGGGGAAAGCAGAGGAGCTGTGGTGGATGGGAGGACAGAGGAAAGGGGAAAAACCCAAAAGAATTGGGGAACAGAGAGCGGCTGGGGTCCTGATCCTCGCCTTGGTGCTCGGTCAAGGTTGGGCGAGGGCAAACGTTGGCCGAGGGCCTTGATTGGGCGCCAGAGCGACGGCGGCGACGTGGCCGTGTTCCTATGGCTGGCAGAGCCCCTTGGGCGTCACGAAGCGGGGGTAGAAAGGGTATTTCCCCCGGGCGGAGCTCATGAGGCGGGGGCCTAGGCGTGCGTGCGGCTCGGCGTGCGCGCCCGCGCGGTCCAGGCCGGCGAGCCTATCCCATCGCGGTCACATGCGCGCGATGCGGTGAGGCGCTCGGGCAGAGGCGAAGGAGCAGGAAGGTCAACAGGGATAGCTGACAGGCAGGCCCCGGGTGTCTGAGAGAGAAAGGGAAAAGAGCACTGGTGGGCTGTGATGGGCCGTCAGGCTGGTTGGTTGATGGGCTTGAGCGGTGATACTAGGGTGTGGTGTGGTCACTAGTTAGAAGTAGAAGGGCCTCCGGTAGACTTCGTCTTCTGAGTTGTGGCCCATGTTAGGTGTTGGCTTTTGAAGTATGTTTTGAATTATAGTTTGATCATAAGTTTGAATTTGAATCTATTTCAAATTCAAACTCCACACATTGAACTCCAAATAAAATCCAAGAAAATCCAAATCACATTTATACCATAATTTCAAAAATAGTTTTTATATGGTTTTATTTTATATGGAATTGGAGATGAGAGCTAGCAATTTGGGATAAAATTTGGTGGCACACATGTTCAAACAAAAAGTTTTAAATTTTAGCAAAAATTTCACACTTTGGAAAACATTCAAAATTTCGAGATGTTACAGAGCTATGCTTTCATAAGATCTTGGTTGCATATATGTGAACTAACCCCTACAGGAAATCATCAAATCCAAATGGGTAAGTTATTAAGCTAAATTCAAATGGGAAGGTAAGTAAAGGTTTGGATTCATGTTGCACAACATACAAATGAGGTACATATGACCTCTCAAAGGTCCAAGGTAAGTATATCCTCCTTTGTTTATGAAATGCAATCTTGATCTAACCCTGTTCGAGTAAATGACATGGTGACAAAAAAACAAAAAAAATATTTGAATTTGAATAAAGGCTCTATGGTTCTCGAACAAGCAGAGTCCACTTTTTGTTTCCTCTTTTGCTTGAAGCACAACACCAGGTAGAAGAACAAGTGTGGGGGAGTCCTCTCGATCTCATCATCAACATATCCACTCAAGGACTCCCGCACAAGCGTTGCACAACATCGACTAAGCTTTCACGCTAAGAGACAAGGTAAACTGGAGTGAACTGGGTGCCTTCTGGGTTAGCGAATCACCGCTGGTCCTCCTTGACCTCCATATCCTTCACGAGCGATGGTATGTGCAACCCTTTACCTCACTCTCCCTAATCCATGAGTTCTGAATGAGGTTTAACTCTGATCCATTATATCAAACTCAATGAATCATGCTCCATGTGCTCTACATGTTTCCTATGGTTGTCTTGCATATGTTTTATTCCTTACTTATCATCTTGATGCTTGTGAACAAATATCAGTAGGAACTCATGCTCATCTAAGTAGTTGGTGTTTGGGATATAGTTTGATGATATGATCTTCTCTTTGAATGTTTGGGTGCTTGGGAATTTTATTTGAAAAACTTGAAAACCCTTTGCAAAGCTCCTCTTTTACATGCCACAGTCCTACCCAAGCCATATGATGTTCTAGTTAAAAACCTTATACTCATATGCTGCTTGTTATTGCATTGAGCTTTATCAAATTGTTGTGACCCTTGTGAGAACTCTCTTTATGCTTTCATGATCAAGATTCATGTGCACACCATTTCCCCTTTGCTATGCTTCTACACTGGAAGTTAGCATTATATCATCCATCTATTCCACCAAATAAAGCTCCATGCATTGTTCCATGATTTACTCCTCTCCAAATATCTCCAAAAAGAGACTGGGCTATGAAGAGAGAGAGAGAGAGAGAGGAAAATAGATAGCCCATGTCTCAAATATTTCTAGGAGGAGAGAGGAGAAAATCATGCAAAATGAGTTTCGATAAATCATATATGGTAATATCTGGCACCCATTTCGGCCCTAGTATCCACCTTACCATATCCATCATAATCATAAACGTGCATATCTTGATCTGATTGTGTGATTCGATTTTCTTTTTGGATCCGTTTTTTGACTTTCCAATATATGTGAAACAAGTATGCTTTATCTTTTATCCTACCCTGAGCTCCACATATATCCATCATTAGTAGGATAAGGAAAGGCAATTCTAATGCCTTGGTGAGGACATGTACACATCGAGTGATCTGAGAGAATCGAATGAGGAAGCTGAGCAAGGTTTGTTTTGAAAACTTATGACAAAAACTCCAAGTTACTTGACATGATGAGCAGAAGTGATTTGATTCATGACTGTTCCATTCCTCAACTACCCAAGATGACATGATAGACACCCCACAGAGTTCACAAGTGCAAGGTATGGTTTGGAATATCTCTTATGCACGCTTCATACCTCTGGATATCATGTCCCACTTGATTTGTTCTCCCTTTACTCGGGACGAGCAAAGGTCAAGTGTGGGGGAGTTGTTGACGACTGTTAAGTACCACTTTTAGGCTGTTAATTCTAGCATAAAATAAATAAAAAGTGAGCATTAACACTAGACTAGGGGTTTATACTGGCAATTTCCACAAGTGTTGGTGTTTTCGTCTTTTGTTGCAGGACACATCAAAATGCACATGGAATGATACAGTTGAGAGCAAGTGAATCAATAGCATGAATAGGACATCATCACAAATAACCTCAAATGCCAATTTGAACTGCACCATTTCAATGGGCTTGTCGAGACGATCGAAATGGATATATCATTTGCCTACTTTGGAGTTTGGATGAAAGAGATATGCACAAGATATCATGTGGGACCCACACCAGGCCACATGGAGACGTGCTGCCACACAGGAGTCCCATGTGTCCATGACACATCATCGATCCAAGGAAACTCACCTCCGACCAATCAGGAGCAAGCACGCGGATTCAAGGGCTCACAACCACGAGATAACTGGCTAAAAACACAACATGCACCCCCATACCCACCTTGGGGCCCACCTGGAAGTCACCTGGACGAAAGGTGGTGCGAGGGAAGCTGCCCGGGGGTCGCCCGACCACATTTTGTGGCCCCTCGTGCCGCCCTTCCACGTGTCGGCTTGTTGTGACAGCTCAAAGGTGGTGCCAAGTGCTTCCCTGAATATTCCCTTGGGAACCTGCCGGAAAGTTCCTTCTCATGGAAGATACAACTTGGCCCCACTCCTCAATGCCATGTGTCACCATGCTATTGGTGGCGCCCATGGCAGCCTAGGGGCTCCTCCTATCCCACTTGGCCTATAAATAGAAGGGGAGGGGTGAGAATAGAGACACGTCCCAAGTTCCCTCCTCTCTCATTTCCTCTCTTGGAGAGGTGTCTCACCTCTCCATGTGTAGGTGGGTGTAGGTGCTAGGTGGAGGGTGGTGTAGGTGAGAGGCCTATTTTTTCTCCATTTAGAGCAAAGTAAGTAATTCTGTATTTTCCATTTAGACTAAAGTGATATTCATGCATGGGAAGATATGTTCATGAGTTCTTCATCTGTTCATCATTTATAGGCTTGTGTTCTTCGTGACACGATCCTTTGATCTTGTTGACTAGGTGCTTAATTCTGCATATCCATTTGTGTGAATTATCCCGTTAGATCTTGTCGGAGTACATTAATATGTGGCAAGTCGTTCTTCCTGTCACCTATATGATTCCATGATAAGTGAGACCAGTCTCGTACTCGCGGGTTCGTCACTTCGTACTTGTACGGAGTGCTATAGTATTGTTACGGGTTAACAGGCGTAATCGTGCTATGGTAGTAATCAGTAGTGTGGACGTGGTGTCTAGACTATGGGTTATCCTTCGTTTGCCCTGTATCCCATGGTTTGTCTTGAGCTAGGCCGCGGTACTGACAGCCGTTGGACCCTTTGTACTCCTCCACGTTTGCATACGGCGCAGAGCTACATGCTGGAACCAACTATTATATTCAGGAGGTAGCTGGTGCCTGAAGCGAGTAGCTACGACGAGTCTGTTCCTCCTTTAGAATCAATACCCATAGGAAGCACCTCATCATCTCCCTACCATAGCAGGGGTTTGGTGTCCTTGGACCATTCTGCTAGGATAAAAGGTAGTGCACATCGTTCCTTGGATTTGATACCCTTTCGAATACTCCTGAGGTGAAGTGCTACATCGGTATTTCCATGTGCTTGCGGATTCTTTCGTACCCGTCGGTATACCCAAGTGGATCTTACGCTCACGCTAGGTGCGCAAGTAGTGGTGACGTTAAGAAATACCAACAATATCCATGCTTTAAAAATATGCTTCCATGTCTACCATGTCAATCATGCTTTAAAATCCTTATCTTGGGTGCTAAACCGTTGCATGATGTCTACCAATGAGAAGTCTCATATCTAGAAGTAGACACATGGCTCGGTGGCTTTGACATGACATGACATGACATAGGTTGTGGCTGTTTATGATGACATTGTGATAAGAACTTGTGACCTTACATGAAGTTTGTAGGATGTATGTTGATTGTGCTCTTTTTGGACATGTTTAGGTCTTATGCTCAAGAGAGGGAATTTTTGTTGAAAACATGCTTAAACTTGATCATGGCTATGTCACATGTATAGTTCTTGCTATCTTGTTTTGGCGATGCTTCTACAGAATTTTGAGCTATCTTCCTTGTTCTATGTCTCATTCCTAGCATCTTGTACTGATCATTGTCTATTTGAGAAGCTCATGCTGACATTTGTAGAATTGATTCATGCATTACCAACAAGGGGAAGAAATGTGCATCCAATTTAGTTTGCATAACAAGGGGAAGAGTTTTTGCATCAAGGGGGAGACAACCTTTTCAGAGATGGATACTCAGTTCAGGGGAGAACTTGAGTTCTACACAAATTTGTTCAGGGGGAGCTTGCATTCATGCATGGGGGGCTCTCCGTCGCCTGATTTATGCTTCGTGCTTTGTTTTTTTTGCCGATGGCGTCGAGCCCTTTTGCCTCCCCTCGCGGAGTTGACATTTTAAGTGTTTTGTCTCGGTTGTGTTGAGCCGTTGCCTTTGCCTTAGGGGACCGAGGCTTCTCTCAAATGATCTTGCTTTTGGCTTTTGGTTGGCTCTTGATCACTTGTTTGAGATTTTTGTTTGTTTGTTTTCTTTTTCCTTCTTTCCTGAATTGGTGACTATGTGTGTTGTCAATGCACTCATCAAGGGGGAGATTGAGGACCGGATTGTCCGAGGATCGGTGGGTGGTCACTTCTTGGTGTGATGAGTGATTGACAACGTGGTGTGGACTGACTCTTGGCCGAGTATTGCAGGTGGAGGTTGCGGCTTGATTTGCGTTGGTGCAAGTGAAGAGCAGGTGCAAAAGGTCTTAGCTTTGCGAGGCCTCCGAGGAGTGGAGAGACAAGTAGGCTTGGCCTGATGGACCTAGTGCCCGAACGGGAACAAGTGCGGGCCGCATGGTAACAAGAAAAGCAAGACGAAATCGTGTACAAGAGCCGGTGTAGGGTAGCGGCTCACAACCGGAGTATACACGCGGGATTTGTGTCGGTTCACCAAAAAACCATCGGGTTACTTGGTTGAGCCACAAAACAAAGACCAGAGGCTCGGCGGGCAGAGATGGGATCTGAGCACACCGAGAAGCTTCGATGTCGGCGGACACGCGGCGGGATCGCGGGGCTTGCGTCGGGAGGACGGGGACTGCGGCGAAGGTGTGGCCGCCCGATGAGAATATCCAAGTCTTGACCATATTACCCCTGAGGGTATGTATCTTCATTTAAGTTCTAGGGGTAGCGTGTTCATTTGCCCCACCCGGAGAGACTTCATATATATAGCTATAGGGTTGGATGGCAACTCATCCATCTGGACTGCTTCCTAATTCCTTTGCTTTATAGGCTAGATTTTTCCATGATTTTGTAAAGAAATCTGACCTCTGGATATATGGAAGCATTCATTGTTGTGTCGATTCCCTTCTCTTAGGTCGTGTGATTTTCTTGTCTTTTTTGGGCTATTTTTGGGGATTTTTGTGCATCGCTTGATTCGTCGATTTGAGGGCGTTCCTGTTCGTATTTCTTTGAGGGGATCATGGGTGGATGTCTTGTGCATCTTTGTGGATGATCTTGACCCCTCAAATGCCAGATTTGGCCTTCGATTCACGAGTTCATGGTGGAACTCGAGTTCATGGTGTTGGTTTCGTAGGATCTCAATTCCTCTCATTTTAGTTGGTTTGAGGCCACAAATTCGTAGGGATAGCATCTCCTAGAGATGCTTCACCTTCCCCTTTTGTTTGGTTGCAATCCATTGGTTTAATTGAGAGATCGGGTGAAGGGAAGGAGGAGTTGATCCTGTGGAGGTCGGGCTCAGGCTGCTCTGTTCGCACATGGCGAACAGTCCGCCAAGCTCGCGCGGACGGTCCGTTGTGACCGTGTTCGTCACGGCCGGGTTCTTGCGTTCTCATCATTTGATCCAGTGGGATCTTTGCTTTTTGTTGTAAGTAGTTTGCGGACGGTCCACCAGTTGATGACGGACAGTCCGCGAGGTCTCTTTTGAGTTGAGATTTTTTAGGGTTTCTGCCAGACGGTTGTTGATGTCTGTTATGTACCCATTTTAAGGCCGCCAATTCCTGCATTTCACCATGAGAACCATGCATCCACAGTAGAATAGGAGCTTAAACTAACAAATTCCACAAGTGGCAATGCAAAGTTGATTGCAGATTTAGCACAAGAAATGAGAAGAAAACACACCTCCATGATCCAAGTAATTTAGGCTCAGCTAATGAGGGGCTGCCATGCAAGCATCCCCTGGATCCATGACGTCATCAATCCAAGGGAGGAAGACTCGACAAATCAGAAGCCGCCACATGTGCATCACATGGATCCTATGGCCCACCAACACGCCCAAACCGCCTCAAAACTGCGTGGACACCTGGAACCGCCTTGAGGACCCACCTGACAGCCACCAGGAGAAAGCACAAGGCAGGGGGCCCACCATGGGGTCGGCCAACCCCACAGGTCAGCCGAACCGCCATTGGCTCGGCTCATCCTGACCTTCCACGTGTTGGCTCCTAGTTGGCTCCTAGACATGTTCCGGGGGTGCTCGGGGTGTTCTCTCGCCGGTGCTCAGGCCTACAAATAGAAGAAGAGGGGGGGTAAGAATAGGACAACACACTTCAAGGTAACTTCTCACCTTTGCCTCTTTCTCCTCTCTCATTCTCTCTTGGTTGAGGTGAAACCTCACCTCACCATGGTTGTGTGTGTCTGGAAGATCTAGCCTAGGTGGTCCTAGGTAGAGAGGGAGTGTGTGAAGAGTAGAGGTGAGATGGTGATGATCCGTTCATCATTTATCATCCCCTTGTACCTCGTGGATGATGTCGTTCTTCATTTAGACCAAAGTGAGTATTTCAGTATATTCCAATTAGACTAAAGTAGCATTCATGCATAGGTGATATGTTCTTGTGTTCTTCGTCCGTTCTTGATCTTAGGCTTGTATTCTAGTAGAACCACTCCTTTCGATCCTGTGGAAAAGTTACATAAGTAGTTTATCCGTTTGTGTGATTGGTCGTCAATTAGAATATAGTGGATGCTCATGCATGTCTGATTTAGATCAAAGTATCATTCATATCTCCTGTCACCTATTTGATTCCATGATGAGTGAGGCCTAGGCCGTACTCACGGGTTCGTCACTCCATATTTATACGGGGTGCTATAGTGTTGTTACGGGATGTCAGATGTAGCCGTGCTATAGTTGTGATCGGTGGTGTAGATGTGGTGTCTAGACTGCGGGTTATCATTCATTTGCCCTGTATCCCACGGTTTGTCTTGAGGTAGGCCGTGGTAGTGACAGCCGTTGGACTCTTTGTAGTCCTCCACGTTCGGATACGGTGTACTCCCTCTGTCCCAAAAAGAATGTCATCCTAGAAATTTTAGGACAGATTATTAAGGAGGTGAAATGACCTCGATTGCCCCTGTTTATTTGCCATATTTAGTACTAATTGATTGTTGCATGCCCACATGCACATGCAGACATGCCAAATTAAGTAAAACGACATGCTTTTTGGGACAAATTTTGAATCCTAAAACGTCATTCTTTTTGGGACGGAGGGAGTAGAGCTTTCTGCTGGAACCAACTGTTATAGCCAGGAGGGAACCGGTGCCCGAAGCGAGTGTCCTATCACGTGCTTGCGCCCTTCTAGAATCAATACCCATAAGAGACTCCTCATCTCCCGATCCACATCAGCAGGGATCCTGTGTCCTTGGGTAGTCATTAGTAGAACTCCTCTTACTGTTCCTAGGATTCGATACCCTCTAGAATACTCCTTGGGAGAAGTGCTACAACAGTGTATCTGTGCGCTTGCGAATTCGTTCGCACCTGCCAGTGTACCCGGGTGTTCCTTACACGCTCACACTAGACACGCCACTAATGGTGAGGTTAAGAAATACCAACAAGCACTCGCGTGTCCTTCATGGACAGTCCACGACACTGGTGGACGGTCCGCGAGGCTTCAACAGACGGTCCGCGTGGATTAGTTCGTCTCTGGAGGTTCTATTGGCAATTTCGAACGGTCCGCTCCTTGTCCGCGGACAGTCTGCTCGGCCCTGGCGGACTGTCCATCCTGCACCTCGTAGAAATGACTAAGTGTTTGATCACTTTGGTTCTTTGATTTGTGCTTCCGCTAGTTGAACCAAGGATTATTCCTAGGGTTGGTAGGTTCGTTATGACTACGTGACCTTGGCGATTACGTTCTCCATCTTGTGTTCTCGGATTTAAAGTTGATTTTGGGGCATAGTTCAGTTCATCTTTTTGAGGTGAATTTTTATCGACTCCCATTCACTCCCCCCTCTCTGGTCGCCTAATCGGTCCTTCAATATGCAAGTGATATTGATCTAATTTCGACAAATCTTTGAATAACATAGGATAATCCAAATTAATTCATAATTCTTGATTCTTCCAAGAAAGAGAGATAGATAAAGATAGATTTTATGGATTTGAGAAAATCTTCTCATTTGTGACTAGCCATCAGTGAAGCAAGGGCAGCAATAGTCACAAATAAGTCGATTGGGTCACAAAGACCAAGAACCAAATATTTTCAAATTTTCAAACTTCCTACACATGCTAGTTGGATTTTTCAAAACTTCTATCCTATGTTACAAAGTTCATGCATCCTCTTCAAGTAAATAGCCATTCTAGCATACTTAGCTCATACCTTACTCAAGAGACAAAGACAAGGCACCAAGTCTAGTTTAAGTGAAGGTATCAACTAAATATCTAGAGAAGCACACAAAATTCACTTGAAACAATTACATGCTAAGGAAGGAACACTAGCATGGTCTTATGGCCTAGATGCATTGCGGTATAAAAATGAGTTTTCGAAGACATACCTTTGCCTTGAGACCTTTTATATTTGTGCACATCTCATTTTAAGTTCAATGCTAGCTCTTGTTGACGGCTATTAAGTACCCATTTTAAAGCCGTCAACTCCTGCATTTTGGCATGAGAAATAATCATCAACACTAGAATAGGAGCTTAAATTGACAAATTCCACAAGCGGTGATGTTTAATTGAATGCAGGTGTTTAGCACAAGAAATGGAGAGAAAGCATGCGTATTTGATCCAAGCCATTCAGGCCCTCAACCAATGAGAGGATGCAACATAGGATTCCCCTAGATTCATGACCTCATCAATCCAAGTGAAGCTATCCGGATGAATCAGACACCGCCACGTGTGCAACACAAGGATTGAAGGGCCCACAACCTACCCAAACCGCCTCAAAACCACGTGTACACCTGGAACCATCATAAGGGCCCACAGGACAGCCACCTAGAGAAAGCATAGCGCAAATGACGCCAAAGTGGGATCGGCCGATCTGTAGATCGGCTGAACTGACTTTGTCATGGTTCACGATCTGGTTCCACGTGGTGCTCCCCTATTGGCCCTATGTGCCTTTCTGGGGTGTTTTGCAGTGAGTTGAGGCTCAAATAGATGGGTCAAGCCGCATGGTGGCAAGAAAAGCAAGACGAAGTCATGAACATGAGCTGGTGCAGGGTAGCGGCTCACAACCGGAGCCTGCACGAGGGGTTTGGTTGGTTTACTCCACAAAACCAACACCGAGCCGGGATGACATGGCTGCCGAGTCAAGAGGAGCTTGGTGTGGAGGCTACACCGAGTCTGTGGGGTTTGCGGCGGTTCACCACAAAATCATTGGGTTCCTTGTTGCTCCACAAAGCCAGGACCGAAGGCTCGGCGGGCGGAGACGGGATCCGGGCGCGCCAGGAAGCTTTGAGGCGGGGGACACATAGAGGGATCATGGGGCTTCCTGAAGGACTGGATTGGGCGACCAGATAGGGGGAGTGAATGGGAGCTGATGAAAATTCTTCTCAAAGGAGATGACTTCTCCCACAAGATGACCATGGCCAGAATCCCAAAATCACTTCATCCACAACTTCCTCATGTTTGCCAAGACCACGTAGCCACTGAAGTGCTACTGATCCTAGGAGCAAACCACACCTACAACCTACCCGAAAACACACAACACGCAGCAAAAAACTGCATGGCCTGCTGCCAGTGCTGCACCGATCAGACCGATGATATGCGCCGGTTAGACCGGTGACACCGGTCAGACCGGTCAGCTGCGCTGGTTAGACCGGTGGACACAGCGACCGCACAGAAACGTTCCAGGAAGCCTCGATCACTCCTCTAGGTCCTGGAACAAAAACCACCTCAGAAATACAAACCAAGGGAAACCAAGAAGCTCCTCAAACCCTAGCAAACCAACTTGAATCTTGGCAAGAACTGACCCAGAGTAACACAAGAGAAGGCTCTACACACCCAAACATTCACCCGAGCCAAAACCCAATAGAGGGCAGCACCGGCCAGATTGGCGAAGTGCACCGGTCAGACTGATCACAGCCTGGGCACTTGGGATGAACAGCGAACCGTGGGTCAACTCCTCCAAAGATCATTCCCGATCTCTCAGTTCGCTCCACGGATTTGCACGAGACTTTGGGGATAGTAGGAGTACCTCATGCGCATCCCATAGCTATGATTTGAGCCCCCAAAACTCACCAAATCAAGAGGAATCGAAAGATGAACACCAAGAACAACTCTTCACGAAACCTAAAGAAAAACTCCTAAATCGAGCACCTTCGTTTTGAGGCTCAACCAAGAAACGTACACGACTTCGTCTTGCTATTCTTGCCACCATGCGGCCCACACTTGATCCCGTTAGCCACCGGGTCCCTCGAACCAAGCCTACTTGTCTCTCCACACTTGGTGGCCTACTAACATAGACCTTTTGCGCTTGTTCTTCACCTGCACCAACACAAATCAAGTCACAACCTGCACCTGCAATACTAGGCTAAGAGTCAATCCACACAATATTGTCAATCACTCAGCACACCAAGGAGCGACCATCCACCGGTCCTCGGACCACACAGTTCCACAATCTCCCCCTGACGAGTGCATTGACAACACACACATTCATTAAGAAAAGAGAAAAGGAAAAAGAAAAGAAACGAACAAAAGAACACAAACAAGCAATCGAAAGCCAAAACAAAGGCAAAGAGCAAGATCACTTGAACAAAGGAAAGTATTGGTCCCCTTAGGCAAGGGCAACGGCTCGACACAATCGAGACAAAAACAAGCTCACACAAAGAGCAAAGACCGCCAAAGCAAAGCTCAAAAACACACAAGAGCTCCCCCTGCACACATGCAAGCTCCCCCTGAACACATGCACCTCCCTCTGGACCAATGCATGCCAAAACCATCATGAAACAGAGCAGCTTCAGAAGCTCTGCTCTGACCAACCGGTGACCAACATATGCACAGGGCATTCACACCTGACTGGTCAGACCGGTGACCAACAAAGCCCAGAAAAAGCTCAAAACCACCTGAAAAGCCTCAAAATGCATCTAGAAGCACTTTTCCTTCACAAAGTTGTTGCCAATCCATGAACCAAGGCAAAAATAGGAAAATTTCAACCTAGAGCTTCTCAAATAGACTAAATTCACCACAAGATGCTACACATGAACAAATGATCGAGTTAGATGCTCGATAGATTTGTAAGGACATAAGCTACATGACTACAAAGTTTCATGGCCGTCCGACAAAGCTAAGATCAAATAGAGCATTTTTACGAAAAATTTCCCTCTCATGAGCAAAATCCTAAACAAGAGCAAAACATGCCAAAGTGACAATATCACAGAAACTTCATGTCGGGACACATATTCTAATCAAAAGATCATCATAAACAACCACAAGCTATCTCATGTCATGTCAAAGCCACCGAGCCATGTGTCTACTTCATGTATGAGACTTCTCATTGGTAGACATCATGCAATGGTTTAGCACGCAAAATAAATTAAATTAAGCACAAATGACATGTGAGCATATTTTTCAAGCATAAGGCACTTTATTTTCAGATTTATACATGTGTTGACGGTCCTTATAGCAAATATTATACCGTCAACCGTATCTCATAAAGCGTAACATAGGGGGTTTAACACTAACTATTTCCACTACTTTTGGTAATTATGATATTTCAGAAGACAAAGGTGGAATAAGCCTAAAAGAGAAGACAAACCCGTATCCGCACTATCAGATCCAATCTACCAAGTCAAATGGCCCACAAACCGAAGCATTCAGGGTAAAACAACTCATCTCCCACAGGCCTTGACCAAGGACCATCCAGAGGGCCCACCAGCCAAAGACGGTGGCAAAAGGGCCTTGGGCTGGTTCGGCCGACCCACTGGTTTGGCCGAACCGCCCCTGGCTCCTTTCATGCTCAAACTTCACGCCAAGACTACGTGCGATGGCAAAGGTGGTGGAGGAGGAGTTGGCGCCAAAAGCTCCCGGGAATCACCTCCACGACACCTATATAAGGAGGCCTTTACCCACCTCATGCACACACAATTCAAGAGAGAAGAGTAGAGTAGAGGAGAGGCTCCTTGTTATATCCTAGAAGTAGTGGAGTGTGCGGAGCAAGAGCCGGAGGAGAGCCAGAGTTGTCGGCCTCCCTCTGCTCGTACTTCAGGGGGTGCAAGTGCTTGAGCGAGCATCCGAGACTTCTTTGGTGATCGGTGCCTAGTAAGTTTTATTCTTGTTATTATTTGTTTGCGGGGTCATCGCTCATCTCTCAGGGTGGGGGCTCTGGCCTTAGGACTCTAGCTATCGGTAGAGTCTCGTGGGGGTCAGGGTCGAGGTAGCTAGCGTAGACATGGTGTCTAGGCTATCTATCTCCTTTGTTTGCACACCTAGTCAATGGTCTAAGGAGTAGGTGTACGGGTGGTGATAGCCCCGTACATCCCTTGTATTCCCCCACATGGGGCTAGGGCGTAGAGCTAATAGTTGGAGGCGTCTGGCAGACCAGAGGTAGACCTGTGCCCGAAGCAAGCGAGTAGTAGCCGGAATATCTTCTTCCTTCATACCTATCCTGTGGATTTCCACGCTACCAAGACTACCCTTTTCTCCATCTTTCTTCTCCTGGACTAGACTAGCTAGTAGACCGCTCCACCTCCATTCCTTTGGGAAAATATAAATAATGATACCCTACTCACCGGGTGAAGTGCTACAACAGTATCTTTCGTACGCTTGCGGAATTCGCATACGTTAAGAAATACCAACAAGCATTTCTGGCGCCGTTGCAGGGGAACAGTTGCTGTAGTTGTTTACGAACCTAGTCTACCTGTGTATCCTTGTTTTACTTTCCTTTTATTCTTATCCTTATATCATAACAAACCTTTCTACCCATCATTTCTTTTACCGAAAACCTTACACCCCTGAGGACGAGTTCTCAGAGCCATCAACCTCTTCTAGGCCATTCCCACCCTCTGGCTATGAACTCCATCCCGGGCATATTGCCATGGTTCGAGATCAACCCTTCTCTGGGGTCAGGAATGAAGACCCTCACCATCATTTGCGAGAGTTTGAGGAAACATGCTCGTGTCTGGTAATCCCAGGCATGACACAAGAAACCCTAAGGTGGAAGTTGTTTCCGTTCTCCCTCAAAGGGGAGGTAGAGCAATGGTACGCTCACCATGTTGAGAGCACGAATCATGATTGGGGGAAGCTCCGAGATGACTTTTGTCTATCATTCTGCCCCACGTCCCACATAGACTCTCTATGGTTTGATGCCCTCGCTTTTGGGAAATTAGAGGAGTCCATAGATGCAGCATGGCTAGATTCTCACACCTTATAGCTTCTAGCACAGGCTCGTCTATACCTCCTGATGAAGCTTTACACATCTTTTACCTAGGTTTAGACATGACCTCTGCCCGATCTCTCAACATTGCCGCCGGAGGTTCGTTTGCTCAGAAAACTACGATGGAAAAAAGGAATTCCTAGAACACATCCTGAAAACTTATTCCCTTTCTTCCAAGCTCAACGAACCTCACTAGAAGTGCGAGTCGAGCTATGAGAACCCGGTCGAATCTAACCCTTCCGCACCCTTTGATTCGTCTGTTGAGTTCTCTCCCGAACCACAAACACCGAAGAAAGAAGAAATTCGACCTTCGGAGTTCGATTCCCGATTCGAGGTTGGTCCTTTTCAAACCCATAGAAACACCTCGAATTGCACTGATGCCAAATTTAGGGAAGAACTATCTCCTGTCCACGTCGATCAAACTAGAGAACTTTTGATAGAACCTTCCCTCATGCCTACGGAACCTCTTCATCCTCCCGATCCTCCCAACGAATCACTTCTTGAGGACAACACAAAAGAGGAATGGCAAGAAGGAGAGAGGCACTTTCCCAAAGCAATTTGGATTAGTTCACCCTCTACAATCCTATCTTGTTCTAAAGGAGGAATTTCCGTTTTGGGTGATGTTTCGCTAGCACCATTCGACGAGTTTCTCAAAAGTTGTCCCTTGGGACACATCCTAAAATGTCGTGGGGTCGTACGTGCTGTACCGCTCACACTGGGTAAGATCAATGTGAACCTGGACTTCCAAATCTTTGATATCCTTGATCTCAATCTTCTCCTAGGCTACCCACAAGAGAAACTTCTCGATCTATATCAAGGGAGCCTAGATGAAAAGATTAGGGAAGACGCTTCCACCACCTATTTCTTAGAAAAACATTTGGCGAAGCTTGCTCTCAAGCAGAACCCGCTCGATGACGTGATGCATACATTCCCGTTCATATCATTAAAGCCGGTTGTTGATGGTTGAAACACGTGTCGAGTTTCGATCCGCAAGCGTACGGACCACCTATAGCCTTTTCACCACGGGGTGACCCCCAAGGTTCTTGTCAATCCGCGGAGCAAGGGGATCGCTAGCGCTTAACCAAGTACTAATCTTGTTGATTGGAAAACCTTTGAAAGCGAATTAATCTTAAAGTAAAGACAATCTACCCTATGTTAACCTACGATAGAATCTTAGGTTAAACTAGATGGCAAAGGGTGGATACAAGAGAGAGATTAAGGTAGATAAGCGTTCCCTCCCTAGGGTTTAGGATCTCATGAACAAGCATCTACTACATGAAAGAGGTGTTGCCTTCACTAGCTTCATGGCAGTTATGCGACTGCTAAGCCTTTTCCCAAAATCATACTGTCACTACGCAAGGTAATCAACCACTTTCGCGAATATACCACATCTATATCTAAGCATCCATAGGGTTAAGCTAATCACCACGATTACCATAAACCCTACTAAGACCACATGTTGTACTCACATATGTAAATAAAGCAATCGCAAAGACATAGACCATAAAGCATCGATAGGCATAATATTCATGAAGAGATTACATATCATGTATCCATCTAACCCTAGGGATGAACGGAGGCATTACCCCCATCATCTTACACAGACTGAAGCACATAGGGGTGATGGAGACTCCGGAGAATGTCGTCGATGAAGATGGCACCGATGAAGCTTGGGAACACCCCTAGCCCAGCGGCTTGGAGTCCTCCTCTTGCTTCCTTCCCTCCGCCGACGTTGATCCTTGCGACGAGCTCATCCAACTCTCTCCCTCATCTTGCGGCGGCGGCTTTCTGGTGAATGGGTGTCGGTAGAATGATTGGATGTCGTGGCCGTCGGAGGCAGGAGTTACCAATAGACCGAGGAGCCCCTAGGTCAAAGGGGGGCCGAACCACCACAAAAACACGTACCCTAGGCCGGTCGGCATGGGCCGGCCGGCCCAGGCCTTTTTTGGCCTAGTTCGGGCCCGTCTTTCTCCCCGCGGCTCATCTTGACATTTTGGACTTAAACCCCTTTAATTGTGTCATTTTGGCGTCGTCATCCCCGCGGTCAAGATAGGGGGTCTTCTCGCATGATGTCCGAACTTTACGTCTTAGTCCTCGGGGATGATCCGTCATAGCACCTTGGTCCTTGCCACCTTTGGAAGTGATTTCTCCTTGCTCTTGAACACGAATGGAACTCCTCATTTGCTCCTTTGAACTTGTTGTGACTCCGTCCCTTTTGTCCATATTTTCTTGCAAAAACACAACACTTCCAAATGCACATACAAAGTTGAAATTTTTATATCATTAGTGTGCCTAGTGGCGGGTTAGTTGCATAATCAAGCTCAAACCAAAGTGTAACGAATATGTTTGGAGCACCAAAATTCACCGTCAACATCTCCCCCATGCCTAAACCTTGCTCGTCCTCGAGTAAGTAATCCTTGCTTAAAAAGGAAATCAGCGTTGCCTTCTAATGTTGTCCCTGCACTTAGTCATTCATGACGAGGCAAATTGCTCTCTCTTAAGAATTTATTGTTAAAGTTCAAGTTGTGGCCGACTACTTTTTCATTATGGAAGATAGACTAACAATAAAGAACAAGCCACATTTAATAAACATGATGCTCTCAAACTTAAGTGAACTTCAAGCCGTCACCTTGTTCCATGGAAGAATTTTCAAAAAGATGCATATCCAACATAAGTGAAAGTCTCTTGCAAAAGCTCATGGAAACACTCATCTCATCAAGTCACTCAAGCCTATACTAGATTATTTTCAACCTATTCTACTCATATGTGATAGTGGAAGGCTTATGTGGAGCTTGGTAGGTTAAAAACAATCCTAGCAAAACATACATCCGAAATATTGTCAAATTAAGAGAGAGATCTACTAGAATTACCGGGACTCGTCAAAAAGGCCATGGAAAATAAATGTTGGAAAGAGAGAGGGATGAAACACACACATTTAGATAGGTGGACATGTGCAAGTGGCAAATGGATGATCCCGAGGCACAAGTGAAGTCCTCGTTATCGGATTGCACATGGTTGGAAGATTTGATTATGGATTTGTCTTCAAGGCACTTGAGAACTTATGAAGCAAAAAGAACCGAGGAGCATCTTTATTTTTTTTACTTTTATTTTATTTCCTTCTCATTTTTTCTCTCTTTCTTTTTTTCTTCTTCCTTTTTTCTTATTTTTCTTTTCTTCTCATCATTTTTTTTCATTTTTCATTTTTTTTCTTTTGTTCCTCAAAACTTTTGCAACATAATACTTACTCAGCATTTGTCAGAGATGATGTGATGACTCATCCCCCATGCTTGAACGATGCTCGTCCTCGAGCATAAAAGAGGGGGGGCCTATGGCTGCTAGAGAAGTACAAAATCCTTGTGTTCCTTTATAAATCTCTTGATATCTTCGTGGGCATCCTCCATGTCGAAATTCCGCATGATCATTGATGAGTCCCTCCATATGTTATATATCTTGAAATCTTGCCAGAAAATTCGTCGAAAGATCATCCATACTCAAATTAGGTTGTGGACAAGGAGGTGATCACAAAAAGATGTTTTTGGTTTAGGGTGGATGCCCAACGAGGTTTGTGAAATTTTCGATGTGAAAACCCACAATGCATGGACAAAGAGGCTAGCATGAAAAAGTTACACAAAGGAATGACCAGCTTTTTAGTCTCGAACCATAGAAATCAATCCTAATCCAACTCATCAAAACATATGTTTGCAATCTACGAGTTTTGTTATCATAGAACATATATTTATATGGCTTTGGTAGGTAGAACTTTGCAAGAGCATCACAAATATGTAGATAGCATAAAAGTTAAGTTTTCAATAAAAACAACAAGTTATGCGGCTATCCATAAACTTAAATCAAAGAGCAAAGATATGTATGTGGGTCTAGAGTATAGTCATTTCACCTCCACAAATAAAAGAGTCGGTATTTAAATTAATTTTAGATCATGTTATCGAGAGCAATTAGCCAAGACATGTATAACTTCATGTAGGTAAAATAAAGCGGCAATTTTCATCATTTTTCCATAAGCATAGGCAATATAAAACATCGAGGTGAGCACATGGTCATGCCTATTCTATTAAAAATAAAAAGAAATCTAGGTTGTCCTCCTAGTAGCCATGTTATTGTCGAAGGGAAAAACAAAAGTTGCACCTAGTTGAGGTTGAAGGCATAATTACAAGCATTTATGTTTGGAAAAGAGAAGGTCCATAGAGGTGTTACTGTCTTTTGTGGTTCTTCGCGGTCTTCTCCCGACATCTCCATGTATCAAATGTGGCTTTGCTTTTGTCTTGATTTTCCTATGCTCCTAAACTTCTGAATTTGATCATGCATGCTTAATGGAGCCAATGGTCGCCCTTCTCTCCAATGTTGTCATCATCATCTCCTCATTCTTGTTCTCATCATCTCCTTGCTGTCTCTTTTTCATGGATTTCCCATCTGTCTAGAACAGAACATATATCAAAATATAGCTCTATTGAAAAATTCATGAAATTACCTTTCCAACGTGTGGTCATTCATCGAAAACAGAGTTCAAACAAGGGAGTTATGTCCATTTTACTTTAGCGCTGCGGGCTGTCCAAAACTGATTTCAGGACGTGTTGCACTCAGTGATTCAGGCATAACTGCTTGTAGTAACCTCCGATTGTCTTGATTCTTGATTTGTTGGAATTAGAACTTCATGGGCTTCTAAATATCCAAAAGTATTCAGTGTTTTCCTTTTGAGACCACGCAGAATTTTGATGAGATCAATAGCTTCTTGTGCATTGATCCGGAGATGTTGATGATCTTGATCATTCTATCTTCTAGAGCATCATGTTGCACTTTCCGTGTTAAAGATTCAGGGCCTCCCCCATGCTTAGCATTTTGCTAGGTATGGAAGAAGACGACAAAGCATTTTAGCCATCCTTCAATTTCCTTGTCGTGAGAGTCTTTATCTTGCCTGAAAAACCTTTTAAGCGCACATTCTATCCCCAAGGTGACGGTTGGGAGTAGATAGAATTGCCAACAATCCAACAATATTGCCTAGGACTCTTAACTTGTAGCATAATTAGTCTAACGAGGAATAAAAAACTAATGGGTGTACGTGGTGCAAAGTGTGTACACACATGAGAGGAAAGCATATCAACAAAGACAACGTTTTCACCTAGTTCTAAACACCATGTTTACAACTAGGTTACCGAATTTCTCCATAGCCATAAAGGTTGATTTATCTAGGGTTAAAACACCATGTCTATCCCTAGATCAATAAATATTATAGCACAAGAAAAACTAAGCGCATTACAAAGCTTATAAACTAACCAATGCAACATGAAAACATATGAAAAGCTAGCAAGGTTTATCAAACTTAACGATGATGGTCTGCAAACATGTTTAAACACCACGTTCACACAAGATCACAAATAGAAAATACTCATATCGTCATATGAAGCATTAGCATAGAAGATGAAGCATTCATCATTAAGCCTTATAAAACAACCAAGCCAACTATATGCAAAACATGTATATGCAATGAAAGAAACATCACGTTGATAACAAAATGCTATGCATGCAAATAAATAAATATGAGCATGAACATGATGGTGGTTCTAAAAAGAAAATGAAACTTAGATTAATTAGCCATAAGTTGATCATCATAGGATGGTTCCATTCTTTATTCTCTCTAAGAAAGGAATGAAAACATAAATAAACGGATTGCCTCCCGAAAAGCGCTTCATTTAAAGTCACAGAGCTCGACTTTCTCACATACCTTATTATTTTTGCATAGCCATGGCCCTTCATGCAAGAAGAAAAGGTGCCAATGCAGCTTTAATTCACTTCCCATGTTGTGCTTGATCACTTATAGAAGACTTGCCCAAGGTATCTGACATCATCGCTTTCTCCTTCTTTGTCACCCTTCGGTGCTGCCTTCACTCCACGAATTTTTCTTTAATGTTCACATAAAGTATACCCAAGCTCTACTCCATTACACAGTGCACAAAAGTTCATTTCCAACAAGTCTTTATTTGCCCAAATCGGACTCCGAACAAGAGAGATACGTCCGTTTTACTTCGGCGATGAAATCTGTCCTGAAATTTCAGAACGCTCAATGCTCAATATTTTCTCCATAACTCCTTGCACAGGTCTTCAAATTCATTGGTTCTTGATGTGTTGGAACGGAAACTTGATGGAGCTTCTGAATATCTCATTTTCTTCATTTGTACACCTCTGAACAAGCTCTCAAATTGATCAAGACAACAGCATCCATTGCGGGATTTGGAGAGGTTGATGATTTATCTTGCAACTCTTTAGGCATGGCTTCTCTCTTCATTATTCAAGCCTTGTCTACATGATTAGTGAAAATCAGGCCTTTCCCGACATGTGCTTCTTTAAGGTCATTAGCTTGACCAAACACAAAGCATGATCGAGATTTGCAAAATTTATTGTAAACATACGCGTCCGTAATTAACACCACATGCAAATTATAGCAACAAGATGAGGTGTAATCAAAAGAAGCATATGTTTCATGCAAAGAACTTAGCTCATCATTAGGCAAAGGTTCTTTAGGCATAGAATTAATTTGTTGAAATATAAACAATGCCTCATTATCATTCTTAAGAAATTCTAGCCTATCAACATGATCATCATTGGAACAAGGCATAGAATCTAAACTATCATTTATTCTATTGGTTGAGCATGAGTATTTGAATATATCATCATTAATACCAATAATATCTTGAGATTTCAGCGTGTACCTTTGCCTTGGAGCTTCCTTGACAACAGTGATATTTGGTTCATCTAGCAGTGTTGAAGGCGAATCAATCTCAACGAGTGGAGGTGTTTCCTTGTTACCTTTTTGCATCCCCTCCATCTCATCATGTGGAACATGTAATCCATCAACTATGTACGCATTCATCTCTTTTTTGAAGGCCTCATTATCAACCAAATCTTCATCTTCAAAGTCTTGTATGCTTTCTTTATCTTCCATGTACCACATGTCGTCAAGATTGCTCATCGTTGATTCACTCTTTTCTTCATCCTTGAGTACTTTCATGTCTTGATTTGCTAGTGTGTAGGCTTCAATAGCACACAAGCTATAACCCTGTGGAGAGGGGCTTTCTTGGAGTATTTGTTCTATGTCATCTCCTTCTCATTCGTCTTCTAGCTTGAGTCCTATCTTCTCCCTTTTATCCTTCGAGTCACTAGGCTCGTCACGGTTGTACTCTTCTCTTTCTTCATCATAAATCTTCGAGATGTCATATTGCTCGATCCATCCTTCATCTTCTTCATCTCTTTCTTCTTCAAACATATTTTGGATTGATTCTCCACTCATTTCTTGATCAAATATATCTTCAACTTGTTTGACAACGTGTTGGCGTTCCTCCTTCCTTCGGTAGTTGATTAGGGGGGCGAAATCAACTTGGATCCAATCGGATTGATAGAACTCCGCCAATGGTCTAGCATTCCTCATACTTCGACCTACATTCATATTAATTTCAACATTTTTATCATGCAAAATGACTTCTCTTACCTTAGGAAGTGGTTCTTCAATTTCTTGTATAGTTGGCTCATCTTTCTTGGCCTCCAGTTCGTCTTTTTCAGAAATTTCAGCAAGCACCTTGGGCTTGCTTTTGTCGTTTTGCTCCTCCCGACAACGTCTTTGCCAATCTCGTTGCGTTCTTTTTCCATTGCTTACCCTTTGTAAGATTTGTGCGGCTTCACTAATTGTTTTATCCATTAAATCACTACCTGCACACACACACTTCCAAAACTAGCGGAGTTAGGGGTTAGTGAAAAATAAAAGGTACGCAACATCAAGTTACCGAAAAATCCCAAGTTCAGGCCTTGCTCAAGTAGTTCATTAAAACAGTCCCAAGCTTCATCAATTCTTTCATCTTCTCCTTGCTTGAAATTGAGGACTTGCCTCTTTAAGTCTTGGACCTTGCTTATGGGAAAGAACTTTGAAAGAAATTTCTTCACGAGCTCATCCCAATTTCCTTTCGCTTCAACGAGCGCAAATGTGTACCATCTTCGCGCTTCATCTTTGAGAGAGAACGGAAAAAGATTCCACTTGAACCAAGCGGCCGGAACTCCTTCTTGTTGCACCATGTTGCATATCATCGTGAATTCCTTAATGTGTCTATATGGGTTGTCATCCTCCAATCCTCTAAAGGGGTTTGTCACCACTAACTTGATGATTCTAGGCTTAACTTCATAGTGGGTTGTAGCAAGCATCAAATGTGATTTTTGCGTCTCAATGTCCTCCATTGATGGCATTGCTAGCTCCCTTAGCGACATCTCTTCGTCTTCCAATGGTGAGGTGAACAAATCCATCTAGGCACAGAAAAGTAGAAAGAAAAACAAAAAAGAATTTTTCTAGAAAATAAGGGTTATATGTTAGTAATCAATAGAATTAATACTAGATTAAAACTAGCAAACTGGCTTGCTCCACGGCAATGGTGCCAGAAAAAGGGGCTTGTTGATGGTTGAAACACGTGTCGAGTTTTGATTCACAAGCGTACGGACCACCTATAGCCTTTTTCACCACGGGGTGACCCCCAAGGTTCTTGTCAATCCGTGGAGCAAGGGGATCGCTAGTGCTTAACCAAGTACTAATCTAGTTGATAGGAAAACCTTTGAAAGAGAATTAATCTTAAAGTAAAGACAATCTACCCTATGGTAATCTAAGATTGAATCTAAGGTTAAACTAGATGGCAAAGGGTGGATACAAGAGAGAGATTAAGGTAGATAAGCGTTCCCTCCCTAGGGTTTAGGATCTCATGAACATGCATCTACTACATGAAAGAGGTGTTGCCTTCACTAGCATCATGGTGGTTATGCGGCCGCTAAGCCTTTTCCCTAAATCGTACTGTCACTACGCAAGGTAATCAACCACTTTCGCGAATATACCGCATCTATATCTAAGCATCCATAGGGTAAGCTAATCACCACGATTACCATAGACCCTACTAAGACCACATGTTGTACACACATATGTAAATAAAGCAATCGCAAAGACATAGACCATAAAGCATCGATAGGCATAAGATTCATGTAGGGATTACATATCATGTATCCATCTAACCCTAGGGACGAACAGAGGCATTACCCCATCATCTTACACGGATTGAAGCACATAGGGGTGATGGAGACTCCGGAGAACGTCGTCAATGAAGATGGCGGTGATGAAGCTTGGGAACACCCCTAGGCTAGCGGCTTGGAGTCCTCCTCTTGCTTCTTTCCCTCTGCTGGCGTTGATCCTTGCAACGAGCTCATCCAACTCTCTCCCTCATCTTGCAGCGGCGGCTTTCTGATGAATGGGCATCGGTAGAATGATTGGATGTCGCGGCCGTCAGAGGCAGGAGCTACTAATAGACCGAGGAGCCCCTAGGTCAAAGGGGGGCCCGAACCGCCACAAAAACACCCTAGGCCGGTCGGCATGGGCCGGCCGGCCCAGGCCTTTTTTTGCCCAGTTCAGGCCCATCTTTCTCCCCGTGGCTCATCTTGACATTTTGGACTTAACCCCCTTTAATTGTCATTTTAGCGCCATCATCCTCGCGGTCAAGATAGGGGGTCTTCTCGCATGATGTCCAAACTTTACGTCTTAGTCCTCGGGGATGATCCGTCATAGCACCTTGTTCCTTGCCACCTTTGGAAGTGATTTCACCTTGCTCTTGAACATGAACGGAACTCCTCATTTGCTCCTTTGAACTTGTTGTGACTCTGTCCCTTTTGTCCAAGTTTTCCTGCAAAAACACAACACTTCCAAATGCACATACAAAGTTGAAATTGTTATATCATTTGTGTGCCTAGTGGCAGGTTAGTTGCATAATCAAGCTCAAACCAAAGTGTAACGAATATGTTTGAAGCACCAAAATTCACCGTCAACACCGGTTCACTTTGAGGTTGCAGAATTTTCTGCCCCCAAAGTGTGCGACTCAGACAAAACCATTCACTTTTGTTAAGACGAACGATCATCACTCTCGACCGGATTTGAGCCTCTTCCCTCTGACCCATACTATGTTGTTTTCGACCCTGATCGGAAACTGACATTGGTCTTCCATGATGACTCATGGGCCATGGAATTGTTTGAGGCATCAACTCTGAAGTCTGTAGGAAAAGATTCGACAGACCAGCATGGAAGATTCATTCTTGAAACACCTCAAAAACCATGCTCTGCAGAGTTAGGTTTGCTTCGTGCCACGCACTCTTACAAGGATCACAACCACCTCGTAATGCTCTCTTGTAAAATGTTTAGGAGGATGGTTGTAGATGCTTTTGTTTACCGTAAACATTGCCGATTTCGTTGTTGCACTGTGGCACTAACCTTGCAGCTTCAACATCACCAACGAGCTATATCACCGACAATAGCTGCAATGGTAAAATTCCCCCATGGTCGAGTGTTGATGGCTGTTAAGTACCACTTTTAGTCCGTCAATTCCTACATAAAATAAATGGAAAGTGATCATCAACACTAGGGGTTTATACTGACAATTTCCACAAGTGTTGGCGTTTCTAGCTTTTACAGGACACATTAAAAATGCACATGGAATGATACAGTTGAGAGCAAGTGAACCAATGGCATATGTATGGCATCATCATAAACAACCTCAAATGTCAAATTGGTCTGCACCATTGCAACAGGCTCGTCGAGACAATCGAAATGCATACATCATGTTCCTACTTTGGATTTCGGATGAAATAGATATGCACAAGATATCATGTGGGCCCGGTGGGACCCACATCAGGCCACATGACGACGTGTTTCCACACAGGATTCCATGTGTCCATGACACATCATCAATCCTAAGAAACACACTCTCGACCAATCAGGAGCAAGCACGCGGATTCAAGGGCCCACAACCACGAGATAACTGGCTAGAAACACCGCAAGCACCCCCATATCCACCTTGGGACCCACCTGGCAGTCACCTGGACGAAAGACGGCGCGAACGGAGCTACCTCGGGATCGGCTGACCCCACTTTGAGGCCTCTCCTGCCTCCCTTCCACGTGTCGGCTTGTCATGACGAACCAAAGGCGGTGCCAGGTGCTTTCCCGAATATTCCTTCGAAATCCTGCAGCTCTTTCTCATGGAAGATACATCAACTTGGCCCCACTCCTCAGTTCCACGTGTCACCACCACATTGGTGGTGCCCATGGAAGCCTAGGAGCCCCCTCTCACTTCCCTTAGCCTATTAATATGATGGGAGGGGCTAGAATAGAACCACACAATCCATTCCCTCCTCTCTCTCATTTTCTCTCTTGGAGAGGAGTCTCTCCTCTCCATGTGTAGGTGTGAGTAGGTGCTAGGTAGAGGGTGATGTTGGTGAGGATGTCTTGTTCTTCAATTAGAGCAAAGTGAGTATTCTTGTATTTTCCTTTTAGACTAAAGTGGTATTCATGCATAGGTGATATGTTCAAGAGTTCTTCGTCTGTTCATCATTTAGAGGCTCATGTTTTCGTGACATGACCCTTTGATCCCGTTGACTAGGTGAATAATTCTACTTTCCGTTTGTGTGAATTATCCCATTAGATCTTGTCCAGAGTACATTAATATGCTGACATTCGTTCTTCCTATCATCTATGCGATTCAGTGATAAGTGAGATCAGCTCGAAGCTCGCGGGTTGAAAGGACCATGATGTCGCCTAGAGGGGGGTGAATAGGCGTGATGACCAACTTAAACTTTTCGTCCCCAAAAACTTGAACTGCCATGTGCCACCGGTCAGACCGGTCCATGGCTCTGCTGAGCAGGTAGCACCAGTCGGACCGTTGCCCTCCACCGGTCAGACCGATGAGCCACAAAGAACCTGTAAAAATAGCTTCATGCTCCTCTTGACTTCTAGCACCAACCAAACTTGGTGAGTGGCCTTGGTAGATGATCACAAGCGGGGTCTGATTCCTGCACACACAAATAGCACACCTAAGTAGATCGAAGCGGAAGCAAATCAATTATGCTAGAAATCAACTTAGAGAGGCAAACCACAACGAGACGTAAGGATTTGTTTCCCGAAGTTCACCTCCCACTAAGAAAAGTCTACGTCTCCGTTGAGGAGCTTGTAAGGGAACTTTCCCACAACAAGTCGGTTCTCTTTCAATCACTTTCCTCCTTTCCACTAAGGCAATCTTTTACACGAAGAGGCAAGATCACAGCCCTCACAAACTTGCTGCTGCCCACCACAACCTTGGGAGTTAGCCGGCGACGCCTAGCCGTCTAGGAGGCAAACCTCCAAGAGTAACAAATGCTTCAATGCTTGTAGACACGAAATCGAAGTGCTCAAGCTATGGGAATGCTCTTGTTAGCTCACAAAGGCCTCTTGAGCTCACTCTCTCAACCCAACTCAAAGATATGGCTTGAATCCACAAATCTCACAAAGAGAGGTTGGGGAGAGCCACTAAGGCTTAGGGCTTGCAAAGAATGGCTTAGGAGCTCAGCAAAGTCACAAAGAACTCTTAGTGTCCCGCAGCAAGGTCTTCATCCGACCCTCGGCCTCGTCCAGACGGTCAACGAGATCCTTTGGCTCTGCCCCTTCCTCCTGAGGGGCGTAGATGTCCATCAAGTATTGGGCGGCCTCCTTAAGGTCGGCGAGCTGCTTCTCCAAACCTGCAGCAACGGCAAAAGGGCTCACTTACATCCTCGGCACAACGTCAGCAAAGACCTTCAAGGGAACCGTCGCTCACCTTCCCAGACCTCCTTGGTCCTCTCCTTGAGGACCTCCACTTGGTCCTTCGTCTCCTACAGCTCCTTCTTCAGGGCCTCCTCTGTCTCCTTGGCGCCTGGATGTGCCAAAGGTAGAGACTAAGAAAAGACCCAATCATAAGAAGTCAAAACTCAAAGGCCGATCAGACGTACCGTCAACAACTGCCTGTAGGTCATCCGCGGCGTCCTTCACCTTCTGCTGGGCAGCCTCCAGCTCCTTCTTCAAGGTGGTCACCTCCTTCTCCGCCTGGCGGGCCATGGAGGTCTTCACGCACTGAACCTCCTGTGCGGCCTCGATTTTGGCTTGCAGTAAAGCCTCTTGAGCCACGGCCGGCTCTGCGTGGGTGTTGGCAGCCTCCCTCACCAGGCGCGCCCGAGCTTGCGCTCGCTCGGCGAGACACTGCAACACAAAAAGGCCAATCTGACGTCAAGACCTTGGATCGATCAGGGCAGAAGCTAAAAATTAGCAGGATCGACAACGAGCATTCACTGAGACCATCCGCGCGATTGTCCGCTGCGCTGCCTTGAATTCATCAACATCGCGGTGGTCAGTGATGACGTCGTCCTCCCACGGGGTCCTGACGTACAGGCACCTATCGTCCTCCTCTTCGTCCCTAGGTCCGCTCGCCTCTGCAGCTTGTTGGTCTTGCGCTAGCGGCGGGACGGACATACATAGGTCGCTTAGCAGACCTTCGGCCTTCTGAGCGCTGTCGGCGACGACCTTCTCCGCCTCTGACGCCGCTACCCCTTTGGACCCAAGGGCCTGGCTCGACACGTCCGCGGCTGAGGCCGCCAGCGACTGCTCCACCGGCGCCCTCCCTCCTTTGTGCCCGAACGCCTCTTGGCCTGAGGCATTCTTGGCACTCTCCGACGTTGCCGATGTCGACCTGTACACATGCGACGACCCTCAACAACAAGGAAAAATAGACCCTCAACACCAAAAGTGAAGCAGGCGTGGACCCGGTGACTTACTTGCCGGCGGACCTCAACCCAAGCTTGATGGGCTTAAGCGGAGCCTTCTTGGCCCGCTTCTGTGACCCCGCGTCGCCCGGAACCTCTGCGCCCGACCTTGGGCGCTCCTCTCCCCCTGTGACCTTGCGGGGTGTCTGCGCCGCCTGTCCGGCCGACGCGTTGGGCGACTTCGCGTCGTCCTCCTCTTCGACGTTGATCGTCTCGACGTCGGAGCCGGCCATCGCTGTATCCGCTGACACAGCGGGGCCCGCCCTCTTCCTCTTCTTCTTCAACTCTGTCGCCTGGGTAGCGGCGATCGTCGCTGCGGCCCTGGACGCGGGTATCTTGCCCGCAGTCTGCCACGTGCGCCGCGGCGGTGGCGCGGCAACCTTCGCTGACGCTCTCCTCGTGGCGGGTTCCTCATCGTCGCTACCCACCGACGAGTCAGAGAGGTAGTCCTTGATGCACTGGTGTGGAGGGGCCTGTACATCCCCCGTAGCCCGGACCTTGAAGCTCCAGTCTTCTTCGTTGCGCAGCGGAGCCGGGCACCAGTACGTGCCCTCACGACCCTGAAAGCACAAGACCAATGTCAAAACCATTCACAAACTAAGACAATAGAAATCAAGGTCGATTCAGAGCTTGGGGACTTACGTCTTCGATGGGCCGGTACACGCTGAGCGCCTTGGGGCACATCCGGTTGCGGATGCGCCTGGCGAATATGCTCTTCACCCGTGCCACCATCTCCTCCTTGGAGACCTTGTGCCGCACGACCCGGGTGGGGTCGGTCTGACCTGAGTACTCGTAGGCCGGGTGTACCCGGTCCTAGATGGGCTGCAGTAACCGCCGGCTGAAGCTGATCGCCACGACGCTGCCCATCAGCCTATCTATCTTCAACCTCTCAAGGTCGTCCAGCAGCGGCTGCAGGTCGTCGATCTCCCGCGATGTGAGTTGGTTGGACCACTCAGGCCTGGCCACGGGCGCGTACCCGGACCTGGTGGGGAGTGCTGGCACCGGGTTGTCGAGGTAGAACCACCCCTGCTTCCAGCCTGTGGTGTTGTCGGGCAGCACCAGGTCGATGTACACCGGCTTCATATACCGACGCAACATGAACCTGATGCTGCCAACGACGTCGGACTTCCCCGTCTTCTTCAGCTCGAAGAAGTGCCACCACAGGTGGAAGTGCGGCAGTATCCCCAAGTAGGCCTCGCACAGGTGGATAAAGGAAGAGACAATTGTAATGGTGTTGGGGACGAGGTGTACCAAGTTGATCCTGTAGAAGTACAGGAGCCCGCGGAAGAAGTCGCCGGTCGGGACCCCGAATCCGCGCTCGACGTGCGCGAGGAAGACGACGGTCTCCCTGGTCCCCTCGGTGGGGAACGCCTCACTGGCCGCCGGCTTCCAGGCCACCTCCGCCTTGGGCTTCAGCAGCCCGCGAGTTGCCAAGGCCTAGATCTGCTCCTCCGTCACCACGGATGGCTCCCAGATGGTCTCCAACGCCAGCGCAAGTGCGGGCTCCATCTCCTCCTCCTCTACTCTGATGGATTTCGCCCTGAACACCACAAGCGACTTCGTGTGCATGCGATGGTGTACAGCGCGGTGGATCTAAGCATGGAGGCACTGCTGATTTCGCTAGAGCAATCGAGCGGTGGCGGAACCCTAGGTGTTGCACGGAAATGGGAGCAAGTGGAGGTCCCAGTTCACGACTCGGCCTTATATAGTTGGGCCCCAGCAGTGCTGTGGGCCGCCACGCCCAACGTCTCTACAGTGGACTTCACGGCAACCCAACGGATCCCCACCCAACGGGTCTACTCCCCAATGGCTCTTTCGACCTAACGGATAATAGGCGGTAACGGCTAGTTCCGTACGGGAATCTGCGTCCACCGGATTTTGGTCAACATATCCAGCCAGGCGTGGACTCATTATGCCCCGCATCTAAGCCCCAAACCCTGGTACTTCCGAAACTCACTTCAAGGTCATCACGACCCACAGATGACCTATGGACCTACCACACTGCCTGTGCAAGGTCGACAAGGACTTGGCAGCTTCCTAGGTCACCTCGGCCTACAAATGGCGGGTTCACACCACGTCTCCTAGGCCTAGCTGCCTTCATGCCTTCTAGGTCGCCTCGACCTACAGCGGCGGAAACTACCAACGGCCCCGTGCTTAAAGGCTCTGCTGCCCGTTGGCGACCTCCTGGTCTTGACTACAGCTCCTTGCTGAGGCCCCGATGCCTTCTAGGTCGATTGGACATACAGCTTTCAGGTTGACACCCTATGTTGTGCCACTTCACAGCGGCCGTGTTGACTCCGGTCGGCATGGGACTTCGTCGATATACAAGGCCTTCTGAAGGTCGGCGTGCTGTTACAGCCCCGCCGGGACCTTGGCCATGCCATTGCCGCCCGGGCGCCTCACACACACACTTAAGACGCACTGTTTGTCATGCAAACACGTGTATAAAAGCTTCGTAAGCCTACAAAGCACTTTGGCCCATGGCCAATTACAAGATACAAACATATTAAAGGTCCTGAACTACCTTACATAATGTCTGCGATGCAACCTAGACTGATGAATCGCGTCACAAGCTTTCTTCTAGCTTCAGGACCTACTTGGAGACCTCCACCGCCGCCGTTGTCGCAGCTGCCACACAGCCACCTCTACTCGAGCTCCAGAAGATTTCCTGTGGTACCCACATTTACATCTGGGCTCTCCCACAAGATTCCAAATGGAACCAGTGTCACCTCAGGCCTTCCCAGGTACAGCACGGTGATCTCCAGCATCACCTCGGGCCTCCGCTGACAAGGTCCGTCAAGGCATGTACTGCCCCATGCTGCACCTGGATTCCTCGCTGGGCGCGGGTGAAGTGGCTGATGGAGTTCTCTCAACTTTGCAAGCATTCTTCTAGCTCCTGGTAATGATGACCTAGCTCTACGCTCTGGCGAACGGAGACAAGCCGAAGGCATGAAAAAATTACTACGCAGCTTCGCCATGGTTCACTCGGTTGGCTCAAGTGACGAGCTTGGCGGGGCGGTCACCTATTTATAGTTGCGGCACAGGGCCTTGGATCCTATCTGCAACTCACCTGGTGTGGCATCCTTATCCGATCGCTGTTACCACGTGAAGCACGAGGTCCCTGTTCACCCGTGGAAGCATTGGCGCGCCTATCCCCTACCTGACAACGTCCTGGCGATTCTTGTCTTTTGCGGGCGGACAGTGACTACAGCTTCGCTTGGAGGCAGGCCCCGTGACCGTACAGTGCGACCATGACTCAGGACACGACAACCTTTCGTGTTTGCTGAGATTTCATGTGTTTTGTCGTATTCCAACCAATCGGCAGAGCATTAGACGGGAGCAGAAGGCCGCAAGTTCTATTTTTCTCTTCATTTTAGGAGCATCAAACCGGCCATTTTGGTCGCTTTACTGCTCGGGGGCTACTCCACGAGTGCGTCTTACAACGCCCTCTTTCCTTCTGCGTCGCATCGACCTAGCGGAAGCTTCCTTCCACTATGTCACTGCTTGACCTACCTACGGTT
Organism: Cenchrus fungigraminus; assembly: GCA_036936925.1. Taxonomy (NCBI): domain Eukaryota; kingdom Viridiplantae; phylum Streptophyta; class Magnoliopsida; order Poales; family Poaceae; genus Cenchrus; species Cenchrus fungigraminus. Next base: position 78,737,389 of record CM072770.1, read on the forward strand.
GGTAGTGCGACCTTCCTGAAGGTCACATAAGCTCCTCTATGCTACCTGACCCAAGTCTGGTCAGCTGTTCTTCAAGATCGACACCTCGTCTTCACTTCGTCCTTCTGTACCTATGCTCCAGAAGCTTGATGTTCGACTTTGTGCATGCTGGAGGGATTCTTTTTCTTTGGATCCCCGTGCACCCTACACGACCTTGGTGATGCCATGCCTTCGCCAAGCCTCAACATGACTTCACCTCAACCGCTACGCCTACATGTCGATCGGGGCTTGAGAGACATGGGTACCCATGGGTCCCCACCGACCAGGGTCCCAGAGGTCCCTGTCAAGTGGACCCGAACTGTCAGAAGCCCCACCGACCTGCAAGTGGGCCCGAAGACCTTATCAACAACCTCGGCGACCTTGGAAGACTCCAGAAGACCTTATCCAGATCTTGGGGGATCCGCAGGACTTAGGGCGCAAGGCGAGCTACCAGACTTCGGCCCGGCGCCGCCAGTAGGTCTGCATATCGTGGGATACTCCCTGTAATCAAGGCAGATAGCCTTCCCATTTTGTAACCGACCCTGATGAGGGTCCACTGACCTCGAATGGAAGCCCTAGCCCGTTGACCACATAAGGCGGCCTAGAGCTCCATTCGAGGGGACTCCCTTTTCGATGCATAATTCCACCCCATATTGGACGTAGGGTTTCACTCTCCAGAGGCCCGAACCAGTCTAAATCCCTATGTTCATCGCGATTCTTACCGTGTTCCGAGTTCCACACGCGAACTACCACTTACGCTCTTAGTTCCTGATCCTCCCATTCACCTACAAACTGCTTGGGTAGCCCCCTAGCAGATCTATCCAGGTCTCACCCCCTGACAATGAGTGGCCCCCTCGTGGAACCCGCAGGGGCTGTCGAGCGCTGCGTTGAGCTCTTCCTGGTTGAACGTCAAAGGTCGACGCCCCTCAGCCGCGAGCACCTTGGAAGGTCGCTTGTGCAACTTGGAACCGGAGTCCCTTGCAGTGCCGGATGTGCCAGTGTTGCGCCCAACGGTGCCGTCGAACTAGTTCACCATCACCTCGTCGGTGTCGATGAGCTTGTTAACGACCTCCATGAGGGCAGCGACGGTGGTAGCGCCAGACTCGTGGATCTTCTCAAAGATCTTGCGATCCTTGATGCCTTTCTTGTAGCTGTCGACGACCTGGTCATCTCTGACGCCAACACGTGTTGCAGTTCTTAAAAAAACTGGTTGGTGTAGTCACGAAGCCGCTCCTTAGGCTTCATGACGATCCTCCCGAGGTTGAAGGAATTTCCAAGGCGAGTGTAGGTCACCTGGAAGTTGGAGATGAAGGCCTGGGACAGGTCGGCCCTAGAGTTGATGCTGCCAGTCGGGAGGTTGTTGAGCCAGAGCGATGGGGCGTCGCCCATTACCAGCGGGAAGTAGGCCGCCATGTGGTCAAAGCCGCCGCCAGCCGCCTTAACGGTGACATAGTAGGTCGACAGCTAGATGTTGGGGTCGGAGCGCCCATCGTACTTCTGGATGTTCGGCTTGAAGTAGTTGGGGTAGACCACGACCTAAGTCGGGGAGCCAGCGTGGGGAAGGCGGTGATGGCAATGTCGTCGACGATGCCTCCGGCTTGAGCAGCGCCTCTGCTGTGCATAGGGACAACGACCTGGGAATGTGGTTGGCGATCCCGATTGGCGGGGACGACCTCCGAGTGGCCATATTGCTCTTCATACACCGCACGCCGCCGATTCTCGACGTTATGGCGGTCGCGCGTCTCGCGCTCCATGATGCGATGGTCGACGCCATGGGGGTCGTACTCGCGATCGTACTCTGCGCGATGGCGCAGTTCCCGCTCCTCGCGCTCACAGTGGCGTTGGTCGATGTAGCCGTGGGCGTCGCAGGCGCACCTGTTGTTGTCGAGGTTGTCACGGAGGTTGCCACTATTGACGCTGTTTGCCCGGCGGTTAGGCTGCTCAGGATTGTGCTAATTGACCTCCTCCTGGATGGGTGGAAGGTCGTTGCGCTGAGGTCGATGGGATCGACTACGCGAGTGATGCATCGACGAAGATGTGGCAGACTTGGAGGCCGCACTCTTTTCATCTACCAGGGCCGTGGAGACCCGAAGGTAGGCCATGGACGCCTCGGCCACAGGTGTAGGATCAGCTTGCTGGAGGCATGCCATGGCAGCGCCCAGGTTGGCCTGAGGGCTATTGAATGTCGGGAGACCTGCCTCATCGAACTCGAGGCGAAGGTCTCGAGCACAAGGGGGGACTGCACGACTGAAGGACCGGAACGGCGAACCAGAGAGGGGGGGAGTGTGTTGACGCGAAAATAGGACGTCACCTCCGCGCGCAGCACACGTGACTCCCCGGTCTATAGCGAGGTGTGCCAGCCAATCTGACCTGTTGATTGACAATGGAAAATATTAGGGATCGGCTAGAGAACCGATGGCCTTGTAGCGACACGTGTACCAGCCAATCGGCCGATACAGGTAAAAGCGGGATCAGCCGGCTCGAGAGCGACCGAGGCGCAGGTGCATGGGTAGATGGATCGGCTGGATCGGCCGATCGTGACATCAGCACTCGAGTAGGTCGGAATCGGCTGCGATGTTAGGAGCCGATAGGATCTAGATCGAGTGGATGATAAAGATAATAGCTAAAAACCACAAGAATTGGTACAAAGACTTGCAGATCTAGCTAATATCGGTAAGGGGTGAATAAAGAACTAGACGAAACCTCAGCGATGCGCCTGGAGGTTAAAGCCTAGGGTTATTCGGTAAAACGGTACTCACAAGCTTGCCGGAGATCAGTTGATGCAGCCCGATGAACTCGAAGCACGGTGTTGTAGAAAAGAGAAAATCGCAATGGCGAAGTCACTGAAAAGTAGATGTTGTAAAGGTAGATGCTGTAAAGTAGATGCAGTAAAGTAAAGGGTTTGCCCAGAGGCAGTTTGTTTGATATTGGTGTGTACAGATTTTCCGACCACGCAGGGTCGCTATTTATGTCCTGAGGACAACCCCGACTCCTAGCCGATCACGGCAATGTTTACTTGCATCTAAAGACAAAAAACTACTAAAAATAGAAAAAGGCTCTCGCAGGAGTCAAAAACTTCCTAAAACTGACTCTTTGACCCGTCGCCAATCGTAGACTGACCCGCCTCCACCATACTTTCCTTCTGGCGTATCTCCTTGATCACCGCCTTCTTTCTCCTCATCGGCCGATCCTCTAGTTATTCATCGGCCGATAGTTCTGACCCGCTGGCCCACTAATAGAGCCAACCTCCTTTTGACCATCGGCGGATCCTGTTGACCATTCTTCTCTTTTCTCAATCGGCCGATTACACTCTATTTTCCATCGGCTGCTTCTCCTCACCCTTTTTGACCTGTTTTTCCAAAAAACATGTCAACACATGCCCCCCAGTTTCGGAGTAAATGATCCTTTTGCTCCGAAATTTGCTTGACATTTTTTGAATAATGGCCAAATCTCTTCACGTGATCGACGCGATCAATCCCCATTGATAGTGTCCCGTCTTTTCTATCTGACTTTCCTCAGGGTTGTTCACCATGTGACTCTTTGGCTCTTTCACCCCCCTTCCCTATAAGACTCACCCTTCTATCCGGGGTTCTCTGTATCCTTTTCAACCCTTTGGATTTTCCTGATGCAGGTGTTGATCCCCTTAACTTTTAGGTATGAGAGGCATCTTTTCCTGGAAAACTCTGTGGGCGTCGATGATCATCACTGGTCTTTGACAGACTCTAGCCTGAAATAGCATTTCTCCCAGGTGCTGCTAATGAGCTTGTAGACTCTGTTTGCAATGTAGAGCAGAAGATTTCTGTGAGCCATGCTCTGCAGTTTGTGGACGGGTCAGAGAAACTTCCCATCGTCTTGTGTGCGTGTATTCTTTATTTGGAGGTGATTCACGGGTTATCTGTTTCCTTTTTTCCAGGATCTAGCATCTTCGGTTTCTGTCTTTTTCAACTCCTTCATCTTTATCTCTTCTAGTGCTCTGGCTATAAATAACCATTCTCATACCCTTACAGAGGTCACACCTTTCCCTTCATCCATGGCTCAAGATATAGGTCCAGGGAGTTTTAGCCTCTTGCTCTTCGGCTCCTCTCTTCTTCTCTGACTTAAGATGGCTAGAAGAATTCTTGTGAAATAGCCTAGAACATACTCCCCTCTCTAGTCTCCTTTTGTGAAGCCAGGAGGTCCAACAGCTAGAAGAATCCTTGTGATGCAACTTAGGTGCATCAGCTGGTGGAGGAGGGTGGAGGTTGTCCCTGGGCGTTGCGGAAAGAAGAACAACCCTATGTCTTCTTTCCCAACAAATTTGACGGGGAGAGTTACCGCATCTGGTGATTCATCTTCGTCAAATCTATGCTTTTTTGTTTTTCTCTTTCTTCATCCGCATCGCTTGTTCAGTGATGACTAATGTAATCGATCTGTAATGAATCGTTCAAGTTTGTCTTCTCAATGTATTCTTTCAGATCTGCACATGTAATGTCACCATTGTAATTGAAGATGAGAGAAAAAATATATTTTTTTTTGTTCTAAGGGCGATTTGTACATCGGCCATAACTTTAGACTGAACATGCTTAGATGATTCGGCTTTCCGCTGCTAGAGAAGATCTCATTTTCAATCGGCTGTAATCGGCCACTTTCAGGCTCTGATCGGACTAAGCGTCTACCCATTTGCTTGGATAGTATTTCTTCAAATACTTTCCATTCAATGCTCTGGCAAACTTCTCTCCTTCCAATGTCTCTAAAATGTATGCATTGCCAGGTACGCATTGATTGATACGAAACGGTCCTTCCCAAGTTGGTGACCACTTCCCGTACTTTGGATCTCTAGAGCCGATTGGTAATATGAGTTTCCAAACTAGATCTCCTTCAGCAAATTCTTTAGTTTTGACTTTCTTATCATACCACCGGGCTATCCTTCTTTTGTTCTTTTCGATATTCTCCAGAGCTCTCAGCCGATTGCTAGCAAGATCTTCTAATTCCTCTTTCATCATGGTTGAATAATCATCGGCCGATAGCTGATCTTGTAAAGAAGTTCTTCTGGATCCGGTCTTTAACTCCCAAGGCAGTACAGCATCATGACCATACACCAATTGATATGGTGATACTTTGGTTGCCCCATGGCATGCCATCCTGTATGCCCATAATGCTTCATTAAGGATTGTATGCCATCGCTTGGGATTTTCATCAATCTTGTGTTTGATCAATTTGATGATGCCCTTGTTCGCCGCTTCTGCCTGTCCGTTGGCTTAAGCATAATAGGGAGATGAGTTTAACAGCTTGATTCCCAAAGAATTTGCATATTCTTCAAATTCCCCTGAAGTGAATTGACTCCCTTGATCGGTTGTGATAGTCTGAGGTATACCAAACCGATAGACGATATGCTCCTTAACAAAATCAATCATATTGCCTGATGTCACAGTCTTAATTGGGATGTCTTCAACCCACTTTGTGAAATAATCTGTAGCCACTAGCACGAATTTATGACCTTTGCTTGATGGTGGATATATTTGTCCGATCAGATCGATTGTCCAACCCCTGAATGGCCACGGCTTGATTATTGGGTTCATGGCCGATGCTGGAACTCTTTGAATGCTTCCAAACTTCTGACACTCTTGGCATCCTTTGTAATACTTGAAGCAATCTTCTAATATCGTCAGCCAATAGTAGTTATTATTTCTGATCATCCACTTCATCTTGAATGCTGATTTGTGAGCTCCACAGACTCCCTCATGAATTTCCCCCATTAAAGTTTTAGCTTCTTCTTCACCAAGACATTTGAGCAGAACTCCATCGATGGTACGATAATATAATTCGTCTTCTAGCAGAACATATTTAATGGCTCTGTACCTTAATTGTCTATCAACCTTCTTGGATGGATCTTTCAGATAATCTATTATCTTCTTCCTCCAATCTTCAGCTGACCACTCCATAGTCAGAATCGGCCGATATCCTGATGCCCCTTGGGCTAGCCGATTAGCCTCACTGTTGTGACACTTAGGGATATACTCAAGTCTTACTATTTTGAACTCTCGGAGTAATTGCAGACATTCTTCGTGATAAACCCTTAATATGTCATCTTTGCATTCATATTCTCCTGTCAATTGATTTATCACAAGTGGAGAATCTCCAAATATCTCAACAACTTCAGCATTGACTTCAAGAAGTAGCTTTATCCCTTTTAGCACGGCCCGGTACTCAGCTTGATTGTTGGTTGAAGTCTTCTCAATTGGGATGGAAAACTCATAATTTGCTCCTTGAGGTGAGATGAGTACAATTCCGATCCCAGCTCCTACTCCACATGATGATCCATCAAAGAACATAGTCCATGGAATAGGTTCTACAACTACAACCTCAGGTCCACAATGCTGAGTTACCAGATCAGCCATTACTTGCCCTTTGATTGCTTTGGCCGATTGATAGGTCAAATCAAATTCTGACAAAGCTAAGATCCATTTTCCGATCCTGCCCTTCAAGATTGGTAATGACAACATATATTTGACCACATCATCTTTGCACACTACGGTGCATTCGGCAGTTAAAAGGTAAGGCCTCAACTTCGTGCATGAGAAATATAAGCACAAGCAAAGTCTTTCCACCGCCGAATATCTTGTTTCTGCATCCAAGAGTCTTCTACTCACGAAATATACAACTCACTCTTTTCCTTCAAACTCGTGCACAAGGGCCGACCCAATAGCCCGCTCATTAGCCGATAAGTATAACTTAAACGGCTTCTTGTCTCGAGGAGGCATCAAGACAGGAGGAGATTTTAAGTACTGCTTTATCTAGAGCTTTCTGTTGTTCTTCTCCCCACACGAATTTCTGATCGGCCTTGAGCTTCAGTAGAGGTGTAAATGGTTGGATCCTTTCCGACAAATTAGATATAAATCTTCTGATGAAATTGATCTTGCCAATTAGTGACTAAAGCTCCTTCTTATTTGATGGTGCTTTTAAATTGTCAATTGCGCTGATCGACTTCTGGCCTACTTCGATTCCTCTCTCGTGTATTAAGAAACCCAAGAATTGACCAGCTGAAACACCGAAAGCACATTTGTTGGGATTCATCTTCAAACCATGCTTCCTAGTACATTCCAATGTCTTTCGTAGATCTGCCAAGTGTTCCTTATAACCTTTTGACTTGACAACTACATCATCAATGTAAATTTCTACTATCTTGCCGATGAGTTCATGGAATATGTAATTCATGGCTCTTTGATACGTGGCACCAGCAATCTTCAACCCAAAGGTCATGACAATCCACTCATACAATCCGACGTGGCCGGGGCACCTGAAAGTAGTTTTTACAATATCTTCTATGGCCATGAATATTTGATTGTACCCAGCGTTACCGTCCATGAAGCTGATGACTTTGTGCCCTGCAGCAGCATTAACTAATGCATCGGCTACTGGCATTGGATACCCATCCATCGACGTTGCTTTGTTCAAGTCCCTGAAATCAATGCATACACGTAGTTTGCCATTTTTCTTGTAGACAGGGACTATATTAGAAATCCATTCGGCATATCGACATTGCCGAATAAAACCAGCTTCGAGTAACTTTGTTATCTCGGCTTTTATGTCAGGATAAATCTTTGGATTACACTGCCTTGGGTGTTGCTGGAAAGGTTGATACCCTAGTTTAATAGGTAACCAATGTTCAACAATGGACCGGTCTAAGCTAGGCATCTCATAATATTCCCAAGCAAAGTAATCCTTGAATTCTTTTAATAATGCGACCAATTCTTTCTTGTATTCAGCATCCATCTTGGCACTAATGTACGTCAGCATTGGTTTGCTTCCATCTTCAAGGTCTATCTTTTCCAATTCATCAGCCGACGTAAATCCGTGCCCGAGCTTCCCTTCGTCTTCAATGAACTGATCCATTAAATCTTGTCTTCAGAGCCGACTGCTTGAACCGGCTTTAGTCCAAAATTGGACACTTTGAGATACTTGGTATCCCATGCTTTCCCAGAAATGCAGCTTACTTGATCATAAGTCCACCCTTGTGCTTCTGTAGCTGCTACTGTCAAGGAGGTTTCTCCTTGAACCACTTCCACTGAATCTCCGATCCATTGGATGATGCATTGATGCATTGTAGATGGTATGCAACAGTTGGCATGTATCCAATCCCGACCCAGCGGTAGATTATAAGATCCCCTCCCTTTAATGACAAAGAAGTGGTTGGAAGGGTCTTACTGCCGATGGTGAGCTCCACGCAAATTGCTCCATGAGCCGGAGAGACGTTGCCTTCGAAGTCCACCAACATCATGTCGGTTTGGGTCAAATCTTCATCAAATTTCCCAATCTTGTGCAGCATGGTGTATGGCACCAGGTTGACTGCTGCTCCTCCATCCACAAGCATCCTGTTGATTGGCTTCCCGTTGACAAATCCCTTGAGAAATGAAGCCTTCAAATGTTGTCTCTTTTCATCTTCTGGTTTCTCAAAGATAGCTTGTCTAGGTTCCAGTGTTAACTGAGCCATGCCAAGTTCTTCATCGGACAGATCCGAATCAATTGGAGCCATGAACTCTTTTGGTAGGAAGACAACCATGTTTATATCAGCGTGTGATTTGTCGTCCTTTGCTTCATCGACCTTAGGCTTTGGGCGCCAAACTTTGGACCGAACCTTCTTCTTGTCCAGCACATGTCTCTCTGCCTCTTCATGCTGTTCTAACTGACGTAGGCGCTGGACTCTCCTTTTCTAGGATTTGGTCAAGCCATCTGGACACCATTGTGGATTGGGCTTCTTACATGTTTGGCTTGACCCTTCATCGTCCAGTTGTAGCGTGCATCGACGTTCAGGAGCTCGGCACATGATATCTTCATCAAGGACCAGAGAATCGGCCATCTCTTCCAGCTGATTGTTTGACTCTTCATTGACTCGGCCTCCCAGCCGATCATGAATACTGGCCTTGCCCCCCAGCCGATCGTGGACGCTGGCTTTGCCCCCCAACTGATCGTGGACGATGGCTTTGCCCCCCAGCCGATCGTGGACTGAGACCCGTTGATTGTTGAATTCACGGTGATCTCTGGCTACAGGTCTTCCGTCATTAAAGCAAACCCTTTTGGATGAGTTGCTATTATTGTAAGCCCCGTTGCACTCTGGACAGTTTTCTGCTGTTGGTAGCTTGATCCCTTCTTCCCAGCAGTATTTGAAGAATGGACATCTCCAATGTCCTTCATTACGCCGTGCCCACTCTTCTCTTCCCCTTGCCTTTTCTTGTTGTCGCTGGAACTTGTTGATTAGCATCTGAGAAGTGAAAGGTCTGCGTGGCTTTAAGTCTCCCTCTTCAAGTAGTAACCCTTTTCCCTTGACATCGGCAGCGGTTACTTGTACTTTGGGATCAACAGCTCCTTTATTTTGAGCCGAATCAGATGTCAGCAACTTAACTTGTGACGTGTCTTTGCTAGACACTTCAACTGTGTTAGTTGGGAAGGGGTGCTGATCAATCTTCATCAGCTTTTCAGCTTTGGCAGGAGTTTCAAATTTAAGCCTTCCTTGCTCAATAGCTGATTGGATCTGTTGTCTGAAGATCTTGCAATCATTGGTGTCGTGCGAAGTTGCATTGTGCCACTTGCAATACTTCATCCTTTTTAGCTCCTCTGCAGATGGTATGGTATGAATCTGGGAGAGCTTAATCTGCCCTTGCTGAAGCAACAGATCAAATATCTTATCGGCCTTAGTGATATCAAAGCCGAATTTCTCTGGTTCTTTCTTGCCAAAGGGACAGGACACTGTCTTCTTGCCTTTGACCCACTCTGCAAGCCCTATCATATTATATTCATCTTCTGAATCAGAGTAATCCACATAGGACACCTTCTTCTTAAAGTTTCTTCTAGGCTCATAAGACTTTGCAGTTTCTTAACTCATTCGACTGACTAACTGGCTGAGACTCTCAAAGTCATGTGATGCATATTTCTCTCTCAAGGTTGGCAAGAGACCTTGGAAAGTCAACTCGGCCAGTTGTTTATCTCCCAGATTCAAACTATAGCACTTATTTCTGACCTCTCTGAATCTCTGAACGAATCCAGCAACTGTTTCATCGTTCCTCTGCTTGAGTCTGGTCAGATCAGTAATCTTCATCTCATGGATGCCAGAGAAAAAGTAATTATGGAACTGTTGTTCCAAATCGGACCACTTGATGATAGAGTTAGCTGGTAGTGATGTGAACCATGAGAATGCTGGCCCTGATAGAGATGAAGGGAACAAACGTAACCTGAGTGCATCAATGTTCCCTGCTTCTCCACATTGTATGATGAATCGAGTGATGTGCTCCATAGTGGATGTTTCGTCTTGCCCAGAGAACTTGGTGGAATCTGGCACCCTGAATCTTGGAGGGAACGGTATCTGGTCATAGCCAGATGGATACGGTGTCCTGTACATGCAGGACTGTTGTTTGGGTTTCATCCCATATTGCTTCTGCAGCACCTCTGAGAAGTGGTCGATCAACTCCTGCTTCATGTGAGACTTCAATTCCGTAGATGCTTGTTCAATTGCTTGTATCTCAGCTGGAGTTTCTGGAGGTCGTTCTTCTAAGATTCTTGGTTGTGGATTTGGTACCATTGATGCCCCTGTCCCAGAAGAACCTTGCACATTTGAAACAGGTGGAGTCTGCCCGATCGGCTGCCCAGCCGATGGAGTTGGCTGCTGCAAATTCGATTGGCTTGAGATAGCCAATTGATTTAGAAGTGTTTGCACTAGTTGTGTAGAATCCACTTGTGGAATTACTGGCTGCCCTGTTACCCCTTGGTTGATCGACTGCTGAGGCGATGATCTTGTATGAGCCACTGTGTTGGCTGGGGTTAAGACAGGCTGCATTGGTGCTGACTGTTGTAACGGGGCAGTCTGTACAGGCATCCCCAATGTTGGCTGCTGTAGTGGAGCAGTTGGCACGGGCATCCCAAGTATCGGCTGTTGAGCCGATCTCTGAGGTAGAACAGGAGTTGGTCTCTGAGGTGGAACGGCAGTCCTTTTCTTTGTTGGTATGACCATATGAGCAAGAGCTGGACTGATCTTGACTCTTTCGAAAGCTTTGCTCCCGCGATTGAAGTAGACGAACTCTACTCCATCCCCATTCATGTGCACAGTCCCTGGAGTACCCCCAAACATGGCTTGATAAGACTGTGGGTACTTCACTTCTGGAATTTCCTCAGGCTGAGGCTCAAAGAAATTTGAGATGTTAGTCTCAAAGTGATCACGAGGTAAATCCCATCCTGCAAGCCTCCCATCTTGATTCCTCATGGGAGGATACTTTTGATTTTGCACTGGAAAGGCCTGATCTTGGGCATTGGACTGTACTTCATGTGTTTGAACCACAGGCGTGGTAACAGCAGGATCTTTGGCTTTTTCCCCAACACCTTGGTTCTGAATCGGGCTGAGAGTCCGATGAAGATCCAGTAACAACATGCGGAGATGGTGTAACCCTTACTGTTGAATCATCAATCAGCGGGGTGGCCGATTGGTCGTGTTGGAACATTGGAGGAGTTCGGTTTGGTTGAAAATATGCAGGCCCCAGATATCCTCCTTTTGCTCCTTTCTTGAGTGCATCAATTATGGCATTCTGAATAGTATTTGCGAAAACCTTAGATTGATCAATCATTGTTTGATGCATCGCCTTGGTCATCATGTCTTGAAGCCCTTCAGGATCGGCTGAGAAGGTGACTGCTTAGGTGTTGGCAAAGGATTCTTCTTGAAGACCCCACCTTTAGTCTGACCATATGATGTCAGGCAAAGCTCTTCATAATGCTTCATGTGAGCTTCGAACTCAGCTTTGTCTGTATCTTTCAGCTGATCCTTGGTGATTGTTTGGACGTTTTCTGGATCAACCTCGGAAGATCCAGTCTTCATAGGCTTCGTCATTGTTGACTTTTTCGTGTCCCACCGGGCGTGCCAAAAGTGTGTTGACGTGAAATTAGGACGTCACCTCCGCGCGCAGCACACGTGACTCCCCGGTCTGTAGCGAGGCGTGCCAGCCAATCTGACCTGTTGATTGACAATGGAAAATATTAGGGATCGGCTAGAGAACCGATGGCCTTGTAGCGACACGTGTACCAGCCAATCGGCCGATACAGGTAAAAGCGGGATCAGCCGGCTCGAGAGCGACCGAGGCGCAGGTGCGTGGGTAGATGGATCGGCTGGATCGGCCGATCGTGATGTCAGCACTCGAGTAGGTCGGAATCGGCTGCGATGTTAGGAGTCGATAGGATCTAGATCGAGTGGATGATAAAGATAATAGCTAAAAACCACAAGAATTGGTACAAAGACTTGCAGATCTAGCTAATATAGGTAAGGGGTGAATAAAGAACTAGACAAAACCTCAGCGATGCGCCCGGAGGTTAAAGCCTAGGGTTATTCGGTAAAACGGTACTCACAAGCTTGCCGGAGATCAGTTGATGCAGCCCGACGAACTCAAAGCACGGCGTTGTAGAAAAGAGAAAATCGCAATGGCGAAGTCGCCGAAAAGTAGATGCTGTAAAGGTAGATGCTGTAAAGTAGATGCAGTAAAGTAAAGGGTTTGCCCGGAGGCGGTTTGTTTGATATTGGTGTGTACAGATTTTCTGACCACGCAGGGTCGCTATTTATGTCCTGAGGACAACCCCGACTCCTAGCCGATCACGGTAATGTTTACTTGCATCTAAAGACAAAAAACTACTAAAAATAGAAAAGGACTCTCGCAGGAGTCGAAAACTTCCTAAAACTGACTCTTTGACCCGTCGCCAATCGTAGACTGACCCGCCTCCACCATACTTTCCTTCTGGCGTATCTCCTTGATCACCGCCTTCTTTCTCCTCATCGGCCGATACTCTAGTTATTCATCGGCCGATAGTTTTGACCCGCTGGCCCACTAATAGAGACAACCTCCTTTTGACCATCGGCGGATCCTGTTGACCGTTCTTCTCTTTCCTCAATCGGCCGATTACACTCTGTTTTCCATCAGCTGCTTCTCCTCACCCTTTTTGACCTGTTTTTCCAAAAAACGGTGTCAACAGAGTGATGGGAGCCGATAAAAGTTCTACTCAAGAATTCGACCTATGAAGCCAAAATCACTTGGACACCTCCACAAACTTCTCTTGCCAAATCCACGTAGCCACTGGAGTGCTACAGGACCTAGGAGCAAGATCCAAGCAACAGCCACTCAAAACACGCAGCAGAAAACAACTCAAAATAGCTGCTGGAAGCCAAAACTGGTCATGCCGAGTCAGACCGATCTTCTGGGACTTAGCCACTCACAGGTAGGGAAAACCGGTCAGGCCGGTTTGCGAAACCGGTCAGGCCGGTTTTGTCCAGGAAATCCCCAAAAGACCTTCGAGACCAAACCTAGCCTAAAACACCTCAAAAACTCTTCAACCTTTGAACAAGAAAAGCCATAGCATGAACGAGACTCTCCTGTTCAAAAACTCCTCTCGACAGCCCACTAGAGATAAACCGGTCAGACCGGTTTGGGAAACCGGTCAGGCCGGTTTTGCCTGGGCAGTCGGGAAGAACTCAGCCCGCGGGAAAAAGCCAACCTTCACCTCGATCGATCTCCCGATTCGTTCCACGGATTCAAGTGAGACTTTGGGGAAAGCTGGGGTACCTCATGGGCTACCTTTGGCTAGAAGCTCGGTCCCCAAAACCTACCCAATCAAGAGGAATCGGAAGTCAACCCTCAAGAACACCCTTCCATGAACTCCACCGAAAACCACCAAATTGAAGCCGTTTCGGAGGATTTGTTGGAGCAAGATCACCAAGCAAAGAGGCACAAGGTCCTCATATGTGACATCCAACAAGAATTCCTCAAAGAAACGCTCCCAAAACTTCTCCACGGAAATTCCAAGAAAAGGCTCCGAAAATCACCAAAAAGGGAAAACGGGAAGAACACAATCAAGCCTTGAGGAACCATGCCGAATCATCTATACATACCATGAAGGTTCATACAAGGTCTAGCTTCCGCCCGATCATCCTTCCCTCTCACAAGATCTCACAATGAAGCTCTCAAGCTAGTCCTAGAAATCCTAATGAAAATAGGAAGGAAAATAGCAAAGGGAAAATGAGCTAGGATTCCAAGAGATGGCTGCCATCCTCTCACCACTTGGGTTATATGGAGGCTAGCCAAAAGACTAAACTACCCCTATTATATAAACTAGGATACACGCCTACCAAGGGCACTTTGGGAAATTGTCTTCGTAACACCATCGGACGGATGCTCGGCGACCGCAGTTCGCTTAGCCTCGACGCAAGCCTTGCGATCCCGACGCGTGTCCTCCGCTTCGAAGCTTCCCGACGCCCTGCGACCCCAAACCGGTCAGACCGGTTTCCAAAATCGGTCAGACCGGTTTTGGCCTGACAGCCACACCGAGTCTTCGGCCTTGGCTTTGTGGCTCAGCCAAGCAACCCAGTGGTTTTCTGGTGAACCACTGCAAACCCCGCGAACTTGATGTCGCCTCCGCCAATCACCACTCATGACTTGGCTCCCACGAACTCCCGGCTCGACCTTGGTTTTGAGGCTCAACCAAGAAACCGTCCATGACTTCGTCTTGCTGTTCTTGCTACCATGCGACCCGCACTTGACCCTGCTGGCCACCGGGTCCCTCGAACCAAGCCTACTTGTTTTCTCCACACCTGGAGGCCTCACCGGCAATGACCTTTCACGCTTGTTCTTCACCTGCACCAACACCAGTCAAGCCGCAACTTGCACCTGCAATACTTAGCCAAGAATCAGTCCACACAACGTTGTCAATCACTCATCACACCAGGAAGCGACCATCCATCGGTCCTCGAACCACACATGGTCCTCAGCGACCCTGTTCTTCTGCACGTGGCTGGGCATGCAAGGTGTTTCCTTCGATGCGCGCCGCCTGCTCAAAGTCCATCGCGCCATGACATGGTGGTTTGTTTTCAGAAACCACGAGCACCCGGCGGAAGACGGCGTCCGAGTCGTTGGGGGAGACATGGACCCGGACCCTCCAAAACTCGCCGCAGTCTGGTGATTGGGGAGTTCATGTAGCGCGGTGGGGGTGCCTTTGGTCGATCCTCTTCCGCAGGTGACATCCACAAAGAGTATGCCTCGCACCCTTATGGTAGGTGCAAGGTACGTCGAGAGGGCCGCGCCGGGCATGAGGGGCAGGCTTTAGGTCGCTAGAGGGTCACCGCCCAGATTGGATCTGGGAAGGCTTGGACATCTGGAGGAAATAGGCGACGGTCGAAGGGCATGGCGTCGTGGTGCAGCGCCGGCTGCACCGAGCTTTGAGCTTGCTCGCAGATCTCGAGTGTTTCCACCATCATGCTGATGACGCACTCCATCCCCTGAACAAGATCATAGGGTTTCGGCGGGTGGGTCTCCAACACTAGATCGGAAACGGGGGTGGCAACAGGCACCGCAGTGACCCGCTCCACGGCCGCTGGAGAAGCTGCAGCCGCCGGAATGGGAGAGGTCGTCATGAAGGAGCCGAAGCAGATCTCCATAGGGTTGGCGAGCATGGCCGCCATGCTCGCCGAGAAGACGACACCAGATCGGGCCACCATGCTGCATAGTGAGCTCCCGATCACCCTACCTGGCGCGCCAACTGTCAGGGGTTGAGACCTGGACAGATCTGCAAGGGGTCTACCCAAGCGGTTTGCAGGTTAATGGAGGGATCGGGAACTAAGAGCGTAGGTGGTAGTTCACGTGATGATCTCGGAACACGGCAAGCAGGCGAAGAACACGAGAACGCAAGGGTTTAGACTAGTTCAGGCCTCTGGAGAGTAAAACCCTACATCCAGTTTGATGGTGGAATTATGCAGGATAGATGACCGTGCCCTCGAATGGAGCCCTAGGCCGCCTTATATGAACAACAGGCTAGGGTTTCCATTTGAGGTCGGTGGACCCATATCTGGGTCGGTTACAAGATGGAAGGCTATCTTTCTGGATTACAAGGAGTATCCCGATATACTCGACCTACTAGCGGTGCCGAACCACGCCCTGGTGACTTGTCGTGCACTCCAAGCATCGCAGATTCTCCGGGATCTGGATAAGGTCGCCAGGGGTCATCCATGGTCGCCGGGTCTGTGGATAAGGTCTTCGGGTCCACTTGCAGGTCGGCGAGGCTTCTGGCAGGTCGGGTCCAGTTGGTAGAGACCTCTAGGACCCTGGTCGGTGGGGACCCATGGGTACCCATGTCTCTCAGTGCCTGAAGCAAGTATAATTGCCTGCTCCTCCTCCTTTTGAATCAGTAGTCATAGGAAGCGCCTCATCATCTCTCAACCTTAGCAGGGGTTTGGGGTCCTTGGACCATTCTGCTAGGATGAAAGGTAGTGCACATCATTCTGTGGATTCGATACCCTTTGGAATACTCTTTAGGCGAAGTGATACAACGGTGTATCCGTGCGCTTGCGGATTCATTCGCACCCGTCGATATACCCGGGTGATTCTTACACGCTCCCGCTATCTCAGCGCTGTAATGGTGACGTTAAGAAATACCAACATGCATTTCTGGCGCCATTGCCGGGGAACGGTTGTTGTATCTATCTTCGAACCTAGTGGTCCTCATATCTATATTTTTTGTTTTCTTGAATTCCACCTTTACCCCTGCTACCCATGGAGAAGCTTTCCTGTAAAAGCATCTCTACCTCCAAGGATGAACCCCAGAGCCACCACCTTCTGTGCAACTTATCCTTACATCTGGCTTAGAGTTCCTTCCTGACATTATCGAAATGGTTCGGTACACTACCTTCTCTGGTTTACCAAGCGAGAACCCTTATGACCATCTACATCATTTTGAGTTTGGGTGTTCTTGCCATACCATTCCAGACATGACACTGGATACCATCAAGTGGAAGTTGATCCCATAATCCCTAGTAGGGAAGGTGGAGCAATGGTAAACATATATCGTCGGTAGCGTGAACGATAGTTGGGGTGAGCTTAGAGACAAGTTTTGTCTTAAGTTCTTTCCTCTGTCTAGTATCATGGCTCTACGGGAATGTATTCGTCGTTTTCGGCAGAAAGGGGAGGAATCAATAGGTAAAGCTTGGTGTAGACTTTCACGCTTAGTGAATTCTAGACCTCCCTTGTTGATACCTGACTATCAGTTGCTTCACAACTTTTATGATGGTCTCAATGACGACTCTCTATTGTATCGACATAAGAAAGCCATTTCTCCATAGGGACCCGTCTGAAGCTAGGGAATTCCTGGATGGTCTTCTCGGTTACTTTCGCACTGTTAATTCCAAACCCTACAGAGAGGAATCCAAGTCGAGCCATGAGAGGCCCTCAATAGCACAGTCCGAGCCTTCAACTTCCATATCACAAGACTCGTCTGTTGAAGCCTCTCTTGAACCACGAACACTGGAGGGAGGAGAAATTCAACCTTCAGAGGCCACTTCCAAATTTAAGGACGATCATTCTAGATATCTTTTAGACACCTCGAATTCTTTTGTTGCCCAATCAGGGGAGGATCCTTATTCTATCCAAATCAATCATTCCAAAAATCTCTCGACAGTCTTCCCTTAGGCCCACGGTACCACCTCTACCTCCTGATCCTCCAGACGAAGCATATCTTGAGGAGGCCACGAAGGAGGAATGGTCAGATGGAGTGACACGCTTCTCCGAAGCAATTTGGGTTAGTTCACCTTCTTTGATCGTTACTTGTTCTATTAGAGGAATCGCCATAGAGGACCATTGTAACCCCATTGTGGAGGTTAATATTTTGTCATGGCACTTAGCAGAAACTCTCTTGGGCAATATTCTGCTAGCACCATCCGACATACTCCTCAAGAGTTGTCCCTCAGGATACGTTCTTGAATGTCGGGGTATCGCAAGAGCTGTGCTGCTCATCATAGACAGGATCGAGGCTAGCTTAAACTTTCACATCTTCAATGTCCTCGATCCTGATCTTCTCCTATGCTCCCCATTAGAGGAATTCTTCGATACATCTTTAGGAAGCCTAGATGTTAAGCCTAGGAAAGCCTCTTCTGCCACCACTATACCTTGTCTAGGACATCCTATGGCGAAGCTTCTCCCCAAGAAAAACCTGATCGAGAAGAAGACGCATATATCTCCGTTCACGTCAGCCGAACCTATTCTCATTAAGGGTATACAATCTTCTACTCCTCATGAGAATGATTTGGAAGACCCTCTTCACTTTTGTGAAGGCGAACGATCGTCATCCATCCCGACCGAGTTTCAGCCTCTTCCCGCTGGCCCGTATTATGTTGCTTTCGATTGTGATCGAGAGTTAACATCTTGCCTCCACGATGCATCTCTTGAGATAGAGAACTCATGGGCCATGGAATCTTCTGAGGCACCGACTTTGGAATTCATAGGTAAAGGTTCCACTGACAAGCATGGTAGCTTCATTCTTGATATACCTTATGAACCATGCTCAAATAATTCCTCTCCAGAGTCAGCCATGCCTAGTGCACTGAACACACATGAGGGCTATAACCACCTTCTGGTCCTCTTTTGCAAAATGTTCAAAAGGTTGATTGTGGATGCATATGTTTACCATAAGCATATCAGATCTCGTGCATGCACTATGGCACTAACCTTGCAGCTAAAAGCTTCACTGATACATCCAAGATTGGTGGTGAGATGGGAATGACACCACCAATGATAGCTGCAAGATGAAGTTCCCCTGGTCGAGCTTATGACCAAAAACAAAGCACTTCTAGGAGATAGCCTGGATTAGCATAGGTATTATTTCCCCTTTCGAATAAAAGCAAGAACATGTTTTTAAGATAAAGTTGTCCTTCGGGTATTTTTGGTCGCTAACCTTTCAGGTGGAGATTGAAAAGAATAGTGGATAGATGATGCCTAAGAACATGTGAGCTTCATCAACCACAACACTATGGTAAGATTTTGGCGAGGGAATACTTGCAAAAGGGAGCTTGATCTCCACACACTTAAGTTTTGTTGCCTAGCAATGCAAACTTCAAGTATGGGGGAGATATGTGAGCATCCCGAGTAAAGTTCCTCTCATACCAAACCTTATCCTGACGTGGAGATGATGTAACCTCTTTCATCTTGCTCGACTAGCTAGGTATGTCCTGCTTTTGACTTTAAACAAAGCCCTTCTGGGAGGTTGCCCGATGTTCACCGTCATATGCTCATGCTTATGCCCCTTTGAAAAATAGCTTGATCATGCTTGCATGCTTCCTTTATCTTTGTTCGATAACCTGGTTTGAATGTATGCTCTATCGACACACATTCATAGACTATTTTATATTAAGCATGGTACTTAGGTTAAAACTGTCTTCTTCAGTCAAAACAAGACATGTTGCCGAGTTTGGATTGATGAACCGTAGAGTTATGCTTTCATAGATCTTGGTTGCATATATGTTGACTAACCCCTGTAGGAAATCATCAAATTCACATGGGTGAGTAAAGGTGTCGGATTCAGGTTGCACAACATACAAATGAGGTACATATGACCTCCTAAAGGTTCAAGGTAAGTATATCCTCCTTTGTTTATGGAGTGCAATATTGGTCTAACCCTGCTTGAGTAAATGACATGGTGATGATAAAAAAACAAAAATATTTGAATTTGAATAAAGGCTCTATGGTTCTCGAACTAGTAGAGTCCATCTTTTGTTCTCACTTGTTCAAAGAACAGCACCAGTGTGGGGGAGTTCTCTCAAGCTCATCATCATCATACCCACTTGAGAACTCCCACACAAGGGCTGCACGACATCGTCTACACCTTCATGAAAAGGACAAGGTAAACTAGAGTGAGCTGGCTACCCCACGGGTCAGCCGAATCACCACTAGTCTTCCTTGTTCCCCATATCCTTCAGGAGCGATGGTATGTGCACCCTTCATCTCACTCTCTCTACCTATGAGTTTGAATTATCTTCAATTCTTATCTAGTAGATCAAACTCAAATAATGGTGCTTTACTTGCTCTACATGAATCCTGTGGTTGGCTTGCATATGTTTTATTCCTTACTCATTATCTTGATGCTTGTGAACAAATATCATTAGGGACTCATGCTCATCTAAGTAGTTGGCGTTTGCGATATAGTTTGAGGATATGATCTTCTCTCTTAATGCTTGAGTGCTTGGGAATTTTATTTGAAAAATCTAAAAACCCTTTGCAAAGCAACTCTTTGATATGCCACAGTCCTACCAAAGTTATATATTCTAGTTGAAAACCTTATACTCATATGCTGCTTGTTATTGCATTGAGCTTTGTCAAATTGTTGTGACCCTTGTGAGAACTCTCTTCATGCTTTCATGATCAAGATTCATGTGCACACCATTTCCCTCTTGCTATGCTTCTACACTGGAAGTTAGCATTCTATCATCCATCTATTCCACAAAATAAAGCTCTATGCATTGTTCCATGATTTACCCCTCTCCAAATATCTCCAAAAAGAGACTGGGCTATGCAAAAAAAAAGAGGAAAGAGATGCTCAAAACGCATGTTCCAAAAAAAAGAGAAGAGATAGCTCGTGTCTCAAATATTTCAAGAAGGAGAGAGGAGAAAATCATGCAAAAGGAGTTCCAATAAATCATATATGGTAATATCTAGCACCCATTCTGAGCCTAGTATCCACCTTACCATATCCATCATACCCATACATGTGCACATCTTGACCTGATAGTATGATTCGATTTTCTTCTTGGATCCGGTTTTTGACTTTGCAATATATGTGAAACAAGTATGCTTTATCTTTTATCCTACCCTGAGCTCCACATATAGCCATCATTTGAAGTAGAATGAAGAAAGTCAATTCTAATGCCTTGGTGAGGACATATACACATCGAGTGATCTGAGAGAATCAAATGAGGAAGCTAAGCAAGGTTTGTTTTGAAAATTATTGCAAAACCCCAAGTTACTTGACATGATGAGCAGAAGTGACTTGATTTTTTTTGAGCAAGCTTGAAGCTTTCATTCATTGGCAAGATCATTACAATCCCGAAGGACAATCTCCCGCAGCCACGGCGGAGCATACCCTAACTGAAGCCATCATTGCACATGTATGTGCTGCCTCATTCCCTTCCCGTCCAATTACAGAGATACAAAAATCAACTAGCAACGAAGACAAATCCCCCATTTCATACCAAATCCCTGCGATCGGGCTTCTGAAACCCTCAGCAGCACCTAAGAGACACGCCACCGAGGTGTTATCCACCTCCAAACAGACCTGTTGTGCCCCATTCTCCACGGCAAGCTTCAGTCCATCTCTAGCCGCCAATGCTTCAGCCGTCAGTACATCTGGAATGTGTCCATAGGCTGGTGCTAGCGCCGCCACAAAATTTCCCCGATCATCGCGAAGCACTGCACCACTGGCACCATGTCCAGTATCCATAGTGAAGGCCGCATCTGTGTTAACTTTGACCCAGCCTATATCCGGTTTCCTCCACCGCGCTCTGATCGGTCGTGGTCTAGGCGCTGGTGAAACACCCTCTTGCCAGAATGAATCATGTCCTCCAGCATTGAGGAAACGTGTCTGACCGCAGCGCTGTGATCCCATTGATTTCTCCCATGTTTACGGGCATTCCTTCCAGTCCACAAAGACCAAGCGCCACAGACAATAAACCTCATCTCCCGGTCCGAGCACACAGCACCTGAGAGAACATCTCTCATCCATGAGGCAGGATGCAAGGATGGCACTCTGATTCCAATCACATGTTCCGCCGCTTGCCAAAACCTTCGAGCCATGGTGCACTGGAAGACCACATGGAAGAGCGTTTCACCCTCAGCCCCACAGGTTTCACAGAAAGCTTCCTGCTCAACGTGCCGACGACGAAGCTCCAACTTTGTGGGCAGGAAGTTGTTCACCGCCCTCCACCAAAAGATCTGAATTTTCAGCGGCACATGTAGCCTCCACAGCCTCTTCCACAAGAGGCCATCTGAAGACGAACCAGCCTCGCCTAGTTTACTCGCCTCCTCATGGGATTGCGCCGCTTTCAGCAACCTGTAGGCCGAGTGAACTGAATACAAACCATTCTTCTCATAGTTCCAGGCCACGACATCCTCCTCCATTCTATACCCTGGTCTCAGCTTCAGGATTTCCTCAGCATCCCAAACATTAAAAACATCGCGAACTAACCCTTCATCCCACTATCTAGTCCTTTGCAAGAACAACTCATTGACTGTCTCGACTGCTGCATTAGGAGGTTGCAGTAGTGGCTTCAAGTTCACAGCACCAGGCAACCAATTGTCCTCCCAAATCTTAATCGAAGTGCCCGGACCGATCCTCTTCACAACACCCTGTTGTAAAACCTCTCTGCCGAACAGGATTGCACGCCACGTTTCCGAGGCCCTCCTCTTTTTTTTTGCCGACAGAAAATCTCCATTCGGGTAATATTTCCCTCTAATCACCCTAGCACACAAGGACTCTGGTTTCACCACTAGGCGCCATCCTTGTTTACCAAGAAGAGCTTTATTAAACAGCGGCAAGTCACGAAACCCCATTCCTCCCTCACCTTTGGGTGTAGTCAGCTTGGACCATCGCTGCCAATGTATTTTGTGGCTATCCACTGAGCTCCCCCACCAGTAGTTAGAGATATAGGTTTTCATTTTCTTACACACCAGTGCCGGGAGCTTGAAACAACTCATTGGGTACGTCGGAACTGCTTGGGCATTCGCCTTTAGGAGCACTTCCCGGCCAGCGCAACTCATAGTGTTAACACCCCAGACCTGGATGAAGCTCCTAACTCTATCTGTAGAGTAATCAAAGGTGCCATTAGCCACCCTCCCCACTGCAGTCGGCAAGCCCAAATATCTCTCCCCCAATGCTTTCGTATCAATTTGGAGAGAACCTTTCACAACCTCCTTCACCTCCTAGTCACAATTAGCACTGAAGAACACAGCTGATTTATGTGTGTATTAACCAATTGTCTAGACCCCCGATGATAAGTCTCCAAGATCTCAGCAAGCCTGTCAGCACTCCTTTGATTTGCTTGGATAAAAACTATGCTATCATCAACAAAAAGCAGGTGAGAAATCCACGGTGCATGAATTCCAACTCTAATTCCCCTGGACAAGAAAGCTGGACCCCTCGTCTTGAGCAGTGAGGTGAGGCCCTCAACACAGAGCAGAAAGAGGTACGGTGAAATTGGGTCGCCCTGCCTAATTCCTCGTGAAGGAAGAAACGTCGGCGAGAAGTTCCCATTAATCCGTACTGAAAAAGAGACAGAAGTAACACACCTCATTACAAGCTCACGCCACCATTCTAAAAAGCCAAGAGCCTCCATCACAGCACGTAGGTATCTCCATTCAACATGATCGTATGCTTTTGCCATGTCGAGCTTAACCGCACACGCCCCACTTTTCCCCTTCTTCTTGCATAGGTAATGTATACACTCGTAAGCAATCAAGACGTTATCTGTGATCAACCTTCCAGGTACGAATGCACTTTGCTCCTCGGAGATAATATCATCCAATATCAGCCTCATGTGATTCGCCATTGTCTTAGAGCAAATCTTATACAACACGTTGCACAATGAAATGGGCCGAAACTGTGTTAACTCTTGCGGATTTGCCACCTTTGGAATCAGCACCAACACAGTTTTATTCACCTCTTCACACATTGCCCCTCCATTGAGAAAACCCAGCACCGCCTCCATCACCGAGTCCTTGACTAAAGCCCAATGCTTCTGGAAGAATCCTGCTGTAAAACCGTCCGGGCCCGGAGCTTTATGTGGGCTCATTTGGAATAAAGTCGGCTCCACCTCCTCAGCCGTAAACGGTCGGTCCAATGATTCATTCATAGCCTCGGTAACCTTCTTTGGTATATGACTACACACCAACTCCGGATCCAGGTCTTCTTGGGCCGTGAACAACCCCTGATAGAACTGGGTCGCCATCAACTCGATCTCCTCTTGCTCACAGACCAGGGCCCCATTCTCATTCAACAAGCCCCGGATCTTGTTCCCCTTGAACGCGCCCTCGCTTTTGCTTGGAAAAAGCCAGTGTTGTGATCTCCTTCCTGCAACCACTCCACCCGAGACCTCTGTCGTTCCATAATTTCCTCCCGAGCCAAGGTCGCCGAGAGCTGCAGCATCAACTCCTTCTCACGAGCTGTAGGGCCCGTATATAAGGTGTCGGAGCGAACACTTTCCAGCTCCCTTTTGAAGCGCTCGATCTTCTTCTTCACCGAGCCAAAAACATTCTTATTCCACTCCGTGAAGGACACCTGCAAAGATGATAGTGAAGCTGCAACAGAGGACAAGTTCGAACCGAGAGGGCATGGGTCCCAGGCTTGCTGCACGAACTCCATGTAAGCTTCATGCCTTTGCCACATATTTTCATATCTAAAAACCCTCCTGCTTCTCCGACACCATCGTCTCCTGACCGGTCGGCGTTTCTTCACCTCACATACTAGCGCACAATGATCAGATTTAGCCATGGGGACATGTCTCACTGCAGTATCACGCAACACCTCCATGAAGTGACTTGATTCATGACCGTTCCAATCTTCAACTACCCAAGATGGTATGATAGACACTCCACAGAGTTCTCAGGTACAAGGTATGGTTTGGAATATCTCTTATGCTTGCTTCATACCATTGGATATCATGTACCACCTTGATCTGACTCCCCTTACTCGGGACGAGCAAAGGTCAAGTGCGGGGGAGTTGTTGACAGCTGTTAAGTACCAATTTTAGGCCATTAATTCCTGCATAAAATAAATGGAAAGTGATCATCAACACTAGAATAGGTGTTTATACTGACAATTTCCACAAGTGTTAGTGTTTCTAGCTTTTGTTGCAGGACACATTAAAAATGCACATGGAATGATATAGTTGAAAGCAAGTGAACCAATGGCATATGTATGGCATCATCATAAACAACATCAAATTCCAAATTGGTCTGCACCATTGCAATGGCCTCGTCGATACGATCGAAATGGATATATCATTTACCTACTTTGGAGTTCGGATGAAAGAGATATGCACAAGATATCATGTGGGCCCGGTGGGACACACATCAGGCCACATGGCGACGTGTTGCCACACAGGAGTCCATGTGTCCATGAATCATCATCAATCCAAAGAAACACACTCTCGACCAATCAGGAGCAAGCACGCGGATTCAAGGGCCCACAACCACAAGATAACTAGCTAGAAACACCGCAAGCACCCCCGTACCCACCTTGGGACCCACCTGGCAGTCACCTGGACGAAAGACAGCATGAACAGAGCTACCCCAGGATCGGCTGACCCCACAGGTCGGCTGACCCCACTTTGAGGCCTCTCGTGCCTCCCTTCCACATGTCAGCTTGTCATGACGAACCAAAGGTGGTGCCAGGTGCTTGCCTGAATATTCCTTCGAAATCCCGCAACTCCTTCTCATGGAAGATACATCAACTTGGCCCCCACTCCTCAGTACCATGTGTCACCACCCCATTGGTGGCGCCCATGGCAGCCTAGGAGCCCTCTCTCACTTCCCTTAGCCTATAAATATGAGGGGAGGGGGCTAGAATAGAACCACACAATCCATTCCCTCCTCTCTCTTATTTTCTCTCTTGGAGAGGAGTCTCTCCTCTCCATGTGTAGGTGTGAGTAGGTGCTAGGTAGAGGGTGATGTTGGTGAGGATGTCTTGTTCTTCAATTAGAGCAAAGTGAGTATTCTTGTATTTTCCTTTTAGACTATAGTGGTATTCATGCACAGATGATATGTTCATGAGTTCTTCGTCTGTTCATCATTTAGAGGCTCATGTTCTTCGTGACATGACCCTTTGATCCTGTTGACTAGGTGAATAATTCTGCATTCCGTTTGTGTGAATTATCCCATTAGATCTTGTCCGGAGTACATTAATACGCTGGCATTCATTCTTCCTATCATCTATGCGATTCAGTAATAAGTGAGATCAGCTCGAAGCTCGCGGGTTCATCACTCTGTATTTATACGAAGTTCTATAGTGTTGCTACGGGTATACAGACATAGCCGTGCTATAGTAGTGATCGGTGGTGTAGACGTGGTGTCTAGACTGCGGGTTATCCTTCGTTTGCCCTGCATCCTACGGTTTCTCTTGAGGTAGGTTGCGGTAGGAACAGGCATTGGACCCTTCGTACTCCTCCACATTCGGATACGGTGTAGAGCTTTCGGCCAGAACCAACTGTTATAGCTAGGAGGGAACTGGTGCCCGAAGCGAGTATAATTGCCTGCTGCTCCTCCTTTAGAATTAGTAGTCATAGGAAGTGCCTCATCATCTCTCAACCTTAGCAGGGGTTTGGTGTCCTTGGACCATTCTGCTAGGATAGAAGGTAGTGCACATCGTTCCTTGGATTCAGTACTCTTTGGAATACTCCTTAGGTGAAGTGCTACAATGGTGTATCCGTGCGCTTGCGGATTCATTCGCACCCGTCGGTATACCCGGGTGATTCTTACACGCTCCCACTCTCTCAGCGCTTTAGTGATGACGTTAAGAAATACCAACATCGAGCTTGAGACCATCAACAAGCACTGCCGAGAGATGGCCCAAACTATCTTTAGCTTTTCATTAATCTTTTCTTTTAAATAATAAAAGCAAGTCTAGGTTTCTAGGATAGTATGCACCTTCGGCTATTCTTGGTCACTAACCTTTTTTGTTGAGATTGAGAAGAACAATGGGGCATGTGATTCTCAAGGACATGGAAGCTGCAACAACTACACACTTGGTATTCATTGATGGAATATACTCTAAAGGACACACCAACATCACACACTTGGTTTTGGCGTCGCATGACTCCAAAGTCCAAGTGTGGGGGAGATTTGTGTGCACCTCATCAAAGATCCATCCAATGGTGCAAGCTCTATCTTGCTGAAAAAAAAGGGGTTGAAAAAGAGAGTTGAAAAAAGGGGGGCAGAAAGAGTAAAAAAAGAGAAGAGAAGAAAAAAAGAAGATAGGAAGAAAAAAGGGGAGAGTTAAAAATAATAATATTATAAAAAAGGAGAGAGAATAGAAAGGATGAAGAAAAGAGAGCGAGCGAGAAGAGATAATCAGAGCCAGCGAACTCCACATGGATTAAGGGCGGTATCATTGGCATGTCCCCAAGCCATGGGGTTTCACCTCGATAAATCGCAGGCGTTTGGAAGACGAAGCCTTCGCTAGCCATTCGTGTAGCATGCTCAACAAGAATGACGAGTAGAGCTACACATTTGGAAATGAGGCAAGGTAACACCGAGGCTTGAGCTGGCAAGATCTCACCTAGATGCTACAGGAGAGTGGTTTCCACTAGCGTGACACAGCAAGCTTTTGCTCACCTCACCCAGTAGCACGCCTTCCATCGCCTAGCTCCGCCCAACCTAGCTCTTGCGCACACTTGCAATGCCTTGGCAAGTCACCATACACCTTAGCTTTGCATAGCCTCGCGCATGCAGCTTCCGCATCCACAGCCGCACTCTCGTACACGCTTACAAGGCCTTTGCTTAATGCCCATCAACCTTTGGCTTTGCATAGCTTCGCTCTTGCAGCCCGCACATCAGTAGTCGCATACTCTATGCTTGCAAAGCTTTGGCATAACTTTCATCCACCCCAGCTTTGCATTACTTCCTCTAGCAGCTCCTGCGCACATAGAAGCAAGAAGAATGCTCCTCTTCCCTTTAGGCCTTTGCTGCTCCACCCATCAGGCACATGCTCATATGCACAGAAGGAACACACTTTGCCCGTTCAGTCCTAAAGCATTGTGCCAATGGGGCACATCACCAAGGCCCGTGGTTCCCACACACTGAGGTGTGTAAGGTGTAGCCTTAATGCCCACCTAAGTCAACATGGTCAAGCATCTTCCTCCGCTACAATCTACATCAACATGAAGGAGCCATCGATAACCACATGTGACCATGCCACCACTGTAGCAAAGTTCACTCCATCCATCTTCATATGCTGCCAGTGAGAATACTCAGGTTTGTGAACGTAAGGTCCACCAATCCTTTACTTAAATTTATCCCCATGTGAAATTACCTTGATCTTCCAAAATCATGCTTCGTTTGTTTTTGCTCATATGCTCTCGTTTGGTTGTATTTGAATTCAATACATCCATAGGCTTTTAAATTAAGAGTGGTGTTTAGGTTATAATAGCCTTCTTTAATCAAGGTCTGACATGGTGTCGGATTTTGGTTAATGAACCTTGAGTTCATATGATCATAAGCTTTGGATGCATATATCCTTTTGCAGACTAACCCCTGCAGAAAAAATGAAAGAAAAGATGATAATGGGTAAGTCCTCAAGCAAAATATATGGGAGATAAACCAAGGCCCGAACAAAACTCGAACAAAAGTTGCACGACATACAAAGAAGGTACATATCAACTTTGAAGAAGCAATGTGAGTATTTTGCCATATGCCTCTTTGTTATGCTTGTGCAACCTTTATCTTTGCCTTGGTAAAGCTTTTCAAAAAAATAAAGATTTGGTGAACCATAAAGCAAAAACCCTTTCTCAACAAAAAGAGTCTCTAAAAAAACCTTTTCAAATAAAAGTTGGCAAACATCTTGGGAACCATGCTTCTTGAGTTTTAAATCTGATATTCCTCAAGCATGGATGTGAACAACAAATCTTGATTAAAGAAAACGAAACCCTTTCAAAGTCTTCAAGTGCCTTTCGAGTATTTGTTGTCCACAAACCTTTTGCAGCAGATAAAAAAAGGGAGACAAGGAGCAATAAACATTAACTCCAACACACAAATAGTGCTCCTTGTTCCCATGGGAAGACAAATGCATATGGTGACCCAGCGGAACAAATGCAAGGATTGTCTCATGACCGCATTTTGTTCAACGCTAGCGAAGGTCAGACTCTCGGTTTTCACAACCGATAGAGTCCCTGATTGTTTCCACCTTGTTTTTGATGAACAGAGTAGGTACAAGAATAAGTGTGGGGGAGATCTCTCAAGCTTACTAGACGCACACTCATTCGAGATCCCCCACCAACATGTTGCACAACTGCGCTCAGTCCAACATGCTGAAGAACAAGAACAAATGAGTGCTAAAGAGGGACGGTCGAACCTTTGGTTCAGCCAGCCACCTTTGACACTTGTTCGTTCCTTCTTTTTCTTCAACAATGGTTTGCGCAACACAACCCTCTTGCTCCCTATGTTCTTGAGTTTGAATCAATTTCATGCTAATCACTAAAATCAAACTCAATGATCCTTTTCCACTAAAATCAAATTTGCATACTCTTTATTCTTTGTTTTTCCTACTATTGTGAACAACTTATCATAGGGACCCCATGCTATCTAAGTTATTGACAAATGTGATATAGTTAAGATAGATGGAACCTTGATCTCTCTTGCAAAGTACTTGAGATTTCTTTTTTTAAAAATGCAATAGATTGTCTCCTCAAGTTATGATAAATTCCTATTAGAGCCAATTAGGATAGTTATAAGAAAACCAGCACAAACGCTGCTTGCCTTCAATCTGAGCTTTGTCAAACGTTGTGACCACATACACCTACATATGCATGCTGACTTCCACACTAGAAGTAACACCTTTCACTTCACCCACATACACATGCCAAACTCCTACACTTTTAGGTGGGCACATATCATCCATCCATCCATTCCATGGACTCCATCCCTGTGTCATGACTCCTCTCTATTCATCATTCCAAAGGATATGGGCTATGAAAGAAGAAAAAAAATGATGATGAAAAAAGAAAAAAAGGGAGGAATAAATTCCATGCTCATGTGCATGTGGGAAATATAAAATAAAAGATGGACTAGTCAAGTCCATGCAAAAGAAAGAAAAAAGAAAAAATAGAGAAAAAAAGAGAGAAAAATAATGGACGCATCATGGTCCTTGAAAAAAAGAAGGAAGAAAGGATAGCCCATATCCCAAGGAGAAATAAAAGAGAGAGTCATGTGCATCAGGACGTGGAGTCGCCAATAAAGATTCACGGTAATAACTAGAACCCATCCCGGGCCTAGTGTCCACCTTACTGTGATACCTCAAAAGCACTTTTCATAGATGGCAATAACTAGAACCCACTCCGGGCCTAGTGTCCACCTTGCCATCACCTTAGTGCTTATCATGATGGTAATAACTAGCACACATTCCGAGCCTAGTGTCCACCTTACCATCATCATCATCGTCATCATCATCATCATCATCATCATATCATATACTCATCATTTACGGTACTGGCAACACCACACATTTGGTTGTAATATTTGGTTTTATAGCAACGAACGTTTTAATGGGTCGCGATATCTGGATCTTATGGCCACAAAAAATGTGGGTTGCGTCTTTTGAAACATTCGTTGCAACAGGTTGGTGTTAATACCAGGGTGAAAAATGTGGTTGCCTTTATGGGTACCTATTGTCATAACTAATTGTGCATTGCGATAGTATCGATTTAGTGTTACGGTAGATGTGTGTTTCTTACCACGAATAATTATTTGGTTGCGAATAGGCATGCCTGTGGCCATGATGAAATAACGTTGTCTACAACTTAACCTTTGTTGTGATAGCTCATGTGCCTGTTGCATCCAGAAAACCATTTGTTGCGTTTGATGTGTGTTGGTTGCCACGAATATTTAGTTGGTTGCGAATAGGCATGCCTATGGCCACGATGAACTAACGTTGTCTAAAATTTAACTTTTGTTGTGATAGCTCATGTAGTCATGTGCCTGTTGCATCCAGAAAAGAGTTCGTTGCATTTGATGTGCGTTTGTTGCCACGAATATTTAGTTGGTTGCGATTATGCCTGCTTGTGGCCACGATGAAATAACATTGTCTAAAACTTAACCTTGGTTGCGATAACTCATGTGCCTGTTGGATCCAGAAAACAATTTGTTGCATCAATTAGCTTCTATTACCACCAATCAATTATGTGAATTCTTTTCTTGTATACTTTGGAAACTAAACTATTTTTTTACTATTTTAAATGTTGGTACGACTACACATTAGGAAGTAAACTGTTTCTTTCGTTTTTATTGGTACTAGGATCACGCTACATGTAATAAAAAAGTTTATACTAAAAGACATCAGATTTAATGTGGCAAATCTAACATATTGAAGGCAGCAAGGGTTGCGCGGCCGGGGAGGGGTGCCGCGTCACCCCTTTTTTTTCCCGCCGCACGATCGCCCGCGGGTCGCCCGCGGACGGACCTCAGCGCCGCCCGAGTCTTTGCGGTCGCTGGCCAGGTGGGCCCGCGAGGTCCCGACCGTCCCCGGGTCGCCCTCCCCCTCTTCACCTGCCCTCCCCGCCGTCTTCTTCGTACACGCGCGGAGTGGCGGACGCTGTTTGAGGAGACCGATGAGACTGCTTCCATCCCGCTCCTTTACCCCATGCGCCGCCCCGCGCCGTGGTGATTTGCCTTTTAGGCTGCTGCTCCTTGCCACTGTGGGTAGCCGTTGGCATTTGCTCCGTTCGCTTCTCTCTCTTCCGGCTCATTTCTTCGATTCGATCTGCGGGTTCGTTGGGGCGGAGTGGCTTTTGCGGCGCGCCCGGCGAGTGTGGCTTCGTTTCCTCTGCTCTCTGCCCTTGGCTCTTCTTCTCCCGTCTCCCGAGTCTTCTTGACCCTGTTTACCCTGTCTGCAGGCTAGTATGGATCTTGGCTAGGGTTACGGTGGCGCCTCTGGTTCCCTGCTGGTGAGGTGTGTGCGTGCTTTCCGGTCCCTGCCCCTCTCTTCTTCTTCCTCTACGGTTGTATGATTGTGCTTGCTGCCGTTCTTGCCGTGGTTCTTGCAGGTTCCTGGTGCAGATTTAGCTGGGCCCTCGGTTGCCCCAGAATCCTGTTGGTCTGGTGCATTGGGTGCCGGCGCATTGCTGCGCAACTAAACTCTTCGTAGCCTTTGATTTCTATCTCTGGTGGAGGTTCGATTTTTGCACAGTCATAATTTCATTTCAGATTATACGCAGTTGCGGCTCCTTAATGGTGGCATGTTTCCTTTTTTTTCTTCCTTTTTTGTCAATCCTTTTTTAGCGTATTTTCGTGCAATGTTTGTTGTTCGCGGATCTTATTGGTCTCTGCTGTCGGCTGTGTGTTGTCGCCTGGATGGTGTTGGTGTAGTGTGCCTTACAGAAATCTTGGAAGACGGTTGTGTAGTTAAGGGGCTGGAGATAGAAATCTCGGCTGGGTCATCTCCCCCATCTAATCTGGTTAAAATGTTTTGGGGTTGCTCTGCTATGGGTTGTTTGGATGGTCTTGAGTGTGCGTCTCTGCAGGCTGTGACTTTCCTTCAGACCATGTATGGGTTTGTTGTGCTTGACTACAGTTGCTATGGCATGCTGACTTACAGAGGTCTTGCGAGTGCTGCTTTAGAATTGTGTGGGGCAGCAATTAGTTGCCATCGCGACGCGTCCAAGTGGAACGACCTGTCGGAAGAAACAAGGTCTTCTCTTGGAGCTAGAATTAGGTTTATTGAGTATCATGTTGGTTGTCTTCGGATGTTTCTATAGTTTCCCTGATTAAATGTGGCTCCTCACTCTGTTCGAGTAAGGTTGTGTTTAGAGATTGTTTTAGAATGCTCAGTGGTGATGCTATGTAAGTGAACGGTGCTGATATTGTTTGAAAATGACATGCGTGTTCAGTATTCTTCCTGGGATATGGCCTTTGCTCGATTGTCTGAGCTTCCTCTTGGGAGGGCTCATTGTGCTGTCTTGGTTCGTGTTGCACGCTTATGGGATTATTGTGGAAACAAAGAGGATGAAGCTCCCATCCATGTCGATATGGTCCAGGTGGATGAACAGGTATGCACTGAGCGCTGAAAATTTGTGCTGCTGTTAGCCTATCGCCTGCTAGCGTTTACCTAACAGGCCTTTTCCGACCGTTTCCATGCTGTTGCTTCATAGGGAAATTGTATGTATGCTGAAATACCCGGTGCTGAGGCTGAGAAATTCAAAGCGCTAATTGATGAAGGTCGTGTGTATGTTTTTAAAAAGTTTGTTGTTTCTGCCTGCAAAAATGCGTACAAGCCGTTTGAAAGCAATCAGATGATTCGATTCACTCCGTGGACAATTGTGGAGCAGAAGTTTGGAATGCATGACAAGCTGCCCAAGTATGTGTTTGATTTAATTGATTTCCAGGAATTTCCTTCACGTGTTGGGCAGATTGAACGCTTTATCGGTAAGTGATGCACATTTGATAGTCTGTACTCTTGCTTACTTATAGAATGTTCTGTGACCTTTACAGCTGTCCTTAGTGCTCTTCAATTTGGTCTTCTAGATAACATTGGGATCATAGTTGGTGTTTCTGAGGTTGCGTATGTGCACCTCCCTTCGAATCGGAGCGCCACTGCAAAGAGGGTCATATCTCTTAGAGATATAAGGTAGTGTGTTTTTTCCTGGGTATCTGCTATTGATGAATTATGTGTATCACTGTGGGTGACTAACACTGTTCACTGTATTGTGCTTTCCCAGGAACAACCAGATGAATCTGGTGTTATGGGGTAGCAGGGCTACTGATTTTGAAGCTGACAGTGTTCATGCTGTTGGGCAAGAGTCTCCTGTTGTGGCTGTTTTTGTTGGGATGCTTCTGAAATCGTATAAAGGTTAGAGTTATATTGTTATTTTGTTCTTGATTATTTTTCTAGGAACTGTTGACTTTGGCGCAGCCAAGATTTCGTAACGTTTTTTTTGGTGAACAAGGTGAAACAATGTTAACCGGTGGTGCAGCTTGCAAGTGGTACATCAATGAGAATATCCCAGAGATTGATAAGTTTTTTGATAGGTGCGCCACTGCCTCCCCCTCCCCCCCCCTTCTCCCTTTGTAGTAGAGGTTATTTAGAGTTCAGAACTTTATGTCATAATTGATGTCTCGGTCGATTGTTGCAGGTTACCTAGTGATCACAGCAAGATTGAATGGATCTCAGCTGGCGACAAGCAGTTCAGGGCACTTGAGCAGCAGCAGAACCTCGAAGAAAAAACTGTTTTGCAGCTTAGAGACATGGATCCATGGGAATTTGAGGTGAATAGATGCTGCATGTTCTTTTTCATACGCATGCCGATGCTTTACTAAGCTCCTAAAATTGCTGCTGTGTTTGGCTTCATATTGTTTTTCTCAGCCATTCTAATGACATCCGGAACACATCGGTTAATGTTGAAACTGCCCATTTGATGATTTGGATGGTTAAATCACGTTGTTTGCATATTTTCGTGGTGGTGCAATTTTTTCTATCATCTGCTAATTTAGTCTGTGCCAATTTCCATCATTCATGTAAATGGTGGCGATGCTATAGCTTCGAAACTTCGCTATACTTAAAATACCGTTCTGAGTGCATCAGAAAGAAAGAGAGTGGCAGTACTTAAACTCTGAGTAACCTCTGTGACTTATCTGAGGGGAGCAGTTTTCCTAATTACAGCAAAATGCCTAGCCTTTTCATTGATCATGTATAGTTTGTCCTATATAAAACCATTTCTTTTTTGCTCCATATATTGCTGAACTTCGGTTCTTTTCATTTTTCCCTGTTATAGTTCTACCTACTGAAGTTGATGACCATAATATTTTTTTCTCTTGCTTTGCAATCTATGAAGAACCAGCGTTCTTAAAGCACCTCTGTAAGTAGAAAAGTAGCAAAGCCTAAGCACAATTGTGTTCTTCTCATGTGTGCCGCAGGGGTCAGGCTATCGTTGCACCGTTACCATATCTCGAATCAACAGTAAACAACCATGGTGGTTCTCCTCATGCACAAAATGCCATCGCGCCTCGGTTCCATGTGGCAACCAGTACAAATGTTCTGGAGGATGTCCGTGCACTACAGCTGAACCAAAGTATGATACATGTTGTTGCTTTCACCTCTGTTCTATTTTCAGATAGAAACTATAGCCTTCTCGAAAATCTAACTACGCGTTATCATGCAGGTATCGTCTGTCTCTGGTTGGAACTGATGGTACTGCAACAGCAGAATTTACTCTGTTTGGTAGAGTCGCTAGGCAGGTTATCGGTAAGCCTGTTGTCGCTCTTATACGATCTGCCAACAAGAACCAGCATGGATCTTCTGGTTCTGAATTTGAACAGATGCTACCTGAATTGGCTGCTTTGGTGTCCCACAAATTCAATTTTAGTGTCGCCATTAGTCAGAGGAATCTCACTCAAAGAAACGTGTCGTTTCAAGTTAACAGTGTTGTGACTTTTTTTGGAAAGCAGTCTCACATTCCAAATCCTACAGCTATTAGTTACGATCGTAGCTATGAGTCCTCTGCCGTGCAGTCAGCAGCAAACCCCGGCAATGAAAACTCTGATGTGTCTACCCCACCCAAGAAGGCGCGGTTTGACAGGAAGGTTAGTGTCTAAAGAAGTTTATAGTTGTGTTTTGTACTTTAGCCTGCTACTTGAATGATATGATCATTTATATTTTTTCCTCCACAGGCAATTCCTTGCAGAAAGAACCTGAATTTTAGCAGTAGCAGTGCTAGAGAAGATAGCCACGTTTCTGTTAAGGATACTGAAAGTGGACCTACAACTGCCGAGGAACCATTATCTGTAAGTTGTGTTTCTTCTATACGCGTCTCTGTACATTCCATTTGGCGCTGAAATCTTTTCCGTTGCAACAACACCAAATAGTTAATTTCTTCTAATTACTTCACACCCTGCCTCATAGGTTGGCAATGATAAGGAACTGAACCCAGCTGCTTTAGACCTTGGTACTGAGGATCCAGTTGCCACCACTATAGATGACAGGTTCAGCTCATAACACGACGACCTCACTACAAAATCATCTATTTTCAAATAGCTGCTGGCTAATGAACCTTTTGTTTGTAGTTCCACTGTGATTGCAACTAAGTTCCCCAGAGCAGCAGCAAGAATCGTTCAGGTGCTGGTCGGAAGAAAGCAGCAGCATAAGTGAGAGCTATGTTAACACAGGAATGTGTTTGACGCGGCTCTGCTTCCTGTCGAACTGAATGTGTAGATATAATATCTTCTGCAAGAACCGCTTTTGAACTTACTCTATGTATCAGTGTGGATTATTGTAAATCGTGTCTTATTGGAGTGCTTCTGATGCCTCTGAACCTGCACCGTGTCATCGATGATGGTGTTTATTTTGTTGAGAAACAGACAACAACTATGTAGGGGTTCTAAGGTAGATTAGGCTTTTTCTAACTGTGCTTTCTCGCGTGTATGGTGCTGTAATCCATTCAATATGGTGTCTGTGTTAAGCACTGCGCTGAGCTGTCATGGCTGTTACTCTCTGTCTTTCAAAGTGAGTCAGTTTGCTAAAATGCGCCTTGATTTTCTATGCCTTTTGCACATAGTTCGAATCCTTAAGAACACTTGGTGAAAATTTAACTCCTTAATTCGTTCTTCAGATCAGGCTTGACATGGTTGGAGGTAGCCTCAGAACTTTCTCCTTCAGAGTCTCATCAACTCCTTCATTTCCACCAATCAACACAACGCGCAGGTACATTCCTACTTCTACAGTTACGTGTACCGTAACAGTAACAAGCATCTACTCTGTTTGCTTTTCAGGGATAGTTCCTGCACGTTCGTTGCCCATCCTGAGCTTGCACGTCCCATGCGTCAGCAAAAGAACACCAAAGGTTCCAAGGTTCTATCAACCTTACCCTTCCATGCACTCCGACATTTACACCACCTTGCCGTTTTGTTCACCATGCCATCTACGACCTCACTTCTGCTCCCCAGCCTTTCCTGGTTCTCTCTCTGAGTTTCTTCCCAAGCGGCTGCTCTAAGGTGACTTCAGTTTTCCCAAGACTGTGTTTGTTCTACCTTTCTGCCATTTCTTTTTCTCGACATGATCAAACTCCTTCTGGAATACAGGGGCCACATTCCGTGACACCTTCCTTCCCAGTGCAGGTATGTTTTCAGTTCCTTCCACATTGTTAAGCTTGCTAATGCACGTTTGTATACTGGCGACTGTAAGCAGAAATTTGCTCGCTACACTCTGCTTTTTATGGATGCTTGGAAATCGGATCCATTTTCCGGATTCCTGTTTTTTTTCGTTTATTTCACGAACATACTTCCCTTCTTTTTTTTTCTATCTGTTTCCCTTTTTTTTGGATCATCTGTGCTAGAATGCTCGGCTGCGATCCTGCAACACAAATGTTAATGTGCAAAACAAATCAAGGTAAAGTACCTGGTGGCTGTGTCAGAGTCATGAACCGCTTATCAGCACTATCTAAGGTTCTCTTGCCCTGGCCAAGTTTTTGTTACTGTACATCACCATCGTAGCTGCCATCACACTCAACAACTCTCCCATAAAATGCGTCGTTTTAAGAATATCTTCTCTTACTTGACACAGCACAGCCAAGCTGCTACCTCCAAGACATACAGTTAGTTTAAGCTGCCTCACTGCTGCAAGCCATGTTAGCATATGTTACCATTATTGAAATTGTGTTTGCATTGTTATGCAGAAAACATGTCTATTGAACATCAGATCACCTACCGTGATGCTTTCCTTGGAGCTATCCAGGGTAGTGGACGTGAGCTTGAGCAGATTAGGTTCCCATTGGTTGTCACAGTCAGTCGTTCCGCAGCCGCCCCATGTCTATCATCAATCACAGATGTATTGCAGAGCATCTACTGCGATCGAGGCACCGTCAACATCATTGCTCAGTCAGATGCTAAGCTCATGCTAATGTTTACTGATGATCAGGATGCTTTGTTTGCATATCAGGATCTGCATAACAAATCTATCCAGGATCAACGGAGCTCTGTTATATCATTTAAGGTTTGGCATCCTTTAGACGACCTAGGCTACGATGTTGCTGATCATCATATATATGTTGCCATCCAAGGTCTGCCGCAGCATTTGTGGAAGAAAGAGGTTGTCGAGCAGATCCTCCATCCTTATTGTGCATTGGACGCTCTGTCAGAAGAAACAAGCAAGAGGAGGAATCTTTCATCCTACACAGCCTTTGCTTGGAGCCAACAAAGGATCACAATGCCGAGAAAAATTTCACTGAAGGTTATCAGGAAAAGAAAGTCCCAGAATTCCAGCAGTGGTACAAATGCTGTGAGAGAGTTTGCTGTTTATACACTCATCATAGAAGCTGTCGGTTACCTTTGTGACTCAGCAACCCATTGCTCCTGTAACTTGGACGGCCTTAATGTCCGATATGAATCCACTTATGACCCTGACAGCGCACAGTGTTACTTATCCGACATACCAGACAACAAGGATCTGTTGGATGAACTAGAATTCGGAGTTGTAGCCACAGCTTCCAATGAACACCATGGATGCCAAAAAGAAGAGCTGCAGGACCTGGTGGCGACTTTCATTCCCTAGCCAGTCAAAATCCACAGGCTAAATGCTGCAATGTTCATGATCCTACCATCTAAAGGACTAGGATGCTGCAGTGCACAGAAAACACTTCTGGAAATGAAGACTCTACACTGTGGTACTACTGAGTTCATTTTGGACTAGTGGAGCGCAGAGCTCATGACCAACACAGAAGTTCTTTCCACCAGAATTTCTGTGACTATCAATGAGATCCCATCCCACCTCTGCACTCTGAAGCTGATAGATTTCCTTCTCAGCCCCTACTGTTCTGTGGACAGCTGTAGAAACTGCAACCAAATACCAGCTGCATCTGAAAGGTTCACAACCACTGCCTGGACTAAATCACCCTCCTGCATCCCAGAGAGAATCATGGCTGCCCTTTTTAATATAACACCAGCAAGAAAGATCATCGAACGTGCCTCCTTTACATCAGACCTCAGGATCACA
The DNA here is from genome assembly GCA_036936925.1 of Cenchrus fungigraminus. Taxonomy (NCBI): domain Eukaryota; kingdom Viridiplantae; phylum Streptophyta; class Magnoliopsida; order Poales; family Poaceae; genus Cenchrus; species Cenchrus fungigraminus. The sequence continues at coordinate 78,775,903 of CM072770.1, forward strand.
CAGCTCTTGATTGACACAGCCATACAGCAACCTGCATCTGTGCCCACAGGTATACTTAGCATCCAAACTTTAGCACCAATTTCTTTCACCCACACTCTATGCGTTGCAGACCCAGAAGCATGACAGTTGTCTGATCTTTGGTGCAGAAGCGTCATCAGCACAGCAATCCAAACTGAGCATTGCATGGTAGGCAGCCGCAATCAAGATGGAAGACGTGTCAGAAGTCGCTAAAGTGGAGACCAATACCTCCAGAAACAAGTCTATAAGTTGACTACATGATTGGTGATGCAGGCTCATGCAGCGTACCCTTATTTTGTAAGAGAGCAGCACCTACGCTCATGCTACCTTAACTATTCAGCTATTGTATCATTAGTAGCAAGCATTTGTTATCGTTTTGGCTTTGAAGCTAATGATGTGCTACTCTAGAGATATCTCCTTAAGCCTGTGATGACGTGAAAATGGAAATACTTGCTCAAAAAATACGCCCCTCCTACAAGCATCCTTAACTGCTACTGAACGTCGTGGAGCATCAACACATTCAGTGTCATACACATCATTTGGACAACAAATACGTTAGACAATCCAAGTTACAAATTCAAGAAACCCAGATATCTGACGCTAACAGGTTCACCAAACAAGCACTAGAAAAGGTTCATTACATGCAGCCCATACGCGCAAGGTAAGGTTCAACAAACACACAGCTACAAACCACAATCGAATTACCACAGATACAAATAACATTAAGCAGGGGACAGCACGAGTAATTATACAGTAGCATCACTTTGTTGCTTAGCAGCTGTTACTCCACCTAAAAGCGAAGCAAAGCAACAACCACATTTTCATTCATCGAGCGAACCGCTTCAGTGATGCCGGTGAGACACTGATCGACCTCTGCAGTGAATGCCTCTAATTTCCCGGCGAGCTCTTCTCCAACAGGATGACGGCGGAGCGTCTCAGAAAAGGAATCGCTCATGATGTTTAAACCTCGACGGGTGCTGTCAAAGTATGGGCAAATTGCGCTTGCCGAATTCCCCAATAGCTCCACATCCGAACTCACCTCACGAACTCTTTCCTTAGCAAACAAATAAGCATTACGGTTGGGATCCATGATCTCAACACCTCGGTTCACAGAGAAAGCCAGGAGGGAATTGTAGATAGCAGTTTCAGTGGCTTTTGCAACAGAAGAAGCAACACGTCCGAATGTTCTGAGCTCCATCGTTCCACCGTCGCCAGCAGCAGGAAAATCGAAATAGCACTTGTGCCGATCACCACGAGTTACAATTCTGGAAACAGGAAAGCCATACCCAAGGGTGTCTGCGACTCTATCTAGCATCATCCGCGTCCCGCCACTGATGTTCATGCGAACACCCTGCACAAGAAAATATAAACACGAGTAAATAATCATGCTCTGGTGTCAGAAAAGGGCAAGAACAGGATACTGACATCGTCAATGGGAAGGATAAACCCCGCAACATTTAGAAGATCATCAACGTCCGCATGCTCCATCATTCCGTCCAACGCCTCCCTCACTTGGTCTCGAATATCACCAGCATGCACAGTCATCATTTGCAAGAAACCAATGCAGAGAGAAGAAGCGTGCACAACAGCATCCTCAGCCCTGCTTCTTTGCAGATCTCCAATCTTTCCAGCAAAAAAACCAGGAGCAGACTCTATCGAACTGAACACCTCGAATGACCTGCGACAAACATCCTCGAAAATGGACTTGCTAAGCTGAAGCTTTTCAAGCAATCCTGTATGCCTTTCCTTGCAGCACCAAACACGGGAAAGACTGTAATCAAGCACAATATACTTATAATCTTCCCAGAGAACTCGCCGCGCAGCAGCACAGGCACTCTCTTCAGCAGCAACCAAGCTCCCTGCTTCCTCTCCTGTGGCAACAACCTGCTGCATCGCACCAACACCGCCCATGGCTGGGACATCAAAAGATACACGAATCTTGAAAGAACTTCCGCCCACCAGATTCACGAAAACAGGCTGAGTACCCCCGATTTCAGCAACAGTTGCACTGAGAATGGAGCGGCCGCTGAAGTGCATCACCACAGCCATAACTACCTGAAAATCCATAAAAGAAAAAGAAAAATGGAGCATTTCAGTCCGCGACTCCAACGAAGAACCGCGCGGCACAATGTCAGATCGAGAGAACAAACAGATCAGAAGAGAAAGCAAGAACCAGCGTTCGTAACATAGAAATAGTTTGCTCAGATTGAAGAATCGATACACCGTACATCAAGAATATCAAGGCTAATAGCATGGACATACCCACGGAAAGCCGGTCACTTGGTAGCGCAGCGAAGAGCTCCTAAGCTGGAACAGGACCAGAGCAACGCGCCACAGAGTTCTACTTCTACAGACCTCCAGAGATTCGACAGAAAAGCGCCTGATAGTTCACGAGCCACTACTCCGCACTCCAACCGAGAGTCAACATTGGGTCCGTGAACACCTTTACCTCCTGTGCCAGACCAGAGAATATTGTCAGGCAACCAGATAAGGAAACGAATTAGCAGCATTGACTGTCATCACCACAAATCGATATCACAACGGCTCCAACTTACCCGAGATCCTCATCGCCGTGTTAAACACAGATACACAAAATCCGTTGCGTCCCCAGGAGGCCGAGCGGGAGCGTCTCCATATCCAGCGCCTACGAATTTTCAGTGTTGAACACAGAGCAGCAGAGACGAACACAGAGCACCAGACACGAATTTTCAGCAGAACGGTGAACTGGAAAAAAAAGAAAAAGAAAACTGGGCCACCAGAAAATACAGGACCACAATGGGCTTTTTATGGCCGCACAAAACGGTGGAGTTTACTGGGCCGGCCACGCAATCCACTGCGTGTTCACACCACCGAGCTTCGCAGCCTCATCATCCACACCAAATCAACCAAAAAAGAAAAGAAAACATCTAAAACAACAAGACGACCCTTTCCTGGTGAACAATGCGTAGAAATTTAATTGGACGGCGCGCAAGGGCGCGCCCCAGCCACTAGTATAATATAATAGTATGGAGCAACTACAAAATAATAGTATTATATATTAAAAAAGGTTACCAACACATTTTTTATTCCCTTGAACTTTCGACTATTCCTTTCTTAGGACAGGTACAACCTACAAATGTCAGGTCCTCTGCAGAATCTCGAATTTATCATCCAGACAAATATAAGGACAACTTATACAATCCACAGACACATGATCCGCCTCTAAGCTGTTTAATATTTTATATGTAGCTAAGATTATTTACAATTGTATTTGTGTATACCATTGTGACTATTTAAATCAACCGTAGAAAGGTGATCAAGTGAACATTTTGTATTTGTATGCTTATTTTTGGTTTGTTTCAAAAAATTTATCTGCATAAAATACAATCTTGTTGGAAGGGCTAAACTGTAAATTTTTATTTATTTCATGTCGAGTTTGCCATCTAAACAAGGTTTTAAATAGCGGGTTAAGGCCCTTAGCGGTTAACTTTTCAATGGCTAAGTAAAAGCTATAGCCGGCTATAGCCTTAGCTAGGCCATTTAGCGGTTTGCGATACAAGTTCAAAGTTTCAAATGTATAGTACATCAATTCATCATGGAGTGAAACAAACATATAGAATTTCACCTTCATACTTTCATAAATCTTATACAAACGTCAGAGTTTAGAAAATGTAACCATCATAAGTCTAATACGAATGACAGGCCAACAAACGAGTTCTTTCTAGCTGATTTAGCGAGCTAAATCGGGCTATTAGAGTTCTTTCTAGCTGATTTAGCAGGTTAAATGGTACCAATTTAGCTGATTTACTAAATCAGGTTATTAGAGGTTTTTTATGCTTAGAGCTAAATGAACCATATTCCAGCGTTTTGCCTTGCCAAGCGCTATAGCCGGTATTTAAAACCTTGCATCTAAAGGACCTCTAAGTGAAATCTACACTTATAAAGGGCTAAAATGTAAAATTTCAAGGAAAATATCTATCCAGTCTTCGGCTCATCTCTCTCCCATCACTCCATCAGCTTCAGCTCACTCTCACTTCGGTAGCTCCGGATCCCCTCCCTCTGCTCCTCTCCGCCTCTCTCCACTGCGCCAGCGGGATTTGGCCGCTGGCCGGGGCTGAGCAGCCCGCGGCGGCGCTCGCGGCACCCCGAGGCCCCCGGCTACCTCCCCACGAGCTCCGGGGCCGGATCCCCGCGGCCTCATGGCGCAGCGGCGAGTCCTAGGGAGTGGCGGCCTCCTCCTCCCCGCCGTGGCCATGGAGGCCTCCTCCTCGGGGCCGTTTCCTGAGGCCGAGCGAGAAGGTGTGACAGACGGGGCCATGGAGGCGTCCTCCTCACCGGCGTCATGGAGTGGAGGCAGAGGAGGGCGCGCCGACAACGGAGCAGCACCAGGCGGGGCGCGGAGGTGGTGAGGTGGACCTTCTCTGGCAGTGTTGGCGGCAGCCGCGTCTTCGGCCCGCGGCAGAGCTCCAGGGCGCGGCGTGGCGGAGCTCGCGCCATCAGCCTCCAGGGAGCTCCTCTTCCTCGCCCTCGCCGTCATTTTTCCGTCCTGATCTCCGCACTATGAGTGTAAGCTTGCAGGTTCGGAGTGGGGCTGAGCTCCAGGCTACAAGGGGAGGGGGAGCCCGTGCTCTGGGCGGATGGCCTTGATTCGTTGCGGCGACAGGACAATGGCGAGTGCAGGAGCCCGGTCTACAGCTTGTGGCAGCCAAAGAAGAAGATTGCCTATCTCGTGGCTACAGCCTCAGCACCTCAGATCTGTCATTCAGGTCATTAGCCCACCATGCATTAGCAGCAGCAGAAGAGCATACAGAGGCAGTCATCGGAGGCCAGAACTCTTAATGCTATATACTAGATTACAATGGTATCTTGGAACGATGACACCCAAGGACTGTGGACCAAAACACGCATAGCTGAGGTACCCATCTAGTCTTTGCACTCCTTTGGGTGCTAACTGAATGGCCAATGTATTGACTGAAATTAGTAATGCAAAATAGCTTAGCTTCATGTGTGTGGCTTTCATTAACCAAACATATGGATGTTTGTTTCAGTAACAGTTTTGATGTTTCCATGAAAGCTTTTTTTTTTTTGAGCAGTGAAAGCTAATATCTTCTTGAGTTAAATACACCAGCAGTCCTCAAACTTGTCACCGTGTGCCACTTAGGTCCACGAACTTGCAAAGTCAAAATCCAACACCTCAAACTTATTATGTTGTGCCATTTAGGTCCATACCCCTTCGTTGGTCATGCATATATGCAAAAAAGACCCTTAATTATTATCTTCTTCTCCATCCACGTCCTCCTCCACCCTGCCCGTCGTCCCCTCCACCTCCCTCTCACGGCCTCCTCCTCCCTGGCGGTGAGATCCGCGACGGCGGCCACGACCTCCTTTCCCCTGGCAGCGAGATCCACGACGGCGGTCACGACTTGCTCTTCCTCGGTGGCAAGATCTAGCTGGTGCGTGGTGGTGGAGCAGCGGCGGTGTTGCATGGTGTCTAAGGCTGCTTCAGGGACATGGTGATGGCGGCCTGCTGTTGTTGTTGCAGCTGCTGGTGGTGGTGGCGTGCGGCGTCTGGTGAGGTGGTGGCAGAGGCGGCGGTTTGGTGCGGGCCTGGTGGTGGTGGCGGCGGTGGCAGTGACGTGCGGAGGACGTGGATGGAGAAAAAGATAAAAATTAAGGGTCCTTTTTTCAAATATACATGACCAACGAAGGGGTATGGACCTAAGTGGCACAACTTAACAAGTTTGAGGTGCTGGATTTCGACTTTGCAAGTTCGTGGACCTAAATGGCACACGGTGACAAGTTCGAGGGTTGCTGGTGTATTTAACTCTATTTTCTTTGATAGTCAGACACACTTCTTTGTAGCTCAATGTGAAAAATAGTACTGTTGAGTGTGCTTTGTGTCTTTTACTGATTCACTATTGAAATTTAGTACGTTGGCTATTGAAATTTATAGATTCATGTACACAAATTTCATGATTTGCTTACTTGTATTTCTGTCAGTTCCTATTATCCATTCGAAATATATTCCACAAAAATTCATATGTTATCAAAGAACCAGTGCCGATAAAAATTAAAATTATGTAGTGTAGTGCACTTATCTGCCTAGTGAGTAATAATCCATGGTAAATCCTTGTTAGCAAGTACATGGTGGTAATTTCATTCCACTACCTGTGCTGAACCATTGGTTGTTGCATGTTGTGCAGGTAGTGACAGGGTTCTTGGTGACCGATGGAGCTGTGGCCAGTCACCAGTGGAGCTCTGCGTGGCCTTGGCATGGATGGACCGACACGGCTTGCTTCCACCGCCAATACCCATTACCTGAGTAGCTGAGCACTGCCACTCCGCCGCTCCCCTCTCCGTCGCTCGCAGTTGTAGCTCCGCCGCCGGCCACCTCTGCGGCCCTCTATCATGCAATAATTGATTGGTTTTTGCGCTCATGGGTCACACACTCACACCGTCAAGAAGGCTAAATCCAAGAAGACGATCTTCGGTCGTTTCAGTATGTTCTTTGCTTCACTTGCTCATTTGCACTATAATTATCCGCTGATGATGCAATCTCTCTTCTTATTTTGTTTTTCCCTGCCTTTGTGCTTACCTTTCCTTCATATTGGTTTGCTTAAATGACTAAAATGGTGTGCCTTGCTTCATAAAAACTGTAAAAGAGAAAAAAGTATAAAATCCTACTTAGACGGTTATGAGATATTTGACATATACACACTGGTAGTAGAGTTTCGAATGTCAAGTGATCTTCAATTCTGTAAAGATCACTGTATTTTTTTTCTTTTTATGTTGGTGAGATGATATGACCCTATCTCGAATTGCTATCTTCTGTAAACAAATGCACACAGCCACACCATGGGATATGCATCTGCTGCTTAGTGCTAATATTTTATTGTTGACATGATAATGCACACGCATTGCTCTAGTATTTATAAGAAACAACTTGCTTTGTCTCCCAACCTTTTAATCTTGGAAATTAGCCAGAGCATCTAAAACCTATTCAATTGATGCATGTTGTGTTTGCAATGCAGGAAGGAAGATGGATAGCTTTACGAACCTGTTGAAATCAAATAAAAAGGACATCAACGATGAGTTGGAGTGAGATGGCACCCAATTTGCAAGCCCACCAAAGGAATAGGTATATCATCCCAGTTTTGCCCACAGCTTCATCTAGAATTTATACCCCTTCATAAACAGCAAATAGCTCATGTTTAGTAACACATTACTTATTTAGTATATACTTGTAACTATTCCTGCTGATAGGATTTCCTTGAATGGACACTGGAGCAATTCCTAGTATGTCTGAAAGTAGCATGCCTAGTGGTACTCTATACAACATAGAAACAAGACACTCACAAATCAGATTATTTTCTCTTGTCGCATGCCATCTCACCGATCAGTCCTCCTCTGAAATAAGCATAGAATTAATTAATTAATCAATTAATTTCATCTTGGATGCCTTTATCTGATGCCACAGTTCTCCATTGGTTGAGCAGATCAAAAGCATGCCTTCTGCCTCAATAGGATCCTATCACCTGAAAAAAATTCACTGATGTTAACTTTAAAAAATTAGGTTGACCTAGTAGGATTAATAGATTAGCATTCACCACTATTGTCATCCTAAGATTAAGTGATCGTGGCATGTTTAATCGTTTGGCAGTGTTATCTATGCACATATGTTTGACCATTAGTACTCACCAGATGAAAACTCTTAATGAGAAAATAGAAGTGGTAGGAGTGGTGAGGCAAAAAATCACATGGAGATATAACCTTTGCATATTGGTTTCTTGTGGTTGCAGAACAGAACGACACGGCGACAACATCGACAGTGACACTGTGCTGTTGTGGTGGCCGGTTGGAGCGGCGATGCGGCGGCTGATGGTGATGTCAACACCGAAAGGGTCGCCATGGAGTGGATGCCGGTGCCAGATGGCTGATGAAGGGGGTGTGGCGCGCTGATACGACGGCGGCAGTCCCGGACGGCAGCGCCGGACAGGCGGACGACGATCTCGAACGGCACTCAGAGACGGACTAGAAGGTGGAGGCCGAGAGGGCGGAGCGGATTCAGACGTCGGCGGCGGCGCATCCGGAGTAGCGGAAGAGCTGTCCATATCAGAGGTCCGCACGGTCGCACCGCCCATGCTGCCGTGGAACCAGAAGGCACCCGCGCTGCCTGTCATGGAGCTGGCGGCGGCCCTCACACTTCGCTGCGGAGCCGTTCGTCAACAGCGGAGCCCCCATCCGCGATGCCGTCGTGGGGGTGGGGGGGGTGGGGTGGGTGTTCTGCAGATGAGGGGGGCGTGGAGCGGCGTCAGAATGAGAGGGAGGGGCGTAGCACGAGCGGCGCTGGGGGATTCCACAGTCGAGGCGGCGGTCGTATGGAGTGGGGGTCACGAAGGTGTGGAAAATGGATTTTTGCTACGTTCGACAGTGCCAAATTATCATTCTACCCTTTACCTAAGTGAACAGGTTCTTGAATATGTATGGACAAAAATATCATTTTGCATCTAAAATTTGCTTGCAGCGGGATGACCGTCAAAGTTTTCGGTGCAGCCCACATGAACATTTCCTTCTTTGCACCCACATGAACATTTCCTTTTTATGATACTAAATAACATTAGGATCAAATTTTGGGATACTAAATGAATTCAAATGAAAAAGTGGTCAACAACAAAATTGTAGAAATCATCAAGATCTTTTTTAAGCTCCCAATAAGTTTTCGAAGCCCTAAATGGTATCAAACGAAAAAGTTATGAATACCCAAAATTTTGACGGCTCCGAGCAAGTCAAAATTTGAATTTTAAAACATTGACACATTCACGCTAGTATTTCCATTTGAAACCATTTAGAGTGTCAAATACTAGCGTGAAGGTGTCATTCTTTTAAAATTCATAGTTTGACTTGGTCAAACTTTGTCAAACTTTGACCTAGGATGAAAAACTTTTGAATACAAAGGTGTTAGAACTCATCAAAATCTACAATATTTATATAGATCATTTTTCCATTTAATAAAGTGTTAGTAAACACTACTCACAAAAAAAGTAGATCTCACAGAGTTTATGAAACTATGTGAGAGACTTGTCCATTTAGAACTACACCTTACAAAAACTTTCTCAGATGCAAAGATGACCTAAATAAAGTTTGTAGATCTTGATTAGTTATGAATTTTGTGTATTCATGACTTTCCAAGATGAGACCGTCTAGGGCTTCGAAAACTTGTTTGGAGGTTTTAAAATTTAAAAATCCAAAATTTGACTTATCCAAAATTCGTCAAATGAAAATATGACCCAAATAACAAATGTAGATCTTGAAGAGTTTAACAAACTTGGTATTCATGATGTTTCCATTTGAAACAATTCAGAGTACCAAATACTAGCGTGAAGGTGTCTTTGTTTTAAATTTCAAAGTTTGCCTTGGTCAAACCTTATCAAACTTTGACCTCTGATGAAAAACTTTTGAATACAAAGGTGTTACAACTCATCAAGATCTACAATCTTATATAGGTCATTTTCCTTTTAAGAAAGTATTTGTAAACACTAGTCACGAAAATATGGATATGACAGAGTTCATGAATACTTTTGGGTATTCATGACTTTTCAAGTTGAGACCATCTAGAGGTTCGAAACTAGTTTGGAGGAGTTAAAATTTTAAAATCCAAGATTTGACTTGTTCAAAATTCGTCAAATGAAAAGTTGGCCAAAATACCAAATGTAGATCTTGATGAGTTTAACAAACTCGGTATTCATGACTTTTCGATTTGAAACCATCTGGAGTGTCAAATACCACCACGAAGTTTGAGGCCAATACGACTAGGGATGGATTCGGACCGGATACGCACGGATACGAATTCGGATGTCACTATTTACCACATTTTATTTCAAATTCTGATACGAATACAAATATTATCAAATACGAATACAAAACAGATATTTTGAATTCGGATTCACATTCGAATACTTACTTGATTTATAGCATAGTCATAATGAGTATCAATTTCATTTGTCGATGGTTTTATAATTGATCAAATCATGCTACTAGTAGAAAGTAAAATATGATAATTATACATAATAGATATCTTATTGCAAATAACATATTCATTTAGAGGCCTTTTACGGTGCTCGGAAATACTTTGTAACGCCTCGCAACGCCTCCCAATGCCCCTTCAAAATAGTGATTTTCGTTGATTTAATTTGATTAAGGGCATTTCAGAAATATTGCTATCCTAATTATTAAGGGCATTTTCTCTGTCAAAAAGCTCATTTAATTTGCATCTTGCCAAATGCATTAGAGATGATTGCCTAACTTTTTTATTTGCACAGCTACCAGATTGCTCCTTTGTTGCCTAACAACAGATATTGTTAATGGGATTGTCCCTTCTGTTAGCTGTGACTAGTTTGTGATTTAAGTACCCAGTTGTGGATTAATTTTGTAAGAACTAGTAACTTCCTAGTGACAACAGTGAGCTTGCTAGTACTTATGGTAGGGTTGAATTTGGGGACACAAAATAAATTTGAGATGCTTGCCTTTCATTTAGTGATGATTATGTAGTTTACCTTAGTTGTATGAACTCCACACATGGAAATAGTAGGTGCCACTTCATGACTGTAACAGAGATGTAAAAACTTTTTTTTGATCAGATTACTCATCCATTTGTTCAGCAATGATAGTGTCACATGAAAAGCTAATATAGCTAGTATAATTCAAGAACTAGTACTAGATTCTGGTCAAGATAAGCTGAGATATAGAGGGCCAAATGTTTTAAATATTATATAACCTGAGATGTTTCTGGGATTCTAGAGATTATCGTTGGCACATGAAAATGGTGGACACTATGGTTCTGTTTAATATTGTCCATCTCTTAGGTGCTTACTAGCAGAACCCTTTCTGTAGAATTTTTTGGTGTTGTCCCATGAAGGTTAGTGTTCTGTCAAACATAAGCTAGGTTTCTGAGCTTGCTTGTTGCAGTTTAGATTGGTTTTGATTCCTGCTAAGTTAATAAGCAGATTGGGAGTTAGTTTGGTCCATCTTATGGACTACATTTTTAGACCATTAATATATTTTCCCCAATATATTTTGTGACTAGTTGCTGGCTGTGGTCCCTTTGCTTATATTTGTTTGATGATGTTGTATGCTGCAGTAGGGAATGGCGAGTCTTGAGTACAATGACATCGTTAGGATGGTGTTTGATGACGAAAAACAAGCATACCAGTTTTATAACAAGTACGCTTTTGGGAAAGGATTTAGTATCAGAAAAGATTATTGTGAGTGGGACAAAGGCCACAATGGGAGGACCCTTCGGCTTTGGCACTTTGTTTGCAGTTGTGAAGGTTTGCACGAAGAGAAGCATCTGATGAGGGAGAATAAGAAGCGGAAGCTGCGGGAGATTACTCGTTTTGGATGCCCTACTAGACTTGTGATTGCATGGGATCAGGACACCAGGCTGTTTCATGTGAAGCGTTTCATCTATGAGCACAACCATCGATTGTTAGAACAAGACCTCGCATGTTTTCTGTGCTCACATAGAAGAATAAGAGATGAGCAGAAAGCTGATATTGTTGAGATGCAGATTTCTGGGATCCGCAAACACAAGATAATGGATGTAATGGAAAAGCGTTACGGTGGGTATGATAAGGTTGGATTTACAAAAAGGGACTTGTATAATTTCTGCCATCACAATAAGGCAGACATAGTTGCTGCTAGTGATGCTCACACAGTCATCAGTTACCTGACAGAATGCAGACGCAGGGATCCCGATTTCTTCTTTGACTACAGGACTGATGAAAAAGGGCACCTCAAGGGACTGCTCTGGTGTGATACTCAGAGTCAACTTGATTATACAACGTTTGGTGATGTGGTAGTGTTTGACAGCACATACAAAACGAACCGGTACAACCTGCCTCTTGTTCCTTTTGTCGGGGTGAATCAGCATGGCAGCACTGTTCTTTTTGCACATGGAGTTACTTCACAGGAGACAATAGAGTCCTATGTGTGGATGCTTAGCACATTCTCTTATGCCATGGCCCAGAAGCATCCGGTTTCTGTGATCACTGATGGAGACGTGTCCATGCAGAGAGCAATCGAGCTGGTGTGGCCGAATTCATCGCATAGGTTATGCATATGGCATATTGAGCAGTGCATTGTGCGTAATCTAAAGGATCGTGACGTGAAGGATGATTTGAGGCATTTCCTTTATGATTGTTGCTTCATAGAAGACATTGAGAGAAAATGGCTCGAATTCTTGAATAAGCATGGGGTTATAGATACAGAGTCGTGGTTGTATTTGATATGTATGAGAGGAGGCATATCTGATGTGCTACGTATCATGTGGGTAAGTGCTATTTAGGACTGAGGAGCAACCAGCGGAGTGAGAGACTAAACTCTAGGCTCTAGGTAAATTTGGATCATAAAATGACACTGTTTGAGCTGGTAGAGCATTTTGACCACTGCCTGTCGCGGATGTGTGTTAATGAAGCGATTCTAGACTTTGTAGCATCGAGTTCTTTGCCATGCTTACAACCAGATGCTTCAATTATTGAGAAAGAGGCTGTGAAATCGTTCACCACAAGTGTTTTTCCCACGGTGCAGTTTAGCATAAAAGCAGCAAAAAGGTGTTTTGCCATAGAGATTGAAGATGGTTATGATACGATTGAGTATATTGTTGGTCGGAAGGATAAAGGAGACATAGAGTACCATGTGGTATGTGACATATGTGTTGATGAAGGCAATCTGAAGGGGATTTCTTGTTCTTGTCTTAAATTACAGTCTCTTGGAACCCCTTGCTCACACATTTTCTTTGTATTGGAAAATCGTAAAGAGCGACGACTTCCGGACTGCTGTGTTTTGAAAAGGTGGACAAGGGGGGGGCCAGGAGTGCATTTCCTCCTACAAGGAAGAGCACCATGTATGACTACACCGATAGGCTACACAAGTATCGTGGGCTATGCAATATCGCTCACACGGCATGCTTCGTTGCATCTCATTTAGGTGATGCATATGAGCGGCTGAAAGGCATTCTGCATGAGCAAGCTGCAATGGTTTTGCCAAGTGGAGGAGAGAACGGAGGCAAGAGGTATGGTCCGTTGCTGCTACAGGTCGTGGATGGTGATTGTACAGAATCCAAAGATGTGTTGGATCCAATGCATGTGCCTGGCAGAGGGGCCCCCAAGAAAAGCTGAAGTCAGTCTCAGATTCAGATAAATCTAAGACAAAATGTACCCAATGTAAGGGTGAGGGTCACAATCGGCGAACATGCTCCATGAGAGAAGAGGTAGTGTATCTGCGTGAATATCTGCTCAAGGGCGAATATCTACGCGACGCAGCCGTAGACGGGGTCACGGAGCCTGGCCGGCGCCTCGTAGGTGATTCACGACAGCACCTTCGGGGGTTGCAGGAGAAGGCTCCAGAGCCGGTGGATGTAGAGGGATGGGCACCGGCGGTGGCAAGACTGGATGTGGTGGCGGGGTGTGGGCGGTGAGGCGGGGCGGCGATGGCGCCCCCGGCTGGATGGTGGAGGACATCTGGTGGGCGAGGTCGGCGGTAGGGATGAGGTGGACGGACGGCACAGGCGGAGAAGGAGGCTGCGGGCGGGAGGTGGACGGACAGCATGTCGGCGAGGTCGCCGCCAGCCGCGGTCGGTGGGGATGCGCGCCGGGGACGAGGCAAATGATGGCGACAGGCGGTGGGGAAGCGCGCCGGGCCCCTCGCCGCGCCGCCGCGCAGCGCCGTCCAGTCGTGCGAGTCGCGCCGCCGCATCACGGGATCCAGGCGGGGCAGGGGAGAAGGAGCAGTGGGATCTCGAGCCCATGCTCTAGTGCTCCTCCGCGCCGCCGCTCGAGCCCATGCTCCGCTGCTGCTGTTGACTCGAGCTCGTGCCCCTCGCCGTCACGGGAGAAGGAGCAGCAGTAGCTCAGGCGTCGCGAGATCCAGCCGGCAGAGAGAGGGAACGGGTGAGGGAAGGCGGTGGACGACAGCTGGGGACGTGGCGGACGATAGCTGGGAGGCGGCGGACGACAGATGGGGACACGGCAGACGGCAGCTGGGGAGGCGGCGGATGGGAGTGAAGGCGGGCAGGAGGCGGAGTGCGCAGAGGAGGAGGCAGAGACTAGACTAGAGAGCAGTGGAATGAGAAAGGTAGATGAAAAAGGAAAAAAACTAAAGACACTTACCAGGGGGACCCATCTGTCATAAGTAAGTATGGGCTGGAAAATAGGGACCCACACCGTCGTACCTTGGGAGTACAATTTTACCCTTAGTTAAAAAAAGAATTACAAAAAAGCAATTACCACTCCTATATTTGACGTCCTAATCCCCCTCAATTTTTGAAGCGTTGCGAGGCGCTACGACACATATGGCCCACCAACCATAGACACATCTGAACGCCTCCTGACGCCTCCGTATTGACACCTCTCAACGCCTCCTTATGTTTTGGGCCCACAAACATAGATACATGAATTATTTTCCTAATACTTTCCAATGCTTCTCTAAGCATTGTAAAAAAATTACTATGATTACACACATCAAAATTAATTAAAAATATCATTATATAATTTAGTAATATTAGGTTAGCATAATTAGTTAGTTGTCATATATATAATTTTTAATAGTTAAAATAGTGTAAATAATTATTTTACTAGCAATATTAAAATTAACATCATTTGTATTTAGTAATATAAATAAATTCTAGATGGTTTCTATGGGTACTTCATTTTTTGCGGATACGAATAATGTCGGATATGTCGGATTTTTTGTCGGATAATTCGGATAATGTCGAATACGGATAATATTGAAAATCGGATTCGAATACATCCATCTGACATCCATATTAAAACGAATACGAATGCGGATATCCATTTTAACATTTTTAGCGGATACGAATACGGATAATTCGGATTTCTAGACATCCGAATCCATCCCTAAATACGACACTGGAATACACACGAACCACAGAATTTTCATTTAAAACATTGACTATTTTAAGATTTAAAATTTTGAATTGTTGAACTAGTGTAATTTCTCTTTCAATCTCAAACTGAAACTCCTTTGAGTCCAGCTATCATTGGAGACGCAGATTTAGAATACGTGTCTCCTTTGTGGAAGATAAAAGGAGACGCAGATGGCTAAAATGCGTCTTCGATGACCACTCATGGACCCGAAACATTTATCAAACAGACTCCCAAGTCGCTTGGCGTCCGCCACGCCTGCCCAAGCCCCCCTCTCTCTCTCCCTCTTTCCTCTACACTGAACCCTACGGAATCGGATCCTCTGCAGTCACCCTGCTTGATGCGCTAGCATTTGAGAACCAAACTAGAATTCAGCAAAAAACCAAAGCCTGTTCTCTGGAACCAGTGTACCAGGGTCGGGGAAAATATTTTGTACTATTGCAGCATCGTCGAAGCCTCGTCTATAGTTCGTACATCAGGGTCTGTTTGACCTCCATAGCTAACTCAAAACATCCTTACCCTCCTGAACTCCATGCCAACTTGAGGTAAAACACTATGCAGCAAATTAAGTCCTCTTTACAAGAAAAATCGATTTGGTGGTCAATGGAACAAAATCTATCTGGACGAGCAAAAGCACCAAAAGAATGTCGCTCTTTTTTTAGGGGAAGAAGATCGTTGCTCATGGCTCACCCTTGTGCCAAAAAAATTAGAATTTTTTTATAAATTTTTTTTCTCTATTTTGCAAAAATAAATGGTCCGCCAGAAATTTTGCAAAACTATACATCTGCCGCCGTGGCTCACGGCGGTAGGGTTCCTACCGCCGTGCGGCACGGCGGCAGGGGCCGTGGCCCACAGGCAAGGGCACATACCGCCGTGGGCCACGGTGTTAGGGGCCTACCACCATGCGGCACGGCGGTAGGAGCCAACCGCCAGGCGGCAGCGTGGCCTCCAGGTAGCGCCGTAGGCCACGGCGGTATGTATGACCCTACCGCCGTGGCCTACAGCGGTAGGATTTTTTTTATTTTGTAAATTTCAATTTTTGAAGCATTGATACTTAACGACGAACCATTAATACTTAACGACGAATTACAGAAACAAGCAATGGCACGTACGACACAAGTACCTTAACTTTGTGCCGCTGCTAGTCCTAACGTGCCTTAGGGAATTTAGATAAACGATTACAACATTTGTCGTCTAGTTGTACGAATAGTACCCGGAGAACCCGGACATCATAGACCCGCCGGAGTGCTAGGAGGGCATGTAGTACCTCGACGGGGGTGGAGTTGGATCAGACGGTGGCAGGGGTGGAGTTGCTGGTGGAGTGTTGTCCTTCTTCTCGTGGCACGGACAACAGCAGAACTCGTCCTCACACCCGGTGTTCGTCTTCACCACCATTGGTCCGGTCACCGGTTCGTCGTCGTCGTTGGTAGATGTCGGATCTGGAGAAGCCAATGCCGACGCGAGTTCTTGCCTCAGGTTGAAGATGACAACATCCTCAAGGTAGTTGATGTACTCTTGATACGGGTCAATAGCTGGGGGATCCACCCATTGCACGAAACCGCAGTTATCTGGTTGTTCGGAGTACTGCAGAAATCGTGATTACATTAGTAAATCATAAAATGATGAAGGGCAGAGGTCATGGAGTTTTGCTTACCCATGCTCGTGAGCAATGCCAGAAGCATCGACCAGAGTTGTCCCATCCCTGGTAAACCTGCATCACACAGAACTCACCGTGTGCAGACCTTGGCCAGTTCACCGTTTGATTTGGTGTGTACTTTCTAACATCACGCACGGATTTGAAATCTCTCTTATCTAAGACTGGAAAATTGCTGTTGAACTCTAGATCTTGCTGGCTCCACAGTGCTGGACCGAGGGAGTCATCATCATCCCAGTCCAGGAACTCATTGGTGCTTGTTGTGTTGTGAAGTGACACTGGAGAAGAGTGCTCACATATATGTAGGCAATAAAGCAGGCTGGACGGTAGGCCATTTGATCCGGGGCAAGAAAAACGGGCAGTGACTCGGAGGAAACACATCCTAGTACTAGGTACACTGTTTGGTGCAGTGACTCGCAGAAAACACACCCTATGTGTTCACTGTTTGGTGCAGTGACTCACAGAAAACACACCCTAGTACGAGTTTTACTGTTTGCATCTGAAATGCATCTGAAATCAAGTTCTTAAAGATACAACCCGACTGTTTGCATCTCCTGCTTGTAGTTCAGTCTCACCCTGGTGAGCAGCACTACCCTCCTCATGCACTTGACTACTAGACCCAGCCTTATGACCAACTTGGATAAACAACATCACAGGCAAACCAATTTCACATGCTGTTTTGATATAACTCCTCCAATGTTCAGTGCCTTGAAGTGGCATAAGCTCCCAATATACTGACTCACTCCTGTTGATTAGAGCCATAATGGACAAGTCATGTTGCTCTGCATCTACATGGAATGCCCTATAAAAAAAAGTTGGTAATGGACCCCCAAGTTCTTTCGGCTGCTCTTTTAATCACATGGTCAACCGAATTAAATTCTGACAAGTCAACTCCATGTTCACCATATCTAATCTGCCTATTACCGAAATACAACTTGACACTGACTGCATCCGACATGTCTGACAGCATGAAAAAAAAACCGCTATTAACAAGTGGATCTGCAACTACAAAATATATCTACTCAGAGCTACACTAAAACTATAATTTTACTAATCCATCTACACTAAAACTATAATTTTACTATGCAGGTCTACACTAAAACTATATTTTTACTAAGCAGATCTACACTAAAACTATATTTTTACTATTATCATAGTTCAAACTATTAAGTACCAGAGTATTACCTCTAACGAGACGAAAAACCGGCAGAGCTTCGCACCTTCACCACCTCCTCCTCACTCCCTTCTCCTCTTCCCCCTCTCTTCTTTTTTTTCGAATTATTATGACATTTTCGGCTGAATTTCGGTGTTATATAGGCAGCAGTTCCTAGCGCCGTGGGGCACGGCGGCAGCAGGCCTGCTGCCGCCGTGGCCCACGGTGCTAGGACCTGCCGCCGTAGCCCACGGCGGTATGTCCCTACCGCCGTGGGTTACGGCGGTATGTCCGTCGCACGCTACGGGCCCACGTCTGGCCGTGGGCCACGGCCCCTACCGCCGTACCGCACGGCGGTATGTCCCTGCCGCCGTGGGCCACGGCGGCAGATGTATAGTTTTGCAAAATTTCTGGCGGACCATTTATTTTTGCAAAATAGAGAAAAAAATATATAAAAAAAACTATGTGCTGCTGGGTCACGGCCCAACAATAGCAAGGCCTGTTTTGGTGGAAGCGGCTTCTACTCCTTTCTGCTCAAGAACTTAATTTTTTGAATTTTTTTATATATTTTTTTTCTCTATTTTGCAAAAATAAATGGTCCGCCAGAAATTTTGTAAAACTATACATCTGCCACCGTGGCCCACGGCGGCAGGGAGATACCGCCGTGCGGCACGGCGGTAGGGGCTGTGGCCCACGGCCAGACGTGGGCCCGTAGCGTGCGACGGACATACCGCCGTAACCCACAGCGGTAGGGACATACCGCCGTGGGCTACGGCGGCAGGTCCTAGCGCCGTGGGCCACGGCGGCAGCAGGCCTGCTGCCGCCGTGGGTGCTAGGAACTGCTGCCTATATAACACCGAAATTCAGCCGAAAATGTCATAATAATTCGAAAAAAAGAAAGAGAGGGGGAAGAGGAGAAGGGAGTGAGGAGGAGGTGGTGAAGGTGCGAAGCTCTGCCGGTTTTTCGTCTCGTTAGAGGTAATACTCTGGTACTTAATAGTTTGAACTGTGATAATAGTAAAAATATAGTTTTAGTGTAGATCTGCTTAGTAAAAATATAGTTTTAGTGTAGACCTGCATAGTAAAATTATAGTTTTAGTGTAGATGGATTAGTAAAATTATAGTTTTAGTGTAGCTCTGAGTATATATATTTTGTAGTTGCAGATCCACTTGTTAATAGCAGTTTTTTTTCATGCTGTCAGACATGTCGGATGCAGTCAGTGTCAAGTTGTATTTCGGTAATGGGCAGATTAGATATGGTGAACATGGAGTTGACTTGTCAGAATTTAATTCGGTTGACCATGTGATTAGAAGAGCAGCCAAAAGAACTTGGGGGTCCATTACCAACTTTTTTTATAGGGCATTCCATGTAGATGCGGAGCAACATGACTTGTCCATTATGGCTCTAATCAACAGGAGTGAGTCAGTATATTGGGAGCTTATGCCACTTCAAGGCACTGAACATTGGAGGAGTTATATCAAAACAGCATGTGAAATTGGTTTGCCTGTGATGTTGTTTATCCAAGTTGTTCATAAGGCTGGGTCTAGTAGTCAAGTGCATGAGGAGGGTAGTGCTGCTCACCAAGGTGAGGCTGAACTACAAGCAGGAGATGTAAACAGTCGGGTTGTATCTTTAAGAACTTGATTTCAGATGCATTTTAGATGCAAACAGTAAAACTCGTACTAGGGTGTGTTTTCTGTGAGTCACTGCACCAAACAGTGAACACATAGGGTGTGTTTTCTGTGAGTCACTGCACCAAATAGTGTACCTAGTACTAGGGTGTGTTTCCTCCGAGTCACTGCCTGTTTTTCTTGCCCCGGATCGAATGGCCCACCGTCCAGTCTGCTTTATTGCCTACATATATGTGAGCACTCTTCTCCAGTGTCACTTCACAACACAACAAGCACCAATGAGTTCCTGGACTGGGGATGATGATGACTCCCTCGGTCCAGCACTGTGGAGCCAGCAAGATCCAGAGTTCAACAGCAATTTTTCAGTCTTAGATAAGAGAGATTTCAAATCCATGCGTGATGTTAGAAAGTACGCACCAAATCAAACGGTGAACTGGCCAAGGTGTGCACACAGTGAGTTCTGTGTGATGCAGGCTTACCAGGGATGGGACAACTCTGGTCGACGCTTCTGGCATTGCTCACGAGCATGGGTAAGCAAAACTCCATGACCTCTGTCCTTCATCATTTTATGATTTACTAATGTAATCACAATTTCTGCAGTACTCCGAACAACCAGATAACTGCGGTTTCGTGCAATGGGTGGATCCCCCAGCTATTGACCCGTATCAAGAGTACATCAACAACCTTGAGGATGTTGTCATCTTCAACCTGAGGCAAGAACTCGCGTCGGCATTGGCTTCTCCAGATCCGACATCTACCAACGACGACGACGGACCGGTGACCGGACCAATGGTGGTGAAGACGAACACCGGGTGTGAGGACGATTTCTGTTGTTGTCCGTGCCACAAGAAGAAGGACAACACTCCACCAGCAACTCAACCCCCACCACCGTCTGATCCAACTCCACCCCCGTCGGGGTACTACATGCCCTCCCAGCACTCCGGCGGGTCTATGATGTCCGGGTTCTCTAGGTACTATTCATACAACTAGACTACAAATGTTGTAATCGTTTATCTAAATTCCCTAAGGCACGTTAGGACTAGCAGCGGCACAAAGTTAGGGTACTCGTGTCATACGTGCCATTGCTTGTTTTTGTAATTCGTCATTAAGTATTAATGGTTCGTCGTTAAGTATCAATGCTTCAAAAATTGAAATTTACAAAAAAAAATCTTACCGTCGTAGGCCACGGCGGTAGGGTCATACATACCGCCGTGGCCTACGGCGTTACCTGGAGGCCACGTTGCCACCTGGCGGTAGGCTCCTACCGCCGTTCCGCACGGCGGTAGGCCCCTAACGCCGTGGCCCATGGCGGTATGTGCCCTTGCCAGTGGGCCACGGTCCCTGCCGCCGTGCTGCACGGCGGTAGGAACCCTACCGCCGTGGGGCACAGCGGCAGATGTATAGTTTTGCAAAATTTCTGGCGGACCATTTATTTTTGCAAAATAGAGAAAAAAAATATATAAAAAAAATTCGGAGCCGCTTGCCGCAGCATCTCAATAGATGGTGATGATGCGCTGACTGCAGAGACGCGTCGAGTAGCCTGACTGCAGAGGATCCGATTCCGAACCCTACCCCGACTCCCACTGCCGCCGCCGCCCCTCACCACAAGCAGCGAGACCTTGGGCTCCCCGTCGCATCCCCGCCCTCTCCCATCCGTGGCAGCGAGGACTCCATTCCTCCCCTCCCTCCCGCACCCGGCCTCGCCGAGCCGTGCCGCTGGGGACAAGGGTCCCCCGCCCGTGCATCGCCACCGGGGCGCGAGGGTCCCCCGCTCACACGTCGTTGTCGGGGATGAGGTCCTCCACTCACGCGTCGTCGTCACTGGGGACGAGGTCCTCTGCTCGGCCGCCGCCGCAAGGACGAGATCCTCTGCTCGTTGTTGGGTATTTTAGCGTCACACGAAATAAATCCGCAAGCGTACGGATACCGTTGTAGCTTTCACCTCAGAGTATTCCAAGGGTATCGAATCCAAGGGAACGTGTGTGTACTAACTTCGTACAGTCGGTCCAAGGACACACCCAGATAAGAGGCAAGGATAGAGAAGATTCCTAAAGATAGCACTATAGATGAGATTAAAGGTCGATCTCTAGATAGAACTTGGCTTAGGGTACCGATAGACCTAACTTAACAGGCGACTCCGGTACGCGAATCTATGTGGAACGAGCTCTGACTATATCCAGCTGCGGAGGATCAACGAGGGCCAGAAGGGCTGTCACCACCTCCTGGACTGCCTCTACCTAACCTTGGGATAAGCCGAACAGATGATAACCGGTAGCGTGTCACAACGCCCACGCTGTGGTTACTGCCGTAGCCAACGGACTACGACACCCTGTACTAATAGAACTATGATCATGGAAGAGAACTGATCTCACTTACTATAGGTACTATACTACTAGCTTATACTAAAGGAATACGAGAGAGCACTCGGTCCCGTACTAAACATCCAACGTATACGAATAACTTGCAGCAGACGAACGCACAAACCCATGATCTACGCACTAGTAGAGGAAAAGGTCTACTCATGCAACCTAGCATAAACTATTAGAAAGGAATCATGAACACACTTTATTCTGATCAGAGCATGTAAGCATATCCACTTTATTCTAATAGACTAATCATACAAACAGGATACAAACTTATGCACCTAATCAACTAGGATACAAACTTATGCACCTAATCAACTAGATCGAGGGGGCATGTTTGTGAAGAACACGCGCCTCTAAATGATGAATAGGCGAAGAACATAAGAACATATCACTTGCACTTTAGTCTAAATAGAAAATGCAGAAATACTCACTTTACTCTAATTGAAGAACGAGCATCCATAGAGGTACATCCCTCTCACTCTCTCCTTAGCTTTGATCTAATCAACTACTCTACACTTACACTCTAGAAGGAGGAGAGGAGAGCCTGTCCTCTCAAGAGAGAAAATGAGCGAGGAGGGGAAAAGTTGTGTGTCCTTATTCTAGCTCCCTCCCCTTTTATTTATAGGCTAGAGAGGCTTGGGGGCTTTTGCAGCAGCTTGGGGCACAGCAAATGGCGTGGTGACATGTGTCCTGCGCAGAACCGACCTCCTGGGCGAGAACCAGAGAGAACCGTGCAGAACCGGAGCATCCTAGGTGATTTGGGGCAAGAACCGGCGCTATAAAGGGAAAACCGGCCAGGCGGGCGGACCGGCGAACCGGGGCGCGAACCGCACCACCGCCTCTCCACGTCCTCTCCCGGTGCGACGCGTGGCCCGGCCGGGACTCCTTCCCGCACACGGCGCCCGCGCGCGCACGCGGTCAGCGGCTCGCGGCCGGCCACTAGGCTGCCGCCACGTCGCCCTGCGGGGCCCTCCCATGCGCTCGCCCGCGCCTGCACGCGGTGCGACCGCCCGCACGAGCCAACGCCGGCCACATGGCTCGGCAGGGCTCGCGCGCATGCGTGCGTGGACGTGCCACGGTAGCGGCCTACGGCCAGTGACGGCCTACCACGTGGCGGGCATGCGGTCGTCGACCAGCTGCCGTGGGTCCCGTGATGACGTCAGCAATTTTGTCCTTTTCATATCTTGTGCATACGAACTCCAAAGTATACAAATGATATGTCCATTTCGATCATTTCGACGAGCTCGTCGCAATGGTGTAATCCAATTGGGCATTTGAGGTTGTTTATGATGACATCCTATATAAGCCATTGGATCAGTTGCTCTCAACTATACCATTCAACACGTATTTCAGTGCATCCTACAACAAAAGCCAGAAACACCAACACTTGTGGAACTTGTCAGTATAAATCCCTATTCTAGTGTTGATGATCACTTATTATTTGTTTTATGCAGGAGTTGACGGTGTAAAAGTAGTACTTAACAGCCGTCAACACTCGCCCACGCCGGGAAGGGCACGTTCTCTCGCCGCCGTTGTCGGGGTCGGGGTCCTCTTCACTACATGTTGAACCCTACATCTGGCCACATTCCTCCTTTGCTTTCTCCTATCCCCATCCCCACGATCTGTCCCTGCTCATCGCGACCTCGTCCAGCGACGGGGAAGATACAAGTACAAACTCTTCCTTTATTTGTTTATTGAATAGCGCATGGTTTTTTTTTTTTCAGTTTATTGTGCTCACATGGTGTTTTCCAAATTCTCTGGATGACATTCCTACTATAAAATTGCAATGAAAATCGTTATCTCTATAGCCAAATTTTGATGTTAAATCTCATATGCAATTTAGTTTGTTTAATAATAAATTTCAATGTTGCTTGCACATTTAATAATCTTGTTTACACATGGCATTTACATTGTAGTGATCACTTCAATGTTGCTTTACAGAGAAAACTTGAGAAATAATATAGAGAACATTTTCATTTTTCAACTTGCTTTAACATTTTACGAATAAAACGCAGGAAGATAAGGACATAATTTTAATTAAGATATTTTGCTAACTACCATACACTAAAATTAGAATTTATAGTTGGACTTGCTCTTGTTTTGTACAATTTCAGATTATTGTGTATCTGATGCCTCAAGTTCTCTGACTAGGAAGGTCACCCAATGAAAGCGAGTTATCTTCAGACCTAGGGTTGTTGCATTATTGCTCAATGTATACTTGCATGAATGCTTGTAGCCATGTAAGATCCAGCCATGTTGCTTGTTATAAAACATCGTTGATGGGGCTCGTTGGGTATTGGAAGTTTGGAACTGCGGCGTATCCAGGGTTCTTGTATTCTAACATTTGGCCCAATTTTGGATAAATCGATCAAAGAAATTGCTAAAGGGAATTGTATGTATTTGTAGATAGCATCAAGGTTGAAATTAGTGCCAGCTAGCTTAAGATGGAAGTTAGCCTGTGGTTGTAGGAGTTAGATGTGACGCCCCAGGTTTTCATTAGGGTTAATTAACGCTAATGAACTAGTCAAACGTGTTGACTTTGGTCAAATCTTGATCAACCTGGGTCATCACCTCGAAAACCTAGCCAACAATCCCTAATGGTCAACCCTTAGTCAAAGCTTGGTCAAACCCTAGCTAAAACCCAAGTCAAACCCTTTGACACTCCTAGTCCTTCTAGAACTTTTACCGCGTTCTCCACCTTTCACCTAAACACTTCAAATTCTCCCAATATAAAAGTTGTCCAGTTTTTCAAGGGACACCACTTTCATGTTGGGTGGCATTTCAAATTCGAAGTGGAAAATGGTATAAAACGTTGGTCAACGCCAGTCAGTACTATTCACCGACGCCATGAAAAGTGCAAAGTTTGCCAGCAGTTTATGCAAAATCCGTTGCTCAAACCCCCTATGAGCCTTTGTAAAAGTTGTAGAGGGTTCAGAGATCTACAAGTTTGATATAAACATGCTCATGCACTTTAGTTCAAAATTTGGGAGAAAAACACGGTCAACAGTGCTAAACCGAAATTGTTTCTGCGCCGGAACGCGCCTGCACGCGACGTCGCCCGGCGCCACGTCGGTTCGCCGCCGTACCCGCCGTACGCGCACGCCGAGGAAGGCCGGCGTCCAGTGGTCCTGGCGCCGTGCCCCTAGCCGATGCCACGCGCCGCACCCTCACACGCCGGCCGCCCGCGCCGCCTTCTGCCATTGGCTGCCGCCCGCCCGCACGTCGCCACCGCCCTGGCGCCATGCCGTGCCCATGCCGTGGCCATGCTGTGACTCGACTCGCGAACCGCCTCTTCGAGGTCGAGCCGTGCCTATAAAACCCGTGCCTCACCTCCTCTCGCGCGCGTGTCTGCTCCGCCGTGCGCCATTGTTGCCGCTGCCGGCGAGCTCCCCCTCCACTCGCTCCCGATACCACCCAACCACCCAGGCGCCTCCCCTAGGATCCCTTGAAGCTTCCCACGCCGCCTGTTCTCACTCCCCGGCCGAGAGTTCACCAAAGCCGCCACTCCCGCGACCGCCGCCGCCTGGCTCCGCCGTACCCACTCGCCGGCACCGCCCCAGCCTCAACTCCGGCCACCAGCAGACCCGCGGTGAGCTCCTAGTCGCGCTCTACCCCTACCCCGGCCAGTCCCGCCGCCGGCCTCACCGGATTCCGGCGAGGACCGCCGCCGACCACTCCCAGGGACCCAATTGCTTGAGTACTTTTGTTTCCAGGGACCTTGGTGCAAATTGAGGGTATTTCTGTGAAGCCAAAACGTTTTCCAGGGACCTTCCTGTAAAGAGATTCTTCCCTCCCTTGGTAGTTTTGCCTAGATCTTGTAAAATCTATAGAAATTCAAGGAGAAATCAGAAAAATGTAAAACTTATTTTGTTGGTTTCCTTGTGAGTAACTATACAACTTTTGTAGAGCATGACCATACTTTTGAGTGACAGTTTGTGCATGAAAAATTGAAATCAGTTTAACCTAGATCTGTTGTAGTTCAAAATCTACAGGTGATCATGAGCTGCCTTTTGGATATGTTGTGAGACATGCCATTTTTAGTCCCTACACCAAAATTTGCACAAAGTTGATGAGCAAATCGTTTAATATGATTTATGTTGTATTTATGATGAATCTGCCTTAATGAATTTTATAGCTTAAAAGAAATATATTTTTGAGCCCAACTTCTGGATATGATCTTAATATTCCTAAGTACACCTATGGTGAATTAATCATGATTTTATAACTACCAAAAATATTTATTCTTGATTTATGCTTAATTTTAAAAGTAATTGCATAGATCAAGATCTATGGTAGCCCTAAATGTATACGTTATTTCCATGGCTCAGTTTTGGACCAGAGAATCAGCGAGAGAAAGTTTGGATCCATATGTTGCATAATTATTTTTATATGTATTTATCTTGTTTGTGGTAAATAAAAGTTGTCATTTGTGGTATAATTAATTTATAACTTAAATGAGTGTGCACTTGTGTTCAGTGGCTTGGTTTAGAGCTAAAGAGCTTCAAAAATGCCACCCTCTACATTTTACGAATTTATTTATGAATAAAAAACAATGGAAGCCAATTTAAGCTTAATATTAAGTTAAATTGGAAAACCACCACTACACACCTAAAGACCCTTTGGATGTGGTGTGAACATGCTAAAAAGCTAAGTGTCACCACCCCTTGCTATTTTGTGTAATTAAATTAATTTATTTATATAAATGTGTACACAGTCACTATTAAAAAGAATAATTAATAAAGCACCGCTTGTTGTTCCTTTATTGGAAGAGTATGTTGAATATATTATTATCTAGGTGAATGTGGCCAACCATGCACCTCATGGTTGTCATGTGCTGTTTGTAATTAATTAAATCAAAACCGTCAATTAAATCTTGCATATGCATCCTCGTGTAGATCTTCCCGACGGTTGCTATACGCTCGTGCCGGAAGGAGGAGACGAAGGAGTTGACGGGGACGTGCACTACATCGCTGTAGAGCAAGACCTGGACCAAAGTCCAGAAGGGCCAAAGGCCAACCTTGCCAACGAAGGCAGGCCCCGGTTCATCTTTGACCCATATTGTTCTTTAAATATTTGCAACTATCTTTGTTTATGAATGTGCATTTACGTTCAGGAGTTGATATGAAACCCTAGTTGCATGATCCCTAGGTGCCTATGTTCTTTTACTAGTATGCTAAGTCGTTAGATGCTATGCTCTAAGGACCCGGTAAAAGTCGAGTGATGTTCGTCACTCGCGAGAATAGGTTCTTATGTTGGAATCATAAGATCTTTATAAATGGATTGCTCATGTGGTAAGAGCATGGGATTTGGGCTTCGGTCCAATGGCTTCGTGGGCTAAGCTTTTGAACGTACTAAGCACTTGTCGGGAATTGGATCGGTAAGCCTAGTACCTTAATGAGACAGTGCAGGATTTTACTATTACTAATCTTGAGCATTCTCCTGCCCGGCCCGCAACCGGGAGGAGGGTACATGTGTGAGGCTGGATGTACTATGTGGGGGCATACCAGATAGCCTTGTACCCGGGACTGTAAGCTATTATCCCAAGCCGAGGATTTTTGGGAACCGTTTGGTCGGTGTCAGCTCTGTTGGGGCACCGCTCCGTGTGTTTAGGTCTACCTTGTAAGGGTTTAATCAATCAATTGTCGGCCTCTCACCGTTATCTGAGACTGCTTAATCAACTGGCCCTGATATCCCTTAATGATGGAACTATGTGAATTCTTCTATGTGAATTAATTGTATTGTACAATTCTTGATTGCATTAGTTGCTTATTATTGTAATGGTTAACTCACTAGAATCTGAGCTAAAATATTGAAAGTAAGGATTCATGATCCTAGTTGCTTTTGGGCAAAACAAACCCACTAGCCAAAAGCCTTGCATGTCTTGAGGTAATTTTTGACGGGTAAGTCTTGCTGAGTATTAGTATACTCAGCCTTGCTATAATTGTTGTTTTCAGGTGAAGTTGTTTGGCCTGGAGAGATTCCACATGGTTGGGAGCTAGAATGGGCGGATGATGACAAGTGATGGCATCACGGATGGCCTCCTGTGATGTCTATCATATCGTAGTTTAATTTCCGTTATTTTAAAACTCTGAACCTTTGCTTATCATGTCATGAACCATGGTTTGTAATAAATTAAACCCCTAAGGGTGAATTTGGATTTAAATTGTGTAATGTACTCTGGACTCGCCTTCGTGTGAGTTTTAATGCATATCCTCGATCCTTTGTACTATTCAAGTGATCTTCCGGGCTTTGACCCGGCAACACTCGACGAGATGGTACTTTACTATCGCTTAATGGCCAAAGTGGATTGGCTTAGGCGGTAGTACGGCATTTTCCCGGGCGGGGTTGTCACAGCTGGTATCAGAGCGATCGATATGCACCAGAGCTTAATTAACAACATTAATCACATGTTTAGAATAAAACTTGCCAAGATTGATTGGATTTTGAAAATATGTTGGATCGTTAAGGAATGATCTAGACCGAGAGGCCCTAGAGGGAATTTTGGGTTCTTTAAGTTGGCTTATTAATCTATGGTTTATTTTGCTAACTCCCAACACTTTACTTTATGTCAGACTTACTTTCTTGCACAACCAAACAAGATGAAGCCACGTGTTTTATACGTGTGCTGTGCCGCATCACGAGTATGTGAGGGTTGATGGAGTGATCTATTCCACGGATCCCACCTTCTCGGTTGGATGCCACGTGTTTTATACGTGTGCTTTCCATATGCAAGTCATACGAAGGATGACGTGTTCTATTCAAGATGAACATGTCATGGGTTGTGATGTCGCCACGTTTTGCCATACATGTGCATTTCGCATTACGAATATGCGAGGCAAGGATACACTCCATTCAAACGGAGGGAGTCCGAGGTTGGACGCTGTCCATGCAGCGGCTTGATGCATGGATACCGTTTCTATAGTGAACGGTAATGTATGTGGACGCTTCCGTGACGTGCTGGTACGGAAGGTTCTTTTCTGCAGGTACACTAACAACGTTTCGTAAGTCGCTAAGTGAGAACCGAGTAGCTCTCGACTAGTTATTATAGGGAGAAACGTATATAAGCCTTGCCACCGGCACTAACTTCGATTTTTGGCTTGATCACCTTGTGAGGACGAATAGGACGTCTTGCATCATGTTAAAAACCGTGGAAACTTAAAACTGAACCCTACACATGTTTTTGTGCTCTCTAGGTGAAATTTTGCTAGTGTGCGTTTTCTTATATAGCCTCTCATGTGTAGATGTTGTGCTGTCCAAAAATTGATAAGGCTGTTTGCTTGAGTTTTTAACCCCTGTTCTAAAAATAAATTGACTAGGTGTTCTATATCAAAGTTGCTCCATATCTAACCTAGTTTTCACTCGCAAAAATTCATGGTCATAGCTTCTGTAGATTTTGAGTTATGCCCAAATTAGTGAACTGCTGTCATGCTGTTTTTCTCGAAGACCTACTCTGAACTTCGACTAAATTGAGCATCATCCTAATCTTTCTAGATCAACCTTTGAATACCGAAAAGATGCCTCCTAACATTGCTGAGTTGCTACCAAATTTTGGAAATTTTTGGGGTCATAGGTTCCGAGTTATGAATTTTTGTTCACAACCTCCGAACTTTACGCCATTGTGTATGTACGCTCGTTTCGAGTTGGCATACCTTTGTACCTTCTACACATGCCCACTCCCAATTTTACCCAAATGAGGATCAAACTTATTCCTCCATACCTCTCTGTGATCTCGTGAAAGTTGGAACCTTTAGTAGTGGTTTTTGTGTATGCGACTCTCTTTTATAGCTATGAGAATCTATCCTTGTGCACATTCTTGCATCTGGTTCTTACGTTCGTCACTTTATCCAGATGTCTGCCTCCGGATCCATGACCGTTGATGCGCAGGCATGGACTCACTTGAACTACCTCGAGGAGGGTGGTTTTCCCGCACTTTTGTGGGACACCCTAAAGGACTTTGGGTACACCGCTTATCCAGAGTACTCGGCATGTGAGCTCATGACCTCGGGCCAGCTCCTTCGTTGTGAAGTAAAGGTGAAAGTCCACGTGTGCCAGACAAATCCTGCTTGGGAAGAGTGGGATAGTAAGGCACACGGGTTGAACCTGGCTGACACGGTTCAAAAGCTGCTTTGGAAGCGCTCACAACTTTTTGTGGGAAGCACGCTGACTCGGTAGCTAGCACTGCAGCCAAGGTGATTCCTTTACCTGAGCGACACCCCGGACAATGGGTCGAGCGCGAAGCTTTTCTCTCCACTCAGGGCAGCTCTCACTATAGTCCTGATCTTGTTACCTCACTCTGTTTCTCCAAAGCTATGTATGACACCTATCAACTGATGGTGGGAGAAAGTATGTTCTATAGACACCAAGTTTATAGGCAACAAGTTAAGGAAGTAGAAGATACTACCCAAGAGTTAAAAGAAGCCCGAGCATTGATAGCCAATCTCAAGAAGAGAAGACGTAAGGATAAGGCAAAAATACGAGAATTGAGTGAAGTTATTCATGAGCAAAATTTTATGCTACAACATAATGACCAATATATGCTTGAACTAGAGAATCAACTGGAAGCTGTAGCAGCTCCACCTCCTGAACCGGGAGAGGAAGGGAATCCTAAGGACATTCAAGGAGAATCTGGAGTAGAGTCTGGACCTGTTTCACCTTGAGAAAACCTAGGCTAGTTTTTCATCCAGTTGGTGTTGGGTATGCTTTTAATAAAGTAATGAGTTGTACAAGTGTTGTAGTAGGATGGATAATTTAATGACGTTGGTTATGATCAACTTTGGACCTTATGTTGAATACCCAAGTTGTGTAAAATGTTGTGGAGATCATGCTCACTAAAATTTATCATGTTTGCATAATCGTACCGAGAGTTATGGCAATTTTAGTGCACCTCAGCCTCCTGTGAAAACAGCTAGGCAAGACCTCGGTTAGAAAATTTTTCGAGCATGATAATGTTGGAAATTGACTCGGAGTTGAATACCAACACTGGAGCTTATGAAATCCTACACCTACTGACCAAAAATGAGAATTTTTCGGTATATAAGCAGAGATCTATGAATTTTATGCTTATGACCGCTGTGTTGTCCGGTTCCGAAAAATTTGCCATGAATGAGTTTTCGTCGTGCATATTCTACTTATTAATTTTTGTGAGCAAGCTTATGAATATGTGTTTAATGAAAACTCAAAGTTTCAGATGGTGGGACCGACACGCGGCTCTCCTAACGGTTTTGGTGCGTCGGTAGTGGTGGCCCACCGTCTCCACCGCCCATGACGCCGGTGGAGACATTCATGGCCACCCAAACCGAAGTGTTGCGCCAGATTCTGCAGACGCAGCAGCAGATGGCCCAACAGATGCAACAGAGACCTCCAATTGGGGCCAATCATGATGGACCGCATATGGTCACCACCTACGCCCAGTTTATTGGGATGAAGCCCCCAACGTTCACTAAAGCAGAAGAGCCCCTTGACGCTGACGCATGGGTCAGGGCCATAGAGGCCAAATTTTCTGCATTTGTCCTACCTTGCTCTGAGGAGCGCAAGGCCAGCTTTGCGACCTTGCAGCTTCGCGGAGAAGCTCTGATGTGGTGGGAGCACTTTAAGTCCATGCAACCTGCTAGACATGAAGTCACTTGGGCTGAATTCAAGCAAGCTTTCAAGGATCACCACATCCCTAAAGGACTCATAGTTAGAAAGATGAAAGAGTTGCTTGCTCTTAAGCAGGGAGATGACACTATGTATCAATATGCACAGAAGTTTAACAACCTCTGCCAATATGGAGAACATCACGTGGACACCGATGCCAAAAAGATGGAACGTTTCCGTGACGGCCTTAATGGTGATTTGTATGAACGGCTAAATCTATTGGAGCCCAACAATTATCATGAGTTGGTGAACAAAGCTATCTCGCAAGAGGATGCCATGATGAAGGTACAGAAGGATAAGAAGAGACAGAACGACTTTTCTTCGGGGGATGGAACAGGCAAGAAATTCCGCTTCGTCAAGAAGAATGCACATGGTTCTTCCCAATCATCCGCATCAGGCCACTGGAGAGTGACCCCGTCCCAGCATAAGCCTTCAGGAAATTTTCAGTACCGCCAGGCGCAGCCACAAGTTTCCAAGCCTAAGGAACTTCCACCCCGCATCTGCTACAATTGTAGACAACCGGGGCGTTATGCTAATGAATGCCCAAACCTAAGGAAGAACAAGCCCCAGCAGCAGAATCAGAACCCCGGAGTGGATAAGGGCAATCGCGACAAGAAGCCCACGATTCAAGTAAAGTAAGGCCAGCTTAACTTCACGGGTAACTTTCTATCCGAAAGCAAACCTCCTTATCTTCGTCTTTTATTTTCAAATCTCGGGACAAGATTCTTTTTAAGGGGGGTAGGCTGTGACACCCCAGGTTTTCATTAGGGTTAATTAACGCTAATGAACTAGTCAAATGTGTTGACTCTGGTCAAACCTTGGTCAACCTGGGTCATCACCTCGAAAACCTAGCCAACAATCACTAATGGTCAACCCTTGGTCAAAGCTTGGTCAAACCCTAGCTAAAACCCTAGTCAAACCCTTTGACACTCCTAGTCCTTCTAGAACTTTTGTTGTGTTCTCCACATTTCACCTAAACACTTCAAATTCTCCCAATATAAAAGTTGTCCAGTTTTTCAAGGGACACCACTTTCATGTTTGGTGGCATTTCAAATTCGAAGTGAAAAATGGTGTAAAATGTTGGTCAACACCAATCAACACTATTCACTAGCGGCATGAAAAGTGCAAAGTTTGCCAGCAGTTTATGCAAAATCCGTTGCTCAAAACCCCTATGAGCCTTTGTAAAAGTTGTAGAGGGTCCATAGATCTACAAGTTTGATATAAACATGCTCGTGCACTTTAGTTCAAAATTTGGGAGAAAAACGCGGTCAACAGTGCTAAACCGAAAATGTTTATGCGCCGGAACGCGCCCGCACACGACGTCGCCCGGCACCACGTCGGTTCGCTACCGTACCCGCCGTACGCGCGTGTCGAGGCCGGCCGGCGTCCAGCAGTCCTGGCGCCGTGCCCGTGGCTCCTGTGCATGACGTGGGTGGACCCCTGGCCGGTGCCACGCGTCGCGCTCTCACGCACCGGCCGCCCGCGCCGCCTTCTGCCATTGGCCGCCGCCCGCCTGCACGTCGCCACCGCCCTGGCGCCATGCCGTGCCCATGCCGTGGCCATGTTGTGACTCGACTCGCGAACCGCCTCTCCGAGGTCGAGCCGTGCCTATAAAACCCGTGCATCACCTCCTCTCGCCCGCGTGTTTGCTCCGCCGTGCGCCATTGTTGCCGCCGCCGGCGAGCTCCACCTCCACTCGCTCCCAGTACCACCCAACCACCCAGGTGCCTCCCCTAGGATCCCTTGAAGCTTCCCACGCCGCCTGTTCTCATTCCCTGGCCGAGAGTTCGCCGGAGCCGCCACTCCCGCGGCCGCCGCCACCTGGCTCCACCGTATCCACTCGCCGGCGCCGCCCTAGCCTCAATTCCGGCCACCAGCAGACCCGCGGTGAGCTCCTAGTCGCGCTCCACCCCTTCCCCGGCCAGTCCCACCGCCGGCCTCGCCAGATTCCCGCGAGGACCACCGCTGGCCACCCCAGGGACCCAATTGCTTGAGTACTTTTGTTTCCAGGGACCTTGGTGCAAACCGAGGTATTTCTGTGAAGCCAAAACGTTTTCCAGGGACCCTCCTGTAAAGAGATTCTTCCCTCCCTTGGTAGTTTTGCCCAGATCTTGTAAAATCTGTTGAAATTCAAGGAAAAATCAGAAAAATGTAAATCTTATTTTTTTGGTTTCCTTGTGAGTAACTCTACAACTTTTGTAAAGCATGACCATACTTTTGAGTGATAGTTTTTGTATGAAAAATTGAAATCAGGTTAACCTAGATCTGTTGTAGTTCAAAATCTACAGGTGATCTTGATCTGCATTTTGGATATGTTGTGAGACATGCCATTTGTAGTCCCTACACCAAAATTTGCACAAAGTTGATGAGTAAATCTTTTAATATGATTTATGTTGTATTTATGATGAATCTGCCTTAATGAATTTTATAGCTTAAAAAGAAATATATTTTTGAGCCCAAATTCTGGATATGATCTTAATATGCCTAGATACACCTATGGTGAATTAATCATGATTTTATAACTATCAGAAATATTTATTCTTGATTTATGCTTAGTTTAAAAAGTAATTGCATAGCTCAAGATCTATGGTAGCCCTAGATGTATATGTTGTTTGCATGGCTCAGTTTTGGACCAGAGAATCAGCGAGAGAAAGTTTGGATCCATATGTTGCTTAATTATTTTTATATGCATTTATCTTGTTTGTGGTAAATAAAAGTTGTCATTTGTGGTATAATTAATTTATAACTTGAATGAGTGTGCACTTGTGTTCAGTGGCTTGGTTTAGAGCTAGAGAGCTTCAAAAATGTCACCCTCTGCATTTTATGAATTTATTTATGAATAAAAAAACAATGGAAGCCAATTTAAGCTTAATATTAAGTTAAATTGAAAACCACCACTACACACCTAAAGACCCTTTGGATATGGTGTGAACATGCTAAAAGGCTAAGTGTCACCACCCCTTGCTATTTTGTGTAATTAAAATAATTTATTTATATAAATGTGTACACAGTCACTATCAGAAAGAATAATTAATAAAGCATCGCATGTTGTTCCTTTATTAGAAGAGTATGTTGAATATATTATTATCTAGGTGAATGTGGCCAACTATGCACCTCATGGTTGTCATGTGCTATTTGTAATTAATTAAATCAAAACCGTCAATTAAATCTTGCATATGCATCCTCGTGTAGATCTTCCCGACGGTAGCTATACGCTCGTGCCGGAAGGAGGAGACGAAGGAGTTGACGGGGACGTGCACTACGTCGCTATAGAGCAAGACCTGGACCAAAGTCCAGAAGGGCCAAAGGCCAACCTTGCCAACGAAGGCAAGCCCCGGTTAATCTTTGACCCATATTGTTCTTTAAATATTTGCAACTATCTTTGTTTATGAATGTGCATTTAACTTCAGGAGTTGATATGAAACCCTAGTTGTATGATCCGTAGGTGCCTATCACTACAAGAAAATCGTTGACTAGTGACGCAACCACATTTTAGCATCATTGATTTATGACGTTCCTGGCTGATCTCGTCATAATATTTCACTTCCGAGCAAATTTAGTGACAAAAAAGTTTCGTCATTACGGTTGGTACTGTAGCCGAGCTTTCACTGTTCCATGCTGTTTTGTGACGCCATAAGCTCTGCAAAAACGTCATAAATCAACATCGGTCCCACATGTAAGCATTATTTTAAAAATAGAGTGTTCCAAGTCGTCATAAAATTTAGTTGGATCCCACATGTAAGCATTTTTTCGAAAATAGAGTGTTCCAAGTCGTCATAAATTTTTTCAGGGTCCCACATGTAAGCATTTTCGCCATGTCAGCGGCGTCATAAACCAACTGTGGTCCCACATGTAAGCATTATTTTAAAAATAGAGTGTTCCAAGTCGTCATAAAATTCAGTTGGGTCCCACATGTAAGCATTTTTTCGAATCTTTAATATAAATCAGTAATTCGCAGGCGAAACGCTTCATTACCTTCACAAAGACTCTCGACTTTTGCTACGCGCAGATCTGCAACGGCTCGTGGTAGGAATGGCGGATTCTGGTGGTGATGAGAGGGTGGTTTATGTGCCACCTCCTGGCTACGAGTTCATGAAACAGGACGACAAGGTCAGTCCTCTAGTTTGAGCCACTATATTTTCCCCTATCGACCTAGGGATGGGGATTTCTAGATTTGGGGATCTAGAGGTTGGATGACCATATACAATAGATTCATATTTCATCGTATACTCAGATTTGAATTGCAATTGGTGTTAGAAGTTGATTCAGTTAGTTTTCAGTTTGCATCGTTTGATAGATTGATAGGTTCTTGTATTTTTGTAGCTTCTGGAGGTGCTTGAATCCACTGAATAGCTGAGCTGATTTCATCGTACACTCAGATTTGAATTGTAATTGGTGTTAGAAGTTGATTCAGTTAGTTTTCAGTTTGCATAGTTTGATGGATTGATAGGTTCTTGTATTTTTCTAGCTTCTGGAGGTGCTTGAATCCACTAAAGCTGAGCAGCAGAAGGTGAAGAGAGACCTGCAAGAACAACAAGTCAGCGAGCTCAAGTCACTGCGAGAGGCTCTAAATTACAAGCACCTGTATGAGAAATCGTTACAGCAGCAGAATGAACAACTGAAAGAGATGAATCAATTGCTGCAACAGGAGTATGCCGGGTTGAATGAAATGGCATTGTTACAGTAGGAGAACATTGCCCTGATGGAAGAGCTGACCAAAGAGAGGGGCCATGTTAATCAATTGTTACGGTAGCAAAATGACCAGCTGAAAGAGAATCAGCAATTGTTAGCGAAGAATGCCATGTTGAAAGAAAGAGCAAATATACTCTGACTGAGCTGCAGACAATCGATAAAACATGTCTGGTGTTACTGCTAGCTATACGGTTCATAGGTGGTGTGTACTTTGTGGTGATGAATTTGTTTGTATTTTTGTGTTTGCTACTTGCTGGTGGTGTGAACTTTGTGGTGATGAGTGCTATGAGATTCCATCTTATTATGCTGATTTGGTTTAATCTGTTTCAAATTGAGTCGAGCATACTCACCATTATGAATTAATTTTGCTGATGTTTTGCTGGTCTCTTCTGTTGATGTTTCCTGGAAGGACCTTCCTGAGTAACGATCGCGAAACTGCTTGTTTCCTACTGTTGGTCACGAAATGTTGCAAAAACAATTTGCCATAGCAAGGGTTCAAACTAGAGACCCATAGGAACGAGACAATACTATCTACCACTGCACCACCTCTTGGTTGTGTCAATTTAATGAGAAACACTTTCCACCCCAACGACAGCATGGAGCGGTTGTTCTGATAAGTTCGCGGGAGAAAAGCCCGCGCTGTAGCAAAAAATAGTTTTCCCGCAGCCCGTTACCCCGAAACGAGAAAACGAAGAACAGAGAGGCAAGTAGGCTACCAAAACGGATCATTCTGGCGGTGATTTGCGACTTCCAATAGCTGCTCACTCCTACGGCGCAACCTGGGTGATACTTGCTGCAGCGGCGTGTCAATCTGGTAAGTAATTTTGTGTTCAATCCGGAAAATTTCTTTTCGCAGAATGTTCTCCTTTTCGATTCGTTCTGTGGTTAGTAATTTTGAGTTGGATTCGCCAAAAACTTTCCAGATGGATAGACGCTGGATAACCGATTGTACTGGTTTTACCACCGATGATGAGAAAGGGGTCAAGGATTTCTTGGCATTTCTTCAGACAAGATACGCTGAGGACGAAGAAATACTATGCCCATGTCGTCGATGCCTCAATAACTATACAGGGACTATAGAGCGAATTGGAGTTCACTTACTTGTGAGTGGGATGGCAACCACTTACACTAGGTGGATCCATCATGGAGAAGCTTTGGAGGATATGGTTGACGTTGATGAAAATGTACAGGATAACGCAATTCTGCCGGATGCAGAGGGGGATGTGGATAATGCAGCTCCATGGGATGGTGGTGATCAGGAAACAGTCCAGGAAAACCAATACATATCGGGTATGGAGGAGGATGAAGGCCCTGGGGACGATGGGATGTCTAAATTGATTACTGACTTGGGCAAGGGTCAGGTGCTCGGTGAGAAAATGTATGAAATGGTAAAGGAACATCTGAACTATAAGGTGTCACCAACATCTTCATATGCACAATTTACATTTGTTGTGAAGTTACTTCACATAAAGTCTTTCAGTCGGATGAGCAACGTCGCATTCAATGCAATGATGAATTTGTTACAAAAAGGATTCCCAGAAGCGTGTCTTCCAGACTCTTTTGATGCGACAATGAAGTACATACGTTCCATGGGACTCGGTTATGAAAAAATCCATGTTTACAAAAATAATTGTATATTGTTTCGCAAGGAGAAGTATGTCAAACTTAATGTGTGCCCAGTATGTTGTGAAGCGGATTCAAGATGGAAGGATGCAGACACCAACAAGCGCGTTCCTCAAAAGGTATTGAGGCATTTTCCGCTGATTTCCAGGCTGAAGAGGATGTTTCTTTCATCAAAAACAGCAAAGGATGCACGATGGCACGAGTCGAAGCGAAAACCGGTGAACAATGAGCTTAGCCATCCAGCTGATGGTGAGGCATGGAAAGAATTCAATAAAAGATGGAAAAAATTTGCAAAAGATGCTAGGAACCTTAGACTTGGTCTTGCAACCGATGGTTTCAATCCATTTGGCAACATGAACAACTCATATAGTATGTGGCCAGTATTTGTTGTGCCGTATAACATGCCACCATGGGTATGCAGGGAAGAATCAAACTTCATGATGGCCTTATTGATCCCTGGGCCGAGTTCTCCATCAAAGGATTTTGATATCTTCATGGAACCTCTCGTTGAAGAGCTGCATCAACTTTGGAAGGGTGTCTGGGCAATCGATGCTGTTGAGGGTAAAGGATTTAAACTGCGTGTTGCGGTTCTTTGGTGCATACATGATTATCCAGCATTGAGCACGTTGTCTGGGCGAGTCACGAAAGGCTATTTTGCCTGTGTGCGTTGCGACAAGGATCCTTGCTCAAGGAGATTGAAGAACAAGATATGTTACATTGGGTATCGTCGTTTCCTTCCAACTGACCATCCATGGAGAAGAAAGAGAGCAGATTTTGATGGTACTGTTAAAAATTGAGAAAAGCCAGAGCAGTTTACCCATGAGGAGATGAAGCAGCAACTGGAGAAGGTTAAATACGTTAGACCAGAAAAGTATCCTCTACCTCAAGGAAAGAAAAGGAAGCGGGAATCCGGACGGTGCTGGAGCCGAAGGGTTTGTTTATGGGACTTGCCGTACTGGTCATCTCTGAAGTTGGCACATAACCTTGATGTGATGCACATTGAGAAAAACATATGCGAAAACCTTATTGGAACGTTGCTTAAAATTGCTGGGAAGACAAAGGACACCATCAATGCTAGGGTTGATTTGGAAGAGATGGGCATAAGATCAAATCTACACATGGTGGCAACTGAGGATGGTGAGTCATGCAAAATGCCAGAAGCTCCGTATGTACTTTCAAAAACGAAACAGAAGCTGTTTTGTGATTTTATAAGTTCGGTGAAGTTCCCAGATGGATATGCTTTAAACTTAGCTAGGTGTATTGCTGCAGATGGATGCAAACTACAAAGACTGAAAACTCATGATTGTCATATCCTACTCCAAAGGGTTTTGCCGGCTTGTCTTCGCAGTTTAGTGGACAAAGGGATATACACAGCTATTGCAGAATTAGGAAACTTCTTTTGGCAACTATGTTGCAAAACTCTAAAGTTGGATGTCTTGCAAAAACTGAAAACAGATATCCCAATAATTCTGTGCAAGCTTGAGAAAATTTTCCCTCCTGCCTTCTTTGATGTTATGGTCCACTTGGCTGTCCATTTGCCTAAGTAAGCAATCTTGAGAGGTCCAGTATAATATGGATGAATGTATCCCATCGAAAAAAGGCTATGCACATTGAAGCATTCAGTGAGAAACCAAGCTAGGCCTGAAGGATCCATTGTAGAAGCATATGTTGCTAATGGGGCCTTGACATTTTGCTCTAGGTACTTCGCGGCTGATGATGTGGACACACGATTCAATCTGGTTGGAAGGAACAGAGATAATGCTGATTTGTCTGTAGATGGAACATCCTGTTTCGATCACAATGTTCAAGTACTTGGAGCAGGGACCACTTGTTGGCTTGGGTCAAAGTACGACAAGGTGGTTTGGTATGTGCTAAACAATTGCGAAGAGGTGAAGCCATATATCGAGTATGTAAATCACCACTGCAATGATAGAACTACAATTATTTCGTTCTAACTTTGAGATGGTACTGCTTTGCAGAGTGTTCAAGAATGAATTAAAAGCGAAAGGTGTGTCGGACGAGGATATTGATCGTCGAATTGCTACAGAATTTCGGCACTGGTTTAGATCGCATGTTAGTATTCATTTTTTTGTTTGGTAGCTAGCTTATATTACCTTGTGAGGACCTTTACATAAGACTATATTAAAAAAAACTATGGCTCTTCTGTACAGATTACAAACAATCCAGTGAGCGACGACAACCTATATGCATTATCAGCTGAACCAGACCGGCGAGCAGAAACTTATACAGCATGTATTGTAGGCGGTGTCCGGTAGCACACCAAGGCCCGAGAGGCAAATAGGAAGACAAAGAACAGTGGAATCATGACTACAGGATCACATAAAGACATAACAGAAATTGAGTTTTATGGTTCACTAAGAGACATTATTGAGCTGCGGCACAACTCGGGGCTTGACAGAGATCGAACTATTGTTTTATTCCAGGTTAACTGGTATGATCTGGAAGGGACCAAGAAGGAACCGAAGATTAGAAATGATGGTTACTTCACAAGCGTCAATACTGGAGATTACTAGTACCAAGATGATCCCTACATTCTTGCTGAACAAGCAACGAAGGTCTTTTACTTGCCAGACACCCTACTACAACACCCATGGAGAGTGGTGCAAAAATTTGAGCACAGGCATTTGTGGAGCTATAATGAAAATGAGGAGGACATAGCTCCCACTGGCATGGTACTTGCATATCAAGATGATGAAATTGACCAAACCTTGCATGATGTTATACTTGATGATGGTCTCGGTGATGGTTCGGAGGTTCCGGTGCCTATTACTGGCGAGAAGAATGTGGTTGCAGCC
Organism: Cenchrus fungigraminus; assembly: GCA_036936925.1. Lineage (NCBI taxonomy): Eukaryota > Viridiplantae > Streptophyta > Magnoliopsida > Poales > Poaceae > Cenchrus > Cenchrus fungigraminus. Next base: position 78,816,411 of record CM072770.1, read on the forward strand.
GCTGAAGTTGACGCAATTCGCCAGCAGGAGCTGTCTGATGTGGATGGATTCAATTCTGAAGATGAGGACGACGACACTCTATGGCAATACGTCGATGAAGATGAAAATGCTGCCAATGAAAGTGACGACGACTAGGATATCAAATCAGTAAATGTTTAAGTCGATCCGAACTGAAATCATGTGGACCTTATGATTTATATGTAATTTATATGTAGTTGAAGTGCACTTTCCTGAATATTAAACTTGCTGTAGGTGCCTACTATCCGGTTCACTATATTATGTAGCATCGGAACATCCTGTTGTGTCTTTACAAAATATACGATCGCGCATGGGGATGCCGATTATCCGGTACGCTGTATTATAAAACAACGGAACGTCCTGTTGGGCTACGTGAATGTGTTAATCTCCAATGTGGGCATGATCGAGGAGTATACAACGTGACGTGCTCATGATCATGTAGTACTAGGCGAATGAATCGACGAAGGAAGGGCTGTGTTGATCTCCAATGTGGCCATGATCGAGTAGTATGCAACGTGACGTGCTCATGATCATGTAGTACTAGGCGAACGAATCGACAAAGGAAGGGGTTTGTTGATCTCCAATGTGGGCATGATCGAGTAGTATGCAACGTGACGTGCTCATGATCATGTAGTACTAGGCGAATCGAATCGACGAAGGAAGGGATGTGTTGATCTCTAATGTGGGAATGATCGAGGAGTATGCAACGTGACGTGCTCATAATCATGTAGTACTAGGCGAACGAATCGACAAAGGAAGGGATGTGTTGATCTCCAATGTGGGCATGATCGAGTTGTATGCAACGTGACGTGCTCATGATCATGTAGTACTCGGCAAATCGAATTGACGAAGGAAGGGATGTGTTGATCTCCAATGTGGGCATGATCGAGGAGTATGCAACGTGACGTGCTCATGATCATGTAGTACTAGGCGAACGAATCGACGAAGGAAGGGCTGTGTTGATCTTCAATGTGGGCATGATCGAGGAGTATGCAACGTGATGTGCTCATGATCATGTAGTACTAGGCGAACGAATCGACAAAGGAAGGGCTGTGTTGATCTCCAATGTGGGCATGATCGAGTAGTATGCAACGTGACGTGCACATGATCATGTAGTACTAGGCGAACGAATCGACGAAGGAAGGGATGTGTTGATCTCCAATGTGGGCGTGATCAAGGAGTATGCAACGTGACGTGCTCATGATCATGTAGTACTAGGCGAATCGAATCGACGAAGGAAGGGATGTGTTGATTTCCAATGTGGCCATGATCGAGTAGTATGCAACGTGACGTGCTCATGATCATGTAGTACTAGGCGAATCGAATCGATGAATGAAGAGATGTGTGGATCTCCAATGTGGGCATGATCGACTAAGTATGCGAATGGATTGTCCGGTTCTTTGTATTATGTACGACAGGACCATCCTATTATGATTTTCATACTCATCGACATACGTCCGGAGGATGGTTCGGTCTGGTATACATCAGAACAGAGGAACTTCCTTGTAAACTACAGGTACGAAAGGCGCTTCCCATTTCCTGGTCACAGGGTCCCAACAACGCACTACACTGTTGGCACTTCTTACATCGTTACTAGATTTGCAACGGCGCCAGAAAGCCTGTTGGTATACTACACGATCACAGATAGTTCCGCAAGCGCACGGATACTATTGTAGCTTTCACCCGGGAGTATTCCAAGGTATCGATTTTCACGGGGAACGAGAAGTGTTGTGAACCTGAACTAATTCGTCCGGGGGATATGGTGATGAAGGATAGAAAGGCAAGGGTAGATTTCCGGTAGAGAGGGGATAGCTGATGAAGTTTGGGACTCGTGAGAGTCACGAATAGAATCAAGGCAAAACTTGTCGCTCGTCGGGGCCAGAGGGAAAAGAGCCACGGAAAGGGATGAGAAGGGGGCTCTGATGTCGTAACTCCTACCTACTGGAACTAAGTGGTGACTACAAAGCCCGTCTGGAGCTGTCACCTCCCTAGGGTACCACAACTATTCCGTTGAACCGGGAAGCATTCCAAGGTACTGGAAAGCCTAGACACCACGTCTACACTAACCAATCACTACTTTACTTGAGTTCAAAGCAAAGCAATTACAACGAGTAGAAACTACTAAATGCAATCAAAGAACCTAAGAGTGAACGATGAAATGAATTGAGACTTAGTTACTCATGAATCCAAACTTACAAAATATCCCAGGTGTGGACGACCGTAGTTGTACCGCACCCGCCGAGGAAGGGGAAGAAGACCAACACTCTGGCTTCTACTCCAACACTCAACTCTCTCTCCCTACTCTCTGAATACTAACTTATGTAGGGCTCCGCCACTTGCTTCTAATCACTTGTGTCCTTCTATGAGGTGCCAGGCTCTATATATAGGCCCTCTGGGTCGGTGGCTGTAGGAGGGGGTACTTGAAGGTGAGAGGGAGCTGCAGTGATGAGCAAGGAGGTGCGGCCGTATCTCCAGGTGCGGCCGACCCTATGATTTGCCACCTTTGATCGTGCACGGCCCTGATCAACGCTCCTGGGTCAGTTCCCAAGTCCGTGGAGCGAAATCCTGGGGTTTGATAGGTGCGGCCGGCCCTAGAGGTGCGGTCGGTCCTACTCAATTGCCGTGTGATGCACCGACGGTGTTGAGGGACGTCCAGGATCACTCCTTGATGGCGGTTGTGGCGGTTAAGTGTGGGTCCATCGATCCAAGTGCTTCCAACCATAGCCTTTTGATCAAACCGACCATTCACCGGTGTATCTCATCCATCCAAGGTATGTTTGTGGGGTTGTTGGTGCGTGGACCCGAGAGGAGGATTTTGGGTGGTGCGGCTGGACCTCGTTGGTGCGGCCGGACCTAGGTAGTGCGGCCGGACCAACTTTTGTGGTGTCTGGCCCATGGACTTGGTCCCCTTGAATATTATGCTAAGTGTAGAGGCATTTGGCAAAGTTTGGTGTTGATCAGAGGAGGTTGATAGGTCTGGCCGAACCTACTAGGTTCGGCCGCACCTACCCCTCTCGTGTCACAATCTTCCGTGAGGCATAATTTCTGCATCCGAACTCCAAATTGGGTGAACCAAAACTCTATTTCGATCATCTCGACAAGAACTTCGCAATGGTGCTATCAAACTAAGCATTTGATGTTGTTTGTCAAGATGCTTTATTTGTGTTGTGATGTCTCATTATGACCTGCATCCAAATATTCACCAAAGCTCGTGGAATCCGTTAGTTTATAACCCCACAACTATGATGCAAGCTTTGATGGAGTGAAATTTGTTCAAAGTTGAGGGTCAAAAATAGGGACTTAACGACTGTCAACATACACACACCTTTATGTCTTTATCCAACGGTGTGTCACTCGTGCTGACCCGCCATCCCCCCATTTACTGTCTCCTCACTTGAGGCGCAACCCCTTGGTAGGGTTCCGCCGCTGCCGCCGCTGCCGCCGCTGCCGCCTGCAGCAGCCTCCAGCGGATACCTCAATCCATCGCCAAAATCAGAGGTATGCGTCCGCCTCCAGGCTCCAGCGGATACCGCAATCCGCCGCCGAATTCTTGGAATGGCACTAATTTGAGAAATTCATTGCAGATGGGACGAGATGGTGGCAAGAGAGATGGAAAGGCGCTTGTTCCTCCTCCAGCGAAGCGACAACGAAAGTTGCAGCTGACTTCTAAAGGCACGTCTGGTCCTCAGACGAGGCTAAGGTGCAGGCCTGCGGCACGGGATTCTTCCTCTGCCCTTACACGTCGCACACGGGGTGGGTCAACCTCGGTGCCTTCCTGCCGCACACGGGGTGGGTCAAGCTCGGCGCCTTCCTGCCGCACACGGGGTGGGTCAACCGCGGGCCGTCGCCCACCCCGCCCTTCAGAGTTTCCTGCGCCAGATCCCAGGAAGGAGAAACATGTACAACTTCACCCTCCACGGGAAGAGCCGCTTAAGATGATGGACCTACGCAACCACACCTACCAAATGATTAAAGGTCTTAGATGGGTGCCTGAGAAGCATTGGTGGGACAAAACCAAGGACAAATGGGTCGAACCATGATTTATGAATGTCCTTCAGCAAACTTTCTATTACAACTACAAATACCTGCCCATGAAACTGTACCAGCACAGGGTTATAAATTGGGATCATATGACGTTGACCGCGGGAGGGGATGTTAAGGCATACTTCGATGATCATCCCGGATTGGCTGATTTGGTCTCAATGCATCATAAGTATGTTGAGGATTGGGTGAGAGTTTTTTATGCTACTGTGTACATTGCCGATACTAGGGAGTACATCATGTTCATGTTTCAGGGATGCTAGTATACTCTTTTCCGACACCATATTGCTGACAAACTTGGATTGAGGGATTTTGAAATAGGAAAGTACGACCATAAGACATCCCTAGATAATATTGTCTATGGGGATCGTGAACCACCTCGGCGTAGTTTGCTCGGTGGGTCGTTCCCGTCCGACGAGGAGATGGCCGGACTTTTTGTTGAGTCGTTCACAGGTAGGCGAGCATATCGCACGCCTGACATGCTTACCCCTGAGGCAAATGTGGTTCACCAGGCACTATGGAAGACATTGTTACCACAGATTGGTAATGCAGAGTCGATCACTAGTCTTTAGCAGTGGCTTCTCCTTCACGTCATGACTGGCCGGCCCTTCGACATCGTGGTCTTCATTTTAGCTGAGATGAAGATGTTATCTTTGATGGGTTGACCGTGGCCCGAAATATGCCGTATGCTCACTGGATCTCCTTCATGCTGAGTAGTGTTACCAAAGTAGATGAAGACGGGGAAAGGGTGCGAACCGGACCCAAAGATTGGCGTCCCGAGTACATGACGTCCGAGACACATTTCAAGTAGTGTCACAATAGTGAAGCTAATCGGCTGGCTCAAGGGGCATCAGGATATCGGCCGATTCTGGCTATGGAGTTATCAGCCGAAGATTGGATGAAGGAGATAGTAGATTATCTGAAAGATCCATCCAAGAGGGTTGATAAACAATTAAGGTACAGGGCCATTAAATACGTTCTGCTAGAAGATGAGTTATACTATCGTACCATCGATGGGGTTCTGCTCAAATGTCTCGATGAAGAAGAAGCTAAAACTTTAATGGGGGAAATTCACGAGGGAGTATGTGGAGCCCATCAATCAGCATTTAAGATGAAGTGGATGATCAGAAATAATAACTATTATTGGCCGACGATATTGGAAGATTGCTTCAAGTACTACAAAGGATGCCAAGAATGTCAGAAGTTTGAAGCATTCAGAGAGTTCCAACATCGGCAATGAACCCAATAATCAAGCCATGGCCATTCAGAGGTTGGGCGATTGATCTGATTGGACAGATATATCCCACGTCAAGCAAAGGTCATAAATTCGTACTGGTGGCTACAGATTATTTCACAAAGTGGGTTGAGGCCATCCCAATCAAGACTGTGACATCGGGCAATATGATTGATTTTGTTAAAGAGCATATTGTCTATCGGTTTGGTATACCTTAGACCATCACAACCGATCAAGGGAGTCAATTCACTTCAGGGGAATTTGAAGAATATGCAAATTCCTTAGGAATCAAGCTGCTAAACTCATCTCCCTATTATGCTCAAGCAAACGGACGGGTAGAAGCAGCGAACAAGGGCATCATCAAGTTAATCAAGCGCAAGATCGATGAAAATCCCAAGCGGTAGCATACAATCCTTAATGAAGCACTATGAGCGTACAGGATGGCATGCCATGGGGCAACCAAAGTATCACCATATCAATTGGTGTACGGTCATGATGCCGTGTTACCTTGGGAGTTAAAAACTGGATCCAGAAGGACTTCTTTACAAGATCGGCTATCGGCCGATGATTATTCAGCCATGATGAAAGAGGAATTAGAAGATCCTGCTGGTAATCGGCTGAGAGCTTTGGAGAATATCAAATAGAATAAAAGAAGGATAGCCAGATGGTATGACAAGAAAGTCAAGGTTAAAAAGTTTGCCGAGGGAGATCTGGTTTGGAAACTCATATTACCAATCAGCTCTAGAGATCCTAAATACGGGAAGTGGCCACCAACTTGGGAAGGACCATACCGTATCAGCCAATGTGTGCCAGGCAATACATATATCTTAGAAACATTGGAAGGAGAGAAGTTTGCTAGAGCACTAAACGGGAAGTATTTGAAGAAATACTATCCGAGCATATGGGTAGACGCTTAGTCGAATCAGGGCTTGAAAACAGCTGATTAGAGACTCGAGTTACAGCCGATTGCAAATGTAATCGTCTTTAGTAGGGAATAGCCGAATCATCAAAACATGTTCGGTTTCAGGTTATGGTCGATTGTGCAAATCGCCCTTAGAACAAAAAATATATGTATATATATTTTCTCTTATCTTCGATTACAATGGTGACATTACAGTATAGATCTGAAGAGTACATTGAGGAGACGAATGTGGGAGGTTCATTACAGATCGGTTACATTGGTCATCACTGGACAGGTGATGGGGACGAAGAAACAGAAAAACAAAAAAGAAAGCGTAAATTTGACGAAGATGAATCACTAGATTCGGTAACTCTCCCCGTCAAGTTTGTTGGGAAAGAAGACATAGGGTTGTTCTTCTTTCCGCAACGCCCAGGGACGACCTCCACCCTCCTCCACTAGCTGATGCACCTAAGTTGCATCACAAGGGTTCTTCTAGCTGTTGGACCTCCTGGCTTCACAAAAGGAGACTAGAGGGGGAAGTATGTCCTAGGCTGTTTCACAAGAATTCTTCTAGCCATCATGAATCAGAGAAGAAGAAAGGAACCAAAGAGCAAGAGCCTAAAGCTCCCTGGATCTATATCTCGAGCCATGGATGAAAGGAAAAGTGCGATTTCCATAAGGGTGTGAGGACGGTTATTTATAGCCAGGGCACCAGAAGAGATAGAGATGAAGGAGCCAGAAAAGATGGAAACCAAAGATGCTAGATCCGGTAAAAAAGGAAACGGATGACCTGTGAATGGTTCGGTTTCCAAAGAATGACCGATTCAGAGGAATCACCCCCAAATAAAGGATGACACACGTACACAAAAACAGTGGGCAATTTCTCTAGCACGTCCACAAACTGCAGGGCATGGTTCACAGAAATCTTCTGCCCAACATTGCAGACAGAGCCTACGAGCTCGCTGGCAACACCCAGAAGAAATGCTATTTCAAGTTGAAGTTTGTCAATGACCAACGACGACCATTATCCCCTAAAAAGTTTTCCAGGAAGAAATGCCTCTCATGCCTGAAAACTGAAGTGGCCGATGGCTACATCCGAGAGGACCAAGTCTGGAAGAAATCACGGAACCCCTGGATAAAAGGGTGAGTTTTATAGGGAAGGGGAGCGGAAAAGATGAAGTGTCACATGGTGAACAGCCCTGGAAGATGTCAGATTGAAAGGACAGGGCACTATCAATGGAGATTGATTTGGCTATCATTCGAATTAAGAGAAGGATATCAATTTTAGGCAAATTTCGGAGCAAAAGATATTTACTCCGAAACTGGGGGGCATGTGTTGACACCGTTTTTTGGAAAAACAGGTCAAAAGAGATAAGGAGAAGCAGCCGATGAAAAATAGAGTGCAATCGGCCGATCGAGGAAAGAGAAAAGTGGTCAACAGGACTCGCTGATGGTCAAGGAAACTCGAGTCTGTCGATGGGCCAGCTGGTCAAACCGATCGGTCGATGGTCAAGCAGAGGGTCGGCCGATGGAGAAGAAGAAGGCGGCAATCGAGAAGATACACCAAGAGGAAAGAACGGCGAAGGCGGGTCAATCCACGATTGACAGCGGGTCAAAGAGTCAGTTTTAGGAAGTTTTAAACTCCTACAAGAGTTCTTTTCTATTTTTAGTAGTTTTCGTCTTTCTTTAGATGCAAGTAAACAGTGCCGTGATCGGCAAGGAGTCGGGTTGTCCTCAGGACATAAATAGCGACCCTGCGTGGTCGGAAAAAAGTGTACACACCAATATCAAACAAACCGCCTCCGGGCAAACCCTTTACTTTACAACATCTACTTTACAGCATCTACTTTTACAGCATCTACTTTTCGGCGACTTCGCCATTGCGTTTTTCCTATTTTCTACAACACCGTCCTTCAAGTTCGTCGGGCTGCATCGATCGATCTCCGGCAACCTTGTGAGTACCGTTTTACCGAATAACCCTAGGCTTTAACCTCCGGGCGCATCGCTGAGGTTTCGTCTAGTTCTTTATTCACCCCTTACCGATATTAGCTAGATCTACAAGTTTGCGTACCAAATTCTTGTGGTTTTAGCTATTATCACCAATCACCCCACTCGATCTGGATCCTATCGGCTTCTAACACCGCAGCCGATTCCGACCTACTCGAGTGTTGACGTCACGATCGGCCGATCCCAGCCGATCTATCTACTCACGCACCCGCGTTTCGGTCACCCTCGAGCCGGCCGTTCCCGCTTTACTCGTATCGGCCGATTGGCTGGTACACGTGTCACTAAAAGGCCATTGGTTCTCTAGCCGATCCCTAATATTTTCCATTGTCAATCAACAGGTCAGATTGGCTGGCACGCCTCGCTAGACACCGGGGAGTCACGTGTGCTGCGCGCGGAGGTGATGTCCTATTTTCGCGTCAACAGTGAGTATTTTATTTTAAACCTTTCATTTTATTTCCTTTTTTAGGCTTGCATGGAACAAATTGTCGTTGAACCTCAAGGTGACCAACCGAGAAAGACTGCTGCTGAAGCAGTGGTGGAAGTTGTCCAATCTAGGACTTTTCGGGAGGTTGCTGCCATTCGCCTGCCCTCCATGAAAAAGACTAGGGTTACTACTGCACTTCAGGTTCAGGAAATACGAGCTGGACTTAACAATGAGAAGCAAGGGGGCGCAAAATTGCGGCAGAAGATTGTTGAACAGGAGGCCGAGATGAGCGAACTAAGATTGAAGGCTCAAGAACAGGAGACAACAACGAAGTCTCAAACAGAGGCGCTTGAAGCTTTGAAAAAGTGCACAAATGACATGCATAATCTGATCCAAGGCTTGATAAATTGCAGCCAGATTTATCCTCCTCTCAATTGAAGTGTGGTCCTGGTGAACTTGTGTTGCTAATGACTTGTTGTTCATTGATTCGATTCAATGCTAATTTGATGTATGTTGCATAATTGTACTGGTTGAACTATTCCCTAAATGTGGTGTGAATTATGTGGAAGTGGGAAATATTCTGTTTTGTTGTCTGATTATGTGCTGGCAATCAGCAGCAGCCAGAATAGTATACAGTGCCCTGCGAAATGCAATATGGGCTAATCTAAAAAAATGCAATATGGGCCGAGGCCTAGGAAAGGCCCTGGGGATAATTGCCCAAAATCAATTGTCCCTCCATAATGCAATATGGGCCAAGTTCATTAGATTGAGTAGGGCCCAAAATAAAATAGCCCAATATAGCGTGCAACAAACATTTAGGGAATGGCCAAAAAAATAACACAAAAACCTGAAACAGGCTAAAATTGGCCCAACAATATTAGGCGCATAAAGGATCTTACATGGACTGGGCCTCAATTTGTGATGAACCGAAATCGTCATAACCCCCTGCCACGTCAGAGCCACGATGGATCTCGGTCCGACGTGGCACAACCGTCGAAACAGGTTTATGATGATAAGTGTTACGAATTTATATGCGTCATTAAACTCATCACGACGTGAAATAAGGTCTCGTCATTAATCGCAGTTTGTGACGCTTGATTAATGACGGAGTGTTTTCGTAACAACCGGCGTCATTAATCACGGTTTATGACGAGAAATAGCCTTTTTTGCGTCACTAGTCAGCATATTTCTTGTAGTGTGTGTGGTCCGAGGACCGGTGGATGGTCGTTCCTTGGTGTAATGAGTGATTGACAACGTTGTATGGACTGACTCTTGGCCTAGTACTGTAGGTGTAGGTTGCGGCTTGGTTGGTGTTGGTGTAGGTGAAAAACAAGCGTGAAAGGTCTATGCCAGTGGGCCTCCAGGTGTGGAGAGACAAGTAGGCTTGGTTCGAGGGACCCGGTGACTGACGGGATCAAGTGCGGACCGCAAGGTGGCAAGAACAGGAAGACGAAGTCGTGTACGGTTCCTTGGTTGAGCCTCAAAGCCAAGACCGAGCCAGGACGATCGTGGCGACCAAGTCATGAGTGGAGATTGGTCTGAGGCTGCACCAAGTCCGCGGGGTTTGCAGTGGTTCACCACAAAACCACTAGGTTTCTCGGTTGAGCCACAAAACCGAGGCCGAAGGCTCGACGTCAGAGGGGCGGCCACCAAGGGTTGCATTGGTGCTGCACAGGCTTGTGTTGGATGCGCATCCATCCGATGGTGCTACGATGAAGATTTCCAAAATTGCCCTTCAGGGGCGTGTATCTACTATTATGTTCGTAGGGGTATTTTAGTCATTTTGTTGCCCCCATGTAAACTTGTGAGATGTTGGATGGCAGCCAACTCTTGGAACCCTAGTTCATTTTGCTTCCTAGGTTTTCCCCTTTCCCTTAGGGTTTTCTATAGGACTAGCTTGAGAGCTTCATGGTGAGATCTTGAGAGAGGGATGGATGTTAAGGAGCTAAGCTAGACCTTGTATGAATCTTTCATGGTATGTATAGAAGGTTCGGCGTGGTTCCTCAAGCATCTTTGTTGCCTCTCCCGTTTATCTTTTTGGTGATTTTCGAAGCTTTTTCTAGGGATTTTCGTGGTGGCTTGTTGGAGGTGTTTCTTGGTGGGATTCTTATTTGTTATCACGTATGAGGACCTTATGCCTCTTTGCTTGATGATTTTGCCCCATCAATCCCTCGGGAAGGCCTTCGATTTGGTGGTTTTCGTGGTTCCTCGAGTTCATGACCTAGAGAGCTAAGATTCGCGATTCCCTTGATTGAGAGAGTTTCGGTGGATTTCCTTTGGTAGAGAGGTTCCCCAGGAGGTAACCCAGCTATCCCCGAAGTTTCACTGCAATTCATGGGGTGAATCAGGAGATCGATCGATGGGAAGTTGAGGGTTAATCCGCGACTAGTTTTCTGGGAGGAGGCGGTCTAACCGCCCTAGGGTTCCTAGCGTGGAGTTTTGGTTTTGCCTGAATTTTCCTCTCTGAGTTTGTTCGCCTTGATTAGAGGAGCATACTGGTGAAATCCTGGTCGGTTTTGAGCTCGTGAGTAGGGTTTTCTGTGGAGGAGTTTTTCGCTGGGTACAAGCAGTCTAACCGCCCTGGGAAGGAGGTCTAACCGCCCTAGGTCTGTTTGGTGAAAGTTTTTTTTTCCGCCAAGATTTCCTGGTAGCTTGTTGGCCTTGACCAGAGGATCCTGTGGCTAAAACTGTGGAGAGTTTTGAGCTCAGGAGAGTAGATTTTTGTGGAATTTTTGGTTGCCAGGAGCAAACAGTCTAACCGCCCCCATATGCGGTTTGACCACCCCTGGTGGGCAGATAGCTTCCGATTTGTTTCCACTGCGATCCGTGAGTAGAAGTTGTGCTTGCAGGTGTGGTTTGCTCTTAGGATCAGTAGCACTCCAGTGGCTACGTGGTCTTGGCAAACGTGAAGAAGTTGTGGACGAAGTGAATTTGGGATTCCAGTCGTATTCATCTTGTTGGAGAAGTCATCTCCTTCGAGAAGAATTTTTATCGACTCCCATTCACTCCCCCCCTCTCTGGTCGCCCATTCTGGTCATCCAAGTGGTATCAAAGCCGGTTACAGGTCTTTCAGGACACTAACCAGTCTAAGATCCAAAGATGGCGTACCAGGAAAAGGGATCGGGTCCTCCGCACTTCGATGGGAACAACTACAAGATGTGGCAGAGACAGATGTCTACCTTTCTTTGTGGCAAGGGACCTTTGCTTTGGGATGTGATGGAGAACACTACCTATGTTCATCCCATAAACTTCCTTGCCCCAGGATCGAGGGTTATGCACGACGCCAACAATAAGGCGGTCGATTACTTGTTTCTTGCTATTTGCCAATCCGAATTCGATCGGGTTTATGCAGAGGACTTGGCTTGCAAGATATGAGATAAGTTGAAAGTAGCTCATGCTGGGAACAATTAGGTTAAGGCTCGTTTGTTTGCGACTTACTGGAGAGAGTATGGAACTTCACACATATCCCGGTGAGTCCATAGACATGATGTTCCAGCGGTTCACGGTGATTGTGAACAATATGAGGGCCAATGTGACCGTGCTCCCGTACGATGATCATGACAGGGCTATGAAGCTCTTGCACTCGCTGGATCGTACCAAGTGGAGTGCAAAGGTCGAGGCTATCTTGGAGTCGGGCACGTATGAGACCCTTATCGTGGATGAGCTATTCTTTAAGATCTAGTTGGCTGAGATGGACCAAGGGTGACAACCAAGATCGAGAGCCCGAATGACTCCCATAGTCTGGCTCTGGTCTTTGGCTCAGGTGCTAAGACTAATGCTAACCCATCCTCCAGGATGTACTCTCTGTCTTCTTTGGTGTCTTTGCCAGATGAGGAGTTCGATGTGCTAGGCGAGGACGATTTGGCGCTGCTATCACGAACATTTGAGAGGATGCACGAGAACCGGGTGAACTCAAGGAGGAACTCACAGACATGCTTAAGGTGCGGCAAGCATGGACACTTTGTCGCCGACTGTCCAGGGAAGATGGAGGCCAGGACCAACTACAAGCATCGGCCGAATATCGAGAACAAGAACCGTTCAGGCGTGAACAGAAGCACAAGAACAAGGATGAGTGGAGATCGAGGAAGAAGGATGGCTACGGCAAGAAGAAGGCCCGAGCGATGGTGGCTGGGAGCGACGTCGACTCCAGCTCCGGCTACTCCACCTCGAGCTCCAGTAGCAGTGAAGATGATGATCGGCGCAAGAGCAAGATGGAGTCCAAGAACCTCAGTGAGTTGAGCTACTTCGCGCAAGAGGACGGCTTCTGCGGCATTGCCCACAGCTCCATCAACAAGAAGAGCTAAAAGGATGACTCGGACTCTGACTCCGAGGGCAAGGTATGTGATGAGCTCTCTTCTTTGCGTTAGGAGAATGAGGAGTTGGTTGCCTTGCTTGATAACCGTGATCACATTTTTAGAGAGGCTAAGAAAATGAGAAAAGAACTTTGGACCTCGCTTAATGATGCTAAGGATAGGGTGGCTGAGCTAGAGTCACAGAACTTAGATGCCAAGCTTGAGATAGATTTGCTTAAGGCTGCTCCTGTTGTTTCTGATGAAGCTGATTGTGGTGATTGCTCTATTTTCCTAGCTGATTTGACTGCTCTTAAAGAGAAGCATGCCTTAAAGTGTGAGGAACTAGATGTGCTTAGGGTTGAGCTGGCTGAGCTGAAGTCTAGACCTGCTTTGTTATGGGCGTGCACTTCTGGTCCTGTTTTGCATGGAAAGCTTGCTGAGTCTCGTTCTCGTATTGTTTCGCTTGAGGCTGAATTGAAATCTCCCATTGCTACATCTTTCTCTACTTGTTAATTACATGTTGTGACGAATTTGGAACTTGCACATTATGTTGATCGTCTGCAGGATGAGAATGATGAGTTGAGAAAGTTGTTGGGTTGGTTGTCGAGTTAGGAGCCTCACCTTGGTATCATGATTGCTGCCTTTAAGCGCTTTGATGGTCAGGCACTTGGGGCTGACAAGCTTGGTGAGAGCAGTGGTGAGAGAGATTAGAAAGTTGAGGATATTCCTATTCCACCACAAACAAGCCCCAAGAACCAATTTCCACCTAAGCCCAACCATCTCCGAAACAAACTTGATACAACCCAGATCCACTAGTGTTTCCTCCCAAGATAGACAACTTCCAAGAACCGGTGAGGTTTGTGAGTCCTAAGGGAAATGGGTTTGGAGAGAAGAAGGGAGAGAAACCGAGAGAGAAGCCACGTGAGGAACCTCATCCCAAGCCTAAGCCAAAACCAATCCGCTTCCATTGTGAGTATTCTGTGAGGGATGGTCATAAGGATGAGTTTTGCTTCAAGAGGAATAGAGAAGCTAGGATGGCTAAGGAGTGGGCGAACAAGGATAGGTACCACCCATCTCATGGTGTGCCTGAGCCACGTATGCCACTGCCCAGGTGTGAGGCTATTGTGAGAAGTGTTCCGGCATGGGGAGACAGAAGCTCTTGTAGCCGAGGTAGTGCTCTGGAGAGGGCGGTCAGACCGACCTGGCTAGGCGGTCAGACCGGCCCTCTCTAGAATTCTAGGCGGTTCAGTTTTCGAGGTCGTGGTGCTAGTGGTTTCAGTTCTTTTGGTAGTGGTACTGGTGGTAGGCATGTTGAGTCTGGTGATGTTGCATTTGCTGGACGTTCTCCTCCTCGTGATCAATACAAGTTTGGGAGAGGTCGTAGTTTTGAGTCTCAAAGGGGTTACAGACCACAGTCTTCCTTTCGTGGTACTCGTACTCCTCCAGCAAGACCCCCGTGGTGGTTCTAGCTTTGATAGGCGTGGCAGGATGGATTGTGCTAACCCCACTTTGGAGCATATGGCTCAGCACTGGTTTTACTCTTTTTGTACTAACCCAGTGTTGAGTCGTTTGCTCACTCACGTGTTTGTTTTTGTCTTTCAGGCGGGAGGCATGGGGAATGTTTGGCTGATCAACTCCGGTTGCTCGAGGCATATGACCGGAGACAGGGGGTGGTTCTCCAGCCTCATCCCGGTGGTGTCAAAGACATACATCACCTTTGGGGACAATGGGCAAGGGCGTGTACTTTCAGAAGGTGAAGTGAGGGTAAGTGACAAAGTGGTGCTGAAGCGTGTTGCCTTGGCCAACGCCTATTTTTTGTTGCAATATGGCTATTTTGGTTGCAACTGGAATCAGTTTCAACGAAGTCTGGTGGTCGACAGATTGTTGCAATTGGAACGGTGTAATAGCCTCAGGCAACAACTTAAATGTGGCGTTGCAACACATTTTGCTATTACAATGAACAAAAAAGCCTACTGCAACCAATATTTGGTTGCAAGAACAAATATTGCAATGAACGAAAAAGCCTATGGCAACCAATACTTGGTTGCAAAAATAAATATTGCAACAATTAGATTGGTTGCCTAAGGTTCTATTGCGACGAAACACTTGGCTGCAATATTTCATGATTGCCGCGAACGAATGTGTTGCAATAGAAAAGTATTGCCACACCAAAACTACGTGGGCATATGGTCATATTACCATGAAGGGTGATCCATTGCATTACAGTGCTTTTGCAACATATCAGATATAGTGGCAATAGATAATATGGTAATGCAACGAACTAGTCTTCGAGGTAATATACGTAGGTTGCAACGAATTTGTGTTGGTGGTAATAGAGGTCACATGCAACAAACAATTATTGGTGGCAGTAGATGATATGATAATGCAACGTACTAGTCTTCGAGGTAATATATGGAAGTTGCAACGAATTTGTGTTGGTGGTAATAGAGGGCACACGCAACAAACAATTGTTGGTGGCAATATATGAGATGGTAATGCAACGCATAAAGTTCATCGCAATAATGCATATTGCAACAAAAATCAATGGTTGCCTATTATTCTGTCACAACAAGGCGAATTTGAATAGTAGTTTTTAAATTATTTTCACGGCATGCACATCACATATAATAATTGATACATTCATTAATTTAAATTTTGTCTCAAACCAAAGTAACACACAATGACCAGAGTTCTGCTTAAAAGAACATGACCACAACTAACAAAATAAAGACACCATATTTAACTAAGTTCACAACATTGTTTAGCATATAATAAATCGATCTAAAAATGAGTTCGTTGGTTGCTCTATCGCCCATCAGCTACACCATCATAAATAAGCATCTTTGTAACTTGTCATTCTTGTTGTGTCGGCCATCAACATTAAGCCATAGAAGCTTTCTCTAATTGTTTTGGCTGTACGAGTTTCTCTGCGATTCATAAAAACATATATGACTAAATTCATGGAGTAATTAGCAATCATAGAACAAGAGCAATTGAGATAAAACAATTAAGGAAATGAATGCTAACTAATTAACTAGCGAAACAATTAAAGAAATGAATGCTAACTAATTAGTACGTGGGCTGACTAATAAATAGCATAGCACAAAGTAATGGTGTCATACTAGATGTGTAATCTGGAAAGAAGAAAAATGCATACATCGGTGTCTAAAAAGCATATCTTGCTCTTGCTATTTGGCCATCTGGTAGCTCACTCCACCTGAAAGGAACACACATAACATTAGTGAATGGTAGAGCACAAACATCTGACGCTAAAAGGTAGGGAACATTAACATATCATGAAGATATTTATGCCCCAAGACAACTAATCTTACTGTTGTTGAATTCAACCTCAAGCACACTAGAAAAGTTATAGCAATTGCAATCTTTACTAAAGTTTAAAGCCAATCTTATTTGTGCAGTGTCAGAAACTCAATCAATAAATCTCACAGCATTTATTCTCAACAAAAATACTAATAGAACAATCCACTACAATGAAGTCATGTCAAACTGTGCTAATGCCCTAGCACAGGCCAAGAAGATTCTTCTGCAGCTTGAAGCAAGCAAATGACCTCTAACTACCCTAATTTGCAATTCAGTAATGGGAGGATTAATGCACCTTGTAGTAAGCAACATATAAGAGAGAACATATCTACTGACAGGTTGCATGTATATTAAAAATAAATCATGATGAAGTAATGCCATACATGTTTTTTTTCAATAGGAAAACCACATGGCAGAAGCCTAAGCATAAGGAACTAAAAAAATGAGTACTGAGTGCTAACCTAGCACCTCCATTAGGTACACATATATGAATCTAAATCTAAAAAGAACCAAAGGCCCTAACTACCATAATTTTTTAGTTCAGTTGGAACAATGTAGCTGCAATCAACCTGAAGAAAACCACTGTGCAAAATACAAAAGCCATCACTAATTAGGCACTTACATTGTAGCCGTGTGCCTGCGTGGAACCAGACAGGAAAAAGAATAACACATTCTTCGAAGCAAGACTAAACACATAATCTGCATCTATTTAGGATGATGGCACTAACTGAAAAATTTTGTATCGATTCCAATCCCACTATTCAAGCTAATACAAGCACATGCAGCACACAAATCCAAGATCTCAGCATACATCAGTAAAATAGATGGGAGCGGAGAAGAGAGGAGGGGAGGAAGACGCACTGATACCTAACTACCAGTGAGGGTAGGATGGACTACAGGAGGGTGCAAGTAGGAAGACGGAGGAGGTGTCGACAGTGTGAATCGACGAAGCTGTCATGCTCCCACAACACATCTGGGCAGCCTGGGTTTCTATAAAGATCACCTATGGAAGTAAGATGCAATCTTGTTATAACAATATAAGGTGCTTCAGTTGCGTACTTGATTGCAAATGCAGTAATTCATTTTTTTATTACACTTACTCATCATATTCTCGGTTGGCAGCAGTGGTGTTCTAATGTGACAACCCCGCCAGGGAAAATACCGTACTACCGCCTAAGCCAATCCACTTTGGTCATTAAGCGATAGTAAAGTACCATCTCGTCGAGCGTACAAAGGTATACCATCTCATCATATTCTCGGTTGGCAGCAGTGGTGTTCTAATCCGCCATGTGTAGAAGGTACAAAGGTATGCCAACTCGAAACGAGTGTACATACACAATGGCGTTCAGAGGTTGTGAACAAAAATTCATAACTCGGAACCTATGACCCCAAAAATTTCCAAAACTTGGTAGCAACTCAGCAATGTTAGGAGGCATCTTTTCGGTATTCAAAGGTTGATCTAGAAAGATTAGGATGATGCTCAATTTAGTCGAAGTTCAGAGTAGGTCTTCGAGAAAAACAGCATGACAGCAATTCACTAATTTGGGCATAACTCAAAATCTACAGAAGCTATGACCATGAATTTTTGCGAGCGAAAACTAGATTAGATATGGAGCAACTTTGATATAGAACACCTAGTCAATTTATTTTTAGAACAGGGGTTAAAAACTCAAGCAAACAGCCTTATCAATTTTTGGACAGCACAACATCTACACATGAGAGGCTATATAAGAAAACGCACACTAGCAAAATTTCACCTAGAGAGCACAAAAACATGTGTAGGGTTCAGTTTTAAGTTTCCATGGTTTTTAACATGATGCAAGACGTCCTATTCGTCCTCACAAGGTGATCAAGCCAAAAATCGAAGTTAGTACCGGTGGCAAGGCCTATATACGTTTCTCCCTATAATAACTAGTCGAGAGCTACTCGGTTCTCACTTAGCGACTTACGAAATGTTGTTAGTGTACCTGCAGAAAAGAACCTTCCGTGCCAGCATGTCACGGAAGCGTCCACATACATTACCGTTCACTATAGAAACGGTATCCATGCATCAAGCCGCTGCATGGACAGCGTCCAACCTCGGACACCCTCCATTTGAATGGAGTGTATCCTTGCCTCGCATATTCGTAATGCGAAACGCACATGTATGGCAAAACGTGGCGACATCACAACCCATGACATGTTCATCTTGAATAGAACATGTCATCCTTTGTATGACTTGCATATGGAAAGCACACGTATAAAACACGTGGCATCCAACCGAGAAGATGGGATCCGTGGAATAGATCACTCCATCAACCCTCACATACTCGTGATGCGGCACAGCACACGTATAAAACACGTGGCTTCATCTTATTTGGTTGTGCAAGAAAGTAAGTCTGACATAAAGTAAAGTGCTGGGAGTTAGCAAAATAAACCATAGATTAATAAGTCACCTTAAAGAACCCAAAATTCCCTCTAGGGCCTCTCGGTCTAGATCATTCTTTAACGATCCAACATATTTTCAAAATCCAATCAATCTTGGCAAGTTTTATTCTAAACATGTGATTAATGTTGTTAATTAAGCTCTGGTGCATATCGATCGCTCTGATACCAGCTGTGACAACCCCGCCCGGGAAAATACCGTACTACCGCCTAAGCCAATCCACTTTGGCCATTAATCGATAGTAAAGTACCATCTCGTCGAGTGTTGCCGGGTCAAAGCCCGGAAGATCACTCGAATAGTACAAAGGATCGAGGATATGCATTAAAACTCACACGAAGGCGAGTCCAGAGTACATTACACAATTTAAATCCAAATTCACCCTTAGGGGTTTAATTTATTACAAACCATGGTTCATGACATGATAAGCAAAGGTTCAGAGTTTTAAAACAGCGGAAATTAAACTACTATACGATAGACATCACAGGAGGCCATCTGTGATGCCATCACTTGTCGTCATCCACCCATTCCAGCTCCCAACTGGGTGGAATCTCTCTAGGCCAAACAACTTCACCTGAAAACAACAATTATAGCAAGGCTGAGTATACTAATACTCAGCAAGACTTACCCGTCAAAAATTACCTCTAGACATGCAAGGCTTTTGGCTAGTGGGTTTGTTTTGCCCAAAAGCAACTAGGATCATGAATCCTTACTTTCAATATTTTAGCTCAGATTCTAGTGAGTTAACCATTACAATAATAAGCAACTAATGCAATCAAGAATTGTACAATACAATTAATTCACGCAGAAGAATTCACATAGTTCCATCATTAAGGGATATCATGGCCAGTTGATTAAGCAGTCTCAGATAATGGTGAGAGGCCGACAATCGATTGATTAAACCCTTGCAAGGTAGACCTAAACACACGGAGCGGTGCCCCAACAGAGCTGACACCGACCAAACGGTTCCCAAAAATCCTCAGCTTGGGATAATAGCTTATAGTCCCGGGTACAAGGCTATCTGGTATGCCCCCACATAGTACATCCAGCCTCACACATGTACCCTCCTCCCGGTTGCGGGCCGGGCAGGAGAATGCTCAAGATTAGTAATAGTAAAATCCCACACTGTCTCATTAAGGTACTAGGCTTACCGGTCTCATTCCCGACAAGTGCTTAGTACGTTCAAAAGCTTAGCCCACGAAGCCACTGGGCCGGAGCCCAAATCCCATGCTCTTACCACATGACCAATTCATTTATAAAGATCTTATGATTCCAACATAAGAACCTATTCTCGCGAGTGACGAACATCACTCGACTTTTACCGGGTCCTTAGAGCATAGCATCTAACGACCTAGCATACTAGTAAAAGAACATACACTACAAGAAAAACGCCGACTAGTGGCGCAAAAAAATGCTGTTTCTCGTCATAAACCGTGATTAATGACGCCGGTTGTTACGAAAATGCTTCGTCATTATCGAGCGTCACAAAGCGCGATTAATGACGAGACCTTATTTCCCGGTGTCATGAGTTTAATGACGCGTATAAATTCGTAACACTAAGGCGTCATAAGCTACCTGCCACGTCGGACCG
Source organism: Cenchrus fungigraminus (assembly GCA_036936925.1). Taxonomy (NCBI): domain Eukaryota; kingdom Viridiplantae; phylum Streptophyta; class Magnoliopsida; order Poales; family Poaceae; genus Cenchrus; species Cenchrus fungigraminus. The sequence goes on from CM072770.1 coordinate 78,836,662, forward strand.
AGATCCATCATGGCTCCGACGTGGTAGGGGGTTATGACGATTTCGGTTCGTCACAAATTGAGGCCCGGTCCATGTAAGAGCCTTTGTGCGCCTAATATTGTTGGGCCAATTTTAGCCCGTTTCAGGTTTTTGTGTTATTTTTTTTGGCCATTCCCGAAATGTTTGTTGCACAGTATATTGGGCTATTTTATTTTGGGCACTAGCAATCTAACGAACTTGGCCCACATTGCATTATGCTTGGACATTTTATTTTGGGCATTATCCACAGGGCCTTTCCTAGGCCTCGACCCATATTGCTTTTTTTTAGATCAGCCCATATTGCATTTCGCAGGGCACTGCATACTGTTCTGGCTACTACTGATCGCCAGCACATAATCAGACAACAAAACAAAACATTTCCCACTTCCATATAATTCACACCACATTCAGGGAATAGTTCAACCAGTACAATTGTGCAATATACATCAAGTTAGCATCGAATCGAATCAACATACAACAAGTCATCAGCAACACAAGTTCACTAGGACCACACTTCAGTTGAGAGGAGGATAAACCTAGCTGAAATTTATCAAGCCTTGGATCAGATTATGCATGTCAGTTGTGCTCTTCTTCAAAGCTTCAAGCGCTTCTGTTTGAGACTTCAATGTTGTCTCCTGTTCTTGAGCCTTCAATCTCAGTTCGCTCATCTCGGCCTCCTGTTCAACAATCTTCTGCCGCAGTTGTGCCCCCCTTGCTTCTCATTGTTAAGTCTAGCTCGTATTTCCTGAACCTGAAGTGCAGTAGTAACCCTAGTCTTTTTCATAGAGGGCGGGCAAATGCTAGCAACCTCTCGAAAAGTCCTAGATTGGACAACTTCCGCCACTGCTTCAGCAGCAGTCTTTCTTGGTTGGTCGCCTTGAGGTTCAGCGACAATCCATGCGAGCCTAAAAAAGGAAATAAAATGAAAGGTTTAAAATAAAATAGTCACACATGTTTCTAGTATTGTTGCAAAGAAAAATGCAAAAGCAGACAAGTACTTACAATGGCTGCCTGTACTGGGGCGGTGAAGCCATTCTTGCTGCAGTGGAAGGACTTGAAATAATCAAGTGGACTTAGCCCTTCTCCTTCAACAGTATACTTCTGCCTCTAAATATGTTTCGAAAACAGGCATAATTATCAAAGTGCTAGCATTGTAAAATGGTTCATGAAATGAACTACAGAGCAAAAACATGACTTGTTCATCTGCTTACCACAAGATTAGCTTGTACAATGTAGCTTCGAGATCCCGTGCGCTGATGGTACTTGACCTTTCCTCGATTACCAGTGTTTGTACTACACCTCGCCTTTACAATAATAAGAACTCATGTAAGAAATAAGATTAAGAACAATATATAAGTACATGAAAATGTGGTAGTGGCAAGTTGAAGTTCTATCATACCCTGTGCTCAGGGGAAGACCACATGTTAACTAGTGCCTTCCATTGGGCGTCGGTTAGATTGGGCATAGGAGATTTAGTTGGGACTGCATTTGCTGGAACATCATTGAAGTACTTTTGCTTCAGGTGATACCTCACCTGTCTCTGTATCGACTTCAGCATGTTAGTGCATGCCACCCTTACAGGCTCACTGGTGGTGTCAATGTCGAATTGCCCCTAGCACAAGACAATTATCAGAAAAATGGATGACAAGAATGGATGCAAAGAACTATGGTAGTAGATGAGTGGACATATGCACCCCGCTAGTTTGCCCATGTAGTTCTTGAGATGGTCTTCAGTCTTTTCACCATCTTGCTGGTTCTTCTTTGGCATGTAGTCCTTCCAACTTGGAAGGATCGGTATGTGCCCATGCACTATGATCCCACCTTCTGATGCAAACTTTGCAGCTTGCATTGGTGCCTCTGGGCGTTTGAGCCCTTCTTGAATGTGTATAGGGATCTTGTCATTTAAGCCTCGGCTAATTCGGTCCAGATCTCTGTCCAATCTTCTTGAATCCCGCGGCCCCCGTTGTGCTCTGGAAGGGCGTGCATCACCTAACAAGTTTGTTACAGCCATACAAGTTAATAATTATTCAGTTGGTAATTAGGACATTTGAATATGAGATCAAATGACTTGCCTTCTGCAGTCGTCATGTCGATGATGTTCTCATCGTGGGTTGCTGTTGCTTGGCCTTCAGTGGGCAATTCTTGTGTATCAAGAGTTGTCCCGCTCCCATCAGCTAAAGCCAATTCCCTTGCCTTGGTCCTAGTCAGTCTAGGAGGCATTCTGGTAGGGTCATCCGGTGCCCGAATTCTCTTGGTCCCTCTTCCTCCACTGACAGGTATGCTATGAGTGACCTGATTACACAAAATTCAACAAAGAAAGAGAAGATCAGAAGCAATCCTGCATAACTAGTACATGAAATGAGTTCATGATAAGACTACCTCTTGTTGACATGTCTCTGGGTCAGATTCATGTTCATCAGAAGGGTTGTACTCCGGATCTGAATCGTGTATTGTTGTATCGTTGGTACCCTTTCTGCTTGGTCGGTCAGCTGCTAAAAGTGCTTTCATTTTCTCGATGCCAAGACTAGAGAAGAAATTGTGATTCTTCAAAACATTCATGTCCCTCTTCCGCTTGTAATCGCCGCGCTCGTCTACTTCTATTAGGAAAGCAGAGAAACTTTTGTAAGGTTGGCCTACCATTGTAAATAAAACTAGATCTAAACACTTCTATAAGAGCCAGTTTGATGTTCCTAGCCGAAACAAGATCCTGAAAAAGATGTTCCTAGTCAAAACAAGATCCTGAGAAGAAGTAGTGTAGACATGGGATCTGTCAGATCTAAAAACTTCTATAAGAACCAGTAGGATGTTCCTAGCCGAACAAGATCCTGAAAGGATGTTCCTAGTCAAAACAAGATCCTAAAAAGAACTAGTGTAGACATGGGATCTACCTGATAAAAAAAAACTAGTGCACACATGGGATCTGCCACATGGGAAAACACGCAAGTACGAATCCACCGGGGAAGCTGAACCGAGGAGGAAAACATTGTACCTTGTTCTAGATATTTCCTTTGTACGACCTTCCTTCCTGGTGCCATTGTGTCATCGCCGCTACTACTACAGAGGCAGATGGGAAAGGGGCTGAAACTATGAGTGGTAGATTTGAGACGATGAAGGAGAGGAGGTGAAGATTTGTGCTGCCGGCGAGGAGGGAAGGTGAAATGGGGGCGGAAAGATTTGACATGGCGAGGAGAGGAGTAGAAGAGAGGAAAGGGACGGGGGCGGGGGTAATTTATCCATTTCGGTGGAGGGCCTTGTCAGATTACCAATACACCCTTTCATTATGGTGGTGACTGAAACGGGGTGCATTGGGAAGGGGGAAGCAAAAAGGACATTTAACATCTGCTTTACCCGGGCGTCCGAAATTTCAAATATTTTAATCGCACGCGGTTTGTTCTGAGGGCTGGTCAGCGCTATATACTACGGCAAAGGATGTTCCTCTAATCAAGATACTAGTAGATAGGATATTCCTTGACTAGGAACTACTCATTTTGTTTATGTACTGCTCCCCTTATATTGATCAACACATCCCTTCCTTCGTCGATTCGATTCGCCTAGTACCACATGATCATGAGCATGTCACGTTGCATACTCCTCGACCATGCCCACATTGGAGATCAGCACATCCCTTCCTTCGTCGATTCGATTCTTAGTACTACAAGATTATGAGCACGTCACGTTGCATACTCCTCGATCATGCCCACATTGGAGATCAACACATCCCTTCCTTCGTCGATTCGATTGGCTTAGTACTACAAGATTATGAGCACGTAACATTGCATACTCCTCGATCATGCCCATATTGGAGATCAACACAACCCTTCCTTCGTCGATTCGATTGGCTTAGTACTACAAGATTATGAGCACGTCACGTTGCATACTCCTCGATCATGCCCACATTGGAGATCAACACAACCCTTCCTTCGTCGGTTTGATTGGCTTAGTACTACAAGATTATGAGCACATCACGTTGCATACTCCTCGATCATAACCACATTGGAGATCAACACATCCCTTCCTTCGTCTATTCGATTCGCTTAGTACTACAAGATTATGAGCACGTCACGTTGCATACTCCTCGATCATGCCCACATTAGAGATCAACACAACCCTTCCTTCTTCAATTCGATTAGCTTAGTACTACAATATTATGAGCACGTCACGTTGCAAACTCCTCGATCATGCCCACATTGGAGATCAACATATCCCTTCCTTCGTCGATTTGATTCTTAGTACTACAAAATTATGAGCACGTCACGTTGCATACTCCTCGATCATGCCCACATTAGGGATCAACACATCCCTTCCTCTCATCAAACATCGGTATTGTGACATGATTCAAGGATTACATTGAAAATTACAAACAAAAGCATGCGTAGGGAGTGTTGAGTTCGTTTTATGCATAGCACGACTCATGCATTGCGTGATGTCGAGGCCGTAGAACTCTCCGTTTTGGTTGTAGGAATCCCGCATTGATCCAAGCCATTAATCCAATCGAGGATTCAATCGTATGGAAGTCGCAGTCTTCAACGTCACGACACAAGTACGATGTTCTATTCTGAAACGAAGTGCTGGTACCTGTATCTCATTCTGCAACCCGGTACAAGAGTATTGGGAGTCTTCTGACTCCGGTACAATTTCATCTTGGTCAGCAATAGTGAAGACCTGAGCAGAAAGCCCAGGCAAAATGATTATTTATGGCTGGTTCGCACACGTGAAGAAAAATGTATTGTTCAACTCGAATATAACAATCAAATGGAATCAATGACAATAAAAGGAATGTTTAACATTCTACCTCTTTTTCGTCGGTGTTCGATGGAGCCGATGTAATAGGATTGTGAAGAGGGTCATCAGGAGCCGAAGCTGGAGCAGGAGCAGGAGAGCCTTCTTCAGTAGCAGGAGCAGGAGCTGGAGCAGGAGAGCCTTCTGAGGTAGCAGGAGCAGGAGCAGGAGAGCCTTCTGAGGTAGCAGGAGCAGGAGAGCCTTCTGAGGTAGCAGGAGAGCCTTTTGAGGTAGCAGGAGCAGGAAAGCCTTCCGACGTAGTAGGAGCTGAAGCAGGATCAGCTGCACGAGAGCCTTCCGAGGTAGCTGGAGTAGGATCTTCCGGACCATTTGCTGCTGCCGCCAAGGGATCTTCCTTATTCATTTCCTCTGCTGCAATATCAGATAGAACCTTGAGTATTGTTGCATCTGCTTCCTTTTCTTCTTTGGAATCCTTTTCTGTCATCCATTGTGAACCAATAGTTGAACTGTGAGGCAGCTCATAGACTTCTGATGATTTACCCAAGTTAGCAGGAGGCATGAGTTGCAAGGGAGTCTGACCAATAGGTGCCAGTAGAGCGGGCGGTGGTGGTAAGCCGTTAACTTGGTGAAGGTGACTGAGTGAAGCATTCACAAAATTCTCCATAGTGCGCTGGTGTTGTGTTACCATTTGTGCTATCTGCTCCAAGTGTGCGCGGTTTAACTCCTGCTGTGCCATCCTCATCTCCATCATTGACTGGAACTTTCTCTGGTCACTCTGATTTTCAAGGATCAGTTTCACAAAGAAGGAAGAGTCCATTGGCTCACTGGTTGTTGCTGGAGTGACTGGAACTATTTCTGTTTTTTTCAGTGGGTAGTGATGCACCATCATGTACTCGGAGATGTCTCACTGGAGACGCCTCATTACCTTCACTGGCCAGCCGATTAGCTTCACTGTTGTGACACTTAGGGATATGTTCAAGTTTTACTATCTTGAACTCTCAAAGTAGCTAAAGACATTCTTCATGATAAATCCTTAATATGTCATCTTTGCATTCATATTCTCCTGCCAATTGATTTATCACGAGTTGAGAATCTCCAAATATCTCAACAACTTCAGCATTGACTTCTCGCAGTAGCTTTATCCCCTTTAACACTGCCTGGTACTCAGCTTGATTGTTGGTTGAAGTCTTCTCAATTGGAATGGAAAACTCGTAATTTGCTCCTTGGGGCGAGATGAGGACGATTTCGATCTCAGCTCCTACTCCACAAGATGATCCATCAAAGAACATAGTCCATGGAATAGGTTCTACAACTGCAACTTCAGGTCCACAATACTGAGTTACCAGATCGGCCATTACTTGCCCTTTGATTGCTTTGGCCGATTGATAGGTCAAATCAAATTCTGACAAAGCTAAGATCCATTTTCCGATCCTGCCCTTCAAGATTGGTAATGACAACATATATTTGACCACATCGTCTTTGCACACCACGGTACATTCGGCAGTTAATAGGTAAGGCCTCAACTTTGTGCATGAGAAATATAAGCACAAGCATAGTCTTTCCACTGCCGAATATCTTGTTCTGCATCCAAGAGTATTCTACTTACGAAATATACAACTCTTTCTTTTCCTTCAAACTCTTGCACAAGGGCCGATCCAATAGCCCGCTCATTAGCCGATAAGTATAATTTGAACGGCTTCTTGTCTTGAGGGGGCATTAAGATAGGAGGAGACTTTAGGTACTGTTTGATGTTATCTAACGCTTTCTGTTATTCTTCTCCCCATACGAATTTCTGATCGGCCTTGAGCTTCAGTAGAGGTGTAAATGGCTGAATCCTTTCCGACAGATTAGATATAAATCTTTTGATGAAATTGATCTTGCCAATTAATGACTGGAGCTCCTTCTTGTTCGATGGTGCTTTTATATTGTCAATCGCGCTGATTGACTTCTGACACACTTCGATTCCTCTTTCGTGTATTAAGAAACCCAATAACTGACCTGCTAAAACACCGAAAGCACATTTGTTGGGATTCATCTTCAAACCATGCTTTCTAGTGCATTCCAATGTTTTTCGTAGATCAGCCAGGTGCTCCTTGTAGCTCTTAGACTTGACAACTACATCATCAATGTAGATCTCTACTATCTTGCTGATGAGTTCATGGAATATGTAATTCATGGCTCTTTGATATGTGGCGCCAGCGTTCTTCAACCCAAAGGTCATGACAATCCACTCATATAATCCGACATGGCCAGGGCACCTGAAAGCAGTCATTGCAATATCCTCTATGGCCATGAATATTTCATTGTACCCAGCCTTACCGTCCATAAAGCTGATGACTTTATGCCCTGCAGCAGCGTTGACCAATGCATCGGCTACTGGCATCGGATACCCATCCATCGGTGTTGCTTTGTTCAAGTTCCTAAAATCAATACGTACACGTAGTTTGCCATTTTTCTTGTAGACAGGGACTATGTTAGAGATCCATTCGGCATATCGGCATTGCCGAATAAAACCAGCTTCGAGTAACTTTGTTATCTCGGCCTTTATATCAGGATAAATCTTTGGATTACATTGCCTCAGGTGTTGCTGAAAAGGTCGATACCCTGGTTTAACAGGTAGCCAATGTTCAATAATGGATTGGTCTAATCCAGACATCTCATAATATTCCCAAGCAAAACAATCCTTGAACTCCTTTAACAATGCGATCAATTCTTTCTTGTATTGAGCATCCAGCCTGGCACTGATGTACGTCGGCCTTGGTTTGCTTCCATCTCCAAGGTCTATCTTTTCCAATTCATCAGCCGATGTAAACCCGTGCCCAAGCTTGCCTTCGTCTTCAATGAACTGATCCATTAAATCTTGTCATCAGAGCCGACTGCTTGAACCGGCTTTAGTCCGAAATCGGACACCTTGAGATACTTGGTATCCCATGCTTTTCCTGATATGCAGCTTACTCGGTCATAACTCCATCCTTGTGCTTCTGTAGCTACTACTGTCAAGGAGGTTTCTCCTTGGACCACCTCCACTGAATCTCCGATCCATTGGATGATGCATTGATGCATTGTAGATGGTATGCAACAATTTGCATGTATCCAATCCCGACCTAGCAGTAGATTATAAGATCCCCTCCCTTTAATGACAAGGAAAGCGGTCGGAAGGGTCTTACTGCCGATGGTGAGTTCCACGCAGATTGCTCCTTGAGCCGGAGAGACGTTGCCTTCGAAGTCCACCAACATCATGTCGGTTTGGGTTAAGTCTTCATCAGACTTCCCAATCTTGCGCAGCATGGTGTATGGCATCAGATTGATTGCTGCTCCTCCATCCACTAGCATCCTGGTGACTGGCTTCCCGTTGACAAAGCCTTTGAGAAACAACGCCTTCAAATGCTGTCTCTTCTCATCCTCTGGCTTCTCAAAGATAGCTTGTCTAGGTTCCAGTGTTAACTGAGTCATGCCAAGTTCTTCATCGGACACATCCGAATCAACAGGAGCCATGAACTCTTTTGGTAGGAAGACAACCATGTTTATGTCAGCTTGTGGTTTTTCATCCTTTCCATCATTAGCCTTAGGCTTAGGGCGCCATACTTTAGACCGAACCTACTTCTTGTCCAGCACACATCTTTCTGCTTCTTCTTGCTGTTCTAGCTGGCGTAACCGCTGGACTCTCCTTTTCTGGGATTTGGTCAAGCCATCTGGACACCATTGTGGATTGGGCTTCTTACGTGTTTGGCTTGATCCTTCATCATCTAGTTGCAGCGTGCGTCGACGTTCAGGAGCTCGGCACATGATATCTTCGTCAGGGACCAAAGAATCGGCCATCTCTTCTAGCCGATTGTTTGACTTTTCATTGACTCAGCCTCCCAGCCGATCATAAACGCTAGCCTTGCCCCTAGCCGATCGTAGCCGTTGGCCTTGCCCCCCAGCCGATCGTGGACTGAGACCCGTTGATTGCTGAATTCACGGTGATCCCCAGCTGCAGGTCTTCTATCGTCGAAGCAAATTCTCTTAGATGAGCTGCTATTGTTGTAAGCCCCATTGCATTCTGGACAATTTTCTGCTGTTGGTAGCTTGATCCCTTCTTCCCAGCAATACTTGAAGAATGGACATCTCCAATGTCCTTCGTTGCGCTGTGCCCACTCCTCTCTCCCTCTGGCTTTCTCTTATCGACGTTGAAACTTATTGATCAGCATCTGGGACGTGACAGGTCGGTGCGGCTTCAAGTCTCCTTCTTCAAGCAGCAACCCTTTTCCTTTGACATCGGCAGCAGTTGCTTGTACCTTGGGATCGACAGCTCCATTATTTTGAGCCGAATCAGATGTCAGCAGTTTAACACGTGATGTGTCTTTGCTAGACACTTCAACTGTGTTAGTTGGGAAGGGATGCTGATCAATCTTCATCGGCTTTTTAGCTTTGGTAGGGGTTTCAAACTTAAGCCTCCCTTGCTCAATAGCTGATTGGATCTGTTGTCTGAAGATCTTGCAATCATTGGTGTCATGCGACGTTGCATTGTGCCACTTGCAATACTTCATTCTTTTCAGCTCCTCTGCAGATGGTATGGTATGGAACTGGGAGAGTTTAATCTGCCCTTGCTGAAGCAACAGATCAAATATCTTATCGACCTTAGTGATATCAAAACTGAATTTCTCTGGCTCTTTCTTGCCAAAGGGACAGGACACTGTTTTCTTGCCTTTGACCCACTCTGCAAGTCCTATCATATTGTCTTCATCTTCTGAATCAGAGTAATCCACATAAGACACTTTCTTCTGAAAGTTTCTTCTAGGTTCATAAGACTTTGCAGTTTCCTCACTCATCCGACTGACCAGCTGGCTGAGACTCTCGAAGTCATGTGATGCATATTTCTCCCTCAAGGTTGGCAAGAGACCTTGGAACACCAATTCAGCCAGTTGTTTGTCTCCCAGGTTCAGACTATAACACTTGTTTCTGACTTCTCTGAACCTTTGAACGAATCCAGCAACTGTTTCATTGTTCCTCTGTTTGAGTCTGGTCAGATCAGTAATCTTCATCTTGTGGATGCCAGAGAAGAAATAATTGTGGAACTGTTGTTCCAAATCGGACCACTTGATGATGGAATTAGCTGGTAATGATGTAAACCATGAGAATGCTGGTCCTGATAGAGATGAAGAAAATAACCGTATCCTGAGTGCATCAACGTTCCCTGCTTCTCCACATTGTCTGATGAATCGAGTAATATCCTCCATTGTGGATGTTTCATCCTGCCCAGAGAACTTGGTGAAGTCTGGCACCTTGAATCTTGGAGGGAACGGTATTTGATCATAGCCAGATGGATACGGTGTCCTGTACATGCAGGATAGTTGCTTAGGTTTCATCCCATATTGCTTCTACAGCATCTCTGAGAAGTGATCCATTAATTCTTGCTTCACATGAGACTTCAATTCAGCAGATACTTGTTCAATTGCTTGCATCTCAACTGATGGAGTCTCTGGAGACTGTTCTTCTGAGGTTCTTGGTTGTGGATTTGGTGCCATTGATGTTCCTGCTCCAGAAGAACTTTGTGCATTTGGTTGACTTGCAATAGGTGGAATTTGTCCGATCGGCTGACTAGCCGATGGGGTTGGTTGATGCAAGTTCAACTGGCTTGAGATAGCCAATTGAGTTAGAAGCGTTTGCAGCACTTGTGCAGGATCCACCTGTGGAATTACTGGCTATCCTGTCAGCCCTTGGTTGATCGGCTGCTGAGGCGATGATCTTGTATGAGCTACTGTTTTAGCCGGGGTGAAGACAGTTTGCATTGGTATTGACTATTGTAGTGGGGCAGTCTGCACGGGCATCCGTAGCGCCGGCTGCTGAGCCAATTTCTGAGGTTGAACAGGAGCTTTTCTTTCTGTCGGTATGACCATATGAGCATGAGCTGGACTGATCTTGACTCTTTCAAAAGCCTTGCTCCCGTGATTGAAGTAGACAAATTCTACTCCCTCCTTGTTCATGTGCACAGTCCCTGGAGTACCTCCAAACATGGCTTGATAAGACTGCGGATACTTTACTTCTGGGATTTCCTCAGGCCGGAGTTCAAAGAAATTTGAGATATCATTCTCAAAATGATCCCGAGGTAAACCCCATCCTGCAAGCTTTCCATCTTGATTTCTCATGGCAGGATACTTTTGATTCTGCACTGAGAATGTTTGATCTTGGGCGTTGGACTGTACTGAATGTGTTTGGACCACAGGCATTGTAACAGCAGGATCTTTGGCCTTATCTCCAATACCTTGGTTCTGAATCAGCTAAGAATCTGATGAAGAACCAAGAGCAATTATATTATCCTGTGGAGACAGTGAAATCCCTACTGTTGGGTCATCAATCGGCGGGGAAGCTGATTCACTACAAGAAAATCGTTGACTAGTGACGCAACCACATTTTAGCATCATTGATTTATGACGTTCCTAGCTGATCTCGTCATAATATTTCACTTCCGAGCAAATTTAGTGACAAAAAAAACTTTCATCATTACGGCTGGTACTGTAGCCGGGCTTTCACTGTTCCATGCTGTTTTGTGACGTCATAAGCTCTGAAAAAACGTCATAAACCAACATCGGTCCCACATGTAAGCATTATTTTAAAAACAGAGTGTTCCAAGTCGTCATAAAATTCAGTGGGGTCCCACATGTAAGCATTTTTTCGAAAATAGAGTGTTCCAAGTCGTCATAAATTTTTCCAGGGTCCCACATGTAAGCATTTTCGCCATGTCAATGGCGTCATAAACCAACTGTGGTCCCACATGTAAGCATTATTTTAAAAATAGAGTGTTCCAAGTCGTCATAAAATTCAGTTGGGTCCCTCATGTAAGATTTTTTATTCGAATCTTTAATATAAATCAGTAATTCGCAGGCGAAACGCTTCACTGCCTTCGCAAAGACTCTCGACTTTTGCTACGCGCAGATCTGCAACAGCTCGTGGTAGGAATGGCGGATTTTGGCGGTGATGAGAGGGTGGTTTATGCGCCACCTCCCGGCTACGAGTTCATGAATCAGGACGACAAGGTCAGTCCTCTGGTTTGAGCCACTATATTTTCCCCTATCGACCTAGGGATGGGGATTTCTAGCTTGGGGATCTAGAGGATGGATGACCATATACAATAGATTTATATTTCATTGTAGACTCAGATTTGAATTGCAATTGGTGTTAGAAGTTGATTCAGTTAGTTTTCAGTTTGCATCGTTTGAAGGATTGATAGGTTCTTGTATTTTTCTAGCTTCTGGAGGTACTTGAATCCACTGAATAGCTGAGCTGATTTCATTGTACACTCAGATTTGAATTGCAATTGGTGTTAGAAGTTGACTCAGTTAGTTTTCAGTTTGCATAGTTTGATGGATTGATAGTTTTTTATACTTTTCTAGCTTCTGGAGGTGCTTGAATCCACTAAAGCTAAGCTGCAGAAGGTGAAGAGAGACCTGCAAGAGGCTCTAAATTACAAGCACCTGTATGAGGAATCGGTACAGCAGCAGAATGAACAACTGAAAGAGATGAATCAATTGCTGCAACAGGAGAAAGACGAGCTGAATCAAATGGCATTGTTACAGTAGGAGAACATTGCCCTGATGGAAGAGATGATCAAAGAGAGGGGCCAAGTTAATCAATTGTTACGGCAGTAGCATGACCAGCTGAAATAGAATCAGCAATTATTTGCGGAGAATGCCCTGTTGAAAGAAAGAGCAAATATATTCTGACTGAGCTGCAGACAATCGATAAAACATGTCTGGTGTTACTGCTAGCTAGACGGTTCAGAGGTGGTGTGTACTTTGTGGTGATGAATTTGTTTGTATTTTTGTGTTTGCTACTTGCTGGTGGTGTGAACTTTGTGGTGATGAGTGCTATGAGATTCCATCTTATTATGCCGATTTGGTTTAATCTGTTTCAAATTGAGTCGAGCATACTCACCATTCTGAATTAATTTTGCTGATGTTTTGCTGGTCCGTTCTGTTGATGTTTTGCTGGAAGGACCTTCCTGAGTAATGATCGTGAAACTATTTGTTCCCTACTGTTGGTCACGAAATGTTGCAAAAACAATTTGCCATAGCAAGGGTTCGAACTAGAGACCTATAGGAACGAGACAGCACTATCTACCACTGCACCACCTCTTGGTTGTGTCAATTTAATGAGAAACACTTTCCACCCCAACCACAACACGGAGCGGTTGTTCTGATAAGTTGGCGGGAGAAAAGCCCGCGCTGTAGCAAAAAAAAATAGTTTTCCCGCAGCCCGCTGCCCCGAAACGGGAAAACGAAGAATGGAGAGGTGAGTAGGCTACCAAAACGGATCATTCCGGCGGTGATTTGCGACTTCCAACGGCTGCTCACTCCTACGGCCGCAACCTGGGTGATACTTGCTGCAGCGGCGTGTCAATCTAGTAAGTAATTTTGTGTTCAATCCGGAAAATTTCATTTCGCAGAATGTTCTCCTTTTCGATTCGTTCTGTGGTCAGTAATTTTGAGTTGGATTCGCCAAAAACTTTCCAGATGGATAGACACTGGATAACCGGTTGTACTGGTTTAACCACCGATCATCAGAAAGGGGTCCAGGATTTCTTGGCATTTCTTCGGACAAGATACGCTGAGGACGAAGAAATATTATGCCAGTGTCATCGATGCCTCAATAACTCTACAGGGACTATAGAGCGAATTGGAGTTCACTTACTTGTGAGTGGGATGGCAACCACTTACACTAGGTGGATCCATCATAGAGAAGCTTTGGAGGATATGGTTGACGATGATGAAAATGTACAAGATAACGCAATTCTGCCAGATGCAGAGGGGGATGTGGATAATGCAGCTCCACGGGATGGTGGTGATCAGGAAACGGTCCAGGAAAACCAATACATATCAGGTATGGAGGAGGATGACGATGGGATGTCTGAATTGATTGCTGACTTGGGCAAGGGTCAGGTGCTCGGTGAGAAAATGTATGAATTTGCAAAGGAACATCTGAACCGTAAGGTGTCACCGACATCTTCATATGCACAATTTACATTTGTTGTCAAGTTACTTCATATAAAGTCTTTCAGTTGGATGAGCAACGTCGCATTCAATGCAACGATGAATTTGTTACAAAAAGGATTCCCAGAAGCGTGTCTTCCAGACTCTTTCGATGCGGCAATGAAGTACATACGTTCCATGGGACTCAGCTATGAAAAAATCCATGTTTGCAAAAATAATTGTATATTGTTTCGCAAGGAGAAGTATGTCAAACTTGATGTGTGCCCAGTATGTTGTGAAGTGGATTCAATATGGAAGGATGCAAACACCAACAAGCGTGTTCCTCAAAAGGTATTGAGGCATTTTCTGCTGATTTCCAGGCTGAAGAGGATGTTTCTTTCATCAAAAACAGCAAAGGATGCACGATGGCACCAGTTGAAGCGAAAACCAGTGAACAATGAGCTTAGCCATCCAGCTGATGGTGAGGCATGGAAAGAATTCAATAAAAGTTGGCCAAAATTTGCAGAAGATGCTAGGAACCTTAGACTTGGTCTTGCAACCGATGGTTTCAATCCATTTGGCAACATGAACAACTCATATAGTATGTGGCCAGTATTTGTTGTGCCGTATAACATGCCACCATGGGTATGCATGGAAGAATCAAACTTCATGATGGCCTTATTGATCCCTGGGCCGAGTTCTCCATCAAAGGATTTTGATATCTTCATGGAACCTCTCGTCGAAGAGCTGCAGCAACTTTGGAAGGGTGTATGGGCAATCGATGCCGTTGACCGTAAAAGATTTAAACTGTGTGCTGCGGTTCTTTGGTGCATACATGATTATCCAGCATTGAGCACGTTGTCTGGGTGAGTCACGAAAGGCTATTTTGCCTGTGTGCGTTGCGACAAGGATCCTTGCTCAAGGAGATTGAAGAACAAGATATGTTACACAGGGCATCGTCGTTCCTTCCAACTGACCATCCATGGAGAAGAAAGAGAGCAGATTTTGATGGTACTGTTGAAAACTGAGAAAAGCCAGAGCAGTTTACCCATGAGGAGCTGAAGCAGCAACTGGAGAAGGTTAAAGACGTTAGACCAGGAAAGCATCCTCTACCTCAAGGAAAGAAAAGGAAGCGGGAATCCGGACAGTGCTGGAGCCGAAGGGTTTGTTTGTGGGACTTGCCGTACTGGTCATCTCTGAAGTTGGCACATAAACTTGATGTGATGCACATTGAGAAAAACATATGCGAAAACTTTATTGGAACATTACTTAAAATTGCCGGGAAGACAAAGGACACCATCAATGCTAGGGTAGATTTGGAAGAGATGGGCGTAAGGTCAAATCTACACATGGTGGCAACTGAGGATGGTGAGTCATGGAAAATGCCAGAAGCTCCATATGTACTTTCAAAAATGAAACAGAAGCTGTTTTTTGATTTTATAAGTTCGGTGAAGTTCCCAGATGGATATGCTTCAAACTTAGCTAGTTGTATTGCTGCAGATGGATGCAATCTACAAAGACTGAAAACTCATGATTGTCATATCCTACTCCAAAGGGTTTTGCCGGCTTGTCTTCGCGGTTTAGTGGACAAAGAGATATACACAGCTATTGCAAAACTAGGAAACTTCTTTCGGCAACTATGTTGCAAAACTCTAAAGTTGGATGTCTTGCAAAAACTGAAAACAGATATCCCAATAATTCTGTGCAAGCTTGACAAAATTTTCCCTCCTGCCTTCTTTGATGTTATGGTACACTTGGCTGTCCATTTGCCTGAGGAAGCAATCCTGAGAGGTCCAGTACAATATGGATGGATGTATCCCATCGAAAGAAGGCGATGCACATTGAAGCATTCAGTGAGAAACCAAGCTAGGCCTGAAGGATCCATTGCAGAAGCATATGTTGCTAATGAGGCCTTGACATTTTGCTCTAGGTACTTCGCGGCTGATGATGTGGCCACACGATTCAATCAGGTTGGAAGGAACAGAGAGAATGCTGATTTGTCTATAGATGGAACATCCTGTTTCGATCACAATGTTCAAGTACTTGGAGCAGGGACCACTTGTTGGCTTGGGTCAAAGTACGACAAGGTGGTTTGGTATGTGCTAAACAATTGCGAAGAGGTGAAGCCATATATCGAGTAAGTAAATCACCATTGCAATGATATAAATACAATTATTTCGTTCTAACTTTGAGATGGTACTGCTTTGCAGAGTGTTCAAGAATGAATTAAAAGCGAAAGGTGTGTCGGACGAGGATATTGATCGTCGAATTGCTACAGAATTTCGGCACTGGTTTAGATCGCATGTTAGTATTCATTTTTTTGTTTGGTAGCTAGCTTATATTACCTTGTGAGGACCTTTACATAAGACTATATTAAAAAAAACTATGGCTCTTCTGTACAGATTACAAACAATCTAGTGAGCGACGACAACCTATATGCATTATCAGCTGAACCAGACCGGCGAGCAAAAACTTATACAGCATGTATTGTAGGCGGTGTCCGGTACCACACCAAGGCCCGAGAGGCAAATAGGAAGACACAGAACAGTGGAATCATGACTACAGGATCACATAAAGACAATAAAGAAATTGAGTTTTATGGTTCACTAAGAGACATTATTGAGCTGCGGTACAACTCAGGGCATGACAGAGATCGAACTGTTGTTTTATTCCAGGTTGACTGGTATGATCTGGAAGGGACCAAGAAGGAACCGAAGATTAGAAATGATGGTTACTTCACAAACGTCAATACTGGAGATTACAGGTACCAAGATGATCCCTACATTCTTGCTGAACAAGCAACGAAGGTCTTTTACTTGCCAGACACCCTACTACAACACCCATGGAGAGTGGTACAAAAATTTGAGCACAGGCATTTGTGGAGCTATAATGAAAATGAGAACATAGCTCCCACTGGCATGGTACTTGCATATCAAGATGATGAAATTGACCAAACCTTGCATGATGTTATACTTGATGATGGTCTCGGTGATGGTTCGGAGGTTCCGGTGCCTATTACTGGCGAGATGTGTTGATCTCCAATGCGGGCATGATCGAGGAGTATGCAACATGACGTGCTCAAGATCTTGTAGTACTAGGCGAACGAATCGACGAAGGAAGGGATGTGTTGATCTCCAATGTGGGCATGATCGAGGAGTATGCAACGTGACGTGCTCATGATCATGTAGTACTAGGCGAACGAATCGACAAAGGAAGTGATGTGTTGATCTCCAATGTGGGCATGATCGAGGAGTATGCAATGTGACGTGCTCATGGTCATGTTGTACTAGTAGGCGAACGAATCGACAAAGGAAGGGATGTGTTGATCTCCAATGTGGGCATGATCGAGGAGTATGCAACGTGACGTGCTCATGATCATGTAGTACTAGGCGAACGAATCGACGAAGGAAGGGATGTGTTGATCTCCAATGTGGCCATGATCGAGTAGTATGCAACGTGATGTGCTCATGATCATGTAGTACTAGGCGAATGGATTGTCCGGTTCTTTGTATTATGTACGACAGGACCATCCTGTTATGACTTTCATACTCATCGACATACGTCCGGAGGATAGTTCGGTCTGGTATACATCGGAACAGAGGAACTTCCTTGTAAACTACAGGTACGAAAGGCGCTTCCCATTTCCTGGTCACAGGGTGCCAACAGCGCATTACACACACCTTTATGGCTTTATCCAACGGCGTGTCACTCGTGCTGACCCGCCATCGCCCCATTTACTGTCTCCTCACTTGAGGCGCAACCCCTTGGTAGGGTTCCGCCGCTGCCGCCGCCGCCGCCGCTTGCAGCAGCCTCCGGCAGATACCTCAATCCGTCGCCGAAATCAGAGGTATGCGACTGCCTCCAGGCTCCAGCGGATACCGCAATTCGCCGCCGAATTCTTGGAATGGCACTAATTCGAGAAATTCATTGCAGATGGGACAAGATGGTGGCAAGAGAGATGGAAAGGTGCTTGATCCTCCTCCAGCGAAGTGACAACAAAAGTCGCAGCTCACTTCTGAAGGCACGTCTGGTCCTCAGATGAGGCTAAGGTGCAGGCCTGCGGCACGAGATTCTTCCTCTGCCCCTACACACCGCACACAGGGTGGGTCAACCTCGGTGCCTTCCTACCGCACATGGGGTGGGTCAAGCTCGGCGCCTTCCTGCCGCACACGGGGTGGGTCAACAGCGGCGCCTTCCTGCCGTACATGGGGTGGGTCAACCGCGGGTCGTCGCCCACCCCGCCCTTCAGAGTTTCCTGCGCCAGATCCCAGGAAGGAGAAACAGGTACAACTTCACCCTCCACCGGAAGAGCCGCTTAAGATGATGGACCTGCACAACCACACCTACCAAATGATTAAAGGTCTTAGATGGGTGCCTGAGAAGCATTGGTGGGACAAAACCAAGGACAAACGGGTCGAACCAAGATTTATGAATGTCCTTCAGCAAACTTTCTATTACAACTACAAATACCTGCCCATGAAACTGTACCAGCACAGGGTTATAAATTGGGATCATATGACGTTGGCCGCGGGAGGGGATGTTAAGGCATACTTCGATGATCATCCCGGATTGGCTGATTTGGTCTCAATGCATCATAAGTATGTTGAGGATTGGGTGAGAGTTTTTTATGCTACTTTTTACATTGCCGATACTAGGGCGTACATCATGTTCATGTTTCAGGGACGCCAGTATACTCTTTTCCGACAACATATTGCTGACAAACTTGGATTGACGGATTTTGAAATTGGAAAGTACGACCATAAGACATCCCTACATAATATTGTCTACGGGGATCGTGAACCACCTCGGTGTAGTTTGCTCGGTGGGTCATTCCCGTCCGACGAGGAGATGGCCAGACTTTTTGTTGAGTCGTTCACAGGTAGGTGAGCATATCGCACGCCTGACATGCTTACCCCTGAGGCAAATGTCGATCACTAGTCTTCAGCAGTGGCTTCTCCTTCTCATCATGACTGGCCGGCCCTTCGACATCGTGGACTTCATTATAGCCGAGATTGAAGATGTTATCTTTGATGGGTTGACCATGGCCCGAAATATGCCGTATGCTCACTAGATCTCCTTCATGCTGAGTAGTCTTACCAGAGTAGATGAAGATGGGGAAAGGGTGCGAACCAGACCCAAAGATTGGCGTCCTGAGTACATGATGTCTGAGACACATTTCAAGGAATACAGGCCTGCGAGACCAGGAGACAGACGTTGTGGCCTAAGGGCAACAATTGAGCCATCTCCTGATGACATTTGTTCCTCAGACAGTGAAGGCAATGAGGCGTCTGTCGTACGGACATCCTTGGGCCCACTACTCAGGTGGGTACTGGGACCGACTACTCCGTGGGCCCCTGGGACTACTCGACTTGGGCTGCACGGCACCTGATGGCGTGGAGCACAAGGCTTACAGAGGATTAGTACTCGATTAGGAAGCTAGACGTGTCCGGATCCATGTAGAGTACTCCTAGCCGTACACGACTAGTACTCCTCTGATAATCTGACTTGTAACCCTGCCTCCCGGACTATATAAGGCGAGGCAGGGACCCTTATCTCTTCATCCGCATCATCTTGTAAACACACACAATCAACCCAGAGCTACGCAACATACAGGACGTAGGGTATTACGCACCTCACGGCCCGAACCTGTCTAAATTGTGTGCCACATGTCTCTCCTTCGAGTTCCTGATCTCGGCGAGGCCACAAACATCTACCTCGGGTACTCCCCTTGGTAGGTTACCGGTCTAAAACACCGACAGCTGGCGCGCTAGGTAGGGGCTCTCACCGAAGATCACATGGCGAACTCGATGGCTTCAATCGTCATCAAGCCAACCGCCGCTTTCAATCGCGGTGATACCTTCATCTTCAGCTCCTGGGTCTGCACCGCTGATGGTGCTGGATCGTTCCAGTGCTACCTCACCATGACCCCGGACCCGGAAACTGGACTCGTGACGCTTCCCGAAGCTATCACGGGTCAACTCATCGAGAAATTCGACGAATTTTCGCTCTGTGACCAAGTCACCGGCTTCGAGTTCGGATCCACCTCCAACTCGAACTCCACGTCACCTTGTATCGAACCGCGCGAGCTGGCTCCTGAGCCATCGTGTGAACCGGTCCTCCCCGATGAGCACTTCCCGTACGGTCTCTGCAACTCTAGCAAAGCCTTCGCGGAATGACTCACCTCGCGTCGGGCCGGCAAGGAGATCGGCTCCGAGTACTCCTCGGACTCCAACACCGTCCCCGACTACAACTCAGACTCCTCCTACGAGTTTGACTTCGTTCTCGATCCGATCGAATCCGAGTCCGAGCTCAACTCCATTGAGGAACCGTTGTCAGGTCCTGCTACTGGCTTGGTCATCACGTCTACTCCTGCCGGCAGATTCGTCTACTGGCCTGACCACAAGCCCGTAGACCTGATCAATGACAACTCACGCTGCATCGCCTACCTCGAGACACTCCCCTTCCAGGAGGGGACACCTCTGACTCCGACCGAGGAATAGCACACGCCAACCGAGATGACGACTACCGACTCTGGACTCTGCACGCCCGATCGTGAAGTATTCATGGCTGCAGGGGAAGCTGGAACCTCAGACAACCGAATTGATCGGTACCTTGAAGACATCTCAGCAGATAAGGAATCAGCCAATGCACCTACAGATGAGACTACTGAGGCAAAGAATGCCCGACGCGAGCGCAACAGAAGACGAGCTGATCGACGCAGGCGGCTTCGAGAAGCTTTTCCCATCCGGAACCTCATAGAGGCTCTGGATCAAGTCGAAACCGGGTACACACCACCCCTGAGCAATGCCTCATGTCTATCACCACGATAGCACGAACAGCTCAGGGGCACCGCGTAGGCGAACTCATCACCAAGCTTGCTGAAGATGCCCACTTCATGCGGGTCGACAACAGAGTCGCCCCCGCTGGAAACCACGAAGCCACTAGTCGCAGCCCAGCAGATGGCGGACGCAACCGCATCCGTGGCGAACACCAACCAAACCCCAACCGCTCTAGAGCCTCTGCGGGAGGACCCTCACAGGGCGGCAACAGCCAAGGGGGCGGCGGCGGTAGTCGCGGCAGCGGCGGTGGCGGCGGCAGCAGCGGTGGAAGTTCCTCGCATGGCGCCGGCAGAAGATCTGGTGGCAGCAGCGATCGCGGAGGCCGAGGCCACACGAATAGCCACACCACCGGCAACACACGTGGTGGCTATGACACCCGCCACAGGATCGACGAGATCTGCCGCAAGAAGGCTACTGAAGCCAGCGACAGCGACGGCTTCCCCGCCTACTCTGCACGACTTCGCAACCTGCTCCTTCCTGAGAAATTCAAACCTCTCGGGATCACCGAGTATGACGCAAAGCAAGACCCAGTTCAGTGGCTCAGGTGCTATGCCCTGGCCATCGAAAATGCTGGTGGCAACAATGACGCAAAGTGCCTCTTCTTTCCTTTCTGTCTGGATCAAGCTCCACTCACATGGCTCGAGTCACTCGGCAAGAACTCGATCGACGAGTGGGACCAGCTGAAGGCCCAGTTCACCAGCAACTTTGCAAGTGCCATGGGGCGCTCGGGTACCCACATGGACTTGGTGATGGTCAAGCAGGAGCAAGGAGAGACACTTCGCCAGTACATGCGCCGCTTTTTCGACAAGCGTGTGACCGTAGTCGACGTCACTGACAAAGAAGTCATCGACCTCTTCCAAGACGATCTCTATCACCGTCGCACCTTCGAAGACTTCGGTCACCACCGCCCGAGTTCCATCACCAAGCTCAAAGACATGATCACATCATGGGCCGACGAAGAGGACAAGGCGAACGCCAAGTACGACTCCATTCACGGCAAGAGCAAAAACAACACGGGCGGCAACAACAACAACAAGGATCAAGGGGGTTGCAACAATAACAACTACTCGGGTCCTAACCGCAAGCGCAAGCCAGACAATACAGTCACGGCTATATAGCACCCTGCGAAGGACAACTCCAAAAAGACCTCCGGCGGTTTTAGAGACTTGCTCAAAGAGAAGTGTCCGTGGCATCTGGATGGCAATCACACAACCGACCAGTGCTACCAACTCCGGCAAGCACACAAGGATATTCCCGAGCCACAGCCTCCTCACGACAAGAAGGGCAAGAAGAAGGTCGACGAAGGCAATGGCAACTTCCAAGAACCCGACAAGATGGTGAATGTCCTCTTCGGCGGACTACCCACCAGACGATCTCAGAAGCTCACTCTACGGGAAGTCTTGAACATTGAACCAGCGGTACCGACACCTCTAAGGTGGTCGGAGGTACCCATCACCTTCTCTCGCGCGGATCAATGGACAAGCTTCTCTGAGCCAGGACGTTTCCCACTCGTCCTGAAACTAGTAGTCGCGGGCTCCAGACTCAACAAGGTACTCATCGACGGCGGGAACGGACTCAACGTTCTCTTCACCAAGACCTTGAAGAAGATGAAGCTCGACATCACCGACATGCTCACTAAGAGCGTGTCGCCCTTTTACGGCATCGTCCTGGGTAATGCGGCTATTCCACTTGGCTCAGTGGTCCTGCCAGTTACCTTCGGGGAGACAAGGGAGAACTACCGCACCGAGTACATCAAGTTCGAGGTTGCGGACTTCGAAACCTCCTACCATGCCATCCTCGGCAGACCAGCCATCACCAAGTTCATGGCGGTCCCTCACTACACCTACTTGGTACTCAAAATGCCAAGCCCTGCTGGAGTACTCGCGCTACAAGGGGACTTGAAGATTTCTTACGACTGCGACACCGAAGCCGTGGAGCTCACAGCGACCAATCAAGTACCCAACGCAATGATGGAAATCTTTGCTGCGTCCAAGAAGCTTGCCCCAACTGAACTCGAGATACCAGAGAAGACCGACACCACAAACAAGCCTCAGCCAACAGAGGAAGTACAGGTGAAGGCCATTGACCTCGGGACGGGTGACAGCAGCAAGACTACCATGATCGGCGCGGGGCTTGACCCGAAATAGGAAGACACACTCGTCAGCTTCCTTCGGGCTAACCGAGACATCTTCGCGTGGAAGCCAGTGGACATGCCAGGTGTGCCCAGGAGGCTGATCGAGCACTCACTCAACGTCGACCGTAAAGCTACCGCCAAGCGACAACACCTCCACCGCTTTGCTGACGACCGACGGGATGCCATCAAGAAGGAACTCGCCAAACTACTCGCGGCTGGCTTCATTCGAGAAGTCTTCCATCCTGAGTGGCTCGCCAACCTCGTCCTCGTCCGCAAGAAGAACACGAACGAGTGGAGGATGTGCGTCGACTACACCGACCTCAACAAACACTGCCCCAAGGACCCCTTCGGGTTGCCACGGATTGATCAAGTCATTAACTCCACGGCGGGTTGCGACCTGCTCTACTTCCTCGACTGCTACTCTGGGTACCACCAGATCGCTATCAAGGAAGAAGACCAGGAGAAGACCGCGTTCATCACCCCGTTCGGCGCCTACTGCTACACGACAATGTCGTTCGGGTTGAAGAACACCGGCGCCACCTACCAGCGAGCTATCTAGGCCTGCTTCAAGAAGTAGCTCAACAAGAACGTCGAAGCCTATGTGGATGATGTGGTCAAGACCAGAAACTCCGACACGCTCATCACCGATCTTGAAGAGCCTTTCGCGTCCCTGCGAGAGTACCAATGGAAGCTCAATCCCAACAAGTGCATCTTCGGTGTACCATCTGGGAAACTACTAGGCTTCATCATCAGCCATCGTGGCATCGAAGCCAATCCCGAGAAGATCTCCGCCATCACCAATATGAAAGCTCCAACCTGCATCAAGGATGTCCAGAAGCTGACCGGGTGCATGGCGGCCCTGAACAGATTCATCTCGAAGCTTGGAGAACGGGGACTACCTTTCTTCAAACTACTCAAGCACCAAGAGAAGTTCGTGTGGACCGCGAAGGCTGATCAAGCTCTGACGCAGCTCAAAGACTTCTTGTCCAAGCCACCGGTCCTCACAGCTCCTCGCAAAAAGGAGCAGCTACTGCTCTACCTCGTTGCGACTACTCACAAGGAGAACATGGACACCTACTGTCTTAAAGTCCGCAAGCTCGAGAACAAATTCTATGGTCTCGAGTTCCACCACGTCGTCCGCAACAACAATGTTGCAGCGGACATCCTGTTGAAGCTTGGCTCTACTCGCGCACAAGTACCCATCGGAGTCTTCGTCCACGAGCTTCACGCGCCATCCATCTCGGAGCCGGCGCCAACAACCACTGACCCTGTGCCAACACAGCCCGGTCAGGAGGTCATGATGACCAACGTGGACTGGAGACAACCCTTCATCGACTACATCCGCGAGCAGAAGGTCCCCTCCGACAAGAACAAGGTCGAACAACTCGTCCGCCGAGCCAAGACCTACATACTAGTCGGAGACAAGCTCTACAGGCGGGGTGCCACTTCTGGACTACTCATGAAGTGCGTACCTCGAGATGAAGGCAAGGACATCTTGGAGGAGATCCACAAGGGCGTCTACGGCAACCACGCGTCTTCTCGCACGCTGGTGAGCAAATCTTTCCGACGAGCTTTCTACTAGCCCACAGGATGTCAATTCTTCGCCAAGCAGCAACACGTCCCGGCCTACAAGCTAGTCACCATACCACCGACCTGGCCCTTTGCCTGCTGGAGGCTCGACATGATTGAGCCTCTGCCAATTGCGCCAGGAGGATTCAATAGAGTCTTGGTGGCCATCGACAAGTTCACCAAGTGGATCGAAGTCAAGCCGGTCACCTGCCCAAAGGCCGACAGAGTACTCGACTTCTTGGATGAACTCGTGCATCGCTACGGGCTACCCCATCTCATCATCACAGACTTGGGTTCCAACTTCAACAACCATTAGTTCTGGGAATACTGCGAGAACAGCGGGATCAACATCTGGTACGTCTTAGTCTCCCACCCGCGCGCCAACGGACAAGTTGAGCGCGCCAACGGGATGGTACTCGACACCCTCAAGAAGTGATTGCACGACGCAGCTAACACCAAAGAAGGCAAGTGGATCAAGGAACTACGCAATGCACTGTGGGGGCTTCGTACTCAACCTACCAAGCCAACAGGGCAGTTGCCCTACTTCTGGTCTACGGTTCCGAAGCTATTCTACCTGCCGACGTGATGTGGGAATCCCCGGTAGTAGAACAATACGACAAAGGCATCTCAGAAGATAGTCGACGGGTTGATATCGACAGCCTCGAAGAAGCCTGCTGCGCTGCCCTCGTCCAGTCAGCAAGGTACCTAGAGGGTAACCGTCGCTACCATGATCGCAACGTCAAGGAACACTCCTTCAACGTCGGCGATCTAGTCCTCCGTCGCATCCAGAACACGGACGGACTACACAAGCTCAGCTCGCCATGGGAAGGTCCCTTCTCAGTTTCCAAGGTGACCGGACCAGGCTCATATCGCATCCAAACACTTGAAGGCGACGACATCAGCAACTCGTGGAACGTCGACCAACTGTGTCACTTCTACGCGTAGTCTCTCGACTACTCATCTACGGGTCCAGCCTACACGGCTACTCACGAACTCTTCGCTGTAAGCGACCTCTAGGTCCTAGCACAAGTCTCCGAACTACTCTTATCCAAGATCCAGCGTCAACGGCTACTAACGGATCCTGGGCCGCATAGAGTAGAAGGACTCTGGCGGCGGTCTACAGACCATGTACTCTCTAGATCCAGCCTATACGGCTACTAACGGATCTTCAGCTGTAAGCGGCTCAAGGGCCCTAGCAAACACTTAGCCGTAGGTGGCCTACGGGTCCTAGCAACTACTCATTTGTAACGGCCCTAGCCACCTAGGTGTACTTCTTCATCAGTAATAAAGCTTGATTCTATTCAACTTGTTTACTGTGCCTTCTAACTAGGTAGATCCTACCGAGTACTACTACTCATCACATCTCCCACAGCTTGGTACTCTGCACACTTCGCTGCAAGTGACGGCTACGAGTACTCATTTCAAATACAAGCAGTGGACAACTTTCATTGATATTGCAAACTAATTCTTTGACTACTTTGGTTGTTTTACATCAAGTACCCTAAGCTACCTCTACAGGTACATCTACTGGAGATTCAGCTTCTCCGCCACCTGCTCGGCAATGGGCGCCATCTCTTCAAGAAGAGCCTTGTACTGCTCATCGGTGCAGTTCGCCGCAAGACCACCAGCTACCACATCCACCGGTGCCTTTGGGAAGTACGACTTCATGTATGCCAGCACCTGGTTCGGGATGGACTTCGCCAGATGCTTGATGTATGTCGCCAGGCGCCCGGGGCTATCTTGGGTCCGCCCGGATGTGGCACCAGCAGTCTCGTGATGGGCAGCGCGGCTTCTTCGAGTTCTTTCAGCTGGCCTCGAAGCTTCTCGTAGTCTTCATTGAGCTTCTGCAGAGATTTGTAACAATTGACAAGGTCAAGATCTGAGGCTTCACGGAGCTCCATGTGCGTGATACACTCATGGCGCAGCTTGGCGTACTCATACTCAAGTACCTCTCTTTTGTCAGTCTCACGGTACACAATGTTTTTGAGGTCCGTCTCCGAAGCTTTCAGCTGGTCGACCTTTGCTTCAAGATCTGCAGACAACTCGCTTCAGTGTTAGATTGTTCACAAGTGCTACCATAAGTACTCAATGACCATAGCGGAAGACATACCTTTGTTCTTCTGGTGCAGTGACTTGTTCTTCCGGATCAAGTCGTCCCTCTTCACCTGCATCTCCTGCACCTCGTTATGGTACTGGGCGAAGGCGCCATCCAGCTTGGATTGGAGCAGTGCCGCATGTTTCTTTGACTTATCCAGCTCCTTCTCCAAGCCTTCCGCGCGAAGAACTGTGTCGCCGTACCCCTTCAGAAGTTTAGACTTCTGGCAGGACCTCTCCACCACGTCCTGCGCAAGACAGAACATCCAATGAGTAATCAGTACTCCACAAGACAAGACTACTAAGGGTCCTCGCAACGTACCTTGACCCATTGCTCTGTGCGGCGCCATGACTCCATGCTCAGAGCCACAACGGCCGGGTCAACCAGATTGTCTTCCAGCAACTCGAGACCCCCGCGGCTTGAGGATCCTGTCTCTGGCATGGGCGCCGAGCGAAGCGGCGCAGCCTCTTCTATTATCGCCTCACGGACGACGACTTGAGTACTCGCCTCGGGTTGCGGATCAACCCGCGCCTCTGCGCTTGGCTGGGGGGCTACCGTAGTCCCCGACCCTGGGGCTGTCGCTGTTGTCGCCCCAACAACCAGCTCTGTGGACTCCGCCTCCACAGTGGCCGTCTCCATGGCTACTGCCTGGGGGATCGTAGCTCCCTCGGCTTGTGCTCCTGTCAGAATCAGTACAAGAAGTCAAGTCAACAGCTATGACTACCCTTCATGATGACTACTCGTGGTGGCAGGAAGCATACCTTCAATCAATGTAGCCTCTTCAAGCACTAGCTCTATCGCGGCATCAGCTTGTGGTGGTGGTGTGGGTTCGTGTACTTCGGCCGGGCGGTCTTCTCCATCGGCCAGAATGCTGGTCTCCCCACCATCCCACGACAAGTCCGTGGATTTCCTGCACCATGAAGTATCGAGTCAACAACACACGCTTGACGACTACACGACTACTCGAGAGTTCAGGGAACTTACAGAGTTGATCGGACAGCGTTAACGGTCGGAGCGCCTAGTATGCTGGTGATGTCCACAATGCCAGCTTCACCAGCATCTCCGGCCTCGACAGGAGCCTCCTCTGGCTGCTCCACAGCTACGGCTGCAGCTAGAGAAGGGCCCTGTCCTTCTTCAACTGACGCCTGGGCTTCCACGGCGCCAGTCTGCTGTTGTGCCCCTTCTGGCACGGCATCTTCAGTGGCTGGAGGCGGGCTGGTGTCCCTTTCAACCGTCGCCCCCACCGTTTCCCAGACATCCTCATCACCCTGATCAGCAGGGTCTGAGAAGGGGATGTCCTGCAACAATACAAGTCAAACAGTCAGCAACAGACTACTCATTAGCAGTACTCGATTAGTCGTGGTACTCACCTCTTGTCTGCCGGCTTCGGACATCTTTAACTTCTTCATGATGCGTTTCCGCGCCACATTGCGCGGCTTCCTGGGCGGTGCCGGCAAGGTATCCTCCAGGC
Organism: Cenchrus fungigraminus; assembly: GCA_036936925.1. NCBI lineage: Eukaryota > Viridiplantae > Streptophyta > Magnoliopsida > Poales > Poaceae > Cenchrus > Cenchrus fungigraminus. The sequence continues at coordinate 78,864,476 of CM072770.1, forward strand.
TAGATGGTTTCTCGATGATGGGGATGTGCGGCATCCCAGCTCGGCTGAACCTCGAACGAAGTTGGAACCGTTGCTGCAGCGTCTCTTCATCCTCGTCGTCCGAGGTATCTTCAATGACGATGGCATCGTCGCCTTCGTCGACTTCACGGCGCTCCTTCGCCTTCCCCTATGCTGGTCCTTCAAGTCGGGGCGGGGAGGGCGGAACGGAGACGTACTTCTCCACATCGTCCTACAACATCAAGCAAGCTTGAGTACGATTGCGTCAAACAAATCAGTACTCGGGGGCTTATGTCACGGCTACTGACCTGGTTTGGCGGCCGTGCCACAGAGTACTCAGGCACCGGGCACGGTGTGTACGGGGGCATATCCTTGAAGATCCTGCCCAGCCTCTTGATGATGACGTCATCATCAATCTCCTCACCAGGCATCCGGGACGTATCTTCGTCGCCGGTGTACTAATACCCGAGGGTGTCTCGCGCCATCAATGGCTGTACCCTCCTCTTCATGAAACTAAAGGCCACGTGCCCGGCCCACAGTCCGGCCTCTCACGGGGCCTTGATCTTCTTCAGCAGTGGAGGTAGCTGAATACCTTCCTGCATGGTGGGCTCCGTGTTCCACCACGGTGCGTGCTTCGGTTGACGGCCGCTCGGCTTCGGCAGCTCAGGGTGGTGGTTGCTGATGTAGAACCACTTCGCTTTCCAGTCTTTGTTGGAGTCGATGAGCTTGTACGGCAAGTACTGGCCGGCGGCGTCTTCGTGCATCTGAATCCCGGCGCCTCCGACTACTCGCGGATCACCTGTGTTCGGCTGCGGCTTCACCCGGAAGAACTTCCGGAACAAAATCCAGTGGGGTTTGATCTCCACAAAGGCCTCGTAGAAGTGCACAAAGATGGAGATGTGGAAGATCCCATTTGGATTGAGGTTGAGGTACTCGATGCCGTAGTACCTGAGCAGTCCCTTGAAGAAGTCGCTGGCCGGCAGCGCAAGTCCACGCTCCACAAACCGCGCGAACATCGGAATCTCGTCCGGGTTCTTCTCCATTGGATACGGGTCGCTGGTGGTGGCGCGCCACAGATCCATCTCCTTCTCACGAAGGAATCCGTAGTTGACCAGGGCGAGAAGGTCCTCGGTCCTCAACTTCGCCTTCTTCCACTCCTTCGGCGGATTGGGGCGAGGGGAGGAGGGCGACGACAACGATGACTGGCCGGCATCTCTGGCCTCATCGCGGCTCCTTTTCTTCGATGCACCGGTCTTCGAGCTCTTCGCTGGTGACGCCTTCATCCTCCAAGTCACGGGTGTCTTCACTCGCATTCACTCGGGGGCTGCGGAGGTGGGCGGACTGCGGCGGCGAGCGAGTATAGATCCAATCTGATGAGGACACCACGAGTACATCTACACCAGCTGATGCGGACACCACGAGTACATCTACACTAGCAGCACCTCAGGCACCTCCAGTTGATCCTCCACTCCAGGCGCCACCTTGTGGGCCACTCCCTCGGGCCCGTGCGCGTGAATTGAACTTCGTCCTAAAGAATGAAGGCCCAGAAGAATAAAGGCTGGTCCAACAGGAGGCCCACGTGGGTGCCTAGGGTACTGTAGCAGCAACGCCGCCGCCACCCTCCTGGGCACTAGGGGGCTGCGACCCCTATTTAGATAGACCCCTGTCTTATTTTTCAGACTTGAGTTTTGTTTTACATCTAGCTTTAGCTACACCAGACCACGCACAAATACGTGTTGTCCTCTGTGATTCAGAACTCCACCTTCGAGTGATATTAAGATTGCTCGCCTCAGATTCTTGTTCGTTCTTCGATTGCGTACAGGAATTGATCTTCGTGATCAGGCTGATCTTGCACCGGCAAGGTTGCAACCATCGGGAGTTGGTTCAGCGATTGCATTGGCGCTTCGAGTCTTGCTCGTCGTAGTCAGATCGTGAGGGTCGCCTCCCACCAGATCGAAGTTATCTCCACTCACCGAAAGATCGGGCACTCCGCCTCTATCAAGTGGTATCAGGATTCCAGGTTGATCGGTGAGTTTATCGAGTGTTTTTTTCCCTTCCTACAGTCCACAAAACCAAACAAAAATTTATTTCAGGTTAGATCCTTGTCCCAGCAACCACCGTTTAGCCTTGCACATTCTTTCAATAAGTGTCTTTGTTGAATTTGTGTGCTTACTCGTTCAATTGTTGCTGGTTACTTGTGTTTATTCTCTTGTTTCTCGTATTCTTCTAACCCTAGTTTTCGCCGCCGCCGTTCCGCTGCTCGCCAATCCTACCACGACACGCTTTCCGCCCTACCCCCCTCGCGTTGTTCCCTCACGCGAACCCCCACCCCTCGCGCCGCACCCCCTGGTCGCGACCAGAGAACCGCACCGCGCCATCCCACCCCTCCGATCGCCCCCTCCCTGTCAAAAAAAAGGAAAGTGCAAAAAAAAAGAAACAAAAAAAAGGAAAGTGCAAAAAGAAAGAAAAAAAAGAGACAACCGAACAGGAGACGGGACCGATCCGGAGTCCTCACGCGCGCCGCTGCCTTCCTGGCTCGCGATCCTTGTGGGCACGCCGCGCCTCTCCATCGTGGCTGCGAGCCTCTCCCTGGGTTGCGTTCTTTCCACCAGACTGAGCGCCCCTTTCCCCCCTCCACACATGCCGTGTCCTCCCTGGACACTACCGCGCTACCCTTTCTCCACCAAGCAAGCCGCACCCTTCCTCCCCCTAGATCGCCCCCACCCCCCACCTTGTGCACTCAGTGTTTCATATCCGTCTCTCTCTACATTGCCACCATATTCTGAGGTGAGCTTTACTTTAGAGAGAGAGAGAAAAAGTATGTGTGGTGAATTGATATTTGAGATCCTCTGTGTTCATATTATCAGTTTTGAGGACCTCCGCAAAAAAAAATCGAAAAAAAATTCAGAAAAAGAAATCCGAAAAAGGAGGATTTTTGTGCTGCATTCTACACCTTTGCCACCTCCCTTGCCTCTATCTTTTCGATTTCACTTGTTGCCAGCAGCGTTTGTTTCGTGTTTAGCACTATAATTCAACTTTGCATTATTGTTTGAGTGTGCTAATCCTTGACTTGAGTGCAGCCTACCCAGAACTCCACATATTTCTACGACGAGCAAATTTTGTTTCTCCAGGCAATCGCTCCTCCAATCTTTCGCGAGTTCCACCGGTTGGTTGCAGGTCGCCCCTGTGTGCGTGGTAAAAACAGATAAGAATTTGATAACAGCACTAGTGTGAGCGCCTTGTGAGCTGTCCCACCCTGTTTTGGTGTTTGTTTTTGTTTTGTGTTTGCGCTAACCATGTCAGGTGACGACGACAAGAAACAGCTGCAGGACATGCGGACAGAGATTGATGGCCTTGTCACGGACATCAAGATGATACATGAACGGATGGACTCCACGGTCACTACGGCCAACGAGCGGTTCGACCAGCTCGACCTCGCGCAGACGGCCACCAGGACGACGCTCGACACCATCGTGTCACGACTCGATGCATTGAACACGATGGTCACTGATTTGGTGGCCCAAGGATGTGTTGGTGACGATGAGCAGGAGGATGCTGACCGCCGCGGCAAAGCCCGCCGTGTACCACGTCGCCCTGGTAATGATTCCTTTTCTAAGATTAAATTTAAAATCCCATCTTTCAATGACAAGTATGATCCTGCTGCATATCTTGATAGGGAGTTAGAAGTTGAACAGAAATTTTCATGCCATGATATTGCTGCAAATTCTCAAGTTAAAGCTGCTATTAGTGAATTTACTGAGTTTTCTTTAATTTGGTGGCGTGAGTATAAAACTAAACATCCCACTACCATTCCGACCACTTGGGATGAATTGAAAGCTGCCATGCGACATAGATTTGTACCCTCATATTATGCTCGTGATTTGCTTAACAAAATGCAGCGTTTTCAGCAAGGTTTTCAATCTGTTGAGGACTATTACCAGGAGCTACAAAAAGGTATGATTCGGTGCGGGTTATTAGAGGAAAACGACGCTGCTATGGCACGTTTTCGTGGTGGTTTAAACCGTGAAATCCAGGATATACTTGACTATAAGGAATATGATGACATGACTACATTATTTTCATATGCTTGCAAAGCTGAACGTGAAGTGCAGGGACGCCGCTCGAGGCCATTTTCTAACTCTTTTGCAGGGAGAAGCTCGACATCCAGCCCCGCGGCCACTACTCCTGCACCATCTGCTGCCACGTCTACATCCCGTGATAAGGCGGCCAAACCCGCAGGCGCCGCTCCATCCACAGGCGCGACTCCCACCACAGGCCGTACGCGGGATATCACGTGTTTTCGTTGCAGCAGACGTGGCCACATGGCTCGGGACTGCCCGAACATGCGCACTTTGGTCATTCGTGATGATGGTGAGTACTCTTCCACTAGTGATTCCGAGGATATTCAACATACTATGCTTGCCACTGACCATGCAGCAAAGACGGATGTACATGTCAACCCGGATGATGCCGATAGGTATGAAACTCTTGTTGTGCAGCATGTTCTCAGTGCACAGGTCGCCTCGCCCGAGAAGAATCAGCGACACAACCTTTTCCACACAAAGGGCGTTGTGCAGGAGCGGTCAATTCGCATCATCATCGACAGCGGTAGCTGCAACAATTTGGCGAGTACCACGCTGGTTGAAAGATTATCTTTACCCACTCGTAAGCATCCGAATCCATATCACATTCAATGGCTTAATGATGGTGGGAAAATTAGAATAACACAAACGGTGCGTGTTCATTTCTCCATGGGTGCCTATTCTGATTTTGTTGATTGCGATGTCGTTCCCATGGCAGCATGTTCCTTGTTACTTGGTAGACCTTGGCAATATGATACTGATAGCTTGCATCATGGTCGTTCGAATCATTATTCTTTCATGTTTAAGGGTTAGAAAATAATTATACATCCCATGACACCTGAACAGATTCTCAAAGATGATATTGCTAGAGCTGCTAAAACTGCTAAACAACTTGAACCATCACCATCGATTAATTCTGAAATCAAGTTGAATGCTCCTATTTTACTTGCTACACGTGCTGATTTTGATGATTTATGTGATGCTCAATTGCCTTGCTACGCACTAGTATGCTCTAGTCTGCTCGTTTCACTTGATGATGCACCGTCTATGGATATTTCCCCTGTGGTTGCTAACCTTTTGCAGGAGTACGCTGATGTCTTTCCCAAAGACTTGCCACCAGGTCTCCCACCACTCCGTGGCATTGAGCACCAGATCGACCTCATTCCAGGCGCACAGCTTCCAAATTGCGCCCTGTACCGTACAAATCCGGATGAGACCAAGGAGATCCAGCGCCAGGTACAGGCATTGCTTGACAAGGGTTACATTCGTGAGTCTCTCAGCCCTTGCTCCGTTCCTGTGTTGCTTGTTCCAAAGAAAGATGGATCATGGCGTATGTGTGTAGATTATCGTGCTATTAATAACATCACCATTCGTTATCGATACCCTATACCACGCCTTGATGATATGCTAGATGAGCTTAGTGGTGCCATTATTTTCACTAAGATTGATTTGCGTAGTGGCTACCACCAAATTCGCATGAAATTGGGTGATGAATGGAAAACAACTTTTAAAACGAAATTTGGTTTATATGAATGGTTGGTTATGCCGTTTGGATTGACTAATGCTCCCAGCACCTTTATGCGTTTGATGAATGAAGTTCTGAGGCCCTTCATAGGATTGTTTGTAGTGGTTTATTTTGATGATATCCTTATCTACAGCAAGTCTATGGAAGAGCATTTGGAACATTTGCGTGCTGTTTTTGACGCGTTGCGTGCTGCCCACTTATTTGCTAACATGGAAAAATGCATCTTTTGCACACAACGTGTCTCGTTTCTTGGTTATGTTGTTACTCCACAGGGCATCGAGGTGGATAGCAGCAAGGTTGCTGCCATTCGGGAATGGCCTACACCGACGACGATCACACAGATTCGGAGTTTTCTTGGACTTGCAGGTTTCTACCGCAGGTTTGTTCGTGATTTTAGCTCCATTGCAGCGCCTCTACATGAGCTTACAAAGAAAGATGTGCCATTTGCTTGGAGTGGTTCGCAGGAGGTAGCGTTCAACACTTTGAAAGATAAGTTAACCCATGCTCCTCTCTTGCAGTTGCCTGATTTTAATAAAGTGTTTGAGCTTGAATGCGATGCTAGCGGTATTGGGCTAGCTGCTGTTTTGTTATAAGAAGGCAAACCGGTTGCATACTTTAGCGGTGCTAGTCTGAAATATTCTACTTATGATAAGGAGCTTTACGCTTTAGTGCGCACTTTGCATACATGGCAGCACTATCTTTGGCATCGCGAGTTCATCATTCATTCTGATCATGAGGCTTTGAAACATATTCACACCCAAACAAATCTGAACTGTCGTCATGCTAAATGGGTAGAATTCATTGAGTCTTTCCCTTACATTATTAAACACAAGAACGGAAAGGACAATGTCTTTGCTGATGCTTTGTCTCGTCGCTACACCATGTTGTCACAGTTAGATTTTAAAATCTTTGGCTTGCAAACTGTGAAAGCTCAATATGTAGATGATGCTGATTTTAAAGATGCTTTCGCCCATTGTATTAATGGCAAACCATGGGGTAAATTTCACATGCAGGACGGGTTCCTGTTTCGCGCTAACAAGCTGTGTGTTCCAGCTAGCTCGGTTCGTCTTTTATTGTTACAGGAAGCGCATGGAGGCGGACTCATGGGACACTTTGGCATCTACAAGACGCATGAGGCGCTAGTTGCTCATTTCTTTTGGCCCCCGATGCACGCTGATGTTGAGCGCCTTGTTGCACGCTACACTACTTGTCAGAAAGCTAAGTCACGATTGCACAACCATGGTTTGTATATGCCTTTGCCTGTTCCTACTTCCCCTTGGCTTGATATTTCTATGGACTTTGTTTTGGGATTGCCTAGAACTAAGAAGGGGAGGGATAGCATTTTTGTGGTTGTTGATCGATTCTCCAAAATGGCTCATTTCATACCTTGTCATAAGACTGATGATGCTAGCAATGTTGCTGAATTGTTCTTTAGAGAGATTATTCGTTTGCATGGTATTCCGAATACTATAGTCTCTGATCGTGATGCTAAGTTTCTTAGTCATTTTTGGAGATCTTTGTGGAATAAATTGGGAACTAAATTGCTGTTTAGCACAACTTGTCACCCTCAGACTGATGGACAAACTGAGCTGGTTAATAGAACCTTGTCCACTATGCTTAGGGCTGTTTTAGATAAAATTTTGCAACGTTGGGAGGATTGCTTGCCTCATGTTGAGTTTGCTTATAATCATGCCATGCATTCCTCTACAAAGATGTGCCCTTTTCAGATTGTGTATGGTTACATTCCTCAGGTGCCCATTGATTTGTTTTCTCTTGATGCTGCGGACGCCCCTCACTTAGATGCTGTTGCACATGTTGAACAAATGATTAACCTGCATGAACAAACTCAACAAAACATTGCTACTGCTAATGCTAAATATCAGGTTGCTGGTAGTAAAGGCCGAAAACTTGTTACTTTTGAACTTGGTGATATGGTTTGGTTGCATTTGAGGAAGGACCGTTTTCCTACTTTGCGTCGTTCTAAATTGATGCCACGTGCTGCTGGTCCTTTTAAAGTGCTAACCAAGATTAATGATAATGCTTACATCCTTGACCTGCCTGCGGAGTTTGGTGTTTCCACTAGTTTTAATGTTGCAGATTTAACACCGTATGCGGGCGAAGACGAGGAGCTGCCATCGAGGACGACTTCAGTTCAAGAAGGGGCGGATGATGAGGACACCACGAGTACATCTACACCAGCTGATGCGGACACCACGAGTACATCTGCACTAGCAGCACCTCAGGCGTCTCCAGTTGATCCTCCACTCCAGGCGCCACCTTGTGGGCCACTCACTCGGGCCCGTGCGCGTGAATTGAACTTCGTCCTACTGTTAAAGAATGAAGGCCCAGAAGAATAAAGGCTGGTCCAACAGGAGGCCCATGTGGGTGCCTAGGGTACTGGTCACGCGCGCTACAGTACCGCGGGTACTGTAGCGTCGCCGCCGCCACCGCCCTCCTGGCCACTAGGGGGCTGCGACCCCTATTTAGATAGACCCCTCTCTTATTTTTCAGACTTGAGTTTTGTTTTACATCTAGCTTTAGCTACACCAGACCACGCACAAATACGTGCTGTCCTCTGTGATTCAGAACTCCACCTTCGAGTGATATTAAGATTGCTCGCCTTAGATTCTTGTTCGTTCTTCGATTGCGTACAGGAATTGATCTTCGTGATCAGGCTGATCTTGCACCGGCAAGGTTGTAACCATCGGGAGTTGGTTCAGCGATTGCATTAGCGCTTCAAGTCTCGCTCGTCGTAGTCGGATCGTGAGGGTCACCTCCCACCAGATCGAAGTTATCTCCACTCACCGAAAGATCGAGCACTCCGCCTCTATCACAATCTACCTTGTGGCGACGGCAGCGACAGAGGAGCAGGGGAGCAGTCACTTAGATCTAATATGTGGGAATACAACCGCTGGGAGTGAAAAACCCCTAAGGGGTTCACCGGTTATTTATAAGCCGTCGGGCGGCTCAGTTCTGAACGAGCGGATAAGCGCCAGACGAGTGACTCAGTGGCGGCAGCCTGACCCTTCACATTCCAGTACTCGATGCTCTCAGTCAAGGGGGCTTGACTACGTCAGATGGACTCAGTGGGCTACACCAGATCAAGATCCCACTCAGGACACATTCTACAGTCAAGATGACTCTTCAATTCGAGAGAAAGTACTCGACTCAAGGCTCAGGGGCTCCGTGCCATGTGTCCTTCAGTTTTTTCTCCGGATTCTTTTTGATAAGATTGGCAGAACTTCAGATTGACCCTCATCTTGAATCTGCGATTCGACCTAAGGCTCGGGGGCTACATTCCATATGGAATGCGATTCTCCGAATCACATTTTCCATATGGTTTTTCATCAAGACAACACGAGTACTATTGAAGACCTTCGAGAGAAGCACTCGGGGACGCTTGGGAACTACTCGAGAAGACTTCAAGACTACTCAAAGATCAGCTGGAGTACCTTCCAGCCTCGGGATGATTCAAGCATTCTTGAGGACTTTCGGCTTGTGGAAATCGGGGACGCTCAAGGACTACTCGCCAAGGCCGTCAAGACTACTCGAAGACATCCTGCTCGACTACAAAGTACTCGGGGGCTTGTCGTACGGACATCCCTGGGCCCACTAATCAGGTGGGTACTAGGACCGACTACTCCGTGGGCCCCTGGGACTACTCGACTTGGGCTGCACGGCACCTGATGGCGTGGAGCACAAGGTTTACAGAGGATTAGTACTCGGTTAGGAAGCTAGACATGTCCGGATCCATGTAGAGTACTCCTAGCGGTACACGACTAGTACTCCTCTGACAATCCGACTTGTAACCCTGCCTCCCGGACTATATAAGGCGAGGCAGGGACCCCTATCTCTTCATCCGCATCATCTTGTAAACACACCCAATCAACCCAGAGCTACGCAGCATGCAGGACGTAGGGTATTACAAACCTCGCGGCCCGAACCTGTCTAAATTGTGTGCCACGTGTCTCTCCTTTGAGTTCCCGATCTCGGCGAGGCCACAAACATCTACCTCGGGTACTCCCCTTGGTAGGTTGCCGGTCTAAAACACTGACAGCATCTCCAGTGAGACATCTCCGAGTACATGATGCTGCATCACTACCCACTAAAAAAACAGAAACAGTTCCAGTCACTCCAGCAACAACCAGTGAGCCAATGGACTCTTCCTTCTTTGTCAAACTGATCCATGAAAATCAGCACGACCAGAGAAAGTTCCAGTCAATGATGGAGATGAGGATGGCACAGCAGGAGGAGTTAAACCGCGCATACTAAGAGCAGATAGCACAAATGGTAACACAGCACCAGCGCACTATGGAGAATTTTGTGAATGCTTCACTCAGTCACCTTCACCAAATTAACAGCTTGCCGCCACCGCACGCTCTACTCGCACCTATTGGTCAGACTCCCTTGCAACTCATGCCTCCTGCTAACTTGGGTAAATCATCTGAAGTCTATGAGCTGCCTCACAGTTCAGCAATTGGTTCACAATGGATGACAGAAAAGGATTCCAAAGAAGAAAAGGATTCCAAAGAAGAAAAGGAAGCAGATGCAACAATACTCAAGGTTCTATCTGATATTGCAGCAGAGGAAACGAATAAGGAAGATCCTTTGGCGGCAACAGCAAATGGTCCGGAAGTTCCTGCTCCAGCTACCTCGAAAGGCTCTCGTGCAGCTGATATCGCTCCAGCTCCTGCTACGTCGGAAGGCTTTCCTGCTCCTGCTCCTGCTCCTGCTGCCTCAGAAGGCTCTCCTGCTCCGGCTCCTCCTCCTGCTACCTCAGAAGGCTCTCCTGCTCCTGCTCCTGCTACCTCAGAAGGCTCTCCTGCTCCTGCTCCTGCTACCGAAGAAGGCTCTCCTGCTCCAGCTCCTGCTACCGAAGAAGGCTCTCCTGCTCTAGCTCCTGCTCCTGCTACCGAAGAAGGCTCTCCTGCTCCTGCTCCTGCTCCTGCTTTAGCTCTGGCTCTTGATAACCCTCTTCACAATCCTGTTACATCAGCTCCTTCGAACACCGACGAAAAAGAGGTAGAATGTTAAACATTTCTTTTATTGTCATTGATTCCATTTGATTGTTGTATTCGAGTTGAACAATACATTTTTCTTCACGTGTGCGAACCAGCTTTAAATAATCGTTTTGCCTGGGCTTTCTGCTCAGGTCTTCACAATTGCTGACCAAGATGAAATTGTACCAGAGTCAGAAGACTCCCAATACTCTTGTACCGGGTTGCAGAATGAGATACAGGTACCAGCACTTCGTTTCCAGAGTAGAACATCGTACTTGTGTCGTGACGTTGAAGACTGCAACTTCCATACGATTGAATCCTCCGATTGGATTAATGGCTTGGATCAATGCGGGATTCCTACAACCAAAATGGAGAGTTCTACGGCCTCGACATCACGCAATGCATGAGTCATGCTATGTATAAAACGAACTCAACACTCCCTACGCATGCTTTTGTTTGTAATTTTCAATGTAATCCTTGATTCATGTCACAATACCGATGTTTGATGAGAGGAAGGGATGTGTTGATCTCCAATGTGGGCATGATCAAGGAGTTTGCAACGTGACGTGCTCATAATCTTGTAGTACTAGGCGAACGAATCGACGAAGGAAGGGATGTGTTGATCTCCAATGTGGGCATGATCGAGGAGTATGCAACGTGACGTGCTCATGATCATGTAGTACTAGGCGAATGAATCGACGAAGGAAGGGCTGTGTTGATCTCCAATGTGGCCATGATCGAGTAGTATGCAACGTGACGTGCTCATGATCATGTAGTACTAGGCGAACGAATCGACGAAGGAAGGGATGTGTTGATCTCCAATGTGGGCATGATCGAGGAGTTTGCAACATGACATGCTCATAATCTTGTAGTACTAGGCGAACGAATCGACGAAGGAAGGGATGTGTTGATCTCCAATGTGGGCATGATCGAGGAGTATGCAACGTGACGTGCTCATGATCATGTAGTACTAGGCGAACGAATCGACGAAGGAAGGGCTGTGTTGATCTCCAATGTGGCCATGATCGAGTAGTATGCAACGTGACGTGCTCATGATCATGTAGTACTAGGCGAACGAATCGACGAAGGAAGGGATGTGTTGATCTCCAATGTGGGCATGATCGAGGAGTATGCAACGTGACGTGCTCATGATCATGTAGTACTAGGTGAACGAATCGACGAAGGAAGGGATGTGTTGATCACCAATGTGGGCATGATCGAGTAGTATGCAACGTGACATGCTCATTATCATGTAGTACTAGGCGAATCGAATCGACGAAGGAAGGGATGTGTTGATCTCCAATGTGGGCATGATTGAGGAGTTTGCAACGTGACGTGCTCATAATCTTGTAGTACTAAGAATCGAATCGACGAAGGAAGGGATGTGTTGATCTCTAATGTGGGCATGATCGAGGAGTTTGCAACGTGACGTGCTCATAACCTTGTAATACTAAGCCAATCGAATCGACGAAGGAAGGGTTGTGTTGATCTCCAATGTGGGCATTATCGAGGAGTATGCAACGTGATGTGCTCATGATCATGTAGTATTAGGCGAATCGAATCGACGAAGGAAGGGATGTGTTGATCAATATAAGGGGAGCAGTACATAAACGAAATGAGTAGTTCCTAGGAATATCCTATCTAGTAGTATCTTGATTAGAGAAACATCCTTTGCTTCAGTATATAGCGCTGACCAGCCCTCTAAACTAACCGGTGCGCGATTCAAATATTCGAAATTTCGGACGCCTGGGCAAAGCAGATGTTAAATGTCCTTTTTGCTTCCCCCTTCCCAATGCACCCCGTTTCAGTCACCACCATAATGAAAGGGTATATTGGTAATCTGACAAGGCCCTCCACCGAATTGGATAAATTACCCCTGTCCCTCCCCTCTATTCTACTCCTGTCCTCGCCATGTCAAATCTTTCCGCCCCCATTTCACCTTCCCTTCTCGCCGGCAGCCTAAATCTTATCCTCCTCTCCTCCATCGTCTCAAATCTACCGCTCATAGCTTCAGCCCCTTTCCCATTTGCCTCTGTAGTAGTAGTGGCGACGACACAATGGAACCAGGAGGGAAGGTCGTATGAAGGAAATATCCAGAACAAGGTACAATGTTTTTCTCCTCGGTTCAGCTTCCCCGGTGGACTCGTACTTGCGTGTTTTCCCATGTGGTAGATCCATGTGTGCACTAGTTTTTTTGATCAGGTAGATCCCATGTCTACACTAGTTCTTTTTAGGATCTTGTTTTGACTAGGAACATCCTTTCAGGATCTTATTCGGCTAGGAACATCCTACTGGTTCTTATAGAAGTTTTTAGATCTGACAGATCCCATGTCTACACTACTTCTTCTCAGGATCTTGTTTTGACTAGGAACATCTTTTTCAGGATCTTGTTTCGGCTAGGAACATCCTACTGGTTCTTATAGAAGTGTTTAGATCTAGTTTTATTTACAGTGGTAGGCCAACCTTACAGAAGTTTCTCTGCTTTCCTAACAGAAGTAGACGAGCGCGGCGATTACGAGCGGTAGAGGGACATGAATGTTTTGAAGAATCACAATTTCTTCTCTAGTCTTGGCATCGAGAAAATGAAAGCACTTTTAGCAGCTGACCAACCAAGCAGAAAGGGTACCAACGATACAACAATACATGATTCGGATCCGGAGTACAACCCTTCTGATGAACATGAATCTGACCCAGAGACATGTCAACAAGAGGTAGTCTTATCATGAACTCATTTTATGTACTAGTTATGTAGGATTGCTTCTGGCCTTCTCTTTCTTTGTTGAATTTTGTGTAATCAGGTCACTCATAGCCTACCTGTCAGTGGAGGAAGAGGGACCAAGAGAATTCGGGCACCGGATGACCCTACCAGAATGCCTCCTAGACTGACTAGGACCAAGGCAAGGGAATTGGCTTTAGCTGATGGGAGTGGGACAACTCTTGATACACAAGAATTGCCCACTGAAGGCCAAGCAACAACAACCCACGATGAGAACATCATTGAGATGATGACTGCAGAAGGCAAGTCATTTGATCTCATATTCGAATGTCCTAATTACCAACCGAATAATTATTAACTTGTATGGCTGTAACAAACTTGTTAGGTGATGCACGCCCTTCCAGAGCACAACGGGGGCCGCGGGATTCAAGAAGATTGGGCAGAGATATGGACCGAATTAGCCAAGGCTTAAATGGCAGGATCCCTATACACATTCAAGCCTGTTGTGCTCCTAGCCTGTTGTGCTCCTATACACATTCAAGCCTGTTGTGCTCTTCTTGAATGTGTAGGCTTAAAACTTCTATAAGAACTAGTAGGATGTTCCTAGCCGAACAAGATCCTGAAAGGATGTTCCTAGTCAAAACAAGATCCTAAAAAGAACTAGTGTAGACATGGGATCTACCTGATCAAAAAAAAAATCTAGTGCACACATGGATCTACCACATGGGAAAACACGCAAGTACGAGTCCACCGGGGAAGCTGAACCGAGGAGGAAAACATTGTACCTTGTTCTGGATATTTCCTTCGTACGACCTTCCATCCTGGTGCCATTGTGTCATCGCCGCTGGTACTACAGAGGCAGATGGGAAAGGGGCTGAAGCTATGAGTAGTAGATTTGGGACGATGGAGGAGAGGAGGTGAAGATTTGGGCTGGCGGCGAGGAGGGAAGGGGAAATGGGGGGGGGAGATTTGAGATGGCGAGGAGAGGAGTAGAAGGGAGGGAGGGGATGGGGGCAAGGGTAATTTATCTATTTCGGTGGAGGGCCTTGTCAGATTACCAATATATGGTGGTGACTGAAATGGGGTGCATTGGGAAGGGGGAAGCAAAAAGGACATTTAACATCTGCTTTGCCCAGGCATCCGAAATTCTGAATATTTGAATAGCGTGCCGGTTTGTTCTGGGGGCTGGTCAGCGCTATATACTGGCGGCAAAGGATGTTCCTCTTATTAAGATACTACTACAAAGGCTATTCCTTCATTAGGAACTACTCCTTTCATTTATGTACTTCTCCCCTTAAATTGATCATGAGCACGTCACGTTGCATACTCCTCGATCGTGCTCACATTGGAGATCAACACATCTCTTCCTTCATCGATTCGTTTCGCTTAGTACTACATGATCATGAGCACATCACGTTGCATACTCCTCGATTATGCCCACATTGGAGATCAACACATCCCTTCCTTCGTCGATTCTCAGGACCAGAGCGTCCGAGGACCGGTGGATGGTCGCTCCCTGATGTGATGAGTGATTAACAATGTGGTGTGGACTAACTCTTGGCGAGTATTGCAGGTGCAGGTTGTAGCTTGATTTGCGATGGTGCAGGTGAAGAGCAGGCGCGAAAGCTCTTAACCTTGCGCGGCCTCCGAGGAGTGGAGAGACAAGTAGGCTCGGCTCGATGGACCCGGTGGCCGAACGGGATTAAGTGCGGGCCGCATGGTGGCAAGAAAAGCAAGACGAAGTCATGGACAGGAGCCGGTGCAGGGTAGCGACTCATGACCAGAGTCTGCACGCGGGGTTTGCGGTGGTTCACGACCAAACCGTTGGGTTACTTTGTTGAGCCACAAAACCAAGACCGGAGGCTCGGCGGACGGAGACGGGATCCGGGCGCGCCGAGAAGCTTCGATGCAGTGGGACACGCGGCAAGATCGTAGGGCTTGCGTCGGGAGGACGTGGACTGCGGCGAAGGCATAGCTGCCCGACGAAGAGGAGTGCTACTTGACCATCTTGCCCCTGAGGGGTGTGTATCTTCCTTTATGTTCTAGGGGTAGCTTGGTTATTTTCCCAACCCGGAGAGACTTCATATATATATATCTCTAGGGTTTCAGGGCAACTGATCCATCCAAACTGCTTCTCATTTTCCCTGCTCTTTAGGCTAGATTTTCTTCACCATTTTGTAGAGAATTTGACCTCCGAGTGTATGGAAGCATTCATGGTTGTGTCGATTTCCTTCTCTTGGCTCGAGTGATTTTCATGTCGTTTTTGAGTCTTTTCGTGGGATTTTCGTGCGCGGCTTGTTCCTCCGATTCTGAGACATTTGTGTTTGGATTTCTTTGTGGGGATCATGGATAGATGTCTTGTGCATCTTTGTGCTTGATCTTGACCCCTCAAGCTCTAGATTTGGCCTCCGATTGAAGGATTTCGGTTGGAACCCTAACTTTTTGTGTGAGCTCGGTAGAATCTCGATTCCTCTCGATTCAGTGGGTTAGAGGCTACAAATTCATAGGAATAGCATCTCCTAGAGACGCTTCATGTTCTCCTGTGATTTGGAAGCATTCCCTTGGTTGAGCCGGGAGATCGAGTGAAGGGAAGGTGGTGTCGACCTTCAAGGGGTCGGGCTTAGTTTTCTGTCCCTGAGCTTGGCGGATTGTCCGCGGCTCTCGTGCGGACCGTCCGTGAGGAGTCGCTCAGCCGAGTGTTTGTCGTGTTCTTCGCGAGTTCTTGAGCACCTCTCGTTCGATCCCTTTCGTTTGGGGTTTTTGGTTGTGAGGAGTTTGTCGGACTGTCCGCGCGGTGCGGACCGTCCGCGATGCTTGCCCGGACCGTTCGAATTTCACTGGGTACATACTGCAGGTTCAGGGTTGTATTTTGGATTGTCCGTCCCTGACTCGCGGACCGTCCGCCCCCCCTCCGCGGACCGTCCGCCCCGGCCTTCGCAGATCACCTAAGTTCTTTGCTTCTTATGTTATGCTTCCGCTTTGGATTGGTTGGGGACTTGTTCCTAGGTTTGGTAGGTCCGTTGTGACTACGTGACCTTGGCAAGTTCGTGTGGAAACCCTCACTTGTGATTTTGGGACATAGTCGAGTTCGGCTCTTTAGAGAAGAATTTTTATCGACTCCCATTCACTCCCCCCCTCTCTGGTAGCCTAATCAGTCCTTCAATTGGTATCAGAGTAGGTTATGGATCTTCGTGATTCTAACCAGTCTAAGATCCAAAGATGGCATACCAAGAATGGGGTTCGATCCCTCCACACTTTGATGGTAAGGATTACCAGATGTGGCAGTGTCGTATGTCTGCTTTTCTTCGCGGCAAAGGACAGATCATTTGGGATGTGACGGAGAACACCACTTATGTCCACCCCATCAACTTCCTTGCCCCAGGTTCTCGAGATATGCATGACGCCAACAACAAGGCAGTCGACTATCTCTTTTGTGCCCTTTGCAAACATGAATTCGATCGGGTTCAAGCAGAGGACTTGGCGTGCAAAATTTGGGAGAAGTTGAAGAGCGCTAATGCTGGGAACAACCAGGTGAAGGTGCGCGTGTTTGCGACTTACCGGAGAGAGTACGAGAACTTCACTCATCTCCCCGGTGAGTCCATAAATGCCATGTTCCAGCGGTTCACGGTGAATGTGAACAACATGAGGGCCAATGTGACCGTGCTCCCGTATGATGACCATGACAGGGCTGTGAAGCTCTTGCATTCTCTGGATCTTACCGTGTGGGGTGCCAAGGTTGAGGCCATCTTGGAGTCCGACCTCTATGAGACGCTCACCGTGGATGAGTCGTTCTGCAAGTTGAAGTCCTCTGAGGTGGATCGGGATGTGAGAGGCAAGATCGAGAACTCGACTGACCCTCATAGTCTGGCTCTCGTTTCTGGACCAAGAACTAATGATAACCTGTCTTCAAGACAGTTCTCTTTGTCTTGTCTTGTGTCCATTCTAGATGAGGAGTTCGAGGTGCTGCGCGAGGAAGATCTCGCGTTACTGAGCAGGCGGTTCGAGCGCTTGTACATGAACTGGAAGAACGCTCGGAGGAGCTCAGGCATGTAATACCGGTGCGGGAAGCATGACACTTTATCGCTGAGTGCCCGGAAGCCATGGAGATCGAGCCCGAGCACAAGCACCGCTCAAGGACCGACCACAAGCACCGCTCGAGGAACGACTACAAGGGCAAGGACAAGTCCGAGCGGAGGCCGAGGAAGTGTGGCGGCCACAAGAAGAAGACGGAGCGTGCGATGGTCGCCGGAGCGAGCGACATCGACTTGAGTTCCTGCTACTCTTCATCGAGCTCAAGTGGTGAAGAACAAGTGGACCGGCACAAGGGCAAGCAGTCGAGCAAGAACATCAACAGCCTGTGCTTCACCACCGAACGCTTTTGCGGCATGGCACGCAACTCAGAGAGCAAGAAGAGACAGAAGGATGACTCGGACTCTGATTCCAAGGACGAGGTAAACAATGATCCTGCCTTCTTGGTAGCAGAGAATGCTAGGTTGAATGAATTGCTTGACAACCGTGATGATGTGCTTAGAAAGACCAACAAGGAGAAGAGGGAGTATAGGTCTTTGCTTGGAGAGGCTAAGGAGAAGGTGGTTGAGCTAGAGTCTTTGCTTGTTGATGTTAGGGCTCAAATAGAATCTTTGAAGTCTACTCGTATTGTGACCGATGAACCTGAATGCACTGATTGTTCTACTTTCCTTGGTGATTTGACTGTGCTTAAGGAAAAGTATGCCTCCAAGGTTGAGGAACTAGTTGTGCTTAGGGTTGAGCTAGATGAGATGAAATCTAGGCCATCCTTGCTTGGTGCTTGCACTTCTAGTCATATTTTGCATGAGAAGCAAGATGAATCACATGCTTATGCTAGATCACTAGAGGCTGAGCTGAAAGCTCCTATTCCTACTTCATGCTCTACTTGTGAAATACAAGCTGTGAAGAATTTGGAGCTTGCATACTATGTTGATCGCTTGCAGGATGAAAATGATGAGTTGAGGAAAATGATGGGTTGGTTGTCGGGTCATGAGCCTGAAGGACCGATTAGGCGACCAGAGAGGGGGGGAGTGATTGGGAGCCGATAAAAATTCTTCTCGAAGGATGAACTCGGCCTATGCCCCAAATTCACAACCAAGGATTCCCACACGAGCTTCCCAAGGTCGCGTAGTCACAACGGACCTACCAACCCTAGGAGCAAGTCTCAAACAAACTCCAAGCGAAAGCGCAACTCAAGAAGCAAAGGACTTAGGCAATCTGCCGGCCAGGCGGACCGTTCGCAAGCACAAGGCGGACCGTCCGTAAATGGCACCCGAACCTCCAGTAGCGCACTGCGAAAATGGACCGTCCGTCCTCTACCCGCGGACCGTCCGCGTCGGGTGGACTGTCCGTGCTCTCCTTGCGGACTGTCCGCCAAACCTCGTGCAACCAAAAGCAACTGACTCAAAGGATAGAATCACGAACGCGCACGAACTGGACGAACACCGGACCACACAGACTGTCCGCGCCTACCAGGTGGACTGTCTGCCAGGTGCGAACAGATGCGGGAACAATAGCCCGAGCTCAAGAACGCGAAAGCAACTCCACCTATCCGTCCATGGATCTCCCAAACGGCTTAAGCTCCTGAGACAAGATTTGGGGGAGATGTGAAGTGTCCCTAGGGGATGTTATACCGCAAAACTTGAGACCTCAAATGAACTAAATCGCCGGGAATTGAATCGCGACCGAGCTCTACCAAAAGCTAGGGTTCCACCCGAAATCCTCAAATCCAAGGCCAAATTCGGAGTTTGAGGGGTCAAGATCAAGCACAAAGATGCACAAGGCATCTATCCATGACCCCCACAAGAAAATCTGAACCCAAACACCTCGGAATCGAAGGAACAAGCCGCACACGAAAATCTAATGAAAATAGCCCAAAAAAGACACGAAAACACTCGAGCCACAAGAAGGAAATCGACGCAACCGTGAAAGCTTCCATACACTCGGAGATCAGATTCTCTACAAAACGGTGAAGAAAATCTAAACCTATGGAGCAGGGAAATGAGAAGCAGTCCGGATGGATGGTTTGCCCAGAAACCCTAGAGCTATATATATGAGTCCCTTTGGGTTGGGCAAATGACCAAGCTACCCCTAGCACTTAAACTAAGATACAATCCCCTCAGGGGTAATATGGTCAAGTAGCACTCCTCTTCATCAGACGGCCATGCCTTTGCCGTAGTCCGCGTCCTCCCGACGCAAGCCCTGTGATCCCACCACGTGTCCTCTGGCATCGAAGTTTCTCGGCGCGCCCGGATCCCGTCTCCGCCCGTCGAGCCTCCGGCCTTGGTTTTGTGGCTCAACCAAGTAACCCAACGATTTTGTGGTGAACCGCCACAAACCCCGCGTGCAGACTCCGATCATGAGCCGCTACCCTGCACCGGCTCGAGTCGACGACTTCGTCTTGCTTTTCTTGCCACAATGCGGCCCGCACTTGACCCCGTTCGGCCACCGGGTCCATCGAGCCGATCCTACTTGTCTCTCCACTCCTCGGAGGCCCCGCAAGGCTAAGACCTTTCGCGCCCACTCTTCACCTGCACCAACACGAGTCAAGCCGCAACCTACACCTGCAATACTCGGCCAAGAGTCAGTCCACACCACGTTGTCAATCACTCATCACACCAGAGAGCGACTATCTACCTGTCCTCGGACACTCCGGTCCTTAGTCTCCCTCTTGATGAGTGCATTGACAACACACATAGTAACCAATTCAGAGAAAAAGAAAAGAAACGAGTGAAAAACTTCAAACAAGTGATCAAAAGCCAAACAAAAGCCAAAACGAGATCACTTGAGAGAGAAAAATCTCGGTCCCCTAAGACAAGGGCAACAGCTCGACACAACCGAGATAAAATGCTCCAAAATTACCGACTCCTTAAGGTGAGGCAAAAAGGGCTCGACACCATCGGCAAAAGAGCACAACTAAAATCAGGTAATACAAAGCTCCAAAGCACATGAATGCAAGCTCCCCCTGAACAAATGCATTTCTCCCAATTTTTCTCCCACTTGATGCAACACTCCCCCTGGATGCATGAACTTCCTCTCCAAAACAAGAATTGGGTACTATCTCTCCCCCTTGTTGGTAATGCATGAATCAAGTCTACAAATGCAAGCATGTGCTTCTCAAATAGACAAAGAGCACTATAACATGCTAAAATTGAGACATAGACAAGCAAGATAGGCACAAATTTAGTACAAGCATCACCAACAAGATAGATAGGGACATATAAGCATGTGACATAGCTATGAACAAAATGAAGCATTTTTCAGAAAATTTCCCTCTCATGAGCATAGGACCTAACCATGGTCAAAATGAGCACAAACAACATATAACCCACAAACTTCATGCAAGGTCACAAATTCTCATCACAAGATCATCACAAACACCTACAATCTATCTCATGTCATGTCAAAGCCACCGAGCCATGTGTCCACTTCTAAATGTGAGACTTCTCAACGGTGAACATCATGCAATGGTTTAGCACCCAAGATATGGAATTTTAAAGCATAAAAGACATGGAAGCATATATTTCAAGCACAAGCATTTCATATACCAATTTCATGATTTACAAATTAAGCATGGCACATGAAGCGCCCTTGCGGCAAAAAGAAGCTTAAGCTTCTCCACAAGGTAGCATGTAGGCTAAACATTCATGATGATAAATGGGTCTTTGACCCCAAATGAAAAGAACATGGTTCCAAGCACAAATTAAGCAAGATATAGCCATAAGCGCACAATTTAAACATGAAAGGCATTCAACTCATAAGAGAGGATCATATATATCATTTTTCACAAAATTAAGCCATCCACAAGCATATACATCCCAAAGCTACCAAGAGCATCGCTATACATCACATGAACATCACTAGCAAAGTCATAATCTCATTTCCAGCATATCATGGTGATCTAAGTATATAGGAGAAGCACATCTCTAAAGCATATGATACCAATGCAGTCTATGATACTAAGATGCAAGCATGATATGATACAGGCATGAAAATGCAACAAGTATATGTACATCAAACCGCCAACCGAAACTCAAAAAGGAAAAACCACTCTAAGCTCCCCTCGCAAATGAGCAAATGTAGCTTGGTCCAAAGGCTTTGTTAGGATATCGGTGAGTTGTTTTTTGGTTGGTACATGGATGAGGTCTATGTTTCCCTTCTCAACATTGTCTCTCAAGAAGTGGTACCTCACCTCTATATGTTTGGTTCTGGAGTGTAGCACGGGGGTTTTGGCAACACTAATGGCACTCGTGCTATCACACATGAGAGGAACATGGGTACACTCCTCACAAAAGTCACTCAGCGTGTATGTGTCCAGAGCAGCTGGGAGCAACAACTAGCGGCAGCAACATACTCAGCTTCTGTGGTAGACTGAGCTAAACTAGATTGTTTGCGAGAAGACCAAGAAACAAGCGAAGAACCCAAAAACTGGCACGTCCCCGAAGTCGACTTCCTATCGACTCGACACCCCGCAAAGTCGGCATCCGAAAAACCAAGAAGCGAAAGAGAAGAGGACGTCGAGTACCAAAGACTGAGCTGAGGAGTGTATCGAAGATACCTGAAGATCCGCTTGACGGCATGCTGATGTGAAGTCCTCGGCGACACCTGAAAACGAGTGCACAGACATACAGAAAACTGAATGTCCGGCCACGTCGCCGTCAAGTACAAGAGGGAGCAGATCATGCTCCGGTACTCCTTCTGGTCCACGGGCTCTCCGTCGTCGTCTGCATCCAGCGCTGTAGTCGTACTCATCGGTGTCGACAGGGGCTTCGAGTCGTTAATCTTGAACTTCTTGAGGATGTCCTTCGTATACTTGGCTTGATGCACAAAGGTTCCCTCCTTCGCCTGCTTTATCTGGAGCCCGAGAAAGAACTGCAATTCTTCCATCATAGACATCTCGAATTCTTTGCCCATGTCCTCTGCAAACCTCTCAACCAAAGAGTGAGACGAGCCGCCAAAGACAATATCATCCACGTACACCTGAAAAATTAGGATATCATCGCCCTGCCTGAGGAGAAAAAGAGTCTTATCTACTTTGCCAATCTCAAACCCCTTGCTAAACAAGAACCCCCTCAAACGGCCATACCAAGCACGGGGAGCTTGTTTCAGCCCATACAACTCCTTCCTCAGCCTATACACCCGGTGAGGAAACTCAGCACTCTCAAAGCCCGGTGGTTGCTTCACATAAACCTCTTCTTCTAAAAACCCATTCAAGAAGGCACTCTTCACATCCATTTGGTACAATTTGAACCCTTTAGCCACAGAAAAGGCTAGAAGGATCCTAATCGCCTCCAAACGGGCTACAGGAGCAAATGTCTCCTCATAGCCTATCTTCTGACTATAGCCCTGAGCAACCAACCTCTATTTGTTTCTCACCACCTCACCATTCTCACCCTCTTTGTTCTTCCACACCCATTTTGTCCCGATAGGTTTGCAATGTGGCGGTGGCTCTACCAACTCCCAAACTTGGTTTCTCTCAAAGTTCTCTAACTCCTCATGCATTGCATTCACCCAATTAGGATCAGAGAGGGCGTGTCCAATGTCTTTCGGCTCAAAGGTAGCAACAAAAGCCGAATGAGCAAAGTGAGAAACATTCCTGTACCACGACCGTGTCGTACATTCATTGATGTCGCCGATGATTCTTGACGGAGGATGATCAACTTGAACGCGCCTTGGTGCCTCTCTCCTGGAGACAACCTCCCCCTCAGGAGCTGCTTCCACTTGATCTTGCTGGATCGTAGTTGGTGTAGGGGATGGGCCATCTTGCACTGTAGTCCTTGTAGTGGAAGTAGAGGGTACATGCTCGGCTGGAGCGTCACCATCATCACCATCATCCTCTCCGGCATCATCCTCCTCATCCTCAAAGATCTTCTTGCCAATCTCGTCGTCACCTGCACACTCAGAAACAGATGAACTACATGGCTGGATCTCGTCGAAGGTAACCTCGCAAGTTTCCATGACTAGGTTACTATCAAGGTTGAGCACACGGAATGCTCGAGAATGACTCGCATGACCCAAAAAGATCCCATCGGAAGACCTCGACTCAAACTTATGAAGCCTACCCTTCTTGAGAATAAAGCACCGACAACCCAAAGCCCTGAAATGGCTCACTGTAGGTGTTCGCCCATGCATGAGCTCATAGCACGTCTTGTCCAACAAGGATCGAAGAAAAATCCGATTCCCAACATGGCACGCAGTATTCACCGCCTCAGCCCAATATCTCCTCGGAGCCCTATGCTCGTCGAGCATCGTCCGAGCCATCTCACAAAGGGAATGATTTTTCCTCTCAACCACACCATTCTGACAAGCCATAGAGGGAGAAGAGAATTAATGTTCGAGACCCAAATCACGACAAAAGATTTCAAAATGAGAGTTTTTAAATTCAGTGCCATTGTCGCTACGAATAGCTCGAATAACATCTCCATTCCTCTCATTCTTCAACCTCAAGATTTGATCCCGCACAAAACTAAACGTCTCCCCCTTGTTAGCCAAAAAGAAGACCCAAGCATAGCGAGAATAGTCGTCCACTACCACAAGGATGTACCATTTCCCACCCGCCGAGCACACACGAGCTGGACCAACCAAGTCCATATGGAACAGCTCGCATGGCCTCTCTGTCATAACGGATGTCAGAGGCGGGTGAGAGGCGGCGACCATCTTACCATGCCTACACGGAGTACATACCAAGTCCTTTTGGTATTTCAACATAGGCAATCCTCGGACCAAACCTAGCCCACTCAAGTGTGACAACAAGTCAAAACTCAAGTGACCTAGTTTCCTATGCCATTTTCAAAGCTCCGCCGAAACACTAGCAACTAAACAACGAGAAGAGCCGACACACTGAGAAAAATCAACTCTGAAAATCTGACCCTCGGTGATGATCATGCACACAAAATCACCTCGAGAATCCAAAACACGAGAAGCGCCCGTCTTGAAACGAACCTCAAAACCCTCATCAAGAAGCTGGGAAACCGAAAGAAGATTGAACCCTAAAGACTTGACAAGAGCAACACGCCTAAGAGTCACAGACTCGCTCACCTTCACCGTGCCCACTGAAAGCACTCTACCTTTCCCGTTGTCCACAAAAGTGATGTACTCTTTGGACATCACCGGGGTGAGGCTGGAGAACCACCTTCGATCTCCGGTCATGTGTCGAGAGCAACTGTAGTCGATCAACCAAAAGCCCTCCAAGCCTCCCACCTGAAAATCAAAAATGAGAGCGAGAGTGAGCAAATGACTCAACACTAGGGTTAGTAAAAAATGAATCAAACCAGTGCCGTGCCATTTGCTCAAAAGTGGGATTAGCAAAATCCATCCTATCTCTCCTAGGTGGAACACCCACACATCCCCTTGGAGGACTACGTGTACCACGAGGTGGAGACCGTGGCCCGTAGCTCCTCTGGGACCTAAAACTGTGATCGTTCCCCCCATACTTGTATTGGCTACGAGCGAAGGAACGTCCAACAAACTCACCATGCCCAAACCCAACACGCCTACCACCATCTCTCTGTGGTGGCTCACCTCGAGGCACAAACTCACGCCTCTCCCGAGGATAAATGGTACGCACCACACCTCACCCCTTGGCACCATCCTAGGCTCAGGCACACCACGAGAAGGGCGGTACCTGTCCTTGTTTGCCATCTCCCTAGCAAACCTCTCCTCACGCTTCCTCCTGAAGCAAAACTCAGCTAGGTGCCCATCCCTCCCACAATGCTCACAATGGAAGGGTTTTGGTTTTGGCTTTGGTTTTGGGCTCTCTTTGGGCTCTAGCTTCTCCTCACTCGGTTTCTCTCCCTTCTTCCCAAAGAACTCATTCCCCGAGTCACTCTTGAACTTGATGGGTTTCTGGAAGTCATCGGTGTGTGGAGGAAACACGGGTGGAGCTGGGGTTGTGTCTAGTCGGTTCCTAAGTGGGTTTGGCTTAGGAGCATAGGCATTTTTGTGGTAGGTTTTTGGTGGTTCTGGGATATCTCCGATCTTCCCCTCATTCTCACCACTTCCGTCACCAACCTTGTCCGACCCAAGCGCTTGCCCATCATAGCGCTTGTATGCCTTAATTATAATCCTGAGCTGAGGCTCATAACCAGACAACCAACCCATCATCTTCCTCAGCTCATCATTCTCATCCTGCAAACGATCAACATAGTGTGCAAGCTTCAAATTCTTCACTGATGCGGACATCACCGACGACACGAGTATATCTCCTCCAGCAACACCCCAGGCACCACCTGCACTGGCTCGGGCGCCATTCTCGCCTCCACTTCAGGCCCAGGCGCCACTCCCGCCAACTGGGCCAATTACTCGGGCTCGTACGAAGGAATTGAATTACATCATGTTGTTAAAGAACGAAGGCCCAGAAGAATAAAGTTGGCCCAACAGGAGGTCCAAGTGCGGGCGCCCTAGGGCTGGCGTGAATAGTACATGCAGTATTGTAGCGCGGTACTGTTCACAGGCTGGCGTGAATAGTACCCGCGGTACTGTAGTGCGGTACTATTCACGCCCCCTCCTGCCGCCAAGGGCTGCGTTCCCTCTATTTAGATAGACCCCTCTTTTATTTTCAGACTTGAGTTTTGTTTTACATCTAGCTTTAGCTAACCAGACCACGCACAAATACGTGTTGTCCTCTGTGATTGAGAACTCCACCTCGAGTGATATTAAGATTGCTCGCTTCATAATTCTTGTTCATTCTTCGATTGCGTACAGGAATTAATCTTCGTGATCAGGCTGATCTTGCTCCAACAAGGTCGGCAGCCACAGGGAGTTGGTTCAGCGATTGCATTGGCGCTTCGGGCTTGCTCGTCGTTGTCGGATCGTGAGGGTCTACTTCCGCCGAATCGAATTTATCTCCACTCACCGAAAGATCGGGCACTCAGCCTCTATCAAGTGGTATCAGCTTTCCAAGTTGATCAGTGAGTTTATCGAGTGCTCTTTTTTAATTCCTATAGTCCACAAAAACCAAACAAAAATTTGTTCTAGGTTAGATCCTTGTCCCAGCAACCTGTTTTAGCCTCGCACTTTCATTCAATATTTTGCGTTGTTGAGTTTGTGTGCTTGTTCGTTCAATTGTTGCTGGTTTCTTGTGTTAGCATTTGTTCTTCTCATCAAACCCTAGTTTTTGCCGTCGTTTTTCTCTCCGCTGCTCGTCCCCCAACCCCACGGCAAACCCCCTTTGCGCCGCATCTTTTTTTTCTTTCCCTCACGCCGTGCATCCTTCCCCGATCGCCTCCTCCCTGCTGCGTGAGTTTGGCACGTCCAAAAAAAAGGAAGCAAAAAAAAAGAAAGAGCAGTCCACGGTTCGGACTCCCCTCGTGTCTCCGCAGCGTGGGACTCCCTCGCGCCGAATCGGCCGCGGCAGGGGCCGCCGCACGCCCACGTGAGATCGCTCCTCCCTGTTGATTGGTTGGCAAGTAAAAAAAGGGAAGTCAACAAAAAAGAAAAGTCAAAAATGAAAGGAAAAAAAGGAACCGGGACAAGTCCAGGAGAAAGAAGTGATCCCGTTAGCCTCATGTGCGCCGCCCCTTTCCCCGAGTCGTGGGAAACGCCATTCCTCCCCCCTCTCTCGCGGTTTTCTTCGTGACCACGCCGTGAGGCACGAGGTCCTCCTAGTTCGCCCCCCCTCGTGATCCCCTTCTGGGCATGCGATTGCCCCACGCACACCACGACCTTCTGTTCATCGCGGTGATGCCCCACACATGCCATCTTTTTTCCCTCCTTCGCCATACTCGTATTTTTTCTCTTGGGAAGCACTACAATCTTCCCTCCCACCGGCACCTCCCCCCTCCCACGGTTTGCTTTTTGTTCTCATCCACTTTTGCACTCGTTTCCAGCAACGTTTGTGCGTGTTAGCACTATTATTGAGCTGTGCAATTATTGTTTGATTGTGCTAATCCTTCCATTGAGTGCAGCCTTCCCAGAACTCCACAAAGTTCTCCGACGAGCTGGTTTTGATTCTCCAGGCAATTGCTCCTCCAATCTTTCGCAGGTTCCACCAGTTGGTTGCAGTTCGCCCCTGTGTGCTTGGTAAGAACGGATAAGAATTTGATAACAGCACTAGTTTGAGCGCCTTTGTGAGCTTTACACCCTATTGTTGTCGTCGATTTTGTTTTTGTGTCTGCAGCTAACCTTGGCAAACGGTGACGACCAGAGGGATGACCAGCTACAGGAGATGCGGACGCAGATTGAGGGACTTACCACGGATATGAAGATGCTACATGAACGGTTGGATTCGATAGTCATTTCGTCGAACGAGTGGTTTGATCAGATTGACCTTGCACAAGCGACTGCTAAGACCACCCTCGACGCCGTTGTGGCATGACTCGATGCATTGCACACTACGATCACGGAGTTACAGAAAGATTATGGTGGTGATTTGGAGCAGGATGGAGACAGTCGTGGTCGTGCCCGCCGTGTACCACGCCGCCCCGCCGGTAACGATTCATTCTCTAAAATCAAATTTAAAATCCCACCTTTTAATGGTAAATATGATCCAGCTGCATATCTTGATTGGGAGTTAGAGGTTGAATAGAAATTTTCATGCCATGACATTGCTTCTAATTCTCAGTTAAAGCTGCCATTAGTGAGTTTACTGATTTTGCTTTGATTTGGTGGCGTGAGTATAAAAATAAACACCCTACTCTTGTTCCGACCACTTGGTAGCAATTAAAAACTGCTATGCGACATAGATTTGTGCCCTCGTATTATGCTCGTGATTTGCTTAACAAAATGCAGCATTTTCAGCAAGGCTTTCAGTCAGTTGAGGACAATTACCAGGAGTTACAAAAAGGTATGATTCATTGTGGTATAATGGAGGAACCCGACGCAGCAATGGCACGCTTTCGTGGTGGTTTGAACCGCGAAATTTAGGACATACTTGATTATAAAGAATATGCTGACATGACCCAATTATTTGAGTTTGCTTGCAAAGCTGAACGTGAAGTGCAGGGACGCCGCTCGAGGACGTATTCTAACACTTTTGAAGGTAGAAGCTTGTCATCCAGCTCAACATCTGCTCTCCCTGTACCATCCACACCCGCCACTACACCGTGTGAGAGGACGGCTAAGCCTGCAGGAACCGCCCCAGCCACAGGCGCCACTCCATCCACAGGCGCAACACCCACCACAGGCCGTACGCGGGATATCACGTGTTTTCGTTGCAGCGTACGTGGCCACGTGGCTCGGGACTGCCGAAACAAGCGCACATTGCTCATTCGTGACAATGGTGAGTACTCTTCAGCTAGTGATTCAGAAGAACTTGAACATACTTTGCTTGACACTGACCATGCAGCTAAGACGGACATACATGTCAATCCGGGAGACGCTGATATGTACGAGAGTCTTGTTGTGCAACGTGTTCTTAGTACACAGGTCGCCCCCGCCGAGAAGAATCAGTGACACACTCTGTTCCATACGAAGGGTGTTGTGCAGGAGCGGTCGATTCGCATCGTCATCGACAGCGGGAGCTGCAACTATTTGGCGAGTACTATGCTGGTGGAGAAGTTGTCATTACCCACTTGTAAGCATTCAAACCCATATCACATTCAATGGCTTAATGATGGTGGCAAAATTAGAGTATCACGATCGGTGCGTGTTCCTTTTTCTATAGGTGCTTACTCTGATTATGTTGATTGTGAAGTTATTCCTATGGAAGCATGCTCTTTGTTACTTGGTAGACCTTGGCAATATGATACTGATAGCTTGCATCATGGTCGTTCGAATCATTATTCTCTCATGTTTAAGGGTCAAAAAATAATTATACATCCTATGACACCTGAACAAATTGTTAAAGATGATCTTGCTAGAGCTGTTAAAACTGCTAAAGAACAAGAACCATCACCATCCACTTCTGATAAATCTGAAATTAAGTTGAATGCTCCTGTTTTACTTGCTACACGTGCGATTTTGATGATATTTGAGATGCTCATTTGCCATGCTATGCACTTGTATGCTCTAGTGTGCTTGTTTCCCTTGATGATCACCATCTTTGGATATTCCGCCTGCGGTTGCTAACATTTTGCAGGAGTACGCTGATGTCTTTCCCAAAGACTTGCCACCGGGTCTTCTACCACTTCGTGGCATTGAGCACCAGATCAATCTCATTCCTGGTGCCCAGCTTCCAAACCACGCCCCGTACCGTACAAACCCGGATGAGACAAAAGAGATTCAGCGCCAGGTGCATGTGTTGCTTGATAAGGGTTACATTCGTGAGTCTTTTAGCCCTTGCTCGGTTCCTGTGTTACTTGTTCCTAAGAAAGATGGTTCTTGGCGTATGTGTGTAGACTCTCGTGCTATTAATAACATCACCATTCGTTATCGATACCCTATACCACGCCTTGATGATATGCTAGATGAGCTTAGTGGTTACCACCAGATTAGAATGAAATTGGGAGATGAATGGAAAACGGCTTTTAAAACGAAATTTGGCTTATATGAATGGTTGGTTATGCTGTTTGGTTTTACTAATGCTCCCAACACTTTTATGCGCTTGATGAATGAAGTTCTGAGGACCTTCATAGGATTGTTTGTCGTTGTCTATTTTGATGATATCTTGATTTACAGCAAGTCTATGGCAAAGCATTTAGAACATTTGAGTGATGTTTTTGACGTGTTGAGGGCTGCCCATTTATTTGCTAACATTGAAAAATGTATCTTTTGCACACAACGTGTCTCATTTCTTGGTTATGTTGTTACTCCGCAGGGTATTGAGGTGGACAGCAGCAAGATTGATGCCATTCGGGAGTGGCCTACACCGACGACAGTTACACAGATTCGGAGTTTCCTTGGCCTTGCAGGTTTCTACCGCCGTTTTGTCCGTGATTTTAGCACCATTGCAGCACCTCTACATGAGCTTACAAAGAAAGATGTACCTTTTGCTTGGAGTGATTCACAGGAGGTGGCGTTCAACACATTGAAAGATAAGTTAACCCACACTCCTCTCTTGCAGTTGCCTGATTTTACTAAAGTGTTTGAGCTTGAATGCGATGCTAGTGGTATTGGGCTAGGTGCTGTTTTGTTACAAGAAGGTAAACCGGTTGCTTACTTTAGCGAGAAATTATGTGGTACTAGCTTGAAATACTCAACTTATGATAAGGAACTTTATGCTTTAGTGCGTACTTTGCAAACATGGCAGCACTATCTTTGGCATCACGAGTTTATAATTCATTCTAATCATGAGGCTTTGAAACATATTCGTACCCAAACAAATCTGAACTGTCATCATGCTAAATGGGTAGAATTTATTGAGTCCTTTCCTTACATTATAAAACACAAGAACGGGAAGGATAATGTTATTGCTGATGCTTTGTCTCGTCGCTATACTATGCTGTCACAGTTAGATTTTAAAATTTTTGGCTTGCAAACTGTGAAAGATCTATATGTGGATGATGCTGATTTTAAAGATGTTTTCTCTCATTGTGTTAATGGGAAACCATGGGGCAAATTTCACTTGCAGGACGGGTTCATGTTTCGCGCTAACAAGCTGTGTGTTCCAGCTAGTCCGGTTCGTCTGTTGTTGTTGCAGGAAGCGCATGTAGGCGGTCTCATGGGGCACTTTGGCGTTTACAAGACGCATGAGGTGTTGGCTGCCCACTTCTTTTGGCCCTGGATGCGCAAAGACGTTGAGCGCATTGTTGCACATTGCACTACTTGTCAGAAAGCTAAGTCACGTTTGAACAACCATGGTTTGTATATGCCTTTGCCTGTCCCTACTTCTCCTTGGCTTGATATTTCGATGGATTTTGTTTTGGGATTGCCTAGAACTAAGAAGGGGAGGGATAGCATTTTTGTGGTTGTTGATCGTTTCTCCAAAATGGCTCATTTCATACCTTGTCATAAGACTGATGATGCTAGCAGTGTTGCTGATTTGTTCTTTAGAGAGATTATTCGTTTGCATGGAATTCCAAATACAATAGTCTCTGATCGTGATGCTAAGTTTCTCAGTCATTTTTGGAGATCACTTTGGAATAAATTGGGAATTAAATTGCTGTTTAGTACAACTTGTCACCCTCAGACTGATGGTCAAACTGAGGTGGTTAATAGGACTTTGCCAACCATGCTTAGGGCTGTTTCAGATAAAAATTTGAAACATTGGGAAGATTGTTTGCCTCATGTTGAGTTTGCTTATAATCATGCAACACATTCTTCTACAAAGATGAGCCCTTTTCAGTTGTGTAGGGTTACATTCCTCGGGCCCCTATTGTTTTATTTTCGCTTGATGCTGAGGACGCCCCGCACATAGATGTTGTTGCACATGTTGAACAAATGATTAATCTGCATGAACAAACTCAACAAAACATTGCTGCTGCTAATGCTAAGTATCAAGTTGCTGGTAGTAAAGGTAGAAAACTTGTTACTTTTGAACCTGGTGATATGGTTTGGTTGCATTTACGAAAGGATCGTTTTCCTGCTTTGCGCCGTTCTAAATTGATGCCTCGTGCTACTTGTCCTTTTAAAGTGCTAACCAAAATTAATGATAATGCTTATGTTCTTGACCTGCCTGCGGAGTTTGGTGTTTCCACTAGTTTTAATGTTGCATATTTGAAACCTTATGCGGGCGAAGATGAGGAATTGCCGTCGAGGACGACTTCAGTTCAAGAAGGGGAGGATGATGCGGACATCACCGACGACACGAGTATATCTCCCGCCAACTGGGCCAATTACTCGGGCTCGTGCAAAGGAATTGAATTACATCATGCTGTTAAAGAACGAAGGCCCAGAAAAATAAAGCTGGCCCAACAAGAGGTCCAAGTGCGGGCGCCCTAGGGCTGGCGTGAATAGTACCCGTGGTACTGTAGCGCGGTACTATTCATGCCCCCTCCTGCCGCCAGGGGCTGCGTCCCCTCTATTTAGATAGACCCCTCTTTTATTTTCAGACTTGAGTTTTGTTTTACATCTAGCTTTAGCTACACCAGACCACGCACAAATACGTGCTGTCCTCTGTGATTCAGAACTCCACCTCGAGTGATATTAAGATTGCTCGCTTCATAATTCTTGTTCGTTCTCCACAGAGTGCTCGATCAGCCTCCTGGGCACACCTGGATGTCCGCTGGTTTCAACGTGAAGATA
The DNA here is from genome assembly GCA_036936925.1 of Cenchrus fungigraminus. Taxonomy (NCBI): domain Eukaryota; kingdom Viridiplantae; phylum Streptophyta; class Magnoliopsida; order Poales; family Poaceae; genus Cenchrus; species Cenchrus fungigraminus. The sequence continues at coordinate 78,896,882 of CM072770.1, forward strand.
TCTCAGTTAGCCCGAAGGAAGCTGAGGAGCGCATCTTCCTATTTAGGGTCGAGCCCCGCGCCGATCATGGTAGTCTTGCTGCTGTTGCCGGTCCCGAGGTCGATGGCCTTCACCTGTACTTCCTCTGTTGGCTGAGGTTTGTTGGAGGTGTTGGTCTTCTCAGGTATCTCGAGTTCGGTTGGCGCAAGCTTCTTAGATGCAGCAAAGATCTCCATCATTGTGTTGGGTACTTGATTGGTTGCTGCGAGTTCCACGGCTTCGGTGTCGCAGTCGTAGGAAATCTTCAAGTCCCCTTGTAGCGCGAGTACTCCGGCAGGACTTGGCATTTTGAGTACCAAGTACACGTAGTGAGGAATCGCCATGAACTTGGAAAGAGCTGGTCTGCCGAGGATGGCGTGGTAGGAGGTTTCGAAGTCCGCAACATCGAACTTGATGTACTCGGTGTGTTAGTTCTCCCTTGTCCTGAAGGTAACTGGCAGAACCACTGAGTCAAGTGGTATAGCCACGTTGCCTGGGATGATGTCGTAGAAGGGTGACGTACTCTTGGTGAGCATGTCGGTGATGTCGAGCTTCATCTTCTTCAATGTCTTGGTGAGGAGGACGTTGAGTCCGCTCCCACCATCGATGAGTACCTTGTTGAGTCTGGAGCCCGCGACTACTGGTTTCAGGACGAGTGGAAAACATCTCGGTTCAGAGAAGCTTGTCCATTGATCCGCGCGGGAAAAGGTGATGGGTACCTCCGACCACCTTAGAGGTGTCGGCACCGCTGGCTCAATATTCAAGACTTCCCGGAGGGTAAGCTTCTGGATCGCTTGGTGGGTAGTCCGCCGAAGGGGACATTCACCGTCTTGTCGGGTTCTTGGAAATCGCCATTGCCTTCGTCGACTTTCTTCTTGCCCTTCTTGTCGTGAGGGGGCCGTGGCTCAGGGACATCCTTGAGTGCTCGTCGGAGCTGGTAGCACTGGTCGGTTGTGTGGTTGCCGTCCAGATGCCACGAGTACTTCTCTTTGAGCAAGTCTCTGAAGCCGCCGGAGGTCTTGTTGGAGCTGTCCTTCGCAGGGCGCTGTACAGCCGCGACTGTGTTGTCTGGCTTGCGCTTGCGAATAGGACCTGAGTAGTTGTTGTTGTTACGACCCCCTTGTTCCTTCTTATTGTTGCTGCCGCCTGTGTTGTTTTTGCTCTTGCCGCGAGTGGAGTCGTATTTGGTGTTTGCCTTGTCCTCCTCATCGACCCATGAAGTGATCATGTCCTTGAGCTTGGTGATTGAGCTTGAGCGACGGTGACCGAAGTCTTCGAAGGTGCGACGGTGGTAGAGACCGTCTTGGAAGCCGTCGATGACTTCTTTGTCGGTGACGTCGACTATGGTCGCACGCTTGTCGAAGAAATGACGCATGTACTGGCGGAGCGTCTCGCCTTGCTCTTGCTTGACCATCGCCAGATGCATGCGAGTACCCGAGCATCCCATGGCGCCCGTGAAGTTGCTGGTGAACTATGCCTTCAGTTGGTCCCACTCGTCGATCGTGTTCTTGTCGAGCGACTCGAGCCATGTGAGTGGAGCTTGGTCCAGACAGAAGGGGAAGTAGAGACACTTGGTGTCGTTATCGCCACCAGCGTTCCCAATGGCCAGTGCATAGCACCTCAGCCACTGGACTGGATCTTGCTTCGCGTCGTACTTCGTGATCCCAAGAGGCTTGAACTTCTGGGGGAGAAGCAGAGCTCGAAGTCGTGAGGAGTAGGCGGGGAAGCCGTCCGTGTCGCTGACGTCGGTAGCAGTCTTCTTGGCACGGCATATCTCGTTGATCTTGTGGCGGGCGTCGTAGCCGCCACGTGCGTTGCCGGTGGCGTGGCTGTTCGCGTGGCCTCGGCCTCCGTGATCGCCGCCGCCACTACCTCTTCTGCCGGCACCATGGGAGGAGCAACCGCTGCTGCCGCTGCCGCCGCTGCCGCTAGCGCCGCCTTGTGAAGGTCCTCCCCCAGTGGCTCTAGAGCGATTCGGGGTTGGCTGGTGTTCACCACGGATGCGGTTGGGTCTGACTTCTGCTGGAGTGCGGCTGCGGCTAGTGGCTTCGTGATTTTCGGCTCCGGCAACCCTGTTGTTGACCCGCATGAAGTAGGCATCTTCGGCAAGTTTGGCGATGAGTTCGCCTGCACGGTGCCCCTGAGCTGTTCGGGCTATCGTAGTAATGGACATGAGGCATTGCTCAGGGGTTGTGTGGACCCGGTTGGCGATTTTGTCCAGAGCCTCATTGAGGTTCCGGATGGGGAGAGCTTCTCGGAGCCGCTTGCGTTGATCTGCTCGCTTTCTGTTGCATTCACGCCGGGCGTTCTTGGCTTTGGTAGTCTCATCTGCGGGTGCGTTGGCTGATTTCTCGTCCTCTAAGATATCGTTAAGGTACCAATCAGGTCGGGCTTCTGAGGTTCCAGCTTCCCCAGTTGCCATGAATACTTCTCGGTCGAGCGTGCAGAGGCCAGAGTCAGTAGTCACCACCTCGGTTGGCGTATGCTCCTACGCGTTTGGAGTCAGCAGTGTCCCCTCTTGGAAGGGGAGTGCCTCGAGGTAGGTGACGCAGCGTGAGTTGCTGTCGGTTAGGTCTGCGGGCTTCTGATCAGGCCAGCAGACGAATCTGCCGGCGGGAGTAGACGTGATGACCAAACCAGTAGCAGGACCTGACAGCGGTTCCTCGGTAGAGTTGTACTCGGACTCGGGCTCGATCGGATCTAGTCCGGAATCGAACTCGTAGGAGGTGTCCGAGTTGTAGTCGGGGACGGCGTTGGAGTCCGAGTAGTACTCGGAGACGACCTCCTTGCCGGCCCGATGCGAGTTGAGCGCTTCCGCGTAGGCTTTGCTGGCGCTGCAGAGGCCATACGGGAAGTGCTCGTGGGGGAGGAATGCTCCGCACGATGGCTCGGGAGCCAGCTCGCACGGTTCGATCCAAGGTGATGTCGAGTTCGAGTTGGAAGTGGATCCGGTCTCGAAGTCAGCGACTCGGTTGTAGAGCGAAAATTCGTCAAATTTCTCGAGGAGCTGACCAGTGATGGCATCGGGAAGCGTCACGAGTCCAGTCTCCGGGTCCGGGGTCATGGTAAGGTAGCGTTGGAACGATCTGGCGCCGTCAGTAGTGCAGACCCAAGAGCCGAAGACGAAGGTGTCGCCGCGGTTGAAGGCGGCGGTTGGCTTGATGACGATTGAAGCCATCGAGTTCGCCATGAGATCTTTAGCGAGATCCCTACCTGGCGCGCCAGCTGTCGGTGTTTTAGACTGGCAACCTACCAAGGGGAGTACCCGAGGTAGATGTTTGTGGCCTCGCCGAGATCGGGAACTCGAAGGAGAGACACGTGGCACACAATTTAGACAGGTTCGGGCCGCGAGGTGCGTAATACCCTACGTCTTGTATGCTGCGTAGCTCTGGATTGATTGGGTGTTGTTACAAGATGATGCGGATGATGAGATAGGGGTCCCTACCTCGCCTTATATAGTCCGGGAGGTAGGGTTACAAGTCGGTTTGAGGGAGAGAGTTCTAGTTGTACACGGCTAGGAGTACTCTACATGGATCCGGACATGTCTAGCTTCCTAACCGAGTACTAGTCCTCTGGATGCCTTGTGCTTCACGCCGTCTTGTGCCGCGCAGCCCAAGTTGAGTAGTCCGAGGGGCCCACGTAGTAGTCGGTCCTGGTACCCGCCTGAGTAGTGGGCCCAGGGATGTCCATACGACAGTTGCAGCTCTTCGACGGGAGGTTCCATGAAGATATCAAAATCCTTTGATGGAGAACTCAGTCCAGGGATCAATAAGGCCATCATGAAGTTTGATTCTTCCATGCATACCCAGGGTGGCATGTTATACGGCACAACAAATACTGGCCACATACTATATGAGTTGGTCATGTTGCCAAATGGATTGAAACCATCGGTTGCAAGACCAAGTCTAAGGTTCCTAGCTTGTTTCTATGCCTCACCATCAGCTGGATGGCTAAGCTCATTCTTCACCGATTTTCTCTTTGACTTGTGCCATCGTGCATCCTTTGCTGTTTTTGATGAAAGAAACATCCTCGTCAGCTTGGAAATCAGCAGAAAATGCCTTAATACCTTTTGAGGAACATGCTTGTTGGTGTCTGCATCCTTCCATCTTCAATCTGCTTGACAACATACTGGGCACACATCAAGTTTGATATACTTCTTCTTGCAAAACAATATACAATTATTTTTGCAAACATGGATTTTTTCATAGTCGAGTCCCATGGAACGTATGTACTTCATTGCCTCATCGAAAGAGTTTGGAAGACACGCTTCTGGGAATCCTTTTTGTAACAACTTCATCGTTGCATTGAATGCGACGTTGTTCATCCGACTGAAGGACTTTATATGAAGTAACTTCACAACAAATATAAATTCTGCATATGAAGATTTCGGTGACACCTTACGGTTCAGATGTTCCTTTACAAATTCATACATTTTCTCACCGAGCACCTGACCCTTGCCCAAGTCAGCAATCAATTCGGAAATTCCATCGTCTCCAGTGCCTTCATCCTCCTCCATACCCGATATGTATTTTTTTCCTGGACCGTTTCCTGATCACCACCATCTCGTGGAGCTGCATTATCCACATCCCCATCTGCATCCGGCAAAATTGTGTTATCCTGAACATTTGCATCATCGTCAACCATATCCTCCAAAGCTTCTCGATGATGGATCCACCTAGTGTAAGTGGTTGCCATCCCACTCACAAGTAAGGGAACTCCAATTCGCTCTATAGTTCCTGTAGAGTTATTGAGAAATCGACGACACGAGCATAGTATTTCTTCATCGTCCTCACCGTATCTTGTCCGCAGAAATGCCAAGAAATGCTGGACCCCTTTCTCATGATCAGTGGTAAAACCAGTACAACCGGTTATCCAGCTTCTATCCATCTGGAAAGTTTTTGGCGAATCCATCTCAAAATTACTGACTACAGAACGAATCAAAAAGGTGAACATTCTGCGAAATGAAATTTTCCAGATTGAACACAAAATTACTTACCATATTGACACGCAGTTGCAGCAAATATCACCCAGGTTGCGCCCGTAGGAGTGAGCAGCCGTTGGAAGTATCACCGCCGGAATGATCCGTTTTGGTAGCCTACTCGCCTCTCTGTTCTCCGTTTTCCCGTTTCGGGGTAGCGGGCTGCAGGAAAACTATTTTTTGCTACAGCGCGGGCTTTTCTCCCGCCAATTTATTAGAACCGCTCCATGTTGTGGTTGGGGCGGAAAGTTTTTCCCATTAATTGACACAACCAAGAGGTGGTACAGTGGTAGATAGTGTTGTCTTGTTCCTATAGGTCTCTAGTTCAAACCCTTGCAATGGCAAATTGTTTTTGCAACATTTCATGACGGACAGTAGGAAACAAGCAGTTTCACGATCAGGAAGGTCCTTCCAGCAAAACATCAACAGAGCTGACCAACAAAACATCAGCAAAATTAATTCAGAATGGTGAGTATGCTCAACTCAATTTGAAATAGATTAAACCAAATCAGCATAATAAGATGGAATCTCATAGCACTCATCACCACAAAGTTCACACCACCAGCAAGTAGCAAACACAAAAATACAAACAATTCATCACCACAAAGTACACACCACCTATGAACCGTCTAGCTATGTTGACGATCAATATGTGTATCAATGTTCGTTTGGATTTGCAAGCGGACATATCCTCCGTCGTAGTCAAGGGACCCTTCTTCCCTCAAGTGTAAACCCAAGGTATCGAATCCGTGGAACAATGTGTGATGCAAGAATCAATCTAATAAAGTCGAGAACACTTAATCTTCAAAAGGAGTGCTTTTGCATATAATCTAAGAAAACATCAAAAACTCATATAATCTAAGGAACACCGGAGGTAGTAAGAGATAGAGAGGGGGAGGTAAAACAAATCTAGAGAGATTGGATCGAGCTCTTGTTGAAGTTCCAACCAAAGAAGAAGATAGCAAATTGAATCTCATAAAAAGCTTCTTTAAACCATGGCTTCCGTTCCAACTCTGAAGACGCACGCCTTTTGGAACCTTCGCCCTGTCACGACACGCCCCCATTCATGCGGGTTAGCCTAGGGTGAGTCTAAAAGACAAGATGAAAATGTTTGGTAGGTCATGCATGCACCTCTAGCCACCACGACTACAACAACACCCTATGCGATCTATCTCGATAATAGATCGAGGAGAAAGAAACCCAAATGAAGACAAAGTCATAGAGAAAGCACTTGATCGCTAAGAATCGGACTACAATTTGTAAATTCAACATATTAAATGATACATGGACAAGATCACCACCGGGATCCTACCTTGATCTTGCTCCTAGCTCCTGGAACTCCGACGTTGTCTTCCTTGCAAGGTTCCCACGCCGGCTTGGGAAACTCTAGTCAACTATCTCGACCCTCTCCTCTCCAGAATGGTGTCCCTCTCTTCTCTGCTCCTCGTCAGTGAATGATGAATGATATAATGCGTGGCTTTTGGCACGGGGACTATAAATAGTCTAAGGGTTGTCTAGGTAAAAGAGGGCGGCGAATGGGGCCCGGAATGGGTTGGGCCGGCCGGCCTGAGCCGACCGACCTGGGCCCACCCCGGCCCGGTTCGCGGCCTCCTTCGTTGGTGATGCTTCTCGGGTCTTCTGGAACCTTCACCCTTCTGCATGTGGGCCCTTGGTGTCAGTTTCTCCACGGTTTGGATAGGGTTCCTTGTCGTGCAAGCTTCAGCATTTTCTGTCCAGGTCCTCGGAGTTTTCTGCCTTCACAGTTTGGTCCTTGGGCCACATGGAGTCATGTTCACTTCATATCTTGACTATATCTTGACTTGTGCCGGCCTTCATGATCTTCTCACGAGGTGCTTGATGAACTTTATGAAGGACCGAACTGGCGACCGGAGAGGGGGGGGAGTGAATGGGAGCTGATAAAAATTCTTCTTGATGCAGATAACGTCTCCAACAAGATGAACTCGGTCGGGTACTCAAAATCGCACACTCCGCACACAACCTTCTGTTTGCCAAAATCGCACACTCCGCACACAACCTTCTATACAGAACAAGAAGGTTCATAGAAGGTCTAGCTTGCCTCCCGATCATCCATCCCTCTCTAAAGATCTCACCATGAAGCTCTCAAGCTAGTCCTAGAAAATCCTAAGGAAAATAGGAAGGGAAAATAACAAATGGAAATGAGCTGGTTCCAAGAGTTGGATGCCATCCCACAACTCAAGAGTTTATATGGGGGCAACCAAAAGACTAAACTACCCTTACTAGCATACTAGGGATACAAGCCCCTAAAGGGCAATTTTGGAAGTCTTCAGTTCAGCACCATCGGACGGATGCACATCCACCGCAAGCCTGTGTAGCACCAACGCAACTCTTGCGTTCATGCCGCGTGTCCTCCGCTTCGAAGCTTCTCGGCTGCTGCGACCCGGGCGGTCAGACCGGCCTGGGTGGCCGCCCCTCCTCGTCGAGTCTTCGGCCTCGGTTTTGTGACTCAACCGAGTAACCTAGTGGTTTTGTGGTGAACCACTACAAACCCCGCGGACTTGGTGTAGCCTCCCGCCAATCTCCACTCATGACTCGGCTTCCACATCGTCCCGACTCGACCTTGGTTTTGAGGCTCCACCAAGAAACCGTCCATGACTTCGTCTTGCTGTTCTTGCCACCATGCGACCCGCACTTTATCCCGCTGGCCACTGGGTCCCTCGAACCAAGCCTACTTGTCTGGTACACACCATCTTTTCTGAAACCTGTCCGAACCAATTTGAACACCTTCTAAATGCTCGCAGGTGCCCAAATCATGTACAAACTTCTCCCCCATGTTGGCAATGCATGAATCAAGGCAAAATTCAGAAAATATCAACCTAGAGCTTGTCAAATAGACAAAATTCACCACAGGATGCTACACATGTCCAAATGAGCAAGTTAGATACTCTATAGCTTCGTATAAACATAAGCTACATGATCACCAAGTTTCACAACCATTGGATAAGGCTAAGACCAAAATGAGCATTTTTTTCGAAAAATTCCCTCTCATGAGCAAAGTCCTAAACATGAGCACAACATGCCAAAGTGACAAGGTCACGCAAACTTCATGCTAGGACAACCATTCTAAGCATAAGATCATCATAAACACCCACAAACACCTCATGTCATGTCAAAGTCATCAAGCCATGTGCTTACTTCTATATATGAGACTTCTCAATGGTAGGCATCATGCAACGGTTCAGCACCCAAAAGCAATTTAAATAAGCACAAATGACATGGGAGCATATTTTTTAAGTAATTTACATTTCATTTTCAGATCATATTTGGTATATGAAATGTCTTTGCGACAAAAAGAAACTTATGCCCCTCCACAAGATAAAGCAAGCAGGCTAAACATTCATGATGACAAATGAGCCTTCAGCCCCATATGATCAAAATAAACTATCCAAGCACGAATTAAGCATAACAAGGCCACTAAAACATGTCATGATCATATAAAGGTATATACTCACAAGAGGACAAACATGTAGCATTTTTCAAAAACATAGCCATCAACCATGGATATAAATCAAGATCATCAAGAGCTAAGCCAAACTGACCATATCATACCAAACTAGCTCACAAGATCATTTATAGCACATCATGGTGAACAATGTATATAAGAGAAGCTTTCCTACAACTATGCATATGATACAAATGCATGCAACCTAAGATACAAAGATGTCGGTACAACATGTTACATATGTAATGCAAAATGCAAGAATGCACAAAAGGAGAGCTATACATATGCTACACAAAAAGCTCCCACCACCAACTCAAGAAACCAAACACACACCAAGTTCTCCCCGCAAATGAGTGAAAGTTGATTAATCTAGGGGCTTGGTGAAGATATCCGCTAGTTGGTTTTGTGTGGGCACATGGATTAAGGCTATTTTCCCTTTCTCAACATTGTCTCTCAGAAAATGGTATCTCACTTCTATATGCTTGGTTTTGGAATGAAGCACTGGGTTCTTTGCAACACTAATGGCCCTCGTGCTATCGCATAGAAGTGGAGCATGGGTATACTCCTCACCAAAGTAACTCATTGTGTATGTGATCCAAATGAGCTGAGAGCAACAACTAGCTGCGGCAACGTACTCGACTTTGGTAGTAGATTGAGCAACACTCGATTGTTTGTGGGAGGACCAAGACACCAAAGAAGAACCCAAGAACTGGCAAGTCCCAGAAGTGGACTTCCTATCCAACTGCCACCCGGCAAAATCCGCGTCTGAAAAATTGTGAAGCTCCAAAGAGGAAGACTCAGAGTACCAAAGGCCGAAGTTGGGAGTGTATCGCAAATACTTGAAGATGCGCTTGACTACTTGCTGATGCGAAGTCCTTGGAGACACTTGAAAACAAGCGCACAGACATACCGAGAATTGGATGTCCGGCCTCGTCGCCGTCAGGTACAGGAGGAAGCCGATCATGCTCCGGTACTCCTTCTGGTCCACGTGTTCACCTTCCTTATCCACATCCATTGCTGTAGTCGTACTCATCAGCATCATCATGGCCTTGGAGTCCTCCATCTTGAACTTACTCACAATGTCCTTGGTGTACTTGGCTTGGTGCACAAATGTTCCTTCCTTCGACTGCTTGATCTAGAGGCCAAGGAAGAACTGCAACTCACCCATCATGCTCATCTCGAATTCCCTGCTCATTTCTTCTGCAAACCTTGCAACCAAAGAGTTAGATGAGCCACCAAAGACAATATCATCCATGTACACCTGAACAATTAGAATGTCCTTGACCTGCCTGAGGAGAAACAAGGTCTGATCTACCTTCCCCATCTCAAAGCCTCTCTCAAACAGGAACCCCCTCAACCTACCATACCAAGCTCTAGGCGCCTGCTTCAACCCATACATCACCTTCCACAACTTATACACCCTGTGGGGGTACTTCTCACTCTCAAACCCTGGTGGTTGCCTCACATACACTTCTTCCTCCAACACACCATTCAGGAACACACTCTTCACATCCATTTGGTACAATTTGAACCCTTTAGCCACTGAAAAAGCTAGAAGGATCCTAATCGCCTCCAAACGGGTTACAGGAGCAAATGTCTCCTCCTAGTCTATCCCCTCTTTTTGTGTGTACCCCTGAGCAACCAACCTCGATTTGTTTCTCACTACTTCACCTTTTTCTCCCTCTTTGTTTTTCCACACCCATTTTGTCCCAATTGGCTTACAACCCAGTGGAGGCTCCACTAACTCCCAAACTTGGTTTCTCTCAAAGTTCTCCAACTCCTCATGCATTGAGTTCACCCAATTGAAATTAGAAAGCGTGTGTCCAATGTCTTTGGGCTCAAAAGTAGCAACAAAAGCAGCATGGGTAAAGTGAGAGTTGTTTCGAAACCTCGACCGTGTAGTACGTTCGTTTATGCCCCCGATGATCCTCGAAGCTGGGTGATCCACTTGTACTCACCGGGGAGCTTCTCACCTTGAAGCCACCTCCCCCTCAGCAACAGCTTCCTCTCGATCTCGACACGTCGTCGTAGGTGTGGGAGAAGGCCCGTCCTCGATCGTAGTCGAAGTATTAGGTACATGCTCAGCCGCGGGTGCCATACCACCATCCTCATCATCTCCTTGCTGCTGCTCCCCATCCTCAAATATCTCCTCGCCAAGTTCCTCGTCACCTGCACACTCAAAAACAAGCGAACTACGTGGCTGTGTCTCGTCGAAGGTAACCTCGCAAGTCTCCACGATTTGGTTAGTTTCAAGATTGAGCACCCGAAAGGCTCTAGAATGAGTCGCATAACCAAAGAAAATGCCATCGACAGACCTAGCCTCGAACTTGTCCAAACTCTTCCCTTTCTTAAGAATGAAGCATTTGCAGTCAAAGACGTGAAAGTGACTCACCTTTGGGGTATGACAGTGCAATAACTTGTAGCAAGTTTTCTTCTTATGGACCCAGAGAAAAAACCGCTTGGAATATCTGACCCTCGGGAATGACCACAAAGACAAGGTCACCTCAAGCATTAAGTATCTGAGAACCACCCGACTTAAACAACACCTCAAAACCTTCATCAAGCAGTTGAGAAACCGAAAGCAAATTAAATCCGAGCGACTTGACCAAGGCAACATGCTTCAGCACCACTTTGTCACTTACCCTCACTTCACCTTCTGAAAGTACACGCCCTCATCCATTATCCCCAAAGGTGATGTATGTCTTTGACACCACCGGGGTGAGGCTGGAGAACCAGCCCTATCTCCGGTCACGCCTCGAGCAACTGGAATCAATCAGCCAAACATTCCCCAAGCCTCCCACCTGAAATTCAAAAACGAGCATGTGAATGAGCAAACGACTCAACACTAGGGTTAGTACCAAAAGAGTAAAACCAGTGCTGAGCCATCTACTCCAAAGTGGGGTTAGCACGATCCATCCTACCATTCCTAACAAAATGGGAATCCATCCGATCACGAGCATCAAACCTCGAATCCATCCTACCATCACTACCAAAACTGGAACCACCACGGGGAAACCACTCCTGTCTCGCTGGAGGAGCACGAAAGCCACGAAAGGAAGACTGTGGACCGTAACTCCTCTAAGACTCAAAGTTGCGACCTCTCCCAAGCTCGTATCGACCACGAGGAGGAGAACGTCCAGCAAACTCAACACCACCAGACTCACCACGCCAACCACCAGTACCACGACCACCAGAACTAAAACCACTCGCATCACCACCTCGAAAACCGAACCGCCTAGAAATCTGGGGAGGGCCGGTCTGATCGCCTAGCCAAGCCGGTCTGACCGCCCCCCTGGGCAGGGCCGGTCTGACCGCCTAGCCAAGCCGGTTTGACCGCCCTCTCTAGAGCACCACCTCGACTACGAGAGCTCCTATCTCCCCATGCCTGAATGCTTCTCACAACAGCCTTACCCCTAGGCAGTGGCATATGAGGCTCAGGTACATAATGAGATGGGTGGTACCTGTCTCTGTTAGCCCACTTCTTAGCCATCCTTTCTTCTTGCTTCCTCTTGAAAAAAAACTCACCCTTGTGACCATCTCTCTCACAATACTCAAACTGGAGTCGGATTGGTTTTGGTTTAGGCTTGGGATGGGGCTGCTCACTAGGCTTCTCTCCCTTCTTCTGTCCAACCACATCTCCCTTAGGACTCACAAATCTCACCGGTTTTTGGAAGTTGTTTGTTTGGGGAGAGAACACTGGTGGATCTGGGCTTGTGTCAAGTTTGTTTCTCAGATGGTTAGGCTTAGGCTCAAACTTGTTCTTGGGTGTTGTATGTGGTGGGATAGGAATCTCTCCAATTTTTTCATCTCTCTCACCACTACTCTCTCCAATTTTGTCAGCCCCAAGTGCTTGACCATCATAGCACTTAAAGGCAGCAATCATGATGCCAAGCTGAGGCTCCTAACCCGACAACCAACTCAAACACTTCCTCAACTCATCATTTTCATCCTGCAAGCAATAAATATAATGTGCAAGTTCCAAATTCTTCAAAGCATGCAATTCACAAGTACAGCAGGAAGTAGCAATAGGAGATTTCAATTCAGCCTCAAGTGACACAATGCGAGAACGAGACTCAGCAAGCTTTTCATGCAACAAAGGACAAGATGTGCAAGCACTTAGCAAAGTAGGCCTAGACTGTAGCTTAGCCAACTCAACCCTAAGCACATCTAGTTCCTCACACTTGGAGGCATGCTTTTCCTTAAGAGCAGTCAAATCAGCTAGGAAATAGAGCAATCGCCACAATCAACCTCATCAGAAATAACAGGTGAAGTCTTAAGCGAAGCTATCTCAAGCTTAGCATCAAGGTTCTGTGTTTCTAGCTCAGCCACTCTATTCCTAGCATCTTCAAGCGAGGCCCTAAGCTCTTTCCTCATTTTCTTAGCTTCCCTAAGCATGTCATCACGATTATCAAGCAATTTTCCTAGCTCCTCGTTCTCCTGGTGCAAGAAGGAGAGTTCATCACGTACCTCATCCTCGGAGTGAGAGTCCGAGTCGTCCTTCTGGCTCTTCTTGCTGCCGGAGAAGCCGTCTCACGCGAAGCAACTCAACCCGCTCAGGTTCTTGGACCCCTTCTTGCTCTTGCGCCGATCACCTTCATCTTCACTACTACTCGTGCTCGAGGTAGTGTAGGCAGAGCTGGAGTCGACGTCGCTCGCACCTACCATTGCTCAGGCTTTCTTGCTGTGGTTGTCCTTCTTCCTCGATCTTCGCTTGTCCTTGTTCTTGTGCTTGTGCTTGTGATCGTGCCTCGACCGGTGCTTCTTCTCCATCCTCGACCGGTGCTTGTAGTTGTCCTTGTTCTCCATCTTCTCCGGACAGTCGGCGACGAAGTGTCCTAGCTTGCCGCACTGGAAGCATGTCCGTGAGTTCCTCCTTGTGTTCACTAGGTTCTCGTGCATCCTCTCGAATCTCTTGGTCAGCAGCGCCAGCTCGTCCTCTCCAAACACGTCGAACTCCTCACCTGGCAAAGACATCAAGGAAGACAAAGAGTACATCCTAGAGGATGGGTTAGCGTTATACTTAGCACCTGAGCCACCGATGAGAGCGAGACTATGCGAGTTAGTCGGGCCCTCAATCTTGACTGTCACCCACGGTCCACCTCAGCCAACTTGAGCTTAGAGAACAGCTCGTCTACCGTTAGGGTCTCGTACTTCTCCGACTTCAAGATGGCCTCGACCTTTCTGCCCCAAATGGTATGATCCAGGGAGTGCAAGAGCTTCACAGCTCTGTCTGTATCATCGTACGGGAGCACGGTTACATTGGCCCTCATGTTGTTCACAATCACCGTGAACCGCTGGAACATCGTGTCTATGGACTCACCAGGGAGATGAGTGAAGTTCTCGTACTCTCTCCGGTAAGTCTCAAACAACCGAGCCTAAACCTAACTGTTCCCAGCATGAGCATTCTTGAGTTGCACCCAAATCCTCTGTCTGAACCCGATCGAATTCGGATTGACAGGAGCGCGAAACAAGTAGTCAACCACCTTGTTGTTGGCGTCGTGCATATCCCTCGATCCTGGAGCAAGGAAGTTAACCGGATGAACATAATCTATGTTCACCATAACATCCCAAAGGATTTGACCCTTGCCGCGGAGGAAAGCAGCCATCCGCCTCTGCCACATCTGGTAGTTCTTTCCATCGAAGTGCGGAGGACCCGATCCCCGTTCCTGGTACGCCATCTTTGGATCTTAGACTGGTTAGAGTCCCGAAAGACCCGTAACTGGCTCTAATACCAATTGAAGGACCGAACTGGCGACCAGAGAGGGGGGCGAGTGAATGGGAGCCGATAAAATTTCTTTTCGATGGAGATAACTTCTCTAACAAGATGAACTCGGTTGGGTACCCAAAATCACACGCTCCGCACAAAACCTTCCTTTTTCCAAAACCACATAGCCACTGAAGTGCTACTGGTCCTAGGAACAAACACTACCTGCAGGAACAGCTTCTACACACACCCGGCAGCAGAAACAACTCGAAGCTATCTGCCTGGGAAGGGTGGTCAGACTGCGTATGGGGGGCGGTTAGACCGCCTGCTCCTAGCAACCAAGAAATCCGCCGAAAGCCCGCTTCCGAGCTACAAAACTCTCCACGGTTTTAGCCACAGGATCCTTTGGTCAAGTCCATGCTAGATACCAGAAAATCTCAGGGAAAACAAGAACTTCACCCAAAAGGCCTAGGGCGGTTAGACCAGCTCACAGGGGCGGTCTAACCTCCTGTACCCAGCAAGAGAATCACCTCCAAGGAAAACCTAGCAAACTCCAAAACGAGCCAAGATTTCACCAGAACACTCCTCTGATCAAGGCACAAACTCACAGAGGAAAACCCAGCAAAACCAAACTTCAACCTGGATGACCCAGGACGGTTAGACCACCCCCCTATGGAGGTAAGACCGCCCCACCCAGAAAACTTGGTCGGGGTCAACCCTCAAATTCCCATCGCTCGATCTCCCGATTCACCCCACGGATTGTAGCGAAACTTCAGGGATAGCTGGGTTACCTCCTGGACAACCTCTCAAACAACGGATATCCACCGAAATGCTCTCAATCAAAGGGAATCTTGAATCTTGGCCCTCTAGGTCATGAACTTGAGGAACTCCGAAAACCACCAAATCGAGGCCGATTCAAGGGAGTTGCTGGGGCAAGGTCACCAAGCAAAGAGGCACAATGTCCTCATACGTGACACCCAACAAGAATACCACAAGAAATCACCCTCAAAACTCTGCCACGAAAATCACAAGAAAAGGCTGCAAAAATCACCAAAAAGGGAAAACGGGAGAGACAACAAAAAGCCTTGAGAAACCACTCTGAATCTTCTATACAGACCAAGAAGGTTCATACAAGGTCTACCTTGCCTCCCGATCATCCATCCCTCTCTAAAGATCTCACCATGAAGCTCTCAAGCCAGTCCTAGAAAATCCTAAGGAAAATAGGAAGGGAAAATAACAAAGGGAAATGAGCTAGGGTTCCAAGAGTTGGCTGCCATCCCACAACTCAAGTGTTTATATGGGGGCAACCAAAAGACTAAACTACCCTTACTAGCATACTAGGGATACAAGCCCCTCAAGGGAAATTTTGGAAGTCTTCAGTTCAGCACCATCGGCCGGATGCGCATCCACCGCAAGCCTGCGTAGCACCAACGCAACTCTTGCGATCATGTCGTGTGTCCTCCACTTCGAAGCTTCTTGGCGGCTGTGACCCGAGCGGTCAGACCGCCCCACTGGGCAGTCAGACTGGACCAGGCAGTCAGACCACCCCTCCTGGGCGGTTAGACCGGCCTGGGTGGCCACCCCTCCTCGTCGAGTCTTCGGCCTCGGTTTTGTGGCTCAACCAAGTAACCTAGTGGTTTTGTAGTGAACCACTGCAATCCCCGTGGACTTTGTGTAGCCTCCCGCCAATCTCCACTCATGACTCGGCTCCCACATCGTCTCGGCTCGACCTTGGTTTTGAGGCTCAATCAAGAAACCGTCCATGACTTCGTCTTGCTATTCTTGCCAACATGCAACTCGCACTTGATCCCGCTGGCCACCGGGTCCCTCGAACCAAGCCTACTTGTCTGCTCCACACCTGGAGGCCTCGCCGGCATCGACCTTTCGCGCTTGTTCTTCACCTGCACCAGCACCAATCAAGCCGCAGCCTGCACCTGCAATACTTATCCAAGAGTCAGTCCACACACTGTTGTCAATCACTCATCACACCGGAAGTGACCATCCACCGGTCCTCGAACCACACAGGCTCTCACTTTACCCGGAAGTCTTGCATTTAGCGCTAAAGTCCTACATGATGAGGACATCCTCCACTATTTCTCGTTGGCAAAGACGCAACATAAATGGGCCATGTGGCCCAGTTGTAGTCGGGCGGTGACCGTGTGAGCCTCATTATCCCACCTTGCTTAGCTTGTGAGGAGGAAGCCACCTTAAAGGGGAGAGCCAACCTTTCCCTAATGGACTTGTCTTTTGGGGTGATTGGGACTTTCCTCGAAGGGGCACCCTTGAGTTGCGGTTCAGCGATTGCATTGGCACTTCGGGCTTGCTCGTCGTAGTCAGATCGTGAGGGTCGGAACCTCGGGTGTGCGAATGCTAAACTGAGTAATCGGTGCATCGGGCTTGCCATAATCCAATCCCACCTGGGCCGGACTCATCATTTGGTATCAGAGCTGGGCCCTTGTTAAGAAGGGGAGAATGATGAGGACATCCTCCACTATTACCCGTTGGCAAAGACGCAACATAAATGGGCCATGTGGCCCAGTTGTAGTCGGGCGGCGACCGTGTGAGCCTCATTATCCCACCTTGCTTAGCTTGGGAGGACGAAGCCACCTTAAAGGGGAGAGCCACCCTTTCCCTAACGGACTAGTCTTTTGGGGTGATTGGGCCTTTCCTCGAAGGGGCACCCTTGAGTTGCGGTTCAGCGATTGCATTGGCGCTTCGGGCTTGCTCGTCGTAGTCGGATCGTGAGGGTCGGAACCTCGGGTGTGCGAATGCTAAACTGAGTAATCGGTGCATCAGGCTTGCCATAATCCAATCCCACCTGAGCCGGACTCATCACTGCATAAACAATAAACTCCAAAAACGACATGCAAGAGCGAACTTGATATATCAAGGGGGTTAGTACCAATGGATAAGATATTAAATTAATGCCAACACCGAAGGTAAACTCATGGCTAGGTTGACGGAAATTCACCATCAACAGCTCCCCCATGCTTAAACCTTGCTCGTCCTCGAGTAAGCCTTCGATGGATATCAATTTTGCCCTTCATTGTTCAAACCCTGCACTTGATCATACACGAGAAAACATAATGCTCTCAACATTTTAATTTGTTAGAGTTCCATAGTGTACTAGCCTTTATCCCTACAGAGGGTGGATATCAATTAAGCTCTTCCCACAAGTATTTAAACATGCTCCCAAAATTTAAATAGATCTCAGAAATTTTGAAATAAAGAATGAGATGAAAAAGAGCTAAACCAAGTTCAAAAATTTAAACCACCTTGAATCTTGCTCATGAACTCTCATCTCATCTTGTATCTCAAGCCTATTTATTCTACTTTCCCCTCTCAAAAACATATATATGTGGTAGGCTCTATATGGAGCTTTTGGGAAAAGTTTAGTCCTACCAAGATATTATTATTGAGATATTATCAAAACAAGACAAGCTTCTAATGGTCTTACCGAGACTCGTCAAAAAAGTCAATGGAAAATAATGTTGTTTCAAGGAGGGGGAGAGGAAAATACACACACTTTGAGATAGGTGGACATGTGCAAATGACAAAGAGTGATCCCGAGGCATAAAGGAAGTCCTCGTTATTGGATTGCACATGGTTGGAAAGATGAGTTTAAATCTTGATGTTGAAGTTTTTTTTGAAATTCCTAATGCATTTAGAGAACCGGGGAGTTCACTTTATTTTATTTTTATACATACTCATATTTTTTTTAGTTTTTTCTCATATTTTTTCCTTTGTCTCTTTTTTTTCTTTCTTCATTTTTTTCTTTTTTCTATATATATACACATTTTTTATTTACTCCCCTTGAACTCTAAATTGCATTGTACCTACCTCCTCCCCCATGCTTAGACGTTGCTCGTGCTCGGGCAAAGAGGTGATAGAGATAAGGTAGGTACCGGAAATATTTTTCCTTCGGAGAGATACTTGAAATCTTCAATCTTGGCACCATCTTGCGATCTTCCTCGAGTTGAAAATCCATACTCAAATGAAAGGTTGTGGTCAAGGAGGTAAACACAAAGATGATATTTTTGGTTTTATGGGTGGATATCCAACGAGGTTTTTGAAATTTCCAATGTGGAGATTCACAATGTACGGATAGAAAGGCTAGCAATAAGATAGGTACGCAAAAACAGAATGAGCAGCTTCTTAGTCTCGGGCCATAGAAATCAACCCCTGAATTAATTCACTCAAAAATAAATCTTGTATACTAAGTTTTTGCACTCAAATAAATATAAGGCTTTGGATAGGTATAGCAACATGCAAGTGGTATTAATGACAAGGTTAGTATTACTTTTAAGAACAAAAATAAATTATCTTTAACCCATCCAAAAATTGAGAGCATAAGAAAAACTATGGGTCTCATCTTTATCATAACCTCCGCAAAGGATTAAGCTAGCATTTACATTAATTTCAGATTTGTATTTTATGAGAGCATTAGCTTAACCATGCATAAAACAAATACAAAGATGAGCAAAGCGGCAACTATCATCATATATTAACATGGCACAAACTTTCTATCTTTGCCAAAGGTAAAAACTAACACACATAATAGAAAATAGTATGCATACATAGATGCACACAAGCTGAAAAATAAAGAAAAGGAAAAGGAAAAATCAACCAAAGAAAAAGAAACAAGCTTCTCCTCTCTTTAATCTTCCACCAATGGTTGGTATTAGTAATCTTGGCTATTGTATCCTTGCTCATAATAAGATTGCACCGATCCTCCTATGAATTGCTCCGGCGGTGCTAAGTGAAGGCGACCTAGCTCAAAAGCGATGTTCGCGTTCCCTTCACCCATTTGATTTGCATTGGATTGGATGGCTGCAATATTTTGTATGTTCCCTGTAGCGTATCCTCCAATGATGGCCACACTTTGTTGTGATTGAGGAAGGTGTGCATATTGCTCCGCAAAGGCTACATTGGGTACCGTCATTTGAGTTGGTGGGGGCATGGCTGCACCACTCCCCCATTCTTGCATTGGTACACCTCCGTAGTGTCTTGGCGGCATTGGGATTCCTCCATATGGTGGCACGTTAACTTGGGGTGCACCCTCTTCTTCTTGGGCTGCGGAAGATCCTTCTTCTATAATCCTCCCTCTCTTATTCTTCCTTGCCGGCACAAGAAGTCCTTCATCTAACCAATCTTCTTTCCCCTCAATAAATATTTTATCCTTGCATCCGGTTGGGGTAAATTAACTTTGGCCACTTTAAAGCCTCTTCTCTCATCTCCACTTATGTATTTCCCTTGCTTCAAATATTCAAATCCTAAAGAAGTCCCGGCGAGGAGAAATTTCGGGTTCCTTGTAATTGCCGGTGTTAATGAGATGGCCAACATGGAGAGATAACACCCTGAACCAATATCTCCGGATCCTGATATTGCTTCACAATACCACCAGTTGATCATAAGGTATGAGGGGTCAATTGGCTGCCCAACAATTAAAGCCGAGTAAAGCCAATTCAACTCCATGTCGGTGATCTTGGTCTCTTTAATCCTCCCCAAAATCCTTTTGCACATCCATGAGTGAAACACCTTGATGATGGGGTTCCGGATACTACTCCTTTGCCGATTTTCTTCTGCAGCAATCATTCCCCAAAATCCTTCCAATGCATTCCCATGCACATCTACTTGCTCCGAGGCTCCCTTTGAAATCCAAGCAACTCTCTAATGTACTCATAGGGAACCACTTGTTCATCTCCTTCCAAACGGAATGAAAGACTCGGCACTCCTTCATCAAGTATTAGCGCCATGGTCATGAGAATTTCCAGGGCCAACTCCTTGTGGGTGCTTGCCGACACTCCGTTGGAAAATTGCACCCAACCTAGGTTTCCCAAAATGTGATAAATGTCTGTGTGAAAGCCCAACACTTGGAGAGCTTGGTCGTCAAAGTCGACATTTGCCACAAGCCTCCTCTCAAGGCGAGTGAGCTTCTCCTCCTCCTCCTCCTCCTCCGTCTTAATGATAAAACCATACTTGGAATACCACAAAGTGTATGGAGGTGGACCGGATGATCGTGTCGAACGACGAGGTCGGACGGGCGGTTCCTCCGTGCATCCTTGCAGTTCGGTGAACCGCATAGACGAGCTTTGTGTGGTCCTCATGCCACCGAGGAGCAAGGTATCGCTCCTCGGCGGTGTCGTGTCCTCCTCCATGCTCTGGGGAGACTCGGAGACCGAGTGCCTCCTCGAAGAACTTGTTGATGGAGCCTTCGACGATGACGAACACTTCTTCTTGGAGAGGAAGCTAGAGGCTGCCTTCCACATGTTTGTTGCACTCACTCTCACAAGTATATCTGGGGTTTTGAACTGGTAGCAAGGCCCACAAAGAAAGTATATGGAAGGGTGAAATTTTAGTGGATTTTTGGTGGTTTTTGATGGATGAATTGAAGCTCGAAATGAATTGCAAGGTTTCTGGAGGTTTTGGACTTGGAGCTCAAGAACACGAACTAGCAACTGGACTAGAGACTTACCTGAGGAAGACCGACACTAGGGGGCAAATAAAAAGGGGAGGTCGGCGGCTTGGGCCGACTGGCCTAGGTGCCCTGCTGCACCTCTCTTTCTTAAGTGCACTCCATGCTCCTTTGTTGCTTTGTGTCCGCGTGCTCCACAGGGTTGCACCGCCCAAACTCTCTTGTCCACTCCTTTGCTTGCATGATTGAATCTCCCACTTGATTGCTTCCTTACCTCACATGCCTCCATGGGAATCCTGCAAAATAATGTCTTGGCTGCCCCCCATGCTTGTCCTTTGCATGTGCCTTGATGTTAAATGATGGAGGGGCATCCCATGATGCATCATGGTGCTTGTGTGGTTAGGTGAGTTCAATTACCTCCCTCTAATCATGTTTTAATGCTAAGCACTCCTCTAATTTTGAAAAATGAAATTTTACTCAGAGCTAGCAATGAGTTCAAATATATATTTAGAGGA
Organism: Cenchrus fungigraminus; assembly: GCA_036936925.1. NCBI lineage: Eukaryota > Viridiplantae > Streptophyta > Magnoliopsida > Poales > Poaceae > Cenchrus > Cenchrus fungigraminus. The sequence continues at coordinate 78,917,993 of CM072770.1, forward strand.
CTTTTTAAGCATCAAGAACAAATGTAAGTTGAAAATGTTTTCTGACTACTTTTATTTTGGTCTCACCGGTATTGTTTGCTTCCATTAGTTGAGAGCAAGCTTTTCTAGGCTTGATCGTGGGGGCATAGGTTTAGGTTCTAATTTTGGCTAAATGTGAGAGAAAGATTTTGAATCGGATAAAATTAAGTGAGGCTTAGAATAATTCTAGCTCTAGAGAAACCAAGGGATATGAATTTTAAACAAACCAAAGGTCAAGTTTCCTAGGTTCACGCGAGTCCTACCATGCGCTGAAATTTAAAAAACATCTAGGAATATAGTGTGGCTCTAGTCATGTGTTTTAATCATGAAAAACAAATAAACCTTAACATCATGAAGAGGATGAAAGGTTGAGGTAAGTTCTGAAATTTTTGGTTTTGGTTTCTCAAAAAGAAGCAAATAACACATAGGATGGCTAATGTAAAGGGTTTATGATCCAAATAAAATAAACAAACAAAAATTATAACTCTAAACATTGTCCAACCACTTTAAGAGTCTATGAATGTCTTGCTTAGCAAATTCTAAAACTAACTTACTTGAAAGACTCGGAAAAGAACTTGATCGGGTTGTCCTCCCGGTAGCTTATTCTTGACTCGACGAACAGGTTGCCTCCCGCCTTGTGCTTCGTTTGTAGTCCATGGCTAGACTTCATCACTTGTTCACTGTGGATCAACGCTCTTTGCGGGTGTTGCAATCTTGGGTACCCACTTCTGCACCTTCTTTGGCTTAGGCGCAGGCTTATTCTTCGGCTTAGTCATCTTTTTGGTCTTCACACGCGGCTTTTGTTCCTTGATCTTGACAGATGCAACAACTTTCTTGATTCCCTTCGCTTCCTTCTTCTCTAGCTCTTCCTTATTCCTTGGCTTTTCCTTGCTAAAGTGACGATGAGGTGGAACATATTTAGCATTTATCATGTTGCATACCTCGAAGCATGGTCGAAACTTGAAGGAACTCCTCTCGTCGTTGATGTCGAACTTGATCTCCCCCTTGCCGACGTCGATAGTAGTTCCGACGTGAGAGCTTGTGTGGTTCGAGGACCGGTGGTAGGTCACTTCCTGGTGTGATGAGTGATTGACAATGTGGTGTGGACTGACTCTTGGCTAAGTATTGCAGGTGCAGGTTGCGGCTTGGCTGGTGTTGGTGCAGGTGAAGAACAAGCGCGAAAGGTCGTTGCTGGTGAGGCCTCCAGATGTGGAGAAGACAAGTAGGCTTGGTTCGAGGGACCCTGTGGCCAGCGGAGTCAAGTGTGGACCGCATGGTGGCAAGAACAGTGAGATGAAGTCATGGACGGTTTCTTGGTTGAGCCTCAAAACCAAGGTCGAGCCGGGACTACGTGGGAGCCGAGTCATGAGTGGCGATTGGCGGAGGCTACACCGAGTTCGCGGGGTTTCCGGTGGTTCACCAGAAAACCACTGGGTTCCTTGGTTGATCCACAAAGCCAAGACCGAAGACCGAAGACGGAGGTGCAGCAGCATCGGACTGGTCTGACCAGTGGGTACCGGTCTGACCGGTGAGGAGCACCGATCTGTCCGGTGTGCGACGATGTAGTCCGGAGACTTCGAAGCGGAGGACACGCGTCGGGATCGCAAGGCTTGCATCGAGGCTAAGCAAGTTTGCGGTCGCTGGGCATCCGTCTGATGGTGCGAAGACAAAGATTCCCAAAGTGCCCCTTGGGGGTGTGTATCCTAGTATTAGGCCTTAGGGGTAATTTAGTCTTTCGGCTAGCCTCCATATAACCCAAGTGGTGAGAGGATGGCAGCCATCTCTTGGAACCCAAGCTCATTTTGTTTTGCTATTTTCCTCTTCCTTTTTCCTTTGGAATTTCTAGGACTAGCTTGAGAGCTTCATGGTGAGATCTTGTGAGAGGGAAGGATGATCAGGCGGCAAGCTAGACCTTTTTTAACGTCTTTGGTATGTATAGATGATTCAGCATGGTTCCTCAAGGCTTGGATGTGTCTTTCCCGTTTCTCCTTTTTGGTGATTTTCGAAGCCCTTTCATGGCGATTTTCATGTGGCGGATTCGAGGCCTTTCTCTTTGGGATTTGGTGGGGGATGTATGCTTGAACCCTTTGTGGTTCTTTTCCCCTTGATTCCCCTCCCAAATCCGTGAGCAAAGGGGCTCGATTTTGGGGTTTTCTCCTCTCTAGGGTTAGAGGCGTTCTTGGTGGGATTTCTCCGATTCCTCTCGATTTAGCATGTTTTGGTGGACCAAATCTTGGCTATGGACTGCCCATGAGGTGTTCCTACTATCCCCAAAGTCTTGTGCAAATCCGTGGAGTTATTCGGGAGATCGGGAGTTGGATTTGGGGGTGTTGACCCGCGGGCGCTGTTCATCCCGAGAGCTCAGGTCACACCGGTCTGACCGGTGCCTCTCACTGGTCTGACTGGTGCAAATTCTTTGTTGAGTTTTGCTCGGGTGAACGTCTTGGTGAGTTCCATGTTGTCTTGTGTTGCTGTTGTTTCGAGTTTGGTTCGGTTTGGAGCTCGGAAGGTCAGGTTTGTGCTTTTGGGGCTTCCTGGCTTAGACCGGTCTGACCGGCGTGCTACACTGGCCTGACCGGCGTAGGAGCTTTCTGTGGAAGTTCACAGGATCTATCAGGGTGCTCCAGCAGGGATCAGTTGGACCAGTGTGTGCGACCGGTCTGACCGGTGCAGTCCAGTTGCTGCTCGAGTTGATTTTTCCGCTGCGTTCTTGGGTTAGCTTTGTTGGTTGTTGGTTCCTAGGACCAGTAGCACTCCAGTGGCTGCATGGTCTTGGCCAACTTGGGTAGTTGAGTCAGAGATGTGCTTTGGAAGCCTTGTTCATCTTGTTGGAGTTTCCATCTCCTTCGAGAAGAATTTTTATCAGCTCCCATTCACTCCCCCCCTCTCTGGTCGCCAGTTTCGGTCCTTCAAGTGGTATCAGAGCCGGTTACGGATCTTCGGATTCTAACCAATCTAAGATCCAAGGATGGTGTACCAGGAACGGGGTTCGGGTCCTCCGCACTTCGATGGCAAAAACTACCAGATGTGGAAGAGGCGGATGGCGGCTTTCCTCCGCGGTAAGGGTCAGATCCTTTGGGACGTTACGGTGAACACAACTTATGTTCATCCGATTAACTTCCTTGCTCCGGGATCGAGGGACATGTTCGACGCCAACAACAAGGCGGTCGACTACCTGTTTCGTGCTCTGTGTCAGTCCGAATTCAATCAGATTCAGACAGACGACTTAGCTTGTAGGATTTGGCAGCAGTTGAATGATGCTCATGCTGGGAATGCTCAGGTTCAGGCTCGGATGTACGCGACTTACCGGAGAGAGTACGAGAACTTCACTCATCTCCCCGGCGAGTCCGTCGATGCCCTTTTCCAGCGGTTTACGGTTGTGGTGAACAACATGAGAGCCAATGTGGCCGTGCTCCCATACGATGATCATGATAGAGCCGTGAAGCTCTTGCACTCGTTGGATCGCACCGTATGGGATGGAAAGGTCGAGGCTATTCTTGAGTCCGAAAAGTATGACACCCTGATGGTGAACGAGCTGTTCTCGAAGCTCAAGTCAGCTGAGTTGGATCGTGGTATGACAGCCTGTCTTGAGAGCCCGACTAACCCTCATAGTCTTGCTCTCGTCGGTGGCTTAGGTGCTAAGACTAACGCTAACCCATCCTCCAGGATGTACTCTTTGTCCTCTTTGATGTCTTTGTCAGACGAGGAGTTTGATGTACTTGGAGAGGACGAGCTGGCATTGTTGACACGGAGATTCGAGAGGATGCACGAGAACCGGGTGAACTCAAGAAGGAACTCGAGGATGTGCTTCAAGTGTGGCAAGACCGGACACTTTTTCGCAGAGTGTCCGAAGGTGAACAACCACGACAAGCACAAGTCCAAGGACAAAGGAAGAAGATCCAAGAAGAAGGAGCATGAACATGGGAGGAAGACACAGACCCGAGAGAAGATCAAGAGATCGAGCGACATCGACTCTGGCTCTGAGGACACGTCATCAAGCTCGAGTGAAGAAGAAGAAGAGGACAGCAAGAGGAAGGATAAGAAGAAGAAGAAGAACAAGGACTTTGGCAAGTACCTCAACAGCCTTTGTTGTACCGCGAGCAAGACTTCGAGAAGCTACAACAAGAAGGATGGACTGTGCAGCATGGCACACAGCTCCGGCAGCAAGAGAAGCCAGAAGAACGCCTCGGACTCCGACTCCGAGGATGAGGTATGTGATGAGCTCTCTTCTTTGCGCAAGGAGAATGAGGAGTTGGTTGACTTGCTTGATAATCGCGATCACATGCTTAGAGAGGCTAAGAAGCTTAGGAAGGAGCTTAGAGCTTTGCTTGAAGATGCTAGGACTAGAGTGGCTGAGTTAGAAACACAGGTTCTTGATGGCAAGCTTGAGATAGATTCGCTTAAGGCTAGTCCTGTTGTTTCTGATGAGGTTGATTGTGCTGATTGCTCTGTGTTCCTAGCTGATCTTACTGCTCTTAGGGAAAAGCATGCCTCCAAGTGTGAGGAACTAGATGTGCTTAGGGTTGAGTTGGCTGAGCTGCAATCTAGACCCACTTTGCTTGGTGCATGTACTTCTTGCCCTGGTTTGCATGAAAAAATTGCTGAGCTCCGCTCTCAGATAGTGTCTCTTGAGGCTGATTTGAAAGTGCCTATTCCTACTTCTTGTTCTACCTGTGAATTGCATGCTGTGAAGAACTTGGATCTTGCAAAATGTGTTGATCGCTTACAAGATGAGAATGATAAGTTGCGTGAAGTGCTGAGTTGGTTGTCTAGTCATGAACCTCAGCTTGGTATGGTGATTGCTGGTTGTAAGCGCTTTGATGGTTGGGTTTGGGATCTGATAAGTTTCGTGAGAGTAGTGGTGAGAGAGAAGGGAAATTTGGGAATATTCCAGTTCCACCACAACCCACACCCAAAGACAAGTTTGCACCCAAGCCAAACCAGTTGCTTAAACCGAGAGAAAAACCAAGTGAGAAGGCAAGTGAGAAGCCTAGTGAGAAGCCGTGTGAAGAGCCTCACCCCAAGCCTAAGCCAAGACCAATCCGTTTCCATTGTGAGTTTTGTGGGAAGGACGGTCACAAGAGAGAGTTTTGCTATAAGAGAAGGAGAGAGGCGAGAATGGCTAAGGAGTAGGTAAACAAGGACAGGTACCACCCTTCTCATGATGTGCCCGAGCCTCGTATGCCACTGTCTAAGGGAAAGGGTGTTGTGCATACGGTTCCAGCATGGAGAGATAGGAGAGCTTCAGGTGGAGGCAAGTTTGTTGGTCGAGGACCACCGGCCAGACCGGTCAGAGTGACTGGTCAGACCGGTGCTAGGCAGAGTGCTGGACGGTTTGGTTTCCGGGGCCGTGATGCTAGAGGGTTCAGCCCGTTTGGTCGTGGAACAGGTGGTAGGCGTTTTGAGTCTGGTGGTGTTGAGTTTGCTGGACGTTCTCCACCTCGTGATCAATACGAGGTTGGGAGAGGTCGCAGTTTTGAGTCTCAGAGGGGCTACGAACCACGTTTTCCTTTTCGTGGTACTCGTACTCCTCCAGTGAGACGGGAGTGGTTTTCCCATGGTGGTTCCAAGTTTGATAGGTTTGATAGGATGGATCGCAGTTTTGATAGGTGCGGTAGGATGGATGTTGCTAACCCTACTTTTGAGGAGATGGCTCGGCACTGGTTTGACACCTTTAGTACTAACCCCAGTGTTGAGTCATTTGCTCGCTCTCGCTCTTGGTTTTGAGTTGCAGGAGGGAGGCTCGGAGAACGTTTGGTTGATATCGGGGGTGGTTCTTCGGCCTCATACCCCGGTGGTGATATGGAGGTACATCACTTTCGGGGATGGTGGACAAGGACAAGTGACTTCTAAAGAAAGGATCAAGGTAAGTAAATTTGTGACCTTCAAGTGTGTGGCCTTGGTCAAGCCACTTGGTTCGTTTTGCTCTTTGTCCTATCTCATGTGTGTAAGGTGAGCATTGTATGCTCTTTGGCCTTAATGCATGAGTTTAGGGGGAGCCTGTGTGCTTAGTGTGCTCTTTGCTCTATCATGTGTGCTTAGGGTGAGCTTTGTATGCTCTTTGGCCCTAGTGCACGTGTTTAGGGGGAGCTTGTGAGCTTTGTGCTCGTTTGCTCTTTTGCCGGTGGTGTCGAGCCCTTTTGCCTTCCCTCGAGGAGTCGATCGTCTGTGAGCTTTGTGTGTGTGGTTGGATTTCTTGAGTTGGGTGTGTGGAAGCTCCTTTGTAGCATATGTATAGCTTTCCTTTGTGCATTTCTTGCACTTTGCATTGCATTGCATTTGTATCATGATGTATAGTCATCTTTGTATGATAGGTTGTATGCATTTTGTATAATATGCATTTTGTAGGAAAAGCTTCTCCTATATACATTGTTCGCCATGGTATGATATATATGTCCTTGTGAGCTAGTTTGGTAAGCTATGGTTAGTTTGGCTTAGCTCTTGATGATCTTGATTTATATACATGGTTGCTTGCTATGTTTTTGAAAAATGTCATATATATACTCTCTTGTGAGTAAATGCCTTTATATGATCTTGACATGTTTTTGTGGCTTGGCTATGCTTAATTTGTGGTTGGATAGCTTATTTTGATCATATGGGGCCAAAGGCTCATTTGCCATCATGAATGTTTAGCCCCCATGCTTTATCTTATGGAGGGGCATAAGTTCCTTTTTGTCGCAAAGACATTTCATGTACCAATTATAAATCTGAAAATGAAATGTAAATTGCTTGGAAAATGTGCTCCCATGTCCTATGTGCTTAATTTACTTGCTTTTGGGTGCTAAACCGTTGCATGTTGCTTACCAATGAGAAGTCTCATATCCAGAAGTAAGCACATGGCTCGGTGGCTTTGACATGACATGAGGTGCTTGTGGGTGTTTATGATGGTCTTATGATTAGAATGGTTGTCCTAGCATGAAGTTTGTGTAGCTTTGCTATTTTGACATGTTTTGATCATGTTTAGCACTTTGCTCATGAGAGGGTGAATTTTCGCAAAAATGCTCAATTCTATCTTAGCTTTGTCCAATGGTTGTGAAACTTGGTGATCTTGTAGTTTTTGTCCATACGAAGCTATAGAGTATCTAACTTGCTCATTTGGAGATGTGTAGCATGCTATGTTGAATTTTGTCTATTTGAGAAGCTCTAGGTTGCATTTTTTGCATCTTTGGCTTGATTCATGCATTGTCAACAAGGGGGAGAAGTTTGAGCATGTTTTGGCTTGCTGCATGCATTTAGAAGGTTTCCAAGTGGTTTCGAGCTAGTTTTGAGCTCAGGCAGTTCCCAGTTTTTCCCAGGTGCTCACCGGTCTGACCGGTGCTGCTCACCGGTCTGACCGGTGTAAGTGTCAGGTGCTGGACGATCTTGTCCACCGGTTTGACCGGTGAGGTCAACCGGTCTGACCGGTCAGAGCAAAGCTGAAGTAGCTACTCTGTTTTGCGATGTGGTGTGCATGCATTCGTCCAGGGGGAGTTGCATTGGTTCAGGGGGAGCTTGCATGTGTGCAGGGGGAGCTCTTTGTGGTTTTCGAGCTTTGCATTGGTGGTTTGCGCTCTTTTCTTGAGCATGTTTTGTCTCGGATGTGTCGAGCTGTTGCTCATGCCTAAGGGGTCCGAGACTTATCTTCTTCAAGTGATCTTGCTCTTTGCCTTTCCTTTGGCTTTCGATCGCTTGTTGGAGTATCTTTTAGTCGTTTCTTTTCTTTTCCTTTTCTCTTTGGTTACCAAAATGTGTGTGTTGTCAATGCACTCATCAAGGGGGAGATTGAGAGCCTGTGTGGTTCGAGGACCGGTGGTAGGTCGCTTCCTGGTGTGATGAGTGATTGACAACGTGGTGTGGACTGACTCTTGGCTAAGTATTACAGGTGCAGGTTGCGGCTTGGCTGGTGTTGGTGTAGGTGAAGAACAAGCACGAAAGGTCGTTGCTGGTGAGGCCTCCAGGTGTGGAGAAGACAAGTAGGCTTGGTTCGAGGGACCCGGTGGCCAGCGGAGTCAAGTGCGGGCCGCATGGTGGCAAGAACAGTGAGATGAAGTCATGAACGGTTTCTTGGTTGAGCCTCAAAACCAAGGTCGAGCCGGGACTACGTGGGAGCCGAGTCATGAGTGGCGATTGGCGGAGGCTACACCGAGTTCGCGGGGTTTCCGGTGGTTCACCAGAAAACCACTGGGTTCCTTGGTTGATCCACAAAGCCAAGACCGAAGACCGAAGACGGAGGTGCGGCAGCATAGGACCGGTCTGACCGGTGGGTCCGACCGGTCTGACCGGTGGGTACCAGTCTGGCCGGTGAGGAGCACAGGTCTGACCGGTGTGCGACGACGCAGTTCGGAGACTTCGAAGTGGAGGACACGCGTCGGGATCGCAAGGCTTGCGTCGAGGCTAAGCAAGTTTGCGGTCGCTAGGCATCCGACCGATGGTGCGAAGACAAAGATTCCCAAAGTGCCTCTTGGGGGTGTGTATCCTAGTATTAGGCCTTAGGGGTAATTTAGTCTTTCGGCTAGCCTCCATATAACCCAAGTGGTGAGAGGATGGCAGCCATCTCTTGGAACCCTAGCTCATTTTGTTTTGCTATTTTCCTCTTCCTTTTTCCTTTGGAATTTCTAGGACTAGCTTGAGAGCTTCATGGTGAGATCTTGTGAGAGGGAAGGATGATCGGGCGGCAAGCTAGACATTGTATGAACCTCTTTGGTATGTATAGATGATTCGGCGTGATTCCTCAAGGCTTGGATGTGTCTTTCCTGTTTCTCCTTTTTGGTGATTTTCGGAGCCCTTTCTTGGCGATTTTCTTGTGGCGGATTCGAGGCCTTTCTCTTTGGGATTTGGTGGGGGATGTATGCTTGAACCCTTCGTGGTTCTTTTCCCCTTGATTCCCCTCCCAAATCCGTGAGCAAAGGGGCTCGATTTTGGGGGTTTCTCCTCTCTAGGGTTAGAGGCGTTCTTGGTGGGATTTCTCCGATTCCTCTCGATTTAGCAAGTTTTGGTGGAACAAATCTTGGCTATGGACTGCCCATGAGGTGTTCCTACTATTCCCAAAGTCTTGTGCAAATCCGTGGAGTGATTCAGGAGATCGGGAGTTGGATTTGGGGGTGTTGACCCGCGGGCGCTGTTCATCCCGAGAGCTCAGGTCACACCGGTCTGACCGGTGCCTCTCACCGGTCTGACCGTTGCAAACTCTTTGTTGAGTTTTGCTCGGGTGAACGTCTTGGTGAGTTCCCTGTTGTCTTGTATTGCTGCTGTTTCGAGTTTGGTTCGGTTTGGATCTCGGAAGGTCAGGTTTGTGGTTTTGGGGCTTCCTGGCTTAGACTGGTCTGACCGGCGTGCTACACCGGCCTGACCGGTGTAGGAGCTTTCTGTGGAAGTTCTCAGGATCTGTCAGGGTGCTCCAGCAGGGACCGGTCTGGCCGGTGTGTGCGACCGGTCTGACCGGTGCAGTCCAGTAGCTGCTCGAGTTGATTTTTCCGCTGCGTTCTCGGTTTAGCTTTGGTGGTTGTTGGTTCCTTGGACCAATAGCACTCCAGTGGCTGTATGGTCTTGGCCAACTTAGGTAGTTGAGTTGGAGACATGCTTTGGAAGCCTTGTTCATCTTGTTGGAGTTTCCATCTCCTTCGAGAAGAATTTTTATCAACTCCCATTCACTCCCCCCCTCTCTGGTCGCCAGTTTCGGTCCTTCACGATGGTCTTAAGGAAAGGCCTCCCAAGGATGAGCGGTGGCTTCTCCCTTTCTCCCATCTCGAGCACCACAAAGTCGACGGGGATGAATTGGTGTCCGACCTTCACGGGCACATCTACGGCGATGCCCAAAGGATAGCGAATGGAGTTGTCGCCCAACTCCAAGCACATGGTCGTAGGCTCTAGCTCCGGTAGGCGTAGCTTCTCGAACACGTCTCTTGGCATGACACTCACACTTGCTCCAAGGTCACATAATGCCTTCTCAAACTTTAAAGAACCAATGGAACATGGAATGGTTAGGCACCCGGGGTCTCCTTGCTTCTCTAGTCCGTTTGCAATAGCGGCGCTAGATTACTCAGACATCTTGACGTGATTGACCCCGATTGTTGCTATCTCATAATTGTTTGTAAGTATATCCATAAAGTAGCGAGAGTATGTAGGAACTTGGAGAGCGTCCAATAACGGCATGTTGATGCTTAACCTGCGCACCACTTCCACAAACTTCTCAAAATGATTATCAAGTTTACCTTGGAAGTAGCGTGGCTTGAGTTGCGGCATCTTCGTGTCTTTCCCCGGCATCTCAAACTCGGGTTCATCGGTAACGATCTCGGTGACCTTCTCCTTTGCAAATTCCTCTGCCTCGGTAGATGGTTTAGGCTTTCCAGCTCCCGCGGAATGTTCCGGATCGTCGGTCTCCTTTCCCGAACGAGTTTGAATGGCCTTCACCATCTCGGGACCTTGAGGTTGTCCCGGTAACTTCCCTTCATTAGCGGATAGGCGTCCGGCAAGTTGTCCCACTTGTGTCTCGAGCATCTTCATCACGTTGAGCACTTGATGGTTTAAGCTTCCGACTTCGGTCACCTTGCTATCGATGTTCTCCAAGACTTTGTCTATCACTTTAAACTTAGTGATGGTGTGCTTGTCGATCTTAGCTTGCTCGTCCATGAAATCCTTCAGTTGCATACGAAGAGGAACCAAATTTGGAATGGACGAACTTGCATTAAATTGAGGTCTACCTTGCCCGTAGCGGAACTTTGGCAAATCTCCCATCCTCATGTAGTCGAGCATCTTGGCTTCCTCCAGGCAATCCTTTTGCCCCGCACTCTTTACATGTGGATCTTGCTTCAGCAGCCTTTAGGTCTTGAGCTTCTTTCTTTTCTATCTCCATCTTCTCCAACCTCCTTATGAGTGAGTCAATCTTGCCTTCAAGTAGATCTTCCTTCTCCACTTGCAATATTCCTTTGACATTCCTTATGGATTGAACCGGAAGTAAGCGCCCGGATGACGCCCATGTATCATTGTCCGCAACCTTCTTGAATAAAGTGAAACCTTCGGTTGGTGTAAGCTCGATGATGGATCCTCCCGCCGATGCATCAATAATCGTCCTCGACGGCATGGTAAGTCCTTGATAGAACTTTTGAACAAGATCTTCCTTTGGGAACTTATGATGTGGCACCGCCCGAGTGTACTCATTGAAGCGCTCGAAAGCTTCCGATATAGTCTCCGTAGGATATTGAGCAAAAGTAGCAATCTTATTGCGCAAGCTTTGAGTCTTACCTGGTGAGTAGTATTCCTTCATGAAAGCTCTCATTAAAGCCTCCCAATTTGCACCGTCTCCGCCTATTAAGTGTAGAACCATTGCAAAACTTTTCCAAGTAGCGAGAACGGAAAAAGCCCTGCCCTCATTTGGTCGAGTCAACCCGTCCATGTTGAATGTTTGACATAGTTGAATGAACGCTTGAAGGTGAAGGTTGGGATCCTCTTTAACAGTGAAGGGTGAATGTTGCACCATGCGGATTGTTGAGGTCTTGATCTCGAACGGCCTTCCGATCTCTACGAGGTTTAGGATAGGTAGATCGACGATGTCCAAGGTGCATAGCTCCCTGATCTTGTGCTCCGGCTGCAGTTTTCCCCTCGGTTGCGATTGAAGTTGATTCTCCCTAGGGTTTTGTTGACGCTTTTACTGGTCAACACACACGAACACTAGATCGTGCAGCAGTCAGGAACCTAAACTCGCTGAGCCTCTGTCCTGACCGGTCTGACTGGTTAGGGGCACCGGTCTGACTCGTGTGCGCAGGGGCGCGGTGAAAACCTACGAGCACTGCCTCGGGAGGGACCTTGTCTTAGATGGTGCGCCTAGGGTTGCTCTAAGGTCGGCAAGGCCACTCAGAACATCCTTGATCGCCGTCGAGACAAACAAGGAAATCACAAGGGTTGGAAAAGCTAGGGTTTGGAGATAAAAGTTTAAGAAAGTAAATGATCGATTGGGTGATGTCCCTCAACCGGCCGTGGCCCTTTATATTGATAGGGTGGGGAGGTCTTGTCCCACAAGGAAACCTTTTACAAGTCAAAATTCGCTAGGATTCCTCAATTCTACTCGGACTCGGGGTCCATCGGTCAGACCGATCAGGCTCACCGGTCAGACCGGTGTGGCCATTGCTAGATCAGCTACAGGACCCGACCGGTCAGACCGCCCAGGGACACTGGTCTGACCGATGGAGTCAGCCTGATCAGCGTTGTGCCAATTTTGGGTGCGAACATATGCCCCCCCTCTGTTTTTTTAGTAAAGCTTGCTGTCTAAAAAATAAAACTAAGGTCGATGTAATATTTCATCAGCCATTTTTTGGTCTAAGGGCGATTGTTTGTTTTTAAATCGGCCATATCCTATCAAGTGTCTTGCCAAACACTTGGATGGAATTTCTTCAAGTACCTCCCGTTGAGAGCCCTTGGAAGCCGTTGTCCTTGCAAAGTTTCCACCACATAAGAATTTCTAGAACAAACCTTGACAATCTTGTACGGACCTTCCCAACTTGGAGACCACTTGCCGAACTTGTTACTTTTAGTTCCAATAGGTAAAATCGTCTTCCAAACCAAATCACCTACCTGAAAAGATTTGGCTTTTACCTTTTTATTGTACGCTCTAGCAACTCGCCTTTTGTCTTTTTCAATTTCCTCTAAAGCCTCCATACGCTTGTCGGTCACCTCGTCAATATTATCCATCATCAAAGCATAATATGTCTCAAAATCAAAATTATTTTGCTTTGCAAGTCTATATGCGCCTAGATTCACCTCAATGGGCAAAACAACCTCTTGACCATACACAAGCTCAAAAGGAGTAACTTTAGTAGCACCATGTCTAGAAATACGATGAGCCCACAAAGCTTCAGATAATACCTCATGCCATCTTCTAAGATTGTCTTCTATCTTCTTCTTGATGAGCCTCACCAAAGTTTTGTTGCTTGACTCGGCTTGGCCATTGGCTTGAGCATAATATGGAGATGAATTGAGCAATTTAATACCATAAAAATTGACAAACTCACGCACCTTTTTAGATTTAAACGAAGTCCCTTGATCCGTAGTTGAAGTTTGTGGAATGGCGAATCTATGTATAATGTGTCCAGTAATAAACTCAATCACCTCTCTATGTGTAATATTCTTCAAAGGAATAGCTTCAGTCCACTTGGTGAAGTAATCAGTGGCCACAATCACAAAACAATGTCCCTTTGACGAAGGAGGGTGAATCTTGCCAATAAAATCAAATCCCCATCCTCTAAAAGGCCAAGGCTTGATAATTGGATGCATCAACGCAGGCACCAACTGAACATCTCCATGCTTTTGACACTCTTCACAACCTTTGTAGTACCGAAAACAATCAGCTATCATGATAGGCCAATAAAAGCAAGCTCGCCTGAGGAGCCACTTCATCTTGGGAGCCGATTGATGAGTACCACAAATACATTCATGAACCGCTGCCATAGATAACCTAGCTTGATCAGGACCCAAGCATTTAGAAAGGAAATCATCCGCGGTCCGACGATATAATTCACCATTATCAAGAACAAACTTAAGAGCCCATCGTCCAACTTTTCTATCAACTGAACTGCTAGGATTTTGTAAATAATCAACCAGAGGCTTTCTCCAATCCTCCAATTCATTTTTGTCATAAAAACCGAAGAGGAGTTTTTACCAGGGGACCGGTCAGACTGGTCGGGGACAACGGTCAGACCGGTGTTACCGGTTAGACCGGTCGGCTGCGTCGGCCTGACCAGTGCCTCCAGAGCGAAGCACTCGGCTGTAAGCAACGGTTTGTGTTCTTGAAAATTTCTTTTTCGAATATTATAACCAGATGCTTGCTGAGCCAGAGAGTTAGGCCTAGGATTTTCCTCTCATGGCACATGATAAATAACAATTTCATCCATACAAGATATGATGTCTAAACATTTATCAAGATAAGCATTTAAAAAGCCATTTAGACATTGACATACCTTGGAAACTTGCTGCACCACTAATAAAGAATCTCCATATGTTTCCACATGTTTTACTCCCATGTCATGCAACATTTCCAATCCAAATAGAAGGGCCTCATATTCAATTTGGTTATTAGTACAATCATGATCCAATCGGTTAAGAGCTTCAAAAACAGCCCCGTTTGGCGAAATAATGACAACTCCGACACCACAACCATCTTTGCAAACCGATCCATCAAAGTGCAACTTCCATGGAGTAAAAGTAACATAACCGACATTTAAATAATGCTGCTTTTCTACTCTATGTCCAACAATAAAGTCGGCAATAATTTGACCTTTCATTGAATTTAATGGCTCACAATGTAAATCATACTCAACTAAAACATAAGCCCATTTGCCGACTCTACCACTTAAATTTGGTTTATGCAACATATATTTAATTATGTCGGTTTGACATGCTACTATGCAAGTACTTGGTAATAAATAATGCCTCAACTTGGTATAAGTATGATATAGCGATAAACACAACTTTTCAATAAAAGTGTACCTTGTTTCAGCGTCCAACAATCTTCTACTCTCATATGCAACAGTGTACTCCTTGCCTTCGGTCTCTTGAGTCAAAACACCTCCAATGACATCCGTCTCAGCCGCTACATACAACTTGAAAGGAATACCACTCTTGGGCGCTTGAAGAATGGGTGGCGAAGTCAAATATCAATTGCCTCTTGTTGCTTTGCCACCCAAGTGAAATCATATCATTCTTCAACTGAAGTAAAGGAGTAAAAGCGTTCACTTTCCCGGACAAGTTACAGATGAATCTCCTCAAATAATTTACCTTGCCCAAGAACTTTTGCAAATCCTTTTTACATGTAGGCGCTTTAACATTCCAGCATGCTTCAATCTTTTTAGGATCTATCTCTATGCCTTTCTCATGGATAATAAAGTCCAAAAACTTCCCAGCCGATACACCAAAAGCACATTTGAGAGGGTTCATCTTTAATTTGTACCGACACACTTTTTCAAATGTAAGTCTTAAATCATCTAAATGAGAATTCTCTCCAGCCGATTTGACAACAATGTCATTGATATAAACCTCTACTATGATGTCAAGCAAATCATGAAAGATTAAATTCATAGCTCTTTGATAAGTAGCACCCGCATCTTTTAATCCAAAGGTCGTAACAACCCACTCAACTAAATCACGACTTAAACCAGGCATTTCATTATAATTGCATGCAGAGCAATCAACATACTCTTTTAATAACTTTATTAACTCAGATTTAAACACAGGATCAAGATTTTTGTTTACAAATGTCGACCTAGGTATAGTGCCATCACCAATATCCACCTCCTCTAAAAGATCACCTGACGTAAACCCTTGTCCTAACTTGCTCAAATCATCAAAGTCTTTAATGGCCTCACACATATCGTTCTTATGCGCCTGATAGTGCTCTCGCCTTTGTTGCAACCACTCTAGATTTGCATCCATCAAATCAAGAGAGATGTTGTAGCCTGATCAACGATCGGCTTCATAACAATAGTAGCAAAGCCATCTTTTGTAGAATCAGTAAGCCTTAAATCAGATAAATCTAAACCAGTTAAGCACTTAAGATTCTCATGATTATCCATGGTAAAACTATTAGCCACTACAACGCAAGCCGACGTATCACCATGAACAATTTCTACCTTGTCGCCTACCCATTGAATTAAAAATTGATGCAAGGTAGAAGGCACACATTGATTTGCATGAATCCAATCACAACCAAGGATTAAGCAGAAGTTACCTTGTGTCTCAGTGACGAAGAATGCCGTAGCCAACGTCTTGCTTCCAACGGTGAGCTCCATAGAGACGACGCCTGATAGAGGCGGAGTGCCCGATCTTTCGGTGAGTGGAGATAAATCCGATTTGGTGGTTGTTGACCCTCACGATCCGACTACGACGAGCAAACTCGAAGTGCCAATGCAATCACTGAGCCAACTCCCGATGGTTACCAACCTTGCTGGTGCAAAGTCAGCCTGATCACGAAGATCAATTCCTGTGCGCAATCGACGAACGAACAAGAATTCGAGGCGAGCAATCTTAATAACATTCGAAGGTGGAGTCTGCAATACACGAAGGCAGCGCTATGCGGCTATTCGGTTGTAGCTAAAGCTAACTTGTAAAATAAACTCGAGTTCTAAATGAAACGAGACTCTGACTAATAAAGGGAAAAGGGGGTGCAACCCCTAGGGGGGCGAGGCCAGCAAGGGGCACCGCCCCTGGCGTCTACGACGTGGGGGGGCGCAACCCTATGGCACCCTCTATTGGGCCAACCCTAGGCGCCGACACACAAGGCCCCTTTTGGGCCAGTCTTCAGTCTTTTGGGCCTTCATTCTTCAGCATCATGATGAAGTTTAACTCTCTTGCATGGGCCCGAGTAATTGGCCCAGAAGGTGGCGCCTGAGGAGATGATGGCGCCTGGTCCGGAGAAGGTGTCGCTGATGTAGATGTACTTAGTGTCGGTGTAGATGTACACGGTGTCGCGGGTGTAGATGTACTCGTGGTGTAGGTGGTGTCCTCATCATCCTCCCCTTCTTGAACTGAAGTCGTCCTCGATGGTAACTCCTCATCTTCACCCACATACGGCTTCAAATCTGCAACATTAAAACTAGTGGAAACACCAAACTCCGCAGGCAGGTCAAGAACATAAGCATTATCATTAATCTTGGTTAGTATCTAAAAAGGACCAGCAGCACGAGGCATCAATTTAGAACGGCGTAAAGCGGCAAATCGATCCTTTCTGAGATGCAACCAAACCATGTCACCAGGTTCAAAAGTAACATGTTTTCTCCCTTTACTACCCGCAACCTGTATTTAGCATTAGCAGCAGCAATATTTTGTTGAGTTTGTTCATGCAAGCTAATCATGTTATCAACATGTGCAGCAACATCTATGTGTGGTACATCCTCAGCATCAAGCGCAAACAAATCATTAGGCGCCCGAGGAATATAACCATAAACAACCTGAAAGGGGCACATCTTTGTAGAAGAATGTGTAGCATGATTATAAGCAAACTCAACATGATGCAAGCAATCCTCCCAACGTTTCATGTTTTTATCTAAAACAGCCCTAAGCATGGTTGACAAAGTTCGATTAACCACCTCAGTTTGCCCATCAGTTTGAGGGTGACAAGTTGTGCTAAACAACAATTTAGTCCATTTTATTCCACAGTGATCTCCAAAAATGACTAAGAAACTTAGCATCACGATCCGAGACTATTATATTTGGAATACCATGCAAACGAATAATCTCTCTAAAGAACAATTCAGCCACATTGCTAGCATCATCAGTCTTATGACAAGGTATAAAATGAGCCATTTTAGAGAATCGATCAACAACCACAAAAATGTTGTCCCTCCCCTTCTTAGTTCTAGGCAATCTCAAAACAAAGTCCATAGAAATATCAAGCCAGGGGGAAGTAGGAACAAGCAAAGGCATATACAAACCATGGTTGTTCAGTCGTGACTTAGCTTTCTGACAAGTAGTGCAGCATGCAACAACGCTCAACATCACGGCGCATCTTGGACCAAAAGAAGTGGGCAGCCAACACCTCCTGCATTTTGTAAACGCCAAAGTGTCTTATGAGACCGCCTCCATGCGCTTCCTGTAACAACAAAAGACGAACCGAGCTTGCTGGAACACACAGCTTGTTAGCGCGAAACAGGAACCCATCCTGCATGTGAAATTTGCCCCATGGTTTCCCCTTTATACAATTTGCAAAGGCATCTTCAAATTCATCATCGTGGACATATTGATCTTTTATGGTCTGCAAGCCAAAGATTTTAAAATCTAATTGGGACAACATAGTATATCGACGAGACAATGCATCAGCAATGACATTTTCCTTCCCGTTCTTATGTTTAATGATGTACGGAAAAGACTCAATGAATTCTACCCTATTAGCATGACGACGGTTCAGATTTGTTTGGGTACGAATATGTTTTAAAGCCTCATGATCAGAGTGAATAATGAACTCGCGATGCCAAAGATAGTGCTGCCATGTTTGCAAAGTGCGCACTAAAGCATAAAGTTCCTTATCGTACGTAAAATATCTCAGGCTAGCACCACTTAATTTTTCACTAAAGTAAGCAACGGGTTTTCCTTCTTGTAATAAAACAGCACCTAGCCCAATACCGCTGGCATCACATTCAAGCTCAAATATTTTATCAAAATCAGGCAATTGCAAGAGAGGAGCATGTGTTAACTTATCTTTTAAAGTGCTGAATGCTACCTCCTGCGAATCACCCCAATCAAATGGCACACCTTTCTTTGTAAGCTCGTGGAGAGGTGCTGCAATAGAGCTGAAATCACGGACGAACCTGCGATAGAAACCCACAAGTCCAAGAAAGCTCCGAATCTGTGTGACCGCCGTTGGTGTAGGCCACTCTCGAATGGCGTCGATCTTGCTACTATCCACCTCAATGCCCTATGGAGTAACAACATAGCCAAGAAACGAGACATGTTGCGTGCAAAAGATGCATTTATCCATGTTACCAAGCAAGTTAGCAGCGCGCAACGTATCAAAAATAGCACGCAAATGTTCTAAATGTTCTGCCATGGACTTGCTATAAATCAGAATATCATCAAAATATACAACAACAAACAATCCAATGAAAGGCCTTAGAACCTCATTCATTAAGCGCATAAAGATGCTGGGAGCATTAGTCAATCCAAACGGCATAACCAACCATTCATATAAGCCAAATTTCGTTTTAAAAGCCGGTTTCCATTCATCACACAATTTCATTCGAATTCGGTGGTAACCACTACGCAAATCAATCTTTGTGAAAATAATGGCACCACTAAGCTCATCTAGCATATCATCAAGTCGTGGTATGGGGTATCGATAATGAATGGTGATGTTAATAATAGCATGACAATCTACACACATACGCCAGGATCCATCTTTCTTTGGAACAAGTAACACAGGAACCGAGCAAGGGCTAAGAAACTCACGAATGCAACCCTTATCAAGCAACGCCTGCACATGGCGCTGAATCTCCTTTGTTTCATTCTGATTTGTATGGTACAGGGCGCGATTCAGAAGTTGTGCGCCTGGAATGAGATCGATCTGGTGCTCAATGCCACGGAGTGGTGGGAGACCCGGTGGCAAGTCGTTGGGAAAGACATCAGCGTACTCCTGCAAAAGGTTAGCAACTGCAGGCGGAATATCCAAAGATGGTGCATCATCAAGTGAAACAAGCACACTAGAGCATACAAGTGCATAGCATGGCAAATGAGCATCTCGAGTATCATCAAAATCAGCATGTGTAGCAAGTAAAACAGGAGCATGCAACTTGATTTCAGATTTATCAGATGGCGATGGTGATGGTTCCTGTTGTTTAGTAGTTTTAGCAGCTCTAGCAAGATCATCTATAACAATTTGTTCAGGTGTCATAGGATGTATAATTATTTTCTGACTCTTAAACATGAGAGAATAATGATTCGAACGACCATGATGCAAGCTTTCACTATCATATTGCCAAGGTCCACCAAGTAACAAAGAGCATGCATCCATAGAAACAACATCACAATCAACATAATCAGAGTAAGCACCTATCGAAAAAGGAACATGCACCGTCCGAGTTATTTTAATCTTCCCACCACCATTAAGCCACTGAACGGAATATGGGTTCAGATGCTTACGAGTGGATAATGATAACTTCTCTACCATCATGGTACTCGCCAAATTGTTGCAACTGCTGCTGTTGATGATGATGTGAATCGACCGCTCCTGTACAACACCCTTTGTATGGAACAAAGTGTGTCGCTGATTCTTCTCGGCTGGGGCGACCTGTGTACTAAGAACATGTTGCACAACAAGACTCTCATACCTATCGGCATCTCCCGGATTGACATGTATGTCCGTCTTAGCTGCATGGTCAGGCGCAAGCAAAGTATGTTCAATTTCTTCTGAATCACTAGCTGAAGAGTACTCACCATTGTCACGAATGAGCAATGTGCGCTTGTTTGGGCAATCCTGAGCCATGTGGCCACGTCCGCTGCAACGAAGACACGTGACATCCCGCGTACGGCTTGTGGTGGGTGTTGCGCCTATGGATGGAGCGGCGCCTACAGGTGTGGCCGCCCTATCTTGGGATGTTGGTGTAGCCACAGATGCTGCAGAAGAGGCAGCCGCGGGGCTGGATGTTGAACTATGACCTGCAAAAGAGTTAGAAAATGTCTTCGAGCGGCGTCCCTGCACTTCACGTTCAGCTTTGCAAGCAAACTCAAATAGTTGGGTCATGTCAGCATATTCTTTATAATCAAGTATGTCCTGAATTTCGCGGTTCAAACCACCACGAAAGCGTGCCATTGCAGCGTCGGGTTCCTCCATTATACCACGACGAATCATACCTTTTTGTAACTCCTGGTAATAGTCCTCAACTGACTGAGAACCTTGCTGAAAACGCTGCATTTTGTTAAGAAAATCACGAGCATAATATGAGGGCACAAATCTATGTCGCATAGCAGTTTTTAATTGCTCCCAAGTGGTCGGAATAGCAGTAGGGTGTTTATTTTTATACTCACACCACAAAATCAAAGCAAAATCAGTAAACTCACTAATGACAGCCTTAACTTGAGAAGTAGCAGCAATATCATGACATGAAAATTTCTGTTCAACTTCTAACTCCCAATCAAGATATGCAGCAGGATCATATTTGCCATTAAAAGGTGGAATTTTAAATTTGATTTTAGAGAATGAATCGTTACCAGCGGGGCGGCGTGGTACACGGTGGGCACGACCGCGGCTGTCTCCGACGTCCAGCTTCGAGTCACCACCATAATCCTTCTGTAACTCTGTGGTCGTGGTGTGCAATGCGTCAAGTCATGCCACAACGGCGTCAAGTGTGGTCTTAGCAGCCATTTGTGTGAGATCGATCTGATCAAACCGCTCGTTCGACGAAGTAACCGTCGAATCCAGCCGTTCATGTAGCGTCTTCATGTCCTTGGTAATCCCTCAATCTACGTCTGCATGTCCTGCAGCTGGTCATCCTTCTTGTCGTCGCTGTCTGCCATGGTTAGCGCAAACACAAAAACAAAATTGACGACAACAATAGGGTGTAAAGCTCACAAAGGTGCTCAAACTAGTGTTGTTATCAAATCCTTATCTGTTCTTACCAAGCACACAGGGGTGAACTGCAACCAACCGGTGGAACCTGCGAAAGATTGGAGGAGCGATTGCCTGGTGGAACAAAACCTGCTCGTCGGAGAACTTTGTGGAGTTCTGGGAAGGCTGCACTCAATTGAAGGATTAGCACAATCAAACAATAATGCAAAGCTGAATAAGAGTGCTAAACACGTCACAAAAATTGCTGAAAACAAGTGACAACGAAAGGATAGATGCAAGGAAGGTGGCAAAGGTGGAGAGGGCGCAACAAATTGCTGATTGCTGCTGTTTTTTTCTTCTTTTTTTCAGGAGACCTCAAAACCGATAATATGAACACAGAGGATCTCAAACAGCAAGTTACGACACACACTTTTTCCGAAAGTACAGGGGTATTCTGGTAAAAAGAAGATGGTACCAAGAAAGAGAGGTAGGGAGGGCGCGATGTGTGTGTGGGAGGGGGGTCTGCGAGCAAAGGGTAGGAGGGAAGGGCATGGCTTGGGGAAAACTCCTTGTGTCCCACGAAGGGAGGCCGCGACCCAGCAAAGGAGGCACGGCGTGTGACGTCCTGGAGTCCAGATCGGTCTTCCTATTCCCCTTCCTTTCCTTCTCTTTTTTTATTGCTTTTTTTACTTTCCTTTTTTTTATTACTTGCCAAAACACAAAAGAGGAAGGGGGGAAACTAAGCCGAATTGGATCAGGGGTGGGGCACAGCGTGCCCGCATCAGAGTCCGAGACACGAGGGGGGAGGGTGAATCCTGCGTGGGTTGTGGCGTGCAGCGAAGGAAAAAAAAGGCGGCAACAGCTAGGGTTTAGAGGAAAATAAGAAAAACACAAGTAACCAGCAACAATTGAACAAACAAGCACAAAAATTCAACAAAGACAATTATTGAATGAACGTGCAAGGCTAAAACGGGTTGCTGGGACAATGATCTAACCTAAAACAAATTTTTGTTTGGGTTTTTTTGGACTATAGGAATTAAAAACACTCGATAAACTCACCGATCAACCTGAAAAGCTGATACCACTTGATAGAGGCGGAGTGCCCGATCTTTTGGTGAGTGGAGATAAATCTGATTTGGTGGTAGTAGGAATCACTGGATTTGGCACAACAGAAAGTGGCATAGGCTGATCAGGCACCATCTCCAGCGCACTGGTCTGACCGGTCAGACTGGTACCATACACCAGTTCAACCATTGCGGCCATATTTGGCCTGTGCGGTTGAAACTGCAGGTTTTGACCAAATGCAGGATATGGTGGCATGCCATATGTATAATTTTCATTATTAACAACAGGCAAAGGTGCTAAGCTAGGATAGGACCCATGAGGATTAGCTTTAGGAGTACTAGTATTAGTTTCATTATTATTGTAACTTAAACTCCTATCTTTTTCAAGATCCTCTAAATGTTCTAAACGAGCAATATATGAAGCAAGTAATCCATCAGTTTCCACTATAGATTTCACAGGAGAAGATTCAGGCGGGGTTTTTTTGCTTACAGTGGGGATTACCTCAATGTTGTTGTCGTTTAGCTTGATCGCCGGCAGCTCGAACTCTTTCAATCTTGCCACCTTGTCGGAACGATCCTTCTTGACGCCAGCTAGGAATTGCACTTGCATGTACTCTTGTAGCGCCTTGAACTTCTGCTGCTCCTCTGGAGGGAGATCTTCCAGCGACGCGGTGATGATGTTGTTCATGTCGAGTTCACACCGAGACATCGTAGTAAGGTTAGATTGAACGGTTTTAGAAACCTGATCTTTTTTCCCTAGCGGAGTCGCCAAAATATGTTGACGCTTTTACTAGTCAACACACACGAACAATAGATTGCACAGCAGTTAGGAACCTGAACTCGACGAGCCTCTGTCCTGGCTGGTCTGACTGGTCAGGGGCACCGGTCTGACCGGTGTGCGTAGGGGCGCGGTGAAAACCTATGAGCGCCACCTCGGGAGGGACCCAGTCGGAGATGGCGTGCCTAAGGTTGCTCTGAGGTCGGAAAGGCCACTCAGAACGTCCTTGATCGCCGTCGAGACAAACAAGGAAAGCACATGGGTTGGAAAAGCTACGGTTTGGAGATAAAAGTTGTAGAATGTAAATGAACGATTGGGTGGTGTCCCTCAACCGGCCGTGGCCCTTTATATTTATACGGTGGGGAGGTCTTGTCCCACAAGGAAACCTTTTACAAGTCAAAATTCGCTAGGATTCCTCAATTCTACTCGGACTCGGGGTCCACCGGTCAGACTGGTTTGGCCGTTGCCAGATCGGCTACAGGACCCGACTGGTCAGACCACCCTGGGACACCGGTCTGACTGGTGGCGTCAGCCTGATCGGCTTTGTGCGAATTTTGGGTGCGAACAAGTTTGGAGGTGGTGATTCCTTTGAAGATTCCGACGACCCTTCGGCCTCCGCTTTCGGATCTGCAAATTCTAGCTTTTTAGCTCATGCTTCCCATCTCTTTAGCTTGTAAATTTTTTCTGGATCATCCACAAAATTTTCGGGTTTGTAGGAGAGGTAGCCGTCCATCTCCTGTTAGGGGTAGCAATAAACAACATACAAACAAAAATAAAAATAAAAACAAATTTAAGAAAACTAGGGTTAGTACAAAACTAGATTAGATTGAATTTGAGGATGATCAAAAGTTAGTAGATGCAAAACGAAAAACCAAAAGAAAACTAAAATATTCACAAAAAGGCAATAATAGATCGAATCTTGATCGCTTGTTCCCCGGCAACAGCGCCAGAAAAAGGGGCTTCTTGACAATCAATATGTGTATCAATGTTCGTTTGGATTTGCAAGCGGACAAATCTTCCATCGTAGTCAAGGGACTCTTCTTCCCTCAAGTGTGAACCCATGGTATCGAATCTGTTGAACAATGTGCGATGCAAGAATCAATCTAATAAAGCTGAGAACACTTAATCTTCAAAAGGAGTGCTTTTGCATCTAATCTAAGAAAACATCAAAAACTCATCTAATCTAAGAAACACCTGAGGTAGTAAGAGATGGAGAGGGGGAGGTAAAACCAATCTAGAGAGATTGGATCGAGCTCTTGTTGAAGTTCCAACCAAAGAAGAATATTAGAAAAAGCTTGTTTAAAACCATGGCTTCCGTTCCAACTCCGAAGATGCCAACCTTTTGGAACCTTCGTCCTGTCACGACGCGCCCCTATTCGTGTGGGTTAGCCTAGCGCGAGTCCAAAGGACAAGATGAAAACATTTGGTAGGTTAGGCATGCACTTCTAACCACCACGGCTACAAGAACACCCTATGCGATCTATCTCGATAATAGATTGGGGAGAAAGAAAACCCAAACGAAGACAAAGTCGTAGAGAAAGCACTTGATCACTAAGAATCGGATTGCAATTTGTAAATTCAACATAGTAAATGATACATGGACAAGATCACCACTGGGATATATCAAGGGGGTTAGTTCCAATGGATACGATATTAAATTAATGCCAACACTGAAGATAAACTCATGGCTAGGTTGACGGAAATTCACCGTCAACAGCGCCCCCATGCTTAAACCTTGCTCGTCCTCGAGTAAGCCTTCGATGGATATCAGTGTTGCCCTTCATTGTTCAAACCCTGCACTTGATCATACACAGGTAAACATAATGCTCTCAAAATTTTAATTCGTTAGAGTTCCATAGTGTACTAGCCTTTATCCCTACAGAGGATGGATATCAATTAAGCTCTTCCCACAAGTATTTAAACATGCTCCCAAAATTTAAATAGATCTCAGAAATTTTGAAATAAAGAATGAGATGAAAAACAGCTAAACCAAGTTCAAAAATTTAAACCACCTTGCATCTTGCTCATGAACTCTCATCTCATCTTGTCCCTCAAGCCTATTTATTCTACTCCTTTCCCCTCTCAAAAAAATATATATGTGGTAGGCTTTATATGGAGCTTTTGGGAAAAGTTTAGTCCTACCAAGATATTATTATTGAGATATTATCAAAACAAGACAATCTTCTCGTGGTCTTACCGAGACTCGTCAAAAAGGTCATTGGAAAATAATGTTGTTTCAAGGATGGGGAGAGAAAAATACACACACTTTGAGATAGGTAGACATGTGCAAATGGCAAACAGTGATCCCGAGGCACAAAAGAAGTCCTCGTTATCAGATTGCACATGGTTGGAAAGACGAGTTTGCATCTTGATCTTGAAGTTTTTTTGAAATTCCTAATGCATTTAGAGAACCGGGGATTTCAGTTTATTTTATTTTTATACATACTCATATATATTTTTTCTTTTTTCTCATATATTTTTTCCTTTGTCTCTTTTTTTTCTTTCTTCATTTTTTTTCTATATATATACACATTTTTTATTTACTCCCCTTGAACTCTAAATTGAATTGTACCTACCTCCTCCCCCATGCTTAGACGTTGCTCATCCTCAACCCAAGAGGTGATAGAGATAAGGTAGGTGCCAGAAATAGTTTTTCCTTTGGAAAGATACTTGAAATCTTCAATCTTGGCACTATCTTGCGATCTTCCTCAAGTTGACGATCCATACTCAAATGATAGGTTGTGGTCAAGGAGGTAAACACAAAGATGATATTTTTGGTTTTATGGGTAGATATCTGGCGAGGTTTGCGAAATTTCTGATGTGGAGATTCATAATGCACAGATAGAAAGGCTAGCAATACGATAGGTACGCAAAAAAACGGAATGACCAGCTTCTTAGTCTCGGGCCAGAGAAATCAAGCCCTGAATTAATTCACCCAAAAATAAATCTTGTATACTAAGTTTTTGCACTCAAATAAATATAAGGCTTTGGATAGGTAGAGCAACATTCAAGTGGTATTAATGACAAGGTTAGCATTGCTTTTAAGAACAAAAATAAATCATCTTTAACCCATCCAAAAATTGAGAGCATAAAAAAAACTATGGGTCTCATCTTTATCATAACCTCTGCAAAGGATTAAGCTAGCATTTAGATTAATTTCAGATTTGTATTTTAAGAGAGCATTAGCTTAACCATGCATAAAACAAGTACAAAGCTAATCAAAGCGGCAACTATCATCATATATCAACATGGCACAAACTTTCTATCTTTGCCAAAGGTAAAAACATGGTGGTGATTTTATTCATGATAAAATTAAAACTAACACACATAACGAAAAATACTACACAAACATAGATGCACACAAGCTGAAAAATAAAGAAAAGGAAAACGAAAAATCAACCAAAGAAAAAGAAACAAGCTTCTCCTCTCTTTAATCTTCTGCTGGCAGTTGGTATTGGTAATCTTGGCTATTTTATCCTTTCTCATAATTATATTGCGTCGGTCCTCCTATGAATTGCTTCGGCGGTGCTAAGTGAAGGCGACCTAGCTCAAAAGTGATGTTCGTGTTCCCTTCACCCATTTGATTTGCATTGGATTGGATGGCTACAATATTTTGCATGTTCCTTGCAGTGTATCCTCCAATGATGGCCACACTTTGTTGTGGTTGAGGAAGGTGTGCATATTGCTCCGCAAAGGCTATGTTGGGTACCGTCATTTGAGTTGGTAGGGGCATGGATGCACCACTCCCCCATGCTTGCATTGGTACACCTCCATATTGTCATGGCGGCATTGGATTCCTCCATATGGTGGCACATTAACTTGGGGTGCACCCTCTTCTTCTTGGGCAGCGGAAGATCCTTCTTCTATAATCCTACCTTTCTTGTTCTTCCTTGCCGGCACAAGAAGTCCTTCCTCTAACCAATCTTCTTTCACCTCAATAAATAATTTCAGCCTTGCATCCGGTAGAGGTAAATTAACTTTGGCCACTTTAATGCCCCTTCTCTCGTCTCCACTTATGTATTTTCCTTGCTTCAAATATTCATATCCTAAGGAAGTCCCGGCGAGGAGAAATTTCGGGTTCCTTGTAATTCTCGGTCTTAATGAGATGGCCAACATGGAGAGGTGACACCCTAAACCAATATCTCCGGATCCCTATATTGCTTCGCAACACCACTGGTTGATCATAAGGTATGAGGGGTCAATTGGCTACCCAACAATTAAAGCCAAGTAAAGCCAATTCAACTTAATGTCGGTGATCTTGGTCTCTTTAATCCTCCCCAAAATCCTTTTGCACATCCATGAGTGAAACACCTTGATGATGGGGTTCCGGATACTACTCCTTTGCCGATTTTCTTCTACCGCAATCATTCCCCAAAATCCTTCCAATGCATTCCCATGAACATCAACTTGCTCCGGGGCTCCCTTTTGAAATCCAATCAACTCTCTAATGTACTCATAGAGAACCACTTGTTCATCTCCTTCCAAACGGAATGAAAGACTCGACACTCCATCAAGTATTGGCACCATGGTCATTAGAATTTCCAGGGCCATCTCCTTGTGGGTGTTTGTCGACACTCCGTTGTAAAATTGCACCCAACCTAGGTTTCCCAACAAGTGATAAATGTCCGTTTGAAAGCCCAACACTTGGAGAGCTTGGTCGTCGAAGTCGACATTTGCCACAAGCCTCCTCTCAAGGCGAGTGAGCTTCTCCTCCTCCTCATCCTCCATCTTGATGATAAAACCATACTTGGAATACCGCGGAGTGTATGGAGGTGGAGAGGATGATTGTGTCGAACGACGAGGTTGGACGGGGGGCTCCTCCGCGCGTCCTTCCGGTTCGGTGAACCGCATAGACAACCTTCGTGTGGCCCTCATGCCACCGAGGAGCAAGGTGTCGCTCCTCGGCGGTTTCGTGTCCTCCTCCATGCTCCGGGGAGACTCGGAGACTGAGTGCCTCCTCGAAGAAGTTGTTGATGGAGCCTTCGACGATGATGAACCCTTCTTCTTGGAGAGGAAGCTAGAGGCTGGCTTCCACATGTTTGTTGCACTCACTCTCACAAGTATATCCAGGGTTTTGAACCGGTAGCAAGGCACACAAAGAAAGTATATGGAAGGGTGAAATTTTAGTGGATTTTTGGTGGTTTTTGATGGATGAATTGAAGCTCAAAATGAATTGCAAGGTTTCTGGAGGTTTTGGACTTGGAGCTCAAGAACACGAACTAGCAACTTGCTTGCTGTTGTTTTAGGTTTGGTGTTGTTTGGAGAACGGGAGGTTGGTTTCTTGGATCTGGGGTTTCCTGGCTTGGACCGGTATGACCGGTGTGCTGTACCGGCCTGACCAGTGTGGGGGCCTTTCTGTGGAAATCATCAAGTCTTGCTCGGGTGATCCGGTTTGGGGTCCAGGGTGACCCAGTGTGTCTTTGGAGAGTGTCGGGTGATCCGGCAGCTTAGTCCGGGTGATCTGGCAGGGACCGGTCTGACCGGTGGTGCTCACCGGTCTGACCGGTGTGGTCTGAGTGCTGCTCGAGTGTTTGTTCCGCTGCGTTCTCGAGTAGGTTTCGGTGGTTGTTGGTTCCTAGGACCAGTAGCACTTCAGTGGCTATGAGGTCTTGGCCAACTTGGGTAGTTGAGTCGGAGAAGTGATTTGGCCAAGTCGTGTTTATCTTGTTGGAGAAGACATCTCCTTCGAGAAGAATTTTTATCGGCTCCCATTCACTCCCCCTCTCCTCTTTGGTCGCCAGTTCGGTCCTTCAGGGACGCCGAACTCTCCGCCTGCTGGACGGCGGGTGCGTCAAGGAGCGTCTGGAGGTGCTGACGGAGCTTCTTTTCTTCTGAGGTCGTCAGCTCGGGGCCGGCCTGGAGGAGTACAGCCGCTGCGGCGAGGTTCTGGGAGGCCCGTTTGGCAACAGGAGTCCCATGAACATCGTCGATGATGCAGCGGTGTACTTCCTGCGCACGTTCGCGTGCGGGTGTGGCCGCGGCCTCCACGCCGAGCGCTTGGTGGAGCCTTGCCTGCTCTTCCACGAGAGCCTTCTGAGCCTCGTCAAGCTCGTCGAGGCGAGCACGCTACCGTTCCCGATCGTTCCCGGCCTGCGAGGGCTCCTCGCTAGCAGAAGCGTCAGGCGAAGTGGGTTCACCTTCCGCGAAGCTCTCGTAGGAGTGGGTGGAGTCGACCGTGTTGGCTTGCTGCTGGAGGACGAAGCACTCGCGCCTCGGGTCGTGGGGCGTTGGCGCCTCCTTCCGGAGAGGCGGCTCGCTCTCGGCCTCGTCGCAGCTCGCCTGGGATGCTTCCGAGGGGACCGGACGTGCGCCGCCCGTCGTGGCGGGGGTAGTTGTCCCGCCGCGGGGCAGCCACGTCTGTCCCTCGGGGTACACGGAGTCGTAGCAGAGCTTGAACTCGTCCCAAGACAACATCTTTTCCTCCTGCAAGCCAAACACAAGCATAGAGGTGGGGAACGCCGCGAAGCGGAAGAGCTCCTGGGACGGGTTAGGCCCTAGAGCGACCGCCATGTTGCGGCCGACCAGGTCCCAAACCCGATCGGCGGCAGACTTTGCCGATCACGGCTCCTCAGGCGGCTTGCCCTGGGGAGGTGTGGGTGTGTCGGGCTGGGATCACGAGAACACAGCCCTAGCGGGCGACTCGACTGGACCATCGAAGATGAAGTCCAGGAAGCCAAAGCGCAGCACGGTGGTGTGCACCGGCTGCTCGTTGGAGTGGGCCATCCGGACCCTTGTTGGCGTCGTGACACATGAAGTGCCCCTACCTGGCGCGCCAACTGTCGGGGTTTGATATCGCCGACAAGTAAATTTTGGTATGTTCATGTGTCTGATCCGGATTATACTGGTTCAGGCACCGGGGGGTGCCCTACGTCCAGTTCGAAGGAGTGTTCTATATTCCCACGAGGGCTTGTAGTAGGGGCTAGAAGCTTAGGTCGAGAAAGGGAGGGTATCCCAATTCTCTGGATGTGGTGGTGAGAAGCGAATGCTCAGTGAGAGTTGTGGTGGGCTCCTCGATCGTGTAGTGATCGTTGATCCCTTGTTGTGTGAGTTTCTTGGTTCTGTTGCCTGTCTGTTGGTCATGCTATTTATGGTGCCAGCCTCCCCTTTATAGTCCAAGGAGGGCTGGTGTACAAGGGTTAAGATGGTAAAACGGCGTCCTGCTATAGTGTAGTAATAGTGCCGAAACAGTGCTGGAGTAGTGTCACGTCGTGGGCCTTCGTCTCCGGTTGGCACCGTACGCTGTGCTAGCCGTAGTAGCCCCTGTAGGGTGGCGTAGCTGCGGCTCTCATTCCAAGGTGGCTCCTCCTGACTTAGTGCTACACAGGTCTTGCTAGGTCGAGGCTTCTCGTGCAAGCCCCGACCTTCCTTCTGATGCATGTTGGATGGGGTCTCGCCCTTCGATGTCTTACAGGTGAAGGATTCACCTGTCCTTTTCCACTGTTCAATATCCAAGTGATGGGACGCCGGGGCAGTCTGCTTCTCACTCCAGGGAAAATCTCATCATGGCCTAGCCATCTGACAGCGCAGATCCGCCCGCCCTGCTACTACTGCACGTCCCGGGCAGCGCGGAGCCGCTTGCGCCACATTGCAGCTCTTGCCTGGGGGCCCCCCGCGCGGTGGGCTGCAACAGAAGGAACCTTAGGTCGTGCGAGGTGGAGCCGGCTGTCGAGGTATCTGGGACAACAGCCTAGGTCGGAGGTGGCCCCGTAGATGTTGTCAGGCCGCCGCCTTTGAGAAAGGGGAACTGGGCCTGGCTTGCTCGTTGCTGATGTTGGGCCTTCACGGATGCGGCCCGTCATTTGCCTTCGTGATTTCGGGGATTTAGGGGTAAGATGATTACCCCTAGTTTATCCCTCTTCACTAACCTTTCAGGTGGAGATTGAAAAGAACGGTGGACAGACGATGCCTAAGAACATGTGAGCTTCATCAACCATAACACAATGGTAAGATTTTGGTGAGGGGATACTTGCAAAAAGGAGCTTGATCTCCACACACTTGAGTTTTGTTGCCTAGCAATGCAAACTTCAAGTGTGGTGGGATATGTGAGCATCTCGAGTAAAGTTCCTCTCATGCCAAATCTTATCCTGATGTGGAGATGATGTAAGCTCTTTCATCTTGCTTGACTAGCTAGGTATGTCCTACTTTTGACTTTAAACAAAGCCCTTCCGAGAGGTTGCCCGATGTTCACCGTTACATGCTCATGCTTATGCCCCTTTGAAAATAGCTTGATCACGCTTGCATGTTTCCTTTATCTTCGTTCGATAACCTGATTTGAATGTATGCTCGATTGACACACATTCATAGACTATTTTATATTAAGCATGGTGCTTAGGTTAAAACTGTCTTCTTCAGTCAAAACAAGACAAGTTGTCGAGTTTTGATTGATGAACCGTAGAGTTATGCTTTCATAGATCTTGGATGCATATATGTGTAGTAACCCCTATAGGAAATCATCAAATTCACCTGGGTGAGTCATGCATTGAGCTGGTTTTAAATGGGAAGGTAAGTAAAGGTGTCGGATTCATGTTGCACAACATACAAATGAGGTACATATGACCTCCTAAAGGTTCAAGGTAAGTATATCCTCCTTTGTTTATGGAAAGCAATATTGGTCTAACCCTGCTTGAGTAAATGACATGGTGATGAAAAAAAACAACAAAAATATTTGAATTTGAACAAAGGCTCTATGGTTCTCGAACCAGTAGAGTCCATCTTTTGTTCTCACTTGTTTGAAGAACAGCACCAGTACAAGCACTAGTGTGGGGAAGTTCTCTCAAGCTCATCATCATCATACCCACTTGAGAACTCCCACACAAGGGCTGCACGACATCATCTACACCTTCATGATAAGGACAAGGTAATCTAGAGTGAGCTGGCTACCCCACGGGTCAGCTAAATCACCACTAGTCTTCCTTGTTCCCCATATCCTTCAGGAGCAATGATATGTGCACCCTTCATCTCACTCTCTCTACCTATGAGTTTGAATGATCTTCAATTCTTATCCAGTGGATCAAACTCAAATAATGGTGCTCTGCTTGCTCTACATTATTCTTGTGGTTGGCTTGCATATGTTTTATTCCTTACTCATTATCTTGATGCTTGTGAACAAATATCATTAGGGAACTCATGCTCATCTAAGTAGTTGGCGTTTGTGATATAGTTTGAGGATATGATCTTCTCTCTTAATGCTTGAGTGCTTGGGATTTTTATTTGAAAAATATGAAAACCCTTTGCAAAGCTCCTCTTTGATATGCCACAGTCCTACCAAAGCCATATGATGTTCTAGTTGAAAACCTTATGCTCATATACTGCTTGTTATTGCATTGAGCTTTGTCAAATTGTTGTGACCCTTGTGAGAATTCTTTTCATGCTTTCATGATCAAGATTCATGTGCACACCATTTCCCTCTTGTTGTGCTTTACACTGGAAGTTAGCATTGTATCATCCATCTATTCCACCAAATAAAGCTCAATGCATTGTTCCATTATTTACCCCTCTCCAAATATTTCCAAAAGAGACTGGGCTATGCAAAAAAGGGAAAGACATGCTCAAAACGCATGTTCCAAAAAAAAGAGAAGAGATAGCCCATGTCTCAAATATTTCAAGAAGGAGAGAGGAGAAAATCATGCAAAAGGAGTTCCAATAAATCATATACAGTAATATCTAACTCCCATTCCGGGCCTAGTATCCACCTTACCATATCCATCATACCCATACATGTGCACATCTTGACCTGATAGTATGATTTGATTTTCTTCATGGATCCGGTTTTTGACTTTGCAATATATGTGAAACAAGTATGCTTTATCTTTTATCCTACCCTGAGCTCCACATATAGCCATCATTAGAAGTAGGATGAAGAAAGGCAATTCTAATGCCTTGGTGAGGACATATACACATCGAGTGATCTAAGAGAATCAAATGAGGAAGCTAATCAAGATTTGTTTTGAAAATTATTGCAAAACCCAAGTTACTTGACATGATGAGCAGAAGTGACTTGATTCATGACAGTTCCAATCTTCAACTACTCAAGATGGCACGATAGACACTCCACAGAGTTCACGGGTACATGGTATGGTTTGGAATATCTCTTATGCTCGCTTCATACCGTTGGATATCATGTACCACCTTGATCTGACCCCCTTACTAGGTACGAGCAAAGGTCAAGTGTGGGGAAGTTGTTGACGGCTGTTAAGTACCACTTTTAGGCCGTCAATTCCTGCATAAAATAAATAGAAAGTGATCATCAACACTAGAATAGGGTTTTATACTGACAATTTCCACAAGTGTTGGTGTTTATAGCTTTTGTTGCAGGACACATTAAAAATGCAAGTGAACCAATGGCATATGTATGGCATCATCATAAACAGCCTCAAATGCCAAATTGATCTGCACCATTGCAACGGGCTCGTCAAGAAGATCGAAATGCATATATCATTTGCCTACTTTGGAGTACGGATGAAAGAGATATGCACAAGATATCATGTGGGCCCAGTGGGACCCACATCAGGCGACATGGTGACGTGCTGCCACACAGGAGTCCATGTGTCCATGACACATCATCAATCCAAAAAACACACTCTCGACCAATCAGGAGCAAGCACATCGATTCAAGGGCCCACAACCACGAGATAACTGGCTAGAAAAACCGCAAGCACCCCCCATACCCACACTACAAAAAACCTTGTGATCCATGACGATATTCTCATGACGTTTTCAGATTTCATCATAGATCACACTGCATCCATGACGAACAGTCAGATTTCGTCATAGATTTGCAGTGTCGGATATGAAGCCCGATATGAAGTCCAAACACTATGACGTTGTGGCAATTTCGTCATAGATTTCGTCACAGATCACGATGCATCCATGACAACATCAAGAATTCGTCATAGATTAGGATTGTTAGATATGAAGCCCAATATTAAGTCCAAACACTATGACGTTGCGCCAATTTTGTTATAATTCCAATTTTCTCATGATCAATAAATTAATAGAAATAGAGATGATCATTAAAAAAACTTCATTAGGAAAATCATGAGAAAATTTAGAAGGATGTATGGTAAAAAAAGGGAAATTAAAAAATTAAAAAAAATGGTGGATTCACGGGTTCGAACCGTGTACCTTTTGATTTAGGGAAAGTCAACTTACCACCACATTACACATCTGTTAACATCTTTGACATGCATTTAATCTTTTTGTACCAATTCTGGCCAACGTCCGCCCCGTCAGCCGCCCACGCCTACGTGTCAGCAGAGTCACCCCCGCCCGCGCCTACGTGTCAGGGCCCAGTCAGCACAAAAATTCCCCAAAAATTTCACCGCTTCAAAGCGGATCCGAACCGGGGACCTCCCGCATCGGCTCTGCAAGTGTTTGCCACTACACCACGAGTTGGTTTGTGTTTGTATTGAGAAACTATTCCATATATCCTATTTGAACCGAAATACATAACTCCATTCACTCTGCCTGGCTCATCCCCAACGCCAGCAAACACGCCGCTGACTCCAATGCTTCAGCGGCGCATCCCGTCTTGCCGCCGGCGCCGTGGCGGTGAGGCTCCATTGCTGCTGCTGCCTGGACCCGCCTCCATTGTCAGCGCCGGTGCCGCCTCCATTGCTGCTGCTGCCTGGACCCGCGGTCGTGTCGCAGCAGGGAGGCCGGCCTGGCCCTGCGCCGCATCATCGGCGCATCTGCGACGCATCTCCGGTGCTACCCCCGCCTTCGGCGCCACCCATTACTGCGCATCTCTGGCGCCCTCCCCGGCCCGCCATCCTCAAGCTCCGGCCGGCGCCACCAATTGCTGTGTGTCTCTGGCGCCCTGCCCGGCCTGCCATCCTCAAGCTCCGGCCGGCGCCACCAATTGCTGCGCATCTCCGGCCACCCTCGGCGCTTCGTCCACCCGAGGAATCCCTTCTTCCTCACCTGAGCACCAGAATTTTCCACGCCCGAGGCACCCCTTCTTCCTCACCTGAACACTGGCTTGCAATTGAAGGTACTACATCTGTAGCATTTTAATTCTTGGCTTTGTCGAATGTATAGCTTTCGAATTTGTGCAGACTTGTTGATTTGTGTTTTCTGTGCAATGCTTGATTAGATGGATCGAAGTTGGGTGCATGGCAATGCATTTACCTCAGTTTACATGGATGGTGTCAAAGAATTTATGAGCTTTGTTAGAGGGAAATTCAGTGATAATGTTGAAATTCTTTGCCCATGCAGTAGATGCCTCAATCAGAAGTACCTAAGCCAGGCTCTTGTGAACAAACACATGCTCATGAATGGCATGGACAGTAGTTATACTAGATGGATTCATCATGGAGAGGATTTGAATGTGGATATTGCTGAGCATGTTCCTGCTAATGTGGATGACAGTGATAATGGGATAGATGAGACAGAGGATGACAACAATGATGTTGATCCTTGGGAATCAGTTTTTGGAGAACTACATAGTACTGGAGCAGAAGTAGAAAGAGAGGTTGGAGATAATGATGATGGTGATACAGGACCTGATGAGCAAGTGTCATTTTTGAAAACAGCCATGAGAGAGGCAAAGCGTATGCTTTATCCCAGTTGTACCAAATTCTCTAGGTTCTCTTTTGTGGTAAAGCTCCTTCATTTGAAGTCATTGTACAGGATAAGCAATTCTGCTTTTACTGCAATATTGAAGATATTAGTTGATGCATTCCCAGAACACAATACACTCCCAAAATCCTATACTGAAGCAAAGACTATTCTAAAGGATTTAGGTCTTGGGTATGAATCCATACATGTCTGCTACAACAACTGTGTGCTGTTTAGAGGAGAGGAATATGGCAAGCTTGACAATTGCCCTGTTTGCAAGCTCTCTAGATGGAAAGACCCAGAAAGGAAGAAGATCCCACAGAAAGTGTTGAGACATTTCCCTTTGGCACCTAGGTTGAAAAGGTTGTTTCAAACAAAAGAATCATCAGAAGAAGCACAGTGGCACAAGAAGAAGCGCCAGCCCAGTGAGAAAGAAATGAGCCACCCAGCTGATGGTAAGGCATGGCAGGAGTTTGACAAAGAACATCCTAAGTTTGCAAAAGATGCCAGAAATATTAGACTGGGACTTGCTACTGATGGGTTCAATCCCTTTTCAGAAAAGAACTCGAAATACAGCATGTGGCCTGTGTTTGTTATACCATACAACCTTCCACCTTGGGCATGCATGCGAGAGTCAAACTTCATGATGGCTCTGCTTATTCCAGGTCCTACATGTCCCGGGAAGGACTTTGATGTATTCTTAAAGCCTCTTATAGAAGATTTACTTGATCTTTGGAAGGGTGTGCCCACTTATGATGCAATTACTCAGAAAAAATTTAATCTTCGTGCTGCAGTCTTGTGGTGCATCCATGACTACCCAGCTTTGAGCACTCTTTCTGGGCGTACCACAAAAGGATATTTTGCATGTATTCATTGTGACAAGCACCCTCTTTCATATCGCCTGAGGAGCAAAATTGGGTATTTTGGGCACTACCGTTTCCTTCCAAAAGGACACCGTTTGCAGAGAAACAATGAGTTTGCTGGACTATTTGAGAGCAATGAGGCACCAGAGTCATTTTCTACAGAGGAGTTGTTGGCTGAATTGGAAAAAGTTAAAGATGTTAGACCTGGGAAGAAACAAGAATGTGGGAAAAGGAAGCGTTCAGACTTTGAAGGGGGTCATGTGCGAATTTGGAGCCGGAGGGGTGGCTTGTGGAAGTTACCATATTGGCCAACGTTGAAGCTGAGACATAATCTTGATGTCATGCATATTGAGAAAAACATATGTGAGTACTTAATTGGGACAATTCTAAACATTGCTGGGAAGACAAAGGATACAACTAAAGCCAGGCTAGATCTCAAAGATTTGGGAATTAAAGAGGAGCTACAGTTTAGAGAGGATGGAGATTCATGTGAGATGCCTAATGCTCGATATACGTTGTCCAAAGAAAAAAGGAAGGCCTTTTGTGACTTTAGTAAGATTAAGTTTCCAGATGGGTTCACTTCCAACATTTCAAGATGTGTCAGTGCTGATGGAACCAAGTTGCAAGGGCTAAAAACACATGACTGCCACATTCTGCTACAAAGAATCTTACTAGCTGCCATGAGAGGGTTTTTGGACAAGGATATCTATGAAGCAATAGCGGAGTTAGGAAAGTTTTTCAGGGAGTTGTGCAGCAAAACGCTAAACAAAGATGTTCTAGTTGAAATGAAGAAAGAGATACCTATAATTTTGGTGAAGCTTGAGAAAATTTTCCCCCCCGGCTTTCTTTGATGTGATGATGCACCTAGCTGTACATTTACCTGATGAGGCATTACTTCGAGGCCCTGTGCATTATGGGTGGATGTACCCAATTGAGCGGAGGTTGTATACCTTGAAGCGCTATGTGAGGAATAGGGCACGACCAGAAGGTTCAATTGCCGAGGCATATATAGCTGAGGAATGTTTGACATTTTGCTCCAAATTCATGGAAGGTGTTGAAACCAAGTTTAATCGGGCTCCAAGAAATGTAGGTTTTTCTGATGAAGAGGCCTTTGATGTTGATGTTTTTGGCCATGGAGTTCATTTTAATTCTGCACCTGATAGGGTGTATGATGTAAATGGTTTTGATCAAATGGTGTGGTATGCCCTTAACAATTGTAGTCAAGTTGACAAATATGTGAAGTAAGTTACAACTGTTGACCTAACTTTGAAGAATTTTACAAATTTGTGGAGTAAGCTAATTTTTGTTTTTTTGGCTTTGCGGGATGTTCAGAGAAGAATTGGAGAGAACAGGAGTGCCTAACATTGAAAGAACGCTTCAACGGGGATTTCAGAATTGGTTCAGAAACCATGTAAGTTCGATGGACATTCACATCTCTTGCTATATTTTTAGATGCCATATTCCAGACTTGCTTCTAATTTATTTGCCTATTGTGATAGATTTTTATGTTGCG
The DNA here is from genome assembly GCA_036936925.1 of Cenchrus fungigraminus. NCBI lineage: Eukaryota > Viridiplantae > Streptophyta > Magnoliopsida > Poales > Poaceae > Cenchrus > Cenchrus fungigraminus. The sequence continues at coordinate 78,955,788 of CM072770.1, forward strand.
AAATACCGGTGAAGAACAGATCGATGATGACCTCTTTTCCTTGGCATGTGGTCCTGATCTGAGAGTCAAGAAATATAAGTCATGCATAGTTAATGGTGTGAGGTGGCACACTACTGATCGTGACCTGAACAGGAAGACACAGAACAATGGAATCATGGTACAAGGTTCACATAATGGTCAGATGATTGATTTTTATGGAACTTTGAAAGAGATCATTCAATTAGACTATACCCGTGAAGGTGAGGAGAGGTCAGTAGTTCTCTTTAAATGTGATTGGTACAAACTGGATGGGAAGATTAGTGGACTTCAAAATGATGGATATTTTAAGAGCATCAATGTTGGTAGTCTGTGGTGTAAGGATGATTCTCTAATCTTGGCAACTCAGGCTAGGAAGATTTTCTATTTGCCAGACACTAAATTGGTTGACAAATGGCAAGTTGTGCAGACATTTGATCATAGACACCTTTACAATGTAAGTGAAAGTGATTCTCCACATTATAATGCTCCTGCATATCAAGAAGATGAGTGCTTTGAAGATGATGGTCAACGACAAGCAGTTTCAGACAATACCTATGAGCAGCCTTTAAATAGAGATGACGAACCTGCCCTTGTATTTGAAGCTTCTGAAATTGCCCGGTTGGTGAAAGAAAGTAACAAAGATGTGCATGAGAGTGATGTCGAAGACAAAGACGATGAAGAAGATGAAACACTGCTGGAGTACTGTGACAGTGATGATGAAGGAGGTGCTGCAATGGAGGTTGACAGTGATGATGAGTAGCTAGTTGTTCCATTTAGCAATTACCTTTGTATGAATAATTTTTATGCACAAAACTTGTTGTGGAATGTATTTGTATGCACAATACTTTAATTTTCTGCATTGGGAATTGAATTTTAATAGACATTCAGACATGTATGTGCCTTGCTTTCCCTGCTGTTTTTGAACTGTCATTCAGACAAAAGTTCAGAAACATGTTTTGGACATGTATGTGTTGTTTCCTGGAAGACAATGTCAAATTTCTGACATGTGAAAGGTCTGTAGCCGTGGGATACAATGTGTTTTGTGCTCTGAATGCTTTTGTGCTCTGAATGATAGAGCTCCAGATCCTTTTGTGCTCTGAATGCTGGAGCTCTGAATGATGATGGCTGATATTACTTCACTAGCATATAGCTTATTGTTCCAGTTATATTAGACATAAAAAAGGAGACCTGATGACCACCATGATTAGGTGGATTGGCAAGACAGTTTGGGAGTCATACAAATGTAGTTCAGGTGTAGTTCATGACAATTTATTCATGGTTGTTCCAGTAATACTTGAGTTCCTTTCATGCCTATAGAGTGCCAAGATCTCAACCAGCATAAATTTCATTTGTACAATAGCAATTTCAGGATCTCAACCAGCTGAATCACAAGTAATTAAAATTTCATTCACCAGCTAAAACACAAGTAATTAACCATAAGATTGCCATTAACATCAGTACTTCAACAGCTGAACGCCATTTAACATCAGTACTTCCACTACTGGAAATTATCCACTACTGACACAAGTCCTATTTACAGACTAAGACAGCACAAGATAACAAGACAAGCATCCACACTGATCCACACTGATGCATCTGTCACAAAAGCATGTGGCCTATATATCCACACTGATGCATCCACACTGATGCATCCACACTGATCCACACTGATTCCTACTTCCATCTGTTGGCCAAAATTCCACCATCAGTCACAAAAGCATGCACTAGTTGCCTTTTGCCTTCTCAGCTGCAGCAATGAGTGCATTTTGAAGTCTTGTCATCCTTTTCTTCTCCTTCTTGAGCTCACCCTCAAGCCACCAGATATTCTCCTGTGTTGCTGCCACCTCTTTTTGTATCTCCCAAAAGTCCATCTGTTGGCCAATGAGCAATTCAGGGAGTTAGTTCATGAATCCATGATCCTACTATAGCATAGTACTGAAGACTAAAGGTGAAGTTCAGCACAAAAACAGATAACCGAAACAAGTCAAGCAAAAGTATAGTATCACACCAACTGAAGTAATATGTGCAACCAACTGAACCTAAAAAGTTAAGCTATACAACTGAACCTATCATTAGATGAACACTGAAAAACAGTAAATGGTTGAATCCCACCTATACATCTGATAGCACAACTGCCCGAGATGTGCATACCAAAGTCTGAACAAACAATTTAGCACATCGTGGAGTACTCCAGCTCCACAGAAATCAATTGCATGAAACATAAAGACACAACAAGCACATACATAGCAATGCTATATGCTAACCAGTAACACATAATTCTCATCTTTCCACTCTCCATGGCAAAACTACACAGCTACACATGCACATTTCATTGTTTACGACAGCAGAAACATAACAACATAACAAATGCAGGTCTCCAACTCTCCATCAAAGAGTGATTGCTGCCTACACCTAAGTAAAGAAGAAACCACCAGAAGAGCATATAGGTGGCAGCGCGTGTAGCTCACCTTCTTCTCCTTCCCCTTCAGCTGCTCGACTGGCCTCAGCCGCGCGGATTCATCACTACTAGATTCATCAATCGAAGACAACTCCTCACTGCTAGAGGTCGTCAAATCGATGGTCTTCTTCTACTTGGCCACGACGCCGGAGCCGGAGCGGAGCTTCTTCTCCCGATGCTCGCTGGCTCTCAGCGAGCGCTCGGCGACGGTGGTGGAGCACTCAGGCGCGCGGACGGCTGCGGAGCGCTTCTCCTGGCGAGTGCTGGTCTCAGGCGCGCGGACGGCTGCGGAGCGCTTCTGCTGGCGAGCACTGGCCTCGGGCGTGCGGACGGCGGTGGAGCGCTTCTTCTTCTCCCGGCGCGCGCCGGCCTCCGGAACGGGCTCCGCGGCGGACGAGAACCTTCCGAACGCATCTCGCTTCTGCCGGCGAGCATGCTCTGAGCGCTTCCGGCTGTCCTCCGGTGACCGCATCGAGAGAGGAAGCAGCGGGTTGGGGTGTGGTGTAGGGAGCAAGCGGCGAATCGAGCGAGGTTGGAGATTGCAGATCGAGGAAGACGATGAGGCGGACTTGGGGTGCGGCGGATTGATTTAAGTAAAATATCCAGCGAGGAGCGAGGAAAAGGATATGAAAGGAAAACTAGATGCCTTGTGAACGAATTCACTTGAGTAGCGCAGTGGTATGTCTTACTAGGCCATAAGCCGGAGGTCATGGGTTCGAGACCCAGTGGCCTCACAATTTTTTTCTTTTTTTCCACACTACACCATCCGAGGAGCGAGGAAAAGCGGATAAGGGGATAACTAGATGCATCCTAAATGAGTTCACTTGAGTAGCGCAGTGGTGTGTCTTACTGGGCCATAATCCGGAGGTCACGGGTTCGAGACCCATTGGCCTCACAATTTTTTGTTTTTTTTGCACACTACACCATCTCCCACAAACATTTAAACTACATGTATCTCAATTAATACCTAAAAAATCCTTAAAAATTGTTTCTGATGATATCTATTCATTTAGAGATCATATCCTTAAAAACTTTTATGAAATTGCAACTGTTTGGTAGGGGTAATTGAACCTTCTACTTCCATCCTCACTTAAAAAAATGGTAATAATATCTAAATCTTCTCCAAACATTCTGTAAATTGGCACATAATCATTGTAGAGGTGTGGAAGCTTGACAAAAAAAATTCAAAACATTTCGACAAAGTTGACTATACAATGTTCACAAAATTGATAGGTCTCCCACATTGTTCTAGAAAACTCAACTAGAACTTCAAGATTTGAACAACTTGTGACATGTCCGAACTCGTATACACTTCAACTTTTAACACAACCTCATGTTGACCATAGAAATAGAAAATATCAACTTACATTAGCAATTTGTATGGAAAAACATGTTTTTTATTCTCTTTTTAGTTATAAGGAAACATGTCATATGAACCAAAACAATAAATAGTGACTAACATACATAAAAATAGTACCAAGTTAAAGAGAGAAATTTAATAAAAAATTACAAAAAAAACAAGTAATTTCAAGCTCTTACGGGGGAGAAATACTAATTACAAATTTTAAATATGAATCAAAAAGAGAAAATAAGAAACATTCATGTGTAGCCTCATGAACATCTATCCTGTGCGTGCACCTATATGTCCCCTGTCACCGACGTGTGGACCCCACTCACACCACTCACTCCACTCTCTGCAATGTGTTGGACACACATCTCACCGACGCGTGGACCCCGCCGAGGCGGACCCCATTCATCATACTCTAAATCCTCTCCTAACTGTGGGCGGCAGGCGAAATCCTCTCCCACACCGAATTGACCATAATACCCACAGCTCCTCAAAGTTTACACACAGCTCAGGAGGCATATTTGTAATTTCGCATACAGAGGAAAATATCCCCGGTCGCCTCTCATTTCGTTGGCTCAGCCTCGCATTTCCCCCCACCCCCAAACCCTAGGCCTCCTCCTCCCGCCGCTGGGGCATCTCCGCCGCCGGCCCCCTCCTCCACATCCCGCCGCCGGGGCATCTCCTCCGCCGGCCCCCGCCTCCACATCCCAGCCTTCAATGGCATCTCCGCTGCCTCCAGATCCCCGCCGACGTCCCTCGACTGCTTCTCCACCGACGGCAACCGACGGATTCAACGGAATCTCTACCACCACGCCGTTGCCGCATCAAGGGTCACTCCTCTACCACTTCATCACTTCAAGCAATCCGTTCGCACCTCCACCAGCGCCGGTTGAGGGAGGCCCCCGGCGACCTCCACTGTCGCAACTTCAGAAAACCCAAGAAAAGACCAAGCGGCCTCCACCATCGCAACTTCAGAAAGCACAAGAGAAGACGAAGGAGAGACCGAAGAAGGGACAAGAATTTCAGATGCCAGGTTCGTGTCTACTTAACGCCCAATGGATTTCTACTCTTGCTCTACGTTAGCGTGCACACATGAATGTATGTGATTTAGCGCAGTAAGCACTCTACAATGCCATGTACATGAGGTAATCCTAAGTCTGTGGTTGTAGATTTAGTGAGTGCTGATGTGAGGTTGGTTACTTGTTTACCATATGTACCTTCTAGCACATTCTACTGGAACTGAAAACACTGCACTCAGTTAGACATTCGAGCTGCTCACTGGTCAGAGTTGCTGGCAGCTAATCTTTGTCTTGCTGTTGATTTCCTGTTTTGAAGTTGGTGCTAGTAAAATTGCTAGAAATTGTAAAACTACCAGGCAAAGGGCCCCTGTTCTGTTGTGTACTATTTTTTTCCCATTATGAAGTATGAATGTTTATCCACAAGGATAGTATAGATGGAGGTTAAATAACGTGACATGAATTTCAAATTAGTATTATAGTATGTTTCAGTGGATGTATCCCTTGACACCATTCTGAAAGTTTTAGATCTTCCAATTGTTCGATGCTAGGAGTCTTTATGCAGTGTACTACAACTCAGGCTAGGATGCCATTGAATTCTAGTTCCTAATTGTACTGGTGGATTTAATTGTTTGCTTCACCTTTTGCCTATGATGATATAGTTTGCTCACATGTTCTGTTCTGGAGCATTAACACTTCAAATCTGTTCTGCTATTTGTTCTTGTATTTCTCATGTTTGTCTGAGGCCAGTAATCTGATTTATTATTTTCTAGCCTATGATGATACAATCAATGTGTTATACATTAAATCTGAGGCTGCCTATGATTTGTTTCATTTGCCCTGTTGCTGCTGTCGCACCTCAAATTTGTCATGTTTCTACTTCTCTGATCTGTCGTTGAAGAGTACGGTTTCTTAGGCCAATGATGACAAAGATCAGGAAGAGGGATGAGCTACCCTTTTTGCTGTTAACTTCTGAACTTGTAGCAGCAATGACTCCTTAGTTTATTACCTAATTAGTCTGAGGTTAATGATAATTACATATGTTTTATTGGACAATTGTCAGCTGTTTTATTACGTAATCATGCAAGGGTCAGCTGTGCATTGACTATTGTGTTTACTAGCTAGCAGCTACTTGAATTCTAGATGTTGCCTAGATATTTTTTATGTTATCATGATGATATGACCATTCATGCTTGTTTTGCATAGAGATCTAATGCTGGATTTTTGCTTTTATCTTAGAACGTCCACTAAAAGCATATGAAGAGCTACGCTACAAGACATGTATGCAGAACAGTAAAAGGCTTAAGGATCTTGGATTTCATACAACAAGCATCTATCCAAACAATAGTGGCACAACCAAGACTAAGCCACATCGTAAAAGTCATATAGACTCTGGATCTGAGTATGATCCTTCCCATGATGATGATGGTGATGATGGTGATGAAGGTGAAGAAGATTTCCTTGGTGATGACAATGCTAAGGTGCTTATTCTGCAATCTGTTCAAGGCTTAATTTGTTGTTTGCTTCAAGATTAAATATTATCCAAGGTTCCATTCTCGCAGGTATCTAAGGAGAAGACTTGCAAAGGAAGCAAACAAAGTTCAGATGACATCCTTCCAGCGGTGAAATTTCAGTCTCGTAAGAGGGTTTTTGCACAAGGACCACCAACTGATAGAGAAACAAGGTCGAAGAAAAGCAAAACTCAGCTTGATGCAATTCTGACACCACCATCCAGGGATAATGATGACACTCAAGCTGCTGTGGAAGGTTAGTTCTCTTACCATGTTACTTATTATTAATCTTGATTTGACTGTATGATGACTGCAAGCTTACTTGTTTACATTTTTTAGATTTCGGGCTTGACCAACTTGATGACAACAGCCACACAACCAATGGAGGTGATGCCATGGGTCATGGACCTGGTGGCGACAACCAGATGACCACCGAAGGTGAGTTTTTTCATTTATTTGCCATATTGTGTATTGCCTCGTTAGTTTGGTGAAAGGATTCTTATTGTGTGCAATTTTTAGATGGTTCTACCCACCAGGACGACAACATTGGTGATGGACCTGGTTCCATTACTCATCCTCGTGGCCACAACCGGCTGACCACTACAGGTGAGATCAATGCAACTGGTTCCTTTGATTCAACAGTCAGCTTGCATCAATTTTTTCTTAAGCTTGCTGATTGCAACTTCAATGTGCATTTGCATTTAGGAAAGGAGCGAAGGGAAAGAGGAGTTAACATGGGACATAGTCTCCACAGGTTGACTCGAGCTCGGCATGCCAAGCTGCCAGTGGTCATAACTGAAGGGAATATAAGACCTGTGGTGCCTCTGGTTGCTGCAAAGTATGCAACAGAGTGCAACATTGTAGTGAGGAACCATATCCCTATTTTCACGCACTGGAAGGAGTATCAGAGACAGCCAGCAATAGTGGACCAATTTCTTGCAATACTTTCTGTAAGAACCTTTCCCTCTTATGTAGTTGTTTTCACTAGATTTTGTGCAAGTTTTGTCACAGCAGTTTAGATTAAAAGCAACATTGCTACAATTTTATCCTCTTGCAACTTAAGAAACTCTCAGATATGTGGCTTGTTACAACAGTTGCAACCTTCTTACACTTGTTTTTCCACCCCAATAGGCAAAATTTGACATTAACACAAGTGATCCAATAGTTAGAAAGGCTTGTATGGAGATGATGCAGTCTGCAGTTCGCCAACAGAGATACAAGCTGAAGCATGAGTTCTTTGATCTTTTCCCCTACACCTGGTTAGGAAAACTTCTCCTGTCAAATCAACCAGTAATGAACAGTGGATGGCTCTTGTGGAGTCATGGAAAACTCCTAAAAAGATGGTAATTTTCCTGAACCAAACTTCTTTGCCTTCTACATGTTAATTTTGCAAGTGGCTTACATGTATTGTGGTTGATGCAGAGGGCATGCCAATCAGCTAAAGAAAATCGAAGAAATGTCAAGTTTCATCAAACAACTGGATCTTGTAGCTACTTTGTTACTGTAGAAAATCTAGTAAGATTGACTGATGGTATATCCATTTTGTTGAACCGCATGCTGTTTCGTTGAAACTAGCTAGTAGATCATCAATGCTATGAAGTTGGTTATGTTTTGTTAAGTTCCTGTTAATCTGTGGTTTCCCTACTGGTTCTTTGTTATCTGTTGATGGTTCAAATCTGTAAGTGAATGGTCTTGGTCTTTTAAGTAAGGCTGTGGTGTGACCCTAAAACTCTAGAACAAATTATGCATGCTGCTAAGTTGTGTTTTAGTCAAATGATATTTCTAGTTCTGTATGTTGCTAAGATTAGTTTGTTTATATAATTGGGTACAAATATCAGTTGAAGCTCAACCAATATAAAAGACCACTTGTTGTTTTATCAGTTTTTTGATATAGTGCTCCATATAAATGTTGTTTCAGGGAGATGAGTTAAAGGGTAAAGAGGCTGATGCTTTTGAGTTATTCAAACTATGCCACTATAGCAAGAAAAAGAAAGGATACATGCCTGCTGTTCAGCTGGCCATTGTAAGTCAGCTTTCTTGTGGTGCTCTTTATTTGCTTATTTTCAACATCTCATAATCCTGAACCAGTTTTGTTGCTTGTTTCCTTGCTAGACTGAGATGGAAAACCAGTTGACCGCACCAGTGGAAGCTGAACATGAACAACCCAAGTCTGCAACTGAAGTTGTATCTGATGTGCTGGATAAAAACACAAAGAACAATCACTTCCTTCAGAATGTGGGCATCAAGGTTGTGCGGCAGAGGCGTGGTTTGCATACTGTTGAAGCTTTACTAGAAGTGGAGAAGAGGGAAAACGCTGAGTTTCGGTCGGTTGTCGATAGCCAGCAAGAGAAAGTGGATGATCTTTCAAGTCAAGTGCAGGCAAATCAGAAGAAGCAAGCTGAGTTGGAGGCCAAATTGGACCTTCTACTAAGTCCAAATTGAGCCAACTAACAGATGGTATGTTACCTTTTTGGTGGACCTTAACTTGGCAGGAACCAAACTGTGTTTTGACCAAACTTCTCTATACTGCCTGACATGTCTTTTGATGGTGATATTCTGGTAGTTTTGATGTGCCTTCTGCCGAATGGTGGATGTATGGCATTCTTTTGTTTTTGGTGATAGATATGGTGACTGTGGTGATACTTGTTAGTTTCTGGTGATATATGGTGATCTGTTGTTTCTGGTGATATATATGGTGATGTGGTGATACTTGGTAGTTTCTACCAAATGAAGGATATCTTTTTTGGCCAGATTTGATTTCTGGGATTTATATACCTGTTTTGAATCTGTTGGGCATTTGTTGGGCTGAAATGTATATGGGTTGTGCCAGGAATGTATGTGGGCTGGGCTGTAATGGATTTATATAGGCTGAAATTCAGTCTGGGAAAAAATTGCATAGGCTGACGTCATCTGCCAGCCACGTGGCGGCCACGTCGGCGCTGATCGACGGCCACGTGGCAGCCACGTCAGCGCCACGTGGCTGCAACATGAGCACCGCGTGGCTGCCACGTGGCTGCCACGTCAGCGCCACGTGGCTGCCACGTCAGCGCCACGTGTCTGCCACGTCAGCGCCACATTTTTAAAACACCATCGCCACGTCATCTGCCACATAATCACCACGTCATCTGCCACATAATCGCCACGTAATCAGCCACATCATCTCTACAAGTGATGTGGCAAGTTAATCCATGACGGTCACTTTCGTCACAGATTTTGGGCTTTGGGCTGGGTTCACTGGGCTTTGCACCAATCTATGACGGCATGAGAACATCATGGATTACGCCAATCTATGACAAAAATGTTAATACGTCACGAGAGGTGATTTGTGACGCTCAATACATGACGATATTAAATTTTGTCATAGATGCAATTTTATGACAAAATTTTGATGATCCGTGACGAAAATCAACCGTCATAGATCACAAGGTTTTTTGTAGTGCCACCTTGGGACCAACCTGATAGTCACTGGATGAAAGACGGCGCGAACGGAGCTACCCCGAGATCAGTCGACCCCACAGGTTAGCCGACCCCACTTTGAGGCCTCTCATGCCGCCCTTTCACGTGTCGGTTTGTCATGACGAGCCAAAGGCGGTGTCAGGTGCTTGCCCGAATATTCCTTCGAAATCCTGCAGCTCCTTCTCATGGAAGATACATCAACTTGGCCCCCATTCCTCAGCGCCACATGTCACCACCTCATTGGTGGTGCCCATAGCAGCCTAGGAGCCCCCTCTAACTTCCCTTAGCCTATAAACATGAGGGGAGGGGGTTAGAATAGAACCACACAATCCATTCCCTCCTCTCTCTCTCATTTTCTCTCTTGGAGAGGAGTCTCTCCTCTCCATCTGTAGGTGTGAGTAGGTGCTAGGTAGAGGGTGATGTTGGTGAGGATGTCTTGTTTTTCAATTAGAGTAAAGTGAGTATTCTTGTATTTTCCTTTCAGAATAAAGTTGTATTCATGCATAGGTGATATGTTCATGAGTTCTTCGTCTGTTCATCATTTAGAGGCTCATGTTCTTCGTGACATGACCCTTTGATCTTGTTGACTAGGTGAATAATTCTGCATTCTGTTTGTGTGAATTATCCCGTTAGATCTTGTCAGGAGTACATTAATACGCTGGCATTCGTTCTTCCTATCATCTATGTTATTCAGTGATAAGTGAGATCAGCTCGAAGCTCGCGGGTTCGTCGCTCCGTATTTATATGGAGTGCTATAGTGTTGCTATGGGTATACAGATGTAGACGTGCTAAAGTAGTGATCGGTGGTGTAGACGTGGTGTCTAGACTGTGGGTTATCCTTCATTTGCCCCACATCCCATGGTTTGTCTTGAGGTAGGCTGCGGTAGTGACAACCATTGGACCCTTCGTACTCCTCCACGTTCGGATACAGCGTAGAGCTTTCAGCCAGAACCAACTGTTATAGCCAGGAGAGAACTGGTGCCCGAAGCGAGTATAAATGCCTGCTGCTCCTCCTTTAGAATCAGTAGTCATAGGAAGCGCCTCATCATCTCTCAACCTTAGCAGGGGTTTGGTGTCCTTGGACCATTTTGCTAAGATAGAAGGTAGTGCACATCGTTCCTTGGATTTGATTCCCTTTGGAATACTCCTCAGGTGAAATGCTACAACGGTGTATTCGTGTGCTTGCGGATTCGTTCGCACCCGACGGTATACCCGGGTGATTCTTACACGCTCCCGCTATCTCAGCGATGTAGTGGTGACGTTAAGAAATATCAGTAGTTGTTCCATATGTAATTGGTTGGTCCAGCTCATTTGTGCTCAGCGGGTGGGAAATGGTACGTCTTGGTGATTGTGGATGACTATTCTCACTATGCTTGGGTCTTCTTTTTGGTTGACAAGGGGGAGACGATTGGTTTTGTCTGGCATCTGATCTTGAGGTTGAAAAATGAGAGGAATGGAGATGCTGTTCGAGCTATTCGTAGCGACAATGGCACTGAATTTAAAAACTCTCGATTTGAAATGTTTAGTCGTGATTTGGGTCTCGAACATCAGTTTTCCTCTCCCTATGTCGCTTGTCAGCACTACAAGAAAATCGTTGACTAGTGACGCAACCACATTTTAGCGTCATTGATTTATGACGTTCCTGGCTGATCTCGTCATAATATTTTACTTCCGAGCAAATTTAGTGACAAAAAAAACTTTCATCATTACGGTTGGTACTATAGCCGAGCATTCACTGTTCCATGTTGTTTTGTGACGCCATAAGCTCTGCAAAAACGTCATAAACCAACATCGGTTCCACATGAAAGCATTATTTTAAAAATAGAGTGTTCCAAGTCGTCATAAAATTCAGTTGGGTCCCACAAGTAAGCATTCTTTCGAAAATAGAGTGTTCCAAGTCGTCATAAAATTTTCCAGGGTCCCACAACTCGCGCATTTTCGCCAGGTCACCGGAGGCCAGGTCACGAAATGTTGCAAAAACAATTTGCCATTGCTATGGTTTGAACTGGAGACCTATAGGAACAAGACTGTGCTATTTACCACAGCACCACTTCTTTGTTGTGTCAATTTTACGGGAAAAAATTTCCTTATGCTCAAAATTTTTGGATAATTCTTTATAGTAACTAGGTCCCAGAAGTAAGTTTCAGGTGAGTCTTTAATATAATTGCATATCGAATGGTTGGCGAGACGCTTCACTCAGACTTCGCAAAGACTTTCGACTTCCGCTACGCAGATCAGCAACGGCGGCTTGTGGTAGGAATGGAGAATCCTAGCGGCGATGAGAGGGTGAGTTATGAGGCACCTCCCGGCTACCACTACCTGAGTCAGCACGACAAGGTCAGTCTTCTGGTTTGAGCCACTACATTTTCTCCTACAACCTAGGGATGGAGATTTCTAGATTTGGGGATCTAGCGGATTGATGAGCATATACAAATACAATTGATTCAGATTTCTTTGTACCCTCAGATTTGGACTTTGATTGATGTTAGAAGTTGATAGGCTATTGATAATTCATAGCTGTTAGATTCAGTTAGTTTTCAATTTGCATCAGATTGATAGGTTGTTGTATTTTACTAGCTTCTAGAGGTGGCTCGGTCCACTGATTTTGTTACATCAGGCCCTCCTGATGCTGATCTTATCCTTGTGGATCGCTATAACAAGTGCGAGCATGGGTATGTTGTCCTTGTCAAGGAACCCTTGTGCACCCTTGAGCGCCGGTATGGAATCTGCGGTCAGGTAAACAATAACTTTTTTAAATTACAATAGACTTATAGTACTTGTACTCTTGATGTCAGTGTTGCAAATGGATAATTGTATGAACATGTATGTATTTGGTGTCTACAGCTTGAAGAACAACGATGTGTGACGTTTATTTGGATTGATCCTGAATGGGATGCTAGGACTACTACTGTTCTGGAGAGGCTGACAAAGGTTGTTGAAAATGACCGAGAGGAAGCAAGTGATTTGAAGGAAGACTGTGAAATTGCTAACAAGTAGCTTGAAGCTACCGCTGCTGAGTTGAAAAAGGTGAAGGCAAAGCTGGAACGGGTTGAGAAGGAGAAGGAATCGACGCTTTGCGAGTTCAATAAAAATAGGTAGTTACGATTGTTATGAAACTTGTTGCTTGTTGATGTTTAACTACCGGTTGTTGCTCACTTCATAGGGATGAACGGCCCTGAATGACATGTAGTGTTATGAAACTTGTTGCTGCTGATGTTTACTTCAGATCATGCAAATGAAAAGGGAACAACAATGGGAAGTATCGCCAGAAGCTAGCAAGAAGCTTGAAGCTACTTCTCCGTAGAAGCTGCAGGATGGAGCTGTGGAAGGAGAATCAACGCCTACAAATGTAATTGATGTTTAGTTCTTAAGTGTTGAGAATGGTCATGAGTTGATGGAACTTGTTGCTACTTGGTGTGGTGAACTTTGTGGTCGTGAGTTCAGAAACTTGATGCTACCTGATCATAATTATGTTTGCTACTTGGTGTTGTGAACTTTGTGGTCATGAGTTGAGAAACTTGTTGCTACTTGGTGTTGTGAACTTTGTGGTCATGAGTTGAGAAACTTATTACTACTTGGTGTTTTGAACTTTGTGGTCGTGAGTTGAGAAACTTGATGCTACCTGATCATAATATGATGTTTGTTGCTCGGTGGACGACAAAGGTCCGATCTATTGATATTTTGCTGGAAGGACCTTCCTGAGTAACGATCGCGAAACTGCTTATTTCCTACTGTCGTTCCAAGTCATCATAAAATGGAGGTCCCACATGTAAGCATTTTCTCTAGGTCACGAAATGTTGCAAAAACAACTTACCATTGCAAGGGTTCGAACTAAAGACCTATAGGAACAAGATTGCTTTGCTTACCACTGCACCACTTCTTGGTTCTGTCATTTTAACAAGAAACACTTTCCTTATGGTTGTGTAAGGTGAATCTTTAATATAAATTAGTAATTCGTAGGCGAAACGCTCCACTACCTTCGCAAAGACTCTCGACTTTTTACTACGTGCAGATCTGCAACGGCTCGTGGCAGGAATGGCGAATCCTAGAGGCGATGGGAAGATGGTTCGGCCGCCACCTTCCAGCTACAAGAAGCTAAAACGGCTCGACAAGGTTAGTTCTCTGGTTTGAGCCGCTATATTTTCCCCTATCGTCCTAGGGATTTCTAGATATGGGGATCTAACGGATTGATGAGCATATACACTAGAATCAGATTTCATCGTACCCTCATATTTGCACTTCGTTTGGTGTTACAAATTGATAGGCTATAGACAATTCATAGGTGTTAGATTTAGTTAGTTTTCAGTTTGCATCGTTTGATGGATTGATAGGTTCTTGTATTGTACTAGCTTGTAGAGGTGCTTGAAGCCACTAAAGCTGGGCTGCAGGAGGTGAAGAGAGACCTGCAGGAACAAGAAGGCAGAGAACTCATGGCGCAACAAGAGGCTGTAAAATACAAGGAGCTGTGTCAGGAAAATTTAAATACAACTATGCAAGAGATGAGGAAATTCAACGAGATAGCTGACCAATTGTTACATGAACAATTGCAACAGACCAACAACTACAAGGAGTTGTGTGCCCATATGTTACGCCGGGACAATGCCTTATTGAAAGAAATAGGTGAGATTTTTGACTTAGAGTCAAAAGACCTGGTACTGGACTGGAAGGAAAAACCTGAAGAGGAGGCAAGGTCATGGAAGGAAGAATGCGCAAAGGCTAACATCAAGCTTAAAGAAACTACCACTGAGCTGGAAAACGTGAAGGGAAAGCTGAAATATGCCATCGATGTGATGGAAGTGTATAAGCAATCGGTCGAGTAGCTAGTTATCGAGATCGAGAAGGAGAAGCAATCGATACAACAGAGTGTTATCCAGGTGGAGAAGGAGAAGCAATGGATACTGCGCAAGAAAGATAAAAATAGGTAGTGCTTGATTATTATGAAACTTGTTCTTTGTTGATGTTTAATTATTAGTCGTTCCTCCTGATCATAATACGTAGTATTATGAAACTTGTTGGTGCTTATGTTTTCTTTAGGTCAGCCAAGCGAAAAAGGGATCAACAATGGGAAGGATCCTCAGAAGGTAACATGAAGCTTGAAGCTACTGCCACTGAGCTGCAGAAGGTGAAGGGACAGCTGCAGGATGGAGCTATGGAAGAAAAATCAACGGCTACAAATGTAAATTGATGATCAGTTCTTATCGTTATGATTACAAATGGGTGCTTATGATTATTTTGAAAATTGTAATGATGATCATCTTATGATGTTTGCTACTTGGTGTTGTGAACTTTGTGGTCATGAGTTAAGAAACTTGTTGCTACTTCGTGTGATGATCATCCTATGATGTTTGCAACTTGGTGTTGTAACTTGTTGCTACTTGGTGTTGTGAACTTTGTGGTCATGAGTTGAGAAACTTGATGCTAACTGATCATAATATGATGTTTGCTGCTCGGTGGATGGCAAAGTTCCGGTCTGTTGAAGTTTTGCTGGAAGGACCTTCCTGAGGAACGATCGCGAAACTGCTTGTTTCCTACTGTGGTTCCAACTCGTCATAAAATTTAATAAGGTCCTACAAGTCAGTCTGATAAAAAAATAGAGGAAGATTAAAAGGATATTACGTCAATAGCAGGGGTCGAACCCGCGGCCAACGGCTATATCAACGTACCCTGCAAGGGGCTTGCTAGCACGCTCCTGTGGGTCGTTGTGGCAAATATCTAGCCTAGAGGCATTGGTGCGTAGATCTACAACCCACGGCGGGAATGGCAGATCCTCGCATCGAAGGGAGGAGAGTGAGCTACGGTCAGGTCAGTACCCTGTTTTGTGCCTCTACTTTCCCCTTTCGTCAGAGGGAAGTGATATTTGGAATTGGGGATTTCGGTTGAAGCACAATTGTTGTTACAAGTTGATTGATAGGCTTTAGTTTAGAAAGTGCAAAACTAAGCATTGATTTCAAGTTGCAATGAATTTTTTTGAAGCATCCGTGTACTCCAGCATCTTCTTCCATTGGTAGTTAATGCTCGGAGACATCTTCTTGCAATAGTAGCCATTGGCATCCTAAAGACAAGTGCAAACACGGGTTGAGAGTTGTGGTGAAATATGCTTGGACCTTTCTAAACCCTGGCCGCCAGTTTGCTGGCTGCCCAAAGGTAATGGCTAGTTGGCTACCTGCTTATGTGGTGCCTGTGGTCAACGGCTATTGCTAATGGGTCGTTTAATTTGCAGGAAGAAAAAGAGCAATGCGATTACTTCTGCTGGATTGATCCAGAATGGGATGAAAGGTCGTATGTTGTTATGCTAAAGCTCATGAAGAAGAAAGTGAAAGCTGAAGAGGATGCAAAGTAGTGGGAGGGGGAATTGGGAAAAGCTAACTGTGAGCTTAGAGAGATCAGGAATGAGCTCAAAATAGTGCAACAAAAACTTCAGAAGGCTACCGCCGAGCTGAAGTCAATTGACAATTATAGGCACAATGTCAAACTCGCGCATGTGCTGCTTGCTTTATTTGTTGTTTTCGCGGGAATGGCGTGATTGATGCTCGGTGGCAAGGCTAATTAGATGTGTCGATCATGTATTCTGCAAGTGTCACTTTGGTATTGTGAACAATGTGTCGATCATGTATTCTGAACATTGTGCCCTATGCTTCTGAGTATTGTACTGATGATGTATTGCCAAAGTCGACCAAGAAATGCGTGGCAGTTAGTATGCACCACATTGTACTGACCATTTTGTCCGACCTGTTCACATTTCCAAGAACGTAATTTCCGTTAGGTTCCCCTACAGTCATAATGAATTATTATTGTTATCCTGAAATCGATGGAGTAGCAGCGAAGGTTGTTTTGGGTGGCGAAAGAGCGGTGAATTTACTGTAAATGCGGAGAAAGGAATGGTGGATTTGTTGTAAATGGGGCATTGATTGACTTCTTCTGCTTGGGGTACAGAAAACATTTTTATAATTGCATCTCCTCCTCTCGGAAGGAAGATCCGTGAGAGTACAGTGCTCTCTTCCAATTCTCTGTATCAATTTGAATGTGCATTTGACCTGGCACTCTGATGTTTGATCAAACTATTTTCAGGATGCCGGTAGGTCAGTAATCATGTCGTCGAGGCGGTTGCCATTATCACTAGTGGTGCTCCCTACAGAGGTGAACATTGACATCACCGGCCACCTCACCGCGACCTTGGAGTGGGCCATGGACGACCGCCGTAGCCTACGGGCGACCTGCCGGGAGATGCGTCACGTGTGCAATAATGCGATCGTTGGTCGGCGTGTGGCGCTAGAGCGATTTGCCATCGAGCTGCAGTGGAACGACCGCAAGGGCTACGACACCCTCCTCGATTGGCTGACTCGCATAAGAAACCCGGAGGCATGTTTCCTCTCCGGGATGGACATCCTGTTCAAGGAAAACTACAGCTCCCGGTCGTCCATCGCAAAGCTCGAGGAGGCCGCCCAGGCCGGGCACAATATGGCGGCCTACGTAGCCGCCATGGTCCTCTACAGGGCCAATGGCGGTGCTGGTGATGATGACACTGCGAGGTGGTACATCAGACAGGTTGAGGGTGAGGAAGAATCGGCGGCCGCAACATCGATGATGATGCGGACGAACAAGGGTTGCCTGCGGTGCCGTGAGGTAGCCTCAAAGGTGATCCGGCGAGTGACGTGGCGCCGATGTGCAACCCTGGTGTCGCTAGTGGCGCGCGGCAATCATCAGTGCGCAGGCCGCCTGTGCTTCAAGATGAGCTGGGAAGAATGGTCACATTTTTGTAACGAGGAATGTAAAATTCACGCTGAATGTGATCTGTTCTTTAGCAAAATAATTGGATATCTACATCCAAACAAATTACCCTGACATGTGAAAGTGATTTTGGTTATATTTTGTTTCTAGATCAATTGACTGATATCTATTTCTATCTCTCTTCCTGGGTTCCCGTGTAGCAATACTCGCACACGCATTGACGTGATGGAAACCAACTTCTAGTCTTCCCCATTTATTTACCACGGCTGGTAGTTGGAATATTTCCTCGCAATTTAGAGAGGTGGAAAATCAATATTGGATAATTAAAAAACAAATAATGTGATCTCACTATCTCAGAAACTACGAAATCCGTAATCAGGTTTGCCCAATTCAAAACAAGCAACTTTTGCCAGGAAAGAAATGAAAATTTTTGTCCGGTCTGTTAATGTTTCGTAAACCCAAACATCCGCTCCTACCCGGGTTGTATTGCCTATCTCATTGCATGCTTTCATTTTGTTGTTACCAAGCATGACTCGTCAACAAGGAAGAATGAAGCTGTGGTTCAAACTCTAAGTCAGCTTGCTTGTCTTCAGGATTCTTTCCTACTAACCAAGTCTTTGAAAAACAAATCTTTGCTAGATGGGGTAGTGTACACTAGATAGAGTAGACAACGTCTTACTGAAAGCTAATTTGTTGCCCATCGCTTCAATTTGCTCTACCTAAGCCACGACTTCACGTTTGAATTGTGCACGTTTTTGACTCTCCCTAACAAGGATGATATCATAGCTCACCTTGTCCAAATTTAAAACAAGCATCTTTTGCCATCAAATGATTAAAAATATTTCTCCGGTCTACTCATGGTTCGTAAACCCAAACATCCGACCTCGTATACCAGAATAACCGGTCTCGTGGGAACTTTCGATCTCATCATGTTCAAGTGAATTAAGTTTGCTCCAAATTCAACGACATTGCAAGTTACACACCTAGGCCATTTGCCTGACACGATCCCCCATGAGACCCTGTGCCTTTCCTTTGGCAAAAGAGATCTCCTCCTCAATGAAAGAAAACCCCATCGACATCTCCTCCTCTCGGCACTAGAAGACCCCATCGGCATCGCCTCCTATCGGCGCAAATACCATCGTCCTCTCTCCCAATTCAATCGATTTCTTTGTTCTTTCGACCTTTTCCGCCTCTTTGAGCAAAGTAATTTCTATGTGCATTTCAGAGCATCTCCCCCAATGGCCGGCGACAATCATCGCGTGCCTCCTGTGGAGCTCGCTCTCCTATCATCCACGCCGGCTAAAGCTCCGGCTGGGCCGAGATGCGGCGACTGCGGCAGGACAGAAACACTGCAATGGATGGCCGGGCCGATGGGGCCCGGCACGCTCTGTGCCGACGGCGGCCTTCGTTGCCAGCATGCCGGGCAGCAGTGGGACAGGCGTTCTCTCCGCATCTATCAAACAACGATTCCCGTCTCACCGTCGCCACCAGAAGCTGGCGTGCAGTGGGTGGAGTGCCCGAGAGGCCAGGCTGGTCGCACGTGGCAGCCGCAGCCCTCCACTCTGCCATTGATGTCAAGTGCGCCCGCCGCTTCGACTGTCCCGGAGAGCTCAGGCGCACGACCATTCCCGTCCCTGCTCCACAGGTCGGCGGCGTTACCAGCCGCTCGACCATTGATGTCAAGTGCGCCCGCCGCGCCGACTGTCCCGGAGAGCTCAGGGGCACGGCCGTTCCTGTCCCTACTCGAAAGGCCAGTTGTGTTGCCAGCCGCTCAGCCACTGATGTTGAATCCGTTCCTGCTCGACGGCGAGGCGGCCCCTTTGATCCTCGACGACCCAGACTGGATGAAAAGATAATTGCCAACAATAACAAGTGTCACTTTGCTGTAATGCTTATTAGTAGTTTTTGATTAAGTTTGGTCCCTCTGTATTTGATTATGCTGATTGTATGATCAGAGAACTCTGTTTCCTCCTACGGAGTACTTTGGATGGATGTTCGTTCGAAAAATTTGAACCTATTTTGCCAGCAAATCAACAAATAATTTAGTCCGGTCTTGTCACTTTTTCTTAACAGTAACATCCGCCTGTTGCCATCCTCGTGCCACAACTTCCCATGGAAGGTGGTTGCCATCATCAAGAGATCACAGACGTGTTGGTCATACGGTGCGGGGACCCGCACATCAGCCCGTCAACGGTGGAAGATGAATGGAAGCCACTCAAGAGTCAAGACTCAGGAGGTGTCCGTTGCTTACCTTCTCACCGAAGCGGCACAACTTCCCAGGCAAGGCGAGTAACTCCACATAAATCGCCATTCCTACCCCCCCACCATCGGCATCCTCGCCAGTTCCGAACCACTCTACCACTTCCCAAACACTCACGCCTCACTCCTACTGCCCGGCCGACGCAATGAAGCGATCAGGCTCCCCGTCGCGCCGGCTATCCCCCACCGGTTCCCCGTCGCGCCGGCTCTCACTCTCGCCCTTCAACCGATCCTTCGGTGCCACATCCTCTTCGCGCGCCCGTGACTGGGTGCCGACGCGCGACGGCCAGCACTTCACCCGCATGTTCACGGAGGCGCTATGGGGCCACATCCACGGCACGGCGCCGTCGCGCTCCGACGCCTCCAACGTCGACCCGCAGTCGCTCGTCGGCGGTTTCCCAAGAGCCGGTGGTAGCTCGCCGGCGGATTCCCAGCCTCCTCCACCGTCGCCGCCTCGGAAGCTTACGTTTACAGTTACCCTTCTTGCTGGTGAGTTTGACTCCGACTCTGACTCCCAAGCTGACACAGACTCGTCTGAGGACCGTTTCCACGGCTACATCCCTCCGGTCCCCTGGGGTGATGCTTTGTGTGTCTTCCTGCGCTTGAACGGCACGTACTGGTGCCCTGTCTGCCCCAACCTTATGCACCGGTGGTGCAAGCTGAATGAACACTGAATTTAGTCCGGTCTGGTCACCTTTTCTTATCAGTACCATCCGACCGTAGCCTTCCTCGACAGGCCGAGGCGCCCATTGCCTAATTTCCCATGGAAGCTTGCAACAACGCCCCATGGAAGGCGGGTGCCATCATAAGGAGGTTAGGGACGTGTTGGTATACCCAGATGATACCCACACGTCAGCCACTCAAAGCTTGTAGATGAATAGCAGCCACTCGATCTAGAGGCCCGTTGCTTAGCTTGTCACATAAGATTGCACAACTTCTTATGGAAGCTGGCCATTGTATTCCTACCACCATCGACTCAATGAAGCAATCAGTCTCCCCCGGACACACAGAGCTCAGGAACATGGCCGTACCCGCCCCTGCTCGTCGGTCTGGTGGCGTTGCTAGCCTCTCACCCACCGCCTCCTCAGGAGCCGAATCCGGGTCCTGGCTGTCACCGCGCGACCTCCACTTCATCCGCTCCTACTTAGAGTGGCAAGGGCGTCAATTCCACGGCATGGAGCCGCCCCGCTGCGACGCTGCTAATGTCGACACGCCAATGCCCGGAGCCGCTGGTACGTCACCGGCGGATTCCCAGCCTCCTCCACCACTTGCAGAGTTGGACTCCGACTCCAATTCCGACTCCAACTCCGATACCCAAACTGACATAGACCATCTTAAGACCTTTGCTTTGCGCGTCTTCCGGTGCACTACCAACACCTACGGGTGCCCTGTCTGCCCCAACCGTATGCACCGTGGAGGAACCTGAATGAGATCAAGGACCACGTCCTTGGGATGGCCAAGTCTGAGGCCCTGAGGGAGGACAACATGAAGAAGTGGAGCCGCTGCCGCATCCTGGCCAGAAATGAGGGATGGATGTAGATGGAGTGAGCGAGCTGAGCGAGTGGAAGACCAATGCCGATATGTTATTTGTGATGTTAATTAGTATGTTTAGATTTTGCGGGAACATTGTCTTATGTATGTGAACATCGTGATGTTAATTAGTAACTTTACATTTCCATGAAACATGGCCTCATGTGTTTCAGGCCTATTCGTGTTTCGTAGACAAGAACATCCACTCTTATTGTACTTATACATGATCGTGTTTCCTAGCTTGACACATGATTTGGAGATGTTGAAGATCAATATTGGACAATTAATAAGAAATAACAAAGTGATCATTGCTCACCTTGACCAAATTCAAAACAAGCATCCGGTTATTGCCAAACATCCAAAATGCTAATGCATCCCAAACCCAAACCATGTTTGTGATTTTGGTTATCGTTTGTTTGTTGATCAATCCCCTTGTTTGAAGTTGTTTATGCTTTGTTTCCCTGACCATCTCTCTTCCTTGTCTCTCTATAAATGTTATCCTATTTTATCGCTCTCATAAACTATGAAATCATAGATCACCTTTGCCCAAAATCAAAACAAGCATCTTTTACAGGTCCAGAAATATTTGTCCTTTTTGTATATTTTTCTAGACCGAAACATCCGGTCTGTTAATGCATCCCATACCCGAACATCCGGTTTAATGGCAGTAAACAGTTCATCTCTGCATGTTGAAGTGCTTGTAAATATAATTTGCTCCAAATTCACTAAGATTACAAATTTACATAGTTATTTTCTTTGCAAAAGACCGTTACATTATTAGAGATCGAGGCGCCTCCTTGCATTAGCGTGATACAACTCCCGAAGAGACACCCTGATTTTCCCTGAAACTGAGATCTATTAATATATCGGACTCTCCCAACTCCCTCCATTGCCTTGCCTCAAACTCTCTTCCTCCAGAAAACCACAACCACCATGCCTTCTTCTCCGATTCGACTTCCCGCCTCCCCGTTCCCTTCTAACCCCTCCTCCATTGGGACACCACCCGACTCCCCCCAACCAAGCGCATGCGAGCCATCCGAGCCCTCCTTGAGTGAATCTGATGTAGAAGACATGGAAAGGCAGGAGAGCGAGGACAGCGAGGATGAGTATGACTACGTGGAAGAGGATGAAGAGGAAGAGGATGAGGATGAGGAAGAGACGTGGGCGGCCATTGAGAAGAAGTGATTGGCAGCCAAGAAGAGGAAGCAGGTGGAGGCCAAGAAGAGGAATCAACAGACAGAGGCATTTGTGAGGCAGCTTTTGAAGGATGACAAGGTCGGTAAGCTTGATTCGTTCAAGGACATTCCGTCGGCGAAGAAGAAGAAGGGTGCGGAAGAGGAGGAGGAGGTGGACTCGAAGAAGACCAAGAAGAAGATGGACCTCGGCGCTGGTCCTTCAAATGCCGGCCCCGCCAATCCCGGTCCCGTGGCTCCCTCAGCCATTGAAGCTCCCTCGACACCAGAGTCATCGGGGAACTCCTCGGAGGGGTCATCTTAGATTACTCGGATTTGGGTTTTCTTTTTCACTTTAAAATAGGTGGTCTTGTGGATGGAAAGATCAATGGTATGTTTTCTTTTGGATGCAAAAGATCGATCCCCTGTTTTCCTGCTCTGTGAATCTTGTAGTGGTAGGAAAATCCCCTGTATCCCCTGTTATCCATGAAGAACATGGGTGTTCTTCTTTTCCATGATCGCCTTCCTTGCTTCAGTGGATTTCCCTGGTCATAATGCGTTGCCATAGTCTAAGATGTAATGTCTTGTCATGTGATATTTTATCTTATCCCACTGCACCGCATTGCAGAAACACATGTAAATGATGACCAATTTTACGAATTTACCATTTGACTAAATTCACTGTGTTGCCAAGAATATACAGAATGTAAATGATGGTCACCTTGCCCAAATTATTCAAGTTAAATGTGCACATACATGATACATCCCCATAGACCTACACTCGTACAGTGGCACTGGCACTAGCACTGGCGCGCACAAACACACACCTAGCAACGAAATCTTCGGACTTGGTAACGAGGAAGACAACAGACACGGTCATGGAGATGGATACGGCACACACCTATCCCGCCATACCTAATGCACGACGGAATGTAGCATAACGAGGATCCGTGCGGAGATATTCCTCCAATGCACGGTGCCTACCCCACGACTTCATGGTACGTCCCGAGCGACCAATGCCAGAAGCATGTTGTAGGATGTCACGAAAACCCCACTGCTGGTGAGCAAGATTGCAGTAAGGGCACACACAGCGACCATGGCATATGGATCCATGTATCCTAGCCGATGCGGATGTGGCACAGCATGGAAGTTGGTGGTTCCTCCGTTCGCATCAGAAGCCATCCTCCTACACACTCGACAACAACGTAAACATGATAAGCACTGACCAGAAACAATGATTGTAACCTGTAAAAACACGACGCAGAAGCTAAGAGCTCACCTCTTTTCACAACCTGCAGAACCAAATAGAGAGGTCTGCTAGCACAATGCGTTGAGGATGAAGAGGTGATGAGCAAAGGCCTTGGGGGCACGCCTATTTATCGAACCATGACCGATAATAAGGCAGCGTGCACCTCGTGGCAGAGCATGCCTCACGGGATTACAGTAGCCATGAAAATACGTGTGATGCTCGGAATACGAAGGCCTACACTGCTGAGGAATCCTGTCACAAGTATAGGGCGGAATATGCTGGCTTTTTCCCCGGTAGGCATGCGAAATATTTGGTGGGTACACACGAGTGTGCTTTGGTCCGGATAAGAACGCAGAAGGAAGATCCTTATATCCGTATGACTTAAAAAATAGATGTGTAGGCATTGTAGTGGGAGAAGCAGCTGTTAGGCTTTGTGATCTTCGACTGGAAACGCACCCAGCTTCACTGAAGCATGGGCCTCTTCCAGATATCCATCTCCCGCCTATATTGTATGCCACCGGAATCCCACCCAAACTCGCTGACAATATGGGGCTGCGATTGCACAGCCTCACTTGTCAGTGGCCCCGAAGCAAGTGCAGCTTACCAAATTTTCATTTCGCGGCCAGGAAGTCAAAAGCGGGATTTTCAAATTCTGTATTCCCTCTCCGCCCCGAAATAATAAATACTCTACTCCATTGCTATTGTGTTGCACCACTAAACTCCCGCCTTCCATTTCCAAAAAGCATCACTCTGCTCAGCTAGATCTGCGGTGGCAGTCCGACCTCGCCTTCGCCGGTGGAGGGGGTGGGGTATCTCAGCAGATGGTGGGCGGCAGATATCAGTGTTCTACTTGCGTCTGCTGTGCTGGCCAAGCTGAGCAGTTGAGCGAGGATACGGTGCAAGCACCGGCTGTCGATGCCCCCTCAATCCATGGGCCTTTGAATCTTGGAGCTTCACAAGTGAGAATCTCATTTCCTTTTCTTTCTAGTCCCCTAGTAGTATTTTCGTTGGCTTAGCAAGTAAATTGCTTCGTGTATTGTGTTAAGATTCTTCTCTTAACTTTGACGCTCTATATCCAGTCACTGATTTGGAACACAAGTTAATCGATGAGTTGAAAGTAAATTGCTTTGTGTATTGTGTTAGATTGGAGATTCTTCTCTTACCTTGGCCGCTCTAGATGCAGTTACTGATTTGTAACACAACTTAATAGATGAGCCATGCTTAGAAAGTAATTTACTTTGTTTATTGTCTTAGATTTCAGATCCTTCTCTTACCTTGACCGCTCTAGATCCAGTTCTTGATTTGTAACTTATTGTGCAGGGCCTAGCATCCCACTCCTGCATTAATGAGATTCAATCACATGTCGTGGTATGTAGCAGAACACATGATTATCCTGCTACTTTATTCTTAGGATTATTCTTAAGTTTATTTGCTTGCTTCGTTTAAGGTTCAAGTTTGACTTCTCCTTTCATTTTTAGGCTCAAATGTTGAGGACAATCCTTGCGGTTCAAATATCAAATTCTTGTCCCTCCAATGTGCAGTCAAAGCCATTCATTGATTATATACCTCAAGATTATCTAGCTTTCGCTACATGCTCAAGACCTGAAGTTTCATTGGGAGGGCTAGATGCAGCTGCTGACCTTGGTGAAATCTTTGTTGAACAGGACCAAGTTTTGACAGACTTGAAGATCAAGGCAGAAGCATCAGATGTAGCAATGAAAGTGCAGACTGATGAGATTGAGAGGTTGAAGAAACAAGTAGAAACTACTGAGACCCTCCTTCGTCAACTGTTAAGCTCGCACCTTGGGTAAGGCCACTGTGTTTCTTAGTCTTTTGCTTGTGTCCTCCCAGCTAGTTGTGCTGGTTTGTGAGTACTAAGCTTTGTTATCTTAGTGGGTTCTATTTCAAGACCAGCTTTATTTGTGAGCATGGACATATCATGTGTATTGGTTTGTGAGCTCCTACTGACAATCTGCTTGTGGTTGTTCTGTGTTCATTGATAATAATGTGTCATGTGTGATCCGAAACATTTATTTGTATCAGTGGTATGGAAATATTATCTGTGATGTCAATTACTGAATTGATTAGCTTGTAATATGAGATTGAATTATATTTAATTAAGCGCTACCTGGAGTGTAGCCCAAAATAATAGGGAAAAACTATGTGGGCTTGCCCCCTCGGCCCATTATTTTTTTACGAATTCAAAAATGATTTATTAATAAAATGGGTCGTATCAAAAATGATGTCAGCGAATGGTGGGCTGGGTCCAATATCAGTTGGGCCTTAATCATTTTATGACGTCATCGAATATTGAACTCGATCCAACCAGTACTGGACCCAAAACAAATTAAT
Source organism: Cenchrus fungigraminus (assembly GCA_036936925.1). NCBI lineage: Eukaryota > Viridiplantae > Streptophyta > Magnoliopsida > Poales > Poaceae > Cenchrus > Cenchrus fungigraminus. Next base: position 78,981,885 of record CM072770.1, read on the forward strand.
GATGAATGCAATTATTGGGCTCAGTTATACTAAAACCAGGCCTAAAACATTCTATGACGACCTTGATTATTGGGTTGGTCCAACCAGAATTAGGCCTAAAAGTATCTATGACGACAAAAATTATTGGGCTCCATCCAACCATAATAAGGCCTTAAACAATCTATGACGCAAACAATATTGGGCTCCATCCAACCTTAATAAGGTATAAAACCAATTTATGACGACCGAAACATTGGGCTCAGCTTAACATTAAGTGGGCCAAATTCAATCTATGACGACAAGGAATTTGGACCTTTTCCCAACAAAATATGGGCTGAATTCACTTAATGACGAAACGGTTTGTCACAAAACACCGTGCCACATCAGATTTTGGTCCGACGTGGCATGTACCTTATGACGCCTTAGTGATACGAATTTATACGCATCATTAAACTCATGACAATGCGAAATAAGGTCTCATCATTAATCGCGGTTTGTGACGCTCGATTAATGATGGAGCGTTTTCGTAACAACTAGCGTCATTAATCGCGGTTTATGACGAGAAACGGCCTTTTTTTGCGTCACTAGTCGGTGTTTTTCTTGTAGTGCAGAATTGTGTGGTGGAGAGAAAAAATCGTTCCCTTTGTGAGATGGCTCGGACGATGCTCGACGAGCATAGGACTCCAAGGAGATATTGGGCTGAGGCGGTGAATACCGCTTGTCATGTGGGGAATCAGATTTTTCTTCGGGCTTTCTTAAACAAGACATGCTATGAGCTCATGCATGGGCGAGCACCTAGAGTGAGCCATTTCAGGGCTTTTGGTTGCCGGTGTTTTATCCTCAAGAAGGGTAGGCTTGATAAGTTTGAGTCGAGGTCCTCCGATGGAAACTTTTTGGGTTATGCTAATCATTCTCAAGCATATCGTGTGCTTAACCTTGATACTGACCAAATCATGAAATCTTGCGAGGTTACCTTCGACCAGACACAGCCATGTTCGTCTGTTTTTGAGTGTGCAGGTGACGACAAAGTTGGCAAGAAGATCTTTGAGGATGAGGAGGATGATGCTGGAGAAAATGAAGGTGATGATGGTGAAGCTGCAGCCACACATGTACCCTCTACTTCCACTATGATGACTATGGTGCAAGATTGGTCCATCCCCTACACCGACTATGACCCAACAAGATCGAGTGGAAGCTACTGTGGAGGGGGAGGTCGTCTCCAGACGAGAGGCACCAAGGCGAGTTCCAATTGATCATCCTCCCTTAAGAATCATCGGCGACATCAATGAACATACTACACGGTCGAGGTCCTGGTGATTTCAGCTGTTTTGGAGTGGTGAATCAGAGGAGCATTCTGGTGAAACCTTGGCTCGTTTTGGAGTAGTTTGCTAGGTTTTCCTCGGAGGTGATTTCAGCTGGGTACAGGAGGTTAGACCGCCCCCGTGAGCCAGTCTAATCGCCCTAGGCCTTTTGGGTGAAGTTCTTGTTTTCACCAAGATTCGCTGGTAGCTAGCTTAGCCTTGACCATTTGATCCTATGGCTGAAACCGTGGAGAGTTTTGGAGCTCGGAAGAGGCTTGTCGGTGGATTTCTTGTTTGCCAGGAGCAGGCGGTCTAACCGCCCCCCAGACCCGGTCGGACTGCCCCTCCCAGGCGGAGAGCTTCCGAGTTGTTTCCGCTGCCATGTGTGTAGAAGCTGTGCCTGAAGGTAGTGTTTGTTCCTAGGACCAGTAGCACTTCAGTGGCTACGTGGTTTTGGCAAATGGAAGGTTGCGTGCGGAGCATGTGATTTTGGGTACCCGACCGAGTTCATCTTTTTGGAGAAGTCATCTCTTTCGAGAAGAATTTTTATTGACTCCCATTCACCCCCCCTCTCTGGTCTCCAGTTCGGTCCTTCAAGTGGTATTAGAGCCGGTTACGGGTCTTTCGGGACTCTAACCAGTCTAAGATCCAAAGATGGCGTACCAGGAATGGGGATCGGGTCCTCTGCACTTCGATGGAAAGAACTACCAGATGTGGAAGAGGCGAATGGCTGCTTTCCTCCGCGACAAGGGTCAGATCCTTTGGGATGTTACGGTGAACACATCTTATGTTCATCTGATTAACTTCCTTGCTCCAGGATCGAGGGATATGCACGACGCCAACAACAAGGAGGTCGACTACTTGTTTCGCGCTCTCTGTCAGCCCGAATTCGATCGGGTTCAGACAGAGGATTTGGCTTGTAGGATTTGGGAGCAACTTAAGAATGCTCACGCTGGGAACAGTCAAGTTCAGGCTCGGTTGTTTGTGACTTACCGGAGAGAGTACGAGAACTTCACTCATCTCCCCGGTGAGTCCATAGACACGATGTTCCAGCGGTTCACGGTGATTGTGAACAACATGAGGGCCAATGTGACCATGCTCCCGTACGATGATCATGACAGAGCTGTGAAGCTCTTGCACTCATTGGATCGTACAATTTGGGGCGGAAAGGTCGAGGCCATCTTAGAGTTTGAGAAGTATGAGACTCTGACTGTAAACGAGCTGTTCTCTAAGCTCAAGTCGGCTGAGGTGGACCGTGGTGTGACAGCCAATATTGAGGGCCCGACTGACTCTCATAGTCTCGCTCTCATCGGTGGCCTAGGTGCTAAGTCTAATGCTAACCCATCCACCAGGATATACTCTCTGTCTTCCTTGATGTCTTTGCCAGATGAGGAGTTTGACGTGCTTGGAGAGGACGAGCTGGCGCTGCTGACCAGGAGATTCGAGAGGATGCACGAGAACCGGGTGAACACAAGGAGGAACACAAGGACATGCTTTCAGTGTGGCAAGCCAGGACACTTCGTCGCCGACTGCCCTGAGAAGATGGAGAACAAGGACAACTACAAGCACCGGTCAAGGACGGAGAACAAGCACATGTCGAGGCACGATCACAAGCACAAGCACAAGAACAAGGACGAGCGGAGATCGAGGAAGAAGGACGGCCACGTTAAGAACGCACGAGCAATGGTCGGGGCGAGCGATGTCAACTCCAGCTCTGCCTACTCTACCTCGAGCTCGAGTAGAAGTGAAGATGAAGGTGATCGGCGCAAGAGCAAGAAGGGGTCCAAGAACCTGAGCGGGTTGAGCTGCTTCACGCGAGACGGCTTCTGCGGCATGGCACACAGCTCCGACAGCAAGAAGAGCCAGAAGGATGACTCGGACCCCGACTCCGAGCATGAGGTACGTGATGAAGTATCCTTCTTGCGCCAGGAGAATGAGGAGCTAGGAAAATTTCTTGATAATCGTGATGACATGCTTAGGGAAGCTAAGAAAATGAGGAAAGAGCTTAGGGCCTCTCTTGAAGATGCTAGGAGTAGAGTAGCTGAGCTAGAAACATAGAACCTTGATGCTAAGCTTGAGATAGATTCGCTTAAGGCTTCACCTGTTGTTTCTGATGAGGTTGATTATGGTGATTGCTCTGTTTTCCTAGCTGATCTTAGTGCTCTTAAGGAAAAGCATGCTACAAGTGTGAGGAACTAGATGTGCTTAGGGTTGAGTTGGCTGCATTCTAGGCCCTCTTTGCTAGGTGCTTGCACATCTTGTCCTGTGTTGCATGAAAAGATTGATGAGCTTCGTCTCGCATTGTTTCACTTGAGACTGATTTGAAAGTTCCTATTCGAACTTCCTGCTCTACTTGTGAATTGCATGCTGCGAAGAATTTGGAACTTGCACATTATGTTGATCGCTTGCAGGATGAAAATGGTGAGTTGAGGAAGTGTTTGGGTTGGTTGTCGGGTCAGGAGCCCTAGCTTGGCATCATGATCACAATGGAATGGGATTGGCTTTGGATTTGGCTTTGGGTTCTCTCTAGGTTGAGGCTTCTCCTCACTAGGTTTCTCTTCCTACTTCCCAAAGAACACATTACCCATGTCACTCTTGAACTTGATGGGTTTATGGACGTCATTTGTTTGGGGAGGAAACACTGGTGGAGCTGGGGTTGTGTCTAGTTGGTTCCTAAGTGGGTTTGGCTTAGGAGCATAGGAATTCTTATGGAAGGTTTTTGGTGGAGCTGGGATATCACCTATCTTCTCCTCCTTCTCACCACTGCACTCCCCAATTTTATCCGACCCAAGTGCTTGCCCATCATAGCGCTTGTATGCCTCAATCATCATCCTGAGGTGAGGCTCATGACCCGACAACCAACCCATCATTTTCCTCAACTCATCATTCTCATCCTACAAGCGGTCAACATAGTGTGCAAGCTCCAAATTCTTCACAACATTTATTTCACAAGTAGAGCATGAAGTAGGAATAGGAGCTTTCAACTTAGCCTCTAGTGATCTAGCATAAGCGTGTGATTCATCTAGCTTCTCATGCAAAACAGGACAAGAAGTGCAAGCACCGAGCAAGGTGGGCCTAGATTTCATCTCATCTAGCTCAACCCTAAGCACATCTAGTTCCTCAACCTTGGAGTCATAGTTTTCCTTAAGCACAGTCAAATCACTAAGGAAAGTAGAACAATCAGTGCATTCAGGTTCATCGGTCACAATAGGAGCAGACTTGAGAGATTCTATTTGAGCCCTAGCATCAACAAGCAAAGACTCTAGCTCAATCACCTTCACCTTAGCCTCTCCAAGCAAAGACCTATACTCCCTCTTCTCCTTGTTGGTCTTTCTAAGAACATCATCATGGTTGTCAAGCAATTCATTCAACCTAGCATTCTCTGCTACCAAGAAGGCAGGATCATTGTTTACCTCGTCCTCGGAATCGGAGTCCAAGTCATCCTTCTGGCTCTTCTTGCTCTCAGAGTTGTGTGCCATGCCGCTAAAGCCTTGGGCGGCGAAGCACAGGCCGTTGATGTTCTTGCTTGACCGCTTGCCCTTGTGTCGGTCCTCTTCTTCTTCACCGCTTGAGCTCGATGAAGAGTAGCAGGAGCTCAATTCGATGTCACTTGCTCCGGTGACCATCGCACACTCCGTCTTCTTCTTGTGACCGCCACTCTTCCTTGGCCTCCGCTCGGACTTGTTCTTGCCCTTGTAGTCGTTCCTTGAGGGATGCTTGTGGTCGGTCTTCGAGCAGTGCTTTGCTCAGGCTTGATCTCCATGGCCTCCGGGCACTCAGCGATAAAATGTCCGTGCTTCCCGCACCGGTAGCACATGTCTGAGCTCCTCCAAGCGTTTTTCCAGTTCGTGTACAAGCGCTCGAACCGTCTGCTCAGCAATGCGAGATCTGAAGGACCGAACTGGCGACCAGAGAGGGGGGGAGTAAATGAGAGCTGATAAAATTTCTTCTCGAACTACCCAACATGGTGAACATGGCTAACCAAAATACTTCTCCGACTCGAACTACCCAAGTTCGCCAAGACCACGTAGCCATTGAAGTGTTACTAGTCCTAGGAGCAAACAACCACAAATACCTACTCGAGAAAGCAGCAGAACAAACAACTTGAGCAGCACTCAGACCACACCGGTCAGACCAGTCACCACCACTTGTCAGACCGGTCCTGGCCGGATCACCCGGACTAGACCGCCGGATCACCCGACACCAACCAGAGACACACCGGGTCACCCGAGACCCCGAGCCGGATCACCCGAGCAAGACTTGACGATTTCCACAGCAGAGCTCCACACCGGTCAGACCGGTACAGCTCACTGGTCAGACCGGTCCAAGCCTGGAAAACCCAAATCCATGAAACCAACCCTCCGAGCTCCAAGCAGCACCAAACTCGAAACAGCAGCAAGCCTAGAGACACCCAAACACCCTGGCACGTTCACCCGAGCCAAAACCCAACAAAGGCAGCACCGGTCAGACCGGTCAAGGCCTAGGCACTCGGGATGAACAGCTAGCCGCGGGTCAACTCCTCAAAACTCCTCTCCCGATCTCCCGATTCGCTCCACGGATTTGCACAAGACTTTGGGGATACTAGGAGTACCTCATGGGCATCCCATAGCTACGATTTGGTCCACCAAAATTTGCTAAATCAACAGGACTCGAAGGATTTCCACCAAGAACACCACTTTCCCGAAACCTAAGAAAACCCCAAAATCGAGCACCTTTTCCAACGGATTTGTGAGGGGGATCACAAGGAAATCCCCAAGAGAAAGGCCTCAAATCCACCACAAGAAAATAGCCAAGAAAAGGCTCCGAAAATCACCAAAAAAGGAAAAATGGGGGAACAACACAAAGCTTAGAGGAACCACGCCTAATCATCTATACATACCATGAAGGTACATACAAGGTCTAGCTTGCCTCCCGATCATCAATCCCTCTCTAAAGATCTCACCATGAAGCTCTCAAGCTAGTCCTAGAAAATCCTAAGGAAAAATTAGAAGGGAAAATAGCAAAAGCAAATGAGCTAGGGTTCCAAGAGATGGCTGCCATCCTCTCACCACTTGGGTTATATGGAGGCAACCGAAAGACGAAACTACCCCTAAAACATAAAACTAAGATACACACCCCCAAGGGGCACTTTGGGAATCTTCGTCGTAGCACCATCGGACGGATGCCCGGCGACCGCAACCTGCTTAGCCTCGACACAACCCTTGCGATCCCGACACGTGTCCTCTGCTTTGAAGTCTCCGGAAGGCATCGTTGCACACCGGTCAAACCGGTGCTTCCCACCGATCAGACCGGTAGCCACCGGTCAGACCGGCCAGATGCTGCTGCACTTCGGTCTTCAGTCTTGGCTTTGTGGATCAACCAAGGAACCCAGTAGTTTTGTGGTGAACCACTGGAAACCCCGCGGACTCAGTGTAGCCTCCCGCCAATCTCCACTCATGACTTGGCTCCCACGTCGTCCCGGCTCGACCTTGGTTTTGAGGCTCAACCAAAAAACCGTCCATGACATCGTCTTACTGTTCTTGCCACCATGCGACCCGCACTTGACCCTACTGGCCACCGGGTCCCTTGAACCAAGCCTACTTGTCTGCTCCACACCTGGAGGTCTCACCGGCATCGACCTTTCGCGCTTGTTCTTCACCTACACCAGCACCAATCAAGCCGCAGCCTGCACCTACAATACTTAGCCAAGAGTCAGTCCACACAATGTTATCAATCACTCATCACACCAGGAAGCGACCATCCACTGGTCCTCGAACCACACAGGCTCTCAATCTCCCCTTGATGAGGGCATTGACAACACACACATTTGGTAACCAAAGAGAAAAGAAACGAACAAAGAAACTCAAACAAGCGATCGAAAGCCAACCAAAGGCAAAGAACAAGATCACTTGAACGAGGAAAGTCTCGGTCCCCTTAGGCAAGGGCAGTGGCTCGACACAACCGAGACAAAAGCAAGCTCAAGCAAAGAGCACAAACCATCAAAGCAAAGCTCGAAAAACCACAAAGAGCTCCCCCTGCACACATGCAACCTCCCCCTGAACCAATGCAACTCCCCCTGGACAAATGCATGCAAAATACCTCATGAAACAGAGCAGCTGCATCAGCCCAGCTCTGATCGGTCAGACTAGTCCCCAGCACCGGTCAAACCGGTGCCCAACATCTGAACAGGGCCAACACCCTGACCGGTCAGACCGGTGACCAACAGAGCCCAGAAAAGGCTCGAAACCCCCCTGAAAACCCTCGAAATGCAGTCAGAAGTACTTTTCCTTTACAACCATCTCCCCCTTGTTGCCAATGCATGAATCAAGGCAAAATTAGGAAAAATTCAACCTAGAGCTTCTCAAATAGACAAAATTCACCACAAGATGCTACACATGTCCAAATGAGCAAGTTAGATACTCTATTTGCTTCGTATGAACATAAGCTACAAGATCACCAAGGTTCATAACCACTGGGCAAAGCTAAGATAGAAATGAGCATTTTTCCGAAAAAATTACCTCTCATGAGCAAAGTTCTAAACATGAGCAAAGCATGTCAAAATGGCAAAGCCACACAAACTTCATGCTAGGACATCCATTCTAAGCATAAGATCATCATAAACACCCACAAGCACCTCATGTCATGTCAAAGCTACTGAGCCATGTGCCTACTTCTAGATATGAGACTTCTCATTGGTAAGCAACATGCCACAGTTTAGCACCCAAAAAAGCAATTTAATTAAGCACATATGACATAGGGACATATTTTTCAAGCAATTTACATTTCATTTTCAGATTCATATTTGGTACATGAAATGTCTTTGCGACAAAAAGGAACTTATGCCCCTCCACAAGATAAAGCAAGCGGGCTAAACATTCATAATGACAAATGAGCCTTTGGCCCCATATGATCAAAATAAGCTATCCAAGCATGAATTAAGCATAACAAGGCCACTAAAACATGTCATGATCATATAAAGGTATATACTCACAAGAGGACATACATGTAGCATTTTTCAAAAACAAAGCCATCAACCATGGATATAAGTCAAGATCATCAAGAGCTAAGCCAAACTAACCATATCATACCAAACCAGCTCAAAAGATCATATCTAGCACATCATGGTGAACAATGTATATAAGAGAAGCTTTCCTACAACAATGCATATGATACAAATGCATGCAACCTAAGATACAAAGATACCTGTACAACATGTTACATATGCAATGCATAATGCAAGAATGCACAAAAGGAAACTATACATATGCTACACAAGGAGCTCCCACCAACAACTTAAGAAACCAAACACACACCAAGTTCTCCCCGCAAACGAGTGAAAGTTGCTTGATCTAGGGCCTTGGTGAAAATATACGCTAGTTGGTTTTGTGTGGGCACATGGATCAAGGCGATTTTCCCTTTCTCAACATTGTCTCTCAGAAAATGGTATCTCACTTCTATATGCTTGGTTTTGGAATGAAGCACTGGGTTCTTTGCAACACTAAAGGCACTCGTGCTATCGCATAGAAGTGGAACCTGGGTATACTCCTCACCAAAGTCACTCATGGTGTATGCGATCCAAAGGAGCTGAGAGCAACAACTAGTTGCGGCAACGTACTCGGCTTCGGTTGTAGATTGAGCAACACTCAACTGTTTGCAGGAAGACCAAGACACCAAAGAAGAACCCAAGAACTGACAAGTCCCAGAAGTGGAGTTCCTATGCAATCGACACCCGGCAAAATCTGCATCTGAAAAACCGTGAAGCTCCAAAGAAGAAGATGCGGAGTAGTAAAGGCCGAAGTCGGGAGTGTATCGCAAATACCTGAAGATGCGCTTGACTGCTTGCCGATGCGAAGTCCTTGGAGACGCTTGAAAACGAGCGCACAGACATACCGAGAATTAGATGTCTGGCCTCGTCACCGTTAGGTACAAGAGGGAGCCGATCATGCTCCGGTACTCCTTCTGGTCCACGTGTTCACCTTCCTTGTCCGCATCAAGAGCTGTAGTTGTACTCATTGGTGTCGTCATGGCCTTGGAGTCCTCCATCTTGAACGTCCTCACAATGTCCTTGGTGTACTTGGCTTGGTGCACAAATGTTCCTTCCTTCGACTGCTTGATCTGGAGGCCGAGGAAGAACTGCAACTCACTTATCATGCTCATCTCTAATTCCCTGCTCATGTCTTCTGCAAACCTTGCAAGCAAAGAGTTAGACGAGCCACCAAAGACAATATCATCCACGTACACCTGAACAATTAGGATCTCCTTGCCCTGCCTGAGGAAAAACAAGGTCTGATCTAACTTCCCCATCTCAAAACCTCTCTCAAATAGGAACCCCCTCAACCTACCATACCAAGCTCTAGGCGCTTGCTTCAACCCATACAACGCCTTCCTCAACTTGTACACCCTATGGGGGTACTTCTCACTCTCAAACCCCGGTGGTTGCCTCACATACACTTCTTCCTCCAACACGCCATTCAGGAACGTACAATTTGAATCCTTTAGCCACAGAGAAGGCTAGAAGGATCCTAATCGCCTCCAAACGAGCCACAGGAGCAAATGTCTCCTCATAGTCTATCCCCTCTTTTTGTGCGTACCCCTGAGCAACCAACCTCGACTTGTTTCTCACTACTTCACCTTTCTCTCCCTCTTTATTCTTCCACACCCATTTTGTCCCAATCGGTTTACAACCCGGTGGAGGCGCCACAAACTCCCAAACTTGGTTTCTCTCAAAATTCTCCAACTCCTCATGCATAGAATTTACCCAATTGTAATTAGAAAGCGCGTGTCTAATGTCTTTGGACTCAAAAGTAGCAACAAAAGCAGCATGGGCAAAGTGAGAGTCATTTTGAAACTTCGACTGTGTAGTTCGTTCGTTGATGTTCCCGATGACCGTTGAAGCTGGGTGATCCACTTGTATTCGCCGGGGAGCTTCTCGCCTTGAAGCCACCTCCCCCTCTGCTGCAGCTTCCTCTCGATCTCGGCACGTCGTCGTGGGTGTGGGAGAAGGCCCGTCCTCGATCGTAGTCGAAGTAGTATCTACATGCTCAGCCGCGGGCACCACACCACCATCTTCCTCATTTCCTTGCTGCTGCACCTCATCCTCGAATATCTCCTCGCCAAGTTCCTCATCACCTGCACACTCAAAAATAAGCGAACTTCATGGCTGTGTCTCGTCGAAGATAACCTCGCAAGTCTCCACAATTTGGTTAGTTTTAAGATTGAGCACTCAAAAGGCTCTAGAAATAGTCGCGTAACCAAAGAAAATGCCATCTACAAACCTAGCCTTGAACTTGTCTAAACTCTTGCCTTTCTTAAGAATGAAGCATTTGCAGCTAAAGACGTGAAAGTGACTCACCTTGGGGGTACGACAGTGCATCAACTCGTAGCAAGTTTTCTTCTTATGGACCCGGAGAAAAATCCTGCTCTACACATAACACGCAGTATTGACCGCCTCAGCCCAGAACCTTCTCAGAGTCCTATGCTCATCGAGCATCATCCGAGCCATCTCACACAGGGTTCTGTTCTTCCTTTCCACCACGCCGTTCTGGGGAGGCGTATACGAAGTCGAAAATTGGTGTTCAAGACCCAAATCATGGCAAAAGGTTTCGAAGGGAGAGTTTTTAAATTCTGAGCCATTGTCAATGCAAATCGCTCGTATGACATCTCCGTGCCTCTCGTTCTTCAACCTCAAGACAAGATCTCGAACAAAACCAAACATCTCCCCCGTTTCTTCCAAATAGAAATCCCAAGCATACGGAGAGTAGTCATCCACGACAACCAGGACGTACCACTTCTCACCCACAGATTGCACACGAGTTGGGCCAACAAGGTCCATATGGAGCAGCTCACATGGACGCTCCGTCATCACATCGGTGAGGGGTGGATGGGAAGCAGCTACCATCTTAGCATGCCTGCATGGCGCACACACCAAATCTTTCTCGAACTTCAACCGGGGCAATCCTCAGACCAAGTTAAGTCCACTCAAGCGTGACAAAAGGTTAAAACTCAAGTAACCCAACCTCCTATGCCACTTCCACAACTCACCCGAAGAACCAGCCACGAAACACCTCGCAACACCCGAACTCTGAGAAAAAATCGGCTCGAAATATTTGACCCTCGGGAACGACCACACAGACAAGGTCACCTCGAGCATCAAGTATCCGAGAACCACCCGACTTAAACAACACCTCAAAACCTTCCTCAAGAAGCTGGGAAACCGAAAGCATGTTAAATCCGAGCAACTTGACCAAGGCAACACGCTTCAGCACCACTTTGTCACTTACCCTCACTTCACCTTATGAAAGTACACGCCCTCGCCCATATCCCCAAAGGTGATGTATGTGTTTGACACCACCGGGGTGAGGCTAGAGAACCACCCCCGATCTCCGGTCATGTGCCTCGAGCAACCGGAGTCGATCAACCAAACGTTCCCCAAGCCTCCCACCTGAAATTCAAAAACGAGCACGTGAATGAGCAAACGACTCAACACTGGGGTTAGTACCAAAAGAGTAAAACCAGTGCTGAGCCATCTGCTCCAAAGTGGGGTTAGCACGATCCATCCTACCATTCCTATCAAAGTTGGAGTCCATCCTACCACGAGCATCAAACCTCGGACCCATCCTACCATCTCTATAGAACTGAAATGACCACGGGGAAACCACTCCCGTCTCGCTAGAGGAGCACACGAAAGCCACGAAAGGAAGACCGTGGACCGTATCTCCTCTCCAACTCAAAACTGCAGCCTCTACCAGACTCGTATCGACCACGAGGAGGAGAGCGTCCAGCAAACTCAACACCACCAGACTTACCACGCCAACCACCAGTACCACGACCAAAAGAACTGAACCTAGCATCATTACGAGCACGAAAACCAAACCGGCCAACACCCAGATCAGCACCGGTCTGACCGATCTCCCTGACCAGTCTGACCGGTGGTGCTCGGCCAGCAACACCACCAGCAGCCTGTCTATCTCCCCAAGCCAGAACCGTACGCACAATGGCCTTTGCCCTAGGCAGTGGCATATGAGGCTCAGGTACACCATGAGAAGGGTGGTACCTGTCCTAGCACACTCCTTAGCCATTCTCTCCTCACGCTTCCTCTTGAAGCAAAACTCATCCTTGTGACCATCTCTCCCATAATACTCACAATGGAACAGGATCGGTTTTGGCTTGGGCTTTGGTTGTGGTTCCACACTAGGCTTCTCTCCCTTCTTCTCTCCAACCACATCTCCCTTAGGACTCACAAATCTCACCGGTTTTTGGAAGTTGTTTGTTTGGGGAGGGAACATGGGTGGATCTGGAGTTGTGTCAAGTTTGTTTCTGAGATGGCTAGTCTTATGCTCAAACTTGTTCTTGGGTGTTGTATGTAGTGGGATGAGAATCTCTCCAATTTTCTCATCTCTCTAACCACTGCTCTCTCCAATTTTGTCAGCCCCAAGTGCATGCCCATCATAACACTTAAAGGTGGCAATCATGATGCCAAGCTGGGGCTCCTGACCCGACAACCAACCCAAGCACTTCCTCAACTCATCATTTTCATCCTGCAAGCGATCAACATAATGTGCAAGTTCCAAATTCTTCACAACATGCAATTCACAAGTAGAGCAGGAAGTAGGAATAGGAACTTTCAAATCAGCCTCAAGTGAAACAATGCAAGAACAAAGCTCATCAATCTTTTCATGCAACACAGGACAAGATGTGCAAGCACCTAGAAAAGAGGGCCTAGACTGCAGCTCAGCCAACTCAACCTTAAGCACATCTAGTTCCTCACACTTGGAGGCATGCTTTTCCTTGAGAGTAGTAAGATCAGCTAGGAAAATAGAGCAATCACCACAATCAACCTCATCAAAAACAACAGGTGAAGCCTTAAGTGAATCTATTTCAAGCTTAGCATCAAGGTTCTGGGTTTGGCTTAGGAGCATAGGCATTCTTGTGGAAGGTTTTTCATGGAGCTGGGATATCACCTATCTTCTCCTCTTTCTCACCACTGCACTCCCCAATTTTATCCGGCCCAAGCGCTTTCCCATCATAGTGCTTGTATGCCTCAATCATCATCCTGAGCTGAGGCCCATGACCTGACAACCAACCCATCACTTTCCTCAACTTATCATTCTCATCCTGCAAGCGGTCAACATAGTGTGCAAACTCCAAATTCTTCACAGGAATAGGAGCTTTCAGCTTAGCCTCTAGTGATCTAGCATAAGCATGTGATTCATCTAGCTTCTCATGCAAAATAGGACAAGAAGTGCAAGCACCGAGCAAGGAGGGCCTAGATTGCATCTCATCTAGCTCAACCCTAAGCACATCTAGTTCCTCAACCTTGGAGGCATACTTTTCCTTAAGCATAGTCAAATCACTAAGGAAAGTAGAACAATCAGTGCATTCAGGTTCATCGGTCACAATAGGAGCAGACTTCAGAGATTCTATTTGAGCCCTAGCATCAACAAGCAAAGACTCGAGCTGAATCATCTTCTCCTTAGCCTCTCCAAGCAAAGACCTATACTCCCTCTTCTCCTTGTTGGTCTTTCTAAGCACATCATCACGGTTGTCAAGCAATTCATTCAACGTAGCATTCTTTGCTACCAAGAAGGCAGGATCATTGTTTACCTCATCCTCGGAATCAGAGTCCGAGTCATCCTTCTGGCTCTTCTTGCTCTCAGAGTTGCGTGCCATGCCGCAAAAGCCTTGGGCGGTGAAGCACAGGCCGTTGATGTTCTTTCTTGACTGCTTGCCCTTGTGCCGGTCCTCTTCTTCTTCACCGCTTGAGCTCGAAGAAGAGTAGCAGGAGCTCGAGTCAATGTCGCTTGCTCCGGTGACCATCGCACGCTCCGTCTTCTTCTTGTAACCGCCACTCTTCCTTGGCCACCGCTCGGACTTGTTCTTGCCCTTGTAGTCATTCCTCGAGCGATGCTTGTGGTCGGTCTTCGAGCGGTGCTTGTGCTCAAGCTTGATCTCTATGGCCTCCAGGCACTCAGCGATAAAATGCCCGTGCTTCCCGCACCGGTAGCACATGCCCGAGCTCCTCCGAGCATTTTTCTGGTTCGTGTACAAGCGCTCGAACCGTTTGCTCAGCAATGCGAGATCTCAAGGACCGAACTAGCGACCAGAGAGGGGGGAGTGAATAAGAGCCGATAAAAATTCTTCTTGAGGGAGATGTCTTCTCCAACAAGGTGAATACGGTGTTGACGGTGAATTTCCGTCAACCTAGCCATGAGTCTACCTTCGGTGTTGGCATTGATTTAATATCCAAACTAACGATCCTAACCCTCATGATATATCAAGTTCGCATTCGCATGTGGTTTCTGGAGTTTATTGTTTATGCAGGGTTTTAACGCTAAAAGGGAGACTTCCCGGGAAAGTTCATCAAGCACTTTATGAGAAGATCATGAAGGCCAGTACAAGTCAAGATATGAAGTGAACATGACTCCAAGAGGTCCAAGGACCAAACCGTGAAGACAAGAAACTCCGAGGACCTGGACAGAAAATGCTGAAGCTTACACGACAAGGAGCCCTATCCAAACCGCGGAGAAACTGATGCCAAGGGCCCACATGCAGAAGGTGGAAAGTTGCAGAAGACACGAGAAGTGACCAGGAGGAAGCCGGGGCCAAACTGGGCCAAAATGGGCCCAGGCCGGCCGGCCCAACACATTCCGGGCCCAGTTCGGCGCCCCCTTTGACCTAGCTGATCCTCGGGCTATTGAGAGCCTGTGTGGTTCAAGGACCGATGGTAGGTCGCTTCCTGGTGTGATGAGTGATTGACAACGTGGTGTGGATAGATTCTTGGCTAAGTATTGCAGGTGCAGGTTGCGGCTTGACTAGTGTTGGTGCAGGTGAAGAACAAGCGCGAAAGGTCGTTGCTGGTGAGGCCTCCAGGTGTGGAGAAGACAAGTAGGCTTGGTTCGAGGGACCCGGTGGCCAGCGGGGTCAAGTGCGGGCCGCATGGTGGCAAGAACGGCAAGATGAAGTCATGGACGGTTTCTTGGTTGAACCTCAAAACCAAGGTCGAGTTGGGACAACGTGGGAGCCGAGTCATGAGTGGTGATTGACGGAGGCTACACCGAGTTCGCGGGGTTTTCGGTGGTTCACCAGAAAACCACTGGGTTCCTTGGTTGATCCACAAAGCCAAGACCGAAGACCGAAGACGGAGGTGTAGCAGCATCGGACCGGTCTGACCAGTGCGTCTGACCGGTCTGACCGGTGAGGAGCACCGGTCTGACCGGTGTGTGACGACGCAGTCCAGAGACTTCGAAGCGGAGGACACGCATCAGGATCGCAAGGCTTGCGTCGAGGCTAAACAAGTTTGCGGTCGCTGGGCATCCGTCCGATGGTGCGAAGACAAAGTTTCCCAAAGTGCCCCTCGGGGGTGTGTATCCTAGTATTAGGCCTTAGGGGTAATTTAGTCTTTCGGCTAGCCTTCATATGTCCCAAGTGGTAAGAGGATGGCAGCCATCTCTTGGAACCCTAGCTCATTTTGTTTTGCTATTTTCCCCTTCCTTTTTCCTTTGGAATTTCTTGGACTAGCTTGAGAGCTTCATGGTGAGATCTTGTGAGAGGGAAGGATGATCGGGTGGCAAGCTAGACCTTGTATAAACCTCTTTGGTATGTATAGATGATTCGGCGTGGTTCCTCAAGGCTTGGATGTGTCTTTCCCGTTTCTCCTTTTTGGTGATTTTCGGAGCCCTTTCTTGGTGCTTTTCTTGTGGTGGATTCGAGGCCTTTCTCTTTGGGATTTGGTGGGGGATGTATGCTTGAACTCTTCATGGTTCTTTTCCCTTTGATTCCCCTCCCAAATCCGTGAGCAAAGGGGCTCGATTTTGGGGTTTTCTCCTCTCTAGGGTTAGAGGTGTTCTTGGTGGGATTTCTTCGATTCCTCTTATTCTAGCAAGTTTTGGTGGACCAAATCTTGGCTATGGAGTGCCCATGAGGTGTTCCTACTATCCCCAAAGTCTTGTGCGAATCCGTGGAGCGAATCGGGAGATCGAGAGTTGGATTTGGGGGAGTTGACCCGCGGGTGTTGTTCATCCCGAGCTGCCCAGCCTGACCAGTCTGACCGGTGCAGCTGACCGGTCTGACTGGTGCAGAGGCTTTGTGGGATTTGCCTCAGGTGAACATCTTGGTGAGTTCCTGTTGTCTCGTGTTGCTGTTGTTTCGAGTTTGGTCAGTTTTGGAGCTCGGTAGGTCTGTTTGGTGGATTTGGGATTTCCTGGCTTGGACCGGTCTGACCGGCGAGCTACACCGGCATGACTGGTGTAGGGGCCTTCTGTGGAAGTTCTCAGGTTTCGCCAGGTTGCTCCAGCAGGGACCGGTCTGACCGGTGCTGCTCACCGGTCTGACCGGTGCAGTCCAGTGGTGCTCAAGTTGCTTGTTCCGCTGCGTTCTCGAGTAGGTGTTGGTGGTTGTTGGTTCCTAGGACCAGTAGCACTCCAATGGCTGCGTGGTCTTGGCCAACTTGGGTAGTTGAGTCGGAGACGTGCTTTGGAAGCTGTGTTCATCTTGTTGGAGTTTCCATCTCCTTCGAGAAGAATTTTTATCGGCTCCCATTCACTCCCCCGTCTCTGGTCGCCAGTTCCGGTCCTTCAAGTGGTATCAGAGCCAGGTTACGGATCTTCAGATTCTAACCAGTCTAAGATCCAAGGATGGCGTACCAGGAACGGGGTTCGAGTCCTCCACACTTCTATGGCAAAAACTACCAGATGTGGCAGAGGCGGATGGCGGCGTTCCTCCGCGGAAAGGGTCAGATCCTTTGGGATGTTACGGTGAACACAGCTTATGTTCATCTGATTAACTTCCTTGCTCCGGGATCAAGGGACATGTTCGACGGCAACAACAAGGCGGTTGACTACTTGTTTCGTGCTCTGTGACAGTCCGAATTCGATCGGGTTCAGACAGAGGACTTAGCTTGTAGGATTTGGGAGCAGTTGAAGGATGCTCATGCTGGGAATGCTCCGATTCAGGCTCGGATGTACGCGACTTACCGGAGAGAGTACGAGAACTTCACTCATCTCCCCGGTGAGTCTGTCGATGCCCTTTTCCAGCGGTTTACGGTTGTGGTGAACAACATGAGAGCCAATGTGGCCGTGCTCCCATACGATGATCATGATGGAGCCGTGAAGCTCTTGCACTCATTGGATCAGACCATATGGGACGGGAAGGTTGAGGCTGTTCTTGAGTCCGAGAAGTATGACACCCTGACTGTGAACGAGCTGTTCTCTAAGCTCAAGTCGGCTGAGTTGGACCGTGGTATGACAGCCAAGATCGAGAGCCCGACTGACTCTCATAGTCTTGCTCTCGTCGGTGGCCAAGGGGCTAAGTCTAACGCTAACGCATCCTCCTGGATGTACTCTTTGTCTTCTTTGATGTCTTTGCCAGACGAGGAGTTCGACGTGCTTGGAGAGGACGAGCTGGCGTTGCTGACCAGGCGGTTCGAGAAGTTGCACGAGAACCGGGTGAACACAAGGAGGAATCCACGGACATGCTTTCAGTGCGGCAAGCCAGCACACTTCGTCGCCGACTGTCGGGAGAAGATGGAGAACAAGGACGGCTACAAGGACGGCTACAAGCACCAGTCGAACAAGCACAACAAGTACCGATCAAGGCGCGATCACAAGCACAAGAACAAGCACAAGGATGAGTGACGATCGAATAAGAAGGACGGTCGCGGCAGGAAGGCCCGAGCGATGGTCGGGGAGAGCGACGTTGACTCTAGCTCCACCTACTCTTCCTCGAGCTCCAGCAGCAATGAAGATGAAGGTGATCGGCGCAAGAACAAGAAGTCATCTAAGAACTTGAGAAGGCTGAGCTGCTACACGAGAGATGGCTTCTGCGGCACGGCTCGTAGCTCTGGCAGCAAAAAGAGTCACCAGAGCGACTCGGACTCTGACTCCGAGGATGAGGTACGTGACGAGCTTCCTTTCTTGCATGAGGAGAACGAGCGTCCTGGCAAGTTGGTTGATAATCGTGATGACATGCTTAGAGAGGCAAAGAAGATGAGGAAAGAGCTTAGGGCCTCGCTAGAAGATGCTAGGAACCGAGTAGCTGAGCTAGAAACCCAGAACCTTGATGCTAAGCTTGAGATAGATTCGCTTAAGGCTTCACCTGTGGTTTCTGATGAGATTGATTGTTGTGATTGCTCTGTGTACCTAGCTGATCTTACTGCTCTTAAGGATAAGCATGCTTCTACTTGTGATGAACTAGATGTGCTTAGGGTTGAAGTGGCTGAGCTTAAGTCTAGACCTGCTTTGCTAGGTGCTTGCACTTCTTGCCCTATTTTGCATGGAAAGATTGATGAGATGCATGCTTACACTGTTTCTCTTGAGGCTAAGTTGAAAGAACCTGTTCCCACTTCTTGCTCTACTTGTGAAGTGCATGCTTTGAAAAATCTAGAACTTGCACATTATGTGGATCGCTTGCAGGATGAGAATGATGAGTTGAGGAAAATGATGGGTTGGTTGTCGGGTCATGAACCACAGCTTAGGATGATGATAGAGGAATACAAGCGCTATGATGGGCAAGCACTTGGTTCGGAGAAGGTTGGAGAGTGTAGTGGTGAGGGAGGAGAGAAGATTGGTGATATCCTAGCTCCACCAAAAACCTTCCACAAAAATGCCTATGCTCCTAAGCCCAACCCACTGAGAAACAAACTTGACACAACCCCAGATCCTCCCATATTTCCTCGCCCAACAAATGATTTCCAAAAACCGGTGAAGTTTGTGAGCTCCAAGGAGAGTGAGGTTGGAGAGAAGAAGGGTGAGAAGCCGAGTGAGGAGAAACCAAGTGAGCAGCCCCATCCCAAGGCTAAGCCTAAGCCCATATGCTTTCATTGTGACTATTGTGGGAGAGATGGTCGCAAGGGTGAGTTTTGCTTCAAGAGGAAGCGTGAGGAGAGAATGGCGAAGGAGTGGGGTAACAAGGACAAGTACCACCCTTCCAATGGTGTACTTGAGCCTCGTATGTAGATGCCCAGGGCCAAGGCGATTGTGAGGACGGCTCCGGCTTGGGGAGATCGGAAGGTGGCAGGTGGTGCTGCTGGCCGAGCATCACCGGTCAGACCGGTGCTGGTCTGGGCAGACAGCAGTTTGGTTTCCGTGCTCGTGCGGATGCTCGGTTCGGTTCTGGTGGTCGTGGTTCTGGTGGTTGGCATTGAGAGTTTGCAGGTGGTCAGTTTGCTAGACGTTCTCCACCTCATGCTCAATACGAGGGTGGGAGGAGTCGTAGTTGAGATGGAGAGGAGGAACGGTCCACGATCTTCCTTTCGTGGTTTTCGTTCTCCTCCAGCTAGACAGGGGTGGTTCCCTCGTGGTGGTTCCCGTGGTGGTTTTCGTGGTGGTAGCTTTGATAGGCGTGATGATTTGGTTTGTGCTAACCCCACTTTGGAGCAAATGGCTTGGCACTGGTTTTACTCTTTTGGTACTAACCCCAGTGCAGAGTCGTTTGTTCACTCACGTGCTCGTTTTTGAATTTTAGGTGGGAGAATTGAGGAACGTTTGGTTGATTGACTCCGGTTGCTTGAGGCATATGACCGGAGACAAGGGGTGGTTCTCAAGTCTCATCCCGCTGGTGTCCAAGACATACATCACCTTTGGGGACAATGGGCAAGGGCGTGTGCTTTCAGAAGGTGAGATTAAGGTAAGTGAGAAGGTCACTCTCAGGCGTGTTGCTCTTGTTCAATCGCTCAGATTGAATTTGCTTTCGGTGTCCCAACTTTTGGATGAGGGCTTTGAGGAGTTGTTTCGGCCTGGTGGTTCTCGGATTTTGGATTTTCGAGGGGACCTAGTTTGCATGGTCGTTCCCGAGGGTCAAGTGTTTCGAGCGGATTTCTCTCAGTCTTCTGGTGTGGAGCGTTGTTTCTTGGCTGGTTCTTCGAGTGGGTTGTGGAAGTGGCATAGGAAGTTGGGTCACTTAAGCTTTGACCTTTTGTCTCGCTTGAGTAAACTCAATTTGGTCTGAGGATTGCCACGGCTGAGGTTTGAGAAAGAGTTGGTTTGTGCGCCGTGTCAGCATGCTAAGATGGTAGCTTCTTCCCATCCACCCCTCATCGATGTGATGACAGAGCGTCCATGCGAGCTGCTCCATATGGACCTTGTTGGCCCAGCTCGTGTGCGATCTGTGGGTGGGAAGTGGTACATCCTGGTTGTGGTGGACGACTACTCTCGGTATGCATGGGTTTTCTTTCTTGAGGAGAAAGGGGCGACGTTTGGTTTTGTTCGAGATCTTGTCTTGAGGTTAAGAAACGAGAGGCACGGAGATGCCATACGAGCGATCCGCAGTGACAATGGCTCGGAATTTAAAAACTCTCGCTTCAAACCTTTTGCCATGACTTGGGTCTTGAACACCAGTTTTCGAGTCCGTATACGCCTCCCCAGAATGGTGTGGTGGAAAGGAAAAGCAGGACCTTGTGCGAGATGGCTCGGACGATGCTCGATGAGCATAGGACTCCGAGAAGGTTCTAGGCTGAGGCGGTGAATACCGCGTGCTATGTGTCGAACAGGATTTACCTCAGGGTTCACAAGAAGAAAATATGCTATGAGTTGATGCATAGGCGCACACCCAAGGTGAGTCACTTCAACGTGTTTGGGTGCAAATGCTTTATCCTGAAGAAAGGTAAGAAGTTGGACAAGTTCGAGGCTAGGTCTATCGATGGCATTTTCTTTGGTTACGCGTCTCATTCTAGAGCCTTTTGAGTGCTCAACCTTGAAACTAACCAAATCGTGGAGACTTGCGAGGTTACCTTCGACGAGACACAACCACATAGTCAGCTTGTTTTTGAGTGTGCAGGTGACGATGAACTTGGCGAGGGGATTTTTCAGGAGGAGCATGAACATGGAGATGATGAAGACGGCAGTGTGATGCCCGCGGCTGAGCATGTACCTACTACTTCGACTACGGTGGTGAATGGGCCCTCTCCCACACCTACAACGACAAGCCCAGATCAAGGCGAAGCTGTTGTTGAGGAGGAGGTAGCATCAAGGTGAGAACCTCCCCGACGAGTTCAAGTGGATCACCCAGCTTCGAGGATCATTGGCGACATCAATGAATGTACTACACTGTCGAGGGTTCGAAACAATTCTCACTTTGCTCATGCTGCTTTTGTTGCTACTTTTGAGCCCAAAGACATTGGACACACGCTATCTGATCACAATTGGGTTAATTCGATGCATGAGGAGTTGGAGAGTTTTGAGAGGAACCAAGTTTGGGAGTTGGTGGATCCTCCACTGGGGTGTAAGCCGATTGGGACAAAATGGGTGTGGAAAAATAAAGAGGGAGAGAAAGGAGAAGTGGTGAGAAACAAGTCGAGGTTGGTGGCGCAAGGGTATAGTCAAAAAGAGGGGATTGACTACGAGGTGACCTTTGCTCCCGTAGCCCGTTTGGAGGCGATTAGGATCCTTCTAGCCTTTTCCATGGCTAAAGGGTTCAAATTGTACCAAATGGATGTCAAGAGTGCTTTCCTGAACGGTGTTTTGGAGGAAGTACTGTATGTGAGGCAACCACCGGGGTTTGAGAGTGGGAAGTACCCCTACAGGGTGTACAAGTTGAGGAAGGCGCTGTATGGGTTGAAGCAGGCACCTAGAGCTTGGTACGGTAGGTTGAGGGGGTTCCTGTTTGAGAGAGGGTTTGAGATGGGGAAGGTCGATCAGACCTTGTTTCTCCTCAGGCAGGGCAAGGATATCCTGATTGTGCAGGTATACGTGGATGATATTGTCTTTGGTGGCTCATCTAACTCTTTGGTTGCAAGGTTTGCTGAAGACATGAGCAGGGAATTTGAGATGAGCATGATGGGTGAGTTGCAGTTCTTCCTCGGCCTCCAGATCAAGCAATCAAAGGAAGGAACATTCGTGCACCAAGCCAAGTACACCAAGGACATTGTGAGGAAGTTCAAGATGGAGGACTCCAAGGCCATGGCGACGCCTATGAGTACGACTACAGCTCTTGATGCGGACGAGGACGGTGAACACGTGGACCAGAAGGAGTACCGAAGCATGATCGGGTCACTCCTGTACTTGACGGCGATGAGGCCGGACATCCAATTCTCGGTATGTCTGTGCGCTCATTTTCAAGCGTCTCCGAGGACTTCGCATCGGCAAGCAGTCAAGCGCATATTCAGGTATTTGCGACATACTCCCGACTTCGGCCTTTGGTACTCCGCGTCTTCTTCTTTGGCTCTTCATGGATTTTCGGTTGGTAGGAAGTCCACTTCTGGGACTTGCCAGTTCTTGGGTTCTTCTTTGGTGTCATGGTCTTCCCGCAAACAGTCGAGTGTTGCTCAATCCACTACTGAGGCAGAGTATGTGGCCGCAGCTAGTTGTTGCTCTCAGCTCCTTTGGATCAAATACACCATGAGTGACTTTGGTGAGGAGTATACCCATGTCCCACTTCAATGTTATAGCACAAGTGCCATAAGTGTTGCAAAGAACCCAGTTCTTCATTCCAAAACCAAGCACATAGAAGTGAGGTATCATTTCCTGAGAGACAACGTAGAGAAAGGGAAAATAGCCTTGATCCATGTACCCACACATGACCAGCTAGCCGATATTTTCACTAAACCCCTAGATCAAGCAACTTTCACTCGTTTGCGAGGGGAGCTTGGTGTTTGTTTGATTTCTTGAGTTGGGTGTGTGGGAGCTCCTTTGTAGCATATGTATAGCTTTCCTTTGTACTTTCTTGCATTTTGCATTGCATTTGTATCATGATGTATAGTCATCTTTGTATGATAGGTGGCATGCATTTTGTATCATATGCATTGTGTAGGAAAAGCTTCTCCTATATACATTGTTCACTATGGTATGATATATATGTCCTTGTGAGCTAGTTTGGTATGATATGGCTTAGTGTGGCTTAGATCTTGATGATCTTGATTTATATCCATGGTTGGTAGCTATGTTTTTCAAAAAAATGGCATATGTATGCTCTCTTGTGGGTAAATGCCTTTATATGATCTTGACATGTTTTTGTGTCTTGGCTATGCTTAATTTGTGGTTGGATAGCTTATTTTGATCATATGGGGCCAAAGGTTCATTTGCCATCATGAATGTTTAGCCCCCATGCTTTATCTTGTAGAGGGGCATAAGTTCCTTTTTGTCGCAAAGACATTTCATGTACCAAATATAAATCTGAAAATGAAATGTAAATTGTTTGGAAAATGTACTCCCATGTCATATGTGCTTAATTTACTTGCTTTTGGGTGCTAAATCGTTGCATGTTGCTTGCCAATGAGAAGTCTCATATTTAGAACCAAGCACATGGCTCGGTGGCTTTGACATGACATGAGGTGCTTGTGGGTGTTTATGATGGTCTTATGCTTAGAATGGTTTTCCTAGAATGAAGTTTGTGTGGCCTTGCCATTTTGATATGTTTTGATCATGTTTAGGACTTTGCTCATGAGATGGAAATTTTTCGCAAAAATAGTCATTTCTATCTTAGCTTCGTCCAATGGTTGTGAAACTTGGTGATCTTGTAGTTTTTGTCCATACGAAGCTATAGAGTATCTAACTTGCTCATTTGGAGGTGTGTAGCATCCTATGTTGAATTTTGTCTATTTGAGAAGCTCTAGGTTGCATTTTTTGCATTTTTGGCTTGATTCATGCATTGTCAACAAGGGGGAGAAGTTTGAGCATGTTTTGGCTTGTTGCATGCATTTAGAAGGTTTCCAAGTGGTTTCGAGCTAGTTTTGAGCTTGTGCAGTTCCCAGTTTTTCCTAGGTGGTCATCGGCCTGACTGGTGGGGTGCACCGGTCTGACCGGTGTGAGGGTCAGTTGCTGGACGATCTTGTCCACCGGTCTGACCGGTGCGGAGTACCGGTCTGACCGGTCAGAGCAAAGCTGAGGCAGCTGCTCTGTTTTGTGAAGTGGTTTGCATGCATTCGTCCAGGGGGAGTTGCATTGGTTCAGGGGGAGATTGCATGTGTGCAGGGGGAGCTCTTTGTGGGCCGGGGCCGAACTGGGCCGAAATGGGGCCAGGCCGGTCGGCCCAGGCCGGCTGGCTCAGGCCGGCCGGCCCAGCCCATTCCGGGCCTGGTTAGGTGCCCCCTTTGACCGAGCTGATCCTCGGGCTATTGAGAGCCTGTGTGGTTCAAGGACCGGTGGTAGGTCGCTTCCTGGTGTGATGAGTGATTGACAACGTGGTGTGGACTGATTCTTGGCTAAGTATTGCAGGTGCAGGTTGCGGCTTGACTGGTGTTGGTGCAGGTGAAGAACAAGCGCGAAAGGTCGTTGGAGGCCTCCAGGTGTGGAGAAGACAAGTAGGCTTGGTTCGAGGGACCCTGTGGCCAGCGGGGTCAAGTGCGGGCTGCATGGTGGGAAGAACGGCAAGATGAAGTCATGGACGGTTTCTTGGTTGAGTCTCAAAACCAAGGTCGAGTCGGGACTACATGGGAGCCGAGTCATGAGTGGTGATTGGCGGAGGCTACACTGAGTTCGCGGGGTTTCCGGTGGTTCACCAGAAAACCACTGGGTTCCTTGGTTGATCCACAAAGCCAAGACCGAAGACCGAAGACGGAGGTGCAGCAGCATCGGACCGGTCTGACCGGTGGGTCTGACCGGTGAGGAGCACCGGTCTGACCGGTGTGCGACGACACAGTCCGGAGACTTCGAAGCGGAGGACACATGTCGGGATCGCAAGGCTTGCGTCGAGGCTAAGCAAGTTTGCGGTCGCTGGGCATCTGTCTGATGGTGCGAAGACAAAGTTTCCCAAAGTGCCCCTCGGGGGTGTGTATCCTAGTATTAGGCCTTAGGGGTAATTTAGTTTTTCGACTAGCCTCCATAGTCCATATAACCCAAGTGGTGAGAGGATTGCAGCCATCTCTTGGAATCCTAGCTCATTTTGTTTTGCTATTTTCCCCTTCCTTTTTCCTTTGAAATTTCTAGGACTAGCTTGAGAGCTTCATGGTGAGATCTTGTGAGAGGAAAGGATGATCGGGTGGGAAGCTAGACCTTGTATGAACCTCTTTGGTATGTATAGATGATTCGGCGTGGTTCCTCAGGGCTTGGATGTGTCTTTCCCGTTTCTCCTTTTTGGTGATTTTCGGAGCCCTTCCTTGGCGTTTTTCTTGTGGCGGATTCGAGGCCTTTCTCTTTGGGATTTGGTGGGGGATGTATGCTTGAACTCTTCGTGGTGTTTCCCCCTTTGATTCCCCTCCCAAATCCGTGAGCAAAGGGGCTCGATTTTGGGGTTTTCTCCTCTCTAGGGTTAGAGGCGTTCTTGGTGGGATTTCTTCAATTCCTCTTGTTCTAGCAAGTTTTGGTGGACCAAATCTTGGCTATGGAGTGCCCATGAGGTGTTCCTATTATCCCCAAAGTCTTGTGTGAATCCGTGGAGCGAATCGGGAGATCGGGAGTTGGATTTGGGGGAGTTGACCCGCGGGTGCTATTCATCCCGAGCTGCCCAGCCTGACCGGTCTGACCAGTGCAGAGGCTTTGTGGGATTTGCCTCGGGTGAACGTCTTGGTGAGTTCCCTGTTGTCTCGTGTTGCTGCTGTTTCGAGTTAGGTCAGTTTTAGAGCTCGGTAGGTCTGTTTGGTGGATTTGGGATTTCCTGGATTGGACCGGTCTTACCGGCGGGCTACACCGACTTGACCGGTGTAGGGGCGTTCTGTGGAAGTTCTCAGGTTTCGCCAGGTTGCTCCAGCAGGGACCGGCCTGACCGGTGCTGCTCACCGGTCTGACCGGTGCAGTCCAGTGGTGCTCAAGTTGCTTGTTCCGCTGCATTCTTGAGTAGGTGTAGGTGGTTGTTGGTTCCTAGGACCAGTAGCACTCCAGTGGCTGCGTGGTCTTATCCAACTTGGGTAGTTGAGTCGGAGACGTGCTTTGGAAGCCATGTTCATCTTGTTGGAGTTTCCATCTCATTCGAGAAGAATTTTTATCGGCTCCCATTCACTCTCCCCCCCTCTCTGGTCGCCAGTTCCGGTCCTTCAGCTATTTATAGCCCCGCTGCCAAGAGCCACGGATCAATTCATTTGTCATCCGCCACTGAGGAGTAGAGAAGCTAGAGGGACACCATCTTGGAGAGGAGGGTCGTGCTAGTTGTCTAGGGTTTTCCTAGCCGACGTGGGAACCTTGCATGGAAGACCACGTTGGAGCTCCAGAGCAAGGATCAAGATTGAGGTAGGATCCTGGTGGTGATCTTATTCATGTAATCATTCATGGTGAAGTTCTTTAAGTGAATCCGATTTCTAGCGATCAATTGCCTTCTCTATGATTTTGTTCTCCCTTGGTTTTGCTTCTTCCTCAATCTGTACTTAAGATAGATTGCATAGGGTGCTCTTGTAGCCGCGGTTGCTAAAGGTGCATACCGGACCGACCAAGTGTTTTCAACTTGTTCTTCTCGAACTCACCCTAGGCTAACCCACACGAATAGGGGTGCGTCGTGACAGGACGGTGGCTCCAAAAGGTGGGCGTCTTCAGAATTGGAACGAAGGCCATGGTTTAAAGATGCTTTTTATGAGATTCGTTTTTCTATCTTTATCTATCTTGTTTGGAGCTACAACATAAGCATGATCTAGGCTCTCTAGATCGGTTATCTCTTTGCTTTCTCTTGCTACCTCTTGAGTTTAGTAGATTAGATTAGATTAGATGAGTTTTCTTGATGATTTCTTCGATTAGATGCAAGAGCAACCTCTTGAAGATCATATGTCCTTGCCTTACTAGATTGAATCCTTGCGTTGCACATTGTTCCACGGATTCGATACCTTGGGTTCTCACACTTAAGGGAAGAAGGGTCCCTTGACTACGACGGGGGATTTGTCCGCTTGCAAATCCAAACGAACTTTGATACGACAATCAACCGTCAACAAGCCCCTTTTTCTGGCGCCGTTGCCGGGGAACAAGCAATCAAGATCCGATCTAGTATCGCCTTTTTTTGTGAATATTTTTCTATTTTCTTTTGGTTTTTCTTTTGCATCTCTTAACTTTGAGCATCCTCAAAAAGAAAAAATCAATCTAATCTAGCTTTTGACTAACCCTAATTTTTCTTTTTTTAGATTTTTGTTTATTAACCCTAATCGGAGATGGATGGCTACCTCTCCAAGAAACCCAAAACTTTTGTAGATGATCCAAGAAAACTTTACAGGCAAAGGAGACGTGAAGTACAAGCTAAGGAGATTGTAGATCCAAAAGCGGAGGCCGAAGGATCGCCAGGATCTCCAAAGGAATCACCACCTCCAAGTTTGAAGAGAGATCAACATCAACCACCACCGATGGGAGAACAACCGCAGTCGAAGCACAAGATCGGGGAGCTATGCACCCCGGACATCGTTGATCTACCTATCATAAACCTTCAAGACGTCGGAAGGCTGTTCAAGATCAAGGTCACAACTATCCGCATGGTGCAACACTCGCCTTTCACTAGTAAAGAGGATCCGAACCTTCACCTCCAAGCATTCGTTCAACTATGTCAAACTTTCAATGAGGATGGGGTGACTCAAGATCAAATGAGGGCAAGGCTTTTTCCATTCTCACTACTTGGAAAAGCTTTGCGTTGGTTCCACACTCTACCGATGGAGTCAAAACAAGATTGGGAAGCATTGATGAGGGCCTTCATGAAGGAATTTTATTCACCGGCCAAGACTCAGAGTTTGCGCGACAAGATTGATTCATTTGCTCAATTCCCAACGGAGACAATTGCGGAAGCTTTGGAGCGTTTCAATGAATACATGTGAGTTGAACTCCTTGAAGGTAAGGTCGACTTACTCATGAGGAGGTTGGAGAAGATGGAGATAGAGAGAGAAGCTCAAGACCTAAAGGCAACCGAAGCAAGATCCACATGCGAGGAGTGTGGGGAGTACGACCATGTCCAAAGAGATTGTCCGGATGAAGCAATGGTGCTCTACTACATGAGGAAAGGAGATTCACCAAACTTCGGCTACGGGCAAGGTAAACCTCAATTTAATGCAAGTTCGTCCATTCAAAATCCGGTTTCGCTTTGTATGCAATTGAAGGACTTCATGGACGAGCAAGCTAAGATCAACAAGGACACCGTCACTAAGTTCAAGGCTATGGACAAAATATTGGAGAATATAGATGGCAAGGTGACGAAGGTCGGAAGCTTTATCCGTCAAGTGTTCAACATGGTGAAGATGCTGGAGACGCAAGTGGGACAACTTGTTGGGCACCCGATGGGTAACAATGGAAGATTGCCGGGACGACCCCAAGGTTCCGAGACGGCGATGGCTATTCAAACTCATTCGGGAGAGACGGAGGATCACACTAAGGAGAAGGTAACCATTATTCCGGAGATCACTACCGAACAACCGAAGTTTGAGATGCCTAGCCAAGACATGAAGATGCCTCCACACTACTTCCGAGACATGCTTGCCAACAAGCACGAGATGATATTATGCGATATTGGAGCAAGTGTGGGAGTCATGCCAAGAGACGTGTTCGAGAAGCTACACCAACCGCTCGAGCCTATGGCCATGTGTCTAGAGTTGGGAGACAACTCTATTCGCTATCCCATGGGAATCGCTGAAGATGCACCCGTAAAAGTTGGAGAGATCAAGTTCGACATCTATAGCGAGAGAAGTGCATTCAAGTTTCAACCACGTTTCGAGGTATGCAACACGTTCAATGTTAAATATGTTCCACCTCATCGTCACTTTATCAAGGAAGAGCCGGAGAAGAAGGAAACGAAGATCAAGGAAGTTGTTGAATCCGTCAAGACCAAAGAACAAAAGCCAGCCTGTGAAGACTAAAAAAATGACTAAGCCGAAGAATAAGCCTGCGCCCAAGATGGTGCGGAAGTGGGTACCCAAGATTGCAACGCCCACAAAGAGCGTTGATCTGAAGTGAATAAGAGAAGAAGTCTAGCTATGGACTATAAACGAAGCAATAGGCGGGAGGCAACCCGTTCGTCGAGTCAAGAATAAAAGCTACCGGGAGGGCAACCCGGAAAATTTCCGAATTCCAAGTAAGTTGGTCATAGAATTTGCTATGCAAGACATTTTATTAACTCTTAAGTGGTCGAACAAGTTTTTAGAGAACCTTTTTTTCTCGGTCATTCTATTTGAATTTTTCTATCTTGAACCGATAACATGAGCCATCCCATGTTTCATTTACCTCTTTTCGAGAAATTAGAACCAAAAATTCAGATCCTATTTGAGCCTTCCATCCACTTCATGATGGTAGGTTCAATTTTGTTTTGCATGTTAAAAACACACGAGTAGAGCCTCGCTATGTTCCTTAATGTTTTTAAATCTTTTGACGCATGCTAGGACTCGCGTGAACCTAAGGAATTTGATTTTTGGTTTGATTTCACTTAACATCTACCGGTTTCTCTAGAGCTAGAGTTTTTCCAAACCCCATTGTTTTTATTTATTCAAAACCTCTCTCTCATGTTTGGCCAAATTTAGAACCTAAACCCATAACCCCACGGTCAAGCTGGAGGAGCTTGCTATCAATTAATGAAAGCAAATGATCCCGGTGCAACCAAAATAAAGGTAGTCGGAAGGTTTTCGACTTACAAATTGTTTTTGATGTTTAAAAACTCCTCTAATAATATATTTGGACTCATTGCTAGCTCTGAGTTAATCTTTAATTTTCTAAATTAGAGGAGTAATTAGCATCTAAACATGATCAAGGGAAGGATTTGAGGTTTATTTAACACCTTGTGCTCGATGATGCATCACGGAAAGGATTTATCATCAAAACATCTTGGGCACATGTAAAGGACAAGCATGGGGGAGGGCAACATGACTTTGTTTTGCAGGAAATTAGTGAAGGTACATGAGACATGGAAGACAAGAAGTGACACAAGGTAAAGGAGGGAGGCATTGATCTCATCATTCAAAACAAAGGAATGGTCGAGAGCATTTGTCCGATGGATTCTTGTGAAGCATCAGGACACGTGGGCATAATGCAGCAAAGAGCAAGTGGGAGAAGAATCGAGGCAAGGCAGGAAGGGAGGATCCCAGGCCGGTCGGCCTAGGCCGGCCGTCCTGCCCTTTTTGTTCAGCCCTTGACGTCCATCTTCCTCAGGTAAGCCTCTCATTCAATTGCAAGTTCATGCCCCCAAGTTCATAGTCCAGAGACTTTGCGAACCACTCAGAAAAATTTGTGCCTCACTTCCTTCTCTAAGAATCCCCGAAAATTTGTTACAATTCTTGTCCTTCCATATACCATTTTGTGTATTTTTCTACCAGTGAGAAACCCCCGGGAGAGTTGTTTGTGAATTTGTGTAGCGAGGCACGACGAAAAAGGCCATGAACATTGTCCTCGGAAGAAGATACGATCATCATTGTCGGAGGCGCCATCTATCCCAATGCTGAATCAGATCCTTTAGGTCCCAACATTGATTCTTGCCTTAACATCACTAAGGAATGGTCGCCCGAGGATGAGCGATATCCCTTCATAATCTTGCATATCAAGGACCATGAAATCCGCAAAGACGTAAGAACCCTTGACATTCACCAGAAGGCTCTCAACTATCCCTTCCGAATGCCAAATCGATGAATTAGCAAGTTTAACTTGCATTAAGGTTGGAGAAAGAGCAGGATATCCCAATTGTTCAAACACGGCCTTGGACATGAGATTGACACTATTGACGGTCGACTTTGACACTCCTAGCCACGAGTTTACCTTCAATGTTGGCATTGATTTGATATCCGATCTAATGGTACTAACCCCCTTGATATAACAAGTTTGCTTTTGCATGTGGTTTTTAGAGTATGTTGTTTACGTAGGATTTAAGCACCTAAATAAGAACTTCCGGGAAAAGTTCATCAAGCACTTTATGAGAAGATAATGAAACCCGGCACAAGTCAAGACTCGAAGTGAGCATGACTCCAAATGACCCAAGGACCAAAGCATGAAGTTGTTAAACTCCAGGGACCTTATGCGAAGATGTAGGAGCTTGTGCGACAAGTACCCTTATCTAAACTGCAGAAAAAACGATGTCAAGGGCCCACATGTAGAAGGGTGTAAATCAGCAACTGCACGAGATGGGCCGAAATGGGCCTAGGCTAGTCAGCCTAGGCCGGCCGATCCAGCCCATTACGGGCCCAGTTCACCACCCCCTTTGACCTAGTACCCGCTCAGGCTATTAGGAGTTCGGACGCGAAGAGCCACGGGGGAATTCATTCGTCATTCACCGCCACAAGACGGAGAACAAGAAGGAGATTGGATCGACAAGGGAGCACTCATTGGCCTTCATCTACTTCGGAGGTTTCTACACCATGTCTAGCGCTTCAATGTGTAACATTATAGGGTAAAATCCTTGTTTGTCCTTGGGGTTGAAGGGGGAGATTGAGATGTAATCACCGAACCTATGTTTTAGATCTATTTGCTACCATATTCATGGCGATGGTGCTTCAATCTTAATGGACGGCTGGCATTGCTTTGGGGATGCATCGCTCATAGTCTCACGTATCGTGTTCCTTTTGCTCTTTATGCGATTACCGTCATGTAGTGATAGTGCACGGGAGGGGAAACATATTGAACTTGGTTCACACACTTAGTCTTGTATACCTAGAACACATCAACATCTTGTGCACTTGTCGTTCGATCACAGATTAACCTCGTGTAGTGACTAGTATGCGGGAGGGAAAGGGTTGGACTCGGTGCACCTTAACTTTTAATAGATTAGATTGGGTAGTTCTTGCTAGGTGGTTACATCTCCAAGTGATTCTAGATCCCTTGGACAAGCATTTCTTCGTTCTTGTGATCTCTATACCATCGCTCTCTACTTTGATTTCTTTAAACTAGATTAGATTAGATTAAGTTCCTTACTTATACACACTTGATAAAGAGGTTTAAAACAACAAGATTAGTGCTTAGTTGAGCGTAGCAATCCACTTGTTCCACAGATTGAATAACCTGGGGGGATACTCTAAGGGAAAAGCTACAACCGACCCATGCGCTTGCGGATCGTAACTTGACGTGTTATTTAACCACCAACAAGCTTTTCTGGCGTTGTTACCAGGGAACAAGCTACTTTTCTACGCTTAACTTTGTATTAATTTTGTTGATTACTAACACCTAACCTTTTGTCTAGAAATCCTTGTTTTTGTTTTTGTTGTCTAGATGGCTTTTGTCAATCACCCCATGGGGGAAGAAGAAAAACCACTAAGGGATTATGCTAGCCCACAATTGGAGGATATTAAAGTGCAAAAATCAGATTCGATACTCGAGGCTACCGAGTACAAGATCAAGCCTCGGATGATCGAGATGGAGGCAGCAAACCCATTTATGGAGGTGAAGATGGACCATATAGGCACATCGAGCGTTTTACAATGCTATGCACCATGGTGCAACAAGAAGGAGTTTCGGTCGATTGGTACAAATGTCTTTTTCCATACTCACTTGCAGATGAAGCAAAAAGATGGCACTCACTTGCATCCTTTGAGGTGGAAGGAAATTGGAAACGATTGGTGAAGAAATTTTGTGAAAAATTCTTTCTGATAAGTTGGGTTCAAAATGTGAGGAGGCAAGTGATAAATTTTGCGCAAGGGGAAGAGGAAGGAATAGATCAAGCTTGGGAAAGATTCAATGGATTGATCGAACAAGGACCAAAGCTTGGATTGAAGAAAGAAGAAGCAAGGCAAGAAAAGATTGAAGGAGCAACCCACAATGGAGGAGGACCAATCCAAGGCAACAAAATTTGCAAGCTCGAGGAGGTACAAAGAAGAAGTTTGGCGAAAGCAAAGCCGCTAAAGGAGTTCGAACAAATGGATTGGATCCTGATTGACTTCAATTCAATATTCAACAAGAGGAGACTATACCCGAACCAAAAAGAGTCGGCGAGAGCTATAGAATTCACCTTTTCAAAGGAGAGGCACTCGGGGTACGAGTTGGACAAAGAATCGGCTGGAGAGATTATCCAAAGACTTTTCAATGAGGAAGATGAGGTAGATCTGGATCACATTGCCGAAGTAAAGAAAATTATGGGAGTGAATCCGGAGGACTCACCATATGCACACTTAGCTGAAGTGTACACAATAGGAGCCGATAATGTCGAAGGTACCTCTCTACCGACACCTCACATAAGTTGCACCATTAATGGGGAGAAAATTTGCAAAGCCTTATGTGACATCGGAGCCCATGTTAGCGTCATGTCTTCCAAGATTTATTACGAGCTTTTTAGTAAAACTTTAAATCTTGCTCCAACACAAATAAAATTGATCATGGAGATGGTAGAACAACAAGGCCTTTGGGTGTGCTTAGAGATTTAGATGTTGCTATCTCGGGTAAAATTATTCCAACCGACTTTTTCGTAATCGATGCTTGCCATGATGAACATGATGATATAATTCTTGGTAGGCCTTTTCTAAAGTTAGTCAATGCCGTTCTTGATGCCGGAAAGGGTAGACTTACTATTGATCTAGGTGGAAATAAATCCACATATGATTTCATACCCGCTTCTCGTATTGCTTTACCTCTACCACTTCATAACAAAGATGTAGAGGATCTTTGTTTTGTTGATACTTTCAGGGACCCTCTCCAATGAGCAATGGAGAATGATGCTATGTATGATGATCAAAACAAAGAACTAGCGGAAGCAACCAAGGGGTTGGAGGCACAAGATGGAAGTTTGGAGGAAGAAAATTTTGAAGATATTGGAGACTTGCAACAACAAGAACCCGAAGCACCCAATATTGTGTTAAAGCCACTTCCGAAGGGATGAAAGTATGAATTTTTGGGAGCCGATAAGATGTTCCCGGTCATCGTGAGCGATGAATTGAGTCCGGAAGAGATGGATAAGTTGCTGAATTTATTTAGAAAACACAAGAAGGTGATCAGGTAAGTGACATGAAGGGTATTAGTCCAGCCTTTTGCAACCACCGCATACCACTTGAAGAACAATGCAAGCCCATTGTCGAGCATCAAAGAAGATTGAGCCATGCCATGTGCGAGGTGGTAAAGAAGGAAGTGATCAAATTGTTGGATGCGGGAATAATATACCCCGTCCACATAGTGAATGGGTGAGCCTGGTGCATTGTGTACCAAATAAGGGAGGAATAACAGTTGTGAAGAATGAGAAGGATGAGTTGATACCGCAACAAATCGTGACCGGATGGAGAATGTGCATTGACTATAGGAAGTTGAACAAGGCAACAAGGAAGGATCACTTTCCGTTACCATTTATCAACGAAATGCTTGAAAGATTAGCTAAACATTCTTACTTTTGTTTCCTTGATGGATACTTGGGGTTCATGCAAATTCCCATCCATCCGGATGATCAACAAAAGACAACCTCCACATGTCCGTATGGAACTTTCGCATATAGAAGAAGGCCATTTGGTTTATGTAATGCACTGGCTACCTTTCAAAGATGCATGGCGGCTATACTCTCAGATTTTATTGAAGAAGTTATGGAGGTATTCTTGGATGACTTCTCGGTGCATGGTACGTGTTTTGAAAGTTGCTTGGAAAATTTGGAAAAAGTTCTTAAAAGGTGTGGAGAAATTGACCTAGTGCTTAATTGGGAGAAGTGTCACTTTATGGTGAAACAAGGGATAGTCTTGGGACATATAATCTCTAAGAGAGAAATAGAGGTGGACAAAACTAAGATCGAAACGGTTCAAAAGTTGCCACCTCCGACAAATATCAAATCATTAAGAAGCTTTCTCGGGCATGCCAGATTTTATAGAAGATTTATAAAGGATTTCTCAAAGATCACCAAGCCATTGACATGACTTCTCCAAGAAGATGTGGAATACAACTTTGATGAAGAATGCTTGCATGCTTTCCGGACGTTGAAGCAATCTCTCATAAGCGCACCAATTATGAAACATCCCGATTGGAATCTACCATTTGAGATAATGTGTGACGCAAGTGATTATGTCGTTCGATCCGTTCTTGGACAAAGGAAGGAAGGAAAGGTACACGCAAGTTATTATGCAAGTATGACTCTAAATGAAGCTCAAGTGAATTATGCAACTACAGAGAAGGAATTGCTTGCCGTAGTGTTCGCATTTGAAAAATTCAGATCTTATATTGTGAACTCGAAGGTGATGGTGTATATGAACCATGCTGTAATCAAGTACCTTTTGTCCAAGAAAGATGCCAAGCCACATTTGATTAGATGGATCCTATTATTACAAGAGTTTGATATGGAAATTAGAGACAAGAAAGGGTCGGATAATGTTGTAGCCAACCACCTATCAAGGATGCATCATGGAGATGATGGGATGGAGCTAATTGAAGATAGAATGAGAGATGAACATCTATATCGAATACGTGATAGGAGAGGATGGATGCACGATATCATAAGATGCCTACGGAAGATGTCACTAGATCACTTGGACAAAAATGCTAAAAGAAGGGTAATTGCCGAGAGCAGAAAATTTTATTAGGATGCACCATACCTATATAGATGTGGAGATGATGGAGTGCTAAGAAGATGTGTACCACGGGAAGAAAGATAAGAAATTCTGAGAAAATGCCACTCATCAGAATATGGAGGACACTATGGACACTTTAGAACACAAGCAAAGTTATGGGCAAGTGGATTCTATTAGCCTGAGATGCACGAGGATGCTAAAAGGTTTGTTGCAACTTGCCCAAAATGCCAGAGGAGTGGAAATATATCACAAAGGAAGGCAATGCTACTGAATTATAATTTGCAAATTGATCTATTTGATGTTTGGGCATCGACTTTATGGGACCATTCATGAACTCGCATGGGTATGAACACATCTTGGTCATAGTTGATTATGTATCAAAATGGGTTGAAGAAATTCCATGTCGAAAAACATCTATGGAAGAAGCCATTCAAATGATCAAGATGGTGATATTCCCTCGATACGGTGTTCCTAGAATTTTAATAAGTGTTGGTGGATCACACTTTATTGGCAAGGATTTTAAAAGATGCTTGGCAAAGTTGGGAATTGAGCATAGGGTGAATAGGGCCTATCATCCACAAACAAATGGCCAAGCGGAAACATCGAACAAGCAACTCAAAGGCATCCTCGCAAAGACGGTGACTAAAGGAGGAAAAGATTGGCCAAAAAAGCTAGACAGAGCATTGTGGGCGTACCGGACTGTGCATAAAACACGGATAGGTATGACCCCTTATCAATTCATCTATGGAAAAACATGTTGATAGAGGGGGAGTGCCCGATCTTTCGGTGAGTGGAGATAACTTCGATCTGGTGGGAGGCGACCCTCACGATCCGACTACGACGAGCGAGACTCGAAGCACCAATGCAATCGCTGAACCAACTCCTGATGGTTACCGACCTTGCTAGCGCAAGATCAACCTGATCATGAAGATCAATTCCTGCACGCAATCGAAAAACGAACAAGAATCTGAGGTAAGCAATCTTAATATCACTCGAAGGTGGAGTCTGCAATACACGAAGGCAGCGCTATGCGGCTGTTCGGTTGTAGCCAAAGCTAACTTGTAAAACAAACTCAAGTTGTAAAAGATACAGGACTCTGACTAAGAAAGGGGGCGCAGCCCCTAGGGGAGGGGCGGCCAGCAAAGGGGGCGCCTCCCCTAGCGTCGTGGGTGTAGGGGTGCAACCGTAGGTGCCCTCTTGGGCCAGTCCTAGGCGCCCACGCACAAGGCCTCCTGTTGGGCCAGCCTTCAGTCTTCCGGGCCTTCATTCTTCAGCATCATGACGAAGTTGAACTCTCTTGCACGGGCCCGAGTAATTGGCCCAGAAGGTGGCGCTGAAGACGGTGCTGCCGGCGCTGGAGTAGGAGAAGGTGCTACTGGTGTAGATGTACTCGTGGTGTCCTCATCATCCTCCCCTTCTTGAACTGTAGTTGTCCTCGACGGCAACTCCTCATCCTCACCCAGATATGGCTTCAAATCTGCAACATTAAAACTAGTGGAAACACCAAACTCCGCAGGCAGGTCAAG
The DNA here is from genome assembly GCA_036936925.1 of Cenchrus fungigraminus. Taxonomy (NCBI): domain Eukaryota; kingdom Viridiplantae; phylum Streptophyta; class Magnoliopsida; order Poales; family Poaceae; genus Cenchrus; species Cenchrus fungigraminus. Next base: position 79,018,931 of record CM072770.1, read on the forward strand.
GATATAAGCATTATCATTAATCTTGGTTAGCACTTTAAAAGGACCAGTAGCACGAGGCATTAATTTAGAACGGCGCAAGGTAGGAAAACGATCCTTTCTCAAATGCAACCAAACCATATCACTAGGTTCAAAAGTAACATGCTTTTTACCTTTACTACCAGCAACCTGATATTTAGCATTAGCAGCAGCAATGTTTTGGTGAGTTTGTTCATGCAGGTTAACCATTTGTTCAACATGTGCAACAACATCTAAGTGTGGGGCGTCTTCAGTATCACATGAAAACAAATCAATAGGAGCCCGAGGGATGTAACCATACACAATCTGAAAAGGGCACATCTTTGTAGAGGAATGTGTTGCATGATTATAAGCAAACTCAACATGGGGCAAGCAATCCTGCCAACATCTCAAATTCTGATCTAAAACGGCCCTAAGCATGGTTGACAAAGTTCTATTAACCACCTCAGTCCGCCCATCAGTCTGAGGGTGACAAGTTGTGCTAAACAACAATTTAGTTCCCAATTTATTCCACAGAGATCTCCAAAAATGACTGAGAAACTTAACATCACGATCAGAGACTATTGTATTTGGGATACCATGCAAACGAATAATCTCTCTAAAGAACAATTCAGCAATATTGCTAGCATCATCAGTCTTATGACAAGGTATGAAATGAGCCATTTTGGAGAATCGATCAACAACCACAAAAATGCTATCCCTCCCCTTCTTAGTTCTAGGCAATCCCAAAACAAAGTCCATAGAAATATCAAGCCAAGGGGAAGTAGGAACAGGCAAAGGCATATACAAACCATGGTTGTTCAACCGTGACTTAGCTTTCTGACAAGTAGTGCAGCGTGCAACAAGGCGCTCAACATCAGCACGCATCCGGGGCCAAAAGAAATGGGCAGCCAACACCTCATGCGTCTTGTAGACGCCAAAGTGTCCCATGAGACCGCCTCCATGCGCTTCCTGTAACAGCAAAAGACGAACCGAGCTAGCTGGAATACACAGCTTGTTAGCGCAAAATAGGAACTCGTCCTGTATGTGAAATTTGCCCCATGGTTTGCCATTAACACAATGGGCAAAAGCATCTTTAAAATCAGCATCGTCGACATATTGATCTTTCACAGTTTGCAAGCCAAAGATTTTAAAATCTAACTGTGACAGCATGGTATAGCGACGAGACAAAGCATCAGCAATAACATTGTCCTTCCCGTTCTTGTGTTTAATTATGTAAGGAAAAGACTCAATGAATTCTACCCATTTAGCGTGATGACGGTTCAGATTTGTTTGGGTACGAATATGTTTCAAAGCCTCATGATCAGAATGAATGATGAACTCGCGATGCCAAAGATAGTGCTGCCAAGTATGCAAAGTGCGCACTAAAGCGTAAAGCTCCTTATCATAAGTAGAATATTTCAGACTAGCACTGCTTAATTTCTCACTAAAATAAGCAACTGGTTTTCCTTCTTGTAACAAAACAGCACCTAGCCCAATACCGCTAGCATCTCATTCAAGCTCAAACACTTTATTAAAATCAGGCAATTGCAAAAGGGGAGCATGAGTTAACTTATCTTTCAAAGTGCGGAATGCTACCTCCTGCGAATCACTCCAAGCGAATGGCACATCTTTCTTTGTAAGCTCATGTAAAGGCGCTGCAATGGAGCTAAAATCACGAACAAACCTGCGGTAGAAACCTGCAAGTCCAAGAAAGCTCCGAATCTGTGTGACCGTCGTCGGTGTAGGCCACTCCTGAATGGCAGCAATTTTGCTGCTATTGACCTCAATGCCCTATGGAGTAACAACATAACCAAGAAACGAGACACGTTGTGTGCAAAAGATGCATTTATCCATGTTAGCAAATAAGTGGGCAGCACGCAACGCATCAAAAACAGCACTCAAATGTTTCAAATGGTCTTCCATAGATTTGCTGTAAATAAGGATATCATCAAAATAGACAACCACAAACAATCCTATGAAAGGTCGCAGAACTTCATTCATCAATCGCATAAAAGTGCTGGGAGCATTAGTCAATCCGAACGACATAACCAACCATTCATATAAGCCAAATTTCGTTTTAAAAGCCGTTTTCCATTCATCACCTAGTTTCATTCTAATCTTAAACCACTACGCAAATCAATCTTCGTGAAAATAATGGCACCACTAAGCTCATCTAGCATATCATCAAGTCGTGGTATGGGGTATCGATAACAAATGGTGATGTTATTAATAGCACGACAATCTACACACATACGCCATGATCCATCTTTCTTTGGAACAAGCAACACAGGAACGGAGCAAGGGCTGAGAGACTCACGAATGTAACCCTTGTCAAGCAATGCCTGTACCTGGCACTGGATCTCCTTGGTCTCATTCAAATTTGTACAGTACGGGGCGCGATTTGGAAGTTGTGTGCCTGGAATGAGGTCGATCTAGTGCTCAATGCCACGGAGTGGTGGGAGACCCGGTGGCAAGTCTTTGGGAAAGACATCAGCGTACTCCTACAAAAGGTTAGCAACCACAGGGGGAACATCCAAAGACAGTGCATCATCAAGTGAAACAAGCAGACTAGAGCATACTAGTGCGTAGCAAGGCAATTGAGCATCACATAAATCATCAAAATCAGCACGTGTAGCAAGTAAAACAGGAGCATTCAACTTGATTTCAGAATTAATCGATGGTGATGGTTCAAGTTGTTTAGCAGTTTTAGCAGCTCTAGCAATATCATCTTTGAGAATCTGTTCAGGTGTCATGGGATGTATAATTATTTTCTGACCCTTAAACATGAAAGAATAATGATTCGAACGACCATGATGCAAGCTATCAGTATCATATTGCCAAGGTCTACCAAGTAACAAGGAACATCCTTCAATAGGAACAACATCACAATCAACAAAATCAGAATAAGCACCCATGGAGAAATGAACATGCACTGATTGTGTTATTCTAATTTTCCCACCATCATTAAGCCATTGAATGTGATATGGATTCGGATGCTTACGAGTGGGTAAAGATAATTTCTCAACCAGCGTGGTACTCGCCAAATTGTTGCAATTGCCGCTGTCGATGATGATGCGAATCGACCGCTCCTGCATAACGCCCTTTGTGTGGAAAAGGGTGTGTCGCTGATTCTTCTCGGGCGGGGCGACCTGTGCACTGAGGACACGCTGCGCAACAAGACTTTCATACCTATCGGCGTCACCCGGGTTGACATGTACATCCTCCGTAGCTGCATGATCAGTGGCAAGCATAGTATGGTGGGAATCTTCATAATCACTAGCCGAAGACTACTCACCATTGTCACGGATGAGCAAAGTGCGCTTGTTCGGACAGTCCCGAGCCACGTGGCCACGTCCGCTGCAACGAAAACACGTGATATCCCGCGTACGGCCTGTGGTGGGTGCTGCGCCTGTGGATGGAGAGGCGCCTGTGGCTGGGGCGGCTCCTGCAGGCTTAGCTGTCCTCTCACGCGGTGTAGGTGTGGATGGCGCAGGGAGAGCACCCACGTACGCTGCAACGAAAACACGTGATATCCCGCGTACGGCCTGTGGTGGGTGCTGCGCCTGTGGATGGAGAGGCGCCTGTGGCTGGGGCGGCTCCTGCAGGCTTAGCTGTCCTCTCACGCGGTGTAGGTGTGGATGGCGCAGGGAGAGCAGGTGCTGAACTGGATGACAAGTTTCTACCTGCAAAAGTGTTAGAATATGTCCTCGAGCGGCGTCCCTGTACTTCGCGTTCAGCTTTGCAAGCAAACTCAAATAATTGGGTCATGCAGCATATTCTTTATAATCAAGGATGTCCTAAATTTCGCGGTTCAGACCACCATGAAAGCATGACATTGCAGCGTCGGGTTCCTCCAATATACCACAACGAATCATACCATTTTGCAACTCCTGGTAGTAGTCCTCAATAGACTGAGAACCTTGCTGAAATCGCTGCATTTTGTTAAGCAAATCACGAGCATAATATGATGGCACAAAGCGATGTCGCATAGCAGTTTTTAATTGCTCCCAAGTGGACGGAACAGCAGTAGGATGTTTATTTTTATACTCACACCACCAAATTAAAGCAAAATCAGTAAATTCACTAATGGCAGCCTTAACTTGAGAGGTAGCAGCAATATCATGACATGAAAATTTCTGTTCAACTTCTAACTCCCAATCAAGATATGCAGTAGGATCATATTTGCCATTAAAGGGTGGAATTTTAAATTTGATTTTAGAGAATGAATCGTTACCAGCGGGGCGGCGTGGTACACGACGGGCACGACCGCGGCTGTCTCCGGCATCCTGCTCAGAATCACCGCCATAGTCCTTCTGCAACTCTGTGATTGTGGTGCGCATAGCATCGAGTCGGGCCATGAGAGCGTCGAGTGTGGTCTTGGTGGCCGTCTGGGTGAGGTCGAGCTGATCGAAACGGTCGGTCGACGTAGTGATCGTTTCGTCCAGTCGTTCATGTACCGTCCGAATGTCTGTGGCTAGTCCTTCAACTTGTGCTCTCAAGTCTTGCAATGGATCAGCCGCGCCGCTTTCATCTGCCATGGATAGCGCAAACACAAAAACAAAACAATGACAAAAACAGGGTGGGACAGCTCACAAGGCGCTCACACTAGTGCTGTTATCAAATTCTTATCTGTTCTTACCACGCACACAGGGGCGACCTGCAACCAACCGGTGGAACTCGCGAAAGATTGGAGGAGCGATTGCCTGGAGAAACAAAATCTGCTCGTCGTAGAAATATGTGGAGTTCTGGGTAGGCTGCACTCAAGTCAAGGATTAGCACACTCAAACAATAATGCAAAGTTGAATTATAGTGCTAAACACGAAACAAACGCTGCTGGCAACAAGTGAAATCGAAAAGACAGCAAGTAAGGTGGAGAGGGTGTAGCAAATTGCTGTTTTTTTGCTTCTGTTTTTTTAGGAGTGCTCAAAACTGATAATATGAACACAGAGGATCTCCAACAGCAAATTACCACACACACTTTTTCCGAAAGTACAGGGGTATTCTGGTAATTACCACACACACATCTTGGTCATAGTTGATTATGTATCAAAATGGGTTGAAGCAATTCCATGTCGAAAAATATCTATGGAAGAAGCCATTCAAATGATCAAGATGGTGATATTCCCTCGATACGGTGTTCCTAGAATTTTAATAAGTGTTGGTGGATCACACTTTATTGGCAAGGATTTTAAAAGATGCTTGGCAAAGTTGGGAATTGAGCATAGGGTGTCTAGGGCCTATCATCCACAAACAAATGGCCAAGCGGAAACATCGAACAAGCAACTCAAAGGCATCCTCGCAAAGACGGTGACTAAAGGAGGAAAAGATTGGCCAAAGAAGCTAGACAGAGCATTGTGGGCGTACCGGACTGTGCATAAAACACGGATAGGTATGACCCCTTATCAATTCATCTATGGAAAAACATGTTGATAGAGGGGGAGTGCCCGATCTTTCGGTGAGTGGAGATAACTTCGATCTGGTGGGAGGCGACCCTCACGATCTGACTACGACGAGCGAGACTCGAAGCGCCAATGCAATCGCTGAACCAACTCCCGATGGTTACCGACCTTGCTGGCGCAAGATCAGCCTGGTCACGAAGATCAATTCCTGTACGCAATCGAAAAACGAACAAGAATCTGAGGCGAGCAATCTTAATATCACTCGAAGGTGGAGTCTGCAATACACGAAGGCAGCGCTATGCGGCTGTTCGGTTGTAGCTAAAGCTAACTTGTAAAACAAACTCAAGTTGTAAAAGATACAGGACTCTAACTAACAAAGGGGGCGCAGCCCCAAGGGGAGGGGCGGCCAGCAAAGGGGGCACCTCCCCTAGCGTTGTGGGTGCGGGGGTGCAACCCTAGGCACCCTCTTGGGCCAGTCCTAGGCACCCACACACAAGGCCTCCTGTTGGGCCAGCCTTCAGTCTTCCAGGCCTTCATTCTTCAGCATCATGAAGAACTTGAACTCTCTTGCACGGGCCCGAGTAATTGGCCCAGAAGGTGGTGCTGAAGACGGTGCTGCCGGCACTGGAGTAGGAGAAGGTGCTGTTGGTGTAGATGTACTCGTGGTGTCCTCATCATCCTCCCCTTCTTGAACTGAAGTCGTCCTCGACGGCAACTCCTCATCCTCACCCAGATATGGCTTCAAATCTGCAACATTAAAACTAGTGGAAACACCAAACTCCGCAGGCAGGTCAAGGATATAAGCATTATCATTAATCTTGGTTAGCACTTTAAAAGGACTAGCAGCACGAGGCATTAATTTAGAATGGTGCAAGGTAGGAAAACGATCCTTTCTCAAATGCAACCAAACCATATCACCAGGTTCAAAAGTAACATGTTTTTTACCTTTACTACCAGCAACCTGATATTTAGCATTAGCAGCAGCAATGTTTTGGTGAGTTTGTTCATGCAGGTTAACCATTTGTTCAACATGTGCAACAACATCTAAGCGTGGGGCGTCTTCAGTATCACATGAAAACAAATCAATAGGAGCCCGAGGGATGTAACCATACATAATCTGAAAAGGGCACATCTTTGTAGAGGAATGTGTTGCATGATTATAAGCAAACTCAACATGGGGCAAGCAATCCTGATATTGATGCAAAACGAATAAAGTGGAGGATTCAAACAAGTGAACTTGAAGAGCTAAGGTTGAAGGCATATCACAACGCTAGCATCTATAAAGAAAGGATGAAGAGATGGTATGAAAAAAGATTGCATAAGAAGGAATTCAAGGAGGGAGACAAAGTCCTACTATACAATTCTCGATACAAGGTATTCAGCAAAGGAAAACTGCAAACCAAATCGGTTGGACTCGGTGCACCTTTACTTTTGATAGATTAGATTGGGTAGTTCTTTCTAGGTGGTTACATCTCCAAGTGATCCTAGATCCCTTGGACAAGCATTCTACGTTCTTGTGTGTCGGAGTTTTATATCCGGCAACCTCCATAGGGGGTACCCGTCGGAGAGTAGATAGTGGGGGATCACCAGACCTGGAACTCGAAGGTATGCGCGAGGACACAAGACACAAGATTTATATAGGTTCGGGTAGCCAGAGTAGCGTACCCTACGTCCTGTTTAGAGTAGTATTGCGCCCTGCACTTGGGTGTTGTTCCCCGGAGGGATTGGGGATGTGTTCTTAGGTACCCGGCCCTCCTTTATATAGTCCAGGGGGTGGGTTCCTAGTCGGTTACAAGGCAGGAGTCCTAGTAGGATTACACGGAACGAGTCCTAGTAGGATTACAGGGGAATTCTAGTAGGACTCCGTCTTCATCCTTCCTTGCATGAGTACCTGGGGTGTATGCCCGACAAGCCCCCGAGCACATTGTAGTCGAGAGTAGTAGTTCGAGTAGTCTTGAAGCCTCTTCGAGTAGTTCTTGAGTGTCCTCGAGTACTGCTTGGAGAAGTCTTCAATAGTACTTGAACTGCCACGAGGCTGGAAGGTGGTCCATCTCATCAGTCTTGAAGTCGAGATTATATGGAAGTGCGATTACAAAATCGCACTCCATATGGAGTAGCCCCCGAGCCTTAGGTTGAGTCGAAGAATCAGGCTGAGGGTCAATCTTGATTCTGCTTCTGTCTTGAAAAAAATCAACTGATGGGTGTAGCCTAGTAGCCCCCGAGCCTTGGAACGATTGAAGAATCAATCCAAGGGTCTTCAGTGTTTGCGGAAGTCATCATCTGAGTACTCTTGTAGCGTTCAGCCCCCGAGCTCGTCGCCAGGTGAGCCGTAGGAGCCACGTCGAGTAGTTGTTGGTGCTGAGCCCCCGAGCTAGAGAGCTAGCGGAGACTACTCGAGTTGTTGTCGAGTAGTGATTTGGTACGTAGCCCCCGAGTTTGGGAACTAGCCGCACCGATGGAGGTACGCGGAGCATCCTGGGAAGTCGTTGCCGAAGCTTGACCTGAAAGTAAAGATGCGTACATTATGTAGCATTTTCGTAGAAATTGAATCTACTAATGACAAATACAAATATGAATATAAATGTAAATGTCATGTGTCATGCTCTTGTTGTGGTCGTAAGGCGTCGAGTAGTTAGCCTGATGCGGTTAAGCGCCCAGTCTCTTTAGTCGCTGTTTAGCCATAGCCGCTGGGGGCGTGGAGGCATGACAGGAGAGCTGGTTTAAGCACCTGGTCTTTGAGGAGCCTGTTTAGCCATAGCCACTGGGGGCGTGGAGGCATGACAGGAGAGCCGTGGCTTTGCGCGGATCAAGGCGTGTGCTACTGGAGCGAGACCATTAAGAGGTAGACGAAAGTAGTCGGCATGGCGACAAGAGAGAGCGTGATTGCTCGTAAAGTAGTCATTGAGACTGTTCCGCGTGGTGGAGAGAAGAGAGCGCGTGTTGTGCGCTGTGTAGCTCTGCTGGCAAGTAGCCGTTGAGAGGCGTACACGAAGTAGTCTTCAGCGTTGGTTGCTGTATGCGGAAAACAAGCCGAAGAAAAAATTATTGAAATAAGTGACTTAGCTTGATTCGTGGACGAGAGTCGATGAAGCCGTGGCGATCGGCGATGGAGCCGCGACGGTTGTTGCTGAAGTCGGCTAGTCGGAGGCGGATCCGACTAGTGCGTGGTGGTGTGGAAGCCGTGCTCGACTAGTTTACTAGTCGAGATGAGTAGTCGAAGTAGTCGAGGTAGTGTCAGCAAGTCGATGCTGCTGGACATCGACGGAATAGTGCTCGCGTACATCTTGTGTGTGAGCCAAACAAGGAGATCTTGGAGTCTTGAGGTAGCCTTGCGTGTGCACTTAGCAATTTCCAACAAAATTGAATTTCCAATTGCCGCATTGCAGAAATAGCGGATGGCCCTGTCTTCAAGTGCATGTACCGAACCTTGCTCTGTTTCGAATTCAAAGCATGGCAGCTCAGCAGCCTTGAGTCCGAGTTGAAAAAGAATTGGATTTTTCCTCAGAAACCGAACCATCAAACGCAGATGAATTGCTGGAGCTTGCGTCACGCTTCCTGTCTCGGACTGGAACTCACGCAGAAACAAACACGGAAATAATTCCGCGGGTCCCATTGAGTCTTGGGCCAATAGTAGACGAATTCTTCTCGGCTTCGACTTGAATCGATGTGCAGCTTCGAACTTGATGTAGGAGCGGATTGAGATGTCGCCTGAATCGTATTGGACCGAATAGATCGATTGTGAAGATAGGTCCTTCGAATTCGCCTGATGATCATGACAATCGCCCCACGGTGGGCGCCAATGTCGGAGTTTTATATCCGGCAATCTCCATAGGGGGTACCCGTCGGAGAGTAGATAGTGGGGGATCGCCAGACCTGGAACTCGAAGGTATGCACGAGGACACAAGACACAAGATTTATACAGGTTCGGGTAGCCAGAGTAGCGTACCCTACGTCCTGTTTAGAGTAGTATTGCGCCCCGCTCTTGGGTGTTGTTCCCCGGAGGGATTGGGGATGTGTTCTTAGGTACCCGACCCTCCTTTATATAGTCTAGGGGGTGGGTTCTTAGTCGGTTACAAGGCAGGAGTCCTAGTAGGATTACACGGAACGAGTCCTAGTAGGATTACAGGGGAATTCTAGTAGGACTCCGTCTTTATCCTTCCTTGCATGAGTACCCGGCGTGTATGCCCGACATTGTGATCTCTATACCATCGCTCTCTACTTTGATTTCTTTAATCTAGATTAGAATAGATTAAGTTCCTTACTTATACACACTTGATATAGAGGTTTAAAACAAGAAGATTAGTGCTTAGTTGAGCATAGCAATCCACTTGTTCAACAGATTGATTAACCTTGGGGGATACTCTAAGGGAAAAGCTACAACCGACCCGTGCACTTGTGGATCACGTTATTTAACCGTCAACAGACACTTGCACCAAGGTCACAGGGAGCATGCTTGATCTTCTAGTAATGTATCATGCATATGATACATAGGTATCTCGGGTCTTTCCTGTGTAGTACTGCTAATTCCTCCCATGGATCTTGAATTTGGTGTGTGGGCTTCCCTGCATGGTTAGGAGCATATGCCCACCTAGACGGCTTACCACATCTAGTGGACACTAAACTAACATTTTCACAAGAAGAGATGGGTTGCCCTAGAATCTTCCCGTTCTCAGCAAAGGGAACCAAAGCAGCTAACTGAGCTAACTAGGTTTCAAGCATTTTATTAAAACTCATCTGGTTCTCAAGGGTAGAAGAAAGACCATAAATTTTAATGTTGAGTCTCTCCAAAGATCTATCATTGGCAGCTATCTTTTTGTTAACATTCACATTGATCTTAGCTTTCCCATAGACAAGATCTTTTCAAGGAAGGTTGGTTAGGATTGTAAGTATTACCTTAGTTAATTCCTTCATAGTAAGGGCATTGTTGATTCCACGTTTGGCCACCTTGTTGTGGATGATAACCATTGTTGTTGCCGTTCATGTATATCAAATCCTCATGAGTTTCAGGGTAGTAATTCCCAGAATGCCTAGTGTTACCACAGACTTCACTAGTCATGTGAGAGTCCATAGCATGAGTAGTTGTGGTCATGGCATCCTTCTCAGGGGTGAAGTCATCCAATCTTTTCATTATAAGGTCCATCTTGGTAGTAAGCATATCCGCTTCCTCGACAGTATGTGTAGCCCTCTGACGTGGTTGGAGTCGATCATTGCTCCACCCTTGGTTGGACACCATCTTATTAACAAGTGCATTTGCATTATCAATAGTAAGTGAGAATAAAGCTACTCCTGCAGCTACATCAGTATGTCCACGGGTTGTTGGAGTCAACCCATTGTAGAAATTTTGAAGAATGAGCCAATCTCCCATCCCACGCCGAGGACAGGGCAGGATGTATTCCTGGAGCCTTTCTCATGCTTCATGTAGAGATTCTGATGCTGCTTGCTGAAAACTCAAAATTCTCCCACAAAGGGTATTGGTTTTACCCAACGGAAAGAACTTCTCGAGGAACACTACAGAGCATTTCTCCCATGTATTAACCTTCGTGCAGTTCGCATAGAACCACTGCTTTGCCTTCCCTAAGAGAAAGAATGGAAACATTCGAAGAAGAATAGCATCTTCATCAACTCCTCTGATGGTGAAGGTGCTGCACAGCTCAAGGAACTGTTGCAGATGGGCACTTGTATCCTCAGTAGTCTTGCCACAAAATGGGCTAGACTATACCATCTTAATAAGACCTATATTGATCTCAAAATTTCCAGTCCCAGTCTTGACCTCAGGGCCTGTAAGCACATGTTCAACAGATGGGGCTGAATAATCATGAAGAGTCTTCTCGGCCATAGCAATTGATGTGGATGGCACTAAGGAAGCTGGATTGACTTCCGAACAAGTACGAAGAGGAGACTCGAAATGAGTTCGAGCTTTCCTCACAAGTGACTACGGATCTTTAGTGAAAGTTGGCGGTAAGTCAAAACCAATTATACATTTGTCTTCAGCATCCAAAGATACAGAAGACAATCAAGGTTAGCCAACCCTGCGAATTTCTCTAAACTATCATGATTATAAACAAATGCAAAGTATAGTCATGTTAATCTTGTGCCTTAACCGTGAACGGCCACAAAAAACACCGCTGCTAAGTCTATGTGTCCCTAGCAACGACGCCAGAAATGACAGTGGTAATCCTAATGATCACAAACGAATACACAAGCGCATGGATAAACCATTGTAGCATTTCCCCATCGGAGTATTCCAAAGGGTATCGAATCCAAGGAAGACGGGGTAGGATAACAAGACTTATACTATTACAATGAATATAGATCATAAATAGAGATAGAGGTAACACTCAAATACAGGGGTAAGGATAATGATATGACAAAGGTAGTGTGTGACACAATGCTTTCTCTCAAGGAACACTACAACATAGGGAGCAACATACAAGTTAGTTCCAGGTTCTAGTGTACTATACATATAAAGGTCAGTGATACAAGAGAGATACACAAACATTGCATGAAACATCGGCCCATCACCCGGGTACAAAAGGGAGATAGCCCTCGTGCTGATTTTATACGACAACTTGGTTGCTACTTTAAGATTTCCTACAGTACCACCTGAACGCGGAGGAATACAAAGGGTCCAACGGCTGTAACTACCGCGGCCTACCTCTATCTAAACGTGGGATACAAGGCAAACAAAGGATAACCCGTAGTCTGGACACCACGTCCAAACCACTGACTACTACTATAGCGAAGACTTGGAATAATGATATACAAGAGGACTCATACCTAAGTCCCAACGAAGACTTGGAACCTGAAATAGAACTACTCTAGCCTACTCCCTAGCCTTGGAACCAGAAGTGAAAGAGGAGAAGCAAAATAGTGTGTCTCAAAGCGAGCCTATGCCTCTTCTACCTATAGGCGGGGAGGGTCACGGAAGAGCACCGAAAACACCCCGAGAATGCAACCTAGGACCAATGACGCGCCACCACATGGAAGGCCAGGATCAACCAAAACAAGGTCGGTTCGGCCGAACCCCTTGTGGGCCTGCTTGCCTCCATCTTTAGCACAATGACTGATATGTGGTCCCTTTGGTATATTCTCGGTGTGTGTAGGATTTTAAGTCGGTTTCCTCTACGAGTGGGCCCTCTTATCCATGTGAAGTCCATGTGTCGCCGTCTGATTCGTCAGGGGTTGCCTCCCTTGGATTGATGACGTGGCATGGACACATGGATCCCATGTGGCAGCCACTTCTCAGCTGAGGTGGCATGACATGGACCATAAAAGATGGCATTCTCACTCCTTTTGTATGTATTTTCTTGCAATTACAAAAATCTCTAAGGACAAGTGGAACTATGTTATTCTTAACTAAAATGCGTGTAAGAAATGCACTTTGCTCCCTTTTTCATGAGAACATTAATGTCTAAAAGAGGTACTTAAGAGCCGTCAACAATAGCTAGCTTTGCACACTATCAAGCCTAGGCCTTTTGATGATTCCAACTATAAATGGTGGTAAGAGTTGGTCACCCTTTAGTTGACAACTATGAACGTAATGTATGTCATTTCTGGAATTATGTTCCTTGATTGTCCTACTATTATATATATGTATGCAGAGATGCGCTTGCATGTGTATGGGGCATTGTGATTAGGAATTCTTGGCGTGAGTGTGCTATGAAGATGTGTACCACGAGAAGAAAGATAAGAAATTCTGAGAAAATGCCACTCATCGGAATATGGAGGACACTATGGACACTTTAGAACACAAGCAAAGGTATGGGCAAGTGGATTCTATTAGCCTGAGATGCACGAGGATGCTGAAAGGTTTGTTGCAACTTGCCCAGAATGCCAGAGGAGTGGAAATATATCACAAAGGAAGGCAATGCTGCTGAATTATAATTTGCAAATTGATTTATTTGATGTTTGGGCATCGACTTGATGGGACCATTCGTGAACTCGCATGGGTATGAACACATCTTGGTCATAGTTGATTATGTATCAAAATGGGTTGAAGAAATTCCATGTCGAAAAACATCTATGGAAGAAGCCATTCAAATGATCAAGATGGTGATATTCCCTCGATACGGTGTTCCTAGAATTTTAATAAGTGTTGGTGGATCACACTTTATTGGCAAGGATTTTAAAAGATGCTTGGCAAAGTTGGGAATTGAGCATAGGGTGTCTAGGGCCTATCATCCACAAACAAATGGCCAAGCGGAAACATCGAACAAGCAACTCAAAGGCATCCTCGCAAAGACGGTGACTAAAGGAGGAAAAGATTGGCCAAAGAAGCTAGACAGAGCATTGTGGGCGTACCGGACTGTGCATAAAACACGGATAGGTATGACCCCTTATCAATTCATCTATGGAAAAACATGTCATTTACCGGTAGAACTAGAGCACAAGGCTTATTGGGCAATAAAGAGATGAATCTTGATATTGATGCAGAACGAATAAAGTGGTGGATTCAAACAAGTGAACTTGAAGAGCTAAGGTTGAAGGCATATCACAACGCTAGCATCTATAAAGAAAGGATGAAGAGAAGGTATGAAAAAAGATTGCATAAAAAGGAATTCAAGGAAGGTGACAAAGTCCTACTATACAGTTCTCGATACAAGGTATTCGGCAAAGGAAAACTGCAAAGCAAATCGGTTGGACTCGGTGCACCTTTACTTTTGATAGATTAGATTGGGTAGTTTTTTCTAGGTGGTTACATCTCCAAGTGATCCTAGATCCCTTGGACAAGCATTCTACGTTCTTGTGATCTCTATACCATCGCTCTCTACTTTGATTTCTTTCATCTAGATTAGAATAGATTAAGTTCCTTACTTATACACACTTGATATAGAGGTTTAAAACAAGAAGATTAGTGCTTAGTTGAGCATAGCAATCCACTTGTTCAACGGATTGATTAACCTTGGGGGATACTCTAAGGGAAAAGCTACAACCGACCCGTGCACTTGTGGATCGCGTTATTTAACCGTCAACAGACACTTGCACCAAGGTCACAGGGAGCATGCTTGATCTTCTGGTAATGTATCATGCATATGGAACATAGGTATCTCGGGTCTTTCTTGTGTAGTACTGCTGATTCCTCCTATGGATCTTGAATTTGGTGTATGGGCTTCCCTGCATGGTTAGGAGCATATGCCCACCTAGATGGCTTACCACATCTAGTGGACACTACACTAACATTTTCACAAGAAGAGATGGGTTGCCCTAGAATCTTCCCGTTCTCAGCAAAGGGAACCAAAGCAGCTAACTGAGCTAACTAGGTTTCAAGCATTTTATTAAAACTCAGCTGGTTCTTAAGAGAAGAAGAAAGACCATAAATTTTAATGTTGAGTCTCTCCAAAGATCTATCATTGGCAGCTATCTTTTTGTTAACATTCACATTGATCTTAGCTTTCCCATAGACAAGATCTTTCAAGGAAGGTTGGTTAGGATTGTAAGTATTACCTTAGTTACTTCCTTGATAGTAAGGGTGTTGTTGATTCCACGTTTGGCCTCCTTGTTGTGGATGATAACCATTGTTGTTGTCCTTCATGTATATCAAATCCTCCTGAGTTTCGGGGTAGTAATTCACAGAATGCCTAGTGTTACCACAGACTTCACTGGTCATGTGAGAGTCCATAGCATGAGTAGTTGTGGTCATGGCATCCTTCTCAGGGGTGAAGTCATCCAATCTTTTCATTATAAGGTCCATCTTGGTAGTAAGCATATCCGCTTCCTTGACAGTATGTGTAGCCCTCTGACGTGGTTGGAGTCGATCATTGCTCCACCCTTGGTTGGACACCACCTTATTAACAAGTGCATTTGCATTATCAATAGTAAGTGAGAATAAAGCTACTCCAGCAGCTACATCAGTATGTCCACGGGTTGTTGGAGTCAACCCATTGTAGAAATTTTGAAGAATGAGCTAATCTCCCATCCCACGCCGAGGACAGGGCAGGATGTATTCCTGGAGCCTTTCTCATGCTTCATGTAGAGATTCTGATGCTGCTTGCTGAAAACTCAAAATTCTCCCACAAAGGGTATTGGTTTTACCCAACGGAAAGAACTTCTCAAGGAACACTGTAGAGCATTTCTCCCATGTATTAACCTTCGTGCAGTTCGTATAGAACCACTGCTTTGCCTTCCCTAAGAGAAAGAATGGAAACATTCGAAGAAGAATAGCATCTTCATCAACTCCTCTGATGGCGAAGGTGCTGCACAGCTCAAGGAACTGTTGCAGATGGGCACTTGTATCCTCAGTAGTCTTGCCACAAAATGGGCTAGACTATACCATCTTAATAAGACCTATCTTGATCTCAAAATTTCCAGTTCCAATCTTGACCTCAGGGCCTGTAAGCACATGTTCAGCAGATGGGGCTGAATAATCATGAAGAGTCTTCTCGGCCATAGCAATTGATGTGGATGGCACTGAGGAAGCTGGATTGACTTCCGAACAAGTACGAAGAGGAGACTCGAAATGAGTTCGAGCTTTCCTCACAAGTGACTTCGGATCTTTAGTGAAAGTTGGCGGTAAGTCAAAACCAATTATACATCTGTCTTCAGCATCCAAAGATACAGAAGACAATTAAGGTTAGCCTACCTTGCGAATTTCTCTAAACTATCATGATTATAAACAAATGCAAAGTATAGTCATGTTAATCTTGTGCCTTCCCTGTGAACGGCCACAAAAAACATCGCTGCTAAGTCTATGTGTCCTTAGCAACGACGCCAGAAATGACAGTGGTAATCCTAATGATCACAAACGAATACACAAGCGCATGGATAAACCATTGTAGCATTTCCCTATCGGAGTATTCCAAAGGGTATTGAATCCAAGGAAGACGGGGTAGGATAACAAGACTTATACTATTACAATGAATATAGATCATAAATAGAGATAGAGGTAACACTCAAATACAGGGGTAAGGATAATGATATGACAAAGGTAGTGTGTGACACAATGCTTTCTCTCAAGGAACACTACAACATAGGGAGCAACATACAAGTTAGTTCCAGGTTCTAGTGTACTATACATATAAAGGTCAGTGATACAAGAGAGATACACAAACATTGCATGAAACATCGGCCCATCACTTGGGTACAAAATGGATATAGCCCTCGTGCTGATTTTATACGACGACTTGGTTGCTACTTTCAGATTTCCTATAGCACCACCCAAACGTGGAGGAATACAAAGGGTCTAACGGCTGTCACTACCGCGGCCTACCTCTATCTAAACGTGGGATACAAGGCAAACAAAGGATAACCTGTAGTCTGGACACCACGTCCAAACCACTGACTACTACTATAGCGAAGACTTGGAATAATGATATACAAGGGGACTCATACGTAAATCCCAACGAAGACTTGGAACCTGAAATATAACTACTCTAGCCTACTCCCTAGCCTTGGAACCAGAAGTGAAAGAGGAGAAGCAAAATAGTGTGTCTCAAAGTGAGCCTATGCCTCTTCTATCTATAGACGGGGAGGGTCACGGAAGAGCACCGAAAACACCTTGAGAATACAACCTAGGACCAATGACGCGCCACCACATGGAAGGCCAAGATCAACCGAAACAAGGTCGGTTCGGCCAAACCCCTTGTGGGCCTACTTGCCTCCATCTTTGGCACAATGACTGATATGTGGGCCCTTTGGTATATTCTCAGTGCGTGTAGGATTTTAAGTCGGTTTCCTCTACGAGTGGGCCCTCTTATCCATGTGAAGTCCATGTGTCGCCATCTGATTCGTCAGGGGTTGCCTCCCTTGGATTGATGACGTGGCATGGACACATGGATCCCATGTGGCAGCCCCTTCTCAGCTGAGGAGGCATGACATGGACCATAAAAGATGGCATTCTCACTCCTTTTGTATGTATTTTCTTGCAATCACAAAAATCTCCAAGGACAAGTGGAACTATGTTATTCTTAACTAAAATGCGTGTAAGAAATGCACTTTGCTCCCTTTTTCATGAGAATATTAATGTCTAAAAGGGGTACTTAAGAGCCGTCAACAATAGCTATCTTTGCACACTATCAAGCCTAGGCCTTTTGATGGTTCCAACTATAAATGGTGGCAAGAGTTGGTCACCCTCTAGTTGACAACTATGAACGTAATGTTTGTCATTTCTGGAATTATGTTCCTTTATTGTCCTACTACAATATATATGTATGCAAAGATGTGCTAGCATGTGTATAGGGCATTGTGATTAGGAATTCTTGTCGTGAGTGGCGAAAAACTAGCAGATAAATGTGATTTTGGGTGACTTGGCTGGGGTGAGCTCAAGACAAACCGGTCTGGGATCGGGGGCTAGGGGTTCACACTCGGGCATTCCCTATTTCGTGCCTATGGAAGGCACAACTATTTTTGGACCACAAGTGTTGGGGTTTTCACTGATGGAGGATAGGAGCTCGCCTCGGTCTAAAAGCGAGTGGATAGACCTTTTTCATGGGACTTTTCGTATACACCCCCTCGCTGAGAGTGCGGATAGGGCCGAGTCGAATCCAGCAAGTGCGATACAATACCTGCTAGTAGGATCGAGGGTATCAGTGAAAGGGGGCTAGGTTTGGACCTTTCTCCCCCTTTGGGCATTCCCCGTGTGGCCACTTGGGGGTATGTTCATAGCTTCAGGGCGGTCTGCTTCGGTTGATTGCAACTGAGCCCGGATGTAGGGTGGTATTGTAACTCCCAGGTGTTCATCTGATTGGGTGGGCTTGGTGGGTCGATCACTGGCCGGGTGCCATCCCGAGTTAGGTACAAGTGTACACGCTCTGCGGAGTTTAGATCTATACGTATAGCCGCGTCCTGGGTCATGGACGATCCTGTGACAGGTGGTATATGAAGATTTATTCTTTATGATTTGCTGCTGCTGCATATGAAAACTCGAGCCTACTCCTTGTCTACTTTTTATACCTTTAGTTCTAGGCCACTTAAATCTTGCATACGGATGATGACGTGAACCTATCCCATTCCCTGGGGATAGTTTGTGAGTGTGCAAGTTTGAACTTCGAGCGAAAGTCTATTCATGAATAATCCAAGAAGAAAAGGTTGTTTGCTTCGCTCAAGGATGCCTCTAGTGAAGATGGTTGTTGTAGACTTGAAGCCCTAGCTACCGTTACATAGGAGTTTCACTTGTCGTTTAGCCCAAGGGGCTTGTACTAAAATCGTATCCCGAGTTGTATTCGGATTTAAATGTTCTACTTTGTACTCTGATTTCGTTGTATGGAAATGATATTA
Source organism: Cenchrus fungigraminus (assembly GCA_036936925.1). NCBI lineage: Eukaryota > Viridiplantae > Streptophyta > Magnoliopsida > Poales > Poaceae > Cenchrus > Cenchrus fungigraminus. Next base: position 79,037,539 of record CM072770.1, read on the forward strand.
TGTTGTAATGAACTTTGTACATGATAGCTACTAATCTAGGGAATATCACAAGGGTACAGGGAGTCGGGTTGTCCTAACGGATACCCGGTTCATTGCAGCCATGGCCATGGCAGGGGAGGGAGTCACGAAGAAACATGGAGGGGGGGAAGAAGAAGATAGCAGTGGTATTTTTGTCATTTCGTGTTCCAAACCATGATGGCATGAGTGTTTGGCGTGCCACGTCAGCGATAATGACAAAAGTGTTACTACATTTGGAGAAGAATGACAAATATGTAAAAGCACAACAGTGCAACAGAAAAAATAGCAAATGAAGAGGTACCATCCGTAAGATGACAAGTACTCCCTCCATATACGATTTAGATGTCGTTCTACGTGCGTGGGTGATTTTTCCAAAAGATGTCATGCTACAGAGGCTGGCTGTACTTGGACAAGTTTGCCCTTGGCATGCGTTGCCGTCTAGCGCAAAAAAATTAGCTCGCGGGGTTCAAGCCTGAGACCTCAGGTCCCTCGCCTCAGGAGTGAATGCAAGAACCAATCCAGCCGCTTTACTCTAGTGTCTTTAATATACCTGCAGCACTATTTAATAAGGGTAAGTTGGAAATCATGTCCTAAACTTTTATGAAATATTGATTAGTGATCAATTAGCATAACTTTGTAATTAGGTGAATCATTAGTGATGTAATTAGGGAATTACAACCGCCTTGTCCAAAGGCCATCCCGAAGGGGTGCCTACACACCCTTTCCCTGTGTATATATTCATGGAGTCCACCCCCCTCATCAATCAATCAATCATTTGCCTCATTCCATTACATTACATTCTCTTCTGTCTCTCAACACATTATCATGCACTTTGCCCTCTACTAGGCTAGAAGGAGATGCTCCAGAAGAACAGAGGCTAGAGGGCCTCACCATCACTCTGTAAGAAGACTTCCACAGACTTACATTTCGTTGGTCGGCATGACTGTTTTCTTGGCATTACTCTTCATGATCGCCGGCGATGTTCCATGGACGGTGCCCCAAGTTTGCTTCCGCAATAGGGGCCGTGCTTTTTCTTTGCACGTCAAGGTCATTGTCCTGCACTTCTGCAGTCTTGCAGTATGTCATGGGCGACATGATCTCCACTTCCGTGGTGATCTGGGACATCGTCCCTTCACTGGCCAGAACAAAAGGGCACTCCACCTTCGAGTCCTCGCAGTGCTCTACCAACAAGTCCAGGCCAAAGGCCTCAACCAACAGCAAGGTCACCATGGCCATCATAGTCACTGTTTCCGTGGTGACCAAGGATGTCGTTTCTTCCTGGCCGAAGTTCCTGGACACCTTATCACTAGAGACCTTGCCGTAGACGAGATTCCCTCGCGCCATCATAGAACCCAGGCCAACGGCCCTCACCCAATAGAAAAAACTATGGGAGTTGCATCTTGCATTGCACCATACCAAGCACTCCTGCAAGTTGATGTTAATGCTAGCAATGAATAAGGATGCTATTTCTGTTGCTAGCATTATGCACAGTAAAAGATTTGCATCAACAGAGGCATTGCCATGCCTTCAATCAAGAACTCCATTGATGGAGTTTACCAAATCACTCTATAAGCATCAAAGTATTCTTCTTTAGTTGAGATGCATTACCTTGATAGCACCACGTCTCGGTGCCAAAAGGATAGCGCCAGCGGCAGCAACACTAGCAGCGGTTGGCATCGCCGGCTTCGGTCCTCAGGCCAGACCTCCCGCCATCAACTCCTTTACCGCCCGCTAGCATCACTTCCGGCCTCGCCGAACCTTCCACTGTGGCGAACCCGAGTTTCTCGCTCGGGACCATGGTGGCTCGTCTCGACGCTCCACCATTCTTCACCAACGATGGCGCCTCCGCGTCGGTTTCTTATCTTCCTCGACGGAGCCGGCGAATCATGCCGCACCGAGTCCCCACGGCCGCGTCGCGACTATGGACTGCCACTGGGCTCTCCTCCAAGCCTTGAATGGTGCAAGCGGGCACAAATGGGGGCCGGCAGGCACAACAAATAAAGGAGGAGGGGAGGAGAAGTGGAGCGGCGACTGCTGGTGGCGCAGAACGACGCCGGCCTTCTGGCCGACCTGCTACCGGCGGCAGCGGCATCTCCCACAGGAGGAGGCGTCGGCATTGTGGGGGCGGGCGGCTGGGGGTGGGAACCCTAACCACCCCCCTCAACCCCTCTTATACGGGCCTTGCAGTTGGGCCAACATGGGCCGCCAGGCCGCCAATGGCCCGCAGGCCGCTTGGGCCGTATCGACCAAATAAAGCCGCCATAGCAGGCCAACAGGCCGCTTTACCCCCTCCGATTTACAAATTAGCCCCAAGCTTTAATTTATTTACATGTCCAAAATAATTAGTTCTGCATGTTTCTGTTTTAGACCCTGAATTGTTCTGTAATTATGTGTTGTCATGCACATTATAATATGTACCCTCCGGTATTTGCACCTATGTAATTTGGATGCTAGTATTACCACAGTAATTATGCATCTCTATGATCCGCAGATCGTCTATTGGTGTTAGAACAATTTTTCATATGAAATTTAATTTACTTGCATGATTAATAATTAATCTAAAGAAAAATTCTACATCATGTAGAACATAAAGCGAAATTCAAAAATTAAGAATTATACATATGATTTTGGAATAACACAAGGTGATGCGACCTAGGCGCTGGCTATGATAAGTTCTTTATAAGAATTTATTTGCCCCGAGACCGTGCTTTTAGGCAGTTTCTGCTCATCACTGAGAGGTCTACATCTTTATGATGATTACCTTCAAAGTGTATATCCAAGTTTCATACATATGGACAAAATATTTAATGACTATCAAGTCAAATATTCCTATAGGAACTAAAATGTCTTATACTTTAATTTTGTAAGAATCATCTTGCATTCATTATTTTGCTTATTTTACATCAGTAAATTAAAATTTTGTTGCAAGAATCCTCTTGCCTTCACTATTGTTGCATAATCATATCACCAACATAGTGATTATTACCCCTAAAAATGACATCCTATTATTACTAGTGTAGCACATGTAAGTGGAGTGTAAAGTATTTATTGTAATCATGCAAATTATACCTATAGAACAACTTTCTCGTCCACCATTTCAAAGGTTACACCATTCTAGTGATTACCTTTTATTGTATTAACTCACTAGTACATGATGATCGAGTCACACTCGACAATAGCGATTTCATCGCCTATCAAAGATGAGGTTCACACTAGGTGTAATTCAAATCAGAATTTGAATATACCTGATTTTCTATAGAATTATTTAAGACTCATCTTGAAATCAAAATTTAAGCATCAATCTTTAGCTTAAATAAATAGCAGAAAAAGTGTAATATATTATGGTGACTATATTCTATCATATATATAAAAGTATATTTTGTCAATGATCATTAGATCATAAATATATTCTCACAAGAATGAAGTCCAAAACATATTCAACAACTTTTGTTGCTTACTAATTATAGAATAGTCCATTTAGTCAAGTATCAACTTGATTTTTTCATGCTATATAATTTACTCATCAAGTAAATTCATTCAAATACATGATTAACTCATGTAGGACATGACTAATGTTTCCAAAAAGGAAATTTTTATAATTCGCATTGGATTGAGTTTACTATCCAATATGGGTACATGATATTAATGATATCATTGCAAGATTCATGGCATCCAAGTGTAACATCCCTGATGTTTAGTTAACCTAAGCAAACTAATTAGTCTTAATAATCAAGTGTGATTAGTCCCAAAGCATGCTTAAATTAGTTTTGATCAACTTTGTAAAAGAACCCTTGGTCAAAATCTCAAATCTTGGTCAAACCCCTTAAGAGCTCTATAATGTTGAAATGGTTTTCTAGCGCGTTCTCGAAATTTCTTAACAAAACTTCAAACTCGGCCAATATAAAAGTTTTTCCTTATCTTCGGAAATATATTTTTCATAATTGGTGGACGTTCAAATTTTGAATGCAAATTCGCTTAAATTTGAGTTGAAGTTCCTGTGCATAATGTTAGGAGGCCGAGAAAAACTGTAACTTCGCCACATTTTTCCAGTCAAACCAAACATCAAAACATAGGTCACCCTTTGTGAAAAATATATGCCTATAGCTGCTCTACAAATTTTGTATTTGGGGACTATTGAGTTGTATTCAAGAATTTGTAGTTTCACAATTTTGAAAAGGGCTAAACCGAAACAAAAGGCCACCGCCCGGCTCGCACGCTCTAGCGTGTCGCCGCGCCCAAGCCGATCCTTCCTCTGGTGTACGGCCTCTCGGGGGCTCCGCGGTGGACCCGCACCCCCGTGAGCGCTCCGCCCGACCCCGGGTCCCCTGCGCCACTCCTAGGGACGCACCGCAGCTCGCGGGCCAACTGGTCGCGCCACGCGCCGTTCCGGCGCGAGCGCCGACCCGCGCCGCGCATCCAACCCGCCGTCTCGCTAGCACCGACGCGCCTGGGCAACGCCTCCTAAACTCCCTCTCCTCGCAGTGCTCTCCCAAAAAACAGAGCCCCAGGCCTTCGTGCCCGAGAGTTCACCGTCTACCGAGCCTCCATTGTCGCCGGCAAGGTGCTCCGCCTCCAGCTCGATTCCACCGCCGTCCACGTGCACATACGCCTTCCATTGACCCCTCTGGAGCTCCCTCTGCCGTCCCTTGCCCCAACCGGGCGATCAGTTCACCGGAGCAAAAGCAAAGGCGGCCTTCAGATCCACTGAGCCACCAAGGACTACCTCCGGCTCCTCCTCCGAGCCGTCTATGCATCAAAATCGAACCCTAGGTGAGCAAGGACTACTCCCCCGCCCTTTCCGGCCAATCCTGGCCTTCCCCTCACCGGAATCCGGCCATCTCCATCTCTGTCTGCGGCCAGGGACTGCATTGCAGAGGTCAAGTTCTTTCCAGGGTCCTAGATGCAAGAACCAGGGACCTGTTCGTAAATACTAAGCTGCAGATCTAGATCCAAAACACAAGAACTTGTAAAACTGATATAACATCGTAGAAAAATCAGAAAAATGCAAATCCAATTTTGTTAGGTTCCTGGTGAAGAACTCTACCTTTTCTAGAAAGGTTGTATAGGGTTTTTGTCTGTAGTTTTTGAATGAAAATTCAAACTCAGTTTGAGGTGTTTTTGTTGTAGTTTAAATTATTCTCATGATATGGAAGTGAATTTTGGATATGTTGTTCTTTATGGCATGTTTAGATTGGTGACCAAAGTTAACATGAGTTTGATGAGTAGATATTTAGTTATGATTTAGGTAATCTTTATGCTAGATTAACCTTGATGCTTTTTATAGCCCCTTTAAATAAACTTTCTCTAAGCACAAATGAACCTCATGGCTTTGTCATGGCTAGGAGTACCCCTGGTAAAGTAGATGGGATTTTAGGATGTGATTTGATTTATGTTTTGGATTTAGTCTTGTGTAGGAGTTTAATCTGCACCTATGCTTTGGTTAGAGGCTTAGATTTGACCTAAATGAGTTGTAGTAGAAAGTTGAGACCAAAAGTTTAATAAATCTTTTTGTAGGATTTATTTGTGATTTACTAGGCTGAAATTTGTCTTTTTCATATAAATTAATTATATGTAATCTGGAGCTAATCCTTGGCATGTGAACTTAGTTTATATGAATTTTGGATGCATGGCTAGCTAGGAGTTGAATAAATAGGTTTATATTTATTATTTAAGTTTAATCAAGGTTTTCATGTTTGTTCCTGTTTATAATCATTAAAACACACCCCATACTGTTTGGTGAAGTTTATTGAGTTAATTTGCTTAAATACACAATCACCATCAAAGTTAACCTTTAATTAACCTCTCACACCCTCACCTAATGCATATGCATATGAACGTGTAGATCTACCGGATGGGACTTACACGCTCATTCAGGAGGAGGAGGGAGCAGCTAGTGGAGAGGTGGACCAGACTGTCGTGCAGCAAGACCTGGACCAATGTCCAGAAGAGCCCAAGGTTGTTGCTAACATAGAAGAAGGCAAGCACCAGAGTGCATATAACCTTTTTGGATAAACTCACATCTTTACTTTTCACATTTATGTTTTACTTTGCGCATTTAAGTTTCAGGAGTTGTTTTGAAACCTAGATGCATGATCCTTAGGTTCCTATGCTCTTATACTAGTATGTTAGGACGCTAGTGCCATGCCTTAAGGACACGGTACAAGTCGAGTAATGACTCATTGCTCGCGAGATATAGGATGCTTATGTTGGAATCATAAGTTGGTTAAATTGACTCGCTCATGTGGTAAGACCAATGGGTTCGGTCTCGACCGAGTAGCATGGTGCTGGTTTAAGCTATTGAATGTACCAAGTTCTTGTCGGGAATGGGACCAGTAAGCCTAGTACCTAATGAACCAGTGCGGGGACTTTATCGCTACTACTCTTGAGATGCTTCTCCCGGTTCGCTACCGGTAGTGCAAGTGTGAGTCTGGACGTGCCGTGTGAGGGCGTTCTAGTAACCTTGTACTTAGGACTATAGCACCCGTCCCTAATCTGGGGAATGATGGGAACAGCCTGGTCGGGGTAGACCCTACATTCGCTTTTATTTGATTTCTTGGGGTCTACCTTCTTCTGTGTATCTTGGGTTTACCTTGGAAGGATATAAATCGATCGATCGTCGGTCACTCGCCGTTATCTGAGTCAGCTTGACCACTGGCTACCCCATGTATTTATGGAACAGTTGGATTAATATTGTTGCCTGATTAATATTGTTTGCACAAACATGCTTGTCTAGTATAGGTGCTTACCTAGAATGGTTAACATACTAGAATATGAGCTAAAATTTGAAATTAAGGTTCAACTCTTAGTCGCTTTTGGCAAAACAAACCCATCAGCCAAAAAGCCTTGCATGTCTAGTTGTACTTTCTTTTTATCGGGTCGGTCTTGTTGAGTATTAGCATACTCAGTCTTGCTTAATTTGTGGTTTCCAGGTAATCCCATCTGGCCTGGTTCTATTCTAGATGGTTAGGAGCTTGAGTGGAAGCAGGATGACGATGAGTGATACTCTATGGATGGCCTCCCATGTGTATCTTCCGCTAGTTTTATTTCCGCTGTTTAAACTCTAAATCATCTTTACTTTTATGTATGAAAACCTGGTTTGTAATAATGTAACTTTGTGAACTTTTATGTAATGTTGAACTTGTACTCTGGTCCCGCCTTTGTGTGGGCTTTGCGCATATCAGCGATCCTGTTGTAAGTGATTCACCACGCATGACCCGGCAGAGGCTGTCGTACGGACATCCCTGGGCCCACTACTCAGGTGGGTACTGGGACCGACTACTCCGTGGGCCCCTGGGACTACTCGACTTGGGCTGCACGGCACCTGATGGCGTGGAGCACAAGGCCTACAGAGGATTATTACTCGGTTAGGAAGCTAGACATGTCCGGATCCATGTAGAGTACTCCTAGCCGTACACGACTAGTACTCCTCTGACAAACCGACTTGTAACCCTGCCTCTCGGACTATATAAGGCGAGGCAGGGACCCCTATCTCATCATCCGCATCATCTTGTAAACACACCCAATCAATCCAGAGCTATGCAGCATACAGGACGTAGGGTATTACACACCTCGCGGCCCGAACCTATCTAAATTGTGTGCCACGTGTCTCTCCTTCGAGTTCCCGATCTCGGCGAGGCCACAAACATCTACCTCGGGTACTCCCCTTGGTAGGTTGCCGGTCTAAAACACCGACAGTTGGCGCGCCAGGTAGGGGATCTCGCCGAAGATCTCATGGCGAACTCGACAGCTTCAATCGTCATCAAGCCAACCGCCGCTTTCAACCGCGGTGACACCTTCGTCTTCAACTCTTGGGTCTGCACCACTGATGGCGCTGGATCGTTCCAGCGCTACCTCACCATGACCCCGGACCCGGAGACTAGACTCGTGACGCTTCCCGAAGCCATCACGGGTCAACTCGTCGAGAAATTCGACGAAATTTCGCTCTGCAACCAAGTCGCCGACTTCGAGATTGGATCCACTTCCAACTCAAACTCGACGTCACCCTAGATCGAACCGCGCGAGCTGGCTCCTGAACCATCGTGTGAACCGGTCCTCCCTCGTGAGCACTTCCCGTACGGTCTCTGCAACTCTAGCAAAGCCTACGCGGAAGCACTCACCCCGCGTCGGGCGGGCAAGGAGATCGCCTCCGAGTACTCCTCGGACTCCAACACCATAACCGACTACAACTCGGACTCCTCCTACGAGTTCGACTTCGGTCTCAATCCGATCGAATCCGAGTCCGAGCTCAACGACATTGAGGAACCATTAACAGGTCCTGCTACGGACTTGGTTATCACGTCTACTCCTGCCGGCAGATTCGTCTACTGGCCCGACCGCAAGCCCGCAGACCTGATCAACGACAACTCACGCTGCGTCGCCTATCTCGAGACACTCCCCTTCGAGGAGGGGACACCACTGACTCCGACCGAGGAAGAGCACACACCAACAGAGGTGGCGACTACCGACTCCGGACTCTGCATGCTCGATTGTGAAGTATTCATGGCTGCAGGGGAAGCTGGAACCTCAGACAACCAAGTTGATCGGTACCTTGAAGACATCTCAGCAGACGAGGAATCAGCCAATGCACCCGCAGATGAGACTACTGAGGCCAAGAATGCCCGGCGCGAGCGCAACAGAAGACGAGCTGATCGACGCAGGCGGCTTCGAGAAGCTTTTCCCATCCGGAACCACAAAGAGGCTCTGGATCAAGTCGAAAACTGGGTACACACCACCCCTAAGCAATGCCTCATGTCTATCACCATGATAGCACGAATAGCTCAGGGGCACCGCGCAGGCGAACTCATCGCCAAGCTTGCTGAAGACGCCTACTTCATGCGGGTCGACAACAGAGTCGCCCCCGCTGGAAACCACGAAGCCGCTAGTCGCAGCCCAGCAGATGGCGGACGCAACCGCATCCGTGGCGAACACCAACCAACCCCCAACCACTCTAAAGCCTCTGCAGAAGGACCCTCACATGGTGGCCACAGCGGTGGGGGCGGTGGCGGCGGTGGCGGAGGCAGCAGCGGCGGTAGTTCCTCCCACGACGGCGGTAGAAGAGCTGGTGGCGGCGGCAATCGCGGAGGCCGAGGCCACGCGAATAGCCACACCACCGGCAATGCACGCAGCGGCTACGACGCCCGCCACAGGATCGAAGAGATCCACCGTGCTAAGAAGACTACCGAAGTCAGCGACAGCGACGACTTCCCCGCCTACTCCGCGCGACTTCGCGATCTGCTTCTTCCCGAGAAATTCAAACCTCTCGGGATCACCATGTACGACGCGAAGCAAGATCCAGTTCAGTGGCTCAGGTGCTATGCCCTATCCATTGAAAACGCTAGTGGCAACAACGACACCAAGTGTCTCTACTTCCCCTTCTGTCTGGACCAGGCTCCACTCACATGGCTCGAGTCACTCGAAAAGAACTCGATTGACCTGTGGGACCAGCTGAAGGCTCAGTTCACCAGTAACTTCGCGGGCGCCATGGGGCGCTCGGGTACTCGCATGGACTTGGCGATGGTCAAACAGGAACAAGGCGAGACGCTCTGTTAGTACATGCGATGCTTCTTCGACAAGCGTGCGACCGTAGTCGACGTCACCGACAAAGAAGTCATCGACCTCTTCCAAGACGGGCTCTACCACCATCGCACCTTCGAAGACTTCGGCCGCCGTCGCCCGAGTTCTATTACCAAGCTCAAATACATGATCACTTCATGGGCCGACGAAGAGGACAAGGCGAACGCCAAGTACGACTCCATTCGCGGCAAGAGCAAAAACAACACGGGCGGCAACAACAACAACAACAAGGATCAAGGGGGTCACAACAACAACAACTACTCAGGTCCTAACCGCAAGCGCAAGCCAGACAACACAGTCGCGGCTATACAGCGCCCTGCGAAGGACAACTCCAAAAAGACCTCCAACGGCTTCAGAGACTTGCTCAAAGAGAAGTGCCCGTGGCATCTGGATGGAAACCACACGACCGACCAGTGCTACCAACTCCGGCGAGCACTCAAGGATATTCCCGAGCCACGGCCCCCTCATGACAAGAAGGGCAAGAAGAAAGTCGACGAAGTCAATGGCGACTTCCAAGAACCCGACAAGACGGTGAATGTCCTCTTCGGCGGACTACCCACCAGGCGATCTCAAAAGCTCACTCGACGGGAAGTCTTGAGCATTGAACCAGCGGTACCGACACCTCTAAGGTGGTCGAAGGTACCCATCACCTTCTCCCGTGCGGATCAATGGACAAGCTTCTCTGAGCCAGGACGTTTCCCACTCATCCTGAGACCAGTAGTCGCAGGCTCCAGACTCAACAAGGTACTCATCGATGGCGGGAGCGGACTCAACGTCCTCTTCACCAAGACCTTGAAGAAAATGAAGCTCAACATCACCGACATGCTCACCAAGAGCATGTCGCCTTTCTACGGCATCGTCCCTGGTAGCGCGGCTATACCACTTGGCTCAGTGGTCCTACCAGTTACCTTCGGGGATTCAAGGGAGAACTACCGCACCGAGTACATCAAGTTCGAGGTTGCGGACTTTGAAACCTCCTACCATGCCATCCTCGGCAGAACAGCCATCGCCAAGTTCATGGCGGTGCCTCACTACACCTACTTGGTGCTCAAAATGCCAAGTCCTACTGGAGTACTCGCGCTACAAGGGGACTTGAAGATTTCTTACGACTACGACACCGAAGCCGTGGAGCTCGCAGCGACCAATCAAGTACCTAACGCAATGATGGAAATCTTTGCTGCGTCCAAGAAGCTTGCCCCAACTGAACTCGAGATACCTAAGAAGACCGACACCGCAAACAAGCCTCAGCCAATAGAGGAAGTACAGGTGAAGGCCATTGACCTCGGGACGGGCGACAGCAGCAAGACTACCATGATCGGCGCGGGGCTCGACCCGAAATAGGAAGACGCGCTCGTCAGCTTCCTTCGGGCTAACCGAGACATCTTCGCGTGGAAGCCAGCGAACATGCCAGGTGTGCCTAGGAGGCTGATCGAGCACTCACTCAACATCGACCCTAAAGCTACCCCTAAGCAACAACACCTCCGCCGCTTTGCTGACGACCGACGGGAAGCCATCAAGAAAGAACTCGCCAAACTACTCGCGGCTGGCTTCATCCGAGAAGTCTTCCATCCTGAGTGGCTCGCCAACCCTGTCCTCGTCTGCAAGAAGAACACGAACGAGTGGAGGATGTGCGTTGACTACACCGACCTCAACAAGTACTGCCCCAAGGACCCTTTCAGGTTGCCGCGGATTGATCAAGTCATCGACTCCACGGCGGGCTGCGACCTGCTCTGCTTCCTCGACTGCTACTCCGGGTACCACCAGATTGCTATCAAGGAAGAAGACCAGGAGAAGACCACGTTCATCACCCCGTTCGGCGCGTACTGCTACACGACAATGTCGTTCGGGTTGAAGAACGCCGACGCTACCTACCAACGAGCTATCTAGGCCTGCTTCAAGAAGCAGCTCAACAAGAATGTCGAAGCCTATGTGGATGACGTGGTCGTCAAGACCAGAAACTCTGACACGCTCATCGCTGATCTTGAAGAGACCTTGGCATCTCTGCGAGAGTACCAGTGGAAGCTCAACCCCAACAAGTGGGTCTTCGGCGTACCTTCGGGGAAACTACTCGGCTTCATCATCAGCCATCGTGGCATCGAAGCCAATCCCGAGAAGATCTTCGCCATCACCAATATGAAAGCTCCAACCTGCATCAAGGATGTCCAGAAGCTGACCGGGTGCATAGCGGCCCTGAACAGATTCATCTCGAAGCTTGGAGAACGGGGACTACCCTTCTTCAAACTACTCAAGCACCAAGAGAAGTTCGTGTGGACTGCGGAGGCTGATCAAGCTCTAACGCAGCTCAAAGACTTCTTGTCCAAGCCACCGGTCCTCACAGCTCCTCGCAAAAAGGAACAGCTACTGCTCTACGTCGCTGCGACTACTCACGTGGTCAGTACTGCCATCGTTGTCGAGTGGCAGGAAGAAGGCCACGCTTACCCAGTCCAGCGACTAGTCTACTTCGTTAGCGAGGTTCTGTCAGAGTCCAAGTCACGGTACCAGCCGGTCCAGAAGCTACTCTACGCAGTACTCATCACCTCGCGGAAGCTACGACACTACTTCCAGGAGTATTCGATTGTCATCATCACCGACTACCCGCTCGACGACATACTTCGCAATCAAGATGCTACTGGAAGAATCTCCAAGTGGGCGGTCGAACTTGGCGCCCTCAACATCGACTTCAAGCCACGTACCGCTATCAAGTCTCAAGCACTAGTCGACTTCATGGCAAAGTGGCGGGAGAATCAGCTACCAACTCCAACCGAGCGACCAGAGCATTGGGTGATGTACTTCGACGACTCACTCAAGCTCGAGGGCGCAGGCGCAGGGGTACTCCTGATTTCTCCAAAGGGCGAACAACTCAAGTACGTCCTGCAGATCTTCTGGAAGGTCTCAAATAACGAAGCCGAGTACGAAGCCCTGCTGCATGGGCTACACCTCGTAATCTCACTGGGCATCAAGCGACAACTAGTCTACGACGACTTTGCAGTGGTCATCAACCAAGTCAACAAGTCTTGGGACCGCAATAAGGAGAACATGGACGCCTACTGTCTTGAAGTCCGCAAGCTCGAGAACAAATTTTACGGTCTCGAGTTTCACCACGTTGTCCGCGACAACAATGTTGCAGCGGACGTCCTGTCGAAGCTCGGCTCTACTCATGCACAAGTACCAGTGGGAGTCTTCGTCCACGAGCTTCACGCGCCATCCATCCCGGAGTCGGCACCAACGACCACTGACCCTGTGCCACCACAGCCCGGTCAGGAGGTCATGATGATCGATGTGGACTGGAGACAACCCTTCATCGACTACATCCGCGAGCAGAAAGTCCCCTCCAACAAGAACAAAGCCGAACAACTCGTCCGCCGAGCCAAGACCTACATTCTAGTCGGAGACAAGCTCTACAGGCGGGGTGCCACTTCTAGAGTACTTATGAAGTGCGTACCTCGGGATGAAGGCAAGGACATCTTGGAGGAGATCCACAAGGGCGTCTGCGGCAACCACGCGTCTTCTCACACGCTGGTGAGCAAAGCTTTCCGACGAGCTTTCTACAGGCTAACAGCTTTGGCCGACGCTGAAGAACTCATCAGAAAGTGCCAAGGATGTCAATTCTTCACCAAGCAACAACACGTCCCGGCCTACAAGCTAGTCACCATACCACCGACCTGGCCCTTTGCCTGCTGGGGGCTCGACATGATTGGGCCTCTGCCAACTGTGCCAGGAGGATTCAACAGAGTCTTGGTGGCCATCGACAAGTTCACCAAGTGGATCGAAGTTAAGCCGGTTACCTGCCCAAAGGCCAACAGAGTACTCGACTTCTTGGATGAACTCGTGCATCGCTACGGGCTACCCTATCGCATCATCACAGACTTGGGTTCCAGCTTCAACAACCATCAGTTCTGGGAATACTGCGAGAACAGCGGGATCGACGTCCGGTACGTCTCAGTCGCCCACACGTGCGCCAACGGACAAGTTGAGCGCGCCAACGAGATGGTACTCGATGCCCTCAAGAAGTGATTGCACGACGCAGCTAACACCAAAGGAGGCAAGTGGATCAAGGAACTACCCAATGCACTCTGGGGGCTTCATACTCAACCTACCAAGCCAACAGAGCAGTCGCCCTACTTCCTGGTCTACGGCTCCGAAGCTATTCTACCTGCCGACGTGATGTGGGAATCCCCAGCAGTAGAACAATACGACGAAGGCATCTCAGAAGACAGTCGACGGGTTGATATCGACAGCCTTGAAGAAGCCCGCTGCGCTGCCCTCGTCCAGTCAGCAAGGTACCTAGAGGGTATCCGTTGCTACCATGATCGCAACGTCAAGGAACGCTCCTTCAACATCGGCGATCTAGTCCTCCGTCGTATCTAGAACACGAACGGACTACACAAGCTCCGCTCGCCATGGGAAGGTCCCTTCTCAGTCTCCAAGGTGACCGGACCAGGCTCATATTGCCTCCAAACACTTGAAGGCGACGACATCAGCAACTCGTGGAATGTCGACCAACTGTGTCGCTTCTACGCGTAGTCTCTCGACTACTCCTCTACGGGTCCAGCCTATACGGCTACTCACGGACTCTTTGCTGTAAGCGGCCTCTCGGTCCTAGCACAAGTCTTCGGACTACTCTTATCCAAGATCTAGCGTCAACGGATACTAACGGATACTGGGCCGCACAGAGCAGAAGGACTCTGGCGGCGGTCTACAGACCATGTACTCTCTAGATCCAGCCTATACGGCTACTAACGGATCTTCAGCTGTAAGCGGCTCAAGGGCCCTAGCAAACACCTAGCCGTAGGCGGCCTACGGGTCCTGGCGACTACTCATTTGTAACGGCCCTGGCCATCCAGGTGTACTTTTTCATCAGTAATAAAGTCTGATTTTACTCAACTTGTTTACTGTGCCTTCTAACTAGGCAGATCCTACCGAGTACTACTACTCATCACATCTCCCACGGCTTAGTACTATGCACACTTCGCTGCAAGTGGCGGCTACGAGTACTCATTTCAATACAAGCAGTGGACAACTTTCATTGATATTTCAAACTATGTCTCTGACTACTTTGTTTGTTTTACATCAACTACCCTAAGCTACCTCTACAAGTACATCTACTGGAGATTCAGCTTCTCCACCACCTGCTCCGCAATGGGCGCCATCTCTTCAAGAGCCTTGTACTGCTCATCGGTGCAGTTCGCCGCAAGACCACCAGCTACCACATCCACCAGTGACTTTGGGAAGTACGACTTCATGTATGTCAGCACCTGGTTCGGGATGGACTTTGCCAGATGCTTGACGTATGTCACCAGGCGCCCGGGGGCTTCCTTCAGCCTATCTACCAGTGGGGCTATCTTGGGTCCGCCCGGATGTGGCACCAGCAGTCTCGCGATGGGCAGCGTGGCTTCAGCTGGCCTCAAAGCTTCTCGCAGTTTTCATTGAGCTTCTGCAGAGATTTATAACAATTAACAAGGTCACGATCTGAGGCTTCACGGAGCTCCATGTGCGTGATACACTCATCGCGCAGCTTTGCGTACTCATACTCAAGTACCTCTCTTTTGACGGTCTCACGGTACACGATGTTTTTGAGGTCCGTCTCCGAAGCCTTTAGTTTGTCGACCTTTGCCTCAAGATCTGCAGACAACTCGCCTCAGTGTTCGATTGCTCACAAGTACCACCATAAGTACTCAACAACCATGGCGGAAGACATACCTTTGTTCTTCTGGCGCAGTGACTTGTTCTTCCGGATCAAGTCGTCCCTCTTCACCTGCATCTCCTGTACCTCGTTATGGTACTGGGCGAAGGTGCCATCCAGCTTGGATTGGAGTAGTGCCGCATGTTTCTTCGACTTGTCCAGCTCCTTCTCCAAGCCTTCGGCACGAAGAACTGTGTCGCCGTACCCCTTCAGAAGTTCAGACTTCTGGCGGGACCTCTCCACCACGTCCTGCGCAAGACAGAACGTCCAATGAGTAATCAGTACTCCACAAAACAAGACTACTCAGGGTATTCGCAACGTACCTTGACCCATTGCTCTGTGCGGCGCCATGACTCCATGCTCAGAGCCACTACGGCTGGGTCAACCAGATTGTCTTCCAGCAACTCGAGACCCCTGCGGCTTGAGGATCCTGTCTCTGGCATGGGCGCCGAGCGAAGCGGCACGGCCTCTTCTATTATCGCCTCACGGATGACGACTTGAGTACTCGCCTCGGGTTGCGGATCAACCCGCGCCTCTGCGCTTGGCTCGGGGGCTACAGTAGTCCCCGACCCAGGGGCTGTCGCTGTCGTTGCCCCAACAACCAGCTCTGTGGACTCCGTCTCCACAGTAGTCGTCTGCATGGCTACTGCCTGGAGGATCGTAGCTCCCTCGGCTTGTGCTCCTGTCAGAATCAGTACAAGAAGTCAAGTCAACGGCTATGACTACCCTCCATGATGACTACTCGTGGTGGCAGGAAGCATACCTTCAATCAAGGTAGCCTCTTCAAACACTGGCTCTACCGCGGCATCAGCTTGTGGTGGTGGTGTGGGTTCGCGCACTTCCGCCGAGCGGTCTTCTCCATCGGCCGGAGTGCTGGTCTCCCCACCATCCCACGACAAGTCTGTGGATTTCCTGCATCACGAAGTATCCAGTCAACCACATAAGCTTGACGACCACACGACTACTCGAGAGTTCAGGGAACTTACAGAGTTGACCGAACAACAGTGACGGTCAGAGCACCTAGTATACTGGCGATATCAACTATGCCAGCCTCGCTTGCAGCTCCGACCTCGATAGGAGTCTCCTCTGGCTGCTCTACAGTTGCAGCCGGAGGAGGGCCTTGTCCTTGTTCAACCGACGCCTACGGTTCCACGGCGCCGGTCTGCTGTTGTGCCTCTTCTGGCACAGCGTTTTCAGTAGCTGGAGGCGGGCTGATGCTTCTCTCAACTGCTGCCCCCACAGTTCCCCAGACATCGTCCTCACCCTGGTCAGCAAGGTCTGAGGAGGGGACATCCTGCAACAATACAAGTCAGACAATCAGCAACAGACTACAACTAGGTAGTATTCGACTACTCTAGTCACGGTACTCACTTCTTGTCTGGTCGCTTCAGACAGTTTCAATTTCTTCACGGCGCGTTTCCGCGCCACGGTGCGCGGCTTCCTTGGCGGCACCGGCAAGCTAGCCTCCAGGCTAGATGGCTTCTCGATGACGGGGATGTGCGGCATCTCAGCCCGGCTGAACCTCGAGCAGAGTTGGAACCGCTGCTGCAGCGTCTCCTCATCCTCGTCGTCCGAGGTGTCTTCAATGACGACAGCATCGTCGCCTTCGCCGACTTCACGGCGCTCCTTCGCCTGCCCCTGCGCTGGTTCTTCAAGTCGGGGCGAGGAGGACGGAATGGAGACGTACTTCTTCACATCGTCCTACAACATCAAGCAAGTATGAGTATGACTACGTCAAGCAAATCAGTACTCGAGGGCATATATCACAACTACTGACCTGGTTTGGCGGCCGTGCCGCGGAGTACTCTGGCACCAGGCACGGCGTGTACGGGGGCATATCTTTGAAGATCCTGCCCAGTCTCTCGATGATGACATCATCATCAATCTCCTCACCGGGCATCCGGGACGTATCTTCGTCACCAGTGTACTGGTACCTGAGGGTGTCTCGAGCCATCAGCGGCTGCACCCTCCTCTTCATGAAACTGAAGGCCACGTGCTCGGCCCTCAGTCCGGCCTCCCGCAAGGCCTTGATCTTCTTCAGCAGTGGAGGTAGCTGAATACCTTCCTGCATGGTGGGCTCCGTGTTCCACCACGACGCGTGCTTCGGTTGACGGCCGCTGGGCTTCGGCAGCTCGGGGTGGTGGTTGCTGATGTAGAACCACTTCGCCTTCCAGTCTTGGTTGGAATCGATGAGCTTGTATGGCAAGTACTGGCCGGCGGCATCCTCGCGCATCTGAATCTCAGCACCTCCGACTACTCGTGGATCATCTGTGCTTGGCTGCGGCTTCACCCGGAAGAACTTCCGGAACAAAATCCAGTGGGGCTTGATCGCCACAAAGGCCTCGCAGAAATGCACGAAGATGAAGACGTGGAAGATCCCATTAGGATTGAGGTTAAGGTACTCGATGCCGTAGTACCTGAGCAGTCCCTTGAAGAAGCCGCTGGCCGGCAGCGCAAGTCCACGCTCCACGAACCGCGTGAACATCGGAATCTCGTCCGGGTTCTTCTCGATTGGATATGGGTCGCCGGTGGCGGTGCGCCACAGATCCATCTCCTTCTCGTGAAGGAATCTGCTGTTGACCAAGGCGAGGAGGTCCTCGGTCTTCAGTTTCGCTTTCTTCCACTCCTTCACCGGATTGGGGCGAGGGGAGGAGGGCGGCGATAACGACGACTGGCCGGCATCTCCGGCCTCATCGCGGCTCCTCTTCTTCGACGCACCGGTCTTCGAGTTCTTCGCAGGGAACGCCTTCATCCTCCAAGTTATGGGTGTCTTCACTCGCATTCGCTCGGGGGCTGCAGAGGTGGGTGGACTACGGCGGCGAGCGAATGTAGATCTAATCTACTTTGCGGCGGCGGCGGCAACAGAGGAGCAGAGGGGTCAGTCACTCAGATCTAATCTATAGGAATGCAACCGCTGGAAGTGAAAAACCCTAAGGGGTTCACCGGTTGTTTATAAGCCATCAGGCGGCTCAGTTCTGAACGAGCGGATAAGCGCCAGACGGGTGACTCAGCGGTGGCAGCCTGACCCTTCACATTCCGGTACTCGATGCTCTCAGTCTCGGGGGCTCGACTACGTCAGATGGACTTAGTGGGCTACACGAGATCAAGATCCCACTCAGGACACACTCTATAGTCAAAATGATCCTTCAATTTCAGAGAAAGTACTCGACTAAAGGCTCGGGGGCTCCGTGCCACGTGTCCTTCGGTTTTTTTCTCCGGATTTTTCGGTATAAGATTGGCAGAACTTCAGATTGACCCTCAGCTTGAATCTACGATTCGACCTAAGGCTCGGGAGCTACATTCCATATGGAATGCGATTCTCTGAATCGCATTTTCCATATGGTTCTTTCATCAAGACAACACGAGTACTATTGAAGATCTTCGAGAGAACCACTCAGGGACGCTTGGGAACTACTCGAGAAGACTTCAAGACTACTCAAAGATCAGCTGGAGTACCTTCCAGCCTCGGGATGATTCAAGCATTCTTGAGGACTTTCGGCTTGTGGAAATCGGGGACGCTCAAGGACTACTCGCCGAGGCCGTCAAGACTACTTGAAGACATCCTGCTCGACTACAAAGTACTCGGGGGCTTGTCGTACGGACATCCCTGGGCCCACTACTCAGGTGGGTACTTGGACCGACTATTCTGTGGGCCCCTGGGATTACTCGACTTGGGCTGCACGGCACCTGATGGCGTGGAGCGCAAGGCCTATAGAGGATTAGTACTCAGTTAGGAAGCTAGACATGTCCGGATCCATGTAGAGTACTCCTAGCCGTACACGACTAGTACTCCTCTGACAAACCGACTTGTAACCCTGCCTCCCGGACTATATAAGGCAAGGCAGGGACCCCTATCTCATCATCTGCATCATCTTGTAAACACACCCAATCAATCCAGAGCTACGCAGCATACAGGACGTAGGGTATTACGCACCGCGCAGCCCGAACCTGTCTAAATTGTGTGCCACGTGCCATCGCGAGACAATCTGGTTGACCCAGTTGTAGTGGCTCTGAGCATGTAGTCATGGCGCCGCACAGAGCAATGGGTCAAGGTACGTTGCGAATACCCTGAGTAGTCTTGTCTTGTGGAGTACTGATTACTCATTGGACATTCTGTCTTGCGCAGGACGTGGTGGAGAGGTCCCGCCAGAAGTCTGAACTTCTGAAGGGGTACGGCGACACAGTTCTTCGCGCCGAAGGCTTGGAGAAGGAGTTGGACAAGTCGAAGAAACAAGCAGCACTGCTCCAATCCAAGCTGGATGGCGCCTTCGCCCAGTACCATAACGAGGTACAGGAGATGCAGGCGAAGATGGATGACTTGATCCGGAAGAACAAGTCGCTGCGCCAGAAGAACAAAGGTATGTCTTCCACCATGGTCGTTGAGTACTTATGGTGGTACTTGTGAGCAATCGAACACTGAGGCGAGTTGTCTGCAGATCTTGAGGCAAAGGTCGACCAACTGAAGGCTTCGGAGACGGACCTCAAAAACATCATGTACCGTGAGACTGTCAAAAGAGAGGTACTTTAGTATGAGTACGCCAAGCTGCGCCATGAGTGTATCACGCACATGGAGCTCCGTGAAGCCTCAGATCGTGACCTTGTCAATTGTTATAAATCTCTGCAGAAGCTCAATGAAAACTGCGAGAAGCTTCGAGGCCAGCTGAAGCCGTGCTGCCCTTCGCGAGACTGCCGATCTCCTACATCGTCGAGTTCCCTCAACTTCTAAGCCTCTGAATCGTCTTTTCCCATCCTAGGTGAGGTTCCCCTATGGTTTCCCCCTCCTCTCTCAAGCTTTGGAAGCTTCTCCATTAGGCTCTAATGGAGGTTCAACTCCATTGTTGATGCATGTCACCCAAACCCATGTGCATGTCGTTTCTTTTGCCTAAAACTGAACCTCCATCACCTAAGGAAGCTATAGGATCAAACCCCATTGCAATCGGTCGTCGGAATCACCGGCAAAACCATTTTCGGGCACTTGACAAGAAATTTACAAATCTGCCATCAATGAAAAACGTGAATAAATTTATGTTTTGTGTAGGATTTAATTACTCTATCATATATTAGATGTTTGAAATTTATGTACTAGTATATGATAAAAATAGTTTACATTCTTTCATGCATGTCATACATCATTAAATGTTCATGCATTATTATTGATTATGCATCATTGCATACGTGTAGAGACCGAGACGCCGGAGCTTGAAGAGGGTGAGCTTGAGAAGGAGTCCGTTGCCGACGACACTCCTTGTGAGAATCAAGGCAGGCACCTAAGCATTCTTTAACCCTATTTTGGATCAATTGGAGTATATGTGTCTTGTGTGTGCATGAGTAATATTTATATATATGATTGCTTAGCTCCTACTTGATGCATTACCCTCCTTGATCTAGAATAACCTTTATTAGGTGAGTATGCTTGTTTAGGTGTCACGAATGTAATTGCTTATTCATGCTTAGCTTCGGTAGAAGTCAAGAGGTGGCAAGGTCACCACCACTTGCGAGTATAGGATGTTTGTTAAATTAAAACATATGGTTAGCTTTGAAAGATTAAAATTGAGCTACATGAAAGATGAATCGCGACTCGAGCAAGAGTGGTAGGGTCACTTGAGATTGGAGCTCATTTTACTTAGTCTTGCTTAAGTTGATTAAGGCCCGATCGTTATCGCTGTGATACTTGAGCACTTTACCGTACAGACCACATGCTTACAATGGGCATGGCAAGCTAAGTAGCATAAGTCGCACCGTATCTTGAACGAATTAGGAGCGTAGTGGGATGAGGTGTGATCGACCGTGTTCGGTGCACCTATACACTTTCGGCCATCCGATCATAATAGGGTGCGGGTATGTGAAAGGTTGATGGTATGAATTAACACTTATCCCCGATCAAGAGTATGGTCGTTGGTCTTGCACTTCGTGTGGGAAAAGTGGTACACCCCTGCAAGGTTATAATCTATTGCAATAGCCGCGCTCTCGGTCATTGAGCACGCTCATGTACTTGGACTTTAACGTAGAGTTTCGATGTAGCTCATGGAAGACTTAAGATTATGATCATGATATCACTTTACTTATTGCAATTTACTTGATGCTTGACTTAGAGATCATAGAATGCCATGTCTTTTGCTTATTACAACTTGATCAGAATGTAGATGTTTTTATGCAAAACAATTACCTATGCCATTCCTTGCTACTTAACCAAATGCATACTCCTTGAGAGTCGGGCAATTATATACCCATATGTGGATAAGTCCTGTGGAGTACCTTTTGTACTCACGGTGCTGTCGATAAGTTGATTACAGGTGAGGCGCAACCGGAGCCCATCTTTGGGTACTTCCTTGCCGAGGACGGAGGTTCGGGGAGGAAGTAGGTGGCCATGGCTAGGAAGGGCACTATCGGCATATAGTGTTTACCTTCTTATTTTGTGATGTACCGTATGAGTGCGATGATAGAACTTTCCGCTGCAAAACTCTAAGACTTATTGTAATGTAAACTTGAACCTATGTTTGTAATGTGATGGACTATGTTTGCATTGCTATGTGATGATGATGTTCATCTTGTTGTGCTTAGTGAGGTGTGTATAAATCCTGGGCATTGCTCATGACACATCTCAAGGACGACCGGGGTTATTCCTCTTTAATTGAGTTGATCAATGGTGATGACTCGATTAAATGGGATTAACTTGGAGGTTCCTCACAGCGTGGCATCAGAGCTCAGTTAGCATTCTAAGCATGTTTTGTCACTTAATAAAAGATGTGAGGCACATAATTAAAATGGTGATCACCGAATTAATTTTGTGTGACTAAATTTTGCTTGTTTTTTCTAAGGTTATATCTCTTTATATGGTTTAATTCTTATCCTTCATAGAGCTTGTCTTATCTTATGTGCTGCATTTATATGATAAGTTTAAAATGTTCTCTAACTCATCTTGTGGTGATAATGATAGATGGCAGAGAACTATGGCAACCTCATCATGGTCACTCGGGCTGAGGGGGTGCAAGGCTTCCCTTCCATCCTCAACGAGATGCTATGGCGGGGCAACTTCTCGTATCTACCGGAGTATTCGGTCTATGCGAGAGGGCTTGGGCCGGGCTTGGTGGATTATTTTGCCACCATGTTCATCCCTATGCGCCTAGTGGAAGGGGTGAATCGCTCTCACAACTTCGTCGCCCACGGTACCTCAGTGGGTATGGCAATTCAAGAAGTGGCATATAAAGCTATGACACACCTCCGCCAAGAAATTGGAGAATTATGGATGCCACCATTTCAACACTTTCCAACACGAGGACCACAACCGGGTGTGAATGTGGTTGACATAGCCCCGGTGGGTGCTCCTTTGTATGTGAGACGGATGTCGGAATTAGTGAGTGTTTTAGACTGCAACATGAGGTGCCTTCATTGGGAACTAAGGGAAACCAGACGCCGTCTCAATGAGCTGCAACATGCTATAGAACCTTATGTCCGTACAGGGCATGTTCAAGAGCATGTGCTCTATGCCAATGATGTTGCCGTGCATGAAGAAGCTTTCCACAATTTTACCTATATTTTTGTTCAAGGCATTACACCACCCCAACATGGTGGGATGCAAGTTCAAATGCCAGCCGGGTTGCGTGTTCGCCACTTTGCTCCTACTGATTGGAATAGAGAGACCGTCTATGGTGGGCAAACAGAGAATCTTACCCATCTGGAAGCCAATCCCGGTGACACCGGATCACCCAACGCCCAACTTCTTGATGTGTTCCCACCTTTCTTCGCGAGAGCTCCTTATGGTCTTAACTAAATTATTTGTGTAATCTCATGGCGGTTATGAGACTTTGCAAGCTATGCGACTTGCTATAATGTACCTCCTATTTTATGTAATCGGAATAGTTAATTGGTGAGACGTTGTGAGACACTAATTAGTTATCATGCCTATGTAATGTACTATTATTATCTATGTGGACCTCCATTATTTATATGTGTATCGTTGTGAGATATTCGTATGTTGTGGCATGTCATCATGTATCATTTTCATGCATGCACAAATTTATTTTATGTGGGAATTATTATGGGTTTATATTCTTGACTTTGCAAGGAATGTATAATTCTATGCTTGTTGTCCAAAATTCTTCAATATCATCTTTTCATGATCTACATTATCTATTCCATCATATCAAAAAAAAATTCTCACACATTTGTGATTGATGTATACTTGTTGTGCAATTTTATTGTGCAAGTTGTATTATATCAATTTTCTTTCTTGGTCGCTAACCTAAGGTGTGGTTGGTGGCAGGATGGTTGATAATCGACCGGTGGGTCAGGGTGATGGTGAGGATAACTTACCACCTCCTCCTAATTTGGGCCCGGTCATTGAGGAACTACTTAGGAGCGCGAATGAGGGTCGGTTGGTTCAAAATCAAATTCTCCAAGCTCTTAATGCAGCTGCCCAAGGTCATGGTGGTGGCAATAACAATGGTGTACCTCCAAATAAGGGTCATTGCGCTTTCATGAAAACACAACCTCCAATCTTCTGAGGGTCAGATGAGCCCCTAGATGCAGATTATTGGATCTCTGCTATAGAGGATAAACTTGGGCTCTTTGAAAATACCGATGATGAGAAAGTAACTTTCGTGGCACATCAACTTCAAGATGTCGCGGGAGTATGGTGGAGAGGCTATAAGGCTCATGTGGCCGCAGGACATCGTATAACTTGGGATGAATTTCGCAAGGCTTTCCGTGAGCATCATATTCCCAAGAGTGTCCTCAAATTAAAAAGAGATGAATTCCGCAAGCTTAAGCAAGGCAATAAGTCAGTACAAGAATACACTAATGCTTTCAACTACCTCTCTCAATATGCTCCCAACGATGTTGATGATGATGAGAAGAAACAAGATTGCTATATGGAGGGCTTATCCTTGAAACTTAAAGCCCAACACTCCAACATTGATTTCAAGGTTTTCGATGATCTTGTGAGCAAATCTATCAAGGCGGAGTATAATTTGAATGCACTTGAGGCAGATACCCGGAAGAGGGCTGCCCCTTCTTCCATGGGTGGTAGCTCAAGCTCTCAACGCCCACACACAGGACCTTCTCCTCCACCTCGGATTCCGGGATTTGGTGCTCCTCAACCAATGTGGATGGCACGCCGTCCTCTGGCACCTCAAGGGCAACCTCCTCGCCCTAGTGGACAACCGGGAGGCAGTGGTGAGAATTCTTCTTCTTCCAAGGGGTCGTGCTATAATTGTGGCGGGCATGGACATTTCTCCCGTGAGTGCCCCTCTCCCAAAAAAATGGAGGAAATAATGCTCCCAAGCCTCCTATGCCTCCTCCAAATTTTCAGAAAATGAAGAATGCTCAACCTCCCAAGCGGGGAAAATTAAATCATATCACTGCTGAGGAAGCTAATGAGGATGATCAAGTGCTTGTTGGTATGGTTTCACTCAACTCAATCAATACTCGAGCATTATTTGATTTCGGTGCATCTCATTCCTTCATCAGTAGAAAATTTGCCATAGAGCATCAATTTCCAATTAGACAAGTATCTACTCCATATCATATTGATGCCCCGGGTGCAACCTTAGTGACAAGAGAAGTGGTAATTCTTGCTAGATTTGAAATTTTGGGATACACGTTCATAATAAACTTTGTGGTTATTGATCTAGAAGACTTTGATATCATTGTTGGTATGAATTGGCTGACTAAGCATGATGGGGTTATTAGATGCAATCCTTGTTCTATTGAACTTAAACATCTCTCTTGTTCATGGGTTGTCTTTCTATTCGTGGAAAAAGTGGCCTTCAACTCTATACACTTAATGCTCATGTCAAGCCGGAATTAGAGGCTATTCTGATTGTATGTGAATTTCCGGATGTCTTTCCTGAAGAATTACCAGGGATGCCTCTCGACCGGGAAGTGGAGTTTGTTATTGAATTACTCCCCGGAACGGCCCTAATTTCCAAAAGACCCCATAGAATGCCACCCGATGAACTTGCGGAGTTAAAGAAACAATTGCAAGATCTCCATGACAAGCAATATATCCGTTCGAGCTCCTCACCTTGGGGATGCTCGGCTATGTTTGTGTCAAAGAAAGATGGAAGTCTAAGAATGGTGGTGGATTATCGACCACTAAATGAAGTAACCGTGAAGAACAAATATCATCTTCCTAGGATTGATATCTTATTCGATCAATTATCCGGTGCTAAGGTCTTTTCTAAAATTGATCTTCACTTGGGTTATCATCAAATAAAAATCCGCGAGGAAGACATTCCAAAGACGGCTTTCTCTACGAGATATGGGCTTTATGAGTACACAGTGATGTCTTTTGGGTTAACCAATGCCCCAGCATTTTTCTTGTACTTGATGAACTCTATCTTCTTTGAGGAGCTTGATGTCTTTGTTGTGATCTTCATTGATGACATTCTTATCTTCTCCAAGACCGAAGAAGAGCATGCTGAGCATATCCGCATTGTTCTTCAAAAGCTCCGTGGTCATCGCCTTTATGCCAAGTTTAGCAAATGTGAATTTTGGCTAAAGGAAGTTTCTTTTCTTGGCCATGTTCTCTCTGAAAATAGTGTGGCTGTTGACCCAAGCAAGGTGAAGGATGTGCTTGAATGGGAACAACCCAAAAATGTTAAAGATATCCGGAGTTTACTTGGACTTGCGGGATATTACCGTAGGTTCATTGAGAACTTCTCGAAAATCTCCAAGCCTATGACCGAATTGTTGAAGAAGGGTATTCCTTTCAAGTGGTCGGATGCTTGTGAGGAAGCTTTTCAAATTCTCAAAACCAAGCTTACATCCGCCCCTATCCTAGCTCAACCGGATATCACAAAAGGCTTTGATGTCTATTGTGATGCTTCAAAATTGGTTTAGGGTGTGTTCTCATGCAAGAAGGCCGTGTCATTGCTTATGCCTCTCGCCAATTGAAGCGGCATGAATAAAATTATCCTACTCATGATCTTGAACTTGCTACCGTTGTTCATGCTCTAAAAATTTGGCGGCATTATCTTCTTGGTAATCATTGCAATATCTACACCGATCACAAAAGCCTCAAATATATTTTCACCCAATCTGAACTTAACATGAGGCAAAGAAGATGGCTTGAATTGATCAAAGATTATAAGTTGGAAGTTCATTATCATCCCGGCAAGGCCAATGTGGTGGCCGATGCATTGAGCTGAAAGGCACATTGCAATTGCTTGCGTGCCCAACCCGGAGTCGACACACTTTGTGAGGATTTTCGGAAGCTCAACCTCTCCATGGTCGAGCATGGGTCGCTTTCCTCTCTTGTGATAACTTCTGATATTATTAATGAAATTAAGGAATCTCAAAAGGGAAATGAAGGAATGGGAAAGATCCGAGCTAGAAAAATTAAGGGTGAAGCCAAGGAGTTCACCATTGATGATGATGGCACTATTTGGTTTGGGAAACACTTAGTTGTTCCCAAAAATTTTGCGCTTAGACAGAAAATTCTTGCCGAAGCACATGAATCTCAATTCTCAATCCATCCGGGAAGCAACAAGATGTATCAAGATGTGAGGAAGAAATTTTGGTGGCCTCACATGAAAAGAGAAGTGGCTCATTATGTAGCTGAATGTGATACTTGCCAAAGGGTGAAGGCCGAACATCTCAAGCCGGCCAGAACTCTCCAACCTCTTCCTATTCCATCTTGGAAATGGGAGGACATTTCTATGGATTTCATCACTGGTTTACCTCGCACACTCCATGGTTACAACTCTATTTGGGTTATTGTAGGCCGACTCACTAAATCAGCTCACTTCCTTCCAGTAAAATCTTCTTATACCGTGGCAAAATATGCCGAGCTTTATCTTACCAAGATTGTATGTCTTCATGGGGTACCTAAGACCATTGTTTCCGATAGAGGTCCTCAATTCACCGCTCATTTTTGGGAGAGCCTTCATGATGCTATGGGTACTACTCTCACTTTTGGCACCGCCTATCATCCCCAAACCGATGGCCAAACCGAGAGAGTAAATCAAATTCTTGAAGACATGCTTAGAGCTTGTACAATTATTTATGGAAAGGATTGGGAAACTTGCTTGCCATTTGCTGAATTTTCCTACAACAATAGCTATCAAGCAAGTAATGGGATGTCACCTTTTGAAGCATTGTATGGCCGAAGTTGTAGAACCCCTCTAAATTGGTCAGAATTCGGAGAGTGTCGATATTTTGGCCTGGACATTGTCATAGAAGCCGAAGAAAAGGTGAAAATGGTCCAAGAAAGACTTCAAACTCCTCAACTCTGCCAAAAGCATTATGCGGACCGACGAAGGCGACAAGTAGAGTACAAAGTGGGAGATCATGTTTATCTCAAAGTTTCACCCTTTAAAGGAACAAAAAGATTTCAGGAAAAGGGTAAGCTTGCTCCTCGCTATGTTGGTCCATTTCGGATTCCAGCAAGGCGTGGGGCTGTAGCTTATCAATTGGAACTTCCACAATCACTCTCTTCTCTTCATGATGTTTTTCATGTGTCCCAATTGAAGAAATGCTTTAAGAAGACAAACCCAAACGATAGGGCTGTCAATATTGATGACATCAATCTTCAACCGAATCTCTCTTACAAAGAGTATCCTGTAAGAATTCTTGATCGAGCTGAGAGAAAGACAAGAAACAAGGTTACAAATTTTGTGAAAGTACAATGGAGTCGCCACTCCGTGCGGGAAGCGACTTGGGAACAAGAAGATCAACTTAGGAAAGATTATCCTAATCTCTTTGAAGATGAGTAAGTTTCATCATGAATCTTTAAAGCATCTTACCCCTTTTCATCTATCTATATCTTGTTCTTAGACTTGCTAAATCTCGGGACGAGATTTTTTCAACGGGGGGAGAATTTGTAACAACCCAAAATGTTAATCATGACATGGAGCATACATGAGCATCATCTCTATCATCATTGCACTTAATTGAGTTCATTTGGTTTATCTTTATATTTGAAATTAAATTAAAAACTTACCTTTTCATGTACCTCGTGAAGGAACTTATATTTTTATCATAAAACCTATGTTGAGAGATGACTTGATTATTTAGTATTTTTCTAAATATGAATTTAGGCATCTCCTCTTGAATTTTTAAAGATCATCCTGATGCCAAACAATTTACTTGAAATCTCAAAAATATCATTCCAGGAAGATTTTTCATTTGAAATATGCAATGGCTATGATGCCAGATCCAAGCAAAATGGGTTATTTATGATTTATAGAATCTATCTAAAAAGTTACATGATTTTTAGTGATCTCTAGGGTAGTAGTTTTGATTTTTGAAAGAGAAACAATCTCCTTTGAAACATCGTGTAAACAGCAGCCAGCTAGACATGTCTACCGGACTATAGACATGTCTAACCGACCTCTACCTCACCCCCTCGCACCCCCTCTCCAGTGTGTTCTCTCTGCGTCGCGATGACACCGTCCTTGCACATGTTTCCCTCGCGTCCCACGCCCCCCTCTGCTCTCGGGTCCCGCACGGACGGAGCCGTTCCGCCCCTCCGCTCCGTGGCCGTCGCCCACAAGTGACGCCGGCCGACCAGCCTAGCCAGCCAAGGGTGAGCTCCTCCTCCTGCTTCTCCTCTCCATAGTTCCCTTCATCTCCTTAAGGATCAGTTCAATAACACTGTTTTTCATAGTTTCTTCTCCAACTTCGGTAATACAAGTCCAAGCCCGATCTCCTACATCGTCGAGTTCCCTCAACTTCTAAGCCTCTGAATCGTCTTTTCCCATCCTATGTGAGGTTCCCCTATGGTTTCACCTCCTCTCTCAAGCTTTGGAAGCTTCTCCATTAGGATCTAATGGAGGTTCAACTCCATTGTTGATGCATGTCACCCAAACCCTTATGCATGTCATTTATTTTGCCTAAAACTGAACCTCCATCACCTAAGGAAGCTATAGGATCAAACCCCATTGCAATCGGTCGTCGGAATCACCGGCAAAACCATTTTCGGGCACTTGACGAGAAATTTACAACTCTGCCATTAATTGGAAACGTGAATAAATTCATGTTTTGTGTAGGATTTAATTACTCTATCATATATTAGATGCTTCAAATTTATGTACTAGTATATGATAAAAATAGTTTACATTCTTTCATGCATGTCATACATCATTAAATGTTCATGCATTATTATTGATTATGCATCATTGCATATGTGTAGAGACCGAGACGCCGGAGCTTGAAGAGGGTGAGCCCGAGCAGGAGTCCGTTACCGACGACACTCCTTGTGAGAATCAAGGCAGGCACCTAAGCATTCTTTAACCCTATTTTGGATCAATTGGAGTATATGTGTCTTGTGTGTGCATGAGTAGTATTTATATATATGATTGCTTAGCTCCTACTTGATGCATTACCCTCCTTGATCTAGAATAACCTTTATTAGGTGAGTATGCTTGTTTAGGTGTCACGAATGTAATTGCTTATTCATGCTTAGCTTCAGTAGAAGTCAAGAGGTGGCAAGGTCACCACCACTTGCGAGTATAGGATGTTTGTTAAATTAAAACATATGGTTAGCTTTGAAAGATTAAAATTGAGCTACATGAAAGATGAATCGCGACTCGATCAAGAGTGGTAGGGTCACTTGAGATTGGAGCTCATTTGACTTAGTCTTGCTTAAGTTGATTAAGGCCCGATCGTTATCGCTGTGAGACTTGAGCACTTTACCGTACAGACCACAGGCGTACAATGGGCATGGCAAGCTAAGTAGCATAAGTCGCACCGTATCTTGAACGAATTAGGAGCGCAGTGGGATGAGGTGTGATCGACCGTGTTCGGTGCACCTATACACTTCCGGCCATCCGATCATAATAGGGTGCGGGTATGTGAAAGCTTGAGGGCATGAATTAACACTTATCCTCGATCAAGGGTATGGTTGTTGGTCTTCCGCTTCGTGTGGGAAAAGTTGTACACCCCTGCAGGGTTATAATCTATTGCAATAGCCGCGCTCTCGGTCATTGAGCACGCTCATGTACTTGGACTTTAACGTAGAGTTTCGATGTAGCTCATGGAAGACTTGAGATTATGATCATGATTTCACTTTACTTATTGCAATTTACTTGATGCTTGACTTTGAGATCATAGAATGCCATGTCTTTTGCTTATTACAACTTAATCAAAATGTAGATGCTTTTATGCAAACCAATTACCTATGCCATTCCTTGCTACTTAACCAAATGCATACTCCTTGAGAGTCGGGCAATTATATACCCATATGTGGATAAGTCCTGTGGAGTACCTTTTGTACTCACGGTGCTGCCGATAAGTTGATTGCAGGTGAGGCGCAACCGGAGCCCATCTTTGGGTACTTCCTTGCCGAGGATGGACGTTCGGGGAGGAAGTAGGTGGCCATGGCTAGGAAGGGCACTATCGGCATATAGTGTTTACCTTCTTATTTTGTGATGTACCGTATGAGTGCGATGATAGAACTTTCCGCTGCAAAACTCTAAGACTTATTGTAATGTAAACTTGAACCTATGTTTGTAATGTGATTGCTATGTGATGATGATGTTCATCTTGTTGTGCTTAGTGAGGTGTGTATAAATCCTGGGCATTGCTCATGACACATCTCAAGGACGACCGGGGTTATTACTCTTTAATTGAGTTGATCAATGGTGATGACTCGATTAAATGGGATTAACTTGGAGGTTCCTCACAGCGTGGCATCAGGGCTCGGTTAGCATTCTAAGCATGGTTTTGTCACTTAATAAAAGATGTGAGGCACGTAATTAAAATGGTGATCACCGAATTAATTTAGTGCGACTAAATTTTGCTTTTTTCTAAGGTTATATCTCTTTATATGGTTTAATTCTTATCCTTCATAGAGCTTTCTTATCTTATGTGCTGCATTTGTATGATAAGTTTAAAATGTTCTCTAACTCATCTTGTCTTGATAATGATAGATGGCAGAGAACTATGGCAACCTCATCATGGTCACTCGGGCTGAGGGTGTGCAAGGCTTCCCTTCCATCCTCAACTAGATGCTATGGCGGGGCAACTTCTCATATCTACCGGAGTATTCGGTCTATGCGAGAGGGCTTGGGCCGGGCTTGGTGGATTATTTTGCCACCATGTTCATCCCTATGCGCCTAGTGGAAGGGGTGAATCGCTCTCACAACTTCGTCACCCACGGTACCTCAGTGGGTATGGCAATTCAAGAAGTGGCATATAAAGCTATGACACACCTCCGCTAAGAAATTGGAGAATTATGGATGCCACCATTTCAACACTTTCCAACACGAGGACCACAACCGGGTGTGAATGTGGTTGACATAGCCCCGGTGGGTGCTCCTTTGTATGAGAGACGGATGTCGGAATTAGTGAATGTTTTAGACTGCAACATGAGGTGCCTTCGTTGGGAACTAAGGGAAACCAGACGCCGTCTCAACGAGCTGCAACATGCTATAGAACCTTATGTCCATACAGGGCATGTTCAAGAGCGTGGGGCAACTTATCTTTCAATGTGTTGAACGCTACCTCCTGTGAATCACTCCAAGCAAAAGGGACATCTTTCTTTGTAAGCTCATGTAGAGGTGCTGCAATGGTGCTAAAATCACAGACAAAACGGCGGTAGAAACCTGCAAGGCCTAGGAAACTCCGAATTTGTGTAACCGTCGTTGGTGTAGGCCACTCCAGAATGGCGTCAATTTTGCTACTGTCCACCTCAATACCCTGTGGAGTAACAACATAACCAATAAATGAGACATGTTGTGTGCAAAAAAAATGCATTTTTCAAGGTTAGCAAATAACCAACACATCAAAAAGTGCTGGGAGCATTAGTCAAACCAAACGGCATAACCAACCATTCATATAAGCCAGATTTTGTTTTAAAAGCCGTTTTCCATTCATCTCCCAATTTCATTCTAATCTGGTGGTAACCACTACGCAAATCAATCTTAGTAAAAAGAATGGCACCACTAAGCTCATCTAGCATATCATCAAGGTGTGGTATAGGATATCGATAGCGAATGGTGATATTATTAATAGCACGACAGTCTACACACATACGCCATGAACCATCTTTCTTAGGAACAAGAAACACAGGAACCGAGCAAGGCTAAGAGACTCACGAATGTAACCCTTATCAAGCAACGCCTGCACCTGGCACTGAATCTCCTTCGTCTCATCCGGGTTTGTATGGTACGAGGTGCAGTTTGGAAGCTGGACGCCGGGAATGAGGTCGATCTGGTGCTCAATTCCACGAAGCGGTGGAAGACCCGGTGGCAAGTCTTTGGGAAAGACATTAGCGTACTCCTGCAAAAGGTTAGCAACTGCAGGCGGAATATCCAAAGATGGTGCATCATCAAGGGAAACAAGCACACTAGAGCATACAAGTGCATAGCATGGCAAATGAGCATCTCGAATATCATCAAAATCAGCACGTGTAGCAAGTAAAATAGGAGCATTCAACTTAATTTCAGATTTATCAGAAGTGGATGGTGATGGTTCCTGTTCTTTACCAGTTTTAACAGCTCCAGCAAGATCATCTTTAACAATTTGTTCAGGTGTCATAGGATGTATAATTATTTTCTGACCCTTAAACATGAGAGAATAATGATTCGAACAACCATGATGCAAGCTATCAGTATCATATTGCCAAGGTCTACCAAGTAAAAAAGAGCATGCTTCCATAGGAACAACATCACAATCAACATAATCAGAGTAAGGACCTATAGAAAAAGGAACATGCATCGATCGTGATACTCTAATTTTACCACCATCATTAAGCCATTGAATGTGATATGAGTTTGAATGCTTACGAGTGGGTAACGACAACTTCTCTACTAGCATAGTACTCGCCAAATTGTTGCAGCTCCCACTATCGATGATGATGCGAATCGACCGCTCCTGCACAACACCCTTCATATGGAACAGAGTGTGTCGCTGATTCTTCTCGGCTGGGGCGACCTGTGTACTAAGAACACGCTGCACAACAAGACTCTCGTACCTTTCGGCGTCTCCCGGATTGACATGTATGTCCGTCTTAGCTGCATGGTCAGTGGCAAGCAAAGTATGTTCAAGTTCTTCTGAATCACTAGCTGAAGAGTACTCACCATTGTCACGAATGAGCAATGTGCGCTTGTTCGGGCAGTCCTGAGCCATGTGGCCACGTCCGCTGCAACGAAAACACATGATATCCCGCGTACAGCCTGTGGTGGGTGCTGTGCCTGTGGATGGAGTGGCGCCTAGGGCTGGGGCGGCTCCTGCAGGCTTAGCCGACCTCTCACGCGGTGTAGTGGTGGGTGTGGATGGCGTAGGGAGAGCAGGTGCTGAGCTAGCCGACGAGCTTCTACCTGCAAAAGAGTTAGAATATGTCCTCGAGCGGTGTCCCTGCACTTCACGTTCAGCTTTGCAAGCAAAATCAAATAATTGGGCCAGGTCAGCATATTCTTTATAATCAAGTATGTCCTGAATTTCGCGGTTCAAACCACCACGAAAGCGTGCCAATGCAGCGTCGGGTTCCTCCATTATACCACAACGAATCATACCTTTTTGTAACTCCTGGTAATAGTCCTAAACTGACTGAGAACCTTGCTGAAAACACTGCATTTTGTTAAGAAAATCACGAGCATAATATGAGGGCACAAATCTATGTCGCATAATAGTTTTTAATTGCTCCCAAGTGGTCGGAACTGCAGTAGGGTGTTTATTTTTATACTCACGCCACCAAATCAAGGCAAAATCAGTAAACTCACTAATGGCAGCCTTAACTTGAGAACTAGCAGCAATATCATGACATGAAAATTTCTGTTCAACTTCTAACTCCCAATCAAGATATGCAGCAGGATCATATTTGCCATTAAAAGGTGGAATTTTAAATTTGATTTTAGAGAATGAATCGTTACCGGCGGGGCGGCGTGGTACACGACGGGCATGACCGCGCCTGTCTCCGACGTCCATCTCTGAGTCACCACCATAATCCTTTTGTAACTCTGTGATCGTGGTGTGCAATGCGTCAAGTCGTGCCACAACGGCATCGAGTGTGGTCTTAGCAGCCGTCTGTGCGAGGTCGATCTGATCAAACCGCTCATTCGACAAAGTAACCGTCGAATCCAGCCGTTCATGCAGTGTCTTCATGTCCGTGGTAAGTCCCTCAATCTACATCCACATCTCCTGCATCTGGTCATCCTTCTTGTCGTTGCCATCTACAATAGTTAGCGCAAACACAAAAACAAAATCGATGACAACAATGGGGTGTAAAAGCTCACAAAGGTGCTCAAATTGGTGCTGTTATCAAATTCTTATACGTTCTTACCAAGCACACAGGGGCGAGCTGCAACCAACCGGTGGAACCTGTAAAAGATTGGAGGAGTGATTGCCTGACGAGACAAAACCTGCTCATCAGAGAACTTTGTGGAGTTCTAGGAAGGCTGCACTCAATTGAAGGATTAGCACAGACAAACAATAATGCAAAGCTGAATAAGGGTGCTAAACACATCACGAAAGTTACTGATTACAAGTGCAAAAGCGAAAGGACGGATGCAAGGAAGGTGGTAAAGGTGGAGAGGACGCAACAAATTGTTGTTTTTTTTGCTTCTTTTTTTGGGAGACCCCAAAACCGATAATATGAACACAGAGGATCTCCAACAACAAGTTACGACACACACACACACTCTCTCTGTCTCTTTCTCTCTAAAGTAAGGCGAACCTCAGAATATCGTACCAAGAAGGAGAGGTAGGGAGGGCGCGGTGTGGCGGGAGGGAGGCAGGGGGGCGGCGAGCAAAGGGTGGGATGGAAGGCACGGCTTGGGGAAAAAGACTTGGTGTGACTCGGTGTCCTGGAGTCCCACAAAGGGAGGCCGCGACCCAGTGGTGGAAGGCACGACGCGTGACGTCCTGAGTCCGGATCGGTCTTCCTATTCCCCTTCCTTTCCTGCTCTTTTTTTTATTGCTTTTTTTTACTTTCCCTTTTTGTACTTTCCTTATTTTTGATTACTTGCCAAAACACAAAAGAGGAAGGGGGAAACCGAACCGAACTGGATCACAGGGTAGGGCGCGGCGTGCCCGCGTCGGAGTCCGAGACGCGAGGGGGGCAGGGTGTTCACGAGGGAGGGGTAAAACCTGCGTGGGTTGAGGCGTGCAGCGGAGGAAAAAGGCGGCGGCGGCTAGGGTTTAGATGAAAACAAGAAAACACAAGTTACTAGCAACGATTGAACGAACAAGCACACAAATGCAACAAAGACACTTATTGAATGAACGTGCAAGGCTAAACGGGTTGCTGGGACAAAGATCTAACCTAAAACAATTTTTTGGGTTTTTTGGACTATAGGAATTAAAAACACTCGATAAACTCACCGATCAACCTGGAAAGATGATACCACTTTATAGAGGCGGAGTGCCCGATCTTTCGGTGAGTGGAGATAAATCCGATTTGGTGGTTGTTGACCCTCACGATCCGACTACGACGAGCAAACTCGAAGTGCCAATGTAATCGCTGAACCAACTCCTGATGGTTACCAACCTTGCCAGTGCAAATTAAGCCTGATCACGAAGATCGTTTCATGCACTTAATCGAAGAATGAACAAGAAAAAGAGGCGAGCAATCTTACTATCACTCGAAGGTGGAGTTCTGAATCATAGAGATCAGCACGTATTTGTGCATGGTCTGGTGTAGCTAAAGCTAGATGTAAAACAAAACTCTAGTTTGAAAACAAAGGGAAGTCTAACTAAATAGGGGGCGCAGCCCCTAGTAGCCACGAGGGGGGAAAGGGGCGGCGCGCGGTTCCTTCGAGGGGGGAGAGGGGACGCGCGGCACCCACGAGGGGGAGCCTTGCCCCTGGCGCCCCACCCTAGGAGCCCCACCTGGGCTGTCATGTTGGGCCACCTTCTATGCTTCTGGGCCTTCATTCTTTAACAGCATGATGTAGTTCAATTCTCTCGCACGGGCCCGAGTAATTGGCCCAACTGGAGATGCTTGTTGTAGTGGATCATCCAGAGGTGTCGCCTGAGC
Organism: Cenchrus fungigraminus; assembly: GCA_036936925.1. Lineage (NCBI taxonomy): Eukaryota > Viridiplantae > Streptophyta > Magnoliopsida > Poales > Poaceae > Cenchrus > Cenchrus fungigraminus. The sequence goes on from CM072770.1 coordinate 79,073,733, forward strand.
TTCTGGAAGTGGCGCCTGGGCATCTAGAGGCACCTGAGTTGCTGCTGGTGTAGGTGTACTTGTGGTGTCCTCATCAATAGGTTTTGTAAATCTCAAGTTATTATGCTCTTTTTGGTGAAGTGCTGTTCTGATGAATTCCTAGTCTACAGCAGACTATGAAGGACCGAAATGGCAAACCAGAGAGGGGGGAGTGAATGGGAGCCGATAAATATTCTTCTCGAAGGAGATGGACACTCCAACAAGATGAACTAGGCTTCCAAAGCACGTCTCCGACTCAACTACCCAAGTTGGCCAAGACCACGCAGCCACTGGAGTGCTACTGGTCCTAGGAACCAACACCCACCTATACCGACTCGAGAACGCAGCGGAACTAGCAACTCGAGCACCACTGACCTGCACCGGTCAGACCGGTGAGCAGCACCTGGAACTCCCCAAACAGTTCTTGTGAACTTCCACAGAAGGCTCCTACACCGGTCAGGCCGGTGTAGCACGCCGGTCAGATCGGTCTAAGCCAGGAAGGCCCCAAAAACCCAAACCTGACCTTCCGAGCTCCAAAACGAACCAAACTCGAAACAGCAGCAACACGGGACAATAGTGAACTCACCAAGACGTTCACCCGAGGCAAAACCCACAGAGCCTCTGCACCGGTCAGACCGGTGAGCAGCACCGGTCAGACCGGTCAGGCTGGGACGCTCGGGATGAACAGCACCCGCGGGTCAACTCCTCCAAATGCAACTCCCGATCTCCCAAATCACTCCAGGGTTTTGCACAAGACTTTGGGGATAGTAGGAACACCTCATGGGCACTCCATAGCCAAGATTTGGTCCACCAAAACTTGCCAAAACGTGAGGAATCGAGGAAATCCCACCAAGAACGCCTCTAACCCTAGAGCCAAGAAAACCCCAAAAACGAGCCCCTTTGCTCACGGATTTGGGAGGGGAATCAAAGGGAAAAGAACCACGAGGGGTTCATGCATACATCCCCCACCAAATCCCAAAGAGAAAGGTCTCAAAACCGCCACAAGAAATTCGCCAAGAAAAGCCTCCGAAAATCACCAAAAAGGAGAAACGGGAAAGACACATCCAAGCCTTGAGGAACCACGCCGAATCATCTATACATACCAAAGAGGTTCATACAAGGTCTAGCTTGCCGCCCGATCATCCTTCCCTCTCACAAGATCTCACCATGAAGCTCTCAAGCTAGTCCTATGAAAATCCTAGGGAAAATAGGAAGGGAAAATAGGAAAACAAAATGAGCTAGGGTTCCAAGAGATGGCTGCCATCCTCTCACCACTTGGGTTATATGGAGGCAAGCCGAAAGACTAAAATACCCTTACTAGCTGACTAGGGATACATGCCCCTCAAGGGCGAATTCGGAAATCTTTGTCATCGCTCCATCAGACGGATGCCCAGCGACCGCAAGTTTGCTTAGCCTCGACGCAAGCCTTGCGATCCCGACGCGTGTCCTCCGCTTCGAAGATTCCGGACTGCGTCGTCGCACACCGATCAGACCGTTGCACCTCATCGGTCAGACCGGTACCCACCGGTCAGACCCACCGGTCAGACCGGTCCGATGCTGCTGCACCTCCGTCTTTGGTCTTCGGTCTTGGCTTTGTGGATCAACCAAGGAACCCAGTGGTTTTCTGGTGAACCACCGGAAACCACGCGAACTCGGTGTAGGCTCCGCCAATCACCACTCATGACTCGGCTCCCACGTAGTCCCTGCTCGACCTTGGTTTTGAGGCTCAACCAAGAAACTGTCCATGACATCATCTTGTCATTCTTGCCACAATGCGGCCCCACTTGACCCTGCTGGCCACTGGGTCCCTCGAACCAAGCCTACTTGTCTTCTCCACACCTGGAGGCCTCACCGGCAACGACCTTTCGCGCTTGTTCTTCACCTGCACCAACACCAGTCAAGCCGCAACCTGCACCTGCAATACTTAGCCAAGAATCAGTCCACACCACATTGTCAATCACTCATCACACCAGGAAGCGACCTACCACCGGTCCTCGAACCACACAGGCTCTCAATCTCCCCCTTGATGAGTGCATTGACAACACACACATTTTTGGTAACCAAAGAGAAAAGGAAAAGAAAAGAATCGACTAAAAGAAACTCCAACAAGCGATCGAAAGCCAAAGGAAAGGCAAAGAGCAAGATCACTTGAAGAAGACAAGTCTCGGACCCCTTAGGCAAGGGCAACGGCTCGACACATCTGAGACAAAACATGCTCAAGCAAAGAGCACAAATCACCAATCCAAAGCTCGAAAACCACAAAGAGCTCCCCCTGCACACATGCAAGCTCCCCCTGAACCAATGCAACACCCCTAGATGAATGCATGCGAACCACGTCACAAACTAGAGCAGCTGCTTCAGCTTTGCTCTGACCGGTCAGACCGGTCAACCACACCGGTCAGACCGGTGGGCAAAATCGCCCAGCACCTGAACCTCACACAGGTCAGACCGGTGTACCTCACCGGTCAGGCTGATGGCACCTGGGAAAAACTGGGAACTGCACGAGCTCAAAACTAGCTCGAAACCACTTGGAAACCTTCTAAAAGTATGCAGCAAGCCAAAACATGCTCAAACTTCTCCCCCTTGTTTACAATGCATGAATCAAGCCAAAAATGCGAAAAATGCAACCTAGAGCTTCTCAAATAGACAAAATTCAACATAGCATGGTACACACCTCCAAATGAGCAAGTTAGATACTCGACAGCTTCGTATGGACAAAAACTACAAGATCACCAAGTTTCACAACCATTGGACTAAGCTAAGATAGAAATGACTATTTTGCGAAAAAAATTCCTCTCATGAGCAAAGTCCTAAACATGATCAAAACATGTCAAAATGGCAAAGCCACACAAACTTCATGCTAGGACAACCATTCTAAGCATAAGACCATCATAAACACCCACAAGCACCTCATGTCATGTCAAAGCATACCGAGCCATGTGCTTACTTCTAGATATGAGACTTCTCATTGGTAAGCAACATGCAACGGTTTAGCACCCAAAAGCAAGTAAATTACGCACATATGACATGGGAGCACATTTTCCAAGCAATTTAGATTTTATTTTCAGATTTAAAATTGGTACATGAAATGTCTTTGCGACAAAAAGGAACTTATGCCCCTCCACAAGATGAAGCATGGGGGCTAAACATTCATGATGGCAAATGAGCCTTTGGCCCCATATGATCAAAATAAGCTATCCAACCACAAATTAAGCATAGCATAGCCACTAAAAATATGTCAAGATCATATAAAAGCATTTACTCACAAGAGAGCATACATATGTGATTTTTGAAAAACATAGCCATCAACCATGGATATAAACCAAGATTATCAAGAGCTAAGCCACACTAAGCCATATCCTACCAAACTAGGTCACAAGATCATATATAGCATACTATGGTGAACAATGTATATAGGAGAAGCTTTTTCTACACAATGCATATTATACAAAATGCATGCAAGCTATCATACAAAGATGACTATACATCATGATACAAATGCAATGCAAATGCAAGAAGTGCACAGAAGGAAGCTATACATATGCTACAAAGGAGCTCCCACACACCCAACTCAAGAAGTCAAACAAACACCAAGCCCCCCCGCAAATGAGTGAAAGTTGCTTGATCTAGGGGTTTGGTGAAAATATCGGTTAGCTGGTCATGTGTGGGTACATGGATCAAAGCTATCTTCCCTTTCTCTACGTTGTCCCTCAGGAAATGATACCTCACTTCTATGTGCTTGATTTTGGAGTGGAGCACTGGGTTCTTTGCAACGCTTATGGCACTCGTGCTATCACATTGAAGTGGGACATGGGTATACTCCTCACCAAAGTCGCTCATGGTGTATGTGATCCAAAGGAGCTGAGAGCAACAACTAGCTGCGGCCACATACTCTGCCTCGGTAGTGGATTGAGCAACACTCGACTGTTTGCGGGAAGACCAAGACACCAAAGAGGAACCCAAAATTTGGCAAGTCCCAGAAGTGGACTTCCAATCCAACCGACACCTGACAAAATCCGCGTATGAAAATCCATGAAGAGCCAAAGAAGAAGACGCGGAGTACCAAAGGCCGAAGTCGGGAGTGTGTCGCAAATACCTGAATATGCGCTTGACTGCTTGCTGATGCGAAGTCCTCGGAGACGCTTGAAAATGAGCGCACAGACATACCGAGAATTGGATGTCCGGCCTCGTCGCCGTCAAGTAGAGGAGTGACCCGATCATGTTCTGGTACTCCTTCTGGTCCACGTGTTCACCTTCCTCGTCCGCATCAAGAGCTGTAGTCGTACTCATAGGCGTCGCCATGGCCTTAGAGTCCTCCATCTTGAACTTCCTCACAATGTCCTTGGTGTACTTAGCTTGGTGCACAAATGTTCCTTCCTTTGATTGCTTGATCTGTAGCCCGAGGAAGAACTGCAACTCACCCATCATGCTCATCTCAAATTCGCTGCTCATGTCCTCTGCAAACCTTGCAACAAGAGAGTTAGACGAGCCACCAAAGACAATATCATCCACGTATACCTACACAATCAGGATATCTCTGCCCTGCCTGAGGAGAAACAAGGTCTGATCGACCTTCCCCATCTCAAACCCTCTCTCAAACAGGAACCCCCTCAACCTACCGTACCAAGCTCTAGGCGCCTGCTTCAACCCATACAGCACCTTCCTCAACTTGTACACCCGGTGGAGGTACTTCTCACTCTCAAACCCTGGTGGTTGCCTCACATACACTACTTCCTCCAAGACACCGTTTAGGAAAGCACTCTTGACATCCATCTGGTACAACTTGAACCCTTTAGCCACAGAGAAGGCTAGAAGGATCCTGATCGCCTCCAAACGAGCTACGGGAGCAAAGGTCTCCTCGTAGTCGATCCCCTCTTTCTGTGAGTACCCCTGAGCAACAAGTCTTGACTTGTTCCTCACCACTTCTCCTTTCTCTCCCTCTTTGTTCTTCCACACCCATTTTGTCCCAATCGGCTTACTCCCTGGGGGAGGGTCAACCAATTCCCAAACTTGGTTCCTCTCAAAATTTTCCAACTCCTCATGCATCGAATTAACCCAATTATGACCAGATAGCGCGTGTCCAATGTCTTTGGGCTCAAAGGTGGCAACAAAAGCAGCATGAGCGAAATGAGAATTGTTCCGAACCCTCGATCGTGTAGTACGTTCATTCATGTCGCCGATGATCCTCGAAGCTGGGTGATCCATTTGCACTCGCCGGGGAGGTTCTCGCCTTGATGCTACCTCCCCCTCAACAACAGCTTCTTCTTGAACTGGATTTGTCGTTGTAGGTGTGGGAGAAGGGCCGTCCACCACCGTAGTCGAAGTAGTAGGTACATGCTCAGCCGCGGGCACCACATCGCCATCTTCTTCATCTCCATGTTCATGCTCCTCCTCCTGGAAAATCTCCTCGCCAAGTTCGTCGTCACCTGCACACTCAAAAACAAGCTGACTACGTGGCTGTGTCTCGTCGAAGGTTACCTCGCAAGTCTCCACGATTTGGTTAGTTTCAAGATTGAGCACTCGAAAGGCTCTAGAATGAGATGCGTAACCAAAGAAAATGCCATCGACAGATCTAGCCTCGAACTTGTCCAACTTCTTACCTTTCTTCAGGATGAAGCATTTGCACCCAAACACATGGAAGTGACTCACCTTGGGTGTGCGCCCGTGCATCAACTCATAGCTTGTTTTCTTCTTGTGAACCCTGAGATAAATCCTGTTCGACATATAGCACGCGGTATTCACCGCCTCAGCCCAGAACCTTCTCGGAGTCCTATGCTCATCAAGCATCGCCCGAGCCATCTCGCACAAGGTTCTATTTTTCCTTTCCACCACGCCGTTCTGGGGAGGCGTATACGGACTCGAAAACTGGTGTTCAAGACCCAAGTCATGGCAAAAGGTTTCGAAACGAGAGTTTTTAAATTCAGAGCCATTGTCACTGCGGATCGCTCGTATGGCATCTCCGTGCCTCTCGTTCCTTAACCTCAAGACAAGATCTCGAACAAAACCAAACGTCTCCCCTTTCTCCTCAAGAAAGAAAACGAACGCATACCGAGAGTAGTCGTCCACCACAACCAGGATGTACCACTTCCCACCCACAGATCGCACACGAGCTGGGCCAATAAGGTCCATATGGAGCAGCTCGCATGGACGCTCCGTCATCACATCGGTGAGGGGTGGATGGGAAGAAGCTACCATCTTAGCATGCCGACACGGCGCACAAACCAACTCTTTTTCAAACCTCAGCCGTGGCAATCCTCGGACCAAATTGAGTTTACTCAAGCGAGACAAAAGGTCAAAGCTTAAGTGACCCAACTTCCTATGCCACTTCCACAACTCACTCGAAGAACCAGCCAAGAAACAACGCTCAACACAAGAAGACTGAGAAAAATCAGCTCGGAACACTTGACCCTCGGGAACGACCATGCAGACTAGGTCCCCTCGAGAATCCAAAATCCGAGAACCACTAGGCCGAAACAAAACCTCAAAGCCCTCATCCAAAAGCTGGGACACCGAAAGCAAATTGAACCCAAGCGATTGAACCAGAGCAACACGCCTGAGAGTGACCTTGTCACTTACCTTAATCGCACCTTCTGAAAGCACCACCGGGACGAGACTTGAGAACCACCCCTTGTCTCCGGTCATATGCCTCGAGCAACCGGAGTCAATCAACCAAACGTTCCTCAAGTCTCCCACCTGAAATTCAAAAACGAGCACGTGAGTGAACAAACGACTCAGCACTGGGGTTAGTACCAAAAGAGTAAAACCAGTGCCGAGCCATTTGCTCCAAAATGGGGTTAGCACCAACCAAAGCATCTCTCCTACCAAAACTACCACCACGAACACCACCATGGTAACCACTACGAGGGAACCAACCCTCTCTAGCTGGAGGAGGACGAAAGCCACGAAAGGAAGACCGTGGACCGTTCCTCCTCTCCATCTCAAAGCTACGACTCCTCCCACCCTCGTATTGAGCACGAGGTGGAGACCGTCTAGCAAACTGATCACCTGCAAACTCTCCAGACCAACCACCAGAACTACGACCACCAGAACCGAACCGAGCATCCGCACAAGCACGAAAACCAGACCCCTATCTGTCCAGACCTGCACCGGTCTGACCGGTGTAGCCCGGCCGGCAGCACCACCTGCTACCTTCCGATCTCCCCAAGCCGGAACCGTCCTCACAATCGCCTTGGCCCTGGGCATCTGCATACGAGGCTCAAGTACACCATTGGAAGGGTGGTACTTGTCCTTGTTAGCCCACTCCTTCGCCATTCTCTCCTCACGCTTCCTCTTGAAGCAAAACTGACCCTTGTGACCATCTCTCCCACAATAGTCACAATGAAACCTTATGGGCTTAGGCTTAGGCTTGGGATGGGGCTGTTCACTCGATTTCTCTCCACTCGGCTTCTCAACCGGTTTCTCCTCACTAGGCTTCACACTCTCTTTCCCAAAGAATTCATTCCCCAAGTTGCTCTTGAACTTTATGGGTTTTTGGAAATCATTTGTGGAGTGGGGAAATATGGGAGGATCTGGGGTTGTGTCGAGTTTGTTTCTCAATGGGTTGGGCTTAGGAGCATAGGCATTTTTGTGGAAGGTTTTTGGTGGAGCTTGGATATCACCAATCTTCTCTCCTCTCTCACCACTAGACTCTCCAACTTTCTCCGAGCCAAGCGCTTGCCCATCATAGCGCTTGTATGCCTCAATCATCATCCTAAGCTGCGGTTCATGACCCGACAACCAACCCATCATCTTTCTCAACTCATCATTCTCATCCTGCAAGCGATCCACATAATGTGCAAGTTCCAGATTTTTCAAAGCATGCACTTCACAAGTAGAGCAAGAAGTGGGAATAGGTTCTTTCAGCTTAGCCTCAAGCGAAACAGTATAAGCATGCATCTCATCAATCTTTCCATGTAAAACAGGGCAAGAAGTGCAAGCACCTAGCAAAGCAGGTCTAGACTTAAGCTCAGCCACTTCAACCCTAAGCACATCTAGTTCATCACAAGTAGAAGCATGCTTATCCTTAAGGGCAGTAAGATCAGCTAGGTACACAGAGCAATCACAGCAATCAATCTCATCAGAAACCACAGGAGAAGCCTTAAGCGAATCAATTTCAAGCTTAGCATCTAGGTTCTGGGTTTCTAGCTCAGCCACACGGTTCCTAGCATCTTCTAGCGAGGCCCTAAGCTCTTTCCTCATCTTCTTGGCCTCTCTAAGCATGTCATCACGATTATCAAGCAACTTGCCAAGACGCTCGTTCTCCTCACGCAAGAAGGGAAGCTCGTCACGTACCTCATCCTCGGAGTCGGAGTCCGAGTCGCTCTGGTGACTCTTCTTGCTGCCGGAGCTACGAGCCATGCCGCAGAAGCCATCTCGTGCAAAGCAGCTCAGCCCGCTCAAGTTCTTGGATGACTTCTTGTTCTTGCGCCGATCACCTTCGTCTTCACTGCTACTCGAGCTCGAGGAAGAGTAGGCGGAGCTGGAGTCGACGTCGCTCACTCCGACCATCGCTCGGGCCTTCCTGCTGCGGCCGTCCTTCTTCCTTGACCGTCGCTCGTCCTTGTGCTTGTTCTTGTGCTTGTGATCGTGCCTTGATCGGTACTTGCCGTCCTTGTTTGATCGGTGCTTGTAGTCGTCCTTGTAGCCGTCCTTGTTCTCTGTCTTCCCTGGGCAGTCAGCGACGAAGTGTCCCGGCTTGCCGCACTGAAAGCACGTCCGTGCTGTCCTCCTCGTGTTCACCCGGTTCTCGTGCAGCCTCTCGAATCGCCTGGTCAGCAATGCCAGCTCGTCCTCTCCAAGCACGTCGAACTCCTCGTCTGGCAAAGACATCAAAGAAGACAGAGAGTACATCCTGGAGGATGCGTTAGTTAGACTTAGCCACTTTTCCACCGACGAGAGCAAGACTATGGGAGACAGTCGGTCTCTCAAGACGGGCTGTCAAACCCTGATCAACCTCAGCAGACTTCAGCTTAGAAAACAGGTCATTCACTGTCAGAGTGGTGTACTTCTCGGACTCAAGAATGGCCTCGACCTTTCCATCCCACACGGTACGATCCAGCGCGTGTAAGAGCTTCACAGCCCTATCATGGTCATCGTACGGGAGGACATCGACATTGGCCCTCATGTTATTCACAACCACCGTGAACCGCTGGAACATGGCATCAATAGACTCATCGGGAAGATGAGTGAAGTTCTCGTACTCTCTCCGGTAAGTCGCATACAACCGTGCCTGAACCTCAGCATTCCCAGCACGAGCATTCTTCAGCTCCAACCAAATCCTACATGCTAGGTCCTCTGTATGCACCCGATCGAATTCGGATTGACACAGAGCACAAAACAAGTAGTCGACCGCCTTATTGTTGGCGTCGAACATGTCTCTCGATCCCGGAGCAAGGAAGTTCATCGGATGAACATAAGCTGTGTTCACCGTGACATCCCAAAGGATCTGACCCTTACCGCGGAGGAACGCCGCCATCCGCCTCTACCACATCTGGTAGTTTTTGCCATCGAAGTGCGGAGGACCCGAACCCCATTCCTGGTACGCCATCCTTGGATCTTAGACTGGTTAGAATCCGAAGATCCGTACCCGGCTCTGATACCACTTGAAGGACCGAAACGGCAAACCAGAGAGGGGGGGAGTGAATGGGAGCCGATAAAAATTCTTCTCGAAGGAGGTGGACACTCCAACAAGATGAACTAGGCTTCCAAAGCACGTCTCCGACTCAACTACACAAGTTGGCCAAGACCACACAGCCACTGGAGTGCTACTGGTCCTAGGAACCAACACCCACCTATACCGACTCGAGAACGTAGCGTTACTAGCAACTCGAGCACCACTGACCTGCACCGGTCAGACCGGTCCCTGCTGGAACTCCCCAAATAGTTCCTGTGAACTTCCACAGAAGGCTCCTACACCGGTCAGGCCGGTGTAGCATGCTGGTCAGACCGGTCTAAGCCAGGAAGCCCCCAAAAACCCAAACCTGACCTTCCGAGCTCCAAAACGAACCAAACTCGAAACAGCAGCAACACGGGACAACAGGGAACTCACCAAGATGTTCACCCAAGGCAAAACCCACAGAGCCTCTGCACCGGTCAGACCGGTGAGCAGCACCGGTCAGACCGGTCAGGCTGGGTCGCTCGGGATGAACAGCACCCGCGGGTCAACTCCTCCAAATCCAACTCCCGATCTCCCAAATCACTCCACGGTTTTGCACAAGACTTTGGGGATAGTAGGAACACCTCATGGGCACTCCATAGCCAAGATTTGGTCCACCAAAACTTGCCAAAACGAGAGGAATCGAGGAAATCCCACCAAGAATGCCTCTAACCCTAGAGCCAAGAAAACCCCAAAAACGAGCCCCTTTGCTCACGGATTTGGGAGGGGAATCAAAGGGAAAAGAACCACGAGGGGTTCATGCATACATCCCCCACCAAATCCCAAAGAGAAAGGTCTGAAAACCGCCACAAGAAATTCACCAAGAAAAGCCTCCGAAAATCACCAAAAAGGAGAAACGGGAAAGACACATCCAAGCCTTGAGGAACCACGCCGAATCATCTATACATACCAAAGAGGTTCATACAAGGTCTAGCTTGCCGCCCGATCATCCTTTCCTCTCACAAGATCTCACCATGAAGCTCTCAAGCTAGTCCTATGAAAATCCTAGGGAAAATAGGAAGGGAAAATAGGAAAACAAAATGAGCTAGGGTTCCAAGAGATGGCTGCCATCCTCTCACCACTTGGGTTATATGGAGGCAAGCCGAAAGACTAAAATACCCTTACTAGCTAACTAGGGATACATGCCACTCAAGGGCGAATTCGGAAATCTTTGTCATCGCTCCGTCAGACAGATGCCCAGCGACCGCAAACTTGCTTAGCCTCGACGCAAGCCTTGCGATCCCGACGCGTGTCCTCCGCTTCGAAGATTCTAGACTGCGTCGTCGCACACCGGTCAGACCGGTGCACCTCACCGGTCAGACCGGTACCCACTAGTCAGACCGGTCAGACCCACCGGTCAGACCGGTCTGATGCTGCTGCACCTCCGTCTTCGGTCTTCGGTCTTGGCTTTGTGGATCAACCATGGAACCCACTGGTTTTCTGGTGAACCACCAGAAACCCCGCGAACTCGGTGTAGCCTCCGCCAATCACCACTCATGACTCGGCTCCCACGTAGTCCCGGCTCGACCTTGGGTTTGAGGCTCAACCAAGAAACCGTCCATGACTTCATCTTGCCGTTCTTGCCACCATGCGGCCCGCACTTGACCCCGCTGGCCACCGGGTCCCTCGAACCAAGCCTACTTGTCTTCTCCACACCTGGAGGCCTCACCGGCAACGACCTTTCGCGCTTGTTCTTCACCTGCACCAACACCAGTCAAGCCGCAACCTGCACCTGCAATACTTAGCCAAGAATCAGTCCACACCACGTTGTCAATCACTCATCACACCAGGAAGTGACCTACCACCGGTCCTCGAACCACACAGGCTCTCAGACTAAACTTTGGTTGTTTTGACCATTTTTCCAAATAGTTTTAGCTCAACCTTTGAATACCAAAGTTCCTACAAACCTTCCTTTCTGTGTGCTCGTAAAATTTCAGCATCATGTCATTTCTACACCGAGAGTTATGAACTTTTTCGTGACTCTCGGCCTGTTGAAAACAGTCAAAATAGAACTGCGGTAACTGAAATTTTCGAGCATGATAACCTTAGCTTTTGGCTCCATCTTGAATACAAATGTGGTAGCACACGAACCTACGCTCTTACTGACCAAGTTGATCAAGGTTTGATTTTTGAGCTAAAAGTTATTAGTATATTACTTAAGAGTAGTGCGACTGTCCCGAATCTGAAATTCCTGCAGTTTGAGTTTTCATCGTACATGTGCTACTTGTTTACCTTTGTATAAATAAGATTATGAATATGTGTTTAATGAAAGCTCATGCTCTCAGATGGTAGGAACGACACACAACACTCCTGGTGATTTTGGTGATGCAAGTGGCATCGATCCACTACCACCAATGAAAGCTCTCTGGCTGCTCCCAGCACTTATGATGCGTCAAATTCTTTTGAATCAACAGAAGTAGCAGCCCCACCACAGGGACTTGTAAATTCTCTACCCAAGGTTGAGTAGAATTCCAAAAAGAATCTGGAGTAGAGACTGACCTGCATCACCTTAAGCCCTTTTCAATGCAAAGGCCAAACCAATAAGAAGTGAATCTAGGACTAGCTTGTCTTTTCATACCTTTCCCACTAAATATCTATGAAAAATCCCTTGCAACTGCTCTCTATGACTTTGCCATCCTTAACTGTTCTTATGAACTGACATCAGATCTACGATGGTGGAACCCTTAATCCATCATCGAAACCTTGTTACTCTCCTAAAATAATTTTAGCAATCTTAGTATGTTCGTTTACTAAGATTTCCATTCCTTATAGAGATCTTTATGAAAACTTTTCGACTTGGTCTTCTCCCATCCTAATCACAAAGTTCACCCACTATCAACTCAACTGAGTTAAAGTGAAGGAGTATAAGCAGAAATTTTTCGTAGGCTTGGCTCGAGGGACCCGGTGGCCAGCGGGGTCAAGTGCGGGCCGCATGGTGGCAAGAACGGCAAGATGAAGTCATGGATGGTTTCTTGGTTGAGCCTCAAAACCAAAGTCGAGCCGGGACTACGTGGGAGCCGAGTCATGAGTGGTGATTGGCGGAGGCTACACCGAGTTCGCGGGGTTTCCAGTGATTCACCACAAAACCGCTGGGTTCCTTGGTTGATCCACAAAACCAAGACCGAAGACCGGAGGCAGCAGCACTGGACCGGTCCGACCGGTGGGTCTGACCGGTGGGGTACACCAGTCTGACCTGTGTGCGACGACGCGTTCCAGAGACTTCAAAGTGGAGGACACGCGTCGGGATCTCAAGGCTTGCGTCGAGGCTAAGCAAGTTTGCGGTCGCTGGGCATCCGTCCGATGGTGCTACGACGAAGTTTCCCAAAAGGCCCTTCGGGGGCCTGTATCTTAGTTTAATGTAATAGGGGTAGTTTCGTCTTTCGGCTAGCCTCCATAGAACCCAAGTGGTGAGAGGATGGCAGCCATCTCTTGGAACCCTAGCTCATTTGCTTTTGCTATTTTCCCTTCCTATTTTCCTTAGGATTTTTAGGACTAGCTTGAGAGCTTCATGGTGAGATCTTGAGAGAGGGAAGGATGACCGGGTGGCAAGCTAGACCTTGTATGAACCTTCATGGTATGTATAGATGATTCGGCGTGGTTCCTCAAGGCTTGATTGTGTCTCTCCCGTTTTCCCTTTTTGGTGATTTTCGGAGCCTTTTCTTGGCAATTTCCTTGTGGCGGTTTTGAGACCTTTCTCTTTGGGATTTGGTGGGGGATGTATGCATGAACCCTTCGTGGTTCTTTTCCCTTTGATTCCCCTCCCAAATCCGTGAGTAAAGGGGCTCAATTTTGGGGTTTTCTTCGATCTAGGGTTAGATGCGTTCTTGGTGGAAATCCTTCGATTCCTCTTGATTTAGCAAGTTTTGGTGGACTAAATCATGGATATAGAATGCCCATGAGGTAATCCTACTATCCCCAAAGTCTTGTGCAAATCTGTGGAGCGAATCGGGACATCAGGATTTGGATTTGGGGGAGTTGACCCCCGGGTTGCTGTTCATCCCGAGAGCCCAAGGCTTGACCTGTCTGACCGGTGCCTTCCACCGGTCTGACCGGTGCCAACCCCCTGTTGGGTTTTGCTCGGGTGAACATCTTGGTGAGCTCCCTAGTCTTTGAGCTTGCTGCTGTTTCGAGTTTGCAGTGTTTTGGAGCTCGGGAGGTTGGTTTCTTGGAATTGGGGTTTCCAGGCTCAGACCGGTCTGACCGGTGAGCTGCACCGACCTGACCGGTGTAGGAGCTTTCTGTGGAAATTGCTAAGTCCTGCTTGGGTGACCCGGCTCGAGGTTCTAGGTGACCCGGTGTGTCTCTGAAGGGTGTCGGGTGTTCCGGTGGTTCAGTCCGGGAGATCCGACCTTGACCTGTCTGACCGTGTAGGTGACCGGTCTAACTGGTGTGGTCAGTAGCTACTCGAGTTGCTTGTTCCACTGCGTTCTCGAGTAGGTTTCGGTGGTTGTTGGTTCCTAGGACCAGTAGCACTCCAGTGGCTATGTGGTCTTGGCCAACTTGGGTAGTTGAGCCGGAGACGTGTTTTGGTTAGCCCTGTTCGACTTGTTGGAGTTCTCATCTCCTTCGAGAAGAATTTTTATCGGCTCCCATTCACTCCCCCTCTCTCTGGTCGCCAGTTCGGTCCTTCACTCCAGCATCATCAAAGTTGAAGTTCCAGCAGAAGGCCACGAGAAAGCTCTGACCCTACACCATCAATCATGACCCCTTTTCAGGAGATAAGTGAATTTGAGGATTGGAATCTAGTGGTAATCTGGATCGGCATTGCAATCAACATTGGCATGCTCTTAGCTGTTCATGTGTACATGCAACGCCCGCTTCCTCATGAGCGACGTTGAAGTTGTGAGAAGAGACTCATGTATCTACCATTAATTCTGAGCTCTAAACCTTGAAGAGTTTAGCTTTGCTCTGTTAGTTATCATCATGTAACTCTTGATCTTTCGCTAAAGAGTCTTATCTAGCCTTGTTGTCGAATCTCGGGACGAGATTCCTTTTAAGGGGGGTAGGCTGAAACATCCCTGATGCTTAGTTAACCTAAGCAAACTAATTAGTCTTAATAATCAAGTGTGATTAGTCCCAAAGCATGATTAAATTAGTTTTGATCAACTTTGTAAAAGAACCCTTGGTCAAAATCTCAAATCTTGGTCAAACCCCTTAAGAGCTCTATAATGTTGAAATGGTTTTCTAGCACGTTCTCGAAATTTCTTAATAAAACTTCAAACTCGGCCAATATAAAAGATTTTCCTTATCTCCGGGAGCACATTTTTCATAATTGGCGGACATTCAAATTTTGAATGCAAATTCGCTTAAATTGGAGTTGAAGTTCTTGTGCACAGTGTTAGGGGGCCGAGAAAAACTGTAACTTTGCCACATTTTTCCCATCAAACCAAACATCAAAACATAGGTCGCCCTTTGTGAAAAATATATGCCTATAGTTGCTCTACAACTTTTGTATTTGGGGATTTTCGAGTTGTATTAAAAACTTTAGAGTTTCACAATTTTGAAAAAGGCTAAACCGAAACAAAAGGCCGCCCGCCGGCCCACACGCTCCAGCGCGTCGCCGCACCGCGCCCAAGCTGATCGAGGGCACCACGTGTCGCGCGCCCCCTCCTCCGGTGTACGGCCTCTCGGGGGCTCTGCGGTGGACCCGCGCCCCCGCGAGCGCTCCGCCCGACCCCGGGTCCCCTGCGTAGCACCTAGGGATGCACCGCGGCTCGCGGGGCAACTGGTCGTGCCGGCGCGAGCGCCAACCCGCGTCGCGCATGCAACCCGCCGTCTCGGTGGCACCGACGCACATCGGCAACGCCTCCTAAACTCCCTCTCCTCGCAGCGCTCGCCCATAAAATGGAGCCACAAGCCTTCGTGCCCGAGAGTTCACCGTCCGCCGAGCCTCCATTGTCGCCAGCAAGGTGCTCCGCCTCCAGCTCGATTCCGCCGTCGTCCACGTGCACATACGCCTTCCCTTGACCCCTCTAGAGCTCCCTCCGCCGTCCCTTGCCCCAGTCGGGCGCTCAGTTCACCAGACCAAAAGCAGAGGCGGCCTTCAGATCCACCGAGCCACCAAGGACCACCTTCGGCTCCTCCTTCGAGCCGTCTATGCATCAAACTCGAACCCTAGGTGAGCAAGGACTACTCCCCCGCCCTTTCCCGGCCATTCCCGGCCTTCCCCTCGCCGGAATCCGGCCATCTCCATCTCTATCCGTGGCCAGGGACTGCATTGCAGAGGTCAAGTTCTTTCCAGGGTCCTAGATGCAAGAACCAGGGACCTATTCGTAAATACTAAGCTGCAGATCTAGATCCAAAACGCAGGAACTTGTAAAATTGATATAAAATCGTAGAAAAATCAGAGAAATTCAAATCCAATTTTGTTAGGTTCCTGGTGAAGTACTCTACCTTTTCTATAAAGGTTGTATAGGGTTTTTGTCTGTAGTTTTTGAATGAAAATTCAAACTTAGTTTGAGGTGTTTTTGTTGTACTTTAAATTATACTCATGATATGTAACTGAATTTTGGATACGTTGTTCTTTATGGCATGTTTAGATTGGTGACCAAAGTTGACATGAGTTTGATGAGTAGATATTTAGTTATGATTTAGGTAATCTTTATGCTAGATTAACCTTGATGCTTTTTATAGCCCCTTTAAATAAACTTTCTCTAAGCACAAATGAACCTCATGGCTTTGTCATGGCAAGGAGTACCCCTGGTAAAGTAGATGGGATTTTAGGATGTGATTTGGTTTATGTTTTGGATTTAGTCTTGTGTAGGAGTTGAATCTGCACCTATGCTTTGGTTAGAGGCTTAGATTTGACCTAAATGAGTTGTAGTAGAAAGTTGAGACCAAAAGTTTAATAAATCTTTTTGTAGGATTTATTTGTGAGTTACTAGGCTGAAATTTGTCTTTTTCATATAAATTAATTTATATGTAATCTGGAGCTAATCCTTGGCATGTGAGCTTAGATTAGGTATATGTTGCTGTGTACCAAAATTTAGGACCAATGGATGTGTATTTGATTTTATATGAATTATGGATGAATGGCTAGCTAGGAGTTGAATAAATAGGTTTATACTCCCTCCATTCTCATTTATAAGGCGCACATGCAAAATGAGATTCAAACTTTATAACTTTGACCAATAATTTACCCATATTTTTTTTGTTTTGTCATGTAAATTTGACATGGTTGGATTTGTGATCAAATATACTTTCTGATGAGTATAAATGCATAACCATAGCTAATATAATATAAAAAAAATGAATAGTCATAGTATGATTTAGATGACTGTGCCATGTTAGCTCATGCCTTATAAACAAGAAGAGAGAGAGTATTTATTATTTAAGTTTAATCAAGGTTTCAATGTTTGTTCCTGTTTATAATCATTAAAACACACCCCATACTGTTTGGTGAAGTTTAGTGAGTTAATTTGCTTAAATACACAGTCACCATCAAAGTTAACCTTTAATTAACCTCTCACACCCTCACCTAATGCATATGCATATGAACGTGTAGATCTACCGGACGGGACTTACACGCTCACTCAGGAGGAGGAGGGAGCAGCTAGTGGAGAGGTGAACCAGACTGTCGTGCAGCAAGACCTGGACCAAAGTCCAGAAGAGCCCAAGGTTGTTGCTAACATAGAAGAAGGCAAGCACCGGAGTGCATATAACCTTTTTGGATAAACTCACATCTTTACTTTTCGCATTTATGTTTTACTTTGCGCATTTAAGTTTCAGGAGTCGTTTTGAAACCTAGATGCATGATCCTTAGGTTCCTATGCTCTTATACTAGTATGTTAGGACACTAGTGCCATGCTTTAAGGACACGGTACAAGTCGAGTAATGACTCATTGCTCGCAAGATATAGGATGCTTATGTTGGAATCATAAGTTGGTTAAATTGACTCGCTCATGTGGTAAGAGCAATGGGTTTGGTCTCGACCGAGTAGCATGGTGCTGGTTTAAGCTACTGAACGTACCAAGTTCTTGTCGGGAATGGGACCGGTAAGCATAGTACCTAATGAACCAGTGTGGGGACTTTATCGCTACTACTCTTGAGATGCTTCTCCCGATTCGCTACCGGTAGTGTAAGTGTGAGTCTGGACGTGCCGTGTGAGGGCGTTCCAGTAACCTTGTACTTAGGACTGTAGCGCCCGTCCCTAATCTGGGGAATGACGGGAACCGCCTGGTCGGGGTAGACCCCGCATTCGCTTTTATTTGATTTCTTGGGGTCTACCTTCTTCTGTGTATCTTGGGTTTACCTTGCAAGGATATAAATCGATCGATCGTCGGTCACTCGTCATTATCTGAGTCGGCTTGACCACTAGCTACCCCATGTATTTATGGAACAGTTGGATTAATATTGTTGCCTGATTAATATTGTTTGCACAAACATGCTTGTCTAGTATAGGTGCTTACCTAGAATGGTTAACATACTAGAATATGAGCTAAAATTTGAAATTAAGGATCAACTCTTAGTCGCTTTTGGCAAAACAAACCCATCAGCCAAAAAGTCTTGCATGTCTAGTTGTACTTTCTTTTTGTCGGGTCGGTCTTGTTGAGTATTAGCATACTCAGTCTTGCTTAATTTGTGGTTTCCAGGTAATCCCATCTGGCCTGGTTCTATTCCAGATGGTTAGGAGCTTGAGTGGGAGCAGGATGACGATGAGTGATACTCTATGGATGGCCTCCCATGTGTATCTTCCGCTAGTTTTATTTCCGCTGTTCAAACTCTGAATCATCTTTACTTTTATGTATGAAAAACCTGGTTTGTAATAATGTAACTTTGTGAACTTTTATGTAATGTTGAACTTGTACTCTGGTCCCGCCTTTGTGTGGGCTTTGTGCATATCATCTATCCTGTTGTAAGTGATTCACCGGGCATGACCCGGCAGAGGCGACATAATAGTTCTTTATTATTGCTTAATGGCCACGTGGACAGGCTTAGGCGATAATACGGAATTATTTTGGGCGGTTCTGGCACACCAAGCCACCATAGTTCTACTTTAAAGAAGTACCCAATACAATTCACAATTGAATTACCACACATACACCTCTGGTGTTACAAAATTTCCTCAAATTCATATTTTACAAATCTGATCCATTTATTTCTATGAACTCCTCATAGAGTTATCAACAAAGAATAGAACTTTCTGTTCATGGTATTTACAACACAATGGATCTCATCTATAAAATGTCACTTTCTTTCAAATCAAGTGACCATAATGACTAACCTCAAGTTTGTCTATAGTGTGGTTGTACATTCATGTACACATGATTTCCAAATAATATATTTGGTTCAAACGAAACCTCCACTCCAGTGGAGGAAAGTGAATTCAAGGAGATCAATTTGAAGCACACTTCAATAAATTAGTAAATTAGATCTCCATATGTTTCCATATAAATTCATGGATTATGATTAGTTTAATATTATACTACATGTGTAGTATATTGTCCATTATTAATATCATGTACTTCATACATGGTATTTATTCGGGATACAACCAGAAAGCAAAGGAATTTCGTTTAGTGGATCACCACTATCACAAATATGAGGGATATATACTCTCCTCATGGGATTCAATTATTTATTGTAGGTGCACTCATGTATTCTACAAATACCCCCAATTTAGTGACATCCATTTGTGCATGGTTTCATACTGAAACCCATTACCAAGGATAATGATGAAAAATCAACACTCAACTCGGTAAAATGGACAAGAAATTTCAATATTCACACAATTCCTTTTATATCATCTGGGACATGTTATTTTTCCCCATATGACATGCGTATCAAATAATTTTTCAATCTTGATTATATTAAGAATTGGCATTATAGCCTTGGTCATCCTAACTCATGGATGATAAGAAAAATTATTATCAATTCCATTGGTCATAGCATACATTCTCAAAATCCTCAGATTTTGTGCACCGCATGTGTCACTTGAGAATTAATTTTAAGGCTCTCTTACCTTAAAATTATAAACAATGAGCCATTCAATGTCTTGAGATGCATTCAACATGGCATATTCCACCATTTATGGATTATCTATGCACTCTCAAGTGCTCATAAAGTCATTTACAAATAGTCTCATATGTGTCCCTTACTGATCATAAGGCCTCACAAATTACCAAATAAATTGCTCTAGTTTCCAACTTTGAGCAAAATTTTCATATGGAGATATTTGATTTTGAGAACTATATCACTTGTCCACATCAATTATGGCTTAATAGAATATCTTATCGAGATAACTCATTTTTATGACCATCCAAATAGAATTTAATTTATCAACATCAAATTGGTATTATGTGGATTTTACACTCATCAAGCTGCAATCATACGGCTCCCTCCATTGGAGTTAGTACGTGAAAGCTTGGCCACATCCAAATATTTCCCATCTGTGTATTAGTTATGTTTTGCACATACCGATATCAAAACCTCACAACATACATCATGGGCATTAGGAACCTACATAAAAGGTATTATCCGTCATTCATATAATACCTTAGGTCTCTACAGGGATTTACACAAAAAGCCCATATGTTGATCACACCTTGAGGATAATTCCAGGCATTAGGGGGAGATTAATACCACATATAAAATGCCAGGAATACAAAATGAATGTTACACATCACATTCAATCCTCACATTCACGTACATACAAAAGAATATCTGAACTATCAGTTCAGAACATCTTATATATTTGTAGCATATTACAAATATTCTGCCAAATGCATTTACTTATCAAAAGTGTCGTTTTATTCAATCCCTACAATTTAATGTGCCAGAAAAGAGTGGAAATCTAACGAGATCACTCAACTCCAAAATTAAAAGAAGAGGGGGAGAAGTATGGTCACTGGGGATATAGTTTATTAATAAGCATCCGCGGAAATAGGGGGAGATATCCTCCAAAATAGTAAATGCAAATCAACATCATGTATGTTGTTAGACACTTTATGGATAATTGAAAATCCAAAGCCTATGAATATTTAACATTCAAAAGCCCAGTACATGTGCACATAAATTTAGGCACTGGGTCATTATTGGAACATCCAAACTCTATCATCTTGGGAAATGAGATAAGAGTTCTAAACGGTTAACATTTCACATGTTATATTGGTTCCATTGAATCAATCATTCAAAGTCTACAAAAATGTTGACATATACTCCTCAAAATTGCTATGCACCTTAAACTGGATCCAGACCAAAAGTCCTAGGCAGAGTGTATCAACACTCAAATTGGGTGAAATAAAGAGGTGGCAATTATGGAGAATTTATCTCATTCACTAGTGAGAGGTATTTA
This sequence comes from Cenchrus fungigraminus, assembly GCA_036936925.1. Classification (NCBI taxonomy): domain Eukaryota; kingdom Viridiplantae; phylum Streptophyta; class Magnoliopsida; order Poales; family Poaceae; genus Cenchrus; species Cenchrus fungigraminus. The sequence goes on from CM072770.1 coordinate 79,094,699, forward strand.
CCACGGTAATACCATCTTCTCACAAATGCATTCTTTATGAAAGCAAGGTGGTGATATAATGAGATATTGTAGCAATGGTTTCACGCCGAGATCGAGCAACATACCCTTGTGATATTAGCAGATCAAATAACTTTCATATATTTGAATATACAAGTCTTCAACTATCATATTATAAATCTAAATATAAACTGCAACATATATGTGTATAACTCAAGTCACTACATGACTTAAAAATAGTCAAGTTAATTGTGGTACAACTAACTGAGTATCTTCCACAGAAGGATTACTCTTATCACTATGATTGCATGTGTGTTTGTAAACAAATCCAACATGGATTTTTCCATAATCTCAACACACACAAACAAACAAACAAACATCTTATGACGAAATATGAGATGACATTAAACCAAATAATGCTTAAGTTTACAACTTGTGCATATATATTAGTATATCAATATTCAAATGATAACATGTACTGGTATTGAAATAATATTGGACAAGTATATCCATCAATACTCCTGGTCACTTAATCCCTAAAGATGGATCAATATCCATTTAGACCCTGGGATGATGAATTTAGTGCCAACAAAGTGCTTGTGTATCATACATATTACAACATGCTTAATATTGCAGTTGTAGAAACCTTGCTATAGTGCAACTCCAACAACACCATACTGGTGGGAGTCAAAAACGATATCCATAGATATCAGATGGTACCTAAATGTCTTGATTATTATTTCAAGACTTGACCAAGTAAGACATCAAGATACTGGCTAGCTGATCCCCATGTATATTACCAGATCATAGACTGATACAAATAATAAAGTTTCATGGTAGTCATCATAATAGACACCACAACATAAACTTTTATCTATCATTTTGAAGTATCATATTCATATGCTTGACTTCAATGGATGATAAAATGTGATTCCATATAATCACCAACATTATCCATAAAGGATAATGCATCTTGTATTGATCAAAATGTTTATCCTCATTTTTACAAAATGAGAGAATAAATATCTTGCAAAACACACTCACTGATGTGCTTATCCACCACCACATCATAGAATGGTATTCATGGTAAGTGGTGAGTGATAACTTAAAATTTTGCAAGGTTCAAGAGGAGATATCCTCATCAATTACAAAAGTAAGGTGAGATAGAAATCTTGATACCAAATCATGTGATAATCTTACATATTTATTCACAAAGTCCTTACCAACAATATTATTCCAGAAATATGTTTTTGGAATTGGTATGAGACAACTCAAAGATTTGCAAGAATCAGGGGGAGACTCCCTTTGATATAAACCTATACATAATCATCTGATTATGAATATTGTGCTCTTTTTCCTATATGAGTTTTTCCTTACAAGGTTCCTCATATAAGGTTTTAATGAGGCAATATCAATACAGGGACATATCTCATATCACCTAATTGTTTCACTAAGGTTTTAAGGGTGGTATTCAAGGCATATTCTATGCATATCTTTTGTTTTCTCTAAAAAGAGTTTTTAAGAAGATATAGAATCACTTCTCATATTTTTCCCATTGGGTTTCTTGGGAAGGTTATTTGAACATGATCCTCAGATCATAATATTATTAATCTCCGAACTTATTTATGAGTTTTCCTTCCAAGGTTTCTCATATAAATTTTTCAATGAGACAATAATCAAATATGTTTCACAACTTCGGTACCCCGAAATAGTGCACTCAGATCCGAAACACAAGTTTTCATCTTTTTACATACCGAAGGTTAGCGAAATGCTCTCAATCACTCCCAAACAACATTTTGGGTCCAATGGAGTAGAATAGATGCTTCGCAACTTTGGTACCCCGAAATAGTGCATTCAGGCCCGAAACACAAGTTTTCATCTTTTTAAATGCTGAAGGTTAGCGAAATGCTCTCAATCAGTCCCAAACATCATTTTGGGTCCAATGGAGTAGAATGGATACTTCACAACTTCGGTACCCCAAAATTGTGCATTCAGACTCGAAACACAAGTTTTGCAACTTTTACGTGCCGAAGGTTAGCGAAATGCTCTGTAACACTCCCAAACATCATTTTGGGTCCAATGGAGTAGAATGGATGCTTCGTTACTACGGTACCCCGAAATAGTGCATTCAGGCCTGAAACACAAGTTTTCAACTTTTTACATGCCGAAGGTTAGCGAAATGCTCTCAATCAGCCCCAAACAACATTTTGGGTCCAATGGAGTAGAATGGATGCTTCACAACTTCGGTACCCCGAAATTATGCATTCAGACTCGAAACACAAGTTTTGCATCTTTTACGTGCCGAGGGTTAGCGAAATGCTCCCTAACACTCCCAAACATCATTTTGGGTCCAATGGAGTAGAATGGATGCTTCGCTACTTTGGTACCCCGAAATAGTGCATTCAGGCCCGAAACACAAGTTTTCATCTTATTACATGCCGAAGGTTAGTGAAGTGCTCCGAAACACTCCCAAACATCATTTTGGGTCCATGTAGTAGAATGGATGCTTCACAACTTTGGTGCCCCGAAATAGTGCATTCAGGCCCGAAACACAACTTTTGCTTTTTTTACGTGCCGAAACTTAGCGAAATGCTTCGAAACACTCCCAAACATCATTTTGGGTCCAATGCAGTAGAATGGATGTTTCACAACTTCGGTACCCCGAAATAGTGCATTCAGGCCCGAAACACAAGTTTTCATCTTATTACATGCCGAAGGTTAGCGAAATGCTCTCAATCACTCGCAAACAACATTTTGGGTCCAATGGAGTAGAATGGATGCTTCGCAACTTCGGTACCCCAAAATAGTACATTCAGGCCCGAAACACAAGTTGTCATCTTTTTACATGCCGAAGGTTAGCGAAATGCTCTCAATCAGTCCCAAACATCATTTTGGGTCCAATGGAGTAGAATGGATGCTTCACAACTTCGGTACCCCGAAAATGTGCATTCAGACTCGAAACACAAGTTTTGCATCTTTTACGTGCCGAATGTTAGCGAAATGCTCCGTAACACTCCCAAAAATCATTTTGGGTCCAATGGAGTAGAATGGATGCTTCGCTACTTTGGTACCCCAAAATAGTGCATTCAGGCCTAAAACACAGGTTTTCATCTTTTTACATGCCGAAGGTTACCGAAATGATCTCAATCAGTCCCAAACAACATTTTGGGTCCACTTGAGTAGAATGGGTGCTTCTCAACGTCGGTACCCCGAAATTGTACATTCAGACTCGAAACACAAGTTTTGCATCTTTTATGTGCCCAAGGTTAGCGAAATGCTCCGTAACACTCCCAAACTTCGTTTTAGGTCCAATGGAGTAGAATGGATGCTTCGCTACTTTGGTACCCCGAAATAGTGCATTCAGGCCCGAAACACAAGTTTTCATCTTATTACATGCCGAAGGTTAGCGAAGTACTCCGAAACACAACCAAACATCATTTTGGGTCCATGGAGTACCGAAACACAAGTTTTGCATCTTTCTACGTGCTGAAGGTTAGCGAAATGCTCCGGAACACTCCCAAACATCATTTTGGGCCCAAGGAGTAGAATGGATGCTTCACAACTTTGGTGGCCCGAAATAGTGCATTCAGGCCCGAAACACAAGTTTTGCATCTTTTTACGTGCTGAAGGTTTGCGAAATGCTCCGAAACACTCCCAAACATCATTTTGGGTCCATGGAGTAGAACGGATGCTTCGCAACTTTGGTGCCCGAAATAGTGCATTCAGGCCCGAAACAGAAGTTTTCCATCTTTTACGTGCCGAAGGTTAGCGAAATGCTTCGTAACACTCCCAAACATCATTTTGGGTCCAATGGAGTAGAATGGATGCTTCGTTACTTTGGCACCCTGAAATAGTGCATTCAGTCTCGAAACACAAGTTTTCATCTTATTACATGTCGAAGGTTAGCGAAGTGCTCCGAAACACTCCCAAACATCATTTTGGGTCCATGGTGTAGAATTGATGCTTCACAACTTTGGTGCCCCGAAATAGTGCATTCAGGCCCGAAACACATGTTTTCATCTTTTTACATGCCGAAGGTTAGCGAAATGCTCTCAATCACTCCAAAACAACATTTTGGGTCCAATGGAGTAGAATGGATGCTTCGTAACTTTGGTACCCCGAAATAGTACATTTAGGCCTGAAACACAAGTTTTCATCTTTTTACATGCCGAAGGATAGCGAAATCCTCTCAATCAGTCCCAAACATCATTTTGGGTCCAATGGAGTAGAATGGATGCTTCACAACTTCGGTACCCTGAAATTGTGCATTCAGACTCGAAACACAAGTTTTGCATCTTTTACGTGCCGAAGGTTAGCGAAATGCTCCGTAACACTCCCAAACATCATTTTGGGTCCAATGGAGTAGAATGGATGCTTCGCTACTTTGGTACCCCGAAATAGTGCATTCAGACCTGAAACACAAGTTTTCATCTTTTTACATGCCGAAGGTTAGCGAAATGCTCTTAATCAGTCCCAAACAACATTTTGGGTCCACTGGAGTAGAATGGATGCTTCACAACGTTGGTACCCCAAAATTGTGCATTCAGACTCGAAACACAAGTTTTGCATGTTTTATGTGCCGAAGGATAGCGAATTGCTCCGTAACACTCCCAAACATCATTTTGGGTCCAATGGAGTAGAATGGATGCTTCGCTACTTTGGTACCCCGAAATAGTGCATTCAGGCCCGAAACACAAGTTTTCATCTTATTACATGCCAAAGGTTAGCGAAGTGCTCCGAAACACTGCCAAACATCATTTTGGGTCCATGGAGTAGAATAGATGCTTCACAACTTTGGTATCCTGAAATAGTGCATCCACGCCTGAAACACAAGTCTTGCATGTTTTTACTTGTCGAAGGTTAGCGAAATGCTCCGAAACACTCCCAAACAGCATTTTGTGTCCAATGGAGTAGGATGGATGCTTCACAACTTTGGTACCCCGTGCATACAGGCCCGAAACACAAGTTTTTCATCTTTTTACGTGCCAAAGGTTAGCCAAATGCTCCGAAACACTCCCAAACATCATTTTTGGTCCAATGGACTAGAATGGATGCTTCACAACTTTGGTACCCCGAAATAGTGCATTCAGGCTCGAACACAAGTTTTGCATCTTTTACGTGCCGAAGGTTAGCGAAATACTCGAAACACTCCCAAACATCATTTTGGGTCTAGGGAGTAGAATGGATGCATCAGAACTTCGGTATCCCGAAATAATGCATTTAGGCCCGAAACACAAGTTTTGCATCTTTTTACTTGTCGAAGGTTAGCGAAATGCTCCGAAACACTCCCAAACATCATTTTGTGTCCAATGTAGTAGAATGGATGCTTCGCAACTTTGGCACCTCGAAATAGTGCACTCAGGCCCGAAACACAAGTTTTCATCTTTTTACATGCTAAAGGTTAGCCAAATGCTCCGAAACACTTCCAAACATCATTTTGGGTCCAATGGACAAGAATGGATGCTTCACAACTTTGGTAACCCGAAATAGTGCATTCAGGCTCAAACACAAGTTTTGCATCCTTTACATGCCGAAGGTTACCGAAATGCTACGAAACAATCCCAAACATCATTTTGGGCCTAATGGACTAGAATGGATGCTTCACAACTTTGGTAACTCGAAATAGTGCATTCAGGCTCAAACACAAGTTTTGCATCTTTTACGTGCCGAAGGTTAGCGAAATGCTCCGAAACACTCCCAAATATTGTTTTGGGTCCAATGGACTAGAATGGATGCTTCACAACTTCGGTTCCCCGAAATAGTGCATTCATGCCCGAAACACAAGTTTTGCATCTTTTTACCTGTCGAAGGTTAGCGAAATGAGCCGAAACACTCCCAAACATCATTTTGGGTCTAATGGACTAGAATGGATGCTTCACAACTTTGGTACAATGAAATACTGCATTCATGCTCGAAAATCAAGTTTTGCATCTTTTTACGTACCATAGGTTAGCCAAATGCTCCGAAACACTTCCAAACATCATTTTGGGTCCAATGGACTAGAATGGATGCTTCAGAACTTTTTTATCCCAAAATAGGGCACTTAGGCCCGAAACACAAGTTTTGCATCTTTTTACGTGCCAAAGGTTAGCCAAATGCTCCAAAACACTCCCAAACATCATTTTGGGTCCAATGGACTAGAATGGATGCTTCACAAACTTGGTACCCCGAAAGAGTGCATTTAGGCTCGAACACAAGTTTTGCATCTTTTACGTGCCGTAGGTTAGTGAAATGCTCCGAGACACTCCCAAACATCATTTTGGGTCCAAGGAGTAGAATGCATACTTCGCAACTTTGGTATCCCGAAATAGTGCATTGAGGCCAGAAACACAAGTTTTTCATCATTTTACGTGCCAAAGGTTAGCTAAATGCTCCGAAACACACCCAAACATCATTTTGGGTCCAATGGACTTGAATTGATGATTCACAACTTTGGTACCCCGAAATAGTGCATTCCGGCTCGAATACAAGTTTTGCATCTTCTACGTGCCGAAGGTTAGCGAAATGCTCCGAAACACTCCGAAACATCATTTTGGGTCCAAGGAGTAGAGTGGATGCTTCGCAACTTTGGTATCCCGAAATAGTGCATCCACGCCTGAAACAAAAGTTTTGCATCTTTTTACGAGTCGAAGGTTAGAGAAAAGCTCTGGAATACTCCCAAACATCATTTTGGTTCCAAGGAGTAGAATAGACGCTTCGCAACTTTGGAATCCCAAAATTGTGCATTTCGGCCCGAAACACAAGTTTTGCATCTTTTTACCTGTAGAAGGTTAGCGAAATGCACCGAAACACTCCCAAACATCATTTTGTGTCCAATGGAGTAGGATGGATGCTTCGCAATTTTGGTACCCCGAAATAGTGCATTCAGGCCAGAAACACAAGTTTTTCATCTTTTTATGTGCCAAAGGTTAGCCAAATGCTCCGAAACACTTCCAAAAATCATTTTGGGTCCAATGGACTAGAATGGATGCTTCACAACTTTGGTACCCCGAAATAGTGCATTCAGGCTCGAACACAAGTTTTGAATCTTTTACGTGCCGAAGGTTAGCGAAATGCTCTGAAACACTGCCAAACATCATTTTGGGTCAAAGGAGTAGAACGGATGCTTCGCAACATTGGTATCCCGAAATGGTGCATTTAGGCCCGAAACATTAGTTTTTCATCTTTTTACTTGTCGAAGGTTAGCGAAATGCTCCGAAACACTCCCAAACATCATTTTGGTTCCAATGGAGTAGAATGGATGCTTCACAACTTTGGTACCCTGAAATAGTGCATTCAGGCCCGAAGCACAAGTTTGTCATCTTTTTACGTGCCGAAGGTTAGCCAAATGCTCTGAAACACTTCCAAACATCATTTTGGGTCCAATGGACTAGAATGGATGCTTCACAACTTTGGTACCCCGAAATAGTGCATTCAGGCTCGAACACAAGTTTTGAATCTTTTACGTGCCGAAGGTTAGCGAAATGCTCCGAAACACTGCCAAACATCATTTTGGGTCAAAGGAGTAGAACGGATGCTTCGCAACTTTGGTATCCCGAAATCGTGCATTTAGGCCCGAAACATTAGTTTTTCATCTTTTTACTTGTTGAAGGTTAGCGAAATGCTCCGAAACACTCCCAAACATCATTTGGATTCCAATGGAGTAGAATGGATGCTTCACAACTTTGGTACCCCGAAATAGTGCATTCAGGACGAAATACAAGTTTTTCATCTTTTTACGTGCCAAAGGTTGGCCAAATGCTCTGAAACACTTCCAAACATCATTTTGGGTCCCATGGATTAGAATGGATGCTTCACAACTTTGGTACCCCGAAATAGTGCATTCAGGCTCGAACACAAGTTTTGAATCTTTTACGTGCCGAAGGTTAGCGAAATGCTCTGAAACACTCCCAAACATCATTTTGGGTCCAAGGAGTAGAATGGATGCTTCGCAACTTTGGTATCCCGAAATAGTGCATTTAGGCCCGAAACATAAGTTTTCCATCTTTTTATGTGCCGAAGGTTTGCGAAATGCTCCGAAACACTCCCAAACATCATTTTGTGTCCAATGGAGTATAATGGATGCTTCGCAACTTTGGTATCCCAAAATAATGCATTATGGCCCGAAACACAAGTTTTGCATCTTTTTACGAGCCAAAGGTTAGCCAAATGCTTCGAAACACTCCCAAACATCATTTTGGGTCCAAAGGACTAGAATGGATACTTCACAACTTTGGTACCTCGAAAGAGTGCATTTAGGCTCGAACACAAGTTTTGCATCTTTTACGGGCCGAAGGTTAGTGAAATGCTCCGAAACACTCCCAAACATCATTTTGGGTCCAAGGAGTAGAATGGATGCTTCGCAACTTTGGTATCCCGAAATAGTGCATTGTGGCCCGAAACACAAGTTTTTCATCATTTTACGTGCCAAAGGTTAGCTAAATGCTCCGAAACACTCCCAAACATCATTTTGGGTCCAATGGACTAGAATTGATGCTTCATAACTTTGGTACCCCGAAATAGTGCATTCTGGCTCGAATACAAGTTTTGCATCTTTTACGTGTCGAAGGTTAGCGAAATGCTCCGAAACATCATTTTGGGTCCAAGGAGTAGAGTGGATGCTTCGCAACTTTGGTTTCCCGAAATAGTGCATCCACGGCTGAAACACAAGTTTTGCATCTTTTTACGAGCTGAAGGGTAGAGAAATGCTCTGAAATACTCCCAAACATCATTTTGGGTCCAAGGAGTAGAACGGACGCTTCGCAACTTTGGTATCTCGAAATAGTGCATTTAGGCCCGAAACACACGTTTTGCATCTTTTTACCTGTCGAAGGTTAGCGAAATGCACCGAAACACTACCAAATATCATTTTGTGTCCAATGGAGTAGGATGGATGCTTCGCAATTTTGGTACCCCGAAATAGTGCAATCAGGCCCGAAACACAAGTTTTTCATCTTTTTACGTGCCAAAGGTTAGCCGAATGCTCCGAAACACTTCCAAACATCATTTTGGGTCCAATGGACTAGAATGGATGCTTCACAACTTTGGTGCCCCGAAATAGTGCATTCAGGCTCGAACTCAAGTTTTGAATCTTTTATGTGCCGAAGGTTAGTGAAATGCTCCGAAACACTCCCAAACATCATTTTGGGTCAAAGGAGTAGAACGGATGCTTCGCAACTTTGGTATCCCGAAATCGTGCATTTAGGCCCGAAACATAAGTTTTGCATCTTTTTACTTGTCGAAGGTTAGCGAAATGCACCGAAACACTCCCAAACATCATTTTGTCTCCAATGGAGTAGGATGGATGCTTCGCAATTTTGGTACCCCGAAATAGTGCATTCAGGCCCGAAACACAAGTTTTTCATCTTTTTACGTGCCAAAGGTTAGCCAAATGCTCAGAAACACTCCCAAACATCATTTTTGGTCCAATGGACTAGAATGGACGCTTCACAACTTTGGTACCCCGAAATAGTGCATTCAGGCTCGAACACAAGTTTTGCATCTTTTACGTGCCGAAGGTTAGCAAAATGCTCGGAAACACTCCCAAACATCATTTTGGGTCCAATGGACAAGAATGGATGCTTCACAACTTTGGTAACCCGAAATAGTGCATTCAGGCTCAAACACAAGTTTTGCATCTTTTACGTGCCGAAGGTTAGTGAAATGCTCCGAAACACTCCCAAACATCATTTTGGGTCTAATGGACTAGAATGGATGCTTCACAACTTTGATAACTCGAAATAGTGCATTCAGGCTCAAACACAAGTTTTGCATCTTTTACGTGCCGAAGGTTTGCGAAATGCTCTGAAACACTCCCAAATATCATTTTGGGTCCAATGGACTAGAATGGATGCTTCACAACTTTGGTAGCCCAAAATAGTGCATTCATGCCCGAAACACAAGTTTTGCATCTTTTGACCTGTCGAAGGTTAGCGAAATGCTCTGAAACACTCCCAAACATCATTTTGGGTCCAATGGACTAGAATGGATGCTTCAAAACTTTGGTACCCCAAAATAGTGCATTCATGCCCAAAACACAAGTTTTGCATCTTTTTACCTGTCGAAGGTTATCGAAATGCTCCGAAACACTCCCAAACATCATTTTGGGTCCAATGGACTAGAATGGATGCTTCACAACTTCGGTACCCCGAAATAGTGCATTCATGCCCGAAACACAAGTTTTGCATCTTTTACGTGCCAAAGGTTAGCGAATTGCCCTGAAACACTCCCAAACATCATTTTGCGTCCAATGGACTAGAATGGATGTTTCACAACTTTGGTACCCCGAAATAGTGCATTCATGCTCAAAACACAAGTTTTGCATCTTTTTACATGCCAAAGGTTAGCCAAATGCTCCGAAAGGCTCCCAAACATCATTTTGGGTCCAAGGAGTAGAATGGATGCTTCGCAACTTTGGTATCCCGAAATAGTGCATTGAGGCCCGAAATACATGTTTTTCATCATTTTACGTGCCAAAGGTTATCTAAATGCTCCGAAACATTCCCAAACATCATTTTGGGTCCAATGGACTAGAATTGATGCTTCACAACTTTGGTACCCCGAAATAGTGCATTCCGGCTCGAATACAAGTTTTGCATCTTTTACGTGCTGAAGGTTAGCGAAATGCTCTGAAACACTCTGAAACATCATTTTGGGTCCAAGGAGTAGAGTGGATGCTTCGCAACTTTGGTATCCCGAAATAGTGCATCCACGCCTGAAACACAAGTTTCGCATCTTTTTACAAGCCGAACGTTAGAGAAATGCTCCGAAACACTCCCAAACATCATTTTGTGTCCAATGGAGTAGAATTGATGCTTCACAACTTTGGTACCCCGAAATAGTGCATTCTGGCTCGAATACAAGTTTTGCATCTTTTACGTGCCGAAGGTTAACGAAATTTCCAAGGATTGAGTGGATGCTTCGCAACTTTGGTATCCCGAAATAGTGCATCCACGCATGAAACACAAGTTTTGTATCTTTTTACGAGCCGAAGGTTAGAGAAATGCTCTGAAATACTCCCAAACATCATTTTGGGTCCAAGGAGTAGAACGGACGCTTCGCAACTTTGGTATCCCGAAATAGTGCATTTAGGCTCGAAACACAAGTTTTGCAACTTTTTACCTGTCGATGGTTAGCAAAATGCATTGATACACTCCCAAACATCATTTTGTGTCCAATGGAGTAGGATGGATGCTTCTCAATTTTTGTGCCTCGAAATAGTGCATTCAGGCCCGAAACACAAGTTTTTCATCTTTTAACATGCCAAAGGTTAGCCAAATGCTCCGAAACACTTCCAAACATCATTTTGGGTCCAATGGACTAGAATGGATGCTTCACAACTTTGGTACCTCGAAATAGTGCATTCTGGCTCGAACACAAGTTGTGAATCTTTTATGTGCCGAAGGTTAGCGAAATGCTCCGAAACACTCCCAAACATCATTTTGGGTCAAAGGAGTAGAACGGATGCTTCGCAACTTTGGTATCCTGAAATCGTGCATTTAGGCCTGAAACATTAGTTTTTCATCTTTTTACTTGTCGAAGGTTAGCGAAATGCTCCGAAACATTCCCAAACATTATTTTGTGTCCAATGGAGTAGGATCGATGCTTCACAACTTTGGTACCCCTAAATAGTGCATTCAGGCCCGAAACACAAGTTTTTCATCTTTTTACGTGCCAAAGGTTAGCCAAATGCTCTGAAACACTCCCAAACATCAATTTTGTTCCAATAGACTAGAATGGATGCATCACAACTTTGGTACCCCGAAATAGTGCATTCAGGCTCGAACACAAGTTTTGCATCTTTTACGTGCCGAAGGTTAGCAAAATGCTCCGAAACACTCCCAAACATCATTTTGGGTCCAATGGACTACAATGGATGCTTCACAACTTTGGTACCCCGAAATAGTGCATTCTGGCTCGAACACAAGTTTTGCATCTTTTACGTGCCGAAGGTTAGCGAAATGCTCGAAACACTCCCAAACATCATTTTGGGTCTAGGGAGTACAATGGATGCATCAGAACTTTGGTATCCCGAAATAGTGCATTTAGGCCCGAAACACAAGTTTTGCATCTTTTTACTTGTCGAAGGTTAGCGAAATGCTCTGAAACACTCCCAAACATCATTTTGTGTCCAACGTAGTAGAATGGATGCTTCGCAACTTTGGCACCTCGAAATAGTGGATTCAGGCCCGAAACACAATTTTTTCATCTTTTTACATGCCGAAGGTTAGCCAAATGCTCCGAAACACTTCCAAACATCATTTTATGTCCAATGGACAAGAATGGATGCTTCGCAACTTTGGTAACCCGAAATAGTGCATTCAGGCTCAAACACAAGTTTTGCATCTTTTATGTGCCGAAGGTTAGCGAAACGCTCCGAAACACTCCCAAATATCATTTTGGGTCTAATGGACTAGAATGGGTGCTTCACAACTTTGGTAACTCGAAATTGTGCATTCAGGCTCAAACACAAGTTTTGCATCTTTTACGTGCCGAAGGTTAGCGAAATGCTCCGAAACACTCCCAAACATCATTTTTGGTCCAATGGACTAGAATGGATGCTTCACAACTTTGGTACCCCGAAATAGTGCATTCAGGCTCGAACACAAGTTTTGCATCTTTTACGTGCCGAAGGTTAGCGAAATACTCGAAACACTCCCAAACATCATTTTGGGTCTAGGGAGTAGAATGGATGCATCAGAACTTCGGTATCCCGAAATAGTGCATTTAGGCCCGAAACACAAGTTTTGCATCTTTTTACTTGTCGAAGGTTAGCGAAATGCTCCGAAACACTCCCAAACATCATTTTGTGTCCAATGTAGTAGAATGGATGCTTCGCAACTTTGGCACCTCAAAATAGTGCATTCAGGCCCGAAACACAAGTTTTTCATCTTTTTACATGCCGAAGGTTAGCCAAATGCTCCGAAACACTTCCAAACATCATTTTAGGTCCAATGGACAAGAATGGATGCTTCACAACTTTGGTAACCCGAAATAGTGCATTCAGGCTCAAACACAAGTTTTGCATCTTTTACGGGCCGAAGGTTAGCGAAACGCTCTGAAACACTCCCAAACATCATTTTGCGTCTAATGGACTAGAATGGATGCTTCACAACTTTGGTAACTCGTAATAGTGCCTTCAGGCTCAAGCACAAGTTTTGCAACTTTTACGTACCGAAGGTTAGCGAAATGCTCCGAAACACTCCCAAACATCATTTTGGGTCCAATGGACTAGAATAGATGCTTCAAAACTTTGGTACCACAAAATAGTGCATTCATGCCCGAAACACAAGTTTTGCATTTTTTTACCTGTCGAAGGTTATCGAAATGCTCCGAAACACTCCCAAACATCATTTTGCGTCCAATGGACTAGAATGGATGCTTCACAACTTCGGTACCCCGAAATAGTGCATTCATGCCCGAAACACAAGTTTTGCATCTTTTACGTGCCAAAGGTTAGCGAATTGCTCTGAAACTCTCCCAAACATCATTTTGCGTCCAATGGACTAGAATGGATGTTTCACAACTTTAGTACCCCGAAATAGTGCATTCATGCTCAAAACAAAGTTTTGCATCTTTTTACGTGCCAAAGGTTAGCCAAATGCTCCGAAAGGCTCCCAAACATCATTTTCGGTCCAAGGAGTAGAATGGATGCTTCGCAACTTTGGTATCCCGAAATAGTGCATTGAGGCCCGAAATACATGTTTTTCATCATTTTACGTGCCAAAGGTTATCTAAATGCTCCGAAACACTCCCAAACATCATTTTGGGTCCAATGGACTAGAATTGATGCTTCACAACTTTGTTACCTCGAAATAGTGCATTCCGGCTCGAATACAAGTTTTGCATCTTTTACGTGCTGAAGGTTAGCGAAATGCTCTGAAACACTCCGAAACATCATTTTGGGTCCAAGGAGTAGAGTGGATGCTTCGCAACTTTGGTATCCCGAAATAGTGCATCCACGCCTGAAACACAAGTTTTGCATCTTTTTACGAGCCGAACGTTAGAGAAATGCTCCGAAACACTCCCAAACATCATTTTGGATCCAAGGAGTAGAACGGACGCTTCGCAACTTTGGTATCTCGAAATAGTGCATTTAGGCCCGAAACACAAGTTTTGCATCTTTTTACCTGTCGAAGGTTAGCGAAATGCACCGAAACACTCCCAAACATCATTTTGTGTCCAATGGAGTAGGATCAATGCTTCACAACTTTGGTACCCCGAAATAGTGCATTCAGGCTCGAACACAAGTTTTGAATCTTTTACGTGCCGAAGGTTAGTGAAATGCTCCGAAACACTCCCAAACATCATTTTGGGTCAAAGGAGTAGAACGGATGCTTCGCAACTTTGGTTTCCTAAAATCGTGCATTTAGTCCCGAAACATTATTTTTTCATCTTTTTACTTGTCGAAGGTTAGCGAAATGCTCTGAAACACTCCCAAACATCATTTTGTGTCTAATGGAGTAGGATGGATGCTTCACAACTTTGGTACCCCGAAATAGTGCATTCTGACCCGAAACACAAGTTTTTCATCTTTTACGTGCCAAAGGTTAGCCAAATACTCTGAAACACTCCCAAACATTATTTTTGGTCCAATGGACTAGAATGGATGCTTCACAACTTTGGTACCCCGAAATAGTGCATTCAGGCTCGAACATAAGTTTTGCATCTTTTACGTGCCCAAGGTTAGCGAAATGCTCCGAAACACTCCCAAACATCATTTTGGGTCCAATGGACTAGAATGGATGCTTCACAACTTTGGTACCCCGAAATAGTGCAATCAGGCTTGAACACAAGTTTTGCATCTTTCACGTGCCGAAGGTTAGCGAAATGCTCCGAAACACACCCAAACATCATTTCGAGTCTAATGGACTAGAATGGATGCTTCACAAATTTGGTAACTCGAAATAGTGCATTCAGGCTCAAACACAAGTTTTGCATCTTTTACGTGCCAAAGGTTAGCGAAATGCTCCGAAAGACTCCCAAACATCATTTTGGTTCCAATCGACTAGAATGGATGCTTCACAACTTTGGTGCCCCGAAATAGTGCATTCATGCCTGAAACACAAGTTTTGCATCTTTTTACCTGTCGAAGGTTAGCGAAATGCTCCGAAACACTCCCAAACATCATTTTGGGTCCAATGGACTAGAATGGATGCTTCACAACTTTGGTACCCCAAAATAGTGCATTCATGCCCGAAACACAAGTTTTGCATCTTTTTACGTGCCAAAGGTTAGCCAAATGCTCTGAAACACTCCCAAACATCATTTTGGGTCCAATGGACTAGAATGGATGCTTCACAACTTTGGTACCCCGAAAGAGTGCACTTAGGCTCGAACACAAGTTTTGCATCTTTTACGTGCCGAAGGTTAGTGAAATGCTCCGAAACACTCCCAAACATCATTTTGGGTCCAAGGAGTAGAATGGATGCTTCGCAACTTTGGTATCCCAAAATAGTGCATTGAGGCCCGAAACACAAGTTTTTCATCATTTTGGGTCTAGTGGACTAGAATGGATTCTTCACAAACAAGTTTTGCATCTTTTACGTGCTGAAGGTTAGCGAAATGCTCCGAAACACAACCAAACATCATTTTAGGTCCAATGGACAAGAATGGGTGCTTCACAACTTTGGTACCCCGAAATAGTGCATTCATGCCCAAACACAAGTTTTGGATCTTTTTACCAGTCGAAGGTTAGCGAAATGCTCAGAAACACAACCAAACATCATTTTGTGTCCAATGGAGTAGGATGGATGCTTTGCAACGTTGGTACCCCGAAATAGTGCATTCAGGCCCGAACACAAGTTTTGAATCTTTTACGTGCCGAAGGTTAGTGAAATGATCCGAGACACTCCCAAACATCATTTTGGGTCCAAGGAGAAGAATTGATGCTTCGTAACTTCGGTATCCTGAAATAGTGCGTTTAGGCCCGAAACATAAGTTTTGCATCTTTTTACTTTCCGAAGGTTAGC
Organism: Cenchrus fungigraminus; assembly: GCA_036936925.1. NCBI lineage: Eukaryota > Viridiplantae > Streptophyta > Magnoliopsida > Poales > Poaceae > Cenchrus > Cenchrus fungigraminus. Next base: position 79,110,646 of record CM072770.1, read on the forward strand.
GAAATGCTCCGAAACACTCCCAAACATCATTTTGTGTCCAATGGAACACAAGTTTTGCATCTTTTACGTGCCGAAGGGTAGCGAAATGCTTGAAACACTCCCAAACATAATTTTGGGTCCAAGGAGTAGAATGGATGCTTCGGAACTTTGGTATCCCGAAATAGTGCATTTAGGTCCGAAACACAAGTTTTGCATCTTTTTACTTGTCGAAGGTTAGCGAAATGCTCCGAAACACTCCCAAACATCATTTTGTGTCCAATGGAGTAGAGTTGATGCTTCGCAACTTTGGTACCCCAAAATAGTGCATCCAGGCCCGAAATGACGATTGGGAGTGTTTCGGAGCAGCTCGCTAACCTTCGGCACGTAAAAGATGCAAAACTTGTGTTTGAGCCTGAATGCACTATTTTGAGGTACCAAAGTTGTGAATTATCCATTCTAGTCTATTGGACCCAAAATGATGTTTGGGAGTGTTTCGGAGCATTTCGCTACCCTTCGACATGTCAAAAGATGCAAAACCTTGTGTTTCGGGCCTGAATGCACTATTTTGTGGTACCAAACTTCGAAGCATCCATTCTAATCCTTTGACCCAAAACGATGTTTGGGAGTGCATCAGAGCATTTTGCTAACCTTCCGCACGTAAGAAGATGCAAAAATTGTGTTTCGAGCCTGAATGCACCATTTCGGGGTACCGAAGTTGTTAACCATCCATTCTACTCCGTTGGACCCAAAATGATGATTGGGAGTGTTTCAGAGCAACTCGCTAACCTTCGGCACGTAAAAGATGCAAAACTTGTGTTCGAGCCTGAATGCACTATTCTGAGGTACCAAAGTTGTGAAGCATCCATTCTAGTCCATTGGACCCAAAATAATGTTTGGGAGTGTTTCGGAGCATTTCGCTAACCTTCGTCATGTCAAAAGAAGAAAAACTTGTGTTTCGAGCCTGAATGCACTACTTTGGGCTACCAATGTTGCGAAGCATCCATTCTAATCCTTTCACCCAAAATGATGTTTGAGAGTGTTTCACAGCATTTTGCTAACCTTCGACATGTCAAAAGATAAAAAAATTGTGTTTCGGGTCTGAATGCACTATTTCGGGGTACTAAAGTTGTGAAGCATCCATTCTACTCCATTGGAACCAAAATGATGTCTGAGAGTGTTTCGGAACATTTCGCTAACCTTCGGCACGTAAAAGATGCAAAATTTGTGTTCAAGACTGAATGCACTATTTCGGGGTACCAAAGTTGTGAATCATCCATTCTAGTCCATTGGACCCAAAATGATGTTTGGGAGTGTTTTGGAGCATTTCGCTAACCTGCGGCATGTCAGAAGATGCAAAACTTGTGTTTCGGGCCTGAATGCACTATTTTGGGGTACCAAAGTTGCGCAGCATCCATTCTAATCCTTTGACCCAAAATGTTGTATGGGAGTGTTTCAAAGCATTTTGCTAACCTTCGACATGTCAAAAGATGCAAAAATTGTGTTTCGGGTCCGAATGCACTATTTCGGGGTACTGAAGTTGTGAAGCACCCATTCTACTCCATTGGAACCAAAATGATGTTTTGGAGTGTTTCAGAGCATTTCGCTAACCTTCGACATACCAAAAGATGCAAAACTTGTGTTTCGGGCCTGAATGCACTATTTCTGGGTACTGAAGTTGTGAAGCATCGATTCTACTCCATTGGAACCAAAATGTTGTTTGGGAGTGTTTCGGAACATTTCGCTAACCTTCGGCATGTAAAAGATGCAAAACTTGTGTTTGAGCCTGAATGCACTATTTCAGTGTATCGAAGTTGGAAAGCATCCATTCTAGTTAATTGGACCCAAAATGATGTTTGGGAGTGTTTCGGAGTATTTTGCTAACCTTCGGCACGTAAAAAGATGAAAAACTTATGTTTCGGGCCTGAATGCACTATTTCGGGGTACCAAAGTTGCGAAGCATCCATTCTATTCCATTGGAATCAAAATAATGTTTGGGAGTGTTTCAGAGCATTTCGCTAACCTTCGGCATGTCAAAAGATGCAAAACTTGTGTTTCGGGACTGAATGCGCTATTTTGGGGTACCAAAGTTGTGAAGCATCCATTCTTATCCTTGGAACCAAAATGATGTTTGGGAGTGTTTCAGAGCAGCTCGCTAACCTTCGGCATTACAAAAGATGCAAAACTTGTGTTTCGGGCCTGAATGCAGTATTTCGGGGTACTGAAGTTGTGAAGCATTCATCTACTCCATTGGAACCAAAATGATGTTTGGGAGTGTTTCGGAGCATTTCGCTAACCTTCGGCTTGTAAAAAGATGCAAAACTTGTATTTCAGGGTACCGAAGTTGTGAAGCATCCATTCTACTCCATTGGACCCAAAATGATGTTTGGGAGTGTTTCGGAACATTTCGCTAACCTTCGGCATGTAAAAGATGCAATACTTGTGTTCAAGCCTGGATGCAGTATTTCGGGGCACCAAAGTTGTGAAGCATCCATTTTATTCCATTGGACCCAAAATGACGTTTGGGAGTGTTTCGGAGTATTTTGCTAACCTTCGGCACGTAAAAATATGAAAAACCTGTGTTTCAGGCCTAAATCCACTATTTCGGGGTACCAAAGTTGCAAATCATCCATTCTATTCCATTGGAACCAAAATGATGTTTAGGAGTGTTTCGGAGCATTTCGCTAACCTTCGAGACGTCAAAAGATGCAAAACTTTTATTTCGGGCCTGAATGCACTATTTCGGGGTGCCAAAGTTTTGAAGCATTCATTTGACTCCGTAGGACCCAAAATGATGATTGGGAGTGTTTTGGAGCAACTCGCTAACCTTCGGCACGTAAAAGATGCAAAACTTGTGTTTGAGCCTGAATGCACTATTTCGAGGTATCGAAGTTGTGAAGCATCCATTCTAGTTAATTGGACCCAAAATGATGTTTGGGAGTGTTTCGGAGTATTTTACTAACCTTCGGCACGTAAAAAGATGAAAACTTATGTTTCGGGCATGAATGCACTATTTCGGGGTACCAAAGTTGCGAAGAATCCATTCTACTCCATTGGAATCAAAATGATGTTTGGGAGTGTTTCGAAGCATTTCGCTAACCTTCGGCATGTCAAAAGATGCAAAACTTGTGTTCGAGCCTGAATGCACTATTTTGAGGTACCAAAGTTGTGAATCATCCATTCTAGTCCATTGGACCCAAAATGATGTTTGGGAGTGTTTCGGAGCATATCGCTAACCTGCGGCATGTCAGAAGATGCAAAACCTGTGTTTCGGGCCTGAATGCACTATTTTGGGGTACCAAAGATGCGGAGCATCCATTCTAATCCTTTGACCCAAAATGATGTTTGGGAGTGTTTCAAAGCATTTTGCTAACCTTCGACATGTCAAAAGATGCAAAAATTGTGTTTTGGGTCTGAATGCACTATTTCGGGGTACTGAAGTTGTGAAGCACCTATTCTACTCCATTGGAACCAAAATGATGTTTGGGAGTGTTTCGGAACATTTCGCTAACCTTCGGCACGTAAAAGATGCAAAACTTGTGTTTGAGCCTGAATGCACTATTTTGAGGTACCAAAGTTGTGAAGCATCCATTCTAGTCCATTGGACCCAAAATGACGTTTGGGAGTGTTTCGGAGTATTTTGCTAACCTTCGGCACGTCAAAATATGAAAAACCTGTGTTTCGAGCCTAAATACACTATTTTGGGGTACCAAAGTTGCGAAGCATCCATTCTACTCCATTGGAACCAAAATGATGTTTGGGAGTGTTTCGGAGCATTTCGCTAACCTTCGAGACGTCAAAAGATGCAAAACTTTTATTTCGGGCATGAATGCACTATTTCAGGGTGCCGAAGTTTTGAAGCATTCATTCTACGCCACTGGAACCAAAATGATGTATGGGAGTGTTTCAGAGCATTTCGCTAACCTTGGGCACGTAAAAAGATGCAAAACTTGTGTTTCGGACCTGAATGCACTATTTCGGGGTACCGAAATTGTGAAGCAACCACTCTACTCCATTGGAACCAAATTGATGTTTGGGTGTGTTTCGGAGCATTTCGCTAACCTTCGGCACATAAAAAGATGCAAAACTTTTGTTTCGGACCTGAATGCAGTATTTCGTGGTACTAAAGTTTTGAAGCATTCATTCGACTCCATTGGATCCAAAATGATGTTTGGGAGTGTTTCGGAGCATTTCGCTAACTTTCGACATGTAAAAAGATGCAAAACTTTTGTTACGGGCCTAAATGCACTATTTTGGGGTACCAAAGTTGGGAAGCATCCATTCTAATCCTTGGACCCAAATGATGTTTGGGAGTGTTTCAAAGCATTTCGCTAACCTTCGACATATCAAAAGATGCAAAACTTGTGTTTCGGGCCTGAATGCACTATTTCGGGGTACTGAAGTTGTGAAGCATCTATTCTACTCCATTGAAACCAAAATGTTGTTTGGGAGTGTTTCGGAACATTTCGCTAACCTTCGGCACGTAAAAGATGCGAAACTTGTGTTTGAGCCTGAATGCACTATTTCGGTGTATCGAAGTTGTGAAGGATCCATTCTAGTTAATTGGACCCAAAATGATGTTTGGGAGTGTTTCGGAGTATTTTGCTACCCTTCGGCACGTAAAAAGATGAAAAACTTATGTTTCGGGCCTGAATGCACTATTTCGGGGTACCAAAGTTGCGAAGCATCCGTTCTACTCCATTGGAAACAAAATGATGTTTGGGAGTGTTTCAGAGCATTTCGCTAACCTTCGGCATGTCAAAAGATGCAAAACTTGTGTTTCGAGACTGAATGCGCTATTTTGGGGTACCAAAGTTGCGAAGCATCCATTCTAATCCTTGGAACCAAAATGATGTTTGGGAGTGTTTCAGAGCAGCTCGCTAACCTTCGGCATGACAAAAGATGCAAAACTTGTGTTTCGGGCCTGAATGCAGTATTTCGAGGTTCTGAAGTTGTGAAGCATCCATCTACTCCATTGGAACCAAAATGATGTTTGGGAGTGTTTCGGAGCATTTCGCTAACCTTCGGCATGTAAAAAGATGCAAAACTTGTATTTCGGGCCTGAATGCACTATTTTGGGGTACCGAAGTTGTGAAGCATCCATTCTATTCCATTGGACCCAAAATGATGTTTGGGAGTGTTTCGGAACATTTCGCTAACCTTCGGCATGTAAAAGATGCAAAACTTGTGTTCAAGCCTGAATGCACTATTTCGGGGCACCAAAGTTGTGAAGCACCCATTTTATTCCATTGGTTCCAAAATGACGTTTGGGAGTGTTTCGGAGTATTTTGCTAACCTTCAGCACGTAAAAATATGAAAAACCTGTGTTTCAGGCCTAAATGCACTATTTCGGGGTACCAAAGTTGTGAATCATCCATTCTACTCCATTGGAACCAAAATGATGTTTGGGAGTGTTTCAGAGCATTTCACTTACCTTCGACATATCAAAAGATGCAAAACTTGTGTTTCGAGCCTGAATGCACTATTTCGGGGTACTAAAGTTGTGAAGCATCTATTCTACTCCATTGGAACCAAAATGTAGTTTGAGAGTGTTTCAGAACATTTCGCTAACCTTCGGCACGTAAAAGATGCAAAACTTGTGTTTGAGCCTGAATGCACTATTTCAGGGTATCAAAGTTGTGATGCATCCATTCTAGTTAATTGGACCCAAAATGATGTTTGGGAGTGTTTCGGAGTATTTTGCTAACCTTCGGCACGTAAAAAGATGAAAAACTTATGTTTCGGGCCTGAATGCACTATTTCAGGGTACCAAAGTTGCGAAGCATCCATTCTACTCCATTGGAATCAAAATGATGTATGGGAGTGTTTCGGAGCATTTCGCTAACCTTCGGCATGTCAAAAGATGCAAAACTTGTGTTTCGGGACTAAATGCGCTATTTTGGGGTACCAAAGTTGCGAAGCATCCATTCTAATCCTTGGATTCAAAATAATGTTTGGGAGTGTTTCAGAGCAGCTCGCTAACCTTCGGCATGACAAAAGAAGCAAAACTTGTGTTTCGGGCCTGAATGCAGTATTTCGGGGTACTGAAGTTGTGAAGCATCCATCTACTCCATTGGAACCAAAATGATATTTGGCAGTGTTTCGGGGCATTTCGCTAACCTTCGACACGAAAAAAGATGCAAAACTTGTATTTCGGGCCTGAATGCACTATTTCGGGGTACCGAAGTTGTGAAGCATCCATTCTGCTCCATTGGACCCAAAATGATGTTTGGGAGTGTTTCGGAACATTTCACTAACCTTCGGCACGTAAAAGATGCAAAACTTGTGTTCAAGCCAGAATGCACTATTTCGAGGCACCAAAGTTGTGAAGCATCCATTTTATTCCATTGGACCTAAAATGACGTTTGGGAGTGTTTCGGAGTATTTTGCTAACCTTCGGCATGTAAAAATATGAAAAACCTGTGTTTCAGGCCTAAATGCACTATTTCGGGGCACCAAAGTTGCGAATCATCCATTCTACTGCATTGGAAACAAAATGATGTTTGGGAGTGTTTCGGAGCATTTCGCTAACCTTCGAGACGTCAAAAGATGCACACCTTTTATTTCGGGCCTGAATGCACTATTTCGGGGTGCCGAAGTTTTGAAGCATTCATTCGACTCCATTGGAACCAAAAAGATGTTTGGGAGTGTTTCGGAGCATTTTGCTAACCATCGGCACATAAAAAGATTTAAAACTTTTGTTTCGGACCTGAATGCAGTATTTCGTGGTACTAAAGTTTTGAAGCATTGATTCTACTCCATTGGAACCAAAATGATGTTTAGGAGTGTTTCGGAGCATTTCGCTAACTTTCGACATGTAAAAAGATGCAAAATTTTGTTTCGGGCCTAAATGCACTATTTTGGGGTACCAAAGCTGGGAAGCATCAATTCTAATCCTTGGACCCAAAGGATGTTTGGGAGTGTTTCAGAGCATTTCGCTAACCTTCGACATATCAAAAGATGCAAAACTTGTGTTTCGAGCCTGAATGCACTATTTCGGGGTACTGAAGTTGTGAAGCATCTATTCTACTCCATTGGAACCAAAATGTTGTTTGGGAGTGTTTCGGAACATTTCGCTAACCTTCGGCACGTAAAAGATGCAAAACTTGTGTTTGAGCCTGAATGCACTATTTCGGTGTATCGAAGTTGTGAAGCATCCATTCTAGTTAATTGGACCCAAAATGATGTTTGGGAGTGTTTCGGAGTATTTTGCTACCCTTCGGCACGTAAAAAGATGAAAAACTTATGTTTCGGGCCTGAATGCACTATTTCGGGGTACCAAAGTTGCGAAGCATCCGTTCTACTCCATTGGAATCAAAATGATGTTTGGGAGTGTTTCAAAGCATTTCGCTAACCTTCGGCATGTCAAAAGATGCAAAACTTGTGTTTCGGACTGAATGCGCTATTTTGGGGTACCAAAGTTGCGAAGCATCCATTCTAATCCTTGGAACCAAAATGATGTATGGGAGTGTTTCAGAGCAGCTCGCTAACCTTCGGCATGACAAAAGATGCAAAACTTGTGTTTCGAGCCTGAATGCAGTATTTCGGGGTACTGAAGTTGTGAAGCATCCATCTACTCCATTGTAACCAAAATGATGTTTGGGAGTGTTTCAGAGCATTTCGCTAACCTTCGGCATGTAAAAATATGCAAAACTTGTATTTCGGGCCTGAATGCACTATTTTGGGGTACCGAAGTTGTGAAGCATCCATTCTACTCCATTGGACCCAAAATGATGTTTGGGAGTGTTTCGGAACATTTCGCTAACCTTCGGCATGTAAACGACGCAAAACTTGTGTTCAAGCCTGAATGCACTATTTCGGGGCACCAAAGTTGTGAAGCACCCATTTTATTCCATTGGACCCAAAATGACGTTTGGGAGTGTTTCGGAGTATTTTGCTAACCTTCAGCACGTAAAAATATGAAAAACTTGTGTTTCAGGCCTAAATGCACTATTTCGGGGTACCAAAGTTGCGAATCATCCATTCTACTCCATTGGAACCAAAATGATGTTCGGGAGTGTTTCAGAGCATTTCGCTTACCGTCGACATATCAAAAGATGCAAAACTTGTGTTTCGAGCCTGAATGCACTATTTCGGGGTACTAAAGTTGTGAAGCATCTATTCTACTCCATTGGAACCAAAATGTTGTTTGGGAGTGTTTCGTAACATTTCGCTAACCTTTGGCACGTAAAAGATGCAAAATTGTGTTTGAGCCTGAATGCACTACTTCGGGGTATCGAAGTTGTGAAGCATCCATTCTAGTTAATTGGACCCAAAATGATGTTTGGGAGTGTTTAGGAGTATTTTGCTAACCTTCGGCACGTAAAAAGATGAAAAACTTATGTTTCAGGCCTGAATGGACTATTTCAGGGTACCAAAGTTGCGAAGCATCCATTCTACTCCATTGGAATCAAAATGATGTTTGGGTGTGTTTCGGAGCATTTCGCTACCCTTCGGCATGTCAAAAGATGCAAAACTTGTGTTTCAGGACTGAATGCGCTATTTTGGGGTACCAAAGTTGCGAAGCATCCATTCTAATCCTTGGAACCAAAATGATGTTTGGGAGTGTTTCAGAGCAGCTCGCTAACCTTCGGCACGACAAAAGATGCAAAACTTGTGTTTCGGGCCTGGATGCAGTATTTTGGGGTGCTGAAGTTGTGAAGCATCCATCTACTCCATTGGAACCAAAATGATGTTTGGGAGTGTTTCGGAGCATTTCGCCAACCTTCGGCATGTAAAAAGATGCAAAACTTGTATTTCGGGCCTGAATGCACTATTTCGGGGTACCGAAGTTGTGAAGCATCCATTCTACTCCATTGGACCCAAAATGATGTTTGGGAGTGTTTCAGAACATTTCGCTAACCTTCGGCATGTAAAAGATGCAAAACTTGTGTTCAAGCCTGAATGCACTATTCGGGGCTCCAAATTTGTGAAGCATCCATTTTATTTCATTGGACCCAAAATGACGTTTGGGAGTGTTTCGGAGTATTTTGCTAACCTTCGGCACGTAAAAATATGAAAAACCTGTGTTTCAGGCCAAAATGCACAATTTCGGGGTTCCAAAGTTGCGAATCATCCATTCTACTCCATTGGAACCAAAATGATGTTTGGGAGTGTTTCGGAGCATTTCGCTAACCTTTGACATATCAAAAGATGCAAAACTTGTGTTTCGGGACTGAATGCACTATTTCAGGGTACTGAAGTTGTGAAGCATCTATTCTACTCCATTGGAACCAAAATGTTGTTTGGGAGTGTTTCGTAACATTTCGCTAACCTTCGGCACGTAAAAGATGCGAAACTTGTGTTTAAGCCTGAATGCACTATTTCGGTGTATCGAAGTTGTGAAGCATCCATTCTAGTTAATTGGACCCAAAATGATGTTTGGGAGAGTTTCGGAGTATTTTGCTAACCTTCGGCACGCAAAAAGATGAAAAACTTATGTTTCGGGCCTGATTGCACTATTTCGAGGTACCAAAGTTGCGAAGCATCCATTCTACTCCATTGGAATCAAAATGATGTTTGGGAGTGTTTCAGAGCATTTCGCTAACCTTCGGCATGTCAAAAGATGCAAAACTTGTGTTTCGGGACTGAATGCGCTATTTTGGGGTACCAAAGTTGCGAAGCATCCATCTACTCCATTGGAACCAAAATGATATTTGGGAGTGTTTCGGAGCATTTCGCCAACCTTCGGCTTGTAAAAAGATGCAAAACTTGTATTTCGGGCCTGAATGCACTATTTCGGGGTACCAAAGTTGCGAAGCATCCATTCTACTCCATTGGACCCAAAATGATGTTTGGGAGTGTTTTAGAGCATTTCGGTAACCTTCAGCATGACAAAAGATGCAAAACTTGTGTTTCGAGCCTGAATGCAGTATTTCGGGGTACTGAAGTTGTGAAGCATCCATCTACTCCATTGGAACCAAAATGATGTTTGGGAGTGTTTCGGAGCATTTTGCTAACCTTCGGCACGAAAAAATATGGAAAACCTGTGTTTCAGGCCTAAATGCACAATTTCGGGGTTCCAAAGTTGCGAATCATCCATTCTACTCCATTGGACCCAAAATCATGTTTGGGAGTGTTTCGGAGCATTTCGCTAACCTTCGGTATGACAAAAGATGCAAAACTTCTGTTTCGGGCCTGAATGCAGTATTTCGGGGTACTGAAGTTGTGAAGCATCCATTCTACTCCATTGGAACGAAAATGATGTTTGGGAGTGTTTCGGAGCATTTCGCTAACCTTCGGCACGTAAAAGATGCAAAACTACATTTGGGCCTGAATGCACTATTTCGGGGTACTGAAGTTTTGAAGCATTCATTCTACTCCATTGGAACCAAAATGTTGTTTGGGAGTGTTTCGGAACATTTCGCTAACCTTCGGCACGCAAAAAGATGAAAAACTTATGTTTCGGGCCTGAATGCACTCTTTCGGGGTACCAAAGTTGCGAAGCATCCATTCTACTCCATTGGAATCAAAATGATGTTTGGGAGTGTTTTAGAGCATTTCGCTAACATTCGGCATGTCAAAAGATGCAAAACTTGTGTTTCGGGACTGAATGCGCTATTTTGGGGTACCAAAGTTGCGAAGCATCCATTCTAATCCTTGGAACCAAAATGATGTTTGGGAGTGTTTCAGAGCAGCTCGCTAACCTTCGGCATGACAAAAGATGCAAAACTTGTGTTTCGAGCCTGAATGCAGTATTTCGGGGTACTGAAGTTGTGAAGCATCCATCTACTCCATTGGAACCAAAATGATGTTTGGGAGTGTTTCGGAGCATTTTGCTAACCTTCGGCACGTAAAAAGATGCAAAACTTGTATTTCAGGCCTGAATGCACTATTTTGGCGTACCGAATCTGTGAAGCATCCATTCTACTCCATTGGACCCAAAATGATGTTTGGGAGTGTTTCGGAGCAGCTCGCTAACCTTCGGCACGTAAAAAGATGCAAAACTTCTGTTTCGGGCCTGAATGCAGTATTTCGGGGTACTGAAGTTGTGAAGCATCCATTCTACTCCATTGGAACGAAAATGATGTTTGGGAGTGTTTCGGAGCATTTTGCTAACCTTCGGCACGTAAAAAGATGCAAAACTTGTATTTTGGGCCTAAATGAACTATTTCGTGTTTCGGACCTGAATGCACTATTTCGGGGTACCGAAATTGTGAAGCATCCAATCTACTCCATTGGAACCAAAATGATGTTTGGGAGTGTTACGGAGCATTTCGCTAACCTTCGGCATGTAAAAAGATGCAAAAGTTTGTTTCGGGCTTGAATGCAGTATTTCGTGGTACAGTAGTTTTGAAGCATTCATTCTACTCCATTGGAACCAAAATGATGTTTGGGTGTGTTTCGGAGCATTTCGCTAACTTTCGACATGTAAAAAGATGAAAAACTTTTGTTTCGGGCCTGAATGCACTATTTTGGGGTACCAAAGTTGCGAAGCATCCATTCTAATCCTTGGACCCAAAATGATGTTTGGGAGTGTTTCGGAGCATTTCGCTAACCTGCGGCATGACAAAAGATGCAAAACTTGTGTTTCGGGCCTGAATGCAGTATTTCGGGGTACTGAAGTTGTGAAGCATCCATTCTACTCCATTGGAACCAAAATGATGTTTGGGAGTGTTTCGGAACATTTCGCTAACCTTCGGCAGGTAAAAGATGCAAAACTTATGTTTCGGGCCTGAATGCACTCTTTCGGGGTACCAAAGTTTTGAAGCATTAATTCTACTCCGTTGGAACCAAAATGATGTTTGGAAGTGTTTCGGAGCATTTCGCTAACCTTCGACATGTAAAAAGATGCAAAACTTTTGTTTCGAGCCTGAATGCACCATTTCGTGGTACCGAAGTTTTGAAGCATTCACTGTACTCCATTGGAACCAAAATGATGTTTGGGAGTGTTTCGGAGCATTTCGCTAACCTTCGGCACGTAAAAAGATGAAAAACTTGTGTTTCGAGTCTGAATGCACTATTTCGGGTTCCAAAGTTGCGAAGCATCCATTCTACACCATCGGAACCAAAATGATGTTTGGGAGTGTTTCGGAGCATTTCGCTAACCTTCGGCACATAAATAGATGAAAAACTTGTGTTTCGGACGTGAATGCACTATTTTGGAGTACCAAAATTGCGAAGCATCCATTCTAATCCATGGACCCAAAATGATGTTTGGAAGTGTTTCAGAGCATTTCGCTAACCTTCGACATGTCAAAAAATGCAAAACTTATGTTTCGGGCCTGAATGTAGTATTTCGTGGTACTGAAGTTGTGAAGCATCCATTCTACTCCATTGGAACCAAAATGATGTTTGGGAGTGTTTCAGAACATTTCGCTAACCATCGGCACGTAAAAGATGCAAAAGTTGTGTTCAAGCCTGAATGCACTATTTCAGGGGTACCAAAGTTGTGAAGCATCCATTCTAGTCCGTTGGACCCAAAATGATGTTCGGGAGTGTTTCAGAGCATTTCGCTAACCTTCGACATGTCAAAAGATGCAAAACTTGTGTTTCAGAGTATTTTGCTAACCTTCGGCAAGTAAAAAGATGAAAAACTTGTGTTTCAGGCCTAAATGCACTATTTCGGGGTACCAAAGTTGCAAAACCTCCATTCTATTCCATTGGAACCAAAATGACATTTGGTAGGGTTTCGGAGCATTTCGCTAACCTTTGGCACGTAAAAAGATGCAAAACTTTTGTTTCGGGTCTGAATGCACTATTTTGGGGTACCAAAGTTGCGAAGCATCCATTCTAATCCTTGGACCCAAAATCATGTTTGGGAGTGTTTCAGAGCATCTCGCCAACCTTCGACATGTCAAAAGATGCAAAACTCGTGTTTCAGGCCGGAATGCACTATTTCAGGGTACTGAAGTTGTGAAGTATCTATTCTACTCCATTGGAACCAAAATGTTGTTCGGGAGTGTTTCGGAACATTTTGCTGACCTTTGGCACGTAAAAGATGCAAAACTTGTGTTTGAGCCTGAATGCATTATTTCGGTGTATCGAGGTTGTGAAGCATCAAATCTAGTTAATTGGACCCAAAATGATGTTTGGGTGTGTTTCGGAGTATTTTGGTAACCTTCGGCACATAAAAAGATGAAAAACTTATGTTTCGGGCCTGAATGCACTATTTTGGGGTACCAAAGTTGCGAAGCATCCATTCTACTCCATTGGAACCAAAATGATGTTTGGGTGTGTTTCGGAGTATTTTAGTAACCTTCGGCACGTAAAAAGATGAAAACTTATGTTTCGGGCCTGAATGCACTATTTCGGGGTACCAAAGTTTCGAAGCATCCATTCTACTCCATTGCAACCAAAATGATGTTTGGGAGTGTTTCGGAGCATTTTGCTAATCTTCGGCATGTCAAAAGATGCAAAACTTGTGTTTCGGGACTGAATGCGCTATTTTGGGGTACCAAAGTTGCGAAGCATCCATTCTAATCCTTGGAACCAAAATGATGTTTGGGAGTGTTTCAGAGGAGCTCGCTAATCTTCGGCATGACAAAAGATGCAAAACTTGTGTTTCGGGACTGAATGCACTATTCTGGGATACCAAAGTTGTGAAGCATCCATTCTACTCCTTGGACCCAAAATCATGTTTGGGAGTGTTTCGGAGCATTTCGCTGACCTTCGGCATGAAAAAAGATGCAAAACTTGTGTTTCGAGCCTGAATGTAATATTTCGGGGTACTGAAGTTGTGAAGCATCCATTCTACTCCATTGGAACCAAAATGATGTTTGGGAGTGTTCCGGAGCATTTCGGTAACCTTCGGCACGTAAAAAGATGAAAAACTTATGTTTCGGGCCTGAATGCACTATTTCGGGGTACCAATGTTGTGAAGCATCCATTCTAGTCCATTGGACCCAAAATGATGTTCGGGGGTGTTTCGGAGCATTTCGCTAACCTTCAGCATGTCAAAAGATGCAAAACTTGTGTTTCGGACCTGAATGCACTATTTTGGGGTACCAAACTTGCGAAGCATCCATTCTAATCCTTGGACCCAAAATGATGTTTGGGAGTGTTTCAGAGCATTTCGCTAACCTTCGACTTGTCAAAAGATGCAAAACTTGTATTTCGGGCCTGAATGCACTATTTCGGGATACTGAAGTTGTGAAGCATCCATTCTACTCCATTGGTTCCAAAATAATGTTTGGAAGTGTTTCGGAACATTTCACTAACCTTCAGCAAGTAAACAGATGAAAAACTTGTGTTTCGGGCCACAATGCACTATTTTGGGGTACCAAAATTGTGAAGCATACATTCTACTCCATTGGAACCAAAATGATGTTTTGAAGTGTTTCAGAGCATTTCGCTAACCTTCGACATGTCAAAAGATGCAAAACTTGTATTTCGGGCCTGAATGCACTATTTCGGGGTACTGAAGTTGTGAAGCATCCATTCTACTCCATTGGAACCAAAATGATGTTTGGAAGTGTTTCGGAGCATTTCGCTAACTTTCGACACGTAAAAAGATGCAAAACTTTTGTTTCGAGCCTGAATGCACCATTTCGTGGTACCGAAGTTTTGAAGCATTCATTCTACTCCATTGGAACCAAAATGATGTTTGGGAGTGTTTCGGAGCATTTCGCTAACCTTCGGCACGTAAAAAGATGAAAAACTTGTGTTTCGGGCCTGAATGCACTATTTCGGGTTCCAAAGTTGCGAAGCATCCATTCTACTCCATTGGAACCAAAATGATGTTTGGGAGTGTTTCGGAGCATTTCACTAACCTTCGGCACGTAAAAAGATGAAAAACTTGTGTTTCGAACGTAAATGCACTATTTTGGGGTACCAAAATTGCGAAGCATCCATTCTAATCCATGGAACCAAAATTATGTTTGGAACTGTTTCAGAGCATTACCCTAACCTTCGACATATCAAAAGATGCAAAACCTATGTTTCGGGCCTGAATGCAGTATTTCGTGGTACTAAAGTTGTGAAGCATCCATTCTACTCCATTGGAACCAAAATGATATTTGGGAGTGTTTCAGAACATTTCGCTAACCTTCGGCACGTAAAAGATGCAAAAGTTGTGTTCAAGCCTGAATGCACTATTTCGGGGTACCAAAGTTGTGAAGCATCCATTCTAGTCCGTTGGACCCAAAATGATGTTCGGGAGTGTTTCAGAGCATTTCGCTAACCTTCGACATGTCAAAAGATGCAAAACTTGTGTTTTCGAAGTATTTTGCTAACCTTCGGCATGTAAAAAGATGAAAAACTTGTGTTTCAGGCCTAAATGCACTATTTTGGGGTACCAAAGTTGCAAAGCATCCATTCGACTCCATGGGAACCAAAATGACGTTTGGTAGTGTTTCGGAGCATTTCGCTAACCTTCGGCACGTAAAAAGATGCAAAACTTATGTTTCGGGCCTAAATGCACTATTTTGGGGTACCGAAGTTGCGAAGCATCCATTCTAATCCTTGGACCCAAAATGATGTTTGGGTTTGTTTCAGAGCATCTCACTAGCCTTCGACATGTCAAAAGATGCAAAACTTGTGTTTCGGGCCTGAATGCACTATTTCGGTATACTGAAGTTGTGAAGCATCCATTCTACTCCATTGGCTCCAAAATGATGTTTGGGAGTGTTTCGGAACATTTCGCTAACCTTCAACACGTAAAAAGATGAAAAACTTGTGTTTTAGGCCTGAATGCACTATTTCGGGGTACCAAAGTTGTGAAGCGTCCATTCTACTCCATTGGAACCAAATTGATGTTTGGGAGTGTTTCGGAGCATTTTGCTAACCTTCGGAACGTAAAAAGATACAAAACTTTTGTTTCGGACCTGAATGCATTGTTTTGGGGTACCAAAATTACGAAGCATCCGTTCTAATCCTTGGACCCAAAATGATGTTTGGGAGTTTCAACTCCATTGGTACCAAAATGATGTTTGGGAGTGTTTCGGAACATTTCGCTAACCTTCAGCACGTAAAAAGATGAAAAACTTGTGTTTCGGGCCTAAATGCACTATTTCGGGGTACCAAAGTTGCGAAGCATCCATTCTACTCCATTAGAACCAAAATTATGTTTGGGAGTGTTTCGGAGCATTTCGCTAACCTTCGGCACGTAAAAAGATGTAAAACTTTTGTTTCGGGCCTGAATGCACTGTTTCGTGGTACCAAAGTTTTGAAGCATTAATTCTACTCCATTGGAACCAAAATGATGTTTTGGAGTGTTTCAGAGCATTTCGCTAACCTTCGGCACGTAAAAAGATGCAAAACTTGTATTTCGGGCCTGAATGCACTATTTCGGGGTACCAAAGTTGTGAAGCATCCATTCTAGTCCATTGGACCCAAATGATGTTTGGGAGTGTTTCGGAGCATTTGGCTAACCTTCGGCACGTAAAATGATGAAAAACTTGTGTTTCGGGCCTGAATGCACTATTTCGGGGTACCAAAGTTGCGAAGCATCCATTCTACTCCATTAGAACCAAAATTATGTTTGGGAGTGTTTCGGAGCATTTAGCTAACCTTCGGCACGTAAAAAGATGTAAAACTTTTGTTTCGGGCCTGAATGCACTGTTTCGTGGTACCAAAGTTTTGAAGCATTAATTCTACTCCATTGGAACCAAAATGATGTTTTGGAGTGTTTCAGAGCATTTCGCTAACCTTCGGCACGTAAAAAGATGCAAAACTTGTATTTCGGGCCTGAATGCACTATTTCGGGGTACCAAAGTTGTGAAGCATCCATTCTAGTCCATTGGACCCAAATGATGTTTGGGAGTGTTTCGGAGCATTTGGCTAACCTTCGGCACGTAAAATGATGAAAAACTTGTGTTTCGGGCCTGAATGCACTATTTCGGGGTACCAAAGTTGCGAAGCATCCATTCTTCTCCATTGGACACAAAATGATGTTTGGGAGTGTTTCGGAGCATTTCGCTAACCTTCGGCACGTAAATGATGCAAATCTTGTGTTTCGGACCTAAATGCACTATTTCGGGGTACCGAAGTTGTGAAGCATCCATTCTACTCCATTGGACCCAAAATGATGTTCAGGAGTGTTTTGGAGCATTTCGCTAACCTTCGGCACGTAAAAGATGCAAAACTTGAGTTTGAACTTGAATGCACTATTTCGGGGTACTAAAGTTGTGAAGCATCCACTGTAGTCCATTGGACCAAAAATGATATTTGGGGGTATTTCGGAGCATTTCGCTAACCTTCGGCACGTAAAAGATGCAAAACTTGTGTTTTGGGCCTGAAAGCACTATTTCAAGGTACCAAAGTTGCGAAGCATTGATTCTACACCATCGGACACAAAATGATGTTTGGGAGTGTTTCGGAGCATTTGGCTAACCTTCGGCACGTAAAAAGATGAAAAACTTGTGTTTCGGGCCTGAATGCAGTATTTCGAGGTACCAAAGTTGCGAATCATCCATTCTACTCCATTGGACACAAAATGATGTTTGGGACTGTTTCGGAGGATTTCGCTAATCTTTGACAGGTAAAAAGATGCAAAACTTGTGTTTCGAGCCTAAATGCACTATTTCGGGATACCAAAGTTGCGAAGCATCCATTCTACTCCTTAGACCCAAAATGATGTTTTGGATTATTTCGGAGCATTTTGCTAACCTTCGGCACGTAAAAGATGCAAAACTTGTGTTTGAGTTTGAATGCACTATTTCAGGGTACCAAATGGTTTTGCGACAAGAGCATATGTTCTACTCCATTGGACCCAAAATGATGTTTTTGAGTGTTTCAGAGCATTTCGCTAACCTTCGACACGTAAAAAGATGCAAAACTTGTGTTTCGGGCCTGAATGCACTATTTCGTGGTACCAAAGTTGTGAAGCATCCATTCTACTGTATTAGACCCAAAATGATGTTTAGAGTGTTTTAGAATATTTCGTTAACCTTGGGATGTAAAAAGATGAAAAACTTGTGTTTCGGGCCTGAATGCACTATTTCGGATACCGAAGTTGCGAAGATGGTTTCGCAACAAAAGCATCCATTCTACTCCATTGGACCGAAAATGATGTTTGGGAGTGTTTTGGAGCATTTCGCTAGCCTTCGGCACATAAAAGATGCAAACCTTGTGTTTTGAGCCTGAACGCACTATTTCAGGGTACCGAAGTTGTGAAGCATCCATTCTACTTCGTTGGACCCAAATGATGTTTGGGAGTGTTTCGGAGTAGTTCGCTAACCTTAGGCACGTAAAAAGATGCAAAACTTGTGTTTCGGGCCTAAATATACTATTTCGAGGTACCGAAGTTGCGAAGCATCCATTCTACTCTATTAGACCCAAAATGATGTTTAGAATGTTTTAGACCATTTCGGTAACCTTGGGACGTAAAAAGATGAAAAACTCGTATTTCGGGCCTGAATGCACTATTTTGGGATACCGAAGTTGCGAAGATGGTTTCGCAACAAAAGCATCCATTCTACTCCATTGGACCCAAAATGATGTTTGGGAGTGTTTCAGACCATTTCGCTAACCTTCGGCACGTAAAAAAGATGCAAAACTTATGTTTCGGGCATGAATGTACTGTTTCGGGTTACCAAAGTTGTAAAGCATCCATTCTACTTCATTGGACCCAAAATGATGTTTGGGTTTGTTTCAGAGCATCTCACTAGCCTTCGACATGTCAAAAGATGCAAAACTTGTGTTTCGGGCCTGAATGCACTATTTCGGTATACTGAAGTTGTGAAGCATCCATTCTACTCCATTGGCTCCAAAATGATGTTTGGGAGTGTTTCGGAACATTTCGCTAACCTTCAACACGTAAAAAGATGAAAAACTTGTGTTTTAGGCCTGAATGCACTATTTCGGGGTACCAAAGTTGTGAAGCGTCCATTCTACTCCATTGGAACCAAATTGATGTTTGGGAGTGTTTCGGAGCATTTTGCTAACCTTCGGAACGTAAAAAGATACAAAACTTTTGTTTCGGACCTGAATGCATTGTTTTGGGGTACCAAAATTGCGAAGCATCCGTTCTAATCCTTGGACCCAAAATGATGTTTGGGAGTTTCAACTCCATTGGTACCAAAATGATGTTTGGGAGTGTTTCGGAACATTTCGCTAACCTTCAGCACGTAAAAAGATGAAAAACTTGTGTTTCGGGCCTAAATGCACTATTTCGGGGTACCAAAGTTGCGAAGCATCCATTCTACTCCATTAGAACCAAAATTATGTTTGGGAGTGTTTCGGAGCATTTCGCTAACCTTCGGCACGTAAAAAGATGTAAAACTTTTGTTTCGGGCCTGAATGCACTGTTTCGTGGTACCAAAGTTTTGAAGCATTAATTCTACTCCATTGGAACCAAAATGATGTTTTGGAGTGTTTCAGAGCATTTCGCTAACCTTCGGCACGTAAAAAGATGCAAAACTTGTATTTCGGGCCTGAATGCACTATTTCGGGGTACCAAAGTTGTGAAGCATCCATTCTAGTCCATTGGACCCAAATGATGTTTGGGAGTGTTTCGGAGCATTTGGCTAACCTTCGGCACGTAAAATGATGAAAAACTTGTGTTTCGGGCCTGAATGCACTATTTCGGGGTACCAAAGTTGCGAAGCATCCATTCTACTCCATTAGAACCAAAATTATGTTTGGGAGTGTTTCGGAGCATTTCGCTAACCTTCGGCACGTAAAAAGATGTAAAACTTTTGTTTCGGGCCTGAATGCACTGTTTCGTGGTACCAAAGTTTTGAAGCATTAATTCTACTCCATTGGAACCAAAATGATGTTTTGGAGTGTTTCAGAGCATTTCGCTAACCTTCGGCACGTAAAAAGATGCAAAACTTGTATTTCGGGCCTGAATGCACTATTTCGGGGTACCAAAGTTGTGAAGCATCCATTCTAGTCCATTGGACCCAAATGATGTTTGGGAGTGTTTCGGAGCATTTGGCTAACCTTCGGCACGTAAAATGATGAAAAACTTGTGTTTCGGGCCTGAATGCACTATTTCGGGGTACCAAAGTTGCGAAGCATCCATTCTTCTCCATTGGACACAAAATGATGTTTGGGAGTGTTTCGGAGCATTTCGCTAACCTTCGGCACGTAAATGATGCAAATCTTGTGTTTCGGACCTAAATGCACTATTTCGGGGTACCGAAGTTGTGAAGCATCCATTCTACTCCATTGGACCCAAAATGATGTTCAGGAGTGTTTTGGAGCATTTCGCTAACCTTCGGCACGTAAAAGATGCAAAACTTGAGTTTGAGCTTGAATGCACTATTTCGGGGTACCAAAGTTGTGAAGCATCCACTCTAGTCCATTGGACCAAAAATGATGTTTGGGGGTATTTCGGAGCATTTCGCTAACCTTCGGCACGTAAAAGATGCAAAACTTGTGTTTTGGGCCTGAAAGCACTATTTCAGGGTACCAAAGTTGCGAAGCATTGATTCTACACCATTGGACACAAAATGATGTTTGGGAGTGTTTCGGAGCATTTGGCTAACCTTCGGCACGTAAAAAGATGAAAAACTTGTGTTTCGGGCCTGAATGCAGTATTTCGAGGTACCAAAGTTGCGAATCATCCATTCTACTCCATTGGACACAAAATGATGTTTGGGACTGTTTCGGAGGATTTCGCTAATCTTTGACTGGTAAAAAGATGCAAAACTTGTGTTTCGAGCCTAAATGCACTATTTCGGGATACCAAAGTTGCGAAGCATCCATTCTACTCCTTAGACCCAAAATGATGTTTTGGATTATTTCGGAGCATTTTGCTAATCTTCGGCACGTAAAAGATGCAAAACTTGTGTTTGAGTTTGAATGCACTATTTCAGGGTACCAAATGGTTTTGCGACAAGAGCATATGTTCTACTCCATTGGATCCAAAATGATGTTTTTGAGTGTTTCAGAGCATTTCGCTAACCTTCGGCACGTAAAAAGATGCAAAACTTGTATTTCGGGCCTGAATGCACTATTTCGGGGTACCAAAGTTGTGAAGCATCCATTCTAGTCCATTGGACCCAAATGATGTTTGGGAGTGTTTCGGAGCATTTGGCTAACCTTCGGCACGTAAAATGATGAAAAACTTGTGTTTCGGGCCTGAATGCACTATTTCGGGGTACCAAAGTTGCGAAGCATCCATTCTTCTCCATTGGACACAAAATGATGTTTGGGAGTGTTTCGGAGCATTTCGCTAACCTTCGGCACGTAAATGATGCAAATCTTGTGTTTCGGACCTAAATGCACTATTTCGGGGTACCGAAGTTGTGAAGCATCCATTCTACTCCATTGGACCCAAAATGATGTTCAGGAGTGTTTTGGAGCATTTCGCTAACCTTCGGCACGTAAAAGATGCAAAACTTGAGTTTGAGCTTGAATGCACTATTTCGGGGTACCAAAGTTGTGAAGCATCCACTCTAGTCCATTGGACCAAAAATGATGTTTGGGGGTATTTCGGAGCATTTCGCTAACCTTCGGCACGTAAAAGATGCAAAACTTGTGTTTTGGGCCTGAAAGCACTATTTCAGGGTACCAAAGTTGCGAAGCATTGATTCTACACCATTGGACACAAAATGATGTTTGGGAGTGTTTCGGAGCATTTGGCTAACCTTCGGCACGTAAAAAGATGAAAAACTTGTGTTTCAGGCATGAATGCAGTATTTCGAGGTACCAAAGTTGCGAATCATCCATTCTACTCCATTGGACACAAAATGATGTTTGGGACTGTTTCGGAGGATTTCGCTAATCTTTGACAGGTAAAAAGATGCAAAACTTGTGTTTCGAGCCTAAATGCACTATTTCGGGATACCAAAGTTGCGAAGCATCCATTCTACTCCTTAGACCCAAAATGATGTTTTGGAGTATTTCGGAGCATTTTGCTAACCTTCGGCACGTAAAAGATGCAAAACTTGTGTTTGAGTTTGAATGCACTATTTCAGGGTACCAAATGGTTTTGCGACAACAGCCTCCATTGGAACCAAAATGATGTTTTTGAGTGTTTCAGAGCATTTCGCTAACCTTCGACACGTAAAAAGATGCAAAACTTGTGTTTCGGGCCTGAGTGCACTATTTCGGGGTACCAAAGTTGTGAAGCATCCATTCTACTGTATTAGACCCAAAATGATGTTTAGAGTGTTTTAGAATATTTCGTTAACCTTGGGATGTAAAAAGATGAAAAACTTGTGTTTCGGGCCTGAATGCACTATTTCGGATACCGAAGTTGCGAAGATGGTTTCGCAACAAAAGCATCCATTCTACTCCATTGGACCGAAAATGATGTTTGGGAGTGTTTTGGAGCATTTCGCTAGCCTTCGGCACATAAAAGATGCAAACCTTGTGTTTTGAGCCTGAACGCACTATTTCAGGGTACCGAAGTTGTGAAGCATCCATTCTACTTCGTTGGACCCAAAATGATGTTTGGGAGTGTTTCGGAGTAGTTCGCTAACCTTAGGCACGTAAAAAGATGCAAAACTTGTGTTTTGGGCCTAAATATACTATTTCGAGGTACCGAAGTTGCGAAGCATCCATTCTACTCTATTAGACCCAAAATGATGTTTAGAATGTTTTAGACCATTTCGGTAACCTTGGGACGTAAAAAGATGAAAAACTCGTATTTCGGGCCTGAATGCACTATTTCGGGATACCGAAGTTGCGAAGATGGTTTCGCAACAAAAGCATCCATTCTACTCCATTGGACCCAAAATGATGTTTGGGAGTGTTTCAGACCATTTCGCTAACCTTCGGCACGTAAAAAAGATGCAAAACTTATGTTTCGGGCATGAATGTACTGTTTCGGGTTACCAAAGTTGTAAAGCATCCATTCAACTTCATTGGACCCAAAATGATGTTTCGGAGTGTTTCAGAGCATTTCGCTAACCTACGACTCGTAAAAGGATGCAAAACTTGTGTTTCGGGCCTTAATGCACTGTTTCGGGCTACCAAAGTTGCAAAGCATCCATTATACTCCATTGTACCCAAAATATTGTATTGGAGTGTTTCAGAACATTTCGCTAACTTTCGGCATGTTAAAAGATGCAAAACTTGTGTTTCGGGCCTGAATGCAATATTTCAGGGTACTGAAGTTGCGAAGCATCCATTCTACTCCATTGGAACCAAAATGATGTTTTGGAGTGTTTCGGAGCACTTCGCTAACCTTCACCATGTAAAAAGATGCAAACCTTGTGTTTCGGGACTGAATGGACTATTTCGGGGTACCAAAGTCACGAAGCATCCATTCTACTCCATTGGACCCAAATTGATGTTTGGGAGTGTTCGGAGCATTTCGCTAACCTTAGGCTCGTAAAAGATGCAAAACCTGTGTTTTGAGTCTGAATGCACTATTTTAGGGTACCGAAGTTGTGAAGCATCTATTCTACTCCACTGGACCCAAAATGATGTTTGCGAGTGTTTCGGAGCATTTCGCTAACCTTCGCCACGTAAAAAGATGCAAAACTTGTGTTTCGGGCCTAAATGCACTATTTTGAGGTACCGAAGTTGCGAAGCATCCATTCTACACTATTAGACCCAAAATGATGTTTAGAGTGTTTTAGACCATTTCGCTAACCTTGGGACGTGAAAAGATGAAAAACTTGTGTTTCGGGCCTGAATGCACTATTTCGGGATACCGAAGTTGCGAAGATGGTTTCGCAACAAAAGCATCCATTCTACTCCATTGGACCCAAAATGATGTTTGGGAGTGTTTCGGAGCATTTCGCTAACCTTAGGCTCATATAACATGCAAAACTTGTGTTTCTCGTCTAAATGCACTATTTCGGGGTACCGAAGTTGTGAAGCATCTATTCACTCCATTGGACCCAAAATGATGTTTGTTAGTGTTTCAGAGCATTTCGCTAACCTTCGACACGTAAAAAGAATGCAAAACTTGTGTTTGGGGCCTTAATGCACTATTTCGAGGTATCGAAGTTGCGAAGCATCCATTCTACTCTGTTAGACCCAAAATGATGTTTAGAGTGTTTTAGACTATGTCGTTAACATTGGAACATAAAAAGATGAAAAACTTGTATTTCGGGCCTGAATGCAGTATTTCGGGGTACCAAAGTTGCGAATCATCCATTCTACTCCATTAGACACAAAATGGTGTTTGGAAGTGTTTCGGAGAATTTCGCTAACCGTCGACAAGTAAAAAGATGCAAAACTTGTGTTTCGGGCCTAAATGCACTATTTCGGGATACCAAAGTTGCGAAGCATCCATTCTACTCCTTGGACCCAAAATGATGTTTTGGATTGTTTCGGAGCATTTCGCTAACCTTCAGCACGTAAAAGATGCAAAACTTGTGTTCGTGCCTGAATGCGCTATTTCGGGATACCGAAGTTGCGAAGATGGTTTCGCAACAAAAGCATCTATTCCACTCTGTTGGAACCAAAATGAAGTTTGGGAGTGCTTCATAGCATTTCGCTAACCTTAGGCTCGTATAAGATGCAAAACTTGTGTTTCTCGTCTGAATGCACTATTTCGGGCTACCGAAGTTGTGAAGCATCCATTCTACTCCATTGGACCCAAAATGATGTTTTGGAGTGTTTCAGAGCATTTCGCTAACCTTCGATACGTAAAAACAATGCAAAACTTGTGTTTCGGGCCTAAATGCAATATTTCGGGGTACTGAAGTTGTGAAGCATCCATTCTACTCCATTGGAACCAAAATGATGTTTGGGAGTGTTTCGGAGCACTTCGCTAACCTTCACCACGTAAAAAGATGCAAACCTTGTGTTTTGGGCCTGAATGCACTATTTCGGGGTACCAAAGTCACGAAGCATCCATTCTACTCCATTGGACCCAAATTGATGTTTGGGAGTGTTTCGGAGCATTTCGCTAACGTTAGGCACGTAAAAGATGCAAAACTTGTGTTTCGCGTCTGAATGCACTATTTCGGGGTACCGAAGTTGTGAAGTATCCATTCTACTCCATTGGACCCAAAATGATGTTTGGGAGTGTTTCGGAGCATTTCGCTAACCTTCGCCACGTAAAAAGATGCAAAACTTGTGTTTCGGGCCTAAATGCACTATTATGAGGTACCGAAGTTGCGAAGCATCCATTCTACACTATTAGACCCAAAATGATGTTTAGAGTGTTTTAGACCATTTCTCTAACCTTGGGACGTAAAAAGATGAAAAACTTGTGTTTCGGGCCTGAATGCACTATTTCGGGATACCGATGTTGCGAAGATGGTTTCGCAACAAGAGCATCCATTCTACTCCATTGGACCCAAAATGATGTGTGGGAGTAATTCAGAGCCTTTTGCTAACCTTAGGCTCGTATAAGATGCAAAACTTGTGTTTCTCGTCTAAATGCACTATTTTGGGGTACCGAAGTTGTGAAGCATCTATTCACTCCATTGGACGCAAAATGATGTTTGTCAGTGTTTTAGAGCATTTCTCTAACCTTCGGCACGTAAAAAGAATGCAAAACTTGTGTTTGGGGCCTAAATGCACTATTTCGAGGTATCGAAGTTGCGAAGCATCCATTCTACTCTATTGGACCCAAAATGATGTTTAGAATGTTTTAGACTATGCCGTTAACATTGGGACGTAAAAAGATGAAAAACTAGTGTTTCGGGCCTGAATGCACTATTTCGGGATACCGAAGTTGCGAAGATGGTTTCGCAACAAAAGCATCCACTCTACTCGATTGGACCCAAAATGATGTTTGGGAGTGTTTCAGAGCATTTTGCTAAGCTTCGGCAAATAAAAAAGATGCAAAACTTATGTTTCGGGCCTGAATGCACTATTTCGGTGTACCAAAGTTGTGAAGCATCCATTCTACTCTATTGGACCCAAAATGATGTTTGGGAGTGTTTCAGAGCATTTCGCTAACCTTCGGCACGTCAAAAGATGCAAAACTTGTATTTCGGGCCTGAATGCACTATTTCAGGGTACCAAAGTTGCGAAGTATCCATTCTACTCCATTGGACCCAAAATAATGTTCGGGAGTGTTTTAGAACATTCCGCTAACCTTCGGCATGTTAAATGATGCAAAACTTGCATTTCGGGTGTGAATGCAATATTTTGAGGTACTGAAGTTGTGAAGCATCCATTCTACTCCATTGGAACCAAAATGATGTTTGGAGTGTTTCAGAGCATTTCATTAACCTTCGGCACGTAAAAGATGCAAAACTTGTGTTTCGAGCTCTTCTAGCCTTGCCAGCCTGTTCTGGACACCCCCATTTTGCGTTAGGATGAAGGCCTCCCTCAGGGGTTCATGCCCAATAGGCCCTGCCAGTCATCTTCGGGTGCTTGGGCGCTGTTGACTTGAGACATTCTCGAGGTCGGCACGCCTCTGCGGCTCTGCCAGACTCCTTGCAGCTATGCTTGGCGGTCTGGATGTCTCTACACGCCGATTATTCAAGATGAAGACCTAGTTTTCTTCTCTTTTTTGGATCATCAAACCAGCCATGCTGCCTGCTTTAATGCTCAAGGACTACTCTACGAGAGCGTCTTCGACGACCTCTTGTTTTCTTCGTCGCTTCGATAGGTTGGCACTCGACCTCGCTATGCTTGGGACACTACAAATAGGTCGGCTGCTAAGCTTGGCTACATTTTTCTTTTTTGACCGACGTGCATGCTATTCCACCTGTCGATGGCTTCAAGATTTCGTCATGACCCCTCGAGGTTGTTGCGCCTACACATCGCTCGGGGGCTTGTGAGACATGGGTACCCCTGGGTCCCCACCGACCAGGCTCATAGCCGTCCCCGACAAGTGGGTCTGGCCCATCAAAAGGCTTGCCGACCTGACAGTGGGCCCAACAGACCTGATCTGTGGCACCGAAGACCTTCTAGAAGATTCTCCCGGAAGACCTAGTCTGATACGACACTTGGAGTGCACGTCAAGACATCAGTCGCGCTGCCAGGCAGTCCAAAGATCACGGGATAATGTTGTAACTGACTTAAGATAGGTTTCCTTGTTGTAACCGACCTGGACTCCAAGTCCACCGACCTTGTCCGTCGGCCGATATAAGGCGGGCAAAGGCGTCCCCCAGTAACATCTCGCTTCCATTGCGATATAACACCAATAACTGGATGTAGGGTTTTACTCTCCGGAGGCCTGAACCAGTATAAAATCGCCTTGTCCCTTGTGTCTCGCCGTGATTTCCGTGTGCTACGCTAGCATAACCATCACGTTCTTAGATCCCGATCTCCTCCACCGAACAAATAAACCGCCGGGGTTGACCCCCTGTTGACTGCTCAGATCTAAACCTCTGACAGGGATGAAATTAACATTTCGAAGATACATGAGGGATGTGGAGAGGACTATTTGAAAGGACCTTGATGCCGCCTAGAGGGGGTGGATAGGCGAGACAACCAAATAAAACTTTTCCCCCGGAACTTGAGCTTCACTGGCACATGCGGTTAGACCGCCCCTGCCAGGCGGTTAGACCGCCCCTGGTGCACTGAGCACAGAGGGGGCGGTTAGACCGGGTCCTGGGGCGGTTAGACCGCCTTCACCCAGTGAACCTGCAAAAGACAACTCAAAGCTTCTCTTGACTTCTAGCAAGAACCTAAGTTCTTCAGTGGCTCCTGTAGATGATCACAAGCAGGGTAAAGATCCCTGCACTCAAAGACAAGCACACCCAAGTAGATCGAGCGGAAGCAAAGTAAATATGCTAGAAATCAAAGCGAGTGAGGCAAACCACAAAGGAGAGACGAGGATTTGTTTCCCGAAGTTCACCGCCCACTAAGGAACGGCTACGTCTCCGTTGAGGAGCTTGTAAGGGAATTCTCCCACAACAAGCCGGGTCTCTTTCAACCGCTTTTCTCCTTTCCACTAAGGCCATCTTTTCCACGAAGAGGCAAGATCACAGCCCTCACAAACTTGCCGCTGCTCACCACAACCTTGGGAGCTAGCCGGCGACGCCTAGCCGTCTAGGAGGCGAACCTCCAAGAGTAACAAATGCTTCAAAGGCTTTCCAACATGAATCACAAGTGCTCAAGCTATGGGATGCTCTTGCTCAGCTCACACAAGCTCACAAAGGCTTAAACTCTCAACCCAACACTAGGATATGGCTTGAAGAGAAAATCTCACAAAGAGAGGGTTGGCGAGTGTTTCTATGGCTTTGGCTTATGAAAAACAGTAGGTGGAGCACCTCAGCAACCCTAGAATCAGTAGCCCCAACAAGTGGAGCTCGTGGGGTACTTATACCTCTCACAAGGAAAACTAGCCGTTAGAACTCTGGCCAGGGCGGTTAGACCGCCTGGTCAGGGCGCTTAGACCGCCTGCCTCCGTCCAGTTTGAAAAACTAGCCGTTGGCCTGCCAGGGGCGGTTAGACCGCCCTGGGCACAGAGATCCCAAAAACCCTTCTCTCTTCTCACAAGCACTCCAAGACGTGTTGAAGTGGCTAAGGTTGGGTTAGAGGTTTGTTAGACTACTCAGGGACTCTCTCAAGGCTAATTCTCACTTAGGTCAACTAATGAGCACTTTTGATCTTTTGTCTTAGAGCTAATGTTGCATCCCTCTTGATAGTACGGCATCCCTAAGCTCAAGAATAAATATAAAACGGAGTTGATCACTTGAGCTTGTAGATCTTCAATCTTGCCATACTTTTGCAATTCCAACTTGAGGGCTTCCAACATAGCCGATGTCTTGAGCAAATCCATACATGAGCTAGTGACTTAGGATTTTCCCTTTTTGCATAAGAGTGCTTACTTTAATCCTTAAGTCACTCCATATTGCCAATCATAACTTATTGATGTGTTGCATTGCTTCCCACAGTTAAGGCTTGGATATGATACTTGAAGACCCCACGGATGCTAGAACTTCACCTTAGCAAAACACTAATGGCGGTCGGGCCAAGACCCCAAAGATTGCTTAGTCCCTCACCCTAGACACCTCGGTTGATCTCTTCATCACCACTTTGAGTTCCACTTTGCTTCATCCTTAATTAAATTCCATTTGAAAATCCCACTTCAAATGCTTGTTCTTGATTGACAACGAGTATGCAAGCTTCCAATTAAGAACCATAATGCTTACACTCATCCTTATGTCCTCTTTCAATTATCACATGAAGCCTTGCACTTGACTTAGAGAATTACCATCTTCTCTTTTGTGATCCTTGCAATTTTAATCAAGCTATGTCTATTGTGGGAGACCATGAATTGACCTTCTCAAATTATCCCAATATTTATCTTCCTTTATTGCTTGATATTTGTCACATATGCATTAGGATCATCCATATATTTGTCTTCTCCAATGTGAGGCATATAATATTCATTCACAAATAAATACTCCAATAATTGCTCATGAATATCTAAATAAGCCTGCTCACAAACTTAGACAAATACATTAGTCCTTTAATCGTTTTGTCATTCAATTCACCAAAATCCACTTAGGGCCTAGATGCACTTTCAATCCCCCCTTTTTGGTGATTGATGACAACTCGATTAAAGCTTACAAATAAAACGTTTAAGCGCATTTTTAATTCTTAGATATAGCTAGAGCTCCCCCTCAATGTGTGCTTTGAATGGAATTTCAAAAATTGGCCTCAAATGCCGAAAGCACATATTAGAAAGAAAACCATGAGAGCTCCCCCTATATCTTAGAATTAGTGGAGTGCTAGAGATGTGTGTGGCAAAATAAAAATAAAACCGTGATGCATATGGCATGATAAGCATTCAACAAGAGAAATGTGTGTGCTGTTTGGGCAGGGGCGGTCAGACCGGGGTTGCAGGCCGGTTGGATCGCCTTCCCCATTCAGCCTACACAAAGACATTCACCAATTAATCCATGCATCACAAACTATCACAAATGTCACATAGGATACATAAATAAGTTCTACACACCCAGTAGCACTCATACAAATACTCAAGTCCACAAGATAAAGTAGAGATCCATTTATTACAGACCAAGTCTCAACTCTCAGCTCACAGTGGCAGGGCGGTTAGACCGCCCCCTACAGAACAGCTAAACTAGGAGATGAACACATTGCTTTAATCCACTTCTTCTCCCCCTTTGTCATCAAGCATCCATAAAGGCCCTGGAGAAGATGTTGCTGCTGCCAAATCACTGTTGTTGCCACCTATCCCAATTGGCCTCTCCGGTGTTCGGATCTTCAAATAGGCATGCAAGAGAGAAATGAGATAATAAAGAGCTAGATATGGAAAAATTTCAGAAAGGATGGAGGGATTTTTCCATACCATAGGAAGTGGCAGGTTGATCAAAGAACTCATGGGAGACACGTGCCGCCCATTCCTCATTCGATGGAGGAGCAACCCAAGGCTCCGGTGCCACCACATCACCCTCAAACATAGTATCAAAACCAGTGGGTGGTGGAGGAGGAGAGGCCGAGGAGGAAGAAGCACCAATATCCAATCCAAAGTTGGTTCCATACTGATAATAGAGATCGGAGTTGAGGAAGCTTTGCACCCTATCATCCACTGAGGGTATATCAACCTCCGGAGGGGATGGTGAGATAGGAGATCTAGGAGGCTGAATACCGGCCTGAGTATGAAGAGCCTTCATGGTATCCCTCATCTTCTTAGTCTTTTTCCTCTCCTCTTGCTCGGCAACTTCTATGTCTCTCTATGCCTTGCACATACCGAGGAAGATGCTGATCAGTTTGTGAAGTGGGGAACTATGCTTCTTCTCTCCCTGCCAGGGGCGGTTGAACCGCCCCCAGGCTGATACTCCTCCCAGCTGCGCGGCACCTCCCTTTCTTCAAATATTGCTTGCTCCTCTTGCTGATCATCCTGTGGAGATGGGACTCTCACTATCTTGCTGGGCTTTGGTTGCAACGGGCGATGCTTGGTGTCATTAGGATAGGCCCTTTGTGTGACTTCCTTGATAATGTAGCTAATGTAGGGACCATAGCTACACAACCTTTGTGGATTCTCTGAAGAATTCTTTATTTCCTGCCACAAGAAGTCACCAACATTAAATGCCGGCTCGCCAGGCTTCATGGCAACCATCAAGTTCCTCTGAAAATCAGTGATATCCGAAGTGTTGCCATCCCTAGGTGTGAGAGTCTTCCTGAATAGACGGTTGAGGATCGAATAATATGTGTATAAACCCTTCACATGTCCCCAACTGTCCCTTGCATTCCTGGGATACGTAAATGCCATCCTCTTAGCCTCAAGCGGGCCCTCATCATGAAGCTTCCGGCGGAACCCATCATTTGGTAACCTAAACAAAGTGAGAAAACCAGAGAAAGAGAGCTGGTGTTTTTCACCCTTGGTCATCCAAAACATAGCCCTCTCACTTTGCCCATTCTCTTTTAGCACATAGCCAAAATAAAAAGTCGCATAAAACTGGGCGATGAGCTCCTTGTTCCAATGTTGCTTAAAGCTCATGAGGACCTTAAGCCCTTTCTCCTCACAAGCCTGAATCACCTCATCAAAGATAGGATTATTTTTCCTTTCCATAAACTCCCAATCAACATACTGAGCATCGTTGGTGATTTTTGCCTTTCTACCAGTAATGATGGCGGTGGTGTAATAATCCTGCTGAAAGAGGGTCCAAAATCTGTAATCTGTAGTAGT
Organism: Cenchrus fungigraminus; assembly: GCA_036936925.1. Classification (NCBI taxonomy): domain Eukaryota; kingdom Viridiplantae; phylum Streptophyta; class Magnoliopsida; order Poales; family Poaceae; genus Cenchrus; species Cenchrus fungigraminus. Next base: position 79,141,976 of record CM072770.1, read on the forward strand.
CCTAGCCTCACCAGCCGGATCGACTCTTCTCAACTTCACCACAGTGGCCGCCATCCCTGCCTGATAATAATCAATAGGTCCTCTGTAGGAAGGATAGTTAGGCTCCCTGATATAAGGCCTACCAAGCTGTTGATTACCACCCCTCTGTTCCTCTTCCTCATCCTCTTCCTCATCACTATCACCATCACTGTCATCACCTCCACCTGCATCTCCCGGCTGACGCCAGCTGACTTCATAATTAAGAGTGGGATCCTCCACATCATCATCACTATTTTCCACTCTGTCACTCATCTCAATGTCATCACCATAGTAGACAGGTGGTGGCTGCTGTCCTCTAGGCCTCAAATTATGAGTGCTTGGACCGGAGGACGTCCCGACGTCATCACTGCCTCTTTTCTTCCTTTTCTGAGTTCCGGCACCCCTTGGCATTGCTGCTGTCCCTGGATAACAAGATGTGAAACAAAAGTGTATAAGACACCAGGAACAAGATTGGCTAGAATGAGCGTCAAGGCTCGGCATTCTAGAGCAATTGGCACAAAACTGGCCAGGGCGGTTAGACCGCCCCAGGGGGGCGGTTAGATCGCCCCTGTCAGTTTTGAGCCAATGGCTCTTTTCGGCCAAACACAACAACACAGATAAAAGGATATGGAATTACTATTCAAGAGACGTCCCTAGATAGATGTAGATTAATGTGAGACATGGGTACCCCTAGGTCCCCACCGACCAGGCTCATGGCCGTCCCCGACAAGTGGGTTCGGCCTACCAGAAGACTCGCCGACCTATTAGTGGGCCCAACTGACCTAGTTGGTGGCCCACATGACCTCCTGAAGACCTTCCAGAAGATTCCCCAGACGACCTTATCCAGAACGACTTCAAGACTTGGCATGCAAGACAAGACATCGGTGGATTCCGACCAAAGCAGATCGACGGATATGGCAAGCGATGTAATCAATTAGATTTAGGTCTCCTGGTCGTAACCGACCAGGAGTCTGGGAACCGACCTTGTCCGCTGGCCAATATAAGGCGGGCGAGGCGACCCTTGTACGATCGGGCAATCCTCAAGCAATCTACACCAACAACTGGACGTAGGGTTTTACTCTCTGGAGGCCCGAACCAGTATAAACTCGCCGTGTTCTCTGTGTTCGGTGTGCTCGTGCGCAACCTTCGAGTTCTCAGCCTTAGATTCCCCCTCGCCGAACAACTAAACCACAGGGATTAACACCCCCGTGGGCTGTCTAGATCTCACCATCTGACAGTTGGCGCGCCAGGTAGGGGAGGAATCCAAGGTTCTTTGTGCAACTCGATGGCTTCGACCAACGGCGTCATCTTCTCGGAGAGCATGGCGGACATCCTCGCCAATCCCGTCGACATCTGCTTTGGCTCTATGCCGGCGGAATCCACCGCTCCAGCCGCTTGCCTCCTCATCGAAAGCAACGCGGTCACCTCCAACCAGCAGGTCGGGACAGATCTGCTGGCGGAAACCCACCCACCCACTCCTAGTGACCTGATCGCGGGACTCGATCGGGTCGAAGGCATGCTCTCTGACACGATCAAAGTCTGTGAGCACGTCAAACGCCCTCGCAGGACCCCTTCGTCCTCATCCAGCATGCCCCTCGGCCTGCGGAACGCAACTCACGTAGCATCTCGCTACATGAAGCGCAAGAAGCGTACAGCCACAGCTTTGGACCCAAGTCCCGCTGTGAAGAAAGTCTGCCTCGACCTGTCCGACGCGTCCAAGGAAGTCACTATCGGGGCCAACCTCAACCCCAAATAGGAACTCGCGCTCACCAGTTTCCTTAGGGACAACGCCGACATCTTCGCATGGAGTCCATCCGACATGCCCGGTGTCCCCAGGGAGCTGGCTGAGCACGCCCTTGAAGTAAGCAAGACCGCTCGACCTATCAAGCAAAAGCTCCGGCGCTTTGCAAAAGATAGAAAGCAGGCTATAGAAACCGAAGTCTGCAAGCTCTTAGCTGCAGGATTTATTCATGAATGTAAACACCCGGTTTGGCTCGCAAACCCGGTCCTTGTACCCAAAAAAACTGGGGGATTAAGGATGTGTATCGATTACACTGACCTCAACAAGCACTGCCCAAAAGATCCCTTCCCTCTTCCTCGTATCGCCAGGTCGTGGACTCCATGGCTGGTAGCGTCCTACTCTGCTTCCTCGACTGCTACTCAGGTTATCACCAGATAGCTTTGAATCCTGACGACGAAGACAAAACGGCGTTCATAAAGCCCCATGGCATCTATTGCTACAAGGTCATGACTTTTGGCCTGAAAAACACTGGAGCAACGTATCAGAAGGCGATACAAAAATGCTTGAAGTCACAGATCGGGAAGAACGTCGAAGCCTACGTTGATGATGTGGTCGTCAAGACCACCGAGGAAGATCAGCTCATCGCCGACCTCGTCGAGACATTCACTAACCTACGAGAATTCCAGTGGAAGCTCAACCCGACCAAGTGCGTCTTCGGTGTTCCCTCCGGATTACTCCTGGGCTTCATGGTTGGACACCGAGGCATTGAAGCTAACCCCGTGAAGGTCGACGCAATACACAACATGGCCAAACCATCTTGCAAGAAAGATGTCATGAAGCTCACAGGTATGATGGCAGCTCTAGGTCGTTTCATCAGTAAGCTTGGCGAGAAAGGTCTGTCTTTCTTCAATCTATTGAAGAAGGCAGATAAGTTTGTATAGGACGAAGAAGCACAGAAGGCGTTCGAGGCTCTCAAAGAATCCTTGACCACACCTCCAATCATGACACCACCAATACCAGGCGAAACACTCTTCCTCTACATCTCCGCCACCACTAATGTGGTTAGCACGATTCTCGTCGCAGAACGAGAAGAAGAAGGGTAGGCCTACCCTGTTCAACGACCTGTGTATTACGTGAGCGAGATCCTGGCCGACGCCAAAACATGCTATTCACAGCCTCAGAAGTTGCTCTACGCACTCTTGATCACGTCGAGAAAGCTGCGTCATTACTTTCAAGCTCACAAAATTACAGTGCCATCATCGTTTCCATTGGGAGAGATCATCCGCAACCGCGACGCTAACGGCCGCATCGTCAAATGGTCGGTGGAACTTGGAGAGTTTGACATTGAATTCTGCCCTAGGCAGGCAATCAAGTCGCAGATCCTAGATGACTTCGTGTCAGAATGGACAGAGATCCAGATGCCTCCTCCCAAGGAGAGGCCTGAACACTGGATAATGTACTTCGACGACGCCCTCAACCTCGAAGGCGCAGGAGCAGGTGTGCTACTCATCTCTCCTCAGGGAGAACAGCTCAAGTACGTCCTACAGATACACTACAAAGCCTCCAACAATAGAGCAGAGTATGAAGCTCTAATTCACGGGCTCCGTATAGTAGTGTCCCTTGGCATCAAGCGACTACTAGCTTTTGGCGATTCCAAGGTCGTCATCGAACAAGTCAATAAAGAGTGGGATTGTGTCAAAGACACAATGGACGCATACTGCGCTGAGATCTGCAAGCTTGAAGGCCACTTCGAGGGAATTGAATTTCAGCACGTGCCACGCAACAATAACGTCGCCGCCGACGTACTTTCTAAACTAGGCTCCCGGCGAGCTCTAGTCCCAGCAGGTGTGTTCGTCCAAGACCTACGCAAACCATCAATCAAGCAGTTGGATCCAGACAATCCAGACCTAGTACAGCCCAACCAAACTCCAGCACCTTCCCGCGACATGCTGATGACAGAAAAAGAGGATGATTGGCGCGAGCCTTTCTTAGCCTTCCTACTCGACCAACGAGTCCCAGAAGACAAGGCAGAGCGTGAGCGTATCACACGACGAAGTGCCAACTACGTTGTGATTGGTACCGACCTATACAGAAAAGCCGCCTCTACGGGCGTCCTTATGAAGTGCATCTTGCGATCAGAAGGGATCCAGCTCTTGGCTGAGATTCACGGTGGAGAGTGTGGCTGCCACGCAGCATCCGCCAATCTGGTCGGCAAGGCATACCGATCCGGTTTCTACTGGCCCACAGCCATGGCTGACGCCAAAGACCTCGTCAAGAGATGCAAAAGATGCCAAATCTTTGCCAAACAGCAGCACCTGCCAGCTCAGGTCCTGCGCATAATACCTCCATCTTAGCCCTTCGCCATGTGGGGCCTCGACTCTGTGGGTCCGTTTAGAACTGCCCCAGGCGGCTACAAGTACATACTCGTAGCCGTCAACAAATTCACCAAGTGGATTGAAGTCCGACCTGTCGCAAAAGTCACGTCAGAAGAAGCAGCAAAATTCATGCAAGACGTAGCACACCGCTTCGGTGTGCCCAACAGGATCATCACCGACCTAGGGACGGCCTTCACAGGGTCTGCCTTCTGGGATTTCTACCAAGACAACACCATCGACGTGTACTACTCCTCGGTCGCCCACCCCAGGTGCAACGGCCAGGTCGAACGTGCCAATGGCATGGTTCTTCAAGCTATCAAAGATCGTATCTTTGACGATGCCTCAAACTATGCTACTCGGTGGTTAGCCGAGCTACCACATGTAATCTGGGGTCTAAGGACCCAAGTCAGTTCTGCTACGGGCAAGCCTTTCTTCTTGGTCTACGGCTCAGAGGCCATCCTACCCACCGATGTTGCCTTTGGAGCTCCACGCATACAATTCTACGAGGAGGGAGAAGCCGAGCAGACCCGTCGTGTCGACCTTGATAGCCTTGAAGAGCAGAGAATGGCTGCTGTCATGAGGCAAGCTCGTCACGACCAGCAATTTCGACGGTATCACGATCGCAACATTAAGGAGACCTCCTTCAACATTGGCGACCTAGTCCTAAGGCTCATCCAGAAGACCGACGGCATGCATAAGCTTTCTGCCCCCTGGGAGGGACCCTTCATCGTCACCGAAGTCATCAGCCCATCCACATATCACCTCCAATGGGGCGACGGGCAAGGCGTACCCAACCCTTGGAACGTGGAGCATCTACGACAATTCTATCCATAGAATAGTTTTTATTACAGCTATATATTCCTCGTCCTTGTACCTTTTTCAGTTTAATAAATATTAGTTCAAGCAGTCATCTGCTGTGTCTCGAGCCCTACCTTCTCCTATCTCATGTCATCAACCCTCCCCCTCGACATACTCGGGGGCTTGGCCAAAGCTAACACATGGGTCGTAAAGACCTGGGGGTTAAATCTATTCTACTCCTCCCCCTCGACATGCTCGGGGGCTTGGCTCCATGCCAACCTAAGGGTCGTTCGACCTGAGGACGTCATCCCTCATGACTACCCACTTTGTGTCGCTGCGAGCTTGCTTGGTCGTAAAGGTTGCTAAACCTGAGTCCTAGACTCCCTCTCGCGCGCCGATCACACGTAAGCCTCCCTGCTGAGTCGTGGTGGTCGGTAAGCCAACCTCTCCGTGAGTAGTGGTTAGCGAGGCAAGATACCAGACGTCGTTACTTTAAAAGACTACCAAGTTTGTACAGACACAAAGCAAGTACGTCATGCTGGTAACAAAAGAAGGTTTCATCAAGTATTATTTTACATGGCTGGGAGAAGGAGGAGGTACAGCTCCTAGACTAAGACTATTCTTCGCCGTCATCGCCCTCGTAGTCAAGAGCATCCATTACCGACGTAGCGGCGTCACGCACTTCAAGCTCCAGGGCTTTGAGGTCCTTTGTCGTGTTTGATCCCCCCCCCGAACTTGATCATATCAACCTCGAGGTAGTGCGACTTCACTCGCACTAATGCCTCTGTGGCCGCCACCAAGCTCGTTGCCTTCAGCAGGTCGAGCAGCTTCTCGGGCATCGCTATCAGACGGTCAATAGAAGGCTTGGGCTCCTCCCCCTCGACCTGCGATGCTACCATGTCCATGGCATAATGGGCAGCATTCTTCAGGTCTTTCAACTCCACCTCTTGCCCTGCAATGGTTACTTGGTCATTCTGCAGTGACTTCAAAGCTACCTCAAGACTGACCTCAAGGTCCTGCCGAGCCTGTTTCTCATAAGCCAGCTTTTGAGATACAGCATACTCACTGTCAACGGTCTCCTTCGTCACCCGTTTCAGCTCCCGGCCGCCAGCCTCGACATCCCGGAGGTTCACCTCCAAGGTTCGAACCTTCTCCTTGGTGTTCTTTAGCTTGTTCTTGAGCTCGTCTTCCCGACGGTGAAATTCTGCAACACGCCAGTAACATCCCGAGGTCAGAACCTCGGCAGTACAAGACTCTGACAACAATGGTGAAAGAACTTGTAAGAAAATTTCGATCTTACCGGTGCTTACGGTGTTAAACTGCGTATTAGCCTCCCGGGTCTTGTGCTTCTCCTCAGCTAGCTCGTCTTCGAGCTTCTTCTTGTCCGCCGCCGCTGCCTCACGGACCTGCTTGAGCTCGACCACTCGCAGCTGTGTGGCTGTAGCATTCCTCAGCAGGTCGGCCCTGCCCTTTGCACGGTCAGCTAGCGACTGCTCCAAGAAATCAGGTCATCAAATACAGTTTGAAAGTATGTCTTCAAGGATAACGCAAGAGAAAGGCTTACTGTCAATGCCTCGTTAAGCGTCAAGATCGCATTCCGGACCGCCCTCATATCCTCATTGTCGTCGAAGATATCCTCCTGCCAAGGAGTACCATTCCAGTCAATCTCCCTATGCCTCAACGTTGGCTCTGTCGATGGCGAACTCGGTACCTGCGCGCCGGATGTTTCTGGATTCTTTGGCGGCTGCTCGATTTGAATCGGGTCCCCGGTCAGGTCCTGATCCGACGTGCTGGGCACCGCGTTGATGGGGTCCACGTCAATGACGGGGAGAGAGGTCGACGTCCCGACATCGCCTACAGAGCCTTGTGCCCCAGCGTCAGCAGCAGGTGGAGGAGTTGCCGTCCTCGCGTCGTCAACCAAGGTCCGACCTCCGACCTCATGGTCATCCGACCTGGTTCGCGAAGGTGACCCTTGATCGCCCAGGGTGCGCTCAGGTTGGACAACCGGCCTGCAGACGTCTTCATCAAAAACAACGCAAAGAAAAAGAAAAAAACCAACAAAGGCCAACACATGAACAAGTTTCAGAAAAATGACTCTACCTCACAGTAGCCGGGGCGCGTAGCTTAGGCCTGAAAGGCCGTACTTTCACCAGCACAGGCATCCTTGCCTGCGCTCCGGCAGCAGCCCGCTGCGCCTCCATCCCTTGACGGAGGTCGTCCTCCGTCGCCTTCTGCGTCACTTCCCGCTGCCTCTTGGTCGCGGGACTCAACGACCTCCTCGCCGCCCGGTCTTCAACAACCGGCGGGTCATCGGTAGCTTCATCCTCTTCATCTTCGACCTCCCTGGTCGAAGGTGTTGGAATCATCGGTGTTTCAATCGTCGGGGGAGGACTTACCCTCCTCTTCCTCTTCTTCTTCTCCGCCTCGAGTTTGGCGGTCTTCGCCGCCCCGACCTTGGCAGCAGTCGTCGTGGCTGACTACTTCGCCATTGCCGCCCTCGTTTTGCGCCTGGGCTTTGTGGCGGTGCTTGCCTCTTGGCGGTTCGCTGCATCATCACCAACCTCTGGGTCAGTGTCTTCATCAGCCTCCACTGATGAGTCTGACTCATAATTCTCCAGCAGCCCAGCTGCTGGAGGTTGGTACTTGTCCGACCTCAGCTTCCGACGAGGTTCTTCGCCTTTCGAAAGAGGGGCTGGGCACCAAAACTGCCTCTCTCGATCCTGCGACAGATAAAGAGCAAAGGAGTAAGAACGACGTAAAGCAAAGGAACAGAATAAACGACCTAGTAGTCCCAGGACTTACTGGGTCAGCTGGCCGACTCAACGAATACGCCTTTGGGCACTTCTTGATTCGTGCCTTCCCGGTGTAGATTTGAGAAACCCTGGCCGCCATCTCCTCCTTAGGGACCTTGCGGTTTACCTCGCGAGTGGGGTTTGATTGCCCCCAGTACTCGTACGCTGGGTGCACCCGATCCTTGATCGGTTGGATCAGGCGTCGGCAGAAAGACCTAGCGACGAAACCTCCTGTCACGCCCCTCTCCTTAAGGTCGTTGACCAGTGCAAGCACCTCCTTCACGTCGTCCACCTCACGCGAGGACAACGGCAGGTCCCATTCCGGTATCTTCACGGGCTTGTGCCCAATTCGTTTTGGGAGCGCTGGCCGTTGATCAGCGATGTAGAACCAATCCGACCTCCACCCAGAGGTGTTGTCCGGTAGGTCTGTATCAATCCACTCCGACTTGAGGCCCGACCTCAAGCAGAACATGACAGCCCCTACAACACCGGCGTGCTTGCCGGTGGTCTTCACGCAGAAGAGATGCCGCTAGAGAAGGAAGTGGGGCGATATCCCCAGATACGCCTCACAGAAATGAATGAACGTCGATACTACAGTTATGAAGTTGGGGACGAGGTGTACCAGCTCTAGCTTGTAGTAGAAGAGAAGACCTCAGAAGAAATCACCGGCGGGGATGTGGAACCCACGCTCAAAGAAGGAACCGAAGACGACCTGCTCCTTGTCGTCCTCTGTCGAGAAAGCCTCGCCCGTAGGCGCCTTCCACTCCACCTCCGCCTTAGGCATCAACAACCCGCGGTCCACCAGTGCTTGAATCTTCGCTTCCGTCATCGTTGAGGACTCCCACACTGTCCGCGGGTCTGGGATCTCACGAGCCGGCGCCACCATTTCTGGAGCTTGAATGGATCTGGATCTAAAAGTTACTAGGGTTTTTACGTGCATGCGCAGCAGAGCGGTATGCGAATGGCGGGGCTAGCGCGCGGCCTGCTATCGACGGTGGCGGATTGAGCGAGCTAGGGCGGAGGCTAGATGCGGGGCCACGGCGGCTATGGTGCAGTGGCTCCGGCGGTGATGGTGACGGGAGGAAGAAGATGAAGAGTGCGGTCAACGATGGTCCCTGCCGCTCTATTTATAAGGGCCCCACCGGGTCTGCCCGTTGCGATTCCTTCTACTGTACGGAGCTTGCCCTAACGGCCCTGTGCCGATAATTTCGCGAGTCGATCTCACCAGATTTTGCACCAACGGATAGCCCAGCGACCTACACCCCGGGTTTAGCTCGTGAGGAACGTCAAAGATTATCAGGTCGTCCTGGTAACAACATTTCGATCTTCACAAGGTCCATAAGCCCCCAAATCGCATCACTTTAGGTCTTTGATGAATAATTTCGTCAGAACGACCAGTACATGACAGAAGAGAGCGAACATTACACGGGACCTCCGAAGGTACACAAGTCGCCTGCGACCTTATTGGATCCAGAACCCGGCATAAAAATACAAACGTACACGAAGACCTGATCTACCTAGAGCAATCCTTGAGGTGTACCCAGCTACAGCCGGGCACGTCGCAAGAATTCTTCTAGCCTCAGGACCTCGATGGTGGCCTTGCGGTGAACAGCTGGACGCCGCCACACGTAGCAGGGCATGCTCTGTGCCGGACTATGGAATGCAGACACGAGCTTGCTCTTCGACGCGGGGCGCAAGCCTCCGACGAGCATCTGATGCTCACCAGCGACTTGCAGCTGCACCTCGAGCCTCTACAGCATCACCTCCAAACTCTCCTTGATACCTTACAGAGGCACGATACAAGGAGTGGGGGTGCTGCCTATACTTCACAAGAGTTCTTCTAGCTCCAAGCCTCTACAAAACACAACATCCTACAATCTGGTGGACGGTCACATGCCCATAGCATGGCCTCAACACTATCCTGCGGCCTCGTAGCTCAACAATGCTCGGTGCTTGCCTCCTTTAGCATCACGGCGCTATTTATAGCCAAAGCCAGACCTCGGGTGGTTGGCAAAGTGATGACGCTGGCACCACGTGGTTCAGAGGGCCTGCAGACATGTGCACGATTAAAGGCGATGACTTTACCCCCGTCTCACGACGTCTTTGTCGCTAGTGCATCAATGATGCCTGAGCCCGCCGCAGAGTCACATGGCTACAGTACCCCCCTTGATTCGTGGGCAGTTTGTCGTTTTCTGGGTGGCAAGGGAATCTCCGACCACTGTTGACCCGTGACCTTGCAGTCTACAGAGAAAGACAAAGCCTGGCTCTATGTCAGAGGGCCCAGCGCCTTGGTATATCTACAAAGAGACGACAACTCAACGACCTTCTTCTACGACTCGATGTTTTCATTTACACCCACTAGGCTCTGCGTCCTGGTGCACCCGCTATGGCTCTGCACGTAAACGGACCTATCCCAATCAGCCTATATTTCTGTTTCCTAAGCAGAATGGTCATAGGTTCGATTGAAGACCTTCTGGGGTAGGCGTGCCTCGCTGCTCTGCCAGATCTGTCTGGGCGCCTGGAGATCAGAAGCTTCACGTCTACGATTTTGTCGGGCCCCCGTGGTCGGTGTGCCTATTGCTGAGGTCGTCAATACCTTAGTACCATGGCTCTGCTAGACGGCTAGCAGCCATGTTGGTCGTCTAGGCACCAAAATGGCCTTACTGAGGTCGGCGTGCCTTAATACCTAAGTCTTGCAATACCTCGGTATGTATATGGCCCTGCCAACCTAGTTGGGCGCCCCGGATGTATGACCTTCCAAGGTTGGTGTGCTCTTGTAGCCCTGCCAGCCTGCTTTGGACACCCAGGATTTTGCGTCGGAAATGAAGGCCTCCCTGTGAGGTGCGCGCCTACAGGCCCTGCCAAGTACTTCCGAGTTCTTGGGCGCTTCTTGATCTGAGACCTTCTTGAGGTCGGCATGCCTCGGGTGGCTCTGCCAGACTCTTTGCAGCTATGCAGGACATCTGGATGTCTCTACACTCCATTTGTTCAAGATCAACATTTTCCTATGGCTTTATCGTTGACAATTTCGACCACTACAGAAGACCTCTTCATGCGACGCACCTTTCAAAGATCATGCTGGGTATCCTCGGATACTGGACATTATTAGTTTGAGGCCTCTTTGAGGTCGGCACGCCTACAAGGCCTCCTTGAGGTCGGCCCTGCCAGACCCCTTGCAGCCATGCTGGGAGATCTGGGTGTCTCTTTACTTCGTTCGATCAAGGCCATGACTCAGTTTTCTTCTCTTTTTTGAGCATCAAACCAGCCATGCTGCCTGCTTCAATGCTCGGGGACTACTCTACGAGAGCGTCTTCGACACCCTCTTGTTTTCTTCGTCGTACCGACCTGTTGGGAAACCTGTTTCTCATCAAGTCGTTACTCGACCTCCTTTTCTTCTCTTTCTTTTTTGGATCATCATACCGGCCATCCTGCCCGCCACGATGCTCGGATACTACTCTATGAGTGCATCCTTGATGCCCTCTGAATTTTTTCATCGTCGTTCTGATCTATTGGAAGTCTACTTCTCATAGGTCGTCACTCGACCTTTCTTCGTTCGGCAAAACTTTAAACAGGTCGGCTGTTAAGTCGATTTGTTCTTTTCTTTTTTTTTTGACCGACGTGCATGCTATTCGACCTGTCGATAGCCCTATGACTTCGTCATGACCTTTCTAAGGTCGCTGCGCCTACACCTCGCTCGGGGGCTTGTGAGACATGGGTACCCCTGGGTCCCCACCGACCAGGCTCATGGTCGTCCCCGACAAGTGGGTCCAACCTACCAGAAGACTCGCCGACCTGTTAGTGGGCCCAACCGACCTAGTTGGTGGCCCACACGACCTCTTGAAGACCTTCCAGAAGATTCCCCAGACGACCTTATCCAGAACGACTTCAAGACTTGGCGTGCAAGACAAGACATCGGTGGATTCCGACCAAAGCAGATCGACGGATATGGCAAGCGATGTAATTAATTAGATTTAGGTCTCCTAGTCGTAACCGACCAGGAGTCTGGGAACCGACCTTGTCCGCTGGCCAATATAAGGCGGGCGAGGCGACCCTTGTACGATCGGGCAATCCTCAAGCAATCTACACCAACAACTGGACGTAGGGTTTTACTCTCCGGAGGCCCGAACCAGTATAAACTCGCCGTGTTCTCTGTGTTCGGTGTGCTCGTGCGCAACCTTCGAGTTCTTAGCCTTAGATTCCCCCTCGCCGAACAACTAAACCACAGGGATTAACACCCCCGTGGGCTGTCTAGATCTCACCATCTGACAGTTAAATACATGCAGAAAACACGAATTTGGGCCGAACATGCGCAGGGTGGTTAGACCGCCCTGCCAGGGCGGTTAAACCACCCCTGACAGTCAACCCTACTCAAGTGTTCATGACAATGTACTTAACAAAAAAGAACCAAACTCTAGGAATGTCTTCTAGGGGTTGCCAGGTGATGTTCTACCAAAGGATATTCAAAGCTACTCATGGAGATGATAGATCGGGCAAAAACAAGATTTGAATACCTTTGGAGAGATGAAACCGAGATGAAATCCAAAGAACCAGGTGGGGAACCGGTTCAACCGCCTTAGGGGAGTCACTTCCACGGATTGGATTTGATTTTTGGTGGAGAAAACTTCAAATCGCCATGGGAGAGTGAGTTTGAGGTGGAGAGGTAGAGGAGGTCGAGTTGGGACGAGTGTCTCCTGTTCTTGGTCGCTGGAGAGTGAAAGGAGGAAGGGGGAAAGAGATAAGGGGCTGAGAAGTCACGGGCAAAGTTGAAAACAGTATGGCCCGTGGGACCCGGTCTGACTGGGTGTGGGACCCAGTTAGACCGCCCCACCCCCCCAAACTGAGCAGATCCGAGGAGAGGACAAGATTTCGTCCCTCTTTTCCACTCAGACCCCTGGATGTCCTAATTTTGCGCTGAGGGATGAATTTGAGGGCAGGGATAAAAACTGGGTGGGGTGGTTAGACCGCCCTGCAGCCCCGATTAAACCGCCCATGCCAAAAATTCATCCAGAGACCCTTTATCGGTAGTTCTGAGGTAGGGTCGGAAGTACTGAAGATTTCCATAATTTTGACAGTAACCTCTTATCGGTAGTTCCGCCCTAGGGTCGGTAGATCCGAGGAACACTTTTCCAGCCTTAGAGGATTTGATCCTTGCTTTCCATAGAACATTTGGATACAAGATATATAGAAGAATTTGATCCAAATTTCACAAATCTTAGAAGAACATGAGATAATCCAAATAATTCACATTCTTGATTCTTCCAAGAGTGATAGAGAGAGAGATAAAGATATGGATTTAGAGATTAATTATGGACTTGAGTAAAATATCACCACTTGTGACTAGCCATCAAACAACCAAGGGGAACTATAGTCACAAATGGATCAATAGGGTCACAAAGACCAAGAACCAAATATTTTTCAAATTAAGCACACTTCCTACACATGCTAGTTGGATTTTCGAAAAATCTATCCTATACCACAAAGTGCATCATCAAGTAAATCACCTCTTTTGTATATTTAGCTCATACCCTACTCAAAAGACATTAACACGACACCAAGTCGAGTTTATGTGAAGGTATCAACCAAATATCTAGAGAGGCACACAAAAAAATTCACTTGAAGCAATTACATGCTAAGATGGTCACACTAGCATGGTATAATGGCCTAGATGCATTTCGGTATTTAAAGAGGTTCATGATGACATACCTTTGCCTTTAGACCATTTGAATTTGTGCATAAGTAAATATAAGGAAAGGCTAGCTCTTACTTGATTCTTTAAGATTTAGTAGTGAAGTCAAGAGCTTGCTAATGATGCACAAATACATGAGACTACAAGTTCACTAAAAGAAATTGTTAGTCCCACAAAAGACACAACCTTTGAAGTAAGCTCCCCCTCAATTAGTGCTTAGAGAATTTTGAATTTCTCAAAATTAGCACACAGTTCAATTATGAACAAGGGAGATTGCTTCAAAGGTGGGTCTTGGCATAAAATGATTTATCAAATTGAACTATGCCAAGAATCTCATTACCATTGCCTTGGAATCACCAAAAAGTTGAAAATCAGCTCAATGTCGGGTCACCCGGGCCTAAGTGGTCGGGTCACCCGCCATCCTCCAGAGACGCCTCGGGTCACCCGGTCATTAGGGCCGGGTCACCTGCCAAACGCATTTCTGGGGGGGCAGGCGGTTAGACCGCCCCTAGGGGGCGGTTAGACCGCCCTGCCCTTTTTAGTCATTTTGGTGATCTTTCAGCTCTTGTCCCTTGATAAGCCTCTATAATGCCTAAATAAGTTCCTGCAAAGCTTATCACAACAAATGCTCTTCTAGAGAGCCATTAGGAGTATCGAATGGTATGAGAGAGTAAAATTGTGAAAGTGTCATGGTCACTTCCTCGTGCTTCACAAACCTAGGTCTAGTGATCCATGAGTGTTCACAAAGAACTAAGAGTGACCAGGGCACGATATTAAGTACTAGTTACCGAGATTGCATTGGTTGAGTGATTTTCACATTCTAGTCCTTCTCATGGCAAGATATCAAATGATGAACTCTTTCTTCATTGCCATGACTTCAATGCAACTCGATCAACCTACAAGCTCAGCAAGCACTTCTTGGTACCCAACACTTGTTGGGTCCTACAAGGTTAGTCACAAGATGCTTAGGAACCCAAATAGCCCTTGTACTAGTTTGAGGTGAACTAATCATCCTCATAGTGCAAGTGCCAATCTTGTCATTCCTAAGCTTATGAAAATCATAATGGACAAGGTTGGATTGCGGAGTGTTACCATTAGGACAATCCTTGCCCAAGTGACCCTTCTTACGACAAGTATAGCAAATGCGGCTTTTGGTGCTTCTTGGCTTGGGATCCATTTGCTTGTCTTGTCTTGGCTTGCATGGAGGCATATTGCTTGAAGGGTGAGCTTTCTTCTCCTTGATGCGGTGGTTCTTCATTGTGCTGGCCAGACCCGGTCTAATCACCCTGGGGGGCAGTCAGACCGCCCCTGGTCAGCCCTGTTGCCTTGTGGGTAATCCGCAGCTGAGTGACCCTTCTCTTTGCATATATAGCACAATCTCCTTCTAGTGGATCTTCTTCTCTTCTTGGAGATTGTTTCTTGAGCCTTGAGCTTGGTGGGGCAATGTGAAGTGGCATGCCCCTTCTTCTTTTCTTGAATCTTGCTTTTGTTTGTCTTGATGTGTTGTTGAGGATTTGAGCTCGTGACGGTTGAACCCTTCTCAAGCTTCTTCACCATGTCATCACGGTTATCTTGAGAAGGTTGCACTTTGCTCTCTTCCTTCAACACATGCAAGTCTCTTTTAAGCTTTTCGACCTCTTGCTTAAGTTCATCATTTTCTTGGGCAATGAGATCATCACAAGATTCTACAAATACATGCTCAATGCTAGATTGGCTTGCTTGAGAACAACAAGGTTTAGTACAAGCAAATTCATTATTGACAAGTGAGCATGTGCATGTGGGTGTGAGAGGTTGTAAGAATTTTACCGATGAAACAACAACCTCATGAGCAATTTCTAGTGAAGCATATGAGTTCACAAGCTTCTCATGAGAACACTCAAGTTCCTTGTGAGTTGCTTGCAAGGCCATATGCTCACTAGTGAGTTTTGCTAGTTGAGCTTCTAGCACATCATTGGCTTCTTCTTCTATCTTTACTCTACATGAAAAGGATTTGATATCATGATCATATTTGTTAGCCAATGATTCATACTAGAGGCTTCGATCTTCTGGCTCTTTGCTCCCTTGGCCTGCCTCTTCTTCTTGTTCTTCTTCTTGGCCACGAAGCAAGCGCCTTCGCCGTAGTAGGTTGAAGCTTCTCTGTTGGGGGTGGTTAGACCGCTCCTAGGGGGCGGTTTGACCGCCTCCCCCAGAGAGGCTCCACCCTCGCTTCTCTTGCCTCCTTCTTCCTTGAGGGTTGATGCTTGATGATCAGTGGATGTTATAGAGGTTGTGGGGCACATCTCCACTGGTTCATCTTCATCATCACTCTCAACTTCATCCCATTTTGTGTGAACTATCTCAAATAGTAATTCCCAAATGAGATGAGCATCTTCACTAATCTCCTTGCTCTTCAGGATGAGATGCTTTAGTTCTCTACATACACAGCTACACAAAAGGTTAGTAATAACGGCATTGAGTTGCTTCTTCTACAATTCCTTTGGGGAGACACATGTCTCATCCTCCGGAAGGATACTCGCAACCATAATGCCCTCAGCGGTGGGACCCAAAACCTTAAGTGCAATGAGAACATTAGAACGCCAAGAAGAGTAGTTTGAGCCATCTAGAGCTAGAGGCTCAAACGGTACCTCACAAGTAGTCGACATCGAAAAACTCCGAGCGGTTAAGCTCGAACCGGAGCACCAGGCTCTGATACCAATTGAAAGGACTTTGATGCCGCCTAGAGTGGGGGTGAATAGGCGAGACAACCAAATAAAACTTTTCCCCCGGAACTTGAGCTTCACTGGCACAGGCCGTTAGACCGCCCTTGCCAGGCGGTTAGACCGCCCCTGGTGCACTGAGCACAGAGGGGACGGTTAGACCGGGTCCTGGGGCGGTTAGACCGCCTTCACCCAGTGAACCTGCAAAAGACAACTCAAAGCTTCTCTTGACTTCTAGCAAGAACCTAAGTTCTTCAGTGGCTCCTGTAGATGATCACAAGGAGGGTAAAGATCCCTGCACTCAAAGACAAGCACACCCAAGTAGATCGAGCGGAAGCAAAGTAAATATGCTAGAAATCAAAGCGAGTGAGGCAAACCACAAAGGAGAGACGAGGATTTGTTTCCCGAAGTTCACCGCCTACTAAGGAACGGCTACGTCTCCGTTGAGGAGCTTGTAAGGGAATTCTCCCACAACAAGCCGGGTCTCTTTCAACTGCTTTCCTCCTTTCCACTAAGGCCATCTTTTCCACGAAGAGGCAAGATCACAGCCCTCACAAACTTGCCGCTGCTCACCACAACCTTGGGAGCTAGCCGGCGACGCCTAGCCGTCTAGGAGGCGAACCTCCAAGAGTAACAAATGCTTCAAAGGCTTTCTGACGCGAATCACAAGTGCTTAAGCTATGGGATGCTCTTGCTCAGCTCACACAAGCTCACAAAGGCTTAAACTCTCAACCCAACACTAGGATATGGCTTGAAGAGCAAATCTCACAAAGAGAGGGTTGGCGAGTGTTTCTATGGCTTTGGCTTATGAAAAACGGTAGGTGGAGCACCTTAGCAACCCTAGAATCAGCAGCCCCAACAAGTGAAGCTCGTGGGGTACTTATACCTCTCACAAGGAAAACTAGCCGTTAGAACTCTGGCCAGGGCGGTTAGACCGCCTGGTCAGAGCGGTTAGACCGCCTGCCTCCAGCTAGTTTGAAAAACTAGCCGTTGGCCTGCCAGGGGCGGTTAGACTGCCCTGGGCAGTGAGAGCCCAAAACCCCTTCTCTCTTCTCACAAGCACTCCAAGACGTGTTGAAGTGGCTAAGGTTGGGTTAGAGGTTTGTTAGACTACTCAGGGACTCTCTCAAGGCTAATTCTCACTTAGGTCAACTAATGAGCACTTTTGATCTTTTGTTTTAGAGCTAATGTTGCATCCCTCTTGATAGTACGACATCCCAAAGCTCAAGAATAAATATAAAACGGAGTTGATCACTTGAGCTTGTAGATCTTCAATCTTGCCATACTTTTGCAATTCCAACTTGAGGGCTTCCAACATAGCCGATGTCTTGAGCAAATCCATACTTGAGCTAGTGACTTAGGATTTTCCCTTTTTGCATAAGAGTGCTTACTTTAATCCTTAAGTCACTCCATATTGCCAATCATAACTTATTGATGTGTTGCATTGCTTCCCTCGGTTAAGGCTTGGATATGATACTTGGAGACCCCACGGATGCTAGAACTTCACCTTAGCAAAACACTAATGGCGGCCGGGCCAAGACCCCAAAGATTGCTTAGTCCCTCACCCTAGACACCTCGGTTGATCTCTTCATCACTTACCCAATCCACTTTGAGTTCCACTTTGCTTCATCCTTAATTAAATTCCATTTGAAAATCCCGTTTCAAATGCTTGTTCTTGATTGATAACGAGTATGCAAGCTTCCAATTAAGAACTATAATGCTTACACTCATCCTTATGTACTCTTTCAATTATCACATGAAGCCTTGCACTTGACTTAGAGAATTACCATCTTCTCTTTTGTGATCCTTGCAATTTTAATCAAGCTATGTCTATTGTGGGAGATCATGAATTGACCTTCTCAAATTATCCCAATATTTATCTTCGTTTATTGCTTGATATTTGTCACATATGCATTAGGATCATCCATATATTTGTCTTCTCCAATGTGAGCCATATAATATTCATTCACAAATAAATACTCCAATAATTGCTCATGAATATCTAAATAAGCCTGCTCACAAACTTAGACAAATACATTAGTCCTTTAATCGTTTTGTCATTCAATTCACTAAAATCCACTTAGGGGCCTAGATGCACTTTCACTATTTCCTTCACAAAATGCTTGAATCGATTATTTCTAATGGGCCTTGTGGTGGTGCGGACGCGGGCTTAGCTGTGCTCAGTGGAGGATGTTTTGATCACGAGGACTCGTTGTTTGTTTTTCCGTGCGTGACTCCGGTTCGCTCAATTTGTTTTGATTTTTTTAATTGTCCATTTCACCGCGGTTTCAAATAGTTCTTCGTTAGTTCTTCTCCGTTTTGTGGGCTAATCGCCGATTACGAATCAACAACGTAATGACGGACGAAAAAACTGTGCAGAAGCAATCCTTGCTTTAATATTAGGTAGAGATAGAGATATGTTGTGTCTAAATTTGAATCCCATGTTAAGGTTTACTAGTTAGTTACTTTACCTTCTTTGAAGCCTCGTCGGGTTTGGTTTTCGGTAGAGTCATATTTAGGTTGCACTCATGGTTGGGTTGGGTGGTTGTTAATAATAAACTTGACTAATGGAAATATGCAATCTGAATAATAATTGTTGTGGCAACATGGTGAATAGAAAATCAAAGCAGAGACGTTCTGGTGGGGGAATCCTTTGTTGTTTAAGTTGGCGCTATTAACTGCTTGGATTGAAAGGACTGTTAAGTTACCCACACAACCTCGAGGGTTACATGACTCTGGACATGATCATTTAAGTAGTTGTCTTGTTTTCATTGTTGGACGATTTTAGTGGCACAAGAATTGGCTTTGTAGTGGAGAAAAATAGACTCGCTGTTAGCGGTGAATCCTTAGTGGGTGGACAAGTCACAACTTCTGAAAGATCTTGTTGTGTAACCTTAGCTAATCACCTCGAAAGTATGAAGCATAATAGGGAGCGACTCGTAAGTAAAGTGTACAGTCTTTGCATAACTAAAACTGATATATCAACCATGCTTACGGTCAAGAGAGGCTTCGACTTCTTTATGATCAGTGGGGTTTTGGTGGGCTGGATGGTATATGGTTTGGCTTGGGAACCAGATGGAATCTGGTGGTAGGTCTCGAGTGTCTCTTGATGAAAATCGAGACGATGTTGGTCAAGATGCTCAAGTAATCACTTCTAGTAAATAGGATACTTTTGTTGAGTCTAGAAAGTTGGCACAAGATGCATGTAGAAACCTGTATAAGCCTTGCTATCATCCCCATGTCATGATTCCTGCACTTGCAGAGTATATTTCAATGTACGTATCATTCTCTCTTTCAACCCCTGCTACGATCCCACACACACAGTGCAGTTAGTGGGCCAGCTCTAGCTCAAAAGCAAGAGAAGAGACGAAGTACCTGTAAGATAAGGGCTTGGACCCGAATGTATGTATGGCTAGCAACTTTCGGACTCTGCATGTGGATTTATGGAACACCCGCCTTGGACGTCTCTTAGTATCTTTTGTTTTATTAGGAAAGTGCTCGTACGTTGCTACGGGTAATAAAATATAATAACCATTGTAATATACAATCAGGCAGAAGAAGATACATATTCTGCATTAAGATGTTTGATGGTGCATCGTGCAAGGAAACCCGACCCTAGACTTTATACATGACTGCTCAAAGCTGTCACAATCCAAACGAGACGCTCGGAAGTAGAGTAGTCAATATTCAGTGGCACCATTTTATTAGTATCATTTTTTCCCCAAGGATAATAAAATTTTTCAAATTAATAACATCAGACCAAAACCAATTTATATTTTATTCACACATGAAAAGGAAAGAATTCGTGGATGCTAGACGATCGGACATAATTTAACTGAATCTCTCATGTTGTTTAGAGAACAGATTCCGTTGGTGCGTGAAATAACAAATCACCATGGAGCAAACTATTTTCCACTTAGAACCATGTAGATAATGCGATTGGAACGTTGTACGGCCCATGAGTCCGTCCGTCGAATTTGTGTTCTGGCCTGATCTCCCTCCCGTGCAAGCGTGAGAGCCCTCTCCATACTCAAATAACTATTGTATCTTAACCACCTAATATCACTTCTACCTCAAATAAAAAACCTAATATCACTTCCTCTTAATTCTTTGGAGCATCAGCATAAAGAAATAGAAAACAATTGGTTCAAACCTATAAGTATGGTCATATATTCCGAGAAAGTGATAAATTGTCATTTAGCTTTCTTCTATTTTTTCCATGTTTTTATATGCTAGTTTGAAGCAAGATCAACCCGGATACAATTTTCTTTGTGTTATCACCTATACACAATCAATTATCGCAATTAATAGCATTACTGTGCAATTATTTTATATATCTTTGCGTTATACAACCTATCCGCTATTACATGGCAACATGTAGGAGAACTTGTTCTACGAATACAATCAAATATAGGGTTTGATACACCAGTTTCTAGAATACCTTTGTTCGTGCTATATTAAAGTTCATGAAAAAATGATATCTTTTTTTTATACTCAATGTCTCGCCATCCGCTATGTTCGAATCTTGGCTACGCCCCTGGTCGCATTAGCTGATTAGCAGCAGCCATCAACTTGAGAAGATGATGAACCATAGAATTAGCACCACCACATGATGCCTACCTAGAAAACAAAGAGGTCAATGCATCGTCATAGAATCGATCTTTTACTGTAAAAGCATTGGGAATCTGAACATGATCACTGCAGTCCCATGTGAACATTAGGAAGTTTGATGGATGAGCACCTCGATGGGGACGGATGGGCACGACACAAATGAGATGGATTGGGGTGCCACCCCTCGCGCTGTCGAGGAGCCGCCAACAGATGGATCGAGGAGCACCCCTCCCATTGTCCAAGCGCCGCCTGTTTGATGGAATGGGTAGTACACCTTGCTACTGTCCAAGCACCATGAGCTCTCAAGATATGGGGATCTGCCGGTGGAGACGAAAACGATGGTGGTGGTTGGGTGTGTAGGCGCTTGCGCGTCACCAAGAGCAAGTCGGGGGCTTAGTGGAGGATCTCCTTTTACCTCGAATGAATGATGTGAAGTTGAGGGTGCCGCCACCTTGTAGAGGAGGGAGACGCGGAGGTGCCACGCGATGGGGCAGCCGTCAGAGCTATAGATGCGCACGACGCCCTTGTCCGTCGATCGCGGCAGTGGAGATGGAGGGGGATCTAGAGAGCGCGTTGGGGGAGAAAGAGATGGGAGTTGATGGTCACAATGGACGCGAAGATGGTGCCGTCGAGGGGCAGGGAGGAGCAGGATCGAGCGTGCGATGCAGTGAGCGAGCGAGGCAGCCAACAATTTCCTCGGAGGGTGCGCAGTGGGGAGGCGGCGTTAGGGGTGGGCATTTTGAACCCGAAAACCGAACCGAACCAAATAACCCGAATTGTCGGTCTATTCGGGTTTTGAAATTCAGATTCGGTCCAGATAAATTTATAAGGGTTCGGTCCAGATAAATTTATAATTTGGACTTCGGTTTCGGTTCTCGTGATCTATAACCCGAATAGACCGAATAACCCGAAATTCAATATAGTTCCGTATTTTGATTCAAACTATGATGTTTACAAATTTGTGTTTTAAACTACTTTTTGAATTTTTCATGAACTTGTTAGTTACTTGCTTTAGTTGAGTAGTCCTTAAATCTATATACTTGAGAATGATCTAGGAATTTGAATTTC
Organism: Cenchrus fungigraminus; assembly: GCA_036936925.1. Taxonomy (NCBI): domain Eukaryota; kingdom Viridiplantae; phylum Streptophyta; class Magnoliopsida; order Poales; family Poaceae; genus Cenchrus; species Cenchrus fungigraminus. The sequence continues at coordinate 79,163,761 of CM072770.1, forward strand.
TACCATAGAGTTTTGAGAGGTGACAAAGATACCTATGAAAATTCGGGCAATTCGGTAGACCGAATAGACCGAACCGAAATAATTGGACTATTCGGGTTCGGTTCCTATTATTCTTTTTAAAATCTCGGTCCTTACTTTTTCAAAACCCGAAATTTTCAAACACCAAATAGACCGAACCGAAATGACCGAATACCCACCCCTAGGCTGCGTGCGAGTGCGAAGGGGGTAGGCACGTGCAAGGGCAGGAAGGGGGCGTGGCAGATGGAGATAGGTCGAGGCCGAAAAACGCAGTGGGGGCAGCAGACCTAGGGGTAAAAACAGAAAGCACAGGTGGAGGCGTCAACTGCGTGGGACCTTGCGCGGCTGGGACTACGACTTTTTTTTTTTAGAACGGGACTTCGACATTTTGATGTCCTCTTTAACCTTGTAGGAGTAAGAGGTTTTCTCACCTACAAGTCCTCTCGTACAGATTTATATCATTAAATAATGACATTGAAATGATATCCACTGATGACGTTGCTACATGCATGAATAATTCCATCCTAGCATACATGTGTTCTGAATTCGGATTTGACCTTATAAAATCTGAGTGTGACAGCCTAGCTGACTTGTTCTATTTTACGTGATAACTTGCTGAATTCTTTGAAGTCAGTTCGAAGCTAATGAGCCTCCGCAGTTACAGCAAGGACATTGTTCAGATAATTTGCACTGCACCAAAGGGAAAAACATCAATGTCAACAGAATTCCGGAGCTATACCAGTACTGTAGTCTGTACCGATGATAAAGAAATACAGTTCAATCAACTTTTCTATTTAAGCATACTCAGAGAGTGATAAATGCTTTAATAGGGTATACGTGCTACAGCTAGATAAATAATCATTTCATTAAACTGCGGTAAGAAAACTAAATTGAATTTCTGGTTCACAAACATACCACATACCTTATCAGTGTTTACAGGAATCGCCGTGTCATTGAGAAGAAAACTTAATGCTGTCCGTATCTCTGTTTTATTTGCCATCTAATCACCAAATGCCGCAGAGGTACATATATTGACTGCAAAGCCACGTGGATGCACCGTTCCATTACAATACTTACTGTTGAGCGCTAAATTCTCAAAATTCGAACTAACTTGTAAACCTGCAAATACATGGCCCTTTTAGAAGATACATATACAGTATATCTTCTAGAAAGGAGTAGCGTTGTATGTTCCAACCTGAGCGCTTCTAGATGGTAATGCCAATTCCAAGGAGTTTCGACAGCCATCAACTCTATAAGAATGCAAAACTGCTTAGATTATTTATGAAACACTAAGGCATTCAAATGAGAATAATCAAAGAAAAAGAAAACCACAGAGAAATAAGATAGTAATGCAAATAACACCTTTTGTCACAGGTCCGCCTCATATACTGAGTACTGTTGAGCTCTCCACATCCACCATATTTAGTTTCATCCGTGTTCAAGATGAGCTGATCAAATAAAAGCACAATATCTCAGTGCGTATGACACATTAAATAAGTGAAAGCATATGAAATTATGAAAGTACACGATATACTTGAGCAATGTAACTAGAACTTGAGGAATGTAACCAGTAGCACACGGATACATGATTTAGCGAAGTCAGATTTAAGTACCTCCAGAAATCAGGCAGTTATTATTATTAACTGTGTATTTATAAAGATAGGAATAATAGTATTATAGCTGCTGCTATTTGGCCCATATGTCTTACATGGTCCAGCCTCCATCTACTAAGTTTGGCCCAATGGCCACCTTCATCAACTACGTTCGGCTTGAGGGGCTCGCCATCTATTTTGACTTCATCAACATCGCTTACATAATCGTCGACGTTGGCTCGGCTCTAAATCTTTCCTACGGTTGGCTTGCATACGTTTTATTTTATACTTATCATTTTGATTCTTGTGAACAAAATCTCTAGGAAACCATGACCATCTAAGTAGTTGATACTTGAGATATGGTTAGATGATAAGATCTTTGCTCTTAATGTTTAAGTGTTTGAAAATTTTATTTGAAAATTTTGAAAGCCCTTTGCAAAACTCCTTTTTGATAAGCCCAAAACCTACTAAAGTCATATGACAAGATATCTTGAAAACCTCATCCACATATGTTGTTTGTCTTTGTATTGAGCTTTGTCAAATTTTTGTGATCCTTGTGAGAATCTTTTCATGCTTTCATAATCAAGATACACTTACACACCATATCCCTCTTGCTATGCACATTTGATAATTAACAATGTATCATCCATCCATTTAAAAAAAAAGGAAGTCCATATGTGTTGGTCTCTCTCCAAGTTATTATTATAAAAGAGACATGACTTAAAAAATATGGCACATGAAGGTTCAAGTGAAAAAACAAAAGCTGGACACATGAAGGTCCAAAGAAAAAAAGGAAAAAGAAGACAGCCATGTTTGTTAGAATAGCGCCTATGGGCTGGCTTAAGGCCTGGCGCCAAGCCTAATGGGCTGGCTGCCTTGGGGATTAAGATTAGATAGATGGTAGATTAGGCAAGGATCACCGTTGATTAGGAAGTTTCTATAATCCCTAATAATCCTTGCCTATATATGTACATTGTACCCTTGACCTAGGTTTTCCCTTCCGCTGCCTACATCCCGCGCGCCGGCCCTGCCTGCCGTGCCGCGTCCCTCCCGCGCGCCGGCCATCCAGCTGCGCCGCACCCCTCTCGCGCGCCGGCACGCCAGCCGCGCCCGCGCCCCTTTCCGCACCCGCACCCCCTGTCCGCCGCCATGCAAGGCACCCCACCCGGCAGCGCCGACGGCCTGGATGCGGATGCATCCAACTCCACCGCGGACGCCCTAGTTGCCGCCGAGCAGGCCAAGAAGGAGGCCGCCGACCGCCAGGCCGCCCACGACGAAGCCCTCCAACGCGCCCTCCAGGCGGAGGAGGAAGCCGCCGCTGCGGCCAGGGACCGCGATGCGGCCGCCCAACGCGCCCACAAGGCTCTGACTCGCGCCGCCAAGGAGCGCGCGGCCGCCGTGGCTGCCCTTGCGCCAGCGCCCGGTGACAAAGCCCCTGACGTCGCGCCCCCTCCCGACCTCCGAGCCGCCATGCTCCATCACGAGGCTGTGGCCCTCCTCCAGCTCCACTCCTAGGCGGTCGCCGTCAGCAACATCCGCAATCACATCACCACCACCCACGACGTCGATTCCGGCAACTTCAATCGCTGGCGTGACCAGTTCCTGCTGATCCTCGGCAAGTTCTCCCTCCGAGTCCATGTTCTGGAGGACGCCCCCACTCTTGGTTCCCTGATTGGGACCGGATGGACTGCGTTGTCAAGTCCTGGATCGTCGCCACGCTCACAGACGACCTCGGCGAGATCATCTCTGCCCGGGGCTCCACCGCGCGTCATGCCTGGCTCGCCGTCGAGTCGCAGTTCCTCAGGAATCGCGAGGCCCGCTCCATCCACCTCGAGACGCGCTTCTGCAACTTCGTCCAGGGGGACCGCTCCGTCACGGACTACTGCCGCAAGCAGAAGAAGATGGCCGACGATCTCTCGACCCTCGCGGAGGCTGTCACCGACCGCACGTTGGTCCTCAACGTCATTCGGGGCCTCAACGAGCGGTTCAGCCACGTCGGCACACTCCTTCGCCGTGCTCGTCCCTTCCCCACCTTCCTGGAGGCTCGCGACGACCTCATCCTTGAGGAACTCTCACTGGGGAACAAGGAGGCCCCTGCCACCGTCCTTCTGTCTGCTGCGTCATCCGCCAACGCTCCTCCACCGTCTTCAGGCTCCGGCAACACTGGCACCTCCAAAAACGCCAACAGTCGCCGCAGCAAGCGCCGCGGTGGCGCCAAAGGCGGCTCCAACAACAGCACCACCTCCGGCGGCCAGCAGCCAGCGGCAGCAGCCGGCCACCTCTCAGCAGGCCGCCCGCTCCTGGCCGAGTTTCTACAACCCGTGGATGGGCTCCATCCACATGTGGCAAGGGCGCCCCTGACCGCGCTGGCTCCCATCCCAGTGCCCCCTCACCTGCAGGCACAGCAGCAAACGCAACAGCAGGCGCAGCAGCAGCATAGCCTGAGGTGGAGCGATGAGTGTCCGGATAGCTAGCCCAGTCAAGATCGGTGTAGACAACCAGCTCAGCAGAGGAGGAGAGGTGAAGAACCAGGCCGAAGTCAACTGTGCGCTTCAGCGCAGCAAGGTGTGCCTCCCGTGGGTCATGCATATGAAGGCGGATCTGCTGAACGACATATGTGAGGTCCGACCGGGTGAAGGTGAGGTACTGCAAGGCTCCAGCAAGACTCCGGTAGGCACTAGGATTGGCCATGGGATCACCCTGAGCAGCAGATAGCTTCACCTGAGTGTCAACAGGAGTAGAGCAAGGCTTGCAATCTGTTATCCCAGCCCGCTCCAAGATATCAAGGGCATACTGTCGCTGGTGAAGAAGAAGACCAGACTGGCGAGGCTCAACAGTAATACCCAAGAAGTGGTGAAGCTTGCCAAGATCCTTCATAGCGAACTCCTACGGAGAGGAGATAATGCGCTAAAGCAACTGAGGACTGGAGGGCCTCAATGCAATCCAATCCATCCATTATACCCTCGGAGCCTCCGCCCTATCGGTGCAGATCCGCTTCAGTCCGCCCGTGCAACCCATCACCGTCCTCCAGTCATCTCTCTCCCTCTCTGTTTTTATTAGAGATATTGTAGATATCTTAGATGATTATAGCTTACATAGGTTTTCCCTTCCGCTGCCTACATCCCGTGCGCCGGCCCTGCCTGCCGTACCGCGCCCCTCCCGCGCGGCGGCCATCCAGCCGCGCCGCGCCCCTCTCGCGCGCCGGCACGCCAGCCGCGCCCGCGCCCCTTTCCGCACCCGCACCCCCCGTCCGCCGCCATGCCAGGCACCCCACCCGGCAGCGCCGACGGCCTGGATGCGGATGCATCCAACTCCACCGCGGACGCCCTAGTTGCCGCCGAGCAGACCAAGAAGGAGGCCGCCGACCGCCAAGCCGCCCACGACGAAGCCCTCCAACGCGCCCTCCAGGCGGAGGAGGAAGCCGCCGCTGCGGCCAGGGACCGCGATGCGGCCGCCCAACGCGCCCACAAGGCTCTGACTCGCGCCGCCAAGGAGCGTGCGGCCGCCGCGGCTGCCCTTGCGCCGGCGCCCGGTGACAGAGCCCCTGACGTGGCGCCCCCTCCCGACCTCCGCGCCGCCATGCTCCATCACGAGGCTGTGGCCCTCCTCCAGCTCCACTCCTAGGCGGTCGCCGTCAGCAACATCCGCAATCACATCACCACCACCCACGATGTCGATTCCGGCAACTTCAATCGCTGGCGTGACCAGTTCCTACTGATCCTCGGCAAGTTCTCCCTCCGAGTCCATGTTCTGGAGGACGCCCCCACTCCTGGTTCCCTGATTGGGACCGAATGGACTGCGTTGTCAAGTCCTGAATCGTCGCCACGCTCACAGACGACCTCGACGAGATCATCTCTGCCCGGGGCTCCACCGCGCGCCGTGCCTGGCTCGCCGTCGAGTCGCAGTTCCTCAGGAATCGCGAGGCCCGCTCCGTCCACCTCGAGACGCGCTTCCGCAACTTCGTCCAGGGGGACCTCTCCGTCACGGACTACTGCCGCAAGCTGAAGAAGATGGCCGACGATCTCTCGGCCCTCGCGGAGGCTGTCACCGACCGCACGTTGGTCCTCAACGTCATTCGGGGCCTCAACGAGTGGTTCAGCCACGTCGGCACACTCCTTCGCCGCGCTCGTCCCTTCCCCACCTTCCTGGAGGCTCGCGACGACCACATCCTTGTGGAACTCTCACTGGGGAACAAGAAGGCCCCTGCCACCGTCCTTCTGTCTGCTGCGTCATCCGCCAACGCTCCTCCACCGTCTTCAGGCTCCGGCAACACTGGCACCTCCAAGAACGCCAACAGTCGCCGCAGCAAGCGCGGCGGTGGTGCCAAAGGCGGCTCCAACACCAGCACCACCTCCGGCGGCCAGCAGCCAGCAGCAGCAGTCGGCCACCTCTCAGCAGGCCGCCCGCTCCTGGCTGAGTTTCTACAACCCGTGGATGGGCTCCATCCACATGTGGCCAGGGCGCCCCTGACCCCGCTGGCTCCCATCCCAGTGCCCCCTCACCTGCAGGCACAGCAGCAGACGCAACAGCAGGCGCAGCAGCAGCTTAGCCTGAGGTGGAGCGATGAGTGTCCGGATAGCTAGCCCAGTCAAGATCGGTGTAGACAACCAGCTCAGCAGAGGAGAGGTGAAGAACCAGGCCGAAGTCAACTGTGCGCTTCAGCGCAGCAAGGTGTGCCTCCCGTGGGTCATGCATATGAAGGCAGATCTGCTGAACGACATATGTGAGGTCCGACCGGGTGAAGGTGAGGTACTGCAAGGCTCCAGCAAGACTCTGGTAGGCAGTAGGATTGGCCATGGGATCACCCTGTGCAGCAGATAGCTTCGCCTGAGTGTCAACAGGAGTAGAGCAAGGCTTGCAATCTGTTATCCCAGCCCGCTCCAAGATATCAAGGGCATACTGTCGCTGGTGAAGAAGTAGACCAGACTGGCGAGGCTCAACAGTAATACCCAAGAAGTGGTGAAGCTTGCCAAGATCCTTCATAGCGAACTCCTACGGAGAGGAGATAATGCGCTAAAGCAACTGAGGACTGGAGGGCCTCAATGCAATCCAATCCATCCATTATACCCTCGGAGCCTCCGCCCTATCGGTGCAGATCCGCTTCGGTCCGCCCGTGCAACCCATCACCGTCCGCCAGTCATCTCTCTCCCTCTCTGTTTTTATTAGAGATATTGTAGATATCTTAGATGATTATAGCTTACATTGTATAGCTGAAAGACTTACCTTATATATTTGATTGTATTCTTGTACTCTACGCCATCTTGGCTATATAATGCAGGTCAACCCCCACCCCCCCCATTAGGTTGTGCAGTGTTCCCCAATTCTACTCTTCTACATGGTATCAAGAGACCGGGCCTGATTTCTCCTTGCTCTTTTTTTCCGTTGCTCCTCTGCTTTCGGCGTCACCTCCCGTGTCGCGACGTCATCTCTCCTCCCGCGCACCCCCTCCCCTCCCCTCCATCTGCGCCGCGATTCCTCGCGCCGCAGCGACCCCTACCGCGCCGCCAACCCCTTCGGACGCACGCAACTCCTCTGTTCTGCGTGCCGCCACCCCATCCCGCCACGCGAGATCCAATCGTGCCGCCACCACCCAACCCCGCAACGCTCCCTGTGCACTACTCTCCCTTCCCTCCCGCGCAGCAATTCCAGGACGCGCCCCTCCCTTGCGCCCTCCCTGATCCGTTTTTCACGGACAGGTTGCGCCCTTCCCTCGCGTCGCCGTCTCCAGGCCGCGCCCATGCGCCGCCTCCTCCCTGGCGCCCGTCCAGGACTGTACAGGCACACCAATCGACCGCGACCGGCTTCCTGTCCGGCTGTCCCCAACCGGCCTCGTCTTCCTCGGCCATCCTCCGCTCGTCTCGCTCATCCCCAGCCGCACCAGATGGCCCCCCAACACTCGAGCTAGGTCATGGACTCCGGCGCATCCGGCCACATGTTGTCCACCGACGGTATTCTACTCTCCAGACTCCTTCCCTCTCATTCCTTCGTCACCGTAGGCAACGGCCAAACCATCCTGATTCTGTGTTGTGGCAATTATATTCTTCCGACCTCCACGTCTAATTTTCAGTTGAATAATGTTCTTGTTGTCCCATCCCTAGTTCGCGACCTCCTGTCAGTTAGACAGTTCACACATGACAACAAATGTTCAATTGAATTTGATGCTTCTGGCTTTTCCATTAAAGATCTCCACACCAAATAGCGTCAGCGACCTTTACACCATCCCAGCAGCCGCCAACACCGTCACTACCCATGCTGCCCTTGCTACCTCTACTAACCTGTGGCATCTTCGCCTCAATCATCCTGGTCCCGCCGCCATCAACACCCTCAGGAATAACTCCTCTATTTCCTATCACAAAGGCACTCATACACTCTGTCACTCTTGCCAATTATGGAAACACGTGCGGCTTCTTTTCTCTAGTTCTAGTTAACACAGCTCTACCCCCTTTCAGTTGGTGCATTGTGATGTGTGGACTTCTCCTGTAGCTAGCATCTCTGGCCGCCGCTACTACCTCTTCATTCTGGATGATTACTCCCACTATTGCTGGACTTTTCCCTTGACTCACAAATATGAGGTTTCTGAACACATTGTGAACTGTGCAACCCAAACACAATTCAACCTTCCTGTTCGGAGCGTCCAAGCCGACAATGGCACCGAGTTTGTCAACAAGACTCTCGCGTCTTTTTTGGCTGCTCGGGGCATTCACCTACGCCTCTCCTGCCCCTATCACGTGTCCTTCGCACTTTAAACAATGTAACTCGCACCCTCCTCTTCCACTCTCACATGGCTGCCACCTACTGGGTTGAGGCCCTTGCCATTGCCACTTCTTAACAGGCGGCCATGCTCAGCCATTCAGAATGACATTCCCTATCGTCTCCTCCACGGAAAGCCTCATCAGTATTCGACTATTCGCACATGCGCGTGTTCGGCTGCCTCTGTTACCCTAACATGTCTGCCACGGGTCGCTGCTGGCTGTTGTCTCGCAAACCATGGGTCACTATTGGCTGTTGACCGTGGGAGAAGAAGCGATACAGAGGAGATGAGGGGCCTGCGCTATGAACAACCGGAGGTCTACACGAGATGACACTGCTAATTTCATTTTGGTAATTTCTATGATTTTTGCTCGATCACTGATCGAGATTGCGTCGCCCACCGCTCATCGACCGCATGCCTCTTCTTCGACATCGACACAGGCTGTTCTTCATCAACACCCGTGTCCCTCAAACTGGCGTGCGATGCGCGTAGGGGCCCCTCCCGCAACGCCACTAGGCCCCTCCGTAACATGGTTTCGACGCCGATCATCCTGACTTCTTCGCCATGACTCAGATGTGCACGGCTTCGTCGTCCGCCGTCTCGTACGTGCGCGTACGGCCTGATCAGCCGATTAGCGTGTGGTCGAACACGTATGGATCCGGGATGGCTGTCTTCAATACGCGTGCATCTCCACTGAGACGAGGGTTGCGACTGCGTCGCCTCTTTGACAGCAGCGCCATACTTTCTGATCCTCCGCTTTTGCATCTTCATCACCGTCGACTACGTCCTAGACATCGTCTACAACTACGTTAGTGCGTGCCTTGCGTGCGCATGGTCTTCAACAAGTTGTCTGTGCGCAACTGTCCTCACGACGCCTCCTCATGCGCCCGCGGCTTCATGTGCGGCTCCTTACCGCGTCCTCGGCGACCTCGGCGGCCCCCACGGCCCCCCCCCACCCCCGCTCGGCCCGGGGGGAGGAGGACCAAGAAGAGAGGCGGGCGGCGGGGCGGAGGACGGTGGCGGGGCGGCGACGAGAGCACGGGAGGTAGTGGAAGACGACGACGTGGTCGAGGCAGGCGTGTGGAGGCCCCGGGTGAGCACCTCCAGGGTGAGAGCATCTCGGAGCTGGATGAAGGTGGGAGTCGGCTTCTGGTGAGTGAACATCGTCCGCAGGGCCTCATAGCTGGCGGGAAGGCCCCGGACAACGTTGAGCACCAGCACGTGCTCCAGGACCGGGTACCCAAGGTCCTGAAGTCCGTCGGCCGTGCTCTTCATCTTCCGGCAGAAGTCCCCCACGGACATGTCACCCAGCTCGAGGGTGCGGAGCTCAGTGTCGAGCTGGAGGGCACGCGTCTGGGCGTTCCCGAGAAACTGGGTCTCGAGAGCCAACCAGGCCGTGCGCGCGGTGCCGCCCTTCGTCCTCACGATGTCCTGCAGATCGTGGGAGATGGTCCCAAAGACCCAGGACGTCGCGATGCTGTCGAGGCGCTGCCACCCCAGGTCGCGAGCCTGGACCGGAGTGTCGGTGAGGACGTGGTCGTCGAGGGCGTAGCGGCGGAGCGCGAGAATCTGGTCCCGCCAGCGAGCGTAGGAGGTAGAGGTGGAGTCGAGGAGGACGGTGACCAAGTTCTTGATGTGCGGGACCCCCGCGGCCTGAAGGTGGAGGTAGGCGGTCATGGGGTCGACCTGGCCGAGCTGGGTCCCGGCACTCGGCCGGACAGGAGCAGCGGGCGGCGCCTGGTGGTGGGAGGAGGCGACGTGCTCCACCTCGGACGTGTGGAGGAAGTGCTCCGCCTCGGCGACCCGGCGAGCAAAAGCATCGGCAGTGGCGCGCTCGTGCTCCCAGGCGAGGGCAGCCAGACGGGCACGCTCCTCGGCGGCAGCTGCCTGAGTCTTGGCAGCCGCAAGAGCCGCAGCGAGGTTGCTGTCAGCGGCGGCGACGGAGGCAGGACACGGAGACTGGCCACGGAGGAAGGTGGTGGCGGAGAAGGGCGCGTGGAGGTTGCCGGCGAAGTGTTGGCCCGGGAAGAGAGAGGCAGCAGGGCCAACCGCTGAACCGAGAAGCAGAGCAGCATTCTCCCCGGCGCCCAGAGCACTAGGAGCTGCACCGGTGGAGGTTGAGGCCGTCGCTGCAGGGCCACCCGCAGTAGCAGAGCTGTCCGCGGCAGTGGCCAGGTTGCCAATCCCCTCCGAGGCGGCCAGGGAAGGCACGGGAGCAGCAGAACGGGGGGCGCTGGGTGAGGCCGCCAGGATGCGGAGGGCGGCGGCCACCGCGTCGGGCCCGGCCGCAGCAATAGCAGCCGCCGTGGCCCCAGAGACTCCCTGGGCGGCGGCCAGAGCGTCGAGGGCAGCGGCCGCGGCCTGCGCGTCCCCCGCGGTCTGCGCGTCCCCCGCGCCCGCGCCCGCGCCCAGCGGCACGAGGCGGACAGCAGCGGCTGGGTCCGGCGGATCCCCCGCGCTCGCACCCAGCTGGGCGACGCGTAGAGCGGCGGCGGCGGCGGCGGGATCCAGGAAGGGGCCACGAGGGTCGTCACCGGCAAGAAGGGGGGCGGAGGCTGCCGGATTAGGAGAAGGAGGTGGCGGCGGCGCCTGGGTGACGAGCCCGCGCGCGGCCGTGCTCGATGCAGACCCGTGGGCTACTGCAGAGGCATAGGAGAGGGGAGGGAAGGAGGAGAGGGGAGGAGGTGGCTGCCAGCCGGCCATGGAGGCGGCGGCGACGGCTACAGCTCAGGGAAGGAGGGAAGGGGAGGAGGAAGAGGAAACCCTAGCTGATACCATGTAGGAAAATAATGTTCTCTAGTATTCTTCCAACCCTAGATGGGTGGGTATATAGACAGTGATACATGGGCCTCTATATGGGCCGTACACACACATACTCTAACACCCCCCGCAGTCTGGACTACCGGCGCAGCGGTGTACAAGACTGGCCAACAAATAAAGAAACTCACACACAGAGGTCCCCCGCAGCCACAACTAGCCACTGACTACGTTGAGGCTGGACCGAAACTCCGAGAAGGTCGAGGAGGGAAGACCCTTGGTGAAGATGTCAGCGAACTGGGAGGTGGTCGGTACGTGGAGAACACGGACATCACCGATAGCCACCCGGTCACGAACGAAGTGCAAGTCAATCTCCACATGCTTCGTTCGCTGGTGCTGAACCGGGTTGGTGGAGAGGTACACGACGCTGACGTTGTCGCAGTAGACGAGCGTGCTCTTGGCGAGCGGACTGTGAAGCTCAGCCAAGAGCTGCCGGAGCCAGGACGCCTCAGCCACGCCGTTAGCAACAGCCCGGTACTCCGCCTCAGCACTCGAGCGGGAGACAACCGGCTGTCGCTTCGACGACCAGGAGATCAGGTTACCGCCGAGGAAGACAGCATAGCCTGAGGTAGAGCGGCGGGTGTCCGGACAACCCGCCCAGTCAGCATCAGTGTAGACAACCAGCTCGGCAGGAGAAGACCGGTGGAGGACCAAGCCGAAGCCTATCGTGCCCCGGATGTACCGAAGAAGACGCTTCAGGGCAGCAAGATGGGACTCCCGAGGATCATGCATATGGAGGCAGATCTGCTGGACAGCGTAGGTGAGGTCCGGCCTGGTGAAAGTGAGGTACTGTAAAGCACCAGCAAGACTCCGATAGGCAGTCAGATCAGCAACCGGATCACCCAGAGTAGCAGACAGCTTCGCCTGAGTATCAACAGGAGTGGAGCAAGGCTTGCAGTCAGTCATCCCAGCACGCTCCAGGATATCAATAGCATACTGACGTTGGTGAAGCAGAAGACCATCCGGGCGGGGCTCAACTGTCACGCCCAAGAAGTGGTGAAGCGTGCCCAGATCCTTCATAGCAAACTCCTGCTGAAGAGAGGAGATAATCCGCTGGAGCAACTGTGGGCTGGAGGCAGTCAGGACAATATCATCAACGTAGAGAAGGAGATAGGCAATGCCATCAGCATGGTGATATATGAACAGTGAAGTGTCAGACTTGGCCTCAACAAACCCCAGTGTCACCAAGAAAGCAGCAAACCGAGAGTACCATGCCCGAGGAGCCTGCTTCAGACCATAAAGAGACTTGTTCAGCCGGCAGACTAAAGCTGGACGACTGGAGTCCACAAAACCGGCTGGCTGACTGCAGTAGACTGTCTCTGTCAGAGTACCATGGAGAAAAGCATTCTTGACATCGAGCTGGTGCACTGGCCAAGAGCGAGAGAGAGCCAGCGAGAGGACAGTACGCACTGTAGCGGGCTTCACCACTGGACTGAAGGTCTCATCGTAATCCACACCGGGGCGCTGAGTGAACCCCCGAAGAACCCAACGCGCTTTATAGCGCTCCAGAGTACCATCTGCCCGACGCTTGATGGTCCAAATCCACTTGCCGGTCACCACATTGCAACCAGACGGACGTGGCACAAGATCCCAAGTCTGGTTGGCAAGAAGAGCTCCATACTCCTCTTCCATCGCACGACGCCAGTTCGGATCTGCCAGCGCCTCACGAACTGACGTCGGGATCGGAGAGAGCCGCGGCTCTCCTTCTGTGGCGGAGAGAGCCGCGGGCCGAAGAACCCCAGCCGCCTGCCGGGTCACCATGGGATGGGTGTGACGAGGATCCCGATGGATGACCGGCGGGTGGTACACGGCCGGCTCCACCCGCGAACGACGTGGTGGAGGCGGCGGTGGCGGAGGAGGCGAAGACGGCGTCGAAGACGGTGGTGGAGGAGGTGGAGACGGCTCCGGAGACGGTGGTGGAGGAGGCGGAGCCGTCGAGCGGCGCTCGTAGACATAGCGCACAGGGGGCGCGTAGTCCACGGGCCCCGCGGGAACCGGAGCCAGAGGAGCAGGCATTTGGGCACGGCGTCGGTACACCTGCACCGGCTCGGCGTAGCGGACAGGTGTCGTCGTGGCCGCGCGTGGCGCGGGAGGAGGCACCGGGACGGTGATGGGCGCAGCAGACGACGCCGGGGCCGCGCGTGGCGCGGCGGGAGGCTCCAAGGGCGCAAAAGGCGCCGGGGCCGCGCGTGGCGCGGCCAGAGGCACCAAGCCCGCGTCAGGTGCAACAAAGGGCACCGGAACAGCGAGTGGTGCAAGAAGAGGCTCCGGCGCTGCGCGTGGCGCAGCTATAGGTGCCGGAGCCTGTGGTGGGTCAGAGGTACCTGCTGGAAAAGGAAAAACAGAAACAGGTAGCTGAACCACCGGGTCAGAAAACATAGACTCAATGTCAGGGTCAGGAGAAGGGGTGGAGGTGGAGGAGTAGGGGAAATCCGACTCATCAAACACAACATGTCGAGAGATAAGAACCCGACGGGAAGAGAGGTCAAAGCAACGGTACCCCTTATGGTCAGGGGAGTAACCAAGGAACACACACCGTGTCGAGCGAGGTGCGAGCTTGTGAGGAGCAGTGGCAGCAAGGTTCGGGTAGCAAACGCACCCGAAGACACGGAGGTGTGCGTAGGTGGGTGGGGTACCGAAGAGAGCGTGGTGAGGAGTCGGAGCAGGTGAAGCTGTGGAGGGAAGACGGTTGAGAAGGTAGGTGGCGGTGTGAAGGCTCTCTGCCCAGAAGCGCGGGGGCAGGGAGGCTTGGAGGAGAAGGGTGCGCATAACATCGTTCGTGGTTCGAATCATGCGCTCAGCCTTGCCGTTCTGGGAAGAAGTGTACGGACAAGACATACGCAACTGGACACCTCGGGAGAGAAAGAAGGAGCGAGAGGTGTTGTTATCGAACTCACGACCGTTGTCACACTGGACGGCCTTCACGGTGAGGCCGAACTGAGTGGACACCCAGGTAAAGAAGTGAAGGAGGGTGGGGAAGGTGTCGGACTTGGCACGTAAAGGAAAAGTCCAGGAGTAGTGAGAAAAGTCATCCACGATCACAAGATAGTACTTATAACCAGACATGCTGAGTACAGGAGATGTCCACAAATCACAGTGAATAAGATCAAATGCATGCAAGGCATGCGAAGAAGAAGAAGAAAAAGGAAGCCGAACATGGCGACCAAGCTGGCACGCATGACAGAGATGCTCAGCACTAGTCCTAGTACAAGAGATATCTGCACTACGACTAATCTGAGCCAAAACCTCTCGGCCAGGATGACCAAGACGGCGGTGCCAGGTGGTGGAGGACGGCGTCGCAGCAAGAGCAGCGGAGGTAGACGAAGAAGTCGAAGGCGAAGCAGCGGAGGCCGGAAAGCGGAGGGTGTAGAGGGGCCCGGAGCTATCACATCGGAGGAGTGGACGCCCGGTAGCCAAATCCTTCACAGAAAGACCAGAAGTGTCAAACTCGACTGAACAAGAATTATCAGAAGTAAATTGACGAATAGAAAGGAGATTGTGGACCATCTGAGGAGCCACAAGAACATCAGAGAGACGAAAAGGACCGGGAGCAGAACCCACAGAGGTGACAGGGAGACAAGAGCCATCACCGACCATGATGGAAGAAGGACAAGAGGGGTGAGGAGGGCGGACAGAAGAAAGGATACCCGCATCAGGGGTGGTGTGGTAGGAGGCACCCGAGTCGGCGATCCACTCCGTGCCTACAGGTGGTGTCAGACCCATGGTGCTGAAGGACTGCGCCAGAGCAGCCTGATCCCACCCCCCTGGCCACACCGAACTGGGCTGAGGAGGAAGTGGAGTCCAGGACGGTGTGTAGGAAGCAGCACCCGTGACCATGGCAGCCGGCTGGTGCGGGGGACGAGGCCCCCCCCTCCCTGACCCTGGAAGGGCCACATGGAGATGCGCCCGGACCATGGGTTGGCGAAGGTCGGCCAGGGCGCACCCCCGGGAGGAGGAGGAGCGAGAGCGGGGGTCGGAGCCTGGGTGGGCGTCCCACGACCCCCGCGACCCCCACCACCGCGTCCTCGGCGACCTCGGCGGCCCCCACGGCCCCCCCCACCCCCGCTCGGCCCGGGGGGAGGAGGACCAAGAAGAGAGGCGGGCGGCGGGGCGGAGGACGGTGGCGGGGCGGCGACGAGAGCACGGGAGGTAGTGGAAGACGACGACGTGGTCGAGGCAGGCGTGTGGAGGCCCCGGGTGAGCTCCTCCAGGGTGAGAGCATCTCGGAGCTGGAGGAAGGTGGGAGTCGGCTTCTGGTGAGTGAACATCGTCCGCAGGGCCTCATAGCTGGCAGGAAGGCCCCGGACAACGTTGAGCACCAGCACGTGCTCCGGGACCGGGTACCCAAGGTCCTGAAGTCCGTCGGCCGTGCTCTTCATCTTCCGGCATAAGTCCCCCACGGACATGTCACCCAGCTCGAGGGTGCGGAGCTCAGTGTCGAGCTGGAGGGCACGCGTCTGGGCGTTCCCGAGAAACTGGGTCTCGAGAGCCAACCAGGCCGTGCGCGCGGTGCCGCCCTTCGTCCTCACGATGTCCTGCAGATCGTGGGAGATGGTCCCAAAGACCCAGGACGTCGCGATGCTGTCGAGGCGCTGCCACCCCAGGTCGCGAGCCTGGACCGGAGTGTCGGTGAGGACGTGGTCGTCGAGGGCGTAGCGGCGAAGCGCGAGGAGAATCTGGTCCCGCCAGCGAGCGTAGGAGGTAGAGGTGGAGTCGAGGAGGACGGTGACCAAGTTCTTGATGTGCGGGACCCCCGCGGCCTGAAGGTGGAGGTAGGCGGTCATGGGGTCGACCTGGCCGAGCTGGGTCCCGGCACTCGGCCGGACAGGAGCAGCGGGCGGCGCCTGGTGGTGGGAGGAGGCGACGTGCTCCACCTCGGACGTGTGGAGGAAGTGCTCCGCCTCGGCGACCCGGCGAGCAAAAGCATCGGCAGTGGCGCGCTCGTGCTCCCAGGCGAGGGCAGCCAGACGGGCACGCTCCTCGGCGGCAGCTGCCTGAGTCTTGGCAGCCGCAAGAGCCGCAGCGAGGTTGCTGTCAGCGGCGGCGACGGAGGCAGGACACGGAGACTGGCCACGGAGGAAGGTGGTGGCGGAGAAGGGCGCGTGGAGGTTGCCGGCGAAGTGTTGGCCCGGGAAGAGAGAGGCAGCAGGGCCAACCGCTGAACCGAGAAGCAGAGCAGCATTCTCCCCGGCGCCCAGAGCACTAGGAGCTGCACCGGTGGAGGTTGAGGCCGTCGCTGCAGGGCCACCCGCAGCAGCAGAGCTGTCCGCGGCAGTGGCCAGGTTGCCAATCCCCTCCGAGGCGGCCAGGGAAGGCACGGGAGCAGCAGAACGGGGGGCGCTGGGTGAGGCCGCCAGGATGCGGAGGGCGGCGGCCACCGCGTCGGGCCCGGCCGCAGCAATAGCAGCCGCCGTGGCCCCAGAGACTCCCTGGGCGGCGGCCAGAGCGTCGAGGGCAGCGGCCGCGGCCTGCGCGTCCCCCGCGGTCTGCGCGTCCCCCGCGCCCGCGCCCGCGCCCAGCGGCACGAGGCGGACAGCAGCGGCTGGGTCCGGCGGATCCCCCGCGCTCGCACCCAGCTGGGCGACGCGTAGAGCGGCGGCGGCGGCGGCGGGATCCAGGAAGGGGCCACGGGGGTCGTCGCCGGCAAGAAGGGGGGCGGAGGCTGCCGGATTAGGAGAAGGAAGTGGCGGCGGCGCCTGGGTGACGAGCCCGCGCGCGGCCGTGCTCGATGCAGACCCGTGGGCTACTGCAGAGGCATAGGAGAGGGGAGGGAAGGAGGAGAGGGGAGGAGGTGGCTGCCAGCCGGCCATGGAGGCGGCGGCGACGGCTACAGCTCAGGGATGGAGGGAAGGGGAGGAGGAAGAGGAAACCCTAGCTGATACCATGTAGGAAAATAATGTTCTCTAGTATTCTTCCAACCCTAGATGGGTGGGTATATAGACAGTGATACATGGGCCTCTATATGGGCCGTACACACACATACTCTAACATCAACCACGGCTATTCACCCTCTAGCTCGGTTTCCTCGACATCGGCACAAAGGGCTATCATCTGTATGAGTTACTCAAAGGTTTTCACTCTAGTCGCAGCGTCTGCACTGACGTTCCAAATGCGGGGGATGTCAGTCTGTTGGCTTTTGCTTTCGACTTCTTCCGCGGTCTCAGTGTCTGCGGTGCTCCCACTCCCGTTGTGACTGCAGAGGGATGTTAGAGTATATTTGGTAGTTGTAGATATCTATCATAGACTGCCATGTGTATCCAAGGTTGCCTTGCACCCCAAGTCTTGTACTCTCATATATACCGAGACCAAAGACGCATATGGATCGGACGACGACGAAGCAGTTGGGAACTTTCTCTCTGCGGCCAAGAAGGCACCTCAATCTGCCATAAACGACCGATCCAGGTGCAGCTAGTCTCGAGTCTGAACGTCCTGGTCCCGTTATTTACCTGCCGTCATGTCCGTCGACCCTTTGGACCAATATTTTCAGTGTGACCGACGACTGCAATCACCGCCATCGATGCATCTTCTTCTTATTATTCTCTTCTTCTTATTATTCTTTTTCGAATAAAGGCACGAGTACTGCTCGAGTACTGCTGCTAGGTCAATCCATGATTAATGCATGTATAGTTGTATGTATCCTTGAGAGTAAGAATGTAGACTGCCAAGGCCTCAATGCAATCTAATCCATCCATTATACCAATTCCTATCTCTCTACATCTACCAAATCAGCTTATGAGGCCTTTTTCAATGGATCAACTTATTTTAACCCAACAATCTGATCTGGGACACTTGGACTCCACGGAAATGCAATTTTTTCTTATGGCTTGTTGCCCATAATCGTTGTTAGATCAGTATCCTCTCTTTGAGCAGGAAGAGGAGATGATCAACCATCTCCTCTAGTGTTGTGTATTTTCCCGACAGTTTTGGCATCAGCTGTTTAACTCCTTTCGACTTCCGTACTTCAAACATCAAGTGGATAGTACTAATTTCTACATCTGGTTACAGCTTGCTACTGAGAGGTTGAGCTTTGGTCTGAGGCGGGGTTTCGATATTTTGGTCACGTTAGGGGCATGGACCCTTTGGAAAGCTAGGACTGATGCAGTTTTTAGTGGCGTAGCTCCCAGGGTAGATAGAGCTCTCCTACTTGCAGAGGAGGATGCTGATCTCTGGATGCTTGCAGGTGCAAAAGGGCTAAGTGTTGTGGTCGCTATTGGACTCCCTATCCAGTAATGGGAATGTCAGTGTAGTTGGTCGTTTTGTGTTTGTCGCACGCATATGTAACTTCTGGGGAACCCCAATTGTTTGGGGTTAGTGGTGTGTGTTGTATGGCTATTTTGGCCTAAACTCTTCTCTCTTAATGCAATGATATGCAGCTCCTGCGTACTCGAGAAAACAAACAGTTGGTTATTAGTGTGTTCTGCGACTTTTTGCTACTGTTAGTTTTCTGCACAATTGATTTCCATTGTAAGTCAAACTAAAGCCCTACTTTGTAGCATCCATTTGAATACAAAAACAATAATTTCATGCAAGAAGCACCATACACTTACTTGATATTCCCCAGCTTCATCCACACCAACATGGTATGACCGGTGGTAGACATCAGGATTGAAATTAAATATGAAAATGAAAGGCCCTCTTGTGAAACATATGACCTGCCAGAACGAAATTTAATTACAATAGATGTCAAAATTTTGAATCAAGAATTTTCTGTCAAATGAAACAGTGGTGCTTTATTTTGTATTCATGATTCCTTTGGATGTGTTTAGCATTGTTAGAGTATATTTGGTAGTTGTAGATATACGTATCCTAGACTGCCATATGTATCCTGGATTACCTTGCTTCCCAAATCTTATACTCTCATATGTCCGAGGCCTCGACACAATACAATCCATCCATTAGACAATCTATTCTTCCTGCATGGTATCACGAGTTTAGGGTTTCTGATCCTAAGCCTAATCTTCCGCTGTACCTCGTCGCGCCCCTGCCCTCCGCGTGTCATCGACCGTCCTCCACGGCGCACCTCCAGGGCGCCCCCTCGACAGCATCCAAGCGCGCCCCCGAGGATATCGTCCATGTTGATCCCTCCAGTTAATCCGCCGCCGTCGAACATCGATCAGCAACATCGGGTCGTACTTCTCCATCCGCAATGGAAGCCGTGTGGTGGCACTCGTGCCCTATCCTGTGTTGCCGTGGTGGCAGCAAGGGCCTGCGCGGTTGTCCATCTCGTCGTCAGGGGCGCCTCCTAATCCATGACGTACCCTTCGCGGCCCCGCGGCTCCATCTCCCCGCCCGTCCCGCGTCGCGCGAGGTCCTCCAGACCTGAGGCGCCCTGGTGTCGATCACCTGTCAGCACTCCAGCTGGGACCCCCGCCGTCCCGATGCCGCCATCACCACAAACCAGGATCTGCACCACCTGACCCAGTGGACTGCTCCGCTGCCATCACCCAGGACCAGTCCGTCTAGCGGCCGCCAACCCCCATAACCGTCTGCTAGCATCTCTCTCTCCCTCCGTCTTTTCTTTTCTCTCACACCCTACGGACAGGTTGCCCCTCGCTATTGACCATGGGAGAAGAAAAGAGATAAGAGATTGAGGGCCTGTGCTACACGCACTCGGAGGTACTACACGAGATGTTGTTGTGCGTCTTTTTCGTTTGATCAATCACTGATCGAGATTGCGTCGCCCACCGCCCGTCGACCACTCGCCTCTACTTCACCGGCTTCAACTTCACTGACTAATACCCTGTTTTCGACTGTGTTGCATGGCGACATGGACGGTGCCCTATGTGAAGCCTGTCTGCACCATCCACCTCGTCACCTTGTTTGCACGTCGTCCTTCGCCGGCTCGTCGTCACAATCACCGATCGGGACATCTTCACCGATTTCTCCCATCGCCGTCTCACCTCGTTCATACTCGGTTTGATCAACCGACGTGCGCGATCCACTCGTCTCCTGTGACATCCGTCGTCGTCTTGCGCACCTCTTCCCCACGTATGGATTCACCTCTTCGGGCAGCAACGGCGCCACCCATGGTCTCCCCGCCGTTGCAACTTCATCGCCATCGACTATGTCACCGACTTCGTCTACGACTAGTCAGTGCGCGTCTTGCGTGCATGGTCTTCACCAAGTTGTTCGAGTTCCTCCGCCGTCTCCTTTGAGCTCCGTCGTCGCGTCATCCGGATCATTAGGGCTTGCGCCGGATCATCCGGTTCACCTCTTCACTTCGTCCAGCACCACCTCGTCGCCAGCATTGTCGTCTTCTTCCACCCCTTCATCTACTCCAGCAACTGCGGGCTGTTGTGCACCTGCGATCGTTGTAGAGGCCTTCTCTGCTAGTCCCTCAGATGATAGCGCCCCTCCCTCGCACCTCCGGTATTGGCAATACCGGAGTGTGCCATCGTCCCAGAGTCATTTTTCAGGCCTGCAAACCCGGGAATGTCTCGCCCGTCGACTCCTGACTGCATTGACTTCGACATCGACCCCCTCTTCGACGCGTCGCCATCTTCTCCTCCGGCATCTTCTCCGTTAGACCACCATCATGGCGCTTCCTCGTTCGCTCGTGGCCTCATGTGCAGCTCCTTAATCCCAGCAACCTTGACAGCTCCACGTCGACCACAACTACCCTACGCATGGCTTCTTCGACCATGGTTATTCACCCTCGTCTCAGCTTCATCGACATTAGCATAAAGGGCTACCATCCGCATGAGTTACTCACCGGTTTTCACTCTAGTCGCAACGTCTGCACCGCACCGATGTTTCAACTACGAGGGGGGGGGTCAGTCCGTCGGCTTTTGCTTTCGACTTCTCCAATCTCACCGCCTGTGGTGCTCCCGCCGTGACTAAGGGGGGGGGGTGTTACAGCATAAATGGTAGTTATAGTATTGTAGACTGCCATATGTATCCGGGGTTACCTTGCTCCCCATGTCTTGTACTCTCATATATACCGGCCTCAATGCAATACAATCCATCCATTAGACACAATCTATTCTTCTTCAAGCATGTTCAAGAGAGAAAATCCTAATTCATTTCGGTGATTGGAAGGTGGAAAAAAATGTGCGTGGTTGCTCCATGGAGCAAACTGCCACCGACCCATTGACCCAATCAAGTAGTAATGGTGAACCAATTTATCCAAAATTATGCCTATGATGTATGCTTGGTGCCCCAAAGGTTCGTGCAGGTCGAACCATTTGCTGTTGTAGCAGCAGTCTGTATGCAGTGGCATCTGGCGTGCTGCAGCGCAGGATTGGTACAGATAAGGACCTAAGGACTCAGCGGTGCCTGTTCATCTAACACAGCAGCACACGCCCTGCAGAATCTCGCCACTGCCGCCCAACACAACGGCAAACGCCTCAAAGGAGGTAGGACCTGATGCTAGCGGCAGTCAACACCTGCGCATGCGCTGCCATCATACTCTTGGAGAGCACGGTGTCGAGGTTATTTGGCAGCTTCTCGACAAACCCACTATCACCCACAAGCCCAATGCTCTGCGGCGTCCCACCGCTACCGCCGTGTCCTTCTAATAGCTGGCCTCACGCACGCGCTCGCGACAGTGACAACCGTTCTCCATGCTGCCACACCATACGGCAGTGCCCGAGCTCCATCTCCCCGCCCCTCACACTAGCGGTCACGAGACTACAATGCGGCAGAAGCGGATCGATCCAGTCGACCCGATGGGGATCCTAGGTCGAACTGCTGACCCTTTTCTTTTGCGCATAATCGGCAACCCTATAATTCGAAACGATCCATGCCCATCTTTAAATGTGGAACTGCGAATATTGTGCTGGTAGAACTAAAAGAGAAGAAAGAAAGAAAGAAAGAGAAACAGTTTGAACAAAAATAAAAAAGAAGAGAAAGAAACAGTTCAAACTAATAAGACGACTAGAAACTACCTCACCATAGAGATCTAAACACCCCAATTAACCAACCCCTCTGGCAGTGAGCAAGGTGAGACCTTTATCTCCTGCCAAACACCAAGCTCAGCTTCCTCCTAAGCAAGGGTCGTGGCTGTAGCAATATTGGGAGCAGAAATAGCACTGCTTCAATGTCCATATTGAGCGAGTGTTAATTATTTTGTGTTCCTGAGCCAAATCACAGCTATGTTGTGTGTTTTAGCAAATGCCAACCAAAGAGAAATTGTGATAAGGCTAAACAGAATGACCATATGGCGTTCCAATAAATCAAAAATTTACCCCCTCATCTATAAATCAAGCCTCACAAAGTCATTTAATAAAAGTGAATAATGTCATCTTTAAAAGGATATCAGTTCAAGTGTGGCAGAACATGTATAGGTAAACAACAAAGAAACAACCGCATTAGAAAATGATACGTAATAAGATTTATCCAAGTGTTTGTGCAATGATTAACTACATAATGCAACAGTGTATAATGAACTTGGGACATAATCCAAGTCTTATTATCGATCTTCAAAATATATTTGATCTCATATTAGCAGAAAGATCAGCATACCATGCTTGTGTCATCACAGTGATGAATATTGGGTGCTCCTCTGGAAATTATCCTTTCATTTTCATCCAAGCTCATGACATCCTAGGAGAAAAGGTAGCGGCTGAGTTAGTAAGAGGCTAATTCATCTCATGACCAACAACATTTGACAAATGCCTACAACATATTTAAAACAAGGAAATAATAGTGCCTAAAATAGAAGTTGCAAATCCACAAATGTTTCTTTTACATGTCCATAAATCCCGCCAGTACTGAATATCAAGAATGTAATTAAAATAGTTGATTCAGTTTACTAATGTCAACCTAACAAAGTGTTAAGAGTATATTGGGCTACTTGCCCTCCAGGCCATGTACTCTCATATATACCACCATAGGGGTTCAATGCAATACATCGACGATCGACCACGTTATACGCACCCCAAAATCTTACATAGTACCAGAGAGTCATGATCCTGTAACCTATCTAGGTTTCCACTGCCGTCACCATCGCGCCGCCCCCGGGGAGATTGATCTCCACCGAGGTCCACGCCCTCGTAGGATGTGCGGTGGATCCATCTGATCTGCTGCGCCGTCGTGGTCAAAAGGCAACATAGGGGCCTACCTCCACTGCCACCGATCCCATGGTTGTGTCGCACGTCATCGTCATCCTCCTCGGGCTCTGCGTCACCATGGGCCTGTCGCCAGGTGTGCTGCCTCAACCATGTCTTCGCCCCCCAGCTCCGCGTCGTAGGTCAAGCGCAAGATCCCATGCTCACCGTCCTGCGACTGTTCTTGGCAAGAAGCTGCCAATTTTGTGTAGTCGTGTGCCTCTGTTGATGCTTCAGATCGTGGTAACATCCATAACTTCGACCACACCCACCCCAGCCTCGCCTACTTCGGCACTAAGGGCTATTGTTTGCATTTTGTCCAGTCGAAGCATTCAGACGTGTGTTCCTACTGCGGGGAGATGTCTCCATTGCTCTCCAGTCTTTCCATTCGTGTTGCTACCTCTACGACTGCCGTGGTGGGGGGATGTTAGAGTATATTAGGCAACTTCGGATATGGTTAGTTTAGGATTGATGTAATCCCGAGAGGCTACTTGCCTTCTAAGCCATGCACTTACATATACACCACCCTAGGGGCTCAATACATAACATCGACCACATTATACGCATCCCACAATCTTACACAGAGTATCAACCTACCACTTTGGAAGAATAAACTAGTGTTTGTTTCACTTTGGACATTTGCTTCGTGGGTTTGAGATACCTTAGAGGGAAATCATTCCACTGTTTGTTTTATGCTCAATATAGTCCACTTCAAATTCATGCTTACAGGGACTCCACTTGCAAGAGTGATCCAACAGGCATCGTTTCGTCACAGGATATTGCACTATGTGAAGTCCAAGAAGAGATGTTTCTAGATCCGATACAGAATCAGCATTTAGAGCACTTGCCACTACCACTTCTGAAATTATATGGCTGAGATGATTGTTGTCTGACTTGGGTATTCTTGTGATGACTCCACAACACTGGAGCCATAAAGATTGCCACTGAGGGCAGAGGCGCGAGGCAAGGCTGGCGGGCCAGATGCGGCGGCTTGCTCAAGCATAGGAGGAAGAAGGCTGGCAGGGTGGAGGGGGAAGAGAGGAAGTATAATACCCCATCCTAGCGTTGACGCCTTTTCTAGTCAACACACAAGTGTGCTAGATCGCACGGTCGTCAAAAACTCTCCTCACCAAAGCTCCTACCTTCAGGGGGTCAGACCGGATGATGGGGCCGGTTAGACTGGTTGGTCCAGATGCGCCGCGAAAGAACTAAGATCACTGCCCAGGAGGGATCCCGTCAGGGACAAAGCGCCTAGGGTTGCTCTAAAATCGGCAGGCCACTTAGAACGCCCCAAATCACCATGGAGACGAAGGAGGCAAAGGGTTGGAAAACCTATGGTTCAAAGATAAAAGTAGTAAAACAATATGATTGACTGGGTGATAGGCCCTCAATCGGCAGTGGCCCTTTAGGTTTATATGGTGGGAGGTATTCGAGAATAATTTCCAGTGTATTCCTCCAACTCTAGAAGGGCAGTATAGTTAGCTGTACATGGGCCTCATGGGCCTTATACTACACAGGCCCTATGGGCCACACTCTATACACTAACACCCCCCCTGCAGTCTGAACTACCGACGCAGCGGAGTTCGAGACTGGACAACAAAGAAAGCCTAACATACACACAAAGGGCCCCTCGCAGCCACGATGCTGTCGCAACGCAGCCACGCCAGGTCCCGCGCCTCGATCGGCGTGTCTAAGAGCAGGGGCGGAGCCACCCTATCGGCGGGGTGGGGCGGCCGCCCCAACTACCATCGTGCACATCTTACAACCCTCCTACCTCCTTTGATCACTACCTATCTGTTTCTGACGATTAACATCGATGTTCATAGCCTGAAGACGAGGAAGAGTGAGTTCTTAGCGTGGGAAGAAAGACGCTACTCTTACTTCATTTGTTGCTATGCTAGCCCAACAACTACCTGTAGGTTTAGTCTTGAGTGATCTATCCAAATTTGTACATCCACTAGTGGTTCCAAAACTAGCCAACTTGTTGTGGCGCGTGCACGGGTGAACCATGCATGGTGTACATGCAGTGGCTGCCGATGCAAGCATGCAGAGCATGAGCAAAGGCTAGCTGCATAGTGGCATATATAAGGCATGGCCGCATGAGTAGGCAAAATTCACTTGTGTTGGTAAACAATTTTTGTTCTATGTTACTTATGTAAGTTTTGTGTGCATTAGTGTATATGTCATTTAGTTTAGTTTCTCGCTAGAAACCGCCCCACCTCTAAATTTTTTCTGGCTCCGCCACTGTCAAGAGGACATGGTTGTCGAGGGCGTAGCGGCGGAGCGCGAGGAGGACCTGGTCCCGCCAGCGTGCGTAGGAGGTAGAGGTGGAGTCGAACACAACGGAGACCAGGTTCTTGATGTGCAGGACCCCGGCAGCCTAAAGGTGGAGGTAGGCGACCATGTGGTCGGCCTGGTCGAGCCGGGGCCCAGCACTCCGCGGGGCAGGAGAAGTCGGCGACTCGTGGGAAGACGAGCCGATGTGCTCAAGGATAGGGGCAACGGGCTGCCCGTGGGAGGCGAGGAAGCGCTCTGCCTCGGCGACCCGACGAGCGGAAGCATCATCCAGTGCGCTCACGCTCCCAAGCGAGGGCCGCCGCGCGAACTCGGTCCTAGACCGCGGCAGCCTCGATCTTGGCTGCAGCAAGAGCCGCAGTGACGGTGGCGTCGGCGGTGGTGGGGCCTGCGACGACGGCGGTGAACGGCACGTCCCGGGAAGGCATGGCCAGCCCGTGGAAAGGAGCAGGGAGGGGGAGGGAGGCCAGCGGAGGGCCTCCCACGCCTGCACCCGCACGTGCAGCAGCGGCAGCGGCGGTGCTGATGTCGCCCATGCCCAGCCCCAGCTTGCCTGCGCACAGGGCGGTCCGCGGCAGCGTGTAGTGCGGCCAGGGCGGTTGGGTCCCCTGTGCCGGCGGCCGCGACCGCGCAGGGTGGCCAGGACCCTGCATCGTCGGGGAGGGCGGGATCCGCAGCCCCCGCGCCCGATGCTGTGGTCGCTGGCAGGTCGTCGGCGACACCAGAGCCCGCATCAGTCGCGTCCCCCTGCTCACCCGCGCCCGAAGGCTGATCCCCCGTGAGAGGGGTGTCCTGGGCGGCGGGAATCGCGCCTTGCGGCAGCGGATCGGAGAGAGAGGGAGGGGGAACCGACAGGCCGGTGCTCGAATCGGAGGTGCGCGGGTAAGGGAAGAGCAGCGGCGGCCGAGTCTGCGCCGAGGGGAGGCGCGCCATGCAGTGGCGGCGGCCCGACCATGAAGGCCATGGCGGCCGCGCGCATGGCCGCCGCGCTCGGGCCAGCGCCGGCGGAGGCAGAGCCGCGCACAGCCACGGCATAGGAGCCGGAGGAGGAGGAGAGACCCTAGAGAGGGGAAAACGAGGAGAGGGGCAGCGGTGGCTAGGTGAGGAGAGAGAGAGGAGAGAAGAAAACCTACCTGATACCATATTGGAGAATAATTTCCAGTGTATTCCTCCAACCCTAGAAGGGTGGGCAATATAGTTAGCTGTACATGGGCCTCATACTACACAGGCCATATGGGCCACACATATACACTAACCGGAGGTCTTGCCCTGCAAGGTAATCTAGCATGTCGGCATGGCTGAATGCCACTCTACAATTAACTCCTGTTGACACTCATGCCAAGCTCTCGATATCCAAGGGTGCACTCCTCTCTGTGTCCTAAGGTTTTGACTGCAGGAGTCTTGCGGGTGCCCTCCAGTACCTCATCTTGACTCAACCCGATTTGCGTACGCTGTTCAGCAGGTGTGACTCGTGCATGCCCCGTGCGAGCCCCACCTTGCGCTGGTCAAGCACATCCTCCGCTACGTCAACGGAACCCTGTCCTCCGGACTTCACATTGGCACCG
Source organism: Cenchrus fungigraminus (assembly GCA_036936925.1). Taxonomy (NCBI): domain Eukaryota; kingdom Viridiplantae; phylum Streptophyta; class Magnoliopsida; order Poales; family Poaceae; genus Cenchrus; species Cenchrus fungigraminus. The sequence continues at coordinate 79,190,846 of CM072770.1, forward strand.
GTCCTGTCCAACCCCTGACCGCTTACTCCAATGCGGATTGGGCTGGCTGTCCAGACTCTCGACACTCCACCTCCGGATATTGCATCTACCTCAACGACAATTTGGTCTCTCGGTCCTCTGAGCACCGGACCACGGTGTCCCGATCTAGTGTTGAGGCCGAGTACCAAGTTGTGGCTCATGTAGTCGCCAAGTGTTGCTGGCTTCAACAGCTTCTACAGGAACTTCATGTTCCCCTCGCTTCAGCTACGATTGTCTATTGTGACAAGTGACAACGTGGGTGTTGTCTATATGACAGCAAACCCCGTCCACCACCGGCGCACGAAGCATAGCGAGATCGACATTCACTTCGTTCACCACGTCCCGTCCTCTCACCAGTTCGCGAACATCATGACGAAGGGTCGGCAAGTCCAGCTCTTCACCGACTTCAGATCTTGTCTTTGCGTCTGTGATCTTCCCGCTGCGGCTGCGGGTGGGTATTAGAGACATTCTAGATATTGTTAGAGATATTCTAGATATTGTAGATTGTATAGCTGATTTATTGCTTTCCTTGTATACTTGATGTATTACTTGTATACCAAGTCATATTGGCATATAATGAAGGTCAACCCCCACCCCCTCATTAGGGTGTGTGGTGTTTCCCCATCTGCTATCTCTCTATACTCATGTAAGTTACTAGGTTCTATCTAGTTACCAAGATTCAACAAATATTCAAAGGCCTACAGTTTATTAATAACTAAAACAAATGTTGGAAAAATGAACTTTGAGCGATGTGACGACTAATATAATCTGACACTGCACAGCAGAGAATTAACATCTCAATAACCATGAAAACACTGTTATGAAGATGATTGCTTCAGCATGATTGAAATACATTTAGGGAGAATAGTTCATCCATATTGCAAACCTTGTCAAAGTCAAAAAGATGTTTGTGAAAATCCTCCTCCAACAGCTCCCATTGCCGATTAGCGAACTGGAAGGAATGGTCATTGCTTGGCATAGGAAATTCAACTCTCTGAAATCAATGCATAAAAGCATTAGAAAATCAGGAGAACAAATCAGGAGAACAAACTGTCATATACAGAGATCAGGATAATCCTGAACCCTAGAAGCCCGACCTCGCCGACGGTGGCAGCTGGACCACAAGGGCAGGGATAGTCATAGAAGGGGCTAATATAGAGAGGATTAAGTAAGAGATCTAATCTTATCCTTAAACCGAATCAGCCCAGCCGAACTGTCCATGACACAAATTAAGTAAATAAAAACACTTTAAGAAAACTGGGAAATCAAGGAGCAGAACTCAAAGTATATGTTCTACTCACCTTAGGATGTGCAAACTCATTGCCCATGAAGTTGAGATAAGCACCTCCACACGTTGTGAAAGTAATTAGTTTGATTATCTGAAATGGATTGATGAATTGACACAGATATTTGAAGCAAGAAGTTTAGCTATTTAAGAACTTGAAAGTAAAGGTAATGATCGGCTAAGTAAAACATAGTCAACCCCACCCCAAAGATTACTCATGCCTCATCTTAGTAAACACAGATCAAGGAAATCTTCAATACTAATTTGTAATTTCCTCACACACTTATGCCTTCTTTCTACTAGAGTGTACATGGCCTGCACAGGTGCAGTAAATAGTATCTCTTCGTGCAGTGATCTGTTACATGACCAATACATGTGATATGTTGACCTTTCAGTGGTAGTGGCATGAAATTCGCAATTCTTAACTGGGTATCTTGTGATGATACAAAATCAAATTTTAATAGCTATCATGTGATTCATGTTGATCTCCCTTTCCTCCAGGTCTGAAGCTAGATCAAAGATTACCCTGGTGCACTAATGATTAGTATTTTACTATTTTTATAGCACCAATTTAATTTCAAGCAAAGCGACTAGTTATTTATTTGCAACTCTGGTCCATGTGCACAGCAGTGAATAAACTGGGTGTTGCCCCTGCGTTCTTCCACAATTTTTTTCAACTTTAGAACTCAATCAACAAATAAATATTTAAATATGCAAGTGACCCAGCAAACTTGACGGATTTGAGATTGAGTCAACTAACTTGGAGAAGGATGAAAATGACAGTAGTTAAAACATATACATATTAAAAGAGAGAAATTCAACCAATGCAGTTCGTCCCTTCTATACTGACAAGATCACAAAGAGGACAGAGGAGTGTGAATTACTACACAATAAATTCATAAGATAAATAATGTAAACATACTATATTTGTCAAATTTCATCATTTTTTTATTAAATAATTCACATACTAAGCCATGTTAGTGATAACAAAGATAACGATAAACTATGGAAACGTAGCAATGGTAATTCATCGCATGGTAAATAACTGGAGCCGTGCATACTTAATTGAAGAGATAGTGTGATCATGAATGGTAATAAGAAGAAACTCATACTTTCAGCAGTGAAGCTCTGATCAAATCATCGTCAACAGAACCAACGGAAAATTTTCCAGAATTAAGAATTATTTCAGCTAAAGACTTGCATCCTGATATCGACTGTATCAAACAAAATCAAAGGTGAGAACTCAAACACAAAATAAACACTAGAAAATAAAATTACAGTATTATAAAAAGTTAAATGAGTACTCAATTATTTCACACACATAAAACATAGATGAACATGCACTGACTTCTTCACAGTATCTAAATGGTTGCAAATGATGTCAACACCCACATTAACCTTGCTAAGCATGGAAAAAAAGACGATTCAAGTTGGATAAAACTACACTTTACAGTAATTGTAACATTGGGATAATGTTATACTGTAGACTTAAAATTGACCTATTAGGATAATCCACCTTAAGCATGGGTGAATTTTATGTATTTATGAAGAAAGATTCAAATAGCATGCTACAGTCTACTCCATCCCAAGAAAAATGTTATTCTACAATTCAAAATTTATCCCAAAAAAAACAAGTCATTATACTCAATTTGGCACGTGGGCATGCAGCAGTTAGTTAGTGCCAAATATGGCAAATAAATAGGGCCAACTGAGTTGACTACCACAATAATTACAGCCCCACTTCAATATCCACGTATGCGGCCTGGGGGAGCCTGCACGTGAGGGGGAGTGTTGGAATATAAGTGAATTGTCTACCTTTTCCTGACAGCTTAAGCTTTTGGGTTGAATTGGTTGGTGCATGCAACTCAATAGCAACCATGGTCATTATTGAGTTGCATGCACCAACCAGTTCAACCCAAAAGCTTAAGCTGATAGAGAAAGGTGGGCAATTCACTTATACTACTCCAACACTCCCCCTCACGTGCAGGCTGCCCCAGGCCGCATACGTGGATATTGGAGTGGGGCTGTAATTATTTTAATTAACACGCCCGCCTGGATTCGAACTCGAGACCTCTGGCTCTGATACCATATTGAGTTGCATGCACCAACCAGTTCAACCCAAAAGCTTAAGCTGATAGGGAAAGGTGGGCAATTCACTTATACTACAACAGTCATTTTACTTCCTTGTTAATCTGTCCTAAAATTCCTTGGATGACTTGTTTTTTTGGAATGGAGGGAGTATATCGGTGCCATGGAGCCGCACGCCTGCACCATTAGGGTTCAAAACAGCACATCCCGACCAGCCCTGTACCACCAGGTTCCGTATTTATGGACAAATCCCGACCTATCTGCGCACTTGCGCACTAGGCAATGGTGATGGCGGCGCAGAGGAAGAGGCTAAGGACAAAGGCGAGGCAAGTTAGAAGTGCGCTACGAGCAGTGGTAGGTCCCCTTTGTTGTTGCTTGTTGACCATGACGAGACAGTGACAGGTTGAGCTGAAGGCCTAGGGTTGTAACCTAGACTCTGGGATACCATATAAGATTGGTAGGATGCATATAATGTGGACGATGTATTGCATTGAGCCCCTAGGGCGGTATATATGAGAGTACATGGGCAAGTAGCCTCTCATAGAGATAACGAAGGTTATCCAAGGATTGCATCAATCCTAAAATAACCATATCCATAGTTGCCTAATATACTCTAACAACAGCAACGGCATTGGCAAGGTCGAGGTGGAGGTGCATGATGGCGAAGGAGGGGGAGGGGACAAGGGCAGAGTGGGTGGCGCGAGAACACGTAGACCTTCCAAGGGCCCACTAGGGTGTCGACGAGCGGGAGGATGTCGAGGAGAATGACGTTGACCATGCATGTGCATCTGACAGACGAGGGTTATGCTTTGGTAGCTGGGTTCAGCCACCGCAGCCTGATCATCCTGCAGCTTCTTGATACATCCGTTCACCACTAGCTCACCACAGAGATGCAGATGGTAGAGGTTGTGGGCAGAGGAAGAGGATTGGGAGAAGTGCTGAGGAGGAAGGGGGTAGGGAAAAGGAGGGAGGAGGAAGCGGACGCTAGGGACCGTGGTGGGGACACTACACTGGGGATAGTGGCGGCGACCGCTCGGTCATGCCTTGGCGTGCGGGCCTAATTTGAGTCAACGTGGTGACAAGGCCAATCGACAACGCTAGAAACAGGAATTTTTAGTGTGTGTGGGGACGTGTGGGGGGGGAGGGCAAACACAATCAACATATCATATTACGTGTGATAAAAAAATACTAAAATCTATTATATACTTATCACTAATTTTTTAATGCTTATAATTGTACTTATTGTTGTAACTCATAATGATCAAAATAGGGAAAAAGTTCGTGGAATTGGAAGTTTCATTGCTCATATTTTATATTGAGTTGCATGCACCAACCAGTTCAACCCAAAAGCTTAAGCTTATGAGGAAAGGTGGGCAATTCACTTATACTCCAACACTCCCCCTCACGTGCATGCTCCCCCAGACCGCATACGTAGATATTGGAGTGGGCTGTAGTTATTTTAATTAACGCGTCCGCCAGGATTCGAACTCGAGACCTCTGGCTCTGATACCATATTGAGTTGCATGCACCAACTAGTTTAACCCAAAAGCTTAAGCTGATGAGGAAAGGTGGGCAATTCACTTATACTCCAACATTTGCATTGTTTGCATTGTATATTTGTATAAGACTTTGTAGTGTACAAGTCATCTACTAATGTAATATCAAATGTCTTTTTTGTTTAGCTATATTTTTCTTACAAAATTATATAACAAAAATACACTACATGGCATTAGTAGCTACTAACTATTGTATATTTGTATGCCTATTAATGGGCTAATGGCCTGTATGCATGAAGCATATGCATGTGACTTGCCCGATTGCCAAATGACTCCATGGCATGCTGGCCAGTGCTGAGTTGGCGTTGCTACCTCCCTGCAATTCCTGTTGCAGCCTGCTCAAGTGCGCATGCACCTGCAGGAAGCCTAGGCAGAAGCTATCATGCACAAGCACCTAACAGTTCTAGTTGTTGACTAGGAGTAGCTAGCTTCCTAGACGGGCATCGCATGCAGCAAGGATGAGAGCTGAAGTACCTATGTGGCATTAATTATACAGCCAAGTGGTAAAAGATTCCTGGTTTTCGAGTTCAATGGTTGAAGCCAAACCGAGGCTATAGTTCGATGGTCAAAAATAGACTTTTCCCTTTCCTTTATTCTCAAACCAGAACAAAATAATGAAAATATGATTACCTGATTGTGATTTTCAACGTACGAGAGCATTTTCTGGTTGCTGCTTTCTAATACTTTCATAATCTGCAAAGACAGTCATTCAGAAATATTACTAAATCATTCAGAAATATGTTCTATAAATGTATTAGCACATAAGAATCCTGATAAAATTCCACAAATAACTAATAGGACACTCAATATATATTCCAGATAGATGGTGTCATACAAAAATGTGTAAATATTATGCAAACCTTATTCATGCTCCATTCTCGTTCAGGAATGTTTTCAACATGCCACGACCACATTTCTGGAACAGAAAGATTGACACAGTAGTCGAATCCCAATCCACCTTGAGTGGTTGGCTCACACAATCCAGGATAAAATGTTGCCTAGATAAACAAAACAATATAAAAGTTGCATTGCAAACAAGACAGCAAAAGCTTGGCTCAAAAAAAAAACAAGACAGCAAAAGCTGGAGAAACAATCATTAGGATTTTCACAAATACTATCTATTGATTAGGCAACTAAAGAAAGTAACGAACAAACACTACACACACACTATACACAAGCCTCTTGGTATTAAAATCAACTAGCACCAATAATAAACTGCATATCTAAGACCAAGGAGTATGTTTATATGAAAATAAATTGACAGAATAGAGAAAACATAGAATAAAAGAAACTTACATCTTCGGCTATTGTTATAATATGTGGATGAAGATCGTGTAAGATTTCATTTGCTAGAATCAGATATATCAGTGCATCCTTGTCAACATACTGATTGCAATACCTAAAAGTGACATTTTGGTGAGCAATCAAATTTCTGGCAATAATGGAGCTATTTTTTTACAAATAATTATTAGAAGATATGATTAAACTGTTTAGTTCTGGACCTCCTGTATTCTAAGCCATAATTGGCTAAACCTTTGTATTCCTAGCCATATTGCCTATTTATATGGAACATATCTAGTGCAAACCAACCTCTTCCTGAGACCTTGCAAAATTCTGATATGGGCCACATGATGCTGATCAAGGGGGCACATGGGGGAGGTGGGAGGGGGATTGCAAAAGTGTGATTACAAATGGGCGGTTGAGTGTGAAATTACCTAATCACATACGCTCTCTGTCATGACCCGGATACAGCCCAAGAGAAGCCCAGTCCATGCAGCCCATTTGCTGAAGTCGCAGCCCAAGACCACAAGTAAAAGGGGTGTTAGTGTATATATGTGTGAGTGGCCCATATGGCCTGTGTACAGCCCATATAGAGGCCCATGTATAGCTAACTATATACCCACCCTTCTAGGGTTGGAGGAATACACAGGAAATTATTCCCCAAACATGGTATCAGCTAGGGTTTCCTTCCTCTCCATCTTCCTCTAGCAGCAGCAGCCGCTGTCGCCGCCTGCCATGGCTGGCTCGCCGCCTCCGCCGCCCCTCTTCCCTCCCCTCCCCTCCTCCTCCCCCTCCTCCTACGCCCAGGCCTCTGCCGGCGCCGATTCCGGCGTGGCGGCCGCGCGCGCGGGTGCTCTGGCCTTCATGGCCGGGTTGCCGCCGGCGCCCTTGCCCGACCCGGCCACCGCCGCCGCCGGCGCCACAGCCACACGCGGCCCCTTCCTCGACCCGGCCGCCGCCGCCGCCTCGGCCTGGCGCGCGCTCAACCTTGCGGGGTCCTCTGCTCCGACCTTCTTTGCGCCGTCGCAGCAGCAGCCCTCTGGTTCTCCTCCGTCCCCGTCCGATTCGAGGCCGCTGGGCCTCGATCCCACTGCCGCGGACGCGACCCGCGCGGGGGACGCTCCAGACGGTGCGGGAGGGGATGCAGAGGCCGCGGGAGGGGATGCAAAGGCCGCGGGAGCTCCTGCCGGCGACGATCACGCCCCTGCAGACGACCGAGAGGCCCAGGCCGGCGGCTCCCTTGCCGCGGGAGGCTACCCCAAGGGTGCTGCGACCTTCCCCGTGGGCCAGGCTGCCCTCCCGAGCAGCGGCATCCTCCCCGTCTACCCTGGATTAGGGATGCCTCCCCTCGACGCTCCGTTCTCCGCCGCCGCCTTCCTCCGGGGTCAGATGCCACCGCTCGCCTCTGTCGCTGCCACGGACAGTGCCCTTGCTGCAGCTGTCGCCACGGCCCGTACCGAGGCGGCTGCAGCTCAAGAGCGCGTGCGGATGGCGGTTCTCGCCTGGGAGCACAAGCGCACCACGACTGACGCTCTTGCTCGCCGGGTCGCCGAGGCCGAGCGCTTCCTCCACGCCTCCGAGGTGGACCACGTCGCTTCCTCCCACCAGGCGTCGCCCTCTGCTCCCGTCCGGCCGAGTGCTGGACCCCCGCTTGGCCCGGCCGACCCCATGGTCGCCGCCTACCTCCACCTTCAAGCCGCCGGGGTCCTGCACATCAAGAACCTGGTCACCGTCCTCCTCAACTCCACCTCCACCTCCTACGCTCGATGGAGGGACCAGGTTCTCCTAGCGCTCCGTCGCTACGCCCTCGACGGCCACGTCCTCTCCGACACTCCAGCCCGAGCTTGCGACCCGGCATGATGGCGCCGCGAAAGCATCGCCATGTCCTGGATCTTTGGGATCATCTCCCTAGATCTGCAGGACATCATGCGGACTCCGGATGCCACCGCGCGCGAGGTCTGGCTTGCCCTCGAGACTCAGTTTCTCGGGAACGCCCAGACTCGCGCCCTCCAGCTTGACGCCGAGCTTCGCACGCTTGAGCAGGGGGACCTGTCTGTGGGCGACTACTGCAGGAAGATGAAGAGCACGGCTGATGCTCTTCGCGACCTCGGGTACCCGGTCCCTGTCAGATGTTTAGATCTGCACAGCCCACAGGGGTACTAACCCCGGTGGTTTATTTGTTCGTTGGGGTGAAATCTAGGGCTAAGAACTCGAAGGTTGCGCACGAGCACACGGAACACAAAGGACAGAGCGAGTTTATACTGGCTCAGGCCTCCGGAGAGTAAAACCCTACGTCCAGTTCTTGATTGTATTGCTTTTGGCGGATTGTGACTTGGGATGACTTGGCCTCAGGGGTCCGGCCTTGTCCGCCGTATATTGGCTGACGGACAAGGTCGGTGGGCCCTGAGTCCTGGTCGGTTACAACAGGGAAACCAATCTAAGGAAAGTTGCAACATAATCTCGTGATCTTCAGACTATATGGAGGCGCAGCCGACGTCTTCTGCCTTGTCTTGCACGCCAAGTTACCCGACCGGATCGGATAAGGTCGTCTGCGGAATCTTCTGGAAGGTCTTCAGGAGGTCGTGTGGGCCACCAACCAGGTCGGTTGGTCCCACTGTCAGGTCGGCGGGTCTTCTGGTAGGCCGGACCCACTTGTCGGGGACGGTCGTGAGCCTGGTCGGTGGGGACCCAGGGGTACCCATGTCTCACAAGCCCCCGAGCGATGTGTAGGCGCAGTGACCTTGAGAGGGTCATGACGAAGTCTTGAAGCTATCGACAGGTCGAATAGCGTGCACGTCGGTCCAAAAAGAAAAAGGTAAGAAATCAGCTTAGCAGCCGACCTATTTGAAGTCTTGCCGAACGAAGAGAGGTCGAGTGACGACCTATAGGAAGCTGACTTCCAATAGATCGAAACGACGATGAAAAAATTCAGAGGGCGTCAAGGAAGCACTCATAGAGTAGTATCCGAGCATCGTGGCGGGCAGGATGGCCAGTATGATGATCCAAAAAGAAAGAGAAGAAAAAGTAGGTCGAGTAACGACCTGATAAGAAACAAGTTTCCCAACAGGTCGGTACGACGAAGAAAACAAGAGGGTGTCGAAGACGCTCTCGTAGAGTAGTCCCCGAGCATTGAAGTAGGCAGCATGGCTGGTTTCATGCTTAAAAAAGAGAAGAAAACTGAGTCATGGTCTTGATCGAACGAAGTGTAGAGACACCCAGATCTCCGAGCATGACTGCAAAGAGTCTGGCAGAGCCGACCTCAAGGAGGCCTTGTTGGCGTGCCGACCTCGAAGAGGCCTCAAATCAACGATGCCTAGTATCCGAGGATACCCAGCAAGATTTTTAAACGTCGCATGAAGAGGTCTTCTATGGTAGTCGAAACGGTCAACGATGAAGCCATAGGAAAATGTAGAGACACCCAGATATCCTGCATGGCTGCAAAGAGTCTGGCAGAGCCACTCGAGGCGTGCCAACCTCAAGGAGGTCTCAAATCAAAAGCGCCCAAGTACCCGGAGATACTTGGCAGGGCCATCAGGCGCGCACCCCACAGGGAGGCCTTCATTCCCTACACAAAATCCAGGGTGTCCAGAGCAGGCTGGCAGAGCTTCAAAAGCACACCGACCTCAGGAGGTATTGTAAGACCTTGGTATTAAGACACGCCGACCTCAAGGAGGTCGTTTTGGTGCCCAGACGACTAGCATAGCTGCCAGCCATCCAGCAGAGCCAAAGTACTAAGATATTGACGACCTTAGTAATAGACACACCGACCACGGGGGCCCGACGAAGTTCCAGACGTGAAGCTTCTAATCTCCAGGCGCCCAGACGGATCTGGCAGAGCAGCGAGGCACGCCTACCCCAGGAGGTCTTCAATCGAACCTACGACCATTCTGCTCAGGAAACAGAAATATAGGCTTATTGGAATAGGTCCGTTTACATGCAGAGCCATAGCGGGTGCACCAGGACGCAGAGCCTAGCGGGTGCAATTAATTGTCGTCGTCGTCTGTAGATGTAGCGAGGCGTAGGGCCATCTGACGTAGAGTCAGTCTTATCTTCTCCGTAGACTGCAGGGTCACGGATCAACAGTGGCCGGAGATTCTCTTGCCACCCAGTAAACGACAAACTGCCCACTGACCAAAAGGTGTACTATAGCCATGTGACGCCGCAGCGGCCTCAGGCATCGTTGATGCACAAACGACAAACTTATCGTGAGGTGGAGAAAGGGTACATCGCTTTTAATCATCCACGTGTCTACAGGACCTCTCGATCACGTGGTAACAATGTCACCATTCCACTGGCCATACAAGGCCTGGTTCAGGCTATAAATAGCACCATAAGGCTGAAGGAGGCAAGCACCGAACATTGCTGAGCTATGAAGCCGCCGAGTAGAATTTTGGCCATGCCATGGGCATGTGTCCGTCCACCAGAGCATAGGATGCGAGATTGTAGGAGCTTGGAGCTAGAAGAATGCTTGCGAAATGTAGGTATCTCCCCCACTCTTTATACCGTGCCTCAACGAGGAATCCTGGAGAGTTTGGAGATGATGCTGTAGAGGCCCGAGGTGATGTTGCAGGTTCTTGGTAAGCATGAGATGCTCGTCGAGGGCTTGCGGCATGCGACGAAGAGCAAGCTCGTGTCTGCATTCCGCAGTCAGGCACAAAGCGCAACCTGCTATGTGCAGCGTTGTGCGGGCGTTCGCCTCGAGGCCGCCATTGGAGGTCTGAAGCTAGAAGAATTCTTGCGACGTGCTCTGCTATAGCAGAGAACATGGCAAAGATTGCTCTAGGTAGATCAGGTCTTCAAATATGTTTGTATCTTGTTACAGGTTCTGGATCCAATGAGGTCGCAGGCGACCAGTGTACCTTCGTAGCTCTCATGTAATGTTCGCTCTCTTCTGTCATGTATTGGTCGTTTTGAAGAATTTATTCATCAAAGACCTTTAAATAGTATGATTTGGGGGCTTGTCGACCTCATTGAGATCGAATTTGCTATCAGGACGACCTGGTAGCATTGATACATGTACGACCTAAACTCGGGGTGTAGGTCGCCAGTCTATCCGTTGTGCATATAGCCGTTGGCGTGAAATCCGGCGAGATCGTCTCGCGAAATTAGCGGCGAAGAGCCGTTACGGCAGATCCGTTGCGGCGATAGATCCGCAACGGGCGTCCGCGGCGGGGCCCATATAAATACGGCCGCGGGGCGGGCGTTGACCCTCCCCTGCCATCGTCTTCTTCCTCTCGCCGCCTCCGTCGGAACCTTCCTTGCCCTAGCCGCCACCCTTGCGCGTCCACCCGGCCACATTCGAAGCCGGAGCTCGCCGCCGTCCACAGCAGCCCACCCGCCGCCGCCAAGAGCCCAGATCTGCGCCGCTCCGCATGCGCGTGAAAACCCTAGTGGCATTTAGATCCAAATCCAAAGATCCCCAAGAAATGGCGGTAACGGCTTCCCAAATCCCCGCCCCGGAGATGGTCTGGGACCCCTCGGTGATGACCGAGAAGAAGATCCAAGCGCTGGTGGAGCGCGGGCTGCTGAGGTCCAAAGCGGAGGTGGAGTGGAAGGCGCCAACCGGCGAGCCGTTCCCGACGGAGGACGACAAGGAGCAGGTCGTCTTCGCGGCCTTCTTCGAGCGCGGGTTCAATGTGCCCGCCAGCGACTTCTTCAGGGGTCTGCTGTACTACTACAAGCTAGAGCTGGTACACCTCGTTCCCAACTCCATCACTGTAGTGTCGTCGTTCATCCATCGGTGCGAAGCGTATCTGGGGATACCGCCCCATTTTTTGTTGTGGCGATACTTCTTCAACGTCAAGACCACCGGCAAGCGCACCGACGTTGTAGGCTCGGTGACGTTCTGCTTAAGACCAAGTCTTAAGGCAGAATGGATTGATATGGACCTACCGAACAACACCTCTGGGTGGAGGTCGAAGTGGTTCTACATCACCGACCAGAAGTCGGCGCTCCCGAAGCGAACTGGGCATAGGCCCGAGAAGATAACTGAGTGGGATATGCCCCTCTCCTCCCGCGAGACGGAAGACCTTAAGGAGTTGCTCGCCCTCCTCGCCGACCTCAAGAAGAAAGGTCTGACGGGGGGCTCAGTGGCGATGTCGTTTTGTCGTCACCTGATCCAGCCGATCAAGGACCGGGTGCATCCGGCCTACGAGTACTGGGGTCGGTCGGACCCCTACTCGCGAGGTCAACCGCAAGGTCTCCAAAGATAAGATGGCGACCAGGGTCACTCAACTGTATACCGGGCGGATCCGGAACAAGAAGTGCCCGAAGGCGCACTCCCTGACCCGACCAGCTGATCCAGTAAGTCTTGAAATATCTAGCTCGTCTCTAAGTGTCTGTTTGCTTTGTGCCTTAGAGGAAGACCTCTTAGACCTTGTTTCTTGTCTTTGCAGGCTCGGGAGATGCAGTACTGGTGCCCTGCACCCCTACCGACCAGTGAGGAGCCACGTCGGAAATTGAGGTCGCAGGACTACCAGCCTCCAGCAGCTGCTTTGCTGGAGAATTACTTGTCGGATTCGTCTGTAGGGGCGGATGAGGACAGCGACGAAGAGGTTGGTGACGACGTGACGAGTCGGCCTGAGGCGACTAGTGTCACAAGGCTGGGGCGCAAGACGAGGGCGGCGACAGCGAAGCAGTCAAGGTCGAAGGCTGTCGCAACAGCCGAGGCAGCGAAGACTGCCAAACTCGAGGCCGAAAAGAAGAAGAGGAAGAGGAAGGCAGACCCCACCCCGACGTCGCGGAACGTCGAGGAGGAAGAGGATGAAGCCACTGATGAGCCATCGGTCACTGATGATCGCGCGGCACCGAGGACTCCGAGCCCCGCGACCAAGAGGCAGCGGGAGCTGGAGAAGAAGACGACGGAGGAGGAGATCCGCCGTATCAAGGAGGCGCAGCTGGCTATAGCCAGCGTTCAGGCTAAAATGCCTTTGAAGGTGCGAGGTCGGCTGCTGAGGCCGAAATCGCGTACGACGGTGGTCGTGAGGTAAGACCCCAATACTTGGACTTATTCATTGATAATAACTGTGAGGTCGTAGCATATTGACGAAGAAATTATTGCAGGTCAGACACCAGACCTCAGAGCACCTCGAGTGCTCAAGGTTCTCCCACAAGGACGACGACGTCCGAGCACAAGGTCGAAACTCAGCGTTCCGTCGGCGGCGTGGGGACATCAACTCCCCCGTCCATCATTGACGTGGACCCGATCAACACGGTGCCAAGCACGTCAGCTCAGGACCTGGCGGTGGACCAAGCTCAGATCGAGCAGCCACAGCGGGGCCCAGAAACAGTCGGCGGAGAGGTACCGGGTTCGACGTCGATGGGGCCAGGTTTGAGGAGGCGGGAGATCAACTGGAACGGCACCCCCTGGGAGGGAGACATCTTCGAGGATGATGAGGACATGAAGGAGGTCCGTCGGGCCATCTTGACGCTTAACGAAGCGTTTATGGTAAATAACTGCCTTTGATTTCAGTAAGCAACTCATCTTGTAAATGTTATCGACGACCTGTCTTGTGTCCTTGAAGCAGTCACTGGCCAACCGTGCCCAGAGCAAGGCCGACCAGTGTAGGAATGCCACAGCCATGTAGCTGTGGGTGGCGGAGCTCGAGCAAGAGCTCAAGCAGGTTCGAGAGGAGGCCGCCGCTGATAAGAAGAAGCTCGAAGACGAGCTAAAGGAGGAGCAGCGCAAGAATCGTGACGCCGACCAGTGCTGGTAAGACCAACAACCCACGACCTTGTGTATTTGAGCTGCTAAACTAGGTCTTGTATCCGATATCTTTTTGCCGCAGAATTTCACAGAGACAAGGACAAGCTTAAGGATGACCTCAAGGTTGCCAAGGAAAAGATCCGAAGCCTTGAGGTGGACCTACGGGCGGCTGACGCGAGCGGCGAGGAGCTGAAGAGACTGATGAAGGCTGCCGTGGACAGTGAGTATGCTGTGTCCCAGAAGCTGGCTTATGAGAAGCAGGCTCGAAAGGACCTTGAGGTCAGTCTCGAGGTAGCTTTGCAATCGTTGCAGAATGACCAGGTGACCATTGCAGGGCTTGAGGTGGAAGTTACCGACCTGAAGAATGTTGCCGACCTTATCATGGACATGGTGGAGCCACAGGTCGTCGGGGAGGAGCCCAAGCCGGCCATTGACCGTCTCCTAGGCGCTCCCCAGAAGTTGATGGATCTCTTGAGGGCGACGAGTTTTACAGCGGCTACGGAGTCGCTGGTGCGCGTGAAGTCGCACTTCCCCGAGGTCGACATGGCCAAGGTCGGGGAAGGCCCGGACGCAACAAAGGACCTCAAGGTCGTAGAAGAGGAGGTGCGAGTGGCTGCTGAGGAAATAATGGACGCCATCGATTACGAGGGCGGTGATGGTGATGAGTAGTTGTAGCCTCCAAGTTGTACCCTCTCTTCCTCTAGTCTTGTAAATAACAATGATGATAATCTTTTGGCTCACATGTCCTGCTTAGCTTATGTTCGCGCGAGCTTGGTTGCCCTGAAGCACTGTGTTTTAATATGTCCCACTGACCACTACTCACGGAGAGGCTGGCTTACCGACCACCACAGCTCAGCGGGGAGACTTACGTGTGACCGGCGCGCGGGGAGAGTCTAGGACTCTAGTTTTGCAACCACACGACCAAGCAGGCTCGCCACAACATAAAGTAAACAATCGTGAGAGACGACGTCCCTAAGTCGAATGACCCTTTAGTTGGCATGGCCAAGCCCCCGAGCATGTCGAGGGGGAGGAACAGTACCCTCAGGTCTTTCGACCCCTATCTTGGCTTTTGCCAAGCCCCCGAGCATGTCGAGGGGGAGGGTACATGACATGGAAGAAAAGAGGATAGAACTCGAGACACAGCTGATGACTGCTTAAAACTAATATTTATTTGACTGGAAATACAAAGACGAAGAATACATAGCTGTAATGAAAACTATTCTACGGATAGAATCAGCAGAGGTGCTCCACGTTCCATGGGTTGGGAACCCCTTGGCCGTCGCCCCACTGGAGGTGATATGTAGACGGGCTGATGACTTCTGTGACGATAAAAGGTCCCTCCCACGGGGCGAACAACTTGTGCATGCCGTCGGTCTTCTGGATGCGCCTTAAGACTAGGTCGCCAACGTTGAAGGAGCACTCCCTGACGTTGCGATCGTGGTAGCGTCGAAGCTGCTGATCATGGCGAGCTTGTCTCATGACGGCTGCTACTCTCTGTTCCTCGAGGCTGTCAAGGTCGACGCGACGAGTTTGCTCGGCTTCTCCTTCCTCGTAGAACTGTATACGTGGAGCTCCAAAGGTGACATCGGTAGGCAGGATGGCCTCTGAGCCGTAGACCAGGAAGAAAGGCGAGAAGCCCGTGGCAGAACTAACTTGGGTCCGTAGACCCCAAATCACATGTGGTAGCTCGGCTAGCCACCGGGAAGCGTAATTTGAATCGTCGTCAAAGATGCGATCTTTGAGAGCTTGGAGAACCATGCCATTGGCACGTTCGACCTGGCCGTTGCACCGAGGGTGGGCGACCGACGAGTAGTAAACATCAATCATGCTGTCTTGGCAAAAATCCCAGAAGGCAGATCCTGTGAAGGCCGACCCGAGGTCGGTGATGATTCTGTTGGGCACACCGAAGCGATGTGTTATCTGTTGGATGAATTTTGCCGCTTCTTCCGACGTGACCTTGGGAACAGGTCGGACTTCAATCCACTTGGTGAATTTGTCGACGGCCACAAGGATGTGCTTGTAGCCGCCAGGAGCGGTTTTGAATGGTCCTATGGAATCAAGGCCCCACATGGCGAAGGGCCATGATGGGGGTATCGTGCGCAGGATCTGAGCTGGCAGATATTGCGGTTTGGCAAAGAACTGACATCCCTTGCACCTCTTTACGAAGTCTTTGGCATCGGTCATGGCCGTGGGCCAGTAGAAGCCAGATCGGTAGGCCTTGCCGACCAGATTGGCAGACGCTGCGTGGCAGCCACACTCGCCGCCATGGATCTCAGCCAGGAGTTGAAGACCTTCTGATCGCAAGATGCACTTCATCAAGACGCCAGTAGAGGCGGCTTTTCTGTGGAGGTCGTTTCCGATCACGACGTAGTTAGCACTACGCCGCGTGATGCGTTCCCGTTCTGCTTTGTCTTCTGGGACTTGCTAGTCGAGTAGGAAGGCTAGGAAAGGCTCGCGCCAATCGTCCTCTTTTTCTGTCATCAGCACGTCTCTGGGAGGTGCTGGGATTTGGTCGGGCTGATTTTGGTCCGGGTTGTCCGGATCCAACAGCTTGATCGACGGCTTGCGTAGGTCTTGGATGAACACACCCGCCGGTACTAGAGCTCTCTTGGAACCTAGTTTAGATAAAACGTCGGCAGCCACGTTGCTGCTGCGTGGCACGTGCTGAAACTCGATCCCCTTGAAGTGGCCTTCGAGCTTACGGATCTCAGCGCAGTAAGCGTCCATTGTGTCTTTCACACAATCCCACTCCTTGTTGATTTGCTCAATGACGACCTTGGAATCGCCATACGCCAGTAGTCACTTGATGCCAAGGGACACTGCGATTCGGAGCCCATGGATTAGAGCTTCGTACTCTGCTCCATTGTTGGAGGCCTTGTAGTGTATCTGTAGGATGTATTTAAGCTGGTCTCCCTGAGGAGAGATGAATAATACGCCTGCTCCGGCACCCTCGAGGTTAAGGGCACCGTCGAAGTACATGATCCAGTGTTCAGGCCGCTCCTTGGGAGGGGGCATCTGGATTTCTGTCCACTCTGATACAAAATCAGCTAGGATTTGCGACTTGATCTCTTGCCTGGGGCAGAATTCGATGTCGAACTCGCCCAACTCTACCGACCACTTGACGATGCGGCCGTTAGCGTCACGGTTGCAGATGATCTCCCCTAACGGGTAGGATGAGGGCACCTTGATCTTGTGAGCTTGGAAGTAGTGTCGCAGCTTTCTCGACGTGATCAGGAGTGCATAGAGCAACTTCTGAGGCTGTGAATAACGTGTTTTAGCTCCGGAGCCTCCTGCCGCGCCACGCGCGGCCCCGCCACCACCTGCACGCTACACCGAGCCCGTGCAGGTGTACCGACGTCGTCCGATGCCTCCACCGCCGCTGGCTTCTCCGGCTCCTTGCCCCGGAGGTGCCCGTGGACTATGCGCCTCCTGTGCGCTATGTCTACGAGCGCCGTTCGACGGCTTCGCCTCCTCCACCACCGTCACTGGAGCCGTCTCCGCCTCCTCCACCGGAGCCGTCTCCGCCTCCTCCACCGGAGCCGTCTCCGCCTCCTCCACCGGCGCCCACACTGCCTCCGCCGCCACCACCGCCGCCTCCACCACGCTGCGCTCGCGTGGAGCCGGCGGTGTACCACCCGCCGGTCATCCATCGGGATCCTCGTCACACCCATCCCATGGTGACCCGGCAGGCGGCCGGGGTACTTCGGCCGCGGGCTCTCTCCGCCACCGAGGGGGAGCCGCGGCTCTCTCCGATCCCGACGTCGGTTCGTGAGGCTCTGGCAGATCCAAACTGGCGTCGTGCGATGGACGAGGAGTATGGAGCTCTTCTTGCCAACCAGACTTGGGACCTTGTGTCGCGTCCGTCTGGTTGCAATGTGGTGACCGGCAAGTGGATTTAGACGATCAAGCGTCGAACTGATGGTACTCTGGAGCGCTATAAGGCGCATTGGGTTCTTCGGGGCTGCTCTCAGCGACCTGGTCTGGATTATGACAAGACTTTCAGTCCAGTGGTGAAGCCTGCTACAGTGCGCACTATTCTCTCTTTGGCTCTCTCTCGCTCTTGACCTGTGCACCAGCTTGATGTCAAGAATGCATTTCTCCATGGCACTCTGACCGAGACAGTCTACTGCAGCCAGCCAGTAGGTTTTGTGGATTTTAGTCGTCCGGATTTGGTCTGCCGGCTGAACAAGTCTCTCTATGGTTTGAAGCAGGCTCCTCAGGCATGGTACTCTCGGTTCGCCTCTTTCTTGCTGACACTGGGGTTTGTTGAGGCCAAGTCAGATACTTCACTATTCATATATCACCAAACTGATGGAGTTGCCTACCTCCTCCTCTACGTTGATGACATTGTTCTGACTACCTCTAGTCCACAGCTGCTCCAGCGGATTATCTCCTCTCTTCAGCGCGAGTTTGCCATGAAGGATCTGGGCAAGTGTGACGCCCCAGGTTTTTATTTAGCATCATTGGTGCTAATGACCTCGTCAACCGAGTCAAACACGTTGACATGAGTCAAACTTTGGTCAACCTGGGACATCACCTCGAAAACCTAGTCAACAATCGCTAATGACCCTCTTAAGCAAGTCAACACACACTTGTGGTCAAACCTTGGTCAAACCCTAGTCAAATGTTGGTCAAACCCCAAATGCTTTTGAACCCTCCAAGAACTTTTGTCGCGTTCTCCGAATTTCACTTAAACACTTCAAAATCGGCCAATATAAAAGTTGTTCGTCTTTTCGAGGGACACACTTTTCATAATTGGCAGCATTTGAGATTTCGAGTGGAAATTGGTGAAAATCTCAGTCAAACTCAGTATTCACTATTCACCAGTGCCGTGAAAGACATGAACTTTGCCAGCTTTTTGTGCTCAATCTGTTGATCAAAACCTAGATCGGCCTTTGCAAAAGTTTCTCTCCTATAGATGCTCCACAACTTTGGTATTCAAAGTTTTGTGCAGTTTTGTTTGAAAATTTGGAGAAAAACTCGGTCAAACATGTGTAAACGGGATTTTGAACCACCCCGTCGCGCCGCGCACCACGCTCCCGCGCACTCGCGCGCGCCGCCGCGTGGCGGCCGTTTGCCTCGGCGGCCGGGTCCCTCACGCCGGCTGCGCATTACGAGGCCGCGCATGCCGAGGCTGCACACGGACCGAGCACCCTGGGAGCCCGCGCCGTGCCGTCCCCTGTCGTGCCGCCCGCCGGCCGTCCCCTGTGCGCGCCTGCAAGCGGCCGAGTCCCCCCTGCCGCGCGCCTTGCCTGCGCAGCGAGGGCGCGAGCCGCCTATAAAAGGCGCCACACCTTTCCCCTCGCGCGTGCACGCGCCGTCGTCTCCTCCCCGAGCTCCGCCGCCCGCCATTGCCGTCGCCATAGCCGAGCGTCCCCTCTGCTCGCGCCCACAGCCGCCCAACCACCCTAGCGCATACCCGGGACCCCACAGGAGCTCGCACCGTCACTTGTTGCCCGGGACACGCCGCTCCTTTGCCGAAATTTAAGCTCCCGCGGCCGTCGCCGCCCTGCTCCGCCGCGCAAGCACGCCGCCGGCGCTTCCACCCCAACTCCGGCCACCAGCGACCCCGTGGTGAGCTCCTGGTCCTACCCCACTTCTTCCCCGGCCGACCCCGCCGCCGGCTCGCCAGGATTTCGCCGACCGCGCTGCCCCTCATCCCTGAGGACCCAATTGCAAGTCTGTGATTCTTTCTAGGAGCCTGAGTGTAAAGCAAGGGCATATCTGTGAAAACTCAAAACCTTCCAGGGACCTCGGTGAAAAGTGGATCTTAAATAGTGTTAGGCTTTTGGCTGAATCTTGTAAAATCCGTAGAAAATCATAAAAAAATCAGAAAAATGCAAACTCAATTTTGTTGGTTTCCTTGTGAATAACCCTGCAACTTTTGTAAAGCACGACCCTACTTTTGAGTAATAGTTTTTGCATGAAAAATAGAAATCAGTTAAACTTAGATCTGCTGTAGTTCAAAATCTACATGTGCTCTCAAGTTGAATTTTGGATATGTTGTGAGTTATGTCATGCCTAGCTTCTGTACCAAAAATTGCACAAAGTTATGGTATAGATATTTTGTTATGAATTGTTTTGTATTTATGCTATTGCTGCCTTAATGATTTTTTAGCAAATTGTAAATAGATTTTTGTGCTCAACTTCTGGCTATGCTCATGAAATGACTAGATTCAACTTTCCTGCATTTATCATGATTTTATCTCTGGCAGAAGTATTTATTCTTGTTTTATGCTTAGATTTGCATTTAAATGCCTAGTTCAAATTTTAAATTAGCTCTTGATGTGTTTGTTAGTCTCCTAGACTTGTTTTAGGACAGAGTTGATATAGGAGTGAGTTTGGCTCCAGAAGTGCTTTATTTATTTATTTGTGCTTTTCTCATATTTTTGGTAGCTAGGAAATGTCACTTTTGGTATAATTGTTTTATGGCCCTTTTAAATGGGAATCTTGCATCAGTGGTTTTGTTTAGGTAATTAGGACCTGCAATGCACCTCCCACTGTTTTTATAATTTATTTTGTAATTAAAAGCTTTGGAATTCAAATAAGCTTCATAATAGGTTTAATTGGGAAAAATCATCCTTGCTCACTAAATAACCTTATTAAAATGTTGAGTAGCAGATTTAGGAGCTGAGGACCCACCCTTGCTGTTTTGTGAAGTGAAGTTATTTTATTTGCTTAGATGTGTACACAATCACCATCAAAGTCGATCTTAGTTGACCACATCCAACACCACCCTTTTTCTTTATGAAAGTATATGTTGTGTGTGGTTGAATATGGCCAACAAGAGTTGGATGTGATAATTAATCTCTCACTCCACACAATAATCCTGCATATGCATTCCGTGTAGAACTTCCCGACGGTAACTACTCGCTCGTGCCGGAAGCCGAGGAAGGAGGAGCTGACGCGGAGCAGCAGAACATGGAGGTGAACGAGGACACCGAGGAGCCCCAGTCTAACATTGCTGACGAAGGCAAGCCCCGGTGCATTAACCTAAGTGTTTTGGAAATTTATACGACTATCTATGGATGTTTGTGCATTTACGTTCAAGAGTTGAAATGGAACCCTAGACGCATGATCCCTAGGTGCCCTTGTCCTTTACTAGTATGCTAGGTCGATAGCTGCCATGCTATAGGACCGTTACAAGTCGAGTGATGCTTGTCACTCGCGAGAATAAGTTCTTATGTTGGAATCATAAGATCTTTATAAATGGATTGCTCATGTGGTAAGAGCATGGGATTGGGCTCCGGTCCAATGGCTTTCGTAGGGTAAGTGTTTGAAAGTACTAAGCACTTGTCGGGAATGGGACCGGTAAACCTAGTACCTTAATGAGGCGGTAAGGGATCTTACTATTACTCATCTTGAGATGAGTCTCACGGCTAGCTACCGGTGGTGCATGAGTGATTCTGGGTGCCTTGCGGGGTATGCCAGATAGCCTGTACCAAAGACTGTAAGATTCGATCCTGAGCTGAAGAGTTTTGGAAACCGCCTAGTGGTTGTCCAATGTGAGGGCACCCTACCGTGTGTTTAGGTTTACCTTGCAAGGTTTAAAATCAATCGGTTGTCGGCCTCTCACCGTTATCTGAGACTACTTATCCAACTGGCCATGATATCCCTTATGATGGAACTTTGTGAATATTGATGTTTGATTAATTGAATTGCACAACTTATGCTTGCAGTAGCTTGCTCATGTAGAAAAGAGTAATCAACTAGAATCTGATATTGGAAGTAAGGGCATACTCTTTGTTGCTTTTCAGCAAAAGAACCCCACCGGCCAAAAAGCCTCTCATGTCTAGAGTTTGGTGATGTAGTTGTCACCTGACGGGTAAGACTTGCTGAGTATTAGTATACTCAGCCTTGCTATAATTTTGTTGATTTCAGGTAATGCTTTTAGTGATGTGTGGCCCGGAGAGATCCCACCTGGCTGGGAGCTGGAGTGGGTGGTGGACGACGAGTGAAGGCATCATGGCAGGCCTCCTGTGATGCTCATCGCACCGCTTAGTTAATTTCCGCTGTTTTCGAACTCTGAACCTCGTTATCATGTCAAGTACTTCGGTTTGTAATAATTAAACCCTTCGGGGCAGATTTGGACTTAATCTATGCGTTGTACTCTGGACTCGCCTTCGCGTGAGTTTTAATGCATATGTTCGATGCTCTGTGTGATTTCCAAGTGATTTACCGGGCTTTGACCCGGCGACCAACGACGGGATGGTACTTTACTGTCGCTTAATGGCCAAAGTGGATTGGTTTAGGCGATAGTACGGTATTTTCCTAGGCGGGTTGTCACAGCAAGCTTCACCACATCTTGGGCGTGACAGTTAGCCCCGTCAGGCTGGTCTTCTCCTTCACCAGCGTCAGTATGCCCTTGATATCCTGGAGCATGCCGGGATGACTGATTGCAAGCCTTGCTCCACTCCTGTTGACACTCAGGCGAAGTTGTCTGCTACTCTGGGTGATCCTGTGGCTGATCCTACTGCTTATAGGAGTCTTGCTGGAGCCTTACAGTACCTCACTTTCACCAGGCCGGACCTCACCTACGTTGTCCAGCAGATCTGCCTCCATATGCATGATCCACGGGAATCACATCTTGCTGCGCTGAAGCGCCTTCTTCGCTACGTCCGCGGCACAGTTGACTTCGGCTTGGTCCTCCACCGGTCTCCGTCTGCTGAGCTGGTCGTCTACACTGACGCTGACTGGGCGGGGTGCCCGGACACGCGCCGCTCTACCTCAAGTTATGCCGTCTTCCTCGGCGGCAACCTGATCTCATGGTCGACCAAGCGACAGCCGGTTGTCTCCCACTCGAGTGCTGAGGCGGAGTACCGGGCTGTTGCTAACGGCGTGGCTAAGGCGTCCTGGCTCCGACAACTCTTGGCTGAGCTTCACAGCCCGCTTGCTAAGAGCACGCTCGTCTACTGCAACAACGTCAGCGCCGTGTACCTCTCCACCAACCCGGTTCAGCATCAGCGGACAAAGCACATGGAGATTGACTTGCATTTCGTTCGTGACCGGATGGCTATCGGTGATGTTCGGATTCTTCATGTACCGACCACCTCACAGTTTGCTGACATCTTCACCAAGGGTCTTCCCTCTTCGACCTTCTCGGAGTTTCGGTCCAGTGGCTACTTGTGGCTGCGGGGGGCTTGTGTGTGAGTTTCTTTCTTTGTTGGCCAGTCTTGTACACCGCTGTGGTATCAAGAGCCTTATCCTTTCCCACCCCTCTATCTCTCTCGTGCTCCACCCCGTGCTCCAACCCTAGCTCCGGCGACGCGGGCCCACCGGCGGCAGCGCTCTCTCCCGGCCAAGATCCGGCCGGCCAACGACCTGATCCACCCTCCCACAGCTCGGATCCGGCGGCGACTTGCACGGATTGGTGCGGAGGCGCAGCGAATCAAGCACAGCGGCGGCGAATCGGTGCGGCGCGCGGTGGGCGTTGACCCGGCGGAAGCAGCGTGCGGCGGCCCGATTACGGCGAGCCCTGGGCTCCCAGGGCGGCGTGGAGGCCCAGGCGTGGGTCGGGAGGCGCGTGCGCGCGGAGCAGGCGGCCACGGCGTGCGGGCGCGGGCTGCGCGCGGGCAGGGCAGGGCCCCTAGCGGCGGCGCGAGCTCGGCAGACGGCGGCGCGAACGAGCGAGCGTGTGCGCGAGGAGCAGAGGCGGGCGCGTGCGGTTGACGGTGCGGAGCAGCGCTCCTACGCGCGGCGGCTCGTGGCTCAGGGGGCAGTCCCCCAGGCGCGAGGCAGGGCAGGGCCCCTGCATGAGGGAGGAGCCGCGACGCGTACAGCTGGGAGGAGCAGAGCAGAGGCAGAGGACCCAGCGGCTCGCGCGCGGGAGACGTGCGGGACTGCTGGCGGCAGGAGCTCCTGCAGGCGCGGCGACCCAGGGAGCAGTGCGCCAGCGAGCGTGCGGGAGGCAGAGGCAGCGCGTCCAGGGGCACACGCAGCCTTCCCCGACGCGGCAGCCGGCTGCAGCGGAGCTCCAAGTGCGTGCAGCAGGGCTGCACAAAGGCGGCGGGTCAGGGACCTGGCGGTTCCTTCCCAAGGCGACTCCTTTCTTCTTCCATGGTCGGCTCACGCGGAGTTCGGCAGTCTCCATTCACACTCAGGCTCGGTGGCGTCCAGCGCGAGGAGGGCGACAGTAGAGGAGACTGAGGTGGCAGCGACACGACGGGAGGCGGCGGCGACTGTGCAGCGGCGCGCGGCACGCGAGGATGATGAGCGGCACATGATGGTCGAGGAGGAGGCAGCAGTGCGGCGGCGGCGGGCGAGACGTGCTGCTGCTGCACGCGAGACGGAGGAGCAGGGAGCGGAGCTGCTCGAGGAGAGGGCATCAGAGCTTCGACGTGCAGCTGTTGCGCTCGAGCTCGAGGAGATGCGCAGGGCGCGTCGAGCGCGACAGGCTGCGAAGGCCCGTGCGGCAGAGGAGGATGCTGCGATGGCGGAGGCAGCGAGGCTGCGCGACGTCGAGGCGCAAGAGGCGGTTGCGGCTCGAGCAGCGCGTGCGGCGGTCTTGGAGACCGCGGTGGCGCGCGCAACCGAGGCAGCGCGCATTGCCTGGGACACCTTTACCCAGCTGGAGCTGGAGGCGGTGGAGCTTGCGAGGCAGCTTGCAGCGCTGCAGGCCCAGGCTGACGAGCCTGAGGCACCAGCGGAGCGACGTGGCAGCCAGCGCGAGGCGCTGACCACCAGTGCCGAGACGCAGGGCGACCGTTCCGGGTCGCAGGGCGATCGACGGGAGGTGCCCAAGGATGCACAAGACGAGGATGAGGTGCGGATGGCACGGGAGAAGCAGGCCGCGGCACAGGAGGTGCAGGCAGGCCAGCATCGAGACGAGGAGCGTCCCCGGAGCCAGAGCTTCGTCCTGGACTCCGACCTCAACTCTGAGGTGCGAAGGACGCGGAGGAGCAGGCCGCGACGCAGGAGGCGTCGGCGGGCCAGCACCAGCGACTTCGACTCCAAGGTATGAAGGACGACACGGCGGAGCAGGACGCGACGCAGGAGGCGTCGGCGGGCCAACACCGGGACGGTGAGCTTCTCCGGAGCCGGGGGAGCTCCGTCCTCGACCTCGACCTCGGACTCCGACAAGTCTTCACCTGGCAAGCCTGCCTCCATTGGTGGGAAGCCTTACTTCACCAAGGGGCGGTGGCTTGCTCGCCAGGAGGAGCGGAAGAAGGGGGAGCCTTCTTCCTCGATAGGCGGTCGCAAGCGCGACATGGCGCACGGAGGCGTCGGCTACGCATGCGGAGGTGCCAAGGGTGGTGTGTGCGGAGGTACCCGGGGTGGTGCCACCGGCGAGCGCAAGACCACCCGGGACGACAAGTGCTACAATTGTGGTGGGATTGGCCACTGGGCCAGGGAGTGCCACCAGCCGAGACACGGTCGGGCCCACATCACGCAGGCCGTGAAGGATGACGAGGAGACGGCTCTGTTCTAGGAACACCGCTCCAGAGTCGGGATCAAGAATAAATGTTTTTGTTGTTCTATGGGCGTGCCTAAGTGCACTTAAGCTCTATTGCTTTATGTAAAGCTGCTAGACTCAGGGGGAGAATGTTAGTACAAGTCTTTTGGGCTAACACCGCTGCGCCGGTAGTCCAGACTGTGGGGGGTTGTTAGTGTATATATGTGTGAGTGGCCCATATGGCCTGTGTACAGCCCATATAGAGGCCCATGTATAGCTAACTATATACCCACCCTTCTAGGGTTGGAGGAATACACAGGAAATTATTCCCCAAACAAGGGGAGCTCTGCACATCGCAAAGGACATCGAACAGAACTTGAGAAACAGCGAAGAGGTAACGGGAGTTCGTCTTCCTCCTCCACAGATCATATCCCCTTCTGATTTCCGCGACTGCTCACGCTCCCGACCTTGTCTCACCGGTGAAGCCACAGGTATTACACTCCCTTGGATCAACATCATGTGACCCAGATTAGAAGTTTGCACGGAGAGGCTACTTCGCAACTGATACGTTGCCTTATGAAAGGTCAACCACCCCCCCCCCCCCCCCACACACACACACACACAACCCCCTGACACAAAAAAGGTGTGTGGTGTTTCACTCATTCCATAACCCTTCACAATAAAGAACATCACAAAGGATGAAAATTGAATCAGCGGATAGCATTTATAAGGGACACGATCAAATGACTTGATGGGCCCTACAAGTAAGATTTCAGATTTCTCTTCTTCCTCCACCTCCTTATTCCAACTTCTCTCCCTAATTTTTCTGATCACTAACTCACCAATTTGGCAACCTCAAAACCTCTGCATGTCCCTCTCTGTTCCCTTAGGTTGTTTGCTTTCATGTGACCAAAGACAAATGGTTTACCTTTGTGACCAATCAAAGGCAGAGGAGCAGGAAAATGGAAATGCAATCATCCCATGGTCTGTGTGCACCTGACTAACTTTCCTTGCTTCTTGGTAGTGTCAACCAGCCACTTTGAGTTGTGTATGCTGTTGAATATTATTGCAATCGGGTTTTTTTTTCTCGAACACCGCAGAAGAGCTGTGCATCTTTTTATTGATGGAAAATAGTCCAATTATAAGAATCATCATCTCACCTTGGACTACAGTGAGAGATGTGAGAGTTCCGTTACATGCAAACAGGGACCTGGCCACAACAAGACCACTCCTAACCAAGCACTACAACTTTTTCTAGGTCCAGGGCAGTAAGCCCCTTGGACCCAGAAATTTGCCGTAAGTGAGATTCATCCTTGAAGGCCTGAAAAGCTCTCTGTAAATTCGGTGCAGCTCCATCAAAGATGCAGTCATTTCTTTGTTTTCAGAAAGTCCAGGCTCCAAGAATTACTAGCGAGTTGAATCCTTTCGTTGATATTTCAGAGTTCTCTTCCAAGATTTCCTCCAACAACCTGCAAATGAGCTGGTGTTATGGACACGTTTGGTAGGTAGTTTGAGCGCAGGGGAAAGGGGAAGAAGGCAGCGGACGGATCCGCGACGGGCGCGCGCGGCATGGCCGCACCTGGAGCGGCGCCTGCGGCGACGCGGCTCAGGTGAGGAGAGGAAGAGGAACCCTAGCTGATACCATGTTAGGGAATATTTTCCAGTGTATTCCTCCAACCCTAGAAGGGTGGGCAATATAGTAGTTGTACATGGGCCTAGATGGGCCTAATATACACATGCCATATGGGCCATACACATATATGAATTTTTTTATTTATTTTTTTCACGATTTTACAAAAATAAATGACGCTTTGAAGATTTGTCAAAAGTATACCATTGCCGCCATACCACATGGCGGCAAAGGTGCCAAACGCCGTGTGGTATGGCGTTTGGTGACGTGTCATATGGAATCGAATCCAAACGCCGTACCATATGGCGTTTGGACTAAACGCCATATGGTACGGCGTTTAGCCTCCTACCGCCCAGCATTTGCACCCCTGCAAACGCCAAATAGTGAGCCGGGCCTCTGCATGGCCTAAACGCCATATGGTATGGCGTTTAGGACCTAGTGCCATACCATACGGCGTTTAGGTCCTACCGCCGTATGGTACGGCGTTAGTTTTTTTTTTTTTTTTTTTTTACTTAACTAGAACGCATGAAATTGCTAACATGAGACGTACACTTAACATGTGACGTACATGAAACAGACACACAATTTTGCAATGGCATGTACGGCGCTTCTACTACCCTAACCATCCGCCTTACCTAGTCCTAACATGCCTTAGGGAATTTAGAAATTTGATTACAACATTTCTAATTAATCTAGTTGTACGAGAACTGTCCGGAGAGCGAGCCGAAGTGTTGCGACGGCATGTAGTAGTACCCAGGTGGGGGGTGGAGATGAAGGTGGAGGGGACTAATCTTTCCAGGGGAGAGTTGATCTTCAGACAACGTACATCATATATGTGTGGAGAACTCTTTAATACCTTAAACTCTCTTTGCAAAGTCAAGGTGGCCCAACTCTTCACTGCATCCTTGAGATCGACTGCATTTGAATACATGGCGCCGACTGAAACCTCATTCTCTCTGTACTCCTAGGGCACATTCTCACCAGGATTGACAGTGAGTTGTGAGAAATTGTAGCTCTGCCAGTCACTTAGCACAAGCGGTTCATCCTCGTCATCTGAGGAGTCCTCTTCCAACCCAAGTTCATCATCCTCAGCCTCCATTTCGTACTGCCTTAGTACTTCTTCATTTTCTTCCCCCTCGTCAATCTCACCACCAGCTTCAAAGGGTGTGCCATCGTCTTCCTCCTCATCTCCTCCTTCTCCCTCAGTTGCAGCACCATCTCCCCCTACTGCCTCAGCTTCACCATGATCAGCACCATAATCTTCCTCAGGGACTTGACTACTAGACCCAACCTTGTGAACAACTTGCACAAGCAAAACCACAGGCAAACCAATTGGCATTTCTGATATAACTCCTCCAATGTGAAGTGACTTGAAGTGGCATAAGCTCCCAGCACACTAGATCACTTCTGTTGATTAGTGTCATTATCGACAGGTCATGTTGCTCTAGATCTACTGAGAATGCCTTGTACAACCAATTGGTTATGGCCCCCCAAGTTCTTTCTGCCGCTCTTTTAATATCTTTCTCGGCTGAATTAAATTCTCCCAAGTCAACTCCATGTTCACCATATCTAATTTGCCCGTTACCGAAATACAATTTGACACGAACTGTTTCCGACATTTCTGACAGCACAGAAAACAATAATCGCCATTAACAAATACGTGTGGTGACTAACAAATGTTACACTAGCAAATCTAAACTACAACTGTAATTTTATTATGTCATCTAATACTATAAATCTACTTAAATCTATTTAATCTATACTAATTACATCCTCAATCTATTTAATCTACACTAACTAGATCCTCAATCTACACTAAGTACGTAGATTAACAGAGTTAAGATTAGCATATTACCTCCAACGAGACGAAAAACCGGTAGCACTTCACACCTTCTACCACCTCCCCCTCACTCCTTCTCCTTTAGGTCCCAGACGTCGTACCATACGGCGCTAGGTGCTGCACCCGGTCAAACGACTGGTCAGCGCCCTAAACGCCGTACCGTATGGCGCTTAGATCTCTGACGCCATACCACACGGTGTTTGGCACCCTACCGCCATGTGGTATGGCGGCAATGGTATACTTTTGACAAATCTTCAAAGCGTCATTTATTTTTGTAAAATCATGAAAAAATAAATATAAAAAAATTCCACATATACACTAACATAAACCAGCCCATGGGCGATATGGTTTCGTTTTCTCTATGCAAAACCAACGCATTTGTAGCACCCAACCCATGACTTCCAAATTTTGAATTCCGAGTCCCCCCTAAATCAATAGGTCTCATGACCTTTTCCCATGCTACCAAGCAGCTGCCACCATTAGCATCCTTTCTTCCTTTCCACAACAAACTCCTGATTCTATCAAGTTCGGATGAACCATTAAGGAACTTTGACAGCAACCAGTAGATAGATAGTAGAAGGCCTTCTGATTCAGCTTTCGCAAACAGACCATTTAGAACATCGTCCTCAGGTTGTACTCAATTTAGATTCTATTTAGGATGATGGTTGGAATGGTTTTACATGATTGTGGTAGTGCACAAGTATAAGTACAGAACAAACAGAAAAAGAAAAGAACAGACGGGTCATTAGGTGGTTGGGTGAAGGATTTCTATTTAGTTGGCAGGGAGCACACATGTACCCATACCGCATCCTACTTCCAGTACGAAATACATACCCTACCAACACCGATTCTTGTTAGCTGAGTAGGCAAAACTGTTTGGCTTCCATGCTATAGAAAACTGACTCAGTAAAATTTATACAAGTTATTGGTTACTTAATAACAAGTAGATGGAACTTACTCTTCCATGGTACCAGAAAAAGTAGAAAACCCATTATGAGTATATAACATAGAAGACAATGAATGAAATTGGAATCCATCGATCCGGTATTCAGTGACCCACCTAGTGAGATTTGTAATGCACAACATAAGTGGAGCAGCACATTACAGAAAAAATCATGTGCCTAAGGTAAGAATATACTTATTGTCATAGACTCGATAGTTTTTGTGGTTTTACCAATTCAAATTGGACAATAAGAAGTGCAGAACATCCACATCATCGTATTTAAACATCCTGGTGCCCCAATACTTGTGATGCCCTCTTTTTCCTGCCAAGGATCAATTAGAACCAGGATAATGTGTTAGCAACGAAGATGAAAGCAAGTTTGGCTCGGGAAAGATTAGATTGATTATGGAGGGGCAAGGTGCCGTACATATATAGTCAAGGGAGTCCTAGGGTTTCTAGAAACACCCAATCAAGGGAGGCCCTTGCCTACTCCACCATCCATCCGTCTATCCCAAGATGGGGCTGGCGCACAGCCAAAAAGGCCTGTGCGGCTGCTACCCAAGGCCCTATGGGCCGGCCACAGTAACCACACAATGAGCACATGCCAACACCCCCCTGCAGTCTGAGCGTCGCCACCACGGACATTCAGACTGGACCTAAACTCCGTAAAGATGGTCAAAAGAAGTTTTTTGGTGAAGATGTTGGCGTACTGAGACGTAGGCACATGAAGAACGTTGACATGACACAAGGCAACACGATAACGGACGAAGTGGAGATGTATCTCGATGTGCTTGGTACGCTGATGCTGAACCGGGTTGCTGGACATGTAGACAGCACCGGAGGAAGGGCAGACCAGCAAGCCAAAACCCTGAGTGCCCTGAATATACTGAAGAATCCGCTTGAAAGCAACCAAGTGGGGTTCACGCAGGTCATGCATGTACAGGCAGACCTGCTGAACAGCATAAGTGATGTCGGGTTTCGCAAATGTCAAATACTGCAAGGCGCCAACAATACTCTAAAAACACGAACCAACCTTCACCGGTGGACCATCAGCCGCTAGTTTAGCATAAGTGTCGACCGGGATGGAGCACGGCTTGCAATCTCTTAGGGGTGGTAAAGGGTCCTCCAATTTAACTTAGCAAATTTAAGGATTGGGCCATGTAAGGGCCGGGCCATAATTATATACAAATTTTGAGCTAAAAAGTAGTAGGGCTTAGTTAGATTGTGAAAATGCATTAGGGCCATGGCTATACCTAAGCATTTTTAGCCTGGCCCGCGCACAGACCTTACTAGACGGGCCTGGACACAGATGTTGCAGCCCGAAAAAAAATTTGGCCCGAGCCCGACCCGAAATGTTGTTTTTAGCTATTTTACCCTATAAAACGCATGGGCGGCCCGCCCAAGCCCGGGCTCGGCCCGAAAATTGAGGCCCGACGTGCTCAGTGGGACGGTCATGGGCAGGATTTTCTCGGCCCGAAATAACCGGGTTTTTTCGGCCCGGCCCGAACCCAGCCCAGCTCGAAAAATGCTCAGGTATAGCCATGGCCCATTACCACCCCTACAATCTCTCATACCAGCATGGTCAGGAATGTCCATCATATATTGCCGCCGGGAGAGAAGACCAAAGCCACTCCGCTGAAAATGCATCCCTAAGAGTGTGATTGATAGGTTTGTGGATTTTGCAAAAGCTGTTGTGAGCTGTGACTTTTACAAAAGCTATTAATTGTGGAGGGATAATTAAAAGTCTGTTTGGTTATATTGTTGTGGCTTTTGGAAAAGCATCTCACCCTTACAAACAGACCCCAAACGTCATACACAAAATTCTGCTTCTTCCTTCTCACCTCGGGCTTCCTCTCAACGATGGGCATCGTCGGCCGCGGCGCGACAGCCGGGGCTCGAGCTCGTGCCTGGCGATGGAGCTCCCACGCCGGCAGAGCCAGGGCCCGACGGCGCGTACACACGGCAGAGCTCCCATGCCTGCACGGAAGGAGCTGGCAGGGCAGACCGTCGCGACGCAAGGGAGGGAGCTCGTTGGCCGCGGAGCATAGGGAGAGGGCGGCGACCAAAGGGAAGGACGCTCGCTGGGTGCCACCACGCAGGGGAGAGGGCGGCACTTGTAGGGGAGGGAGCTCACTAGGCGCCTACATGCAGCCTTGGCCACGTAGGGGAGAGGGCAGCAGGGAGGGAGCTCGTCGGGCGCCAGACGGGAGGGAGTACTGGCCCAAGGGGAGGTACGACGGGAGGGGCGGTAGACGGAGGAAAGGGGTCGACTGAGGGGAGGGAAATAGATCGAACCGTTTTTTTAGGCCCAAAAGCCATTTAAAGCAGGAGGTACGTGCTTTTGGATTTGTATTGGAATGAAAGCTGTTTTCAGAATCACCTATGGCTTTTCACCCATTTGGTTGAATTTTTGCTTTTGCAAAAGCAAATGTAGGTTCAAAAGCCCAACCAAATGGAGCCTAGTAAGTGATGCAATTCTCTGAGATCCTTCATGGAAAACTCCTACTGCAGAGCAAGGATGGTGCACCGGAGGAGATCCGGAGAGGAGGCTGTGAGCACAAGATCACTGCCATGGTAGTACACGAATAGCTAAATGTCATACCCCACAAAACCCATGCTCAACAATTACGCTTTAAAGTGACTATAACAAGCTCGGGACGCCTACTTGAGACCATATAGAAACTTGTTCAACCGACAGGTGAAGTTTGGGTGAGCAGGATCCTCAAAACCAGCAGGTTGGGCGTAGGAACCAGTCTCAAACTAGGTGCCATAGAGGAACGCATTCTTCACAGCAAGCTGGTGAATGAGCCATCTCCGGAAGTGAGCCTGTGACAGAACCAAATCCCACGTATGGTTTTGCAGGAGGGCAGCGTGTTCGTCCTTCATGGCAGCCTGCCAATTTGGGTTAGCGAGAGCGCTGCGACGGGAATTGGACACGAGTGACAACTGCGCAGCATTTTTTTGAGAAAAAATGCTGCATTTAAATTCCCAAGTTATATCAATAAAAAATAATGAGTTTGAAATTGAATTCTTTTCAGAAATTATCGATAACAAAATATAACTGCTAAAATTCTCAAAAGTATAAAAGAGAGTTGCAATTTCAATACCGCTGTGAAAGTAACAGTCGTTAGATCCATCAAAAAGTGATAAGCCAACCAGTTCATCTGCCGAGGCATAGGAGTGGACAATATCCAGAAGCACCACTAATCCAAGGCCTGACAAAACCAGGGAGAAGAAAATCAAGATGTAAATGTAATCAGTGCTTCATTCTTTACAATGTATAGATATGGAAAAGCTTGCTACTAATATGTACCATAATCATATACACAAAGTAACATAACTGACGAAAGTGGTAAGAAGCTGCCAATCGCATAAGGGCTTCATAGTTCAGACACTTGTCTGTTTCAACTCAGGCTGTCCAAACAAACAAATACTCCCTCCATCTTTTAACATATAAAAAAGAAAGGAGGTAGAATGAACTAGAATTCACCATTTGGAGTAGGGCACCAAGAAAATAGAATGTGATAAAAGAGAACCAACAGATTCCTCAGCATGTAGCCGCCACCTTATTCTAAAAATACGAAGATACCATAATATTAAACACCTTATGATTGTACAAATTGGTCATGCATTCAGTTGTATGCACTTTGGATATATGGTTCCGCCATTAAGTAACTTCAATCTTTACCCAGATTAAAGTGAGCCTCGCCCAAGTTAAAGTGTTGATGTACTTACACACCACAAAACAGAAGGTTGCATAGGCTAACAGCACCATTGAGGGAATGGTGCAAGTAATAAAAATCTTATGTAGTTATCATCCGTCACTTATCTCTCTTTAATTTTTCTGCTTCATAATGGAATGGACTAATAGTGTGAAACCAATAAATAGAAGTAACTGACATATGATTCCTTCAGCTATGTGACTGCTAAAATGAGAAGCATATCACTCAGAGAATATTATGTCCATTTACAGAGCTATATCAAAAATATGAGCTTAAGATGCTAACCATGCGCCTCATCAACTAGTTTCTTAAAGTCATCTGGGGTGCCAAATCTGCTGCTGACTGCAAAATAATTAGTCACCTACACGGACAATGCACGTGTTCTATGAGAAATATATCCAAAACGAATCTTCCAAAATACAAGAAAATGGATTTAAAACGAAGGATCTGTAATATTGCTTAAAGCACAATAAAGAAATCATATAAATGACAGGATTGGACAATATTTCAAAAAAATATATATAACCCCAAGTTTCAAATTCAAATTATATATTACACCAATAAATTAATGCACGTGCATCATATATTCTCAAATTCAATGGAAAACAGGGAAGCCAGAAATAAACATGAAATTAATGAGAAGCCACTTATACTAATTCCTAAGTAGTAAAATCTTGAGAATTATCAGACTGTATGCACCAGCTTCATATTCTTCACCCTCATTGTTGATAGACAATTTGGACATAAGGTTTCAGCTTACAATCTAAGAAAATTATCTCAGATTTCAGGTATATTATATCATGGTACCTAATTACTTTGTAACTGATACCATACAAAGAGCGACCACCCATATAAGGACATTGCAAATGCCACCCACACTGGGGCGAGCCAGAAAGCCAGAAACTCTATTATTTTTTAGTCAGAGGGGTGGCGCAACCCCCCCCCCACCCCCCTTTTTTTTACACCTAAGGACATTGCAAATGCCACCCACACTGGGGCGAAGCGAGAAACTCTTTTTTTTAAGTCAGAGGGGTGGCAGGTAACACCCCCCCCCCCCTATGCCATTAAGATTCATCCTCATGTTAGCTATTGTCCACAAGTACACAATGCAACATCTAGTCTCTGCAATTTAGTGAAGCATTTGTAACATTATGTGAAGTCAATGTCATGGAGATTGTTACACTAGAATTTCAGTTGTCCTCAAGCAGTCTACAACAGGTTCCAATAAACTTTAACATTGTATACTTTATTTATACACAAGAAAATCTTACCTTATAGCCAACGGAAGAGTAATCGTTGTGCTCCACCACGCCTATTAGTTGAACAGCATTATATCCAGCATTTTTTATATGAGGTAGAACCTAGTAGTAAAAATGGTTACAGAAATAAAATTTAAAAATTACAATAAAATACACAAAAAACAAGAGTCCAGAAAATACTTTGGATGTGAACTCCTGAAACGATGTAACTTTTTGCTCTGAACCACTTATACCAACATGCGATTCATATATTCTAAGTGAACCCTTGACCTTTGGACGTCCAAATCTCCATTCGTAAACTTCTTCAGGAGGAGGTTCCCAGTGTACCGCATAGGATTGCTTCCCTTCAGCATCTACAAGAAAACTAAAAAATTTTAAATCATCATGATCTCCTAACAGTCTCTCAAAAGAATTTAGCACAAAAGAATATATTAACAAGATAATAATGTTCTTGCAAAACATATATTAACTAGAGTTGATATTTAAAGTGAAATCATCAAACATTGCATGAAAATAAGAAAATTCAAGTCATGTTCAGTGTAGAAATTCAGAGCATTATAGGTAATGGTCAGACACATTATTTGGTCCAAACGCTAGCTGCAAGGGAGAACAGTTTGTGAGCCAGCTACAAATTTCTTCAATATGATCTCTAAGAGAGGATCATCAAGAAGCATTTAGCCACAAAAACGTTGGTTAACCACATAAAGGTTTCAGACATTAATGGAGCCCTCTACACATGCAAAATCAGCCAACAATGCCTTCTTTCTTGGGTCTATCAGATTTGAACCAAAAGATTTGGGGGGAAAACCTTCGGTCCCTGCACGCTGCAAGTTCTTTATCTGATGTTCCTTTTTTTTTAAAAAACACCTTTTTTATCCATATTCTTACACCACAGCACAGCCAATGAAAAAGGAAAATCTAGAAACTTAACTGTTAACTGTTAGAATGTATTAGAGGGCTAAGGGCTTACGCCCGGCTAGGTCCTTTGGGCCGTGTGGTGTGTGTCGCCAGCCTCTGGCCAGGCACATTCCCCTTTGGGTTTCATGTAGGATAGGCAAGGGTCCCCTTGATTAGTGGTGTTTCTATAAACCAACCCTAGGATCCTTGCCTATATATATGTGTGGTATGCACCTCCATAATCAATCTATAAAATTGTAGGAGAATAGAATTGGTCAACAGACATCACAGCAATAGCCCATGAGAGAGGAAGAGCTAGAGGGAGAGAGAGAGGAAGGGGTGATCCGGCAGGAGACAGAGAGAGCCCACCGGTGGAGAGGAGTTGGGCCGCAGGAGACAGGCGCCGACTGGTAGTGGCGAAGCTCCCCATACGGCAGGGTGGGGCAGATGCCCCAGCTACTCCGTTCAGATTTTCATGACCCCTCGTTCCCCTTCATTCCCCTTCTTGATTAGTTCTTATCCATGGTGTCCTGTACGGCCGTATCCAAGGGAGGAGAGGCCGGAAAGGCGAGGTATAGCGCTCTCATCATGTTGATCTCTCCACGGATAGGCCAGCCGCCAGCCATCCATCCCTGTGATTGCGTCCGCCATGGATGCTGACCCGAGAAACAGGCAGCCACAAGACGGCAAGAGGAGGAAGAAGACTAGTATCAGACTGGTATTTCACAATTGGGCCTCATTGTGGGTGGAACCATCAAATGTTTCAATGGCCAGCCCATCCAACTGCTTCTGTTGTGTTCAGCATGTGAATATGCGCCAGAACGCCGTGGGCCTGCGGTGCTGCTCACGCCGGGTGGGGGCAAGCACGCTGCGCATTGTCCCAGTGCTGGCATGGGGGCACTGCCCACAGCGGTAATGCATGCTAATCTGCCCCACCTAAATTTTTGAGCCAGCTCCGCCGCTGCCGACTGGTGAAGGCCCGGTGAGGCGAGGTTGTGGCGTCCGGACACACGAAGCTGGTCCGCCGGTGGTGGAGGAGACCGACACAGATCCGCCGGAGGAGGGGCAAGAGGAGGGAGGCCAAGGGCAGCCCGCGGATGACAACACCGGGTAAGTTCATCACGATCTGTTGTTGTTAGACGACATTCTACGACAGCGGCGGATCGGCTTCGATCGACCGCACGGATGGGGGGTGCTGCCCCCCGCAGAGGTCACGGGTAACCTCCCCAGGGGCGCACTGGGACGTCGTCGAGGGGGGCAGTGGGGAACAAGCGGCGGCAGCAACGTGAGAGGCAGGGGCGCCGAATATGCTAGGGTTTTGGGCAGTGGAAGAAAATAAATCAAGTTTTGGCTCTGTACCATGCAGGAGAATAGAATCGGTACAATTGGATGATTGTATTGCTGAGCCTCATGAGCGGATTATATAGGAGTACATTGCTTGGGGCAGGAAGCCTCCCTTAGAGATAAGGCAAGTCGGGATACAATCCTAATCTATCATATCAGGAGATATCCCAATATACTCTAACAAAAATAGGTCACTATCGCATATGACTGATGCAACAGAATATTTCTTTCTGTCAATTAAATTTTGGGTAGATAGTTTCTTCAGCATCCAGTCAAGTAAAAGACAGGGGTTACGACCCAACAACAAATCATGACCCTATCACACTTACTATTTATTCTATGCAAGTCTATCAACGCAACTTTTCAATCTGCATTGTACAACCTCCTCAATTAGAATCAGCAAATAAGTCACATAAATACAAAGAGAAGTTGGCAAACCTGGAAGAACATATGTAGCCCAAGCAGGAACACGTTCTAAAGCACCATCAGGAGTATTAAAATAAACCCTGTACTTGTCTTTATGAGAAATAATTGGGACATATTTCTCAAGCCATGCTATTCGACCTTTTCTCATTTCAACCCAGTAAGCAAGGGGAGGTTTCTTTGCTTGAAACTTTTCAAAGGATGCTCGATCTGTTACAACATTGAAAATGTCAAACGGCTGACCACTATCAATGATATCATAGGAAGGAGACATGCTTGACGAGCCAGTCTTCTGCAAGGCTTTCCACTCATTGTATCTTGTTTGTGCATCGGGAATTTTATCTAGCTCCTCCTCTGTTTGTGGACCATTTGGGCCAAACATTTGCTCATATAGCTTAACAACCATCTCTAACTGCGACTTGCGTGACCTAATTTCTCCAGGTTCCCAATACTCTTCTTTCATCCTCTGCATTATTTCTCCAGCATCAACACCATTGTCACCTTTGTCATAACCATCGACATAATTGTATTCCTGGAAAAAATATTCATCTGGTTCTTTCCCTTCTCTGAGCTTATCTTCAAGTATGATAAACCAATATCCAAAATCATCATGTCCTAAATGACCTTCCCTAGCACAGTTTTCAGTTGGCGACCACTCATTAAAATCACCAACCAATGAACAATAGCGAGCACCTGCATGGCAATTCTTCATTCAATAAAGAAAGTTGTAAAAGATGTTCAGAGTAATGTTAAAACACAAAAAGAAATAGGATGTAACACACAGCAGTACAACAATTACAACTATCAGTTTATCACACAGTCAAGTAAAGCTATGGATTCAAAGTAACTCAAGTAAAGTGTTCAGGGTAACAATAAAACAAGGTGCGCAGAAGGACAATTTTGAAAAATAAAAAGAAATCTATAGTTCTGCAGCTCCAAATATATCTTCGTATAAATAATGTATTGCTGAAATGATCACTTCAAGTTCAAGCTGACAAAAACAACTAAAAAGCAGGGGTGGAGCCAGGTATATTCCGGGGTATTCCCAGGAATACCAAACTATTTTGTCAATAGAATTATTGCATATCAGGTATATAGATTCGTATATATTATTTTGGTCCAGATCTTTGTACCTTTGAGCCAAAGAAATGGCTAAGATAACTGGGATTCTGCCAAGCAAATTGTTACTATGAATGGATGACATTTCTCAATTTGTGCTCATTTAAATCTGAATTTGCACCACAGCCTGTATAGTCTTAACATGATTCGGGAAACAAGTGGATTCTCTCAATTTCAAAGGTGATGAGAAAATAAAAACCCAAGTGATTGATCAGAATATTGCTATCTGCAGTATTGATATGTTGTTCGGATCTTAGAAACTCCTCATGTCGTATATTAGATTAACAATCTAGGATCCCCACTTAGTTAAGATCATTTTATTTAAAATGAATGCATGTAAACAATCCAAATATATACAAGTAATATAATGAACCACCACTTTCAGTTCCAACCACACTGCTGGAAATGCAACCACTTTTGACAATTGCCACACATTTTTTAACTAAAAATAAATAGTTCTAAAAATGACCCCATACCTGGAGCCCATTCCATGAAATCGATGCGGTGCTGTCGATGCCGGTGCATGCCCAATAATTCAAATCTAGGAGAGGAAACATAACAGGAACAAACCATTTTCAACATTAAATGGATCAATCCACTAAATGACCTGTTAGACATAACAAAACTGAAAGTCTAATAGGATAAGATGGTGATGCATATACCCAGAGGACACCTCTTTCAGATCAATAAACCGAGAGCACAACTCCCATCTGCGGTCCTTCAAAGCCTTATGTCTGGCAATAATCACACAATAAGCTAAGAAAATCTGCTAACAGATAGCAAAGAATGACCTATCAAGTATCAACTCCCCACCTCACTATTTAACAATTCAAACCAAAAAATCATGCGCAACATTTCAGTCAAAAGTCTCAATGACTACCCACACGGGAAAATATGCTTGCCAAATTACCATCAGATTCCAACAAATTAAGTAAAGAAGAGGCCGGAGAATGGAGATTGGACTCAATATTGGCGAGGACAGGATGTGCGTAGCAACTCCCGCACCGAAACCACTCGGTCGGAGCACATACCGCTCGCGGAGGAACTGGGCAAAGGTGCGGTCCGAAACGCCGAGCTTGGCCAGGAAGCCCACGGGGTCGACGGCGTCAACTCGGCAGCCGGGGCGCTGCGACCGCTGCCACTGCGGTCCCGTCCTGGGCGCGCGGTCGCGAGGCGCGGACGAGGAAGAAGACGAGTCGCAACGGAACAAGCAACCATGCCGCCTTCCGGGGCAAGGGCGACGGCTGCTTGGGAGATAGGAGCTCCAGAGGGGTGGGTAGCGGTCGGCATGGACGAGGAGAGGAGGGGGACGCTGGGTCATGAGGAACAGAGGTCCTGAGGACCGCCGGGAGCCGCGGCGCGCAGGAGGGGTACGCCGCCGTGAGCGAGGACGCCGGCCCGGACGGATAAGCTTTTTTTTTTACCAATCATGGAACTCTATTAATAAGGGCTCGTTTTTGAACAAAGCATTATTTAGTTCCGGGCCATTATTAGTTCAGAGTCGGAGAAACACTGTTATTATTCGT
Organism: Cenchrus fungigraminus; assembly: GCA_036936925.1. Taxonomy (NCBI): domain Eukaryota; kingdom Viridiplantae; phylum Streptophyta; class Magnoliopsida; order Poales; family Poaceae; genus Cenchrus; species Cenchrus fungigraminus. Next base: position 79,230,874 of record CM072770.1, read on the forward strand.
CTTATTGGGAATTTGTCGGTATCATTCTTTAGCTCCTAGGCGAAGTATTCTCGTATCTCCCTAAAATGCCCCTGTTCATCCCTCTAGCCCTGGATCCGCCTCTGCCTCAGGCCAGGAAGCGGCGCTGTGGCCCTCGAGAACTCACAGGGAAGGGGCGCAAGACGCCCGCCTGGGGAAAGGAGAGGCCAGCGCTGCAATCCCTGCGATGCGGTGGGGAGGAAGCATGCGCGAAGCTCCCAAGGTTGACGTCGCCACTGGAGGCTGTCGTCGGTGGTTGGGTCCCACGCGAGGTGGACAGCGACACAAGGGAGGCCAAATCGAGGGGCAAGGAACATGACACGGCGGCGCAGCCTCTGCGCACCCGAGAGGGAGGGGAGGAGGTTTCCCCCACAACACCTTTTCGTGCCCTGTCGCCGCCGACCTCCTCCACCGTGGATGCCTCCATGGACGCGGCGGTGGACGAGGTGGGATGCGGTGGCGATGGTGGCCATCGGGCCCGCCCGTCTGTCCCTGCCATCAACGAAGGGCGCGACGTCGGGGTCGCCAAGGGGGAGAAGTCGCCTCCCCAAGCTCGATTAGAAAGCTCCGCCATCGGGCCAAGGAGGAGCGAGGACGAGCAGGGAGCTCCGCTGATGCCAACCCCTGCTCCACGATGAGATCTCCGTCGCCGTCGCCTCCGAGATCTCTGTCGCTAGAGCGCCACCGTGGGCCACATCATGGATCGCGCCTCCGTCTTTGCCTCGCTAGGGTGCGGCAGCTGAAGGTGGGCGACGCCAGCGAAAGCAGGGGAGTGGGCGGACAGGCGCAGAGCGAGCAAGTAGTGTGGTGGCCTCCGCCTCAAGTCCACCATTGAGCAGTCGCTTTGCTCGCCCTCGCCGGCGGCGAACAATGTCGCCGTCTCCGCCCCGACGCTTGCCGCGACCACACCCCTCTCATTGTCCCCCTCTATGCTCTCTTACCTCGGCGTTCCTAACGCCTACATCAACCCGCACCCGGTGGCTGCTGGCGGTGGTAGCGGGGACGACGCGTGCAAGGATTGGAGACCTGGCCTCGGTGGTTCAGAAGGGAGGAAGAAGATGAACGGGGGCATTTTGAGGAGATACAAGAATATGTCGCCTGCGGGTGGGCCCGTGTACACACCAGACGTAGAATAGGGCAAATATGTGGGAATTGAAGAATGGCAGTGGCAAATTTCCAATAAGACGAATAGTAATGGCTCTCCAACTCTGAGACAAATAACCCCATTCTAAAACATAGGAACATGAAAATGCCTTGTTGTCAATTGCAATTCTATAGGAATTTAGAATGTAAAAAAATTTCCAATTGATGTTTACATACAACATAGAAAAATCATATGATTTTATGGATAGGGATAAACACAAAGGGAAATTTCAAAAAGGTTGGACCTCTTGTTAGATTTCTTCAAAATTCCTATGCAATAAGTCATTCCTTAGGAATTTCATAAGATTGGTAGGAATTCAATCCTTTGTTCCAAAGGCTTTCAAAGGAAATTTTTCTATAGGATCCAAAACCTCTAAAATTCCTACAATTTTCCTTTGTTCCATAGAGAGCCTAAATCATGATTATAATCCGCAGACGCTAGTGGTGTTTCGAAGCAATTCGGAGCTCTCCACCAGCTTCAAAAATACATTTGCCAAGCACATTTATGGGGTGTTTGACAACACTCCATCTTTCAAAAACTAGCTTCACTCCACCTGCTTTATACTTTTCCAACTCCACTCCACCAACTCCGCGCATGGTGTCCGACCTCAAATGCACGCTACATATACAGACCTTCAAAGTCGTGTCCGTCTATAGTTCTAGCTCTTACAGAGGACCAGGTGTCGTACAGACATCCACCCACTGTTGTACGGACATCACTGGGCCCCCCACCGAGGTGGACCATGCCCGTATACAGGACTGGCTATCAGGACTACTCTGACATGTGGGCCACGGTGCAAGACGGCGTGGACTACAAGGCATATCAGGACTAGTACCAGATTAGGAAAGCTTATTGTTGACACCATTTTTTGAAAAAACAGGTCAAGAGGGATAAAGAGAAGCAGCCGATGAGAACAGGGAGCAATCGGCCGACTGAGGAAAGAAAATGATGGTCAAAAGACTCAAATCTGTCGGTGGACCAGCGGGTCAAACCAATCGGCCGATGGTCAAGCAGAGGGTCGGCCGATGAGGAAGAAGGCGGCAATCGAGAAAGTGCGCCGAAAGGAAAGTACGGCGGAGGCGGGTCAATCCACGATTGACAAAGGGTCAAGAGTCAGTTTTTAGAAGGGTTTTGACTCCTGCGAGAGTCCTTTTCTATTTTTAGTAGTTTTTTGTCTTTCTTTAGATACAAGTAAACAGTGTCGTGATTGGCTAGGAGTCGGGTTGTCCTTAGGATATAAATAGCGACCCTGCGCGGTCGGGAAAAAGTGTACACACCAATATCAAACAAACCGCCTCCGGGCAAACCCTTTACTTTACAGCATCTACTTTTACAGCATCTACTTTTCGGCGACTTCGCCATTGCGTTTTTCCTCTTTTCTACAACGCCGTCCTTCAAGTTCGTCGGGCTGCATCGATCGATCTCCGGCAAGCTTGTGAGTACCGTTTGACCGAATAACCCTAGGCTTTAACCTCCGGGCGCATCGCTGAGGTTTCGTCTAGTTCTTTATTCACCCCTTACCGGTATTAGCTAAATCTACAAGTTTTCGTACCAATTCTTGTGGTTTTAGCTATTATCACTATTATCCCACTCGATCTAGATCATATCGGCTTCTAACACCGCAGCCAATTCCGACCTACTCGAGTGCTGACGTCACGATCGGCCGATCCCAGCCGGTCTATCTACTCATGCACCTGCGCTTCGGTCGCTCTCGAGTCGGCCGACCCCGCTTTACTCGTATCGGCCGATTGGTTGGTATACATGTCGCTAACAGGCCATCGGTTCTCTAGCCGATCCCTAATATTTTTCCATTGTCAATCAACAGGTCAGATTGGCTGGCACGCCTCGCTACAGACCGGGGAGTCACATGTGCTGCGCGCGGAGGTGACGTCCTATTTTCGCGTCAACACACTTTTGGCACGCTCGGTGGGACACGAAAAAGTCAACGATGATAAAAAACACAAAGAGTGGCAGTTCCGAGGTCGACCCGGACAACGTCCAAGCAATCACCAAGGATCAGCTGAAAGATGTAGACAAAACTGAGTTCGAAGCTCACATGAAGCATTATGAAGAGCTTTGTCTAGCATCATACGGTCAGACTAAAAGTGGAGTCTTCAAGAAGAGTCTGTTGCCAACACCTAAGCGAATCACCTTCTCAGCTGATCCTGAAGGGCTTCAAGACATGATGACTAAGGTGATGCATCAAACGATGATTGATCAAGCTAAGGTTTTCGCCAATACTATTCAGAACAGTCTGATTGAAGCACTCAAGAAAGGAGCAGAAGGAGGATACCTGGGACCTGCATATTTTCAACCAAATCGAACTACTCCAGTGTTCCAACATGACCAATCGGCTTCTCCGCCGATTGATGACCCGACAGTAGGGGTTTCACCGTCTCCACAGGCTGCTCCTGATTCTTCATCAGACTCCCCGCCGATTCAGAATCAAAGTATTGGAGATAAGGCCAAAGATCCTGCTGTTACTATGCCTGTAATCCAAACACATGCAGTACAGTCTAATGCCCAAGATCAGACTTTCTCAGCGCAGAATCAAAAGTATCCTGCCATGAGAAACCAGGATGGAAAGCTTGCAGGATGGGATTTGCCTCGTGATCATTTTGAGACTAACATCTCAAATTTCTTTGAACCCCAACCTAAAGAAGTTCTAGAAGTGAAGTACCCGCAATCTTATCAAGCCATGTTTGGAGGTACTCCAGGGACTGTACACATGAACAAGGAGGGAGTAGAATTTGTCTACTTCAATCACGGGAGCAAGGCTTTTGAAAGAGTCAAGATCAGTCCAGCTCACGCTCATATGGTTATACCAACAGAAAGAAAAGCTCCTGTTCAAACTCAGAAATCAGCTCAACAGCTGACACTAGGGATGCCCGTGTGGACTGTTCCACTACAGCAGCCTACGTTAGGGATGCTCGTGCAGACTGCCCGTTACAGCAGTCAACACCAATGCAGCCTGTCTTGACCCCGGCTAATACAGTAGCTCATATAAGATCATCGCCTCAGCAGCCGATAAATCAAGGGGTGACAGGACAACCAGTAAATCCACAGGTGGATCCTACACAAGTGCTACAAACACTTCTAAATCAATTGGCTATCTCGAGCCAGTTGAACTTGCATCAACCAGCCCCATCGGCTAATCAGCCGATCGGACAAACTCCACCTGTTGCAAATGTGCAGAGTTCTTCTGGAGCAGGAGCATCAATGACACCAAATCCACAGCCAAGAACCTTAGAAGAACAGCCTCCAGAGACTCCATCAGCTGAAATGCAAGCAATTGAACAAGTATCTGCTGAGTTGAAGTCTCACATGAAACAGGAGTTAATCGACCACTTCTCAGAGATGCTGCTGAAGCAATATGGGATAAAACCCAAGCAGCAGTCCTGCATGTACAGGACACCGTATCCATCTGGCTACGATCAGATACCGTTCCCTCGAAGATACAAGGTGCCAGACTTCACCAAGTTCTCTGGGCAAGATGAGACATCCACAATGGAACATATCACTCGATTCATCATCCAATGTGGCGAAGCAGGGAACGTTGATGCACTTAGGATACGGTTGTTCTCTTCATCTCTATCTGGACCAGCATTCTCATGGTTTACTTCATTGCCAGCTAATTCCATCATCAAGTGGTCTGATTTGGAACAACAGTTCCACAATTATTTCTTCTCTGGCATCCATGAGATGAAGATTACTGATCTGACCAGACTCAAGCAGAGGAATGATGAAACAGTTGCTGGATTCATTCAAAGGTTCAGAGAAGTCAGAAACAAATGTTATAGTTTGAACCTGGGAGACAAACAACTGGTTGAATTGGCGTTCCAAGGTCTCTTGCCGACCTTGAGGGAGAAATATGCATCACATGACTTCGAGAGTCTCAGCCAGCTAGTCAGTCGGATGAGTCAGGAAACTGCAAAGTCCTATGAGCCTAGAAGAAATTTTCAGAAGAAGGTGTCTTATGTGGATTATTCTGACTCAGAAGATGAAGACAATATGATAGGACTTGCAGAATGGGTCAAAGGCAAGAAAACAGTGTCATGTCCCTTTGGCAAGAAAGAACCAGAGAAATTCAGCTTTGATATCACTAAGGCCGATAAAATATTTGATCTGTTGCTTCAGCAAGGGTAGATTAAACTCTCCCAGTTCCATACCATACCATCTGCAGAGGAGCTGAAGAGGATGAAGTATTGCAAGTGGGACAATGCAATGTCGCATGACACCAACGATTGCAAGATCTTCAGACAACAGATCCAATCAGCTATTGAGCAAGGGAGGCTTAAGTTTGAAACCCCTACCAAAGCTGAAAAGCCGATGAAGATTGATCGGCATCCCTTCCCAACTAACACAGTTGAAGTGTCTAGCAAAGACACATCACGTGTTAAGCTGCTGACGTCTGATTCGACTCAAAATAATGGAGCTGTCGATCCCAAGGTGCAAGCAACCGCTGCCGATGTCAAGGGAAATGGGTTGCTGCTTAAAGAATGATACTTGAAGCCGCGCCGACCTGTCACGTCCCAAATGCTGATCAATAAGTTTCAGCGTCGACAAGAGAAAACCAGAGGAAGAGAGGAGTGGGCGCGTCGCAACGAAGGACATTGGAGATGTCCGTTCTTCAAGTATTGCTGGAAAGAAGGGATCAAGCTACCAACAGCGGAGAATTGTCCAGAATGCAATGGGGCTTACAACAATAGCAGCTCATCTAAAAGAGTTTGCTTCGATGACAGAAGACCTGCAATTGGAGATCACCGTGAATTCAGCAATCAACGGGTCTCAGTCCACGATCGGCTAGGGGGCAAGGCCAGCGTCCACGATCGGCTGGGAGCAAGGTCAACGTTCATGATCGGCTGGGAGGCCGAGTCAATGAAAGGTCAAACAATCGGCTAGAAGAGATGGCCGATTCCTTGGTCCCTGATGAAGATATCATGTGCCGAGCTCCTGAGCGTCGACGCACACTGCAACTGGATGATGAAGGATCAAGCCAAACACGTAAGAAGCCCAATCCACAATGATGTCCAGACGGCTTGACCAAATCCCATAAGAGGAGAGTCCAGCGCCTACGTCAGCTAGAGCAGCAAGAAGAAGCAGAAAGATGCGTGCTGGACAAGAAGAAGGTTTGGTCTAAAGTGTGGCGCCCTAAGCCTAAGGCCGATAATGGAGAGGATGACAAACCACAAGCTGACATAAACATGGTTGTTTTCCTACCATAGAGTTCATGGCTCCAGTTGATTCGGATGTGTCCGATGAAGAACTTGGCATGGCTCAGTTGACACTAGAACCTAGGCAAGCTATCTTTGAGAAGCCGAAAGACGATAAGAGACAACATTTGAAGGCATTGTTTCTCAAAGGCTTTGTCAACGGGAAGCCAGTTACCAGGATGCTAGTGGATGGAGGAGCAGCAGTCAATCTGAATACACCGTGCTGCGCAAGATTGGGAAGTCTGATGAAGACTTGACCCAAACCGACATGATGTTGGTGGACTTCGAAGGCAACGTCTCTCCGGCTCAAGGAGCAATCTGCGTGGAGCTCACCATCGGTAGTAAGACCCTTCCGACCGCTTTCTTTGTCATTAAAGGGAGGGGATCTTATAATCTACTGCTGGGTCGGGATTAGATACATGCCAATTGTTGCATACCATCTACAATGCATCAATGCATCATCTAATGGATTGGAGATTCAGTGGAGGTGGTCCAAGGAGAAACCTCCTTGACAGTAGCAGCTACAAAAGCACAGGGATGGACTTATGATCGAGTAAGCTGCATATCTGGAAAAGCCTGGGACACCAAGTATCTCAAAGTGTCTGATTTCGGACTAAAGCCGGTTTAAGCAGTCGGCTCTGATGACAAGATTTAATGGATCAGTTCATTGAAGACGAAGGGAAGCTTGGGCACAGGTTTACATCGGCTGATGAATTGGAGAAGATAGACCTTGGAGATGGAAGCAAACCAAGGCCGACGTACATTAGTGCTAAGCTGGATGCTGAATACAAGAAAGAATTGATCGCATTGTTAAAAGAGTTCAAGGATTGTTTTGCCTGGGAATATTATGAGATGCCTGGCTTAGACCGATCCATTGTTGAACATCAGTTACCTATTAAACCAGGGTATCGACCTTTTCAGCAACACCCGAGACAATGTAATCCAAAGATTTATCCTGATATAAAGGCCGAGATAACAAAGTTACTCGAAGCTGGTTTTATTCGGCAATGTTGATATGCCGAATGGATCTCTAATATAGTCCCTGTCTACAAGAAAAATGGCAAACTACGTGTATGCATTGATTTCAGGGACTTGAACAAAGCAACACCGATGGATGGGTATCCGATGCTAGTAGCTGATGCATTAGTTAACGCTGCTGCAGGGCACAAAGTCATCAGCTTCATGGACGGTAACGCTGGATACAATCAAATATTCATGGCCATAGAGGATATTGCAAAAACTGCTTTCAGGTGCCCCGGCCATGTCGGATTATATGAGTGGATTGTTATGACCTTTGGGTTGAAGAACGCTGGCGCCACATATCAAAGAGCCATGAATTACATATTCCATGAACTCATCGGCAAGATAGTAGAGATCTACATTGATGATGTAGTTGTCAAGTCAAAGAGCTACAAGGAGCACCTGGCTGATCTACGAAAAACATTGGAATGCACTAGAAAGCATGGTCTGAAGATGAATCCCAACAAATGTGCTTTCGGTGTTTCAGCTGGTCAGTTCTTGGGTTTCTTAATACACGAAAGAGGAATCGAAGTGGGTCAGAAGTCAATCAGCGCGATTGACAATATAAAAGCACCATCGAACAAGAAAGAGCTCCAGTCATTAATTGGCAAGATCAATTTCATCAGAAGATTTATATCTAATATGTCGGAGAGGATTTAGCCATTTACACCTCTACTGAAGCTCAAGGTCGATCAGAAGTTCGTATGGGGAGAAGAACAACAGAAAGCTTTAGATAATGTCAAGCAGTACTTAAAATCTCCTCCTGTTTTAATGCCCCCTCAAGACAAGAAGCCGTTCAAGTTATATTTATCGACTAATGAGCGGGCTATTGGATCGGCCCTTGTGCAAGAGTTTGAAGGAAAAGAACGAGTTGTATATTTCGTGAGTAGAAGGCTCTTGGATGCAGAAACAAGATATTCGGCAGTGGAAAGACTATGATTGTGCTTATATTTCTCATGCACAAAGTTGAGGCCTTATCTATAACTGCCGAATGTACCGTGGTGTGCAAAGATGATGTGGTCAAATATATGTTGTCATTACCAATCTTGAAGGGCAAGATCGGAAAATGGATCTTAGTTTTGTCAGAATTTGATTTGACCTATCAGTCGACCAAAGCAATCAAAGGGAAAGTAATGGCCGATCTGGTAACTCAGCATTGCGGACCTGAAGTTGCGGTTGTAGAACCTATTCCATGGACTATGTTCTTCGATGGATCATCGTGTGGAGTAGGAGCTGGGATCGGAATCGTCCTCATCTCGCCCCAAGGAGCAAATTACGAGTTTTACATCCCAATTGAGAAGACTTCAACAAACAACCAAGCTGAGTACCAAGTAGTGTTAAAAGGGATAAAGCTACTGCGAGAAGTCAATGCTGAAGTTGTTGAGATATTTGGAGATTCTCAACTCGTGATAAATCAATTGGCGGGAGAATATGAATGCAAAGATGACATATTAAGGATTTATCATGAAGAATGTCTTCAGCTACTTCAAGAGTTCAAGATAGTAAGACTTGAACATATCCCTAAATGTCACAATAGTGAAGCTAATCGGCTGGCTCAAGGGGCGTCAGGATATCGGCCGATTCTGGCTATGGAGTTATCAGTCGAAGATTGGAGGAAGGAGATAGTAGATTATCTGAAAGATCCATCCAGGAAGGTTGATAAACAATTAAGGTACAGGGCCATTAAATACATTCTGCTAGAAGATGAGTTATACTATCGTACCATCGATGGGGTTCTACTCAAATGTCTCGGTGAAGAGGAAGCTAAAACTTTAATGGGGGAAATTCACGAAGGAGTCTGTGGAGCTCATCAATCAGCATTTAAGATGAAGTGGATGATCAGAAATAATAACTATTATTGGCCGACGATATTGGAAGATTGCTTCAAATATTACAAAGGATGCCAAGAGTGTCAGAAGTTTGGAAGCATTCAAAGAGTTCCAGCATCGTCAATGAACCCAATAATCAAACCATGGCCGTTCAGAGGTTGGGCAATTGATCTGATTGGACAGATATATCCACCGTCAAGCAAAGGTCATAAATTCGTACTTGTGGCTACAGATTATTTCACAAAGTGGGTTGAAGCCATCCCAATCAAGACTGTGACATCCGGCAATATGATTGATTTAGTTAAAGAGCACATTGTCTATCGGTTTGGTATACCTCAGACTATCACAACCGATCAAAAGAGTCAATTCACTTCAGGGGAATTTGAAGAATACGCAAATTCCTTGGGAATCAAGCTGCTAAACTCATCTCCCTATTATGCTCAAGCAAACGGACAGGCAGAAGCAGTGAACAAGGGCATCATCAAGTTAATCAAGCGCAAGATCGATGAAAATCCCAAGCGGTGGCATACGATCCTTAATGAAGCACTATGGGCGTACAGGATGGCATGCCATGGGGCAACCAAAGTATCACCATATCAATTGGTGTATGGTCATGATGTTGTATTACCTTGGGAGTTAAAAACCGGATCCAGAAGGACTTCTTTACAAGATCAGCTATCGACCGATGATTATTCAGCCATGATGAAAGAGGAACTAGAAGATCTTGCTGGTAATTGGCTGAGAGCTTTGAAGAATATCGAAAAGAACAAAAGAAGGATAGCCAGATGGTATGATAAGAAAGTCAAAGCTAAAGAATTTGCCGAAGGAGATCTGGTTTGGAAACTCATATTACCAATCGGCTCTAAAGATCCTAAATACGGGAAGTGGTCGCCAACTTGGGAAGGGCCGTTTCGTATCAGCCAATGCGTACCTGGCAATGCATATATCTTATAAACATTGGAAGGAGAGAAGTTTGCCAGAGCATTGAATGGAAAGTATTTGAAGAAATACTATCCAAGCATATGGGTAGACGCTTAGTCCAATCAGAGCCTGAAAGCGGCCGATTAGAGACTCGAGTTACAGCCGATTGCAAATGAGATCATTTTTAGTAGCGGAAAGCCGAATCATCGAAACATGTTCGGTTTCAGGTTATGGCCGATGTACAAATCGCCCTTAGAACAAAAAATATATATATATATTTTCTCTCATCTTCGATCACAATGGTGACATTACAATGCAGATCTGAATAGTACATTGAGAAGACGAACTTGGACGGTTCATTACAGATCGATTACATTAGTCATCACTGGACAGGCGATGGGGACGAAGAAAGAGAAAAACAAAAAAAGAAAGCGTAAATTTGACGAAGATGAATCACCAGATTCAGTAACTCTCCCCGTCAAGCTTGTTGGGAAAGAAGACATAGGGTTGTTCTTCTTTCCGCAACGCCCAGGGACGACCTCCACCCTCCTCCACCAGCTGATGCACCTAAGTTGCATCACAAGGGTTCTTCTAGCTGTTGGACCTCCTGGCTTCACAAAAGGAGACTAGAGAGGGAAGTATGTTCTAGGCTGTTTCACAAGAATTCTCCTAGCCATCTTGAGTCAGAGAAGAAGAAAGGAACCGAAGAGCAAGAGCCTAAAGCTCCCTGGACCTATATCTCGAGCCATGGATGAAAGGAAAGGTGTGGTCTCCGTAAGGGTATGAGGACAATTATTTATAGCCAAGGCACCGGAAGAGATAAAGATGAAGGAGCCAGAAAAGACGGAAACCGAAGATGCTAGATCCGGTAAAAAAGGAAACAGGTGACCCGTGAATGATTCAGTTTCCAAAGAATGACCGATTCAGAATCACCCCCAAATAAAGGATAACATACGTACACACAAGCGGTGGGAAATTTCTCTAGCACGTCCACAAACTGCAGGGCATAGCTCACAGAAATCTTCTGCCCAACATTGCAAACAGAGGCTGCAAGCTCGCTGGCAGCACCCAGAAGAAATGCTATTTCAAGTTGAAGTCTGTCAATGACCAGCGACGCCTATTATCCCCTAAGGAGTTTTCCAGGAAGAAATGCCTCTCATGCCTAAAACTAAATGACCGATGACTACATCCAAGAGGACCAAGTCTGGAAGAAATCATGGAACCCCTGGATAAAAGGGTGAGTCTTATAGGGAAGGGGGCAGAAAAAACAAAGTGTCACATGGTGAACAACCCTAGAAGATATCAAAGTGAAAGGACAGGGCACTATCAATGAAGATTGATTTGGGCTATCATTCGAATTAAGAGAAAGATATCAATTTCAGGCGAATTTCGGAGCAAAAGATATTTACTCCGAAACTGGGCGGCATGTGTTGACACCGTTTTTTGAGAAAATAGGTCAAGAGGGATAAAGAAAAGCAGCCGATGAGAACAGGGAACAATCGGCCGATTGAGGAAAGAAAAGGATGGTCAAAAGACTCAAATCTGTCGGTGGACCAGCGGGTCAAACCAATCGGCCGATGGTCAAGCAGAGGGTCGGCCGATGAGGAAGAAGGCGGCAATCGAGAAAGTGTGCCGAAAGGAAAGTACGGCGGAGGCGGGTTAATCCACGATTGACAAAGGGTCAAGAGTCAGTTCTTAGAAGGGTTTTGACTCCTGCGAGAGTCCTTTTCTATTTTTAGTAGTTTTTTGTCTTTCTTTAGATACAAGTAAACAGTGCCGTGATTAGCTAGGAGTCGGGTTGTCCTTAGGATATAAATAGCGACCCTGCGCGGTCGGGAAAAAGTGTACACACCAATATCAAACAAACCGCCTCCGGGCAAACCCTTTACTTTACAGCATCTACTTTGCAGCATCTACTTTTACAGCATCTACTTTTCGGCGACTTCGCCATTGCGTTTTCCCTCTTTTCTACAACGTCGTCCTTCAAGTTCGTCGGGCTGCATCGATCGATCTCCGACAAGCTTGTGAGTACCGTTTTACCGAATAACCCTAGGCTTTAACCTCCGGGCGCATCGCTGAGGTTTCGTCTAGTTCTTTATTCACCCCTTACTGGTATTAGCTAAATCTACAAGTTTTCGTACCAATTCTTGTGGTTTTAGCTATTATCAATATTATCCCACTCGATCTAGATCCTATTGGCTTCTAACACCGCAGCCGATTCCGACCTACTCGAGTGCTGATGTCACGATCGGCCGATCCCAGCCGATCTATCTACTCACGCACCTGCGCTTCGGTCGCTCTCGAGCCGGCTGACCCCGCTTTACTCGTATCGACTGATTGGCTGGTACACGTGTCGCTAAAAGGCCATCGGTTCTCTAGCCGATCCCTAATATTTTTCAATTGTCAATCAACAGGTCAGATTGGCTGGCACGCATCGCTACAGATCGGGGAGTCACGTGAGCTGCGCGCGGAGGTGACGTCCTATTTTCGCGTCAACACTTATCATGTACACCGCTGTAGGTTTCTCTTAGTCGTACCCAACTAGTATTATCTCCCTAAACCAACTTGTAACCCTACCTCCTGTGATATATAAGGCGAGGCAGGGACCCCCAAACAACACCTGAATCTTACACAATCAATCAAGAGCTACGCAGCATATAGGACATAGGGTATTACTGTCACACCCAGTTTCCAAATGAACCAAGTGCTACCTATATGTATACCAGGATCTAGTTTAATACATATAATTGAAAGAGCATCTAGGCCCCTAATTATTTTGGTGATAATGACAAATATAATTTGGGTATTTGATGGTTCAACTAAGTGTGTGCAGGGATAAAAAGAAATAAATGAGAATATTCAAAGGAAGGCCCTCAATTTTATTCAAAAGGTGTTGAAGCTCAATTGGCGCTTTAAATTTAATTTTCGGTTTGAATTTGAGTTTAGGAAACACCGTACTATAAAGAGGGACGTGATCGGTTGGTTGAGGCTCGCTACAAGTGCTCATCTTGATATCCTCTCATCTTGTCTCAGAGTGAAAACCCTAGAAAAATCATTAGAAAAACCTAGAAAAGCCTTGGATTAGCTTAACCTAGCTTTCCCTGCCTTACCGGGTCAACCAGCCTGAGTGGCCGGGCAACCCGGGACGGCTCTGGAGGGAGCCGGGTGACCCGACCACCTGTGCCGGTTGACCCGGCCAGGCCGCAGGGGCCACATAACGGCTAGCTCGGGGGACTTGGGTATATATACCCCTTCTTCCTCCTCTCTAGGGTTCCGCCTCCCCTTCCATTGAAACACCTCCCAAGCTTGCGTCCCTCTCTCCCAACTCCCTTCCAAGCACTCCTAGCTAAGATTACTCCTAGGGTTTGGGTGTGAGAGGCTTTTGAGGTGTAGGATTTAGCCCCTTTGTGAGAGCTCTTCACTCCTTCCTCTCAAGAAGCACTTGTGGTGGCTTTGGTTGATTGATTTGCGTTTGTTACTCTTGAAGCTTGCTTCTAGACGGTTAGGCGTCGCCCGTTGAGTGCCCTCTTCGTGTGGAGCACCCGAGATCATTTGTATTACCCATCCTTTGTGGATTTCTCCTAGTGAGCACCAATTTTCCTTTGTGGGAATTGGGTGAGGAAAAGAGGCTCTTGGTGATAGCTCTCCCTTTGTGGGATCCTCAACGGAGACGTAGCTCCCTTTGTGGGAGTGAACTTCGGATTAATTCGTTTGTCTCTTGCTTGTTTGAGTTCATCCCGTTTCTCTAACCCTAGAAGCTTATTTTCGAATCGATCTCCATATTTGTGTTGTTGCTCGTAAAATATTTGGTTGCAGGTGGTGTCTACATCGTATACGCAAAGTTTGATTCATTTACTTTCTGTAATATCAAGTTTTCCATAGCTTATTGTACTCTATCTTCGCGTGCTGGTTGATCCGGCCCAAGTGCCAGGGTGACCCGGACCCCCCGGGTCATGCGGTCACTCGTGCCGGGTCATCCGATCCCTGATCCGCTGCTAAGTTTTGCAGAATTTTAAATTGATCCTATTCACCCCCTCTATAGGCATCATAAGGTCCTTTCAATTGGTATCAGAGCCTAATCCCTTGATTTAGGCTTAACCGCTAAGGGATCAAGATGTCAGGGAGTGGAGGCAACCAAACCGCCGAAGAGATCGCCGCCAAGGAAGCTCAAGAAAGAGAGCTCAAGGCAGCCCAAGTCGGTGACATCACCAGGAAGGCTCCAAGACGCACACCATCCAACATCGAGAGCTCCGACAACTCTTCATCCGACTCCGACTCGGACTCCGACTCAAGCGATGAAGACGTCAAGGATGGTGATGATGATGCGGCAAGGAAAGCGGCAAAGAAGAGAAGAAAGGCTAAGAAGAAGAAGAAGGCTAAGAAGATGGCCAAGAAGCTCCTCAAGAAGATGATCAAGAAGGAGCAAGCCAAGTACACTCACTCCGGCTACTATGAAGTGCCCCACAATTACGCACAATTTCCGGGCAACCATCCTAACGAAAAATTCTATTCCGTACATTTGGGAAAGACTCCCCATTTCGATGGGAAAGACTATCCCAAATGGGCTTATGATATGCAAATGCACCTTTACGGGCTTCACCCTTCTCTTTGGAAGATTGTGTGTGTAGGTGTTACAATCCCCACCGAAGGAGAAGCCCTAACAATTGAGCATGAGCAAGACCTCCACCGTAACGTACAAGCAACAAGAGTCATCACGGGATCCTTGTGTGCTCAAGAATTCAACAAGGTTCGAAACATCCAAATTGCCAAAGTGATTTGGGACACTCTCAAGGAAGCACATGAGGGGACCGAGCATGTGAGACAAGGGAAGATTGATTTGATTAACGGAGAGCTTGAGCTATTTATCATGAAGGATGGAGAAACCGTGAGAGAAATGTATGATAGACTCATGCTCCTTGTCTCGGACAGAAGGGCACTAGGAAGTAATGATTGGGATGACTCCAAGGTTACAAAGAAGTTGCTAAGAGCTTTCACCCCGAAGAACACAAACCTAGCAACTATGATAAGAAGAGATCCAAATTACTACAAGATGACCCCCAATCAACTTCTTGGAGAGATCTTGCATCAAGAGCTAGTTGACCAAGATGTGGAGAAGTCACTAAGCTTGAAGGTGAACAAGAGCCTAGCCCTCAATGCTAGCTCAAGTGAAGCGGTGGACGTAAAGCAAAAGACTTCCAAGGCCAAGAATGAAGAAACAAGTGAAGAAGGAAGCACGGATGAAGAAACTGCCTTTGCCATAAGAAAGTACAAGAAATTCTTGAAGTCAATGGCATCAAGGAAAGGCGGTGATGAAAGGAAGAAGAAGTCTCAACGCAAATGCTATGAGTGTGGAGAGTATGGACACTTCATTGCCGAGTGTCCCAAGAACAAGAACAAGAATGAAGAAGAGAAGAAGTACAAGGAGAAGAGCAAAGAATACAAGAACAAGTATCAAGATCGTGCTCACATGGGTCAACAATGGGACTTAAGTGATGAAGATGAAGAACCAAAGAAACAAGGCATGGCAACCATAGCCATGGCACAAGGGACATCTTCACCACGGCTCTTCAACAACTTCTCTAACGATGAGGACCACTCTCACTTTTGCCTCCTGGCAAGGGGGAGCAAGGTACAAGAATCAACCACCTCATCCTCTCTCACCTCTTCTTCATCCACAGCTAGCGACATAGATGATCTAGAAAATGAAGAAGAAATTGAAGCTAACATGATAAAGAAATTTAGTAAAAAGGGCTATAAGGAAATAAAAAGACTTTTGGAGAAATTAGAGAAAAGGAAAGTGTCTCTCCATGAGCAAGAAGACTTGCTTATCCTTGAGAAGGAAAGAAACCTTACTCTAGAGAGACGCCTTGCCGAAGAAGCGGCTAAGGCGGAAAAGTTGACCACGAACTTGTCCTTGGCCAATGACACCAACAAGAGGATGTCAAAGGATTACACTTTGGCAAATGAATCTTTAGCTTCCCTAAAGACCACTCATAGTGAGCTTCAAACAAGCTTCTCATGCTTGTCAGATAAACACAAAAATCTTGAAGCAAGCTATAGTACCCTTTGGGAAAGCACCAAAGCCGACCCTAAGGCAACACTTGACTCTAATGCCTCCACTAGCAAAGGTTGTTCAATTTGCTTCAATGTTGATATAAATGTTCTTGAGACTAACCATGCAAGGCTTGAAGAGACAATCAAGAGTAAAGACAAGGAAATAGCCTGATTGAACATGTTGATAAATCAAGGCAAGATTGGTGCCAAGTCCATTCCCAAGGTAGTTGACAAGCAAGGAGTTGGGCACTACAAGAACAACAAGGTCAATGGTAGGGTGGTGGTGAAAGGGCATGGAATCCCCTGGCTACCTCAACACAATCATGGACATTGCCCGTGGAGTCACTACCTCTACCACAACAAAAGACAAGCCGAAGGTTATGAGCACCACAAAAGGATATGGTGGAGTTAATTCTCCACCCAAGGCATCGAAGAATGTGGTGGAACACAAACCCTCTCCCAACTACACGTGTGACTATGTTGTGACCTTGGACCACAATGGTAAAATGGTGGTCAAGTATGGTGGGGCCTACACCAAGAAGGCTATGAGGAAGAGTGTGTGGGTTCCAAAAGTTTATGCTTCTAACCTCCAAGGACCCAAATTTTTTTGGGTACCTAAACCAAAAGCTTAAACTTGTTTTGTAGGCCTACTGCTCCGGTGAAAGCGCATGGTTGATTGATAGTTGTGCCACTAATCATATGACCGGAGATGAAAGCTTATTTGCATCGCTTGATCATTATGACACCCCAACGAAAACTATCATCTATGGAGATAATGGTCAAGGAGATGTGGTCGGTCTAGGTAAAATTGCTATCTCAACATCTAATTCAATTGAAGATGTTTATCATGTTGAAGGGTTAGGATACAACTTGTTGTCGGTTTCACAACTTTGTGAGAAAGGCTACAATTGTCTCTTTACCCATGAGGGTGTGACCGTCTCTAGAAGGGAGGATTCCTCTATTGTCTTTGCGGGTCATCTACGGGGAAAGTTTTACTATGTGGATTTCACAAAAGTAAAGGTGGACCCTAAGGCTTGCTTAGTTGCAAAATCCGACTTGGGTTGGCTATGGCATCGCCGATTAGCCCATGCTGGCATGAGGAACTTAGCCAAACTTAAAAAAGACGAGCACATCCTAGGACTAACAAATGTTGTTTTTGAGAAAGATAGGTTGTGTAGTGTTTGTCAAGCCGAGAAGCAAGTTGGAGCGCATCATCCCACCAAGAACATCCTATCTTCATCAAGACCATTGAAGCTACTACACATGGATTTGTTTGGACCAATTGCCTACATAAGCATCGGTGGTAACAAATATGGTCTAGTAATTGTTGATGACTTTTCCCGTTTCACTTGGGTATTCTTTTTGCAAGATAAAAGTGAAGCAAAAGGAGTGGTCAAGAAGTTCATTAGAAGAGTTCAAACTGAGTTCGAGCTCAAGGTCAAGAACATAAGAAGTGACAACGGCTCGGAGTTTAGGAACACTCAAGTTGAAGAGTTCCTCGATAAAGAAGGCATCAAGCATGAACTATCCGCTCCATACACTCCTCAACAAAATGGCATTGTAGAGAGGAAGAACCGTACGTTGATTGAAGTGGCAAGAACAATGCTTGATGAGTACAAGACTCTGGACTCATTTTGGGCGGAAGCCATCAACACCGCATGCCATGCCGCCAACCACCTCTACCTCCACAAGTACTTGAACAAAACTCCATACGAGATTATCACCGGTAAGAAGCCTAGTGTGCACTACTTTAGGGTCTTTGGGTGTAAGTGTTTCATACTTAACAAGAAACCCAAAGCCTCAAAGTTTGCACCCAAGGTTGATGAAGGTTTTCTCATTGGTTATGGAACTAACGAACATGCCTATCGTGTTTTCAATAAAACCACCGGTTGTGTTGAGACCACGGTAGACGTGAAATTTGATGAATCCAACAGCTCTCAAAGAGAGCAAGTTAGTGAAAACCTTGTAGATGATGAGGAACCCCCAAGTGTATCAATCTTTAGAATGGGGACCTGTGAAGTGATGCCTCGTGAGGTTCAAGTTCAAGCTCCGGTTGACACAAGCAATAAAGATCCACCATCATCAACAAGAGTGGAACCACCAAGTTCTCAAGTTCATTAAGAAGAAAGTCAAGTTCATGGTGACGATCATGGATGGGGCTTTGATCAAGGGGGAGAACAAGGTGGTGAAGCTCAAGGAGAAGCTCCACAAGTTGAAGATGATGATAGACCCATTCAACGTCAATCTCAAGCACCACACCCAAGAGTACATCAAATGGTTCAACGGGATCATCCCGTCGACAACATACTTGGGAGTATCCAAAGAGGGGTAACAACTCGCTCAAGATTGTCAAATTTCTGTGCATTTTACTCGTTTGTTTCTTCTTTGGAACCTCTTAGGTGGAACAAGCTCTTGAGGACCCGGATTGGATAATTACCACGGAGGAAGAGTTGAACAACTTCAAGAGAAATGAAGTTTGGGAGTTGGTGCCAAGACCCAAGCAAAATGTGATCGGCACCAAATGAGTTTTTAGGAATAAGCAAGATGAATTTGGTGTCGTCACAAAGAATAAGGCAAGACTTGTTGGCAAAGGCTACACTCAAGTTGAAGGCTTGGACTTTGGAGAGACTTATGCTCCGGTAGTAAGGCTTGAGTCAATTCGTATCCTTTTGGCCTATGCTACTCATCATGATTTCAAGCTACATCAAATGGATGTGAAGAGTGCATTCTTGAATGGACCTCTCCAAGAAGAAGTTTATGTTGAGCAACCACCGGGCTTTGAAGACCCAAAATTTCCCAACCATGTGTACAAGCTTCATAAGGCGCTCTATGGGCTTAAGCAAGCTCCTAGAGCATGGTATGAATGCCTTAAGGATTTTCTTCTCAAGAACGATTTTGAGATAGGCAAAGCCGATTCTACTCTCTTCATTCAAAGAAATGGAAAAGATATCTTTATTTGCCAAATTTATGTTGATGATATTATCTTTGGGTCTACTAATGATAAATTTTGTGAAGAGTTTAGTAGGATCATGACAAAGAGATTCGAGATGTCTATGATGGGTGAATTGAAGTTCTTCCTTGGTTTTCAAATCAAGCAATTGAAGGAAGGAACTTTCTTGTGTCAACCAAGTATGTGAAGGATATGCTCAAGAGGTTTGACATGGCCGATTTTAAGCCCATCAAGACTCCCATGGCATTAAATGGACATCTTGATCTCAATGAAGAAGGGAAGTCGGTCGACCAAAAGGTATTTCGTTCTGTGATTGGCTCCCTCCTTTACCTTTGTGCTTCTAGGCCCGATATAATGCTTAGTGTGTGCATGTGTGCAAGATTTCAAGCCAATCCTAAGGAGTGTCATCTAATACCGTTAAGAGAATCTTCAGATATTTGGTACACACTCCTAACCTAGGCTTATGGTATCCCAAGGGCTCCACTTTTGATTTACTTGGCTACTCCGATTCGGACTATGCCGGTTGCAAAGTAGATCGAAAGAGCACTACCGGGACTTGCCAATTTCTTGGTAGGTCTTTGGTGTCGTGGAGCTCAAAGAAGCAAAATTCGGTTGCTTTATCCACGGCTGAAGCCGAATATGTGGCGGCTGGTGCTTGTTGTGGACAACTTTTGTGGATGAAGCAAACGTTGAGTGATTACGGTTGTGAGTTTAGTAAGATTCCACTCTTGTGTGACAATGAGAGTGCCATCAAGCTAGCAAACAATCCGGTCCAACACTCTAGAACAAAGTACATAGATATTCGACATCATTTCTTAAGGGATCATGAGGCTAAGGGAGATATTGCTTTACGTCATGTGAGCACCGAGAGGCAACTTGCCGATATCTTCACTAAGCCTCTAGATGAGCAAAGGTTTTGTGCTTTGAGAAGTGAGCTAAATATCTTGGATTCTCGTAACTTGGCTTGACTTATTGCACATACTTGATTGATGCCTAGTTAGATTGAAAATGTTTTATTTTTATTTATTTGTGTGAGTTTTTAAAAAGTTTGGATTTTGAGATCTTTGGATCAAATACTTGGCTCAAGTGACTATTGTTTTGTATGTTGATTGTGGCTAGTCACTTGTTGTCAAGGGTTTATTATATGTCCACTAGCTAAATTCTTTTATCCATCTCAAATCTTGAAAAATCTCTTATCTATCCACATATCTTTATCTATCTCATAACTCATATATATAGGCCAGCGCTATTCCATACCCTAGGTATGGAATAATATTCCATACCCAAGCCCCTCCGACGCACACCTGCGAGCCGCGCGCGAGCGCGACCCAGCGCCCCACCAGCGGTCTATTTTTTTGCGCCCGAGCCACCCTCCCACGTCCTTGGTTCGACGGCCCGCGTGCCAGAATCTTTTTTTCACGACCTGGCAAACCGATCTCTTTTGTGTGGGTTTCATTTTTTTATTGCATATCTGCGCAGATGCATGTTTTTCTTGCGTTCCTTGCGTGTATCAATGAAACACCACGTACGTACTAGAGATAAAAGAATTAGTACATTAGTGACTTCTCATGTTTATATGATTAGCCAGTTTTGTAATTAATATTCATATCTATCAAACTGGTACATTTAGACATGGCAATGAAATTTAAATATTTTGCAATTTGGAAATGTTGCTCGTACAAAAGCTAATTCATCTCAGTCATGATCATAAATATTGGCACTTTGCAATCTGAATACAGTACGATATCCAGTTCATCTTGTCCCTGATATCAGAAACAAACACTTTATAATTTGATTACAACTATTTTGCGACAGACGGTCCATCTCAATAATGGTATTAAATACAATGATTTTGTGACTACAAGCTCATTTTAAAAGCGTTGTGACATGACATGCCCGCACAAACACATGTGAACACACATGTGAACCCAGCTGTGAAAGTTTGGGCACTCTGAGAGTCAGAAGATGAAGATCAGTCAAAGTGCCCAGGCGCACAGCAGAACAAGATTGCTTGGGCTTGGGAGGATGCTCCACACACCACACGCAGGAGGGTAGCTAGCATTCGAGTTGGCAGAAGATTGACAGCTCTACGTATTAGCCAAAGATGGATGTAGGTGAACAGGAGAACGAGCTATTCTTGGGTTGCTGGCATGCTTGTTCATATACTCCATCAGGCATACTTCCATCTAAGATGCAGCAACAAATGTGCACCCAAATAAATCTGAAAAGAAAAGGCATAGAAATAATCAGAAACTCCCTTGCAAATCAGTTAGGCCTGTGATACTGTACAAATAGATATTTTGTAGAATAATGCTTGGCAGAAAGATGTATGAAAGACTGCATATAAGACATATAAGCTGGTCCATTTGCCATAACAAAATTAAAGTTTCAGATATCAGAAAGAATTATGAATCAATATGGCATATAGTGACAACACTACAAGAAAATCGCCGACTAGTGACGCAAAAAAGGCCGTTTCTCGTCATAAACCGCGATTAATGACGCTGGTTGTTACGAAAACGCGCCGTCATTAATCGAGCGTCACAAACCGCGATTAATGACGAGACCTTATTTCCCGGCGTCATGAGTTTAATGACGCGTATAAATTCGTAACACAAAGACGTCATAAGGTACATGCCACGTCGGACCGAGATCCATCGTGGCTCCGATGTGGCAGGGGGTTATGACGATTTCGGTTCATCATAAATTGAGGCCCGGTCCATGTAAGAGCCTTTGTGCGCCTAATATTGTTGGGCCAATTTTAGCCCGTTTCAGGTTTTCGTGTTATTTTTTTTGGCCATTCCCGAAATGTTTGTTGCACAGTATATTGGGCTATTTTATATTGGGCCCTAGCAATCTAACGAACTTGGCCCATATTGCATTATGCTTGGACATTTGATTTTGGGCATTATCCACAGGGCCTTTCCTGGGCCTCGACCCATATTGCTTTTTTTAGATCAGCTCATATTGAATTTCGCAGGGCACTGTATACTGTTCTGGCTGCTGCTGATCGCCAGCACATAATCAGACAACAAAACAAAACATTTCCCACTTCCATATTCACACCACATTCATGGAATAGTTCAACCAGTACAATTGTGCAATATACATGAAGTTAGCATCGAATCGAATGAACATACAACAAGTCATCAGCAACACAAGTTCACCAGGACCACACTTCAGTTGAGAGGAGGATAAACCTGACTGAAATTTATCAAGCCTTGGATCAGATTATGCATGTCAGTTGTGCTCTTCTTCAAAGCTTCAAGCGCTTCTGTTTGAGACTTCAATGTTGTCTCCTGTTCTTGAGCCTTCAATCTCAGTTCGCTCATCTCGGCCTCCTGTTCAATAATCTTCTGCCGCAGTTGTGCCCCCCCTTGCTTCTCATTGTTAAGTCCAGCTCGTATTTCCTGAACCTGAAGTGCAGTAGTAACCCTAGTCTTTTTCATGGAGGGCGGGCGAATGCCAGCAACCTCCTGAAAAGTCCTAGATTGGACAACTTCCGCCACAGCTTCAGCAGCAGTCTTTCTTGGTTGGTCGCCTTGAGGTTCAGCGACAATTTGTTCCATGTGAGCCTAAAAAAGGAAATAAAATGAAAGTAGTCACACATGTTTCTAGTATTGTTGCATAGAAAAATGCAAAAGCAGACAAGTACTTACAATGGCTGCCTGTACTGGAGTGGTGAAGCCATTCTTGCTGCTGTGGAAGGACTTAAAATAATCAAGTGGACTTAGCCCTTCTCCTTCAGCAGTATACTTCTGCCTCTAAATATGTTTCGAAAACAGGCATAATTATCCAAGTGCTAGCATTGTAAAATGGTTCATGAAATGAACTACAGAGCAAAAACATGACTTGTTCATCTGCTTACCACAAGATTAGCTTGTACAATGTAGCTTCGAGATCCCGTGCGCTGATGGTACTTGACCTTTCCTCGATTACCGGTGTTTGTACTACACCTCGCCTTTACAATAATAAGAACTCGTGTAAGAAATAAGATTAAGAACAATATATAAGTACATGAAAATGTGGTAGTGGCAAGTTGAAGTTCTATCATACCCTGTGCTCAGGGGAAGACCACATGTTAACCAATGCCTTCCATTGGGCGTCGGTCAGATTGGGCACAGGAGATTTAGTTGGGACTGCATTTGCTGGAACATCATTGAAGTACTTTTGCTTCAGGCGATACCTTGCCTGTCTCTGTATCGACTTCAGCATGTCAGTGCATGCCACCCTTACAGGCTCACTAGTGGTGTCAATGTCGAATTGCCCCTAGCACAAGACAATTTTCAGAAAAATGGATGACAAGAATGGATGCAAAGAACTATGGTAGTAGATGAGTGGACATATGCACACCGCTAGTTTGCCCATGTAGTTCTTGAGATGGTCTTCAGTCTTTTCACCATCTTGCTGGTTCTTCTTTGTCTTGTAGTCCTTCCAGCTAGGAAGGATCAGTATGTGGCCACGCACTATGATCCCACCTTCTGATGCCAACTTTGCAGCTTGCATTGGTGCCTTTGGGCGTTTGAGCCATTCTTGAATGTGTATAGGGATCTTGCCATTTAAGCCTCGGCTAATTCGGTCCAGATCTCTACCCCATCTTCTTGAATCCCGCGGCCCCCGTTGTGCTCTGGAAGGGCGTGCATCACCTAACAAGTTTGTTACAGCCATACAAGTTAATAATTATTCGGTTGGTAATTAGGACATTCGAATATGAGATCAAATGACTTGCCTTCTGCAGTCGTCATGTCAATGATGTTCTCATCATGGGTTGCTGTTGCTTGGCCTTCAGTGGGCAATTCTTGTGTATCAAGAGTTGTCCCACTCCCATCAGCTAAAGCCAATTCCCTTGCCTTGGTCCTAGTCAGTCTAGGAGGCATTCTGGTAGGGTCATTCGGTGCCTGAATTCTCTTGGTCCCTCTTCCTCCACTGACAGGTAGGCTATGAGTGACCTGATTACACAAAATTCAACAAAGAAAGAGAAGATCAGAAGCAATCCTGCATAACTAGTACATGAAATGAGTTCATGATAAGACTACCTCTTGTTGACATGTCTCTGGGTCAGATTCATGTTCATCAGAAGGGTTGTACTCCGGATCCGAATCATGTATTGTTGTATCGTTGGTACCCTTTCTGCTTGGTCGGTCAGCTGCTAAAAGTGCTTTCATTTTCTCGATGCCAAGACTAGAGAAGAAATTGTGATTCTTCAAAACATTCATGTCCCTCTGCCGCTCATAATCGCCGCGCTCGTCTATTTCTGTTAGGAAAGCAGAGAAACTTCTGTAAGGTTGGCCTACCACTGTAAATAAAACTAGATCTAAACACTTCTATAAGAGCCAGTAAGATGTTCCTAGCCGAAACAAGATCCTGAAAAAGATGTTCCTAGTCAAAACAAGATCCTGAGAAGAAGTAGTGTAGACATGGGATCTGTCAGATCTAAAAACTTCTATAAGAACCAGTAGGATGTTCCTAGCCGAACAAGATCCTGAAAGGATGTTCCTAGTCAAAACAAGATCCTAAAAATAACTAGTGTAGACATGGGATCTACCTGATAAAAAAAACTAGTGCACACATGGATCTGCCACATGGGAAAACACGCAAGTACGAATCCACCGGGGAAGCTGAACCGAGGAGGAAAACATTGTACCTTGTTCTGGATATTTCCTTCGTACGACCTTCCCTCCTGGTGCCATTGTGTCGTCGCCGCTGCTACTACAGAGGCAGATGGGAAAGGGGTTGAAGCTATGAGCGGTAGATTTGAGACGATGGAGGAGAGGAGGTGAAGATTTGGGCTGCCGGCGAGGAGGGAAGGTGAAATGGGGGCGGAAAGATTTGAGATGGCGAGGAGAGGAGTAGAAGGGAGGGGAGGGACGGGGGCACGGGTAATTTATCTAATTCGGTGGAGGGCCTTGTCAGATTACCAATATACCCTTTCATTATGGTGGTGACTGAAACGGGGTGCATTGGGAAGGGGAAAGCAAAAAGGACATTTAACATCTGCTTTGCCCGGGCGTCTGAAATTCCGAATATTTGAATCGCGCACCAGTTTGTTCTGAGGGCTGGTCAGCGCTATATACTGAGGCAAAGGATGTTCCTCTAATCAAGATACTACTAGATAGGATATTCCTTGACTAGGAACTACTCATTTCGTTTATGTACTGCTCCCCTTATATTGATCAACACATCCCTTCCTTCGTCGATTCGATTCGCCTAGTACTACATGATCATGAGCACGTCACGTTGCATACTCCTCGATCATACCCACATTGGAGATCAACACATCCCTTCCTTCATCGATTCGTTTGCCTAGTACTACATGATCATGAGTACGTCACGTTGCATACTACTCGATCATGGCCACATTGGAGATCAACACAACCCTTCCTTCGTCGATTCGTTCGCCTAGTACTACATGATCATGAGCACGTCACGTTGCATACTCCTCGATCATGCCCACATTGGAGATCAACACATGCCTTCCTTCGTCGATTCGTTCCCCTAGTACTACATGATCATGAGCACGTCATGTTGCATACTACTCGATCATGACCACATTGGAGATCAACACAGCCCTTCCTTCGTCGATTCGTTCGCCTAGTACTACATGATCATGAGCACGTCACGTTGCATACTCCTCGATCATGCCCACATTGGAGATCAACACATGCCTTCCTTCATCGATTCGTTCACCTAGTACTACATGATCATGAGCACGTCACGTTGCATACTCCTCGATCATGCCCACATTGGAGATCAACACATCCCTTCCTTCGTCGATTCGTTCGCCTAGTACTACATGATCATGAGCACGTCACGTTGCATACTCCTCGATCATGCCCGCATTGGAGATCAACACAGCCCTTCCTTCGTCGATTCGTTCGCCTAGTACTACATGATCATGAGCACGTCACGTTGCATACTCCTCGATCATGCCCACATTGAAGATCAACACATCCCTTCCTTCGTCGATTCGTTCGCCTAGTACTACATGATCATGAGCACGTCACGTTGCATACTCCTCGATCATGCCCACATTGGAGATCAACACATCCCTTCCTTCGTCGATTCGTTCGCCTAGTACTACATGATCATGAGCACGTCACGTTGCATACTCCTCGATCATGCCCACATTGGAGATCAACACATCCCTTCCTTCGTCGATTCGTTCACCTAGTACTACAAGATTATGAGCATGTCACGTTGCAAACTCCTCGATCATGCCCACATTGGAGATCAACACATCCCTTCCTCTCATCAAACATCAGTATTGTGACATGAATCAAGGATTACATTGAAAATTACAAACAAAAGCATGCGTAGGGAGTGTTGAGTTCGTTTTATGCATAGCACGACTCATGCATTGCGTGATGTCGAGGCCGTAGAACTCTCCGTTTTGGTTGTAGGAATCCCGTATTGATCCAAGCCATTAATCCAATCGGAGGATTCAATCGTATTGAAGTCGCAGTCTTCAACGTCACGACACAAGTACGATGTTCTATTCTGCAAACGAAGTGCTGGTACCTGTATATCATTCTGCAACCCGGTACAAGAGTATTGGGAGTCTTCTGACTCCGGTACAATTTCATCTTGGTCAGCAATTGTGAAGACCTGAGCACAAAGCCCAGGCAAAACGATTATTTATGGCTGGTTCGCACACGTGAAGAAAAATATATTGTTCAACTCGAATACAACAATCAAATGGAATCAATGACAATAAAAGGAATGTTTAACATTCTACCTCTTTTTCGTCGGTGTTCGAAGGAGCCGATGTAACAAGATTGTGAAGAGGGTCATCAGGAGTCGTAGCTGGAGCAGGAGCAGAAGCAGGAGCAGGAGAGCCTTCTTCGGTAGCAGGAGCAGGAGCTGGAGCAGGAGAGCCTTCTGAGGTAGCAGGAGCTGGAGCAGGAGAGCCTTCTTCGGTAGCAGGAGCAGGAGCTGGAGCAGGAGAGCCTTCTGAGGTAGCAAGAGCTGGAGCAGGAGAGCCTTCTGAGGTAGCAGGAGTAGGAGCAGGAGCAGGAGCAGGAAAGCCTTCCGACGTAGCAGGAGCTGGAGCAGGATCAGCTGCACGAGAGCCTTCCGAGGTAGCTGGAGCAGGATCTTCCGGACCATTTGGTGTTGCCGCCAAAGGATCTTCCTTATTCGTTTCCTCTGCTGCAATATCAGATAGAACCTTGAGTATTGTTGCATCTGCTTTCTTTTCTTCTTTGGAATCCTTTTCTGTCATCCATTGTGAACCAATTGCTGAACTGTGAGGTAGCTCATAGACTTCAGATGATTTACCCAAGTTAGCAGGAGGCATGAGTTGCAAGGGAGTCTGACCAATAGGTGCGAGTAGAGCGGGCGGTGGCGGCAAGCCGTTAATTTGGTGAAGATGACTGAGTGAAGCATTCACAAAATTCTCCATAGTGCGCGGGTGCTGTGTTACCATTTGTGCTATCTGCTCCGAGTGTGCGCGGTTTAACTCCTCCTGCTGTGCCATCCTCATCTCCATCATTGACTGGAACTTTCTGTGGTCACGCTGATTTTCAAGGATCAGTTTGATAAAGAAGGAAGAGTCCATTGGCTCACTGGTTGTTGCTGGAGTGACTGGAACTGTTTCTGTTTTTTCAGTGGGTAGTGATGCACCATCATGTACTCGGAGATGTCTCACTGGAGACGCCTCATTGCCTTCACTGTCTAAGGAACAAATGTCATCAGGAGATGGCTCAATTGTAGCCCTTAGGCCACGACGTTTGTCTCCTGGTCTCGCAGGCCTGTATTCCTTGAAATGTGTCTCGGACATCATGTACTCGGGACACCAATCTTTGGGTCCGGTTCGCACCCTTTCCCCATCTTCATCTACTCTGGTAAGACTACTCAGCATGAAGGAGATCTAGTGAGCATACGGCATATTTCGGGCCACGGTCAACCCATCAAAGATAACATCTTCAATCTCGGCTATAATGAAGTCCACAATGTCGAAGGGCCGGCCAGTCATGACGTGAAGGAGAAGCCACTGCTGAAGACTAGTGATCGACTCTGCATTGCCAATCCGTGGTAACAATGTCTTCCGTAGTGCCCGGTGAACCACATTTGCCTCAGGGGTAAGCATGTCAGGCGTGCGATATGCTCTTCTACCTGTGAACGACTCAACAAAAAGTTCGGCCATCTCCTCGTCGGACGGGAATGACCCACCTAGCAAACTACGCCGAGGTGGTTCACGATCCCCGTAGACAATATTATGTAGGGATGTCTTATGGTCATACTTTCCTATTTCAAAATCCGTCAATCGAAGTTTGTCAGCAATATGGTGTCGGTAAAGAGTATACTGGCGTCCCTGAAACATGAACATGATGTACGCCCTAGTATCGGCAATGTACACAGTAGCATAAAAAACTCTCACCCAAGCCTCAACATACTTATGATGCATTGAGACCAAATCTGCCAATCCGGGATGATCATCGAAGTATGCCTTGACATCCCCTCCCGCGGCCAACGTCATATGATCCCAATTTATAACCCTGTGCTGGTACAGTTTCATGGGCAGGTATTTGTAGTTGTAATAGAAAGTTTGCTGAAGGACATTCCTAAATCTTGGTTCGACCCGTTTGTCCTTGGTTTTGTCCCACCAATGCTTCTCAGGCACCCATCTAAGACCTTTAATCATTTGGTAGGTGTGGTTGTGCAGGTCCATCATCTTAAGCGGCTCTTCCTGTGGAGGGTGAAGTTGTACCTATTTCTCTTTCCTGGGATCTGGCGCAGGAAACTCTGAAGGGCGGGGTGGGCGACGGCCCGCGGTTGACCCACCCCGTGTGCGGCAGGAAGGCGCCGCGATTGACCCACCCCGTGTGCGGTAGGAAGGCGCCGAGCTTGACCCACCCCGTGTGCGGCAGGAAGGCACCGAGGTTGACCCACCCCATGTGCGGCGTGTAGGGGCAGAGGAAGAATCCCGTGCCGCAGGCCTGCACCTTAGCCTCGTCTGAGGACCAGACGTGCCTTCAGAAGTGAGCTGCGACTTTCGTTGTCGCTTCGTCGGAGGAGGATCAAGCGTCTTTCCATTTCTCTTGCCACCATCTCGTCCCATCTGCAATGAATTTCTCGAATTAGTGCCATTCCAAGAATTCGGCGGCGGATTACGGTATCCGCTGCAGCTTGGAGGTGGTCGCATACCTCTGATTTCGGCGATGGATTGAGGTATCCGCTGGAGGCTGCTGCAGGCGGCAGCGGCAGAACCCTACCAAGGGGTTGCGCCTGAACTGAGGAGACAGTAAATGGGTGGATGGCGGGTCAGCATGAGTGACACGCCGTTGGATAAAGCCACAAAGATGTGTGTAGTGCGCTGTTGGCACCCTGTGACTAGGAAATGGGAAGCGCCTTTTGTACCTGTAGTTTACAAGGAAGTTCCTCTGTTCCGATGTATACCAGACCGGACCATCCTCCGGACGTATGTCGATGAGTATGAAAGTCATAACAGGATGGTCCTGTCGTACATAATACAAAGAACCAAACATTAGAGATCAACACAGCCCTTCCTTCGTCGATTCGTTCGCCTAGTACTACATGATCATGAGCACGTCACGTTGCATACTCCTCGATGATGCCCACATTGGAGATCAACACATCCCTTCCTTCGTCGATGCGTTCGCCTAGTACTACATGATCATGAGCATGTCACGTTACATACTCCTCGATCATGCCCACATTGGAGATCAACACATCCCTTCCTTCGTCGATTCGTTCGCCTAGTACTACATGATCATGAGCACGTCACGTTGCATACTCCTCGATCATGCCCGCATTAGAGATCAACACATCCCTTCCTTCGTCGATTCGTTCGCCTAGTACTACATGATCATGAGCACGTCACGTTGCATACTCCTCGATCATGCCCACATTGGAGATCAACACATCCTTTCCTTCGTCGATTCGTTCGCCTAGTACTACATGATCATGAGCATGTCACGTTGCATACTCCTCGATCACACCCACATTGGAGATCAACACATCCCTTCCTTCGTCGATTCGTTCGCCTAGTACTACATGATCATGAGCACGTCACGTTGCATACTCCTCGATCATGCCCGCATTGGAGATCAACACATCCCTTCCTTCGTCGATTCGTTCGCCTAGTACTACATGATCATGAGCACGTCACGTTGCATACTCCTCGATCATGCCCACATTGGAGATCAACACATCCCTTCCTTCGCCGATTCGTTCGCCTAGTACTACAAGATTATGAGCACGTCACGTTGCAAACTCCTAGATCATGCCCACATTGGAGATCAACACATCCCTTCCTCTCATCAAACATCAGTATTGTCAACAGAATTGTCGTCCTCATCAGACAGCTCCTGCTGGCGAATTGCGTCAACTTCAGCAGCTACAACCACAGTCTCCTCGCCAGTAATAGGCACCGGAATCTCCGAACCATCACCGAGACCATCATCAAGTATAACATCATGCAAGGTTTGGTCAATTTCATCATCTTGATATGCAAGTACCATGCCAGTGGGAGCTATGTTCTCCTCATTTTCATTATAGCTCCACAAATGCCCGTGCTCAAATTTTTGCACCACTCTCCATAGGTGTTGTAGTAGGGTGTCTGGCAAGTAAAAGACCTTCGTTGCTTGTTCAGCAAGAATGTAGGGATCATCTTGGTACCAGTAATCTCCAGTATTGACGCTTGTGAAGTAACCATCATTTCTAATCTTCGGTTCCTTCTTGGTCCCTTCCAGATCATACCAGTCAACCTGGAATAAAACAACAGTTCGATCTCTGTCAAGCCCTGAGTTGTACCGCAGCTCAATAATGTCTCTTAGTGAACCATAAAACTCAATTTCTTTAATGTCTTTATGTGATCCTGTAGTCATGATTCCACTGTTCTGTGTCTTCCTGTTTGCCTCTCGGGCCTTGGTGTGGTACCGGACACCGCCTACAATACATGCTGTATAAGTTTTTGCTCGCCGGTCTGGTTCAGCTGATAATGCATATAGGTTGTCGTCGCTCACTGGATTATTTGTAATCTGTACAGAAGAGCCATAGTTTTTTAATATAGTCTTATGTAAAGGTCCTCACAAGGTAATATAAGCTAGCTACCAAACAAAAAAATGAATACTAACATGCGATCTAAACCAGTGCTGAAATTCTGTAGCAATTCGACGATCAATATCCTCGTCCGACACACCTTTCGCTTTTAATTCATTCTTGAACACTCTGCAAAGCAGTACCATCTCAAAGTTAGAACGAAATAATTGTAGTTCTATCATTGCAATGGTGATTTACTTACTCGATATATGGCTTCACCTCTTCGCAATTGTTTAGCACATACCAAACCACCTTGTCGTACTTTGACCCAAGCCAGCAAGTGGTCCCTGCTCCAAGTACTTGAACATTGTGATCGAAACAGGATGTTCCATCTACAGACAAATCAGCATTCTCTCTGTTCCTTCCAACCTGATTGAATCGTGTGGCCACATCATCAGCCGCGAAGTACCTAGAGCAAAATGTCAAGGTCTCATTAGCAACATATGCTTCTGCAATGGATCCTTCAGGCCTAGCTTGGTTTCTCACTGAACGCTTCAATGTGCATAGCCTTCTTTCGACGGGATACATCCATCCATATTGTACTGGACCTCTCAGGATTGCTTCCTCAGGCAAATGGACAGCCAAGTGGACCATAACATCAAAGAAGGCAGGAGGGAAAATTTTCTCAAGCTTGCACAGAATTATTGGGATATCTGTTTTCAGTTTTTGCAAGACATCCAACTTCAGAGTTTTGCAACATAGTTGCCGAAAGAAGTTTCCTAGTTCTGCAATAGCTGTGTATATCTCTTTGTCCACTAAACCACGAAGACAAGCTGGCAAAACCCTTTGGAGTAGGATATGACAATCATGAGTTTTCAGTCTTTGTAGTTTGCATCCATCTGCAGCAATACACCTAGCTAAGTTTGAAGCATATCCATCTGGGAACTTCACCGAACTTATAAAATCACAAAACAGCTTCTATTTCGTTTTTGAAAGTACATACGGAGCTTCTGGTATTTTGCATGACTCACCATCCTCAGTTGCCACCATGTGTAGGTTTGATCTTACGCCCATCTCTTCCAAATCAACCCTAGCATTGATGGTGTCCTTTGTCTTCCCAGCAATTTTACTACACGTTCCAATAAGGTTTTCGCATATGTTTTTCTCAATGTGCATCACATCAAGGTTATGTGCCAACTTCAGAGATGA
This sequence comes from Cenchrus fungigraminus, assembly GCA_036936925.1. Classification (NCBI taxonomy): domain Eukaryota; kingdom Viridiplantae; phylum Streptophyta; class Magnoliopsida; order Poales; family Poaceae; genus Cenchrus; species Cenchrus fungigraminus. The sequence continues at coordinate 79,263,235 of CM072770.1, forward strand.
CCAGTACGGCAAGTCCCACAAACAAACCCTTTGGCTCCAGCACTGTCCGGATTCCCGCTTCCTTTTCTTTCCTTGAGGTAGAGGATGCTTTCCTGGTCTAACATCTTTAACCTTCTCCAGTTGCTGCTTCAGGTCCTCATGGGTAAACTGCTCTGGCTTTTCTCGGTTTTCAACAGTACCATCAAAATCTGCTCTCTTTCTTCTCCATGGATGGTTAGTTGGAAGGAAACGACGATGCCCAGTGTAACATATCTTGTTCTTCAATCTCCTTGAGCAAGGATCCTTGTCGCAACGCACACAGGCAAAATAGCCTTTCGTGACTCGCCCAGACAACATGCTCAATGCTGGATAATCATGTATGCACTAAAGAACCGCAGCACACAGTTTAAATCTTTTACGATCAACAGCATTGATTGCTCATACACCCTTCCAAAGTTGCTGCAGCTCTTCGACGAGAGGTTCCATGAAGATATCAAAATCCTTTGATGAAGAACTCGGCCCAGGGATCAATAAGGCCATCATGAAGTTTGATTCTTCCATGCATACCCATGGTGGCATGTTATACGGCACAACAAATACTGGCCACATACTATATGATTTGTTCATGTTGCCAAATGGATTGAAACCATCGGTTGCAAGACCAAGTCTAAGGTTCCTAGTATCTTCTGCAAATTTTGGCCAACTTTTATTGAATTCTTTCCATGCCTCACCATCAGCTGGATGGCTAAGCTCATTGTTCACCAGTTTTCGCTTCGACTGGTGCCATCGTGCATCCTTTGCTATTTTTGATGAAAGATACATCCTCTTCAGCCTGGAAATCAGCGGAAAATGCCTCAATACCTTTTGAGGAACGCGCTTGTTGGTGTCTGCATCCTTCCATCTTGAATCCGCTTCACAACATACTGGGCACACATCAAGTTTGACATACTTCTCCTTGCAAAATAATATACAATTATTTTTGCAAACATGGATTTTTTCATAGCCGAGTCCCATGGAATGTATGTACTTCATTACCGCATCGAAAGAGTCTGGAAGACACGCTTCTGGGAATCCTTTTTGTAACAAATTCATCGTTGCATTGAATGCGACGTTGCTCATCCGACTGAAAGACTTTATATGAAGTAACTTGACAACAAATGTAAATTGTGCATATGAAGATGTCGGTGACACCTTACGGTTCAGATGTTCCTTTACAAATTCATACATTTTCTCACCGAGCACCTGACCCTTGCCCAAGTCAGCAATCAATTCAGACATCCCATCGTCTCCAGGGCCTTCATCCTTCTCCATACCCGATATGTATTGGTTTTCCTGGACCGTTTCCTGATCACCACCATCCCGTGGAGCTGCATTATCCACATCCCCCTCTGCATCCGGCAGAATTGCGTTATCCTGTACATTTTCATCATCGTCAACCATATCCTCCAAAGCTTCTCCATGATGGATCCACCTAGTGTAAGTGGTTGCCATCCCACTCACAAGTAAGTGAACTCCAATTCGCTATATAGTCCCTGTAGAGTTATTGAGGCATCGACGACACGGGCATAGTATTTCTTCGTCCTCAGTGTATCTTGTCCGAAGAAATGCCAAGAAATCCTGGACTCCTTTCTCATGATCATTGGTAAAACTAGTACAACCGGTTATCCAGCGTCTATCCATCTGGAAAGTTTTTGGCGAATCCAACTCAAAATTACTAACCACAGAACAAATCGAAAAGGAGAACATTCTACGAAATGAAATTTTCTGGATTGAACACAAAATTACTTACCAGATTGACACGCCGCTGCAGCAAGTATCACCCAGGTTGTGGCCGTAGGAGTGAGCAGCCGTTGGAAGTCGCAAATCACCGCCGGAATGATCCGTTTTGGTAGCCTACTCGCCTCTCCGTTCTTTGTTTTCCCGTTTCGGGGCAGCGGGCCGCGGGAAAACTATTTTTTTGCTACAGCACGGGCTTTTCTCCCGCCAACTTATCAGAACAATCGCTCCGTGCTGTGGTTGGGGTGGAAAGTGTTTCTCATTAAATTGACACAACCAAGAGGTGGTGCAGTGGTAGATAGTGCTGTCTCGTTCCTATAGGTCTCTAGTTCGAACCCTTGCTATGGCAAATTGTTTTTGCATCATTTCGTGACCAACAGTAGGAAACAAGCAGTTTCGCGATCGTTAATCAGGAAGGTCCTTCCAGCAAAACATCAACAGAACAGACCAGCAAAACATCAGCAAAATTAATTCAGAATGGTGAGTATGCTCGACTCAATTTGAAACAGATTAAACCAAATCGGCATAATAAGATGGAATCTCGTAGCACTCATCACCACAAAGTTCACACCACCAGCAAGTAGCAAACACAAAAATACAAACAAATTCATCACCACAAAGTACACACCACCTCTGAACCGTCTAGCTAGCAGTAACACCAGACATGTTTTATCGATTGTCTGCAGCTCAGTCAGAGTATATTTGCTCTTTCTTTCAACAGGGCATTCTCCGCTAACAATTGCTGATTCTCTTTCAGCTGGTCATACTGCTGCCGTAACAATTGATTAACATGGCCCCTCTCTTTGGTCAGCTCTTCCATCAGGGCAGTGTTCTCCTGCTGTAACAATGCCATTTGATTCAGCTCGTCTTTCTCCTGTTGCAGCAATTGATTCATCTCTTTCAGTTGTTCATTCTGCTGCTGTAACGATTCCTCATACAGGTGCTTGTAATTTAGAGCCTCTTGCAGGTCTCTCTTCACCTTCTGCAGCTCAGCTTTAGTGGATTCAAGCACCTCCAGAAGCTAGAAAAATACAAGAACCTATCAATCCATCAAACTATGCAAACTGAAAACTAACTGAATCAACTTCTAACACCAATTGCAATTCAAATCTGAGTGTATGATGAAATCAGCTCAGCTATTCAGTGGATTCAAGCACCTCCAGAAGCTAGAAAAATACAAGAACCTATCAATCCATCAAACGATGCAAACTGAAAACTAACTGAATCAACTTCTAACACCAATTGCAATTCAAATCTGAGTGTACGATGAAATATGAATCTATTGTATATGGTCATCCATCCTCTAGATCCCCAAACTATAAATCCCCATCCCTAGGTCGATAGGGGAAAATATAGTGGCTCAAACCAGAGGACTGACCTTGTCGTCCTGTTTCATGAACTCGTAGCCGGGAGGTGGCGCATAAACCACCCTCTCATCACCGCCAGAATCCGCTATTCCTACCGCGAGCCGTTGTAGATCTGCGCGTAGCAAAAGTCGAGAGTCTTTGCGAAGGCAGTGAAGCATTTCGCCTGCGAATTACTGATTTATATTAAAGATTCGAAAAAAATGCTTACATGTGGGACCCAACTGAATTTTATGACGACTTGGAACACTCTATTTTAAAATAATGCTTACATGTGGGACCAAAGTTGGTTTATGACGCCGCTGACCTGGCGAAAATGCTTACATGTGGGACCCTACAAAATTTTATGACGACTTGGAACACTCTAATTTCGAAAGAATGCTTACATGTGGGACCCTACTGAATTTTATGACGACTTGGAACACTATGTTTTTAAAATAATGCTTACATGTGGGACCGATGTTGGTTTATGACGTTTTTTCAGAGCTTATGGTGTCACAAAACAGCATGGAACAGGGAACGCCCGGCTATAGTACCAACCGTAATGGCGAAAGTTTTTTTTGTCACTAAATTTGCTCGGAAGTGAAATATTATGACAAGATCAGCCAGGAACGTCATAAATCAATGACGCTAAAATGTGGTTGCGTCACTAGTCAACGATTTTCTTGTAGTGCAAGTAGCTAAACCAATCTAAAAATAACTCAGATATGGATTTCCAGGTATGGATCTTGCAGCTGAAAATGGAGTAAGCAAAAGAATCAGTCCTATTTTATATTATCTGTTGTCTAATTTGCACTTCAACTAGCCAAAAACACAAAAGAACAAAGTATCAAGAACACTAGAACAAATAAACTAGGATGAAATAATGCTTGTGAGAGGATATAATCATGGAAGCCAACAGATTAGCAAATGGTATTGCTAGATAGTATCTTAGTTGCCGGACTAACATCATTCTCTTTGCTTTTTTCTTTTCAGCAGAATTCTTTCTAGAATATTCACTCGACACAAGCTAAGAATATATAGTAAATAATATTTTTTTCACCAATAAATTACTTCCTGCATTAACTTAAATAACAATGGATAGGCTTATCAGCGCCATCCGCCTCCCACATGCACAGTCAGTGAAATATAAAAATTACTCGGCAATTTTCAACCAGACAGCATAGCCACAAATAGTGTCACTTTGTGTGCAGAAAACACCATTTATATGCAGCCTAGTGTCAAGTAGACTATGTTATCATTATAATTTTACACTATAAATTGGGGTGGAGGAACAGTGCCTAATTTACTATTTATAAATTGGAGTTTGTCATTAGGCAGGGGTGGTGATGACTCCCTTTAAATAATAGTAAGCATGAGGATGGAAGCAATTGAGATGATAGGAAGAACCTTAATCTGACAAGGAAATGTAAGTCTTTTCTGCACTAAAAAAACATACAGAGTAGCAGATCAAATTAAATGAAGAGGGACAAACAAATCTGTGTGTAAAAAAGACATATTCAGGTGCATGCAAGGTTAAAGAAAAAATATTTCGAAACAGGATCTCAGCAATGCAGCCACAGAAAAATCTTCTTTGGTTTGTAGTCTCAAAAGCAAAATAACGAACAGGTATAGGACACTGAAACACATGGTTGAAAAAAGAAACACCCTTTATTGAAGTTTTAGCTAGTGCAAAAGCTTCGCCAACATTACATGGCAGGAAACTGAGACTGAAATCAATTAGTCAACGAATGATCAGAATTCAAGGAAGTTCGTTAAGTATACTTCCCCCTTCAGGATATGGGATATAATCAATGAATGAGACTCATTATATTTTCTAACATCCATATTTGGTTACAAATTCAGCATGGAAAATTGCAGTTCCATGTCTCACATATGAAGGGTAACATGAAAGCACTCTGCTCAATGCTACTACGAGAACAGAGATGTGCAAGAGCTAATAGCAGCTCAATTGGCTGTAACAGCAATATTTTCGCATCCAAGTTAATCGATTCACTACGCATATAATGTGATGAATGTTTGGCATTGTAATGACTAAATTGCTCCAGACATTAAATATAAAGCAAAACGTAACACCTTGCATCACCGCCATCAATATTCTTGTGCCTAGTCCCGGCTAGGCTTTCGCTTCCGCACATGGCTTCATCCCAATCCGCCCCTGCTGATTGAAGAATCGCAAAGAAGATTCACAATTCTACACAGGAAATTCAGACAAATCTTCAGGAATCGATTGGGGGGTGAGGATTGAGGGGGGTGGACCTGCGATTGAGAGGGTACCTTGTGCAGTACGGGAAATCTCCATATAAATCCTAACAGGCAGAAGCCGCATGCACGAGCGCCAAGGATATCCAGGTCTGCGGGATCGAATGACTCAACTAGAGGGAGCGGAGGCGGAGCTGCAGCCTCACCGGCGTCGGGCAGACGGTCCGGATGAGCTGAGAGCGGTGCCGATGGAGCCGGAGGTCGACGACGACGAACTGGATGCACATTCGTGCCCTGACATGAACTGGAGGAGGAGCGAGCCGATGGCGAGGAGCTGCGTGTTCTTCCACCGACCAGAGCTGGTGGAGGCGGAGGTAGATTGAGAGTAGCTGCACGTTCGTCGCTCGATCCGAGATGGCGGAGGCGGAGACGGGGTGGGGCTAGGCGTGGCGACGAGTGGGCGGTCGGGGGTGGCGGCGAGAGGTCAGCGGGGCGGGGTGTGGGCGGCAGCGGATCGATGGCACAGGAGGACGGGGGGCGTGGGTAGAGGATGTGGCAGAACGGATCGGGGAACTGACGCCGGTTGACCTAGGATACGGGACGCGGGAGGAAGAAAAAAACCGGAACAAACCAGACGCGGTCTGGGACCTGGTGGCCCACGTCGGCGTGCGTAGGAAAGTCGGAGTCGGAGGCTGACTCGGGTATTGGAATAGTTATTCCATACCCAGGGTATAGTATATAAATACCCTATATATATATATCTCATTTGTTGAAAAGCTTCCTATCAAAATCTGCTCTTTTGGGCAATCTGTGGGGGGGACTGGTCAACCGGCACATGTGCCCGGTTGACCCGGCGCGGCTCTGGAGACCGCCGGGTCGCCCGGCTCTGGCGCAGGTCGTATAAAAGCCCCGCGGTCGGCGCCCAGGAACCCTAAAAACACTCCATTTCCTTCTCCAAACCGCCGCCGCCGCCCTTTAGCTCCCCAAGGCGATTTCCGCGCTCCACCGTGGGATTCTTCCAAGTTTGGGTGCTTTGGATTCTCCTCTTGTTGAAGAGCCCCTTCCTCATCGGGTGTTTCGGAAACTTCGCGGGAATCTAACGGTAAAATCGATTCAAACTCCAGATTTCCTGATCTCTCAATGTAGTTTGTTCTAGATGATTTCCCTTGGTCAATTGCTTCAATCTAGGTCCTAGAACAACCCCTAATGATCTTGTTTCAATCCCTTGAACTTATCTCTCGCACCTTCGATTCATGCGTTCTAGGGTTCATACCCGACCCGCCGGTTGACCCGGCCACCTGTGCCGGTTGACCCGGCTAGGGTCGGGGTGGCCCAATCAACCATGTTTCGCACAATTTTTGTTTCCAATCTTAATTCCTTTCATATCTTGTCTGTCTATAGATGGGTAGAGAGAAGGGGAGCTCTCGTGGCAAGGAGATTCGCTTGGAATCAAGTGAGGAGGAGGAGGAGCGTTCATCAGGAGAAGAGTATGGTATTCATGTGCATGCAAAGAGGACCAAGCCTCAAGCTCCTCCTTCCCGTGCTCAAGGCCGTGGTCATGGTCAAGAGGGAAATCCCATTCTTCAAAAGAGGACCACCACCATTGGTGCTAGGACCAAGAGGGCAAGTACCGCCGATGAAGTTGGAGATCGATATGATGCGGACATGGACTTGTCTCTCTATGTGCAGATGGCTATTCTAGTTCACCCTCCGGAGCGCACAAGGCGTGATTCCCCTTTGGTGAATTTCATGAAGGCCAGAACCGATATGAGACCTCTTCGTTTTCAAGACCCGAGGGTGCTCCAAAGGTCTTTCTTCAGCGATGATCACTTTTGGCTTGCTCATCAAGCCGATTGGTATGAGTCAACCATCCTACCCAAGGGACGTATCACGACTGAGATGAAGTGGGTTGATTGGCCTTTCTTGCTTGATCTTCCTCCACCCATTGAAGAGGCTATGCAGGCTGTGCACACTCGCTGACAATACATGGGGATTGCTTATCTCATGGGATTACGCTCGGACTACTCTCAGGAGGTGGTGGCACAATTCTATGCCACACTTTATGTTGATCGAGATGAGAACGCCATGCATTTCACCCTTGGTGGTAAGAGGTTCTTCATCACTCTTAGTGAGTTTGCTATGCTTTTCAAACTTAGAGGTGCAACCACTACCAACCAATTCTCTAGTGATCTTGTTCGACTTCATAGTGGAGATGAGCTAGAAGTGACTAAGATGAGATATATGTATGATCGTGCCTATGGAAATATCAACTATGGTCATACAAGTGGACTCACCCCATACTACAAGATGCTCAACCTCTTGTTTAGGTATACTGTTTGTCCTAGAGGTGGTGATTCCGACAACATTTCTCATAGAGCTAGAAATTTACTTTATCAAATGGCTCCCGGTCAACCTAAGTTCAATGCTTGCCATTTCCTATGGAATGAGATTATCATTTGCTCTCACACCTCATCTAGTGGATGTCACTATGCACCGTATATCTTTATGATGGTTAAGCATGCCACTAAACTTGATCTTAAGATGGATGTCACTCATGAGCACTACAAGACTAGCAAAGGAAGGCTTATGCAAACTTTCAGACTTGGCAAGCATCAGACCTGTATTGATGCTAGAGGACCGTACCCGAGCATTTATCCCATTGATGGACCCATTGATGCGGGTGCCTCCTCTTCTCATGCTCCACCTTCAAGGAGTGCATATGATCCCCTTCCAATGGAGGGTGCCTCTCACTCTCGTGGGGCTCCAAGGGGTAAGAAAGGGAAGCTAAATTTCTTTGCCAAGGGTTTGTTTGCTTGCTTCAACATGCTCCGCAAAGATGCTAGGGAGCGTGATGCCGACCGTCAGTGGTTGGCTCAAGAGCTACGTAGGCAAGAAAAGAATCAAAAGGACATGGCAGCTCGGCTCAACCTTCCTCATTGTCCGGTGCATGAGATGAAAACCTTTGATCCTCCATCTCCCGTTCCTAACCCGTGGGAGGACCTTGTCTCTTGGGTCCCGGTTGATGATGATGAAGAGGAAGAGGACTATGGAGGTGGTGAGCGTCATGATGAGGAGTATGACGACGACGAGGAGGAGTAGCTCCCTTTTTGGTGCTTGTTGCCAAAGGGGGAGTGAATTTGGAGGATGGACGCCCCTCATCACTATCCATCTATCTTTTATCGCTATTCTTGTAATAGAACTAGTGGACATGTAATGAACTATGTGTGGTGTGATGGATGATGATGTGCCAAGTGCAAACTTTTATTTGTAAGACTTAATTGTGGTATTCTATCTATGCTAGTGTGATGTAAGAATCTTATTTATTATGTGTGATGCATGTGTTGGTTGATATCTTATTATTTCTCACTTTATTGTTGTGATATACTTGTCATATGCATCACGGATTATTACTTATCACACCCTTGCACCTTGTGTTGTATGCAATGATTTAGGGGGAGCCCTTTCTAAATATGTGCTATTGGCATTTGAGGCCACTTTATTTGTAAAGGCACATATTTAGGGGGAGCTTTCATCTAAATAATTGGACACAACATTTCATTTTATTCCTCTCTTATGAGCTCAAATTATAGTTGTCATCAATCACCAAAAAGGGGGAGATTGAAAGAGCATCTAGGCCCCTAATTATTTTGGTGATAATGACAAATATAATTTGGGTATTTGAGGGTTCAACTAAGTGTGTGCAGGGATAAAAAGAAATAAATGAGAATATTCAAAGGAAGGCCCTCAATTTTATTCAAAAGGTGTTGAAGCTCAATTGGCGCTTTAAATTTAATTTTTGGTTTGAATTTGAGTTTAGGAAACACCGTACTATAAAGAGGGACGTGATCGGTTGGTCGAGGCTCACTACAAGTGCTCATCTTGATATCCTCTCATCTTGTCTTAGAGTGAAAACCCTAGAAAAATCATTAGAAAAACCTAGAAAAGCCTTGGATTAGCTTAACCTAGCTTTCCTTGCCTTACCGGGTCAACCGGCCTGAGTGGTCGGGCGACCCGGGACGGCTCTGGAGGGAGTCGGGTGACCTGGCCACGTGTGCTGGTTGACTCGGCCAGGCCGCAGGGGCCACATAACGGCTAGCTCGGGAGACTTGGGTATATATACCCCTTCTTCCTCCTCTCTAGGGTTCCGCCTCCCCTTCCATTGAAACACCTCCCAAGCTTGCTTCCCTCTCTCCCAACTCCCTTCCAAGCACTCCTAGCTAAGATTACTCCTAGGGTTTGGGTGTGAGAGGCTTTTGAGGTGTAGGATTTAGCCCCTTTGTGAGAGCTCTTCACTCCTTCCTCTCAAGAAGCACTTGTGGTGGCTTTGGTTGATTGATTCGCGTTTGTTACTCTTGAAGCTTGCTTCTAGACGGTTAGGCGTCGCCCGTTGGGTGCCCTCTTTGTGTGGAGCACCCAGGATCGTTTGTATTACCCATCCTTTGTTGATTTCTCTTAGTGAACACCAATTTTCCTTTGTGGGAATTGGGTGAGGAAAAGAGGCTCTTGGTGATAGCCCTCCCTTTGTGGGATCCTCAACGGAGACGTAGCTCCCTTTGTGGGAGTGAACTTCAGATTAATTCGTTTGTCTCTTGCTTGTTTGAGTTCATCCCCTTTCTCTAACCCTAGAAGCTTATTTTCGAATCGATCTGCATATTTGTGTTGTTGCTTGTAAAATCTTTAGTTGCAGGTGGTGTCTACATCGTATACGCAAAGTTTGATTCATTTACTTTCTGCAAATTCAAGTTTTCCATAGCTTATTGTACTCTATCTTCGCGCGCTGGTTGATCCGGCCCAAGTGCCAGGGTGACCCGGACCCCCCGAGTCATCCGGTCACTCGTGCCGGGTCATCCGGTCCCTGATCCGCTGCTAAGTTTTTGCAGAATTTTAAAGTGATCCTATTCACCCCCCTCTAGGCATCACAAGGTCCTTTCAATAATGACATCATAAGTGAATAACATAAATAATATCACGTAAAGAAATATAGATTATCAGAGATTTATAGTGGAATCCTGGGAAACAAATGTGAGACATGGGTGCCCCTGGGTCCCCACCGACCAGGCTCACGGCCGTCCCTGACAAGTGGGTCCTTGACGCCCTCTGAATTTTTTCATCGTCGTTTCGATCTATTGGAAACCTGCTTCCTATAGGTCGTCACTCGACCTCTCTTCGTTCGGCTAGACTACAAACAGGTCGGCTGCTAAGCTGACTACTTTTCTTTTTTGGACCGACGTGCACGGTATTCGACCGGTCGATAGCTTCATGACTTCGTCATGACCCTCTCGAGGTCGCTGCGCCTACACATCGCTCGGGGGCTTGTGAGACATGGGTACCCCTGGGTCCCAACCGACCAGGCTTACGGTCATCCCCGTCAAGTGGGTCCGGCTTACCAGAAGACTCGCTGACCTGACAGTGGACCCAAAAGACCTGATCTGTGGCCCACACGACTTCCTGAAGACCTTCTAGAAGATTCTCCAGACGACCTTATCCGATCCGGTCGGGGAACTTGGCGTGCAAGACAAGGCAGAAGACATCGGCTCTGCTGCCAATCAGTCCGAAGATCACGGGATTATGTTGTAACTTTCCTTAGATTGGTTTCCCTGTTGTAACCGACCTGGACTCTAGGTCCACCGACCTTGTCCGTCAGCCAATATAAGGCGGACAAGGCCGAACCCCCGAGGCAAAGTCATCCCAAGTCGCAATCCGCCCAAATCAATACAATCAAGAACTGGACGTGGGGTTTTACTCTCCAGAGGCCTGAACCAGTATAAACTCGTCGTGTCTCTTGTGTTCCATGTACTCTTGTGCAACCTTCGAGTTCTTAGCCTTTGATCTCTCCCCGCCGAACAAATAAACCACCGGGGTTGACACCCCTGTGGGCTGTGCAGACCTAAACCTCTGACAACAAAGGCTCCAAACTTCACAGGTAATCGACTGGGGGTTGCGTATGCCTAGCACCATCACTTCATACACTTTCTTCTAAGCAGCAGGTTAGCAAGGGTGAGTACACTTATGGTTGGTACTCAGTAAGGCCACAAAAGTTAACCGGAATGCAAATTAAGTCTGTCTTTAAGTTTATTAATCATGTGAGGGTCCAGGCCGCTCTCGACCGTGAGCACGACTGATCGTCAGTTTTACACTGTGCAGAGGTTGTACACTTTCACCACAAGTTGCGTAAAAGTTCCGAAGAACTTTGAACCCAACCATGCGATGCCGACCAAGCATCATACCACACTTCCAAGATGTGATTGCATAAGGACGCTACGAGGCCTTTGCAAAGAGTCCTCCTATGTATTAGTCCATAGTAGCACGTCCTAGAGACTATCTGTCGTACCCTCCTTCTACCCTCGGACTAGGTTAGCCTAGAAGAGCACTTCCGTTCCAACATCTATCCAGAGTAGAAGAGTCATAAAAGCATTCCTCCGTACCCCAAGCTACCATGACTAATAATCACACAAGACTTCCCTAATTAATTAGCCAAGACCAGAGTCATATAGTCCTTGTGGTTGTACTGTCTTCCTGGGTGGTTCTTCATGTTCCAATTAATTCATAGTATTCTTGTTTAAAACATAGGTAGAAGGATGGTTAGGGTCACTTGCCTTTCTCCAATGACAAGCTACTCTTGCTCTTCCGCTCTTGCTCTCTTGAAACTCTTAAACTTGATTTTCGATCGATAGCTCGATCTTCTACTCGAAGCAAACACCAGGCACAATCATGCAAAGTAGAAAATGATGAGGACATCTCTACCATTGATATAACCATGCCTAGTGCTCAGGAAGGACCAAACCCATCTCAGAATTGGATGCTACTCCCTCCGTTCACTTTTCTTCGCTATATTTCCAAAATGAAAATATTCAAGATTGATCGCAGTATTTAGGCTTCGCCTCGTGTTTCGACGAGCAGTCCGTTCGACTTCATCATCGTAGTAACTACGGCCGCCAGCATGCGCGCCTCGGGATGGAGTCTCCTGCAACGGCTTTTCCTCCGAGAGTTTAAAATCGGCCCCATCCCTCCCTCCTTGCCAATTCACATCCACCATTGCCACCGGCAACTCGTCATACCCACGCGCTGCCGCCGCCGCTGCCAATGCCACCGCCGCTGCTGCTGCCTCCCAACACTCACATGCACGCCAGTGACTCTCCGCGGTGTCGTCACCCATGCGCTGCAGCCGTTGTCCATCATCCACGCGCTGCCGTCGCCGCCGCCGCCGCCGCCCTCACCATGGAAAGCTTGGAGGACAGCGAGGACCATGGCATTGAGCAGGTCATCTACGAGTCTGACGACGTTCATGTCGTGCTCGACTCCTTCGCCGACGAGACACAAGTTCCTGATTCCCTCAGCGCCGCGGACGTCGAAACGGTAACAACGACCGAGAGCGAGGTCGACGTCGCTCATGTCCTAATGCTTCTCTACAAGACAAAGGTGAACACATTCAAAGTAGACAAGGAAGGTCGATATGTAGCAAATTTGTTGCTTCCTCTGCTGGTTCCTCTCTTGTATAGAGAGGAAGATCAGAAGGTTAGGGATGCAGCCACTGATCTTCATTGGATCAGTCATGGTTACTGTTATGGATCTGGAACACATGAGGTTGATGATGATGAAAAGTGAGAAATTTGGATCTTAGAACATGTAGCACTGTTATGTGGAATTAGATCTATTTTAAGATTGCTTACCATTTGATGTATGGATAATGAGTACTAAACATAGCTTCTGGTAGGAAGAGAGGAACAATTATTAAACATTCTTTGATGTGCTACAGTGCCATGCAAAAGAGAAACAAGCAAGTCTATTTTAGTTGCATTTTGAATCTCATCCACCATTACATAGATAGGCAGTACTGAACACATGATAACCTAACACATGTCTCATCTGGTACATAGATAGGCAAAAGAGTACATGGGTGAATTTAAATCCTAACACAAAACACATGATAACCTAATGGGCGAATTGAAATCCTAACACAAAACACATGATAACCTAATGGGCAAATTGAACAGCTTGAGTATAAAGGTCTATAGGACACTTCAAGGTAATGGGAAGAGCACCTTGCATCTCCAAATGCTTCTTCTTCATGTGTGGAATGTTGTAGTGCTGCCCTCCATTGTGCTTCATGATCTCAATCATGCAGCCCTGTTGGGTTAAAAAGATCCTATTTGCCCTATCTGTTGGGTACTCACGGAATGCCTTCTCAACCTTTGCAACAATTTGCTCAATATTGTTTGGTGTTCCTCTCGCAAATAGTGCTTGGATTGCTGCAAAAAAACCAAGGTCTAGTACATTAAGGTCCGGTGAATTAGGTGGCTGGCAGGTTAGCCTAATATCCCACCCATCAGCTTGGGCAGCGGCTACAAAGGCTGGGTCATCAACGGCAATATGAGTCCGAGCATTATCCTGCTGAATGAATATGGGCATATGCCTTTTCTCCGCTGGCCACTGTGCCTTGATTGCAGGCAACACCTTGTTTATGAGGAAGTCACGGCTATGTTCTTTCTTGACTGATGTCATTGCCTTGGTGATCAAAGTACTACATACACAAACAAAGATGATTTAGCAAAATCAACAATACTAAGATGCTGAATTTAACTATAAGTGCATCACGTACCTCTGTCCCTATTTGGGCTCCATCTCTTTGCTGGCTCTGTGTAGGTGAAGGGAAAGATGCCTAGTTTACCATCAAATATGCAACGTCCATTTGCATCAAATCTTGGCCGAGTGATGACATCAAGGAACATCACCTTCTATAAAGTTTTTGCTTTTAACCTCCCTATGTGGCCTTTATTCATCATTCGCAAGATAATATTTTTGGTTCCGTCGAGTCCTATAGAACCATTTTTCATCTATGTACACAACATTGTACAATGGCCAGAAGCTAGGATCATCTAGGTATAGTGCTTTAATCATGGACAGGCAGTACCTAACACGAGCCTTCTTGTTCTCATCGGTCAAGCTAAATTTGAGGTCATTACTGTGCCTACGGAAATATCCTTCCCTGTAACGGTTATAAAGAGAAGTTTTCTTAATTCCTAGAGCATTGGCTAGATCCTGAAACGTTGTGCGCTGGCTCAAAGGCACGACTTTGATCGCTTCCTGTCGGTGTTTAACCCGGCAACCTACCAAGGGGAGTACCCGAGGTAGACATTTGTGGCCTCATCGAGATCGGGAACTCGAAGGAGAGACATGTGGCACACAATTTAGACAGGTTCGGGCCGCGAGGTGCATAATACCCTACGTCCTGTATGCTGCGTAGCTCTGGATTGATTCGGTGTGTTTACAAGATGATGCGGATGAAGAGATAGGGGCCCCTGCCTCGCCTTATATAGTCCGGGAGGCAGGGTTACAAGTCGGTTTGATAGGGAGAGTACTAATCGTACACGGCTGGGAGTACTCTACATGGATCCGGACATGTCTAGCTTCCTAACCGAGTCTAGTCCTCTGTATGCCTTGTGCTTCACGCCATCCAGTGCCGTGCAGCCCAAGTCGAGTAGTCCCAGGGGCCCACGCAGTAGTCGGTCCTGGTACCCACCTAAGTAGTGGGCCCAGGGATGTCCGTACGACAAGCCCCCGAGTACTTTGTAGTCGAGCAGGATGTCTTCGAGTAGTCTTGATGGCCTTGGCGAGTAGTCCTTGAGCGTCCCCGAGTTCCACAAGCCGAAAGTCCTCAAGAATGCTTGAATCATCCCGAGGCTGGAAGGTACTCTAGCTGATCTTTGAGTAGTCTTGAAGTCTTCTCGAGTAGTCCCCAAGCGTCCCCCAGTGCTTCTCTCGAAGGTCTTCAATAATACTCATGTTGTCTTGATAAAAAACCATATGGAAAATGCGATTCGAAGAATCGCATTCCATATGGAATGTAGCCCCCGAGCCTTAGGTCGAATCGTAGATTCAAGCTGAGTCCGTGGCACGTGGCACGGAGTCCCCGAGCCTTGAGTCGAGTACTTTCTCTCGAATTGAAGGGTCATCTTGACTGTAGAATGTGTCCTGAGTGGGATCTTGATCTGGTGTAGCCCACTGAATCCATCTAATGTAGTCGAGCCCGTGAGACTGAGAGCGCCAAGTACTGGAATACGAAGGGTAAGTCTGCCGCCGCTGAGTCAGCCGCCCCGAACTTATCCGCTCGTTCGGAACTTGGACGCTTGGTGACTTATAAATAGCAGGTTAACCCCTTAGGGTTTTCACTCCTAGCGGTTGCATTCCTCTGCAGTTAGATCTAAGTCACTACCCTCCTGCACCTCTGCAGCCGCCGCCGCAAAGCCGAGTACAGACGACCCGCGAGTAGTTGGAGGCGCCGGGATACAGATGCGCGAAGACGCCGCCGGGCAGTACTTGCCGTACAAGCTGATCGACTCCGACCAGGATTGGAAGGCGAAGTGGTTCTACATCAGCAACCACCACCCCGAGCTGCCGAAGCCCAGCGGTCGTCAACCGAAGCATGCACCGTGGTGGAACACGGAGCCCACCATGCAAGAAGGTCTTCAGGTACCTCCATTGCTGAAGAAGATCAAGGCCTTGAGGGAGGCCGGACTGAGGGCCGAGCATGTGGCCTTCAGCTTTATGAAGAGAAGGGTGCAGTCGCTGATGGCGCGAGATACTCTTGGCTATCAGTACACTGGCGATGAAGATACTTCCCGGATGCCCGGCGAAGAAATTGAGGATGATGTCATCATCGAGAGGCTGGGCAAAATCTTCAAAGACATGCCCCCGTACACGCCATGCCCCGTGCCGGAGTACTCCGCGGCACGGCCGCCAAATCAGGTCAGTAGTCGTGGCCAGAGCCCCTGAGTACTGATTTGCTTGTGTAGTCGTATTTATGCTTGCTTGTAGGACGATGTGAAGAAGTACATCTCCATCCCGCCCTCCCCCCACGGCTTGAGGAACAAACACAGGGGAAGGCGGAATCCAAGGCAAAGGAGCGCCGCGAAGTTGGCGAAGGCGACGATGCCGTCGTCATTGAAGACACCTCCGACGACGAGGATGAGGAACGCTGCAGTAGTGGTTCCAACTCCGCTCGAGGTTCAGCCGAGCTGGAATGCCACACATTCCGGTAATCGAGAAGCCGTCCAGCCTGGAGGCGAGCTTGTCGGTGCCGCCTAGGAAGCCCCGCAACGTGGCGCGCAAACGCGCCGTGAAGAAATTGAAGTTGTCAGAGGCCACCAGACAAGAGGTGGGTACCGCGAGTAGAGTAGTCGAGTAGTGACGATGAGTAGTCTGTTGCTTACTGCATGACTTGTATTGTTGCAGGACATCCCTTCCTCGGACCCTGCTGACCGGGACAAGGGAGATGTCCGGGAGACTGTGGGGGCAACGGCTGAGAGAAGCACTAGCCCACCTCCAGCTACTGAAGACATTGTGCCAGAAGGGGCACAGGAGCAAACCGGTGCTGTGGAGCCGCAGCCGTCAGTCGAAGAAGTATAGGGCCCTCCTCCAGCTGCGACCGTGGCCGTTGGGCAGCCAGAGGAGAGAGTAGAGGCACCTCCTATCGAGGCAGGAGCCACCAGGGAGCCTGGCATTGTAGATATTGCCAGGCTACTGGGCGCTTCGACCGTCACTGTAGTGTGGTCAACTCTATAAGTTTCCGGAACTCTTGAGTAGTCATGTAGCCGTCAAGCTCGTGTTGTTGATTGAAGACTCCATGATACAGGAAATCCACGGACTTGTCGTGGGACGGGGGGGGGGAGACTAGCGCTCCTGCCGATGGTGAAGACCGCTCGACAGAGGTACGAGAACCCACACTGCCACCACAAGCCGATACCGCGGCAGGGTCGAGGCTTGAAGAAGCTACCCTGGTGGAAGGTATGCATCCTATCACCACGAGTACTTATTGTAGAGAGTAGTCGTAGCCGCCACTGACAATTGAGCTAATCTTGACAGGGACACAAGCTGACGGAGCAGTGATCCCTATGGCAGTAGCCATGGAGATGGCTACTGTTGAGGCGACGGCTACAGAGCCAGTAGCCGAGCCGGCGACAGCGACAGCCTCCGGGCTGGCGACTTCGATAGCCCCCGAGCCAAGCACGGAAGCACGGGTTGACCTGCAACCTGAAGCAGGGACTGAGGTCGTCATCCGTGAGGCGATGATAGAAGACGTGGCGCCGCTCCGCTTAGCGCCCATGCCAGAGACTGGGACCTCGAGCCGCGGAGGTCTCGAGTTGCTGGATGATAATCTGATTGACCCGGTCGTCGTGTCTCTGAGCATGGAGTCGTGGCGCCGCACTGAGCAATGGGTCAAGGTACGTTGCGAGTACCTTGAGTAGTCTTGCGCCATAGAATGATGAGTATTACTTGATCTTGTGACCTTGCGCAGGGCTTAGTGGAGAGGTCCTGTCAGAAGACTGAACTCTTGAAAGGGTACGGTGACACGGTCATCCGAGCTAAGACCTTGGAGAAAGAGCTGGACAAGTCGAAGAAACACGCAGCGTTGCTTCAATCCAATCTCGATGGCACCTTTGCCCAGTACTACACCTGATCAAGAAGAACAAGTCGCTGCGCCAGAAAAACTTATTGCAATACTTGTGTGTAATCTAATGCCGTGACGAGTTGTCTGCAGATCTTGAGGCAAGGGTTGACCAGCTGAAGGCTTCCGAGATGGACCTCAAGAACATTGTGTACCGGGAGACCGATAAGAGAGAGGTACTTGAGTACGAGTACGCACAGTTGCGCCATGAGTGTATCAAGCACATGGAGCTCCGTGAAACCTCAGATCTTGACCTTGTACGCTATTATAAATCTCTGCAGAAGCTCAATGAAGACTGCGAGAAGCTGCGGGCACAACTGAAAGAGCTGGAGGAAGCCGCACTGTCCATAGCAAGGCTGCTGGTCCCACATCCGGGCGGACCCAAGATAGCACCTCTGGTAGACAGGCTGAAGGAAGCTCCTGGGCGCCTGGCGACGTACGTCAAGCATTTGGTGAAGTCGATACCGAACCAGGTGCTCGTCTTCATGAAGTCGTACTTCCCGAAGGCACCAGTGGAGGTGGTAGCCGGAGGTCTTGCGGCGAACTGCACGGATGAGCAGTACAAGACCCTTCTGGAGGAGATGGCGCCTATCGCGGAGCAAGTCGCGGACAAGCTGAATCTCCAATAGATGTACCTGTAGAGGTAGTTTATGTACATAGTAGTTATTGTAAGACAAACATATTAGTTAGAAACTTGTTTGAAATATCAATGAAGTTTGTCCACTGCTTGTGTTGTAATGAGTACTCGTTGCCGCCACTCGCATCGAAGTGTGCGGAGTACCAAGCCATGGGAGAGGTGATGAGTAGTGGTACTCAGTAGGATCTGCCTAGTTAAAAGGCACTGTAAACAAGTTGAGTAGAACCAAACTTTATTACTGATGAATAAGTACACCTGGATGGCTAGGGCCGTTACAAATAAGGAGTCGCCAGGACCCGTAGGCCGCCTACGGCTAAGTGATTGCTAGGGCCCTTGGACCGCTTACAACTGGAGATCCGTTAGTAGCCGTATAGGCTGGATCTAGGGAGTACATGGTCCGTAGACCGCCGCTAAAGCCCTTATGCTATGTGCGGCCCAAGATCCATTAGTAGCCGTTAACGCTGGATCCTGGATAGAAGTAGTCCGTAGACTAGTGCTAGGACCGAGAGGCCGCTTACAGCGAAGAGTCTGTGAGTAGCCGTATAGGCTGGACTCGTAGATGAGTAGTCGAGCGACTACGTGTAGAAGCGACACAGCTGGTCGACATTCCACGAGTTGCTGATGTCATCACCTTCAAGTGTTTGGAGGCGATATGAGCCTGGTCCGGTCAACTTGGAGACTGAGAAGGGACCTTCCGATGGCGAGCTGAGCTTGTGTAGTCCGTCCGTGTTCTGGATGCGACGGAGGACTAGATCGCCGACGTTGAAGGATCGTTCCTTGACGTTGTGATCATGATAGCGTCGGATACCCTCTAGGTACCTTGCTGACTGGACGAGGGCAGCACAGCAGGCTTCTTCGAGGCTGTCCATATCAACCCATCGACTATCTTCTGAGATGCCTTCGTCATATTGTTCTACTGCCAGGGACTCCCACATCACGTCGGCGGGTAGAATAGCTTCGGAGCCGTAGATCAGGAAGTAGGGCAACTGCCCTGTTGGCTTAGTAGGTTGAGTACGAAGCCCCCAGAGTGCATTGGGTAGTTCCTTGATCCACTTGCCTCCTTTGGTGTTAGCTGCATCGTGCAATCGCTTCTTGAGGGCGTCAAGTACCATCCCGTTGGCGCGTTCCACTTGGCCGTTGGCACGCGGGTGGGCGACTGAGACATATCGGACGTCGATCCCGCTGTTGTCGCAGTACTCCCAGAACTGGTGGTTGTTGAAGTTGGAACCCAAGTCTGTGATGATGAGATGGGGTAGCCCGTAGCGATGCACGAGTTCATCCAAGAAGTCGAGTACTCTGTCGGCCTTTGGGCAGGTAACCGGCTTGACTTCGATCCACTTGGTGAACTTGTCGATGGCCACCAAGACTCTATTGAATCCACCTGGCGCAGTTGGCAGATGCCCAATCATGTCGAGCCCCTAGTAGGCAAAGGGCCAGGTCAGTGGTATGGTAACTAGCTTGTAGGCCGAGGCGTGTTGCTGCTTGGCGAAGAATTGGCACCCTTGGCACCTTCTGACGAGTTCTTCGGCGTCGGCTAGAGCTGTGGGCCAGTAGAAGGCTCCTCGGAAGGCTTTACTCATCAGCGTGCGAGAGGACGCGTGGTTGCCGCAGACACCCTTGTGGATCTCCTCCAAGATGTCCTTGCCTTCTTCCCGGGGTATGCACTTCATGAGTACTCCAGAAGTGGCACCCCGCCTGTAGAGCTTGTCTCCGACTAGGACGTAGGTCTTGGCTCGGCAGATGAGTTGTTTGGCCTCGTTCTTGTCGGAAGGGACCTTCTGCTCGCGGATGTAGTTGATGAAGGGTTGTCTCCAGTCCACATCGATCATCATGACCTCCTGACTAGGCTGTGCTAGCCCAGAGTCAGTGGTCGTTGGCGCCGGCTCCGGGATGGATGGCGCGTGAAGCTCGTGGACGAAGACTCCGACAGGTACTTGAGCATGAGTAGAACCAAGCTTCGACAGGACGTCCACTGCAACGTTGTTGTCGCGGACGACGACGACGTGGTGGAACTCGAGACTGTAGAATTTGTTCTCGAGCTTGCGGACTTCCAGACAGTAGGCATCCATGTTCTCCTTATTGCGGTCCCAAGACATGTTGACTTGGTTGATGACCACTACGGAGTCGCCGTAGACTAGTAGTCGCTTGATGCCCAGGGAGATTGCGAGGCGGAGCCCATGCAGCAGGGCTTCATACTCAGCTTCGTTGTTTGAGACCTTCCAGAAGATCTGCAGGACGTACTTGAGTTGTTCGCCCTTTGGAGAGATCAGGAGTACCCCTGCACCCGCGCCCTCGAGCTTGAGTGAGCCGTCGAAGTACATCACCCAATGCTCTGGTCGCTCTGTTGGTGTTGGTAGCAGATTCTCCCGCCACTCTGCCATGAAGTCGACTAGTGCTTGAGACTTGATAGCGGTGTGTGGCTTGAAGTCGATGTTGAGGGCGCCAAGCTCGACCGCCCACTTGGAGATTCTTCCAGTAGCATCTTCATTATGGAGTATGTCACCAAGCGGGTAGTCAGTGATGATGATGATCGAGTACTCCTGGAAGTAGTGTCGTAGCTTCCGCGAGGTGATGAGTACTGCATAGAGTTGCTTCTGGACCGGCTGGTATCGTGCCTTTGACTCGGACAGGACCTCGCTGACGAAGTAGACTGGTCGCTGGACTGGGTAGGCGTGGCCTTCTTCCTGCCGCTCGACAACGATGGCAGTGCTGACCACATGAGTAGTCACACTGAGGTAGAGCAGTAGCTGCTCCTGTTTGCGAGGAGCCGTGAGAACCGGTGGCTTGGACAGAAAATCCTTAAGCTGCATCAGAGCTTGATCAGCCTCCGCGGTCCATACGAACTTCTCTTGGTGCTTGAGTAGCTTGAAGAAGGGTAGTCCCCGTTCTCCGAGCTTCGAGATAAATCTGTTCAGGGCTGCCATACACCCAGTCAGCTTCTGGACATCCTTGATGCAGGTCGGAGCTTTCATATTGGTGATGGCGGAGATCTTCTCGGGATTGGCTTCGATGCCGCGATGGCTGATGATGAAGCCGAGTAGTTTCCCCGAGGGTACGCCGAAGACGCACTTGTTGGGGTTGAGCTTCCACTGGTACTCTCGCAGAGATGCGAAGGTCTCTTCAAGATCAGCGATGAGTGTGTTGGAGTTTCTGGTCTTGACGACCACATCATCCACATAGGCTTCGACGTTCTTGTTGAGCTGCTTCTTGAAGCAGGCCTGGATAGCTCGTTGGTAGGTAGCGCCGACGTTCTTCAACCCGAACAACATCATTGTGTAGCAGTAGGCACCGAACGGGGTGATGAACACGGTCTTCTCCTGGTCTTCTTCCTTGATAGCGATCTGGTGGTACTCGGAGTAGCAGTCGAGGAAGCAGAGCAGGTCGCAGCCCGCCGTGGAGTCGATGACTTGATCAATCCGCGGTAACCTGAAGGGGTCCTTGGGGAAGTGTTTGTTGAGGTCGGTGTAGTTGACGCACATCCTCCACTCGTTCGTGTTCTCTTGCGGACGAGGACGGGATTGGCGAGCCACTCAGGATGGAAGACTTCTCGGATGAAGCCAGCCGCGAGTAGTTTAGCGAATTCCTTCTATATGGCATCCCGTCTGTCGTCGGCAAAAGGCGGAGGTGTTGTCGCTTAGGGGTAGCTTTAGGATTGACGTTGAGTGAATGCTCGATCAGCCTCCTGGGCACACCTGGCATGTCCGCTGGCTTCCACGTGAAGATGTCTCGGTTGGCCCGAAGGAAGCTGATGAGCGTGTCTTCCTATTTAGGGTCGAGCCCCGCACCAATCATGGTAGTCTTGCTGCTGTCGCCGGTCCCGAGGTCGATGGCCTTCACATGTACTTCCTCTGTTGGCTGAGGTTTGTTGGAGGTGTCGGTCTTCTCAAGTATCTCGAGTTCGGTTGGCGCAAGCTTCTTGGATGCAGCGAAGATCTCCATCATTGCGTTGGGTACTTGAGTTCCACGGCTTCGGTGTTGCAGTCGTAGGAAATCTTCAAGTCTCCTTGCAGCGTTAGTACCCCGGCAGGACTTGGCATTTTGAGTACCAAGTAGGTGTAGCGGGGGATCACCATGAACTTGGTGATGGCTGGTCTGTCGAGGATGGCATGGTAGGAGGTTTCGAAGTCCGCAACCTCGAACTTGATGTACTCGGTGCGGTAGTTCTCCCTTGTCGTCCCGAAGGTAACTGACAGAACCACTGAGCTGAGTGGTATAGCTGCGTTGCCTGGGACGATGCCGTAGAAGGGTGACGTGCTCTTGGTGAGCATGTCGGTGATGTCGAGCTTCATCTTCTTCAAGGTCTTGGTGAAGAGGACATTAAGTCCGCTCCCGCCGTCGATGAGTACCTTGTTGAGTCTGGAGCCCGCGACTACTGGTTTCAGGACGAGTGGGAAACGTCCTAGTTCAGAGAAGCTTGTCCATTGATCCGCGCGGGAGAAGGTGATGGGTACCTCCGACCACCTTAAAGGTGTCGGCACCGCTGGTTCAATGTTCAAGACTTCTCATAGGGTGAGCTTCTGTGATCACCTGGTGGGTTGTCCGCCGAAGAGGACATTTACCGTCTTGTCAGGTTCTTGAAAGTCGCCATTGCCTTCGTCGACTTTCTTCTTGCCCTTCTTGTCGTGAGGGGGCTGTGGCTCGGGAACATCCTTGAGTGCTCGCCGGAGTTGATAGCACTGGTCGTTTGTGTGACCGTCCAGATGCCACAGGCACTTCTCTTTGAGCAAGTCTCTGAAGCCACCGGAGGTCTTTTTGGAGCTGTCCTTCGCAGGGCACTGTATAGCCGCGACTGTGTTGTCTGGCTTGCGCTTGCAGTTAGGACCCGAGTAGTTGTTGTTGTTGCGACTTCCTCGATCCTTGTTATTGTTGTTGCCGCCCGTGTTATTCTTGCTCTTGCCGCGAATGGAGTCGTACTTAGCGTTCGCCTTGTCCTCTTCATCGGCCCATGAGGTGATCATGTCTTTGAGCTTGGTGATTGAGCTTGGACGACAGCGACCGAAGTCTTCGAAGGTGCGACGGTGGTAGAGACCGTCTTGGAAGATGTCGATGACTTCTTTGTCGGTGACGTCGACTACGGTCGCACGCTTGTCGAAAAAGCGGCGCATGTACTGGCGGAGCGTCTCGCCTTGCTCCTGCTTGACCATCGCCAGGTCCATGCGAGTACCCGAGCGTCCCATGGCGCCCGCGAAGTTGCTGGTGAACTGGGCCTTCAATTGTTCCCACTTGTCGATCGAGTTCTTGTCGAGTGACTCGAGCCATGTAAGTGGGGCCTGGTCCAGACAGAAAGGGAAGTAGAGGCACTTTGCGTCATTGTCGCCACCAGCATTCTCAATGGCCAAGGCGTAGCACCTGAGCCATTGAACTGGATCTTGCTTCGCGTCGTACTTGGTGATCCCGAAGGGCTTGAACTTCTGGGGGAGAAGCAACGCGCGAAGTCGTGAAGAGTAGGCGGGGAAGCCGTCGCTGTCGCTGACATCGGTAGTCTTCTTGGCACGGCGTATCTCGTTGATTATGTGGCGGGCATCGTAGCCGCCACGTGCGCTGCCGGTGGTGTGGCTGTTCGTGTGGCCTCGGCTCCCGCGATCGCCGCCGCCACCAGCTCTTCTGCCGGCGCCATGGGAGGAGCTACCGCTGCTGCCACCACTACCCCCGTCGTTGCCGCTAGCACCGCCATGTGAGGGTCCTCCCCCGCTTGCCTTAGATGCGGTTGCATCCAACTTCTGCTGGGGTGCGGCTGCGACTAGTGGCTTCGTGATTTCTGGCTCCGGCGACCCTGTTGTTGACCCGCATGAAGTAGGTGTGCTCAGCAAGTTTGGCGATGAGTTCGCCTGCACGGTGCCCCTGAGCTCTTAGAGCTATCGTAGTGATAGACATGAGGCATTGCTCAGGGGTTGTGTGGACCCGGTTAGCGACTTGATCCAGAGCCTCATTGAGGTTCCGGATGGGAAGAGCTTCTCAGAGCCGCTTGCGTCGATCTGCTCACTTTCTGTTACGTTCACATCGGGCGTTCTTGGCATCGGTAGTCTCATCTGCGGGTGCGTTAGCTGATTCCTCGTCCTCTGAAATATCTTCAAGGTACCAATCAGGTCGGGCGTCTGAGGTTCCAGCTTCCCCGGTTGCCATGAATACTTCACGGTCAGGTGTGCAGAGTCCGGAGTCGGTAGTCACCACCTCAGTTGGCGTGTGCTCCTCCTCGTTTGGAGTCAGCGGCATCCCCTCCTGAAAGGGGAGTGCCTCGAGGTAGGCGACACAGCGTGAGTTGTCGTCGGTCAGGTCTGCAAGCTTGCTGTCGGGCCAGTAGACGAATCTGCCTGCGGGAGTAGACGTGATGACCAAGCCAGCAGCAGGACCTGACAACGGCTCCTCGATGGTGTTAAGCTCGGATTCGAACTCGATCGGATCGAGACCGAAGTCAAACTCGTAGGAGGAGAACGAGTTGTAGTCGGGGACAGTGTTGGAGTCCGAGGAGTACTCGAAAGCGATCTCCTTGCCGGCCCGACGCGAGGTGAGTGCTTTCGCGTAGGCTTTGCTAGAGTTGCAGAGGCCGTACGGGAAGTGCTCGTGGGGGAGGACCGGTCCGCACGATGGCTCAGGAGCCAGCTCGCGCGGTTCGATGGGTGACGTCGAGTTCGAGTTGGAAGTGGATCCAGTCTCGAAGTCGGCGACTTGGTTGCAGAGCGAAAATTCGTCGAATTTTTCAACAAGTTGACCCGTGATGGCTTCGAGGAGCGTCACGAGTCCAGTCTTTGGGTCCGAGGTCATGGTGAGGTAGCGCTGGAACGATCCGGCGCCGTCGGCGGTACAGACCCAGGAGCCAAAGACGAAGGTGTCGCTGCGATTGAAGGCGGCGATTGGCTTGATGACGATTGAAGCCGTCGAGTTCGCCATGAGATCTTCGGCGAGATCCCCAACCTGGCGCGCCAGCTGTCGGTGTTTTAACCCTGCAACCTACCAAGGGGAGTACCCGAGGTAGACGTTTGTGGCCTCGCCGAGATCGGGAACTCGAAGGAGAGACACGTGGCACACAATTTAGACAGGTTCGGGCCGCGAGGTGCATAATACCCTACATCCTGTATGCTGCGTAGCTCTGGATTGATTGGGTGTGTTTACAAGATGATGAAGATGAAGAGATAGGGGTCCCTACCTCGCCTTATATAGTCCAGGAGGTAGGGTTACAAGTCGGTTTGATAGGGAGAGTACTAATCGTACACGGCTTGGAGTACTCTACATGGATTCGGACATGTCTAGCTTCCTAACTGAGTACTAGTCCTCCGTATGCCTTGTGCTTCACGCCATCTGGTGCCGTGCAGCCCAAGTCGAGTAGTCCCAGGGGCCCACGCAGTAGTTAGTCCTGGTACCCACATGAGTAGTGGGCCCAGGGATGTCCGTACGACACTTCCATATCTATTTCTACTCTTTTGCGACCACAATTTTTAACAAGCTTATTTTTAACACCTGCTATCCCACCATAATCCTACCCAGACCGCCATATTCTCTGCACAACACAACGAGGCACACCAAACTTCTCTGCAACTTGCTTAGACACTCCATGATGCAAGACAGGCGGATCTGTCTTCGCCAACAATTCTAGATAAATGGCGATTTTTAGATCATCAGAGTAGTATCTCCTCTTTCTACCGTTACTGGAACCTGTAAGCAATGGCAAGACATATTCATACGTACTCCTACATGCTTACATGAAACATCTAGCAGATCCTACATGTCTAGTAGGTACTTACCGGCCGCAGCTATTCCATCAACGACAACTTCAGCAACTCCGTCAGATGAACCTTGTCCAGCAGCTTCTCCATTAGCAGCAAGACCGATTCATGCATAAAGATGAAACGTGTTGAAGCTCCTACATGAAACTGACGTGATCAAAATGAATCAGTAAGTCAGCACTAGAGTTAAGTTACCTGTTGGTTCAGCAAGTCCATCCGCAGCAGCTTGTCCATTGGCAGCAGCGGCTCCGTCGGCAGTGGCGACTTCGTCGGCAGTGGCGACTTCGTCGGCAGCGGGGGCTCCGTCGGCAGCGGCAGCTCTGTCGGAAGCAGCTTCTCCATCCCCAGCAAACTGATCTTGTTGCGATGCACCTAGGACAAGAAATCATCAGATATCATTCGAACCATGAATGACACTAAACTCTATCGAATCCTAATAAACAAACACCAATACCTTCACCAATCCAGATCAAGTCATAATCGAGTTCATGTGCAGGCCCTTCCCACTCACTGATTTCATCCCAATCTATGGGAGGCTCGGCATTGAGGTCTAACCCATTGGACACCATTGTTACTAAAGTTGGTCGAGGGTACAAGCAGGGAGGAGAGAAGTTGTGGACTGCTTCTCATCCATGGTGGTACTTATAGATGCATTGCGAAATTTTGAAATTTGAATGCAAAAGGTTTTGCCCGGGCAAAATCCATGGCGTTCTGCTCAATTTTGAAAGCCACGACAAAAAAAAAGAGGTGCGAAGGAGAGAATTGGCGCCGGCGGAGAAAAAAGAGGCGCGCAGAAAAGAGTTTGGCGCGAGAGAAAATCAGCGGCAGCGGAGGAAAAGATTAGGCGCGGGTTGAAAAAATCGATCGGGGGTTTTGGACGTGGGCCACGGCATTAATAATCGTAGGAAACGAGGAGTCTCACCAGAGAAAAGAGGAGAGGTGGTTAACGTGATTAATGGATTGATAAGCATGCTTGTTGCCCTTGGTCATTGTGCCACGTGAAAATATAGCGATCAAAACTGAATGGAGGGAGTACTTAACTATGGTGATGAATGTATTATTCTTAGGAACATAGGGCATGAAGAAGAGGGGATAACGAACCACAACAACCAAGAATGTTGCCAAGCTCCCCGTTTGGAGATGAGGGGCGCACCCACGCAAACGTCATGAATCACTCCGTTTTGAGTCGAGCGGACAGACAGATAGCACCAGATTGTTTCGGCCATATCTCTTAGGTCCGAAGGTTGTTTGGGGCTTATGGGTACTTAATCGAAAGATCTTGAAGTCATCTTTCAGATGGAGCAAGAAACACCCTTAGATTCATAAGGAGTCGCCCGGAATTTACAGAGAGACGTTCGGACCTCCCAGCTGGAGGCTGACAACCTTGTATCAATTTAAGCCCATTAGGGGCCCATTTTATTTTAGGGTTTACACCCTCCCATGCCTCATGGCTGCCACCCATGTATAAATACATGCTCCAGCCATTAGGGAGGGGTTGGGTTTTGTTTAGATGCAAGTTAGCTGCTGCTACTTCCTAGTGAACGCGTGTGTCAATCTAACCACCCGATTTGCTTGATTCAAGACCCCAACTCGTGTTCCAGATTCATATTGTTTTCAATCCGTGAGTTGTTTGCTTGTTATCTTGTTCTTGCTTGTTCTCGATTTCTAGCAGGAGCATTGGTGTTCTTGGCACGGCAAGAACACCTCAATCGGAGATAGTGTACCTATTGCTAAGGCGCAACCCCTGTTGGTGTTGTAGTCGGACAACCAACGTCGAATCCACCCCCAAATCGAGCTTACCCCCAACTCTCATCGAAGGTCGGGAACAAACCCTAGCAGGGTCCTATCAGAAAAGTACAACTAAGAACAATACACCAATCAAGAAAGGCTTAAAAAGAGAACAAGGTTTGGTTCTAGAAACACAAACGCAAGGAACACTCGAAACTATTGAGAGATTTGGATTTTAACACTCAAAAACTATGAGCTTGATATATTTTAATTAAATAAAACCATGTGCATATGATATTTCAAAGAAATACCCTATTTAGAATTAAGCAAGTTGTATTTGTATACAAAAGGACGATGTTGAACTTAAGCCAATTTTATTTATAATTATTCAAGTACGATTTATGCAAATTAAACTTTTGAATTCAAAACAAGCATTCAAAGCATCTAAGCGTATAACTTTATGTTTGGAGTTGAATTAATGAAATTATAATTCAAAAACACATTTATGTTCATATTAGTCAAATTAACATTCAATTAAGAAAACTTGGGATATAGCCTATGTAGCTTTTTATTTAGAAAGCAAATTGCATAAATATTAATCAATTTAACATTTATATTATGGAAAGCCGAAGCGTGGATCTAGTTAGATTTTATTAGAAAACAATGCCACTAGGTATTAGTCAATTTAATATTTAACTATGAAAACCGTTATAAGCTCTAATCAAACTTCATTAAGAAAAGACATTCCAATATACATTAATCAAATTAATTTTAGAATATATTCTCAAAACACATTTTATGTTGAACATCATGTCTAGTGCATATTTTATTGTGAGACAAAACTAAAACAACAAAAACAGGGTTAAAAACAGGGTTCAATGGAGCTAAAATGCACGATCTATGAACTATATAAGCTGCAGGGGTCTAAACACGATTAACCGAAGGTCCAGGGGCTAACAGAGAAGATTGCCGAGACACATTGAATAGTGCTTGTGAAAAGGTCAAAAGACAGGGGCCTAACTAACAAAAAGAGCTAGGGTGGGATTTATGTTCAAAGGTGGGATCTTTCTAGGGGGTTATCCGAGAGAGTTGCAAGACACAAACTATAGAGCTTTAGTTTGTGGATACTTTGGGGGCTTAAAGGCAAAATTGCCTTATCTACACGGTGAATACCACGCCTTGTTCCGTGTACATCGATGGCCGGTGGACAGAGGACTCCCGGCCGGCCAAAATCCTCGCTATCATGCAGCCAAGGACCTAAGGCGAAAAGTAGAACGGAGAGAGGAGATCGAGGGGAGCGCAGATGTGTGCTCGCCAAGGATGGGGACGAACTGGAGCAAGCAGATTTGGAGGTGGCGGTCGACTCTGGTCTTGTAGATGGGCGGACGACGACACCTCCGGCACTCGCGTGGCCAGCGGGACTGTGGCGTCGTGGGGGCTTCAAGCTCGATCTGTAGAGCTTTGTTTGGATGAGGGAAAGCCTGTGGTGGAGACAACTTGCTCCAGTAGGTGAGGGAGACGGCGAAACGGCAGGCAAAGTCAGTGGTGCGCCTCTCGGCTCCTCACGACGGTGCTGCAGGAGAAGAAGTGGCGGTTGGATGAACTAGACCTCAAGAGGATGGCGCAAAGGAGAGAGAAGGTGAAAGGGATGATGAAATCATGCTCACTAGTGGTGGGGATGGACGGAGGCGGCCAGATTCGATGGAGACAGTAGGCGGCGGCCGGCTCGGACTAATAGCACTTCGGTGGCTCTAGCACTCCAATCGTCAGAGTTCACGGACCGAAACGAACTCGAGCGACCGGAATTGAAGCTGTGACGGACGAGACAGGGGACGGCTCGGACTCCAGGTGTGGTGGCACTCGGTGATGGCGCATGGTGGTCGGTGATTGGTGTGGTTCGGACAATTGTGGTCACAACTAAGAGAGCAAACATAGCAGAGGTGTTGAGGTGCACTCGTATATCTAAACTGTTAGGGAATATTTCCAGTGTATTCCTCCAACCCTAGAAGGGTGGGCAATATAGTAATTGTACATGGGCTTAGATGGACCTCATATACACAGGCCATATGGGCCATACACATATACACTAACCCTCCCCCCCGTTTGAACTACCGTCGCAGTGGAGTTCAAGACTGGACAACAAAGAAACACACACAAAGCCTCCCGCAGTCACAACTAGCCACTGGCTACGTTGAGGCTGGAGCGGAACTCCGAGAAAGTCGAGGAGGGCAGACCCTTGGTGAAGATGTCGGCAAACTGGGAGGTGGTCGGGACATGGCAGACATGAACTTCGCTGATAGCAACTCGGTCCTGGACGAAGTCCAAGTCAATCTCCACATGCTTTGTCCGCTGATGTTGAACCGGGTTGGTGGAGAGGTACACGGCGCCGACGTTATCGCAATAGACGAGCGTACTCTTGGCGAGCGGGCTGTGAAGCTCGGCCAAGAGCTGTCGAAGCCAGGACGCCTCAGCCACGCCATTAGCAACAGCCCGGTACTCCGCCTCTGCACTTGAGCGGGAGACAACTAGCTGTCGCTTGGATGACCAGGAGACCAGGTTGCTGCCGAGGAAGATGACATACCTGGAGGTGGAGCAGCGAGTGTCCGGACAACCAGCCCAGTTAGCGTTAGTGTAGACAACCAGCTCAGCAGGGGAGGAGCGGTGAAGGACCAGGCCGAGGTCAACTGTGCCACGGGCGTAGCGGAGGAGGCGCTTCAGCGCAGCAAGATGTGACTCCCGTGGATCATGCCTATGAAGACAGATTTGCGGAATAGCGTAGGCGAGGTCCGGCCTGGTGAAAGTGAGGTACTGCAAGGCTCCAGCAAGACTCCGGTAGGCAGTTGAATCAGGCACGAGATCACCCAGAGTAGCAGACATCCCTGCTTGCTCCAAAATATCAAGAGCATACTATCACGCGTGAAGAAGAATACCAGACTGGCGAGGCTCAACTGTCACACCCAAAAAATGGTGAAGCGTGCCAAGATCCTTTATAGCGAACTCCTGCTGTAGAGAGGAGATAATGCGCTGAAGCAACTGCGGACTGGCGGCTGTCAGGACAATGTCATCAACATATAGCAGTAGGTAGGCAATCCCATCCTCATGGTGATAGATGAACAGAGAAGTGTCAGACTTGGCCTCGACGAACCCCAATGTCATCAAGAATGTGGCAAACTGAGAGTACCAAACCCGAGGAGCCTGCTTCAGACCATAGAGAGACTTGTTGAGCCGACAGAGTAGATCCAGACAACTAGAATCCACAAATCTTGCTGGCTGACTGCAGTAAACAGTCTCTGACAAAGTGCCATGGAGAAAAGCATTCTTCACATCGAGCTTGTGCACAGACCATGAGCAAGATAGAGCAAGTGAGAGGACTGTGCGCACTATAGCAGGCTTCACCATTGGACTGAATGTCTCATCATAGTCCACACCAGGGCACTGAGTGAAACCGCGAAGAACCCAATGAGCCTTGTAGCACTCCAGAGTAGCATCAGCTCAATGCTTATGCGTCCAGATCCACTTGCAAGTCACCACATTGCGACCAGATGACGTTGTCGGTGTTTTAGACCGGCAAACCTACCAAGGGGGTACCCGAGGTAGATGATTGTGGTGGGGATCGCCAGACCTGGAACTTGAGGTATGCGCAAGGACACGAGACACAAATTTATACAGGTTCGAGCCGCCAAGGTGGCGGACCCTACGTCCTATTTGGGGTATCATATGTGGCGCCCTGCGCTTGGTGTTGGTTGAGATGTTCGTCTACGTACCCGACCCTCCTTTATATAGTTTAGGGGGCGGGTTCCTAGTCGGTTATAAGGCAAGAGTCCTAGTAGGATTACACAGAACGAGTCCTAGTAGGATTACAGGGGAATTCTAATAGGAGTCCGTCTTCATCCTTCCTTGTATGAGTACCTGGGGTGTATGCCCGACAAGCCCCTGAGCACTTTGTAGTCGAGAGTAGTAGTTCGAGTAGTCTTGAAGCCTCTTCGAGTAGTTCTTGAGTGTCCTTGAGTACTGCTTAGAGAAGTCTTCAATAGTACTTGAACTGCCACGAGGCTGGAAGGTGGTCCAGCTCATCAGCTCGAGATTTATATGGAAGTGCGATTGCAAAATCGCACTCCATATGGAGTAGCCCCCGAGCCTTGGGTTGAGTCACAGACTCTAGCTGAGGGTCAATCTTGATTATGAATCTTCCGTCTTTGAAAAAATTTGAATGATGGGTGTAGTATAGAAGCCCCCAAGCCTTGAAATGATTAGGTAATCAATCCAAGGGTATTCAGTGTTCACAAAAGCCATCATCTGAGTACTCTTGCAGCGTGTAGCCCCCGAGATAAGAGAGCCGTATGAGCCACGTCGAGTAGAAGTTGTTGTAGAGCCCCCGAGCTTGAGAGCGAGTGAAGTCTGCTAGAGTTGTCCTCGAGTAGTAATTTGAATGTAGCCCCCGAGCTGGAGAGTTTCCGAGTAGTAATCGAGCTGTGGAGCTTGAGAAGTAGCCGTGCCATCAGAGCAGACTTTAGATGCGACTAAAGTCGACTTTAGATGCTGTCAGAGCGGACTTTAGATGCGACCAAAGTCGACTTTAGATGCCGGCAGAGCTGACTTTAGAATGCGACTTGAAAACCGAAGTCGACTTTGTGCCGCGCGGAGCGGACTTTGAGATGCGACTTGAAAACCGAAGTCGACTTTAGTTGCCGCATAGAGCGGACTTTAGATGCGACTACAATAGTCGACTTTGTGCCATGCGGGGTGGACTTAAGATGCAAAAACGAAAAGCACTTCCGAAAGGCAAAATCGAACAAAAAATCAGAGAAAACGAGTAGTTTTGCCACCGAAGCGAGCTTGAGGTTGCGATCGTTAGCGTCGACTTGTGCCACGGTATTGGACTTTGGTGCGACCATTAGCGTTGACTTTTTGCCACCGTAGTGGACTTGAGGTTGCGACTATAGAAGTCGACTTGAGTACTTAGGGTACTAGGACCCATGGTACGGAGCATGAGTACTTAAGGTACGAGACCCATGGTACGGGGCGCGAGTACTTAGGGTACGAAACCCATGGTACAGAGCGCGAGTACTTAGGGTACTTGGACCCATGGTATAGTTGCCATAAGAGTGGGCTTGAGATTGCCTCCTTGGGATATAGCCATTATGACCTCCAAAACTCAGTACACGCAAAGCCGTGGCGAGAGCCCCCGGGATGTAATGTACCGAACTCGTGGTGGAGCCTCTGAAACTTAGTGTACCAAATTCGTGGCCAGAGCCCCCGAGATTGAGTGTTGTAAGCCCGTGGTGGTTTGGTCGATATACCCCAAGAGTAGTCGGCAGAGTGTAGCTCTCGTGAAAACCCGCCGAGGAGCGTACACGAATGAGTAGTCGGCATGTTGTCCTGCATGATGAGGAAAACACGCCAAGAAAAGAAAACAATTTTCATTTAAATTAAATGACTTAGCTGTTGCTGCCTGGGCAGACTGTTGATGCGACCGTTGGAGTCGAGTTGTGCCGCCGGGGCGGACTTTAGATTACGACCGTTGACGTCGACTTATTCCGCCGTAGCGGACTTGAGATTGCGACCGTTGACGTCGACTTGTGCCGCCGTAGCGGACTTGAGATTGCGACCGTTGACGTCGACTTGTGCAGCTCTGGAGGGTAGTTCCCATGTAGAAGCGTGCACAGATGAGTAGTCCTTGGCGTGTTTGTCCTACGCACGGAAAACAAACCAAAGCAGAAAAAAGCAATCATTTGAATAAATGACTTAGCTGTTGCCGCCAGGGCAGTCTTGTAGATGAAGCCGTGGCGGTCGGCGATGGAGCCGCGACGGTTATTGCTGAAGTTGACTAGTCAGAGTTGATTCCGACTAGTCGTTGGGGGGCGTGACAACCGTTCTCGACTAGTCGAGATGAGTAGTCGACGTGATGCGGTCAGAAGACGATGTCGCGGCGGCGCATGGCGTAATCGAGGTAGAGTCAGCGTTGCCGTGAGACAAGTAGTCACGGCGCATGGTGTGGCTGAAGTAGAGCCAGTGCGACCGGACAACAAGTCGATTAGTGCACGGAGTACTCTCGGCGCACAGCGTAGTTGATGTAGAGCCGATGCAGCCAGGAGACGAATAGCCGCGGCGCACGACACAGTTGAGGTAGAACCCGTGCAGCCGGGTAGCGAGTAGTCGCGGCGCACGGCGAGGTTGAGGCAGAGCCCGTGCGGCTGGGTAGGAGGTTGAAGTAGAGCTAGTGCGACTGGGAGACGAGTAGTCGCGGCGCACGGCGAGGTTGAAGTAGAGCCAGTGCGACCAGGAGACGAGCAATCGCGGCTCACGATGTGGTTGAGGTAGAGCCGCTGCGGCCGGGAGACGAGTAGTCGCGACGCATAGCGTGGTTGATGTAGAACCGATGAGTAGTCGAGCGGCGAGATGGCGCGTCCGGATGAACAACATAGGCGCAGTAGAGCTGGTGCAACCGGGCGACGAGTAGTCGAGCCGCGAGAAGCAGTGACCGGGCGCACGGCGAGAGCCAGTGCGACCAACCGACGAGAAGTCGAGCGGCGAGATGGTGCGTCTGGATGCACGGCATAGTCGCAGTAGAGTCGGTGCAACCGGGCGACGAGTAGTCGAGCCGCGAGACGGAGTGACCGAGCGCACGGCGAGAGCCAGTGCGACCGACCGACGAGAAGTCGAGCGGCGAGACGGCACGTCCGGATGCACGGCATAGGCGCAGTAGAGCCGGTGCAACCGGGCGACGAGTAGTCGAGCCGCGAGACGGAGTGACCGGGCGCACAACGAGAGCCAGTGCGACCGTCCGAAGAGAAGTCGAGCGGCAAGACGGCGCGTCTGGATGCACGGCATAGGCGCAGCAGAGCCGGTGCAACCGACCGACGAGTAGTTGAGCCGCGAGACGGAGTGACCGGGCGCACGGCGAGAACCAGTGCAACCGACCGACGAGAAGTCGTGCGGCGAGAGGGCATGTCCGGATGCACAACATAGGCGCAGTAGAGCCGGTGCAACCGAGTGATGAGTAGTTGAGCCACGAGACGGAGTGACCGGGCGCACAGCGAGAGCCAGTGCGACCGTCTGACGAGAAGTCGAGCGGCCAAACGGCGCATCCGGATGCACGACATAGGCGCAGCAGAGCCGGTGTAAACAGGCGACGAGTAGTCGAGCTGCGAGACGCAGTGACCGGGCGCACGGGGAGAGCCAGTGCGACCAACCGACGAGAAGTCGAGCGGCGAGACGGCGCGTCCGGATGCACGATATAGGCGCAGTAGGGCTGGAGCAACCGGGTGACGAGTAGTCGAGCCGCGAGACGGCGCGTTCGGATGCACGACATAGGCGCAGTGGAGCCAGTGCAACCGGGCGACGAGTAGTCGAGCCGTGAGACGCAGTGACCGGGCACACGGCGAGAGCCAGTGCGACCGACCGACAAGAAGTCGAGCGGCGAGACGGCGCACGACAAGGTTGAGGTAGCGCTGCTGCAGCCGGAGGCGACGTGGTCGTACTCGCGTACACCTTCCTGTGTATGGCAAGCAAGACCTTGAAGCTTGCTGATAGCCTCCGTGTGCGTGTAGCATAGTACTTGTTGATTCTGATTTGGTTGCTTGCACGGACAGAACATGAGCTCATGATTACTTTGTACTGCCACGTAGTAATTTCCAGCAAGTTGATTTGGAGCAGAAACGGACAGCAGCACCGTGGATTGCTTTCGTGTGACTCGAAATTGAATAGTGTTGCTCGGTCTGCTCCGTGACAGCTTCGACTTCGGGTTCAGGATGGGTTGCTTCTAATCGTGGTGCAGCAGATCAACTCGGACTCGGCTTCCAAAATCAAAATCTGGTAAGCTTCGGACTTGAATTGAGCCGTACGACACACGTGTCGAACTGGACCATATGTCGATTTCCCTGGCTTGATTCAGTCTCAGACTACAGCAACGCGGCCTTCGACTTCGACTTGAGTTCAGGACAACGAGGCAACAACGAACAGAGACCCTGCAAATTGTATTGGATTTTGACGGAGGGACCCGGCGAGTCGTCGAATAGGCATCACCTGAACAGCTGAATTATCCCGACGAGTAGATTGATATTGTTGATGAAGGTCCTTCGAATTCACCGGTGATCATGATGATCACCCCTACCTGGCACGCTAGCTGTCGGTGTTTTAACCAAGCAAGCCTACAAGGGGTACCCGAGGTAGATGATTGTGGTGGGGATCACCAGACCTGGAACTCGAGGTATGCGCAAGGACACGGGACATAGATTTATACAGGTTCGGGCCGCCAAGGTGGCGGACCCTACGTCCTGTTTGGGGTATCATATGTGGCGCCCTGCGCTTGGTGTTGGTTGAGATGTTCAGCTAGGTACCTGACCCTCCTTTATATAGTCCAAGGGGCGGGTTCCTAGTCGGTTATAAGGCAGGAGTCCTAGTAGGATTACACGGAACGAGTCCTAGTAGGATTACAGGGGAATTCTAATAGGAGTCCGTCTTCATCCTTCCTTGTATGAGTACCCGGGGTGTATGCCCGACAGACGCGGCATAAGGTCCCACGTCTGGTTGGCAAGAAGAGCCCCGTACTCCTCTTCCATCGCACGACGTCGGTTAGGATCTGCCAAGGCTTCGCGGACAAAAGATGATATCGGAGATGGCGGCCACGGCTCTCCCTCGGTGGCGGAGATAGTCACGGACCAAAGAACCCCAGTCGCCTGCCGAGTCACCATGGGACGAGTATGACGAGGATCCCGATGGATGATCGATGGGTGGTACACGACCGGCTCCACACGAGTGTGGCGCGGAGGCGGCGGTGGAGGTGGAGGTGGCGACGACTGTGGTGGAGGCGGCGATGGCTCGGGTGTCGAGCGGCATAGCGTTCGGGGGGCATCGGGGCCACACGTGGCACAGCGGAGGGTGTCGGGGCTGCGCGTGGCGCGGGCAGGGGCACCGGGGCCACGCGTGGCACAACAGGGGGTGTCGGGGTCGTGCGTGGAGCGGAAGGAGGCACTAGGGCCACACGTGGTGCAGTAGAGGGTGTCGGGGCCACGTGTGGCGCGAGAAAGGGCACCGGAGACGATGGTGCACCAGGGAAACCTACAGAAAAAAGGAAAACAGAAATAGGTGGCTGAACCACCAGGTCAGAAAATAGAGACGTCAACTCAGGATCAGGAGACGGAGTAGAGGAGGTGGAGTAGGGGAAATCAGACTCATCGAACACAAGTGTCGGGAGATGAGGACTCAGTGAGATGTGAGGTTGAAGCAACGGTACCCCTTGTGGTCAGGGGAGTAACCGAGAAACACACAATGTGTCGAGCGGGATGCTAGCTTGTGAGGAGCAATGACAGTGATATTAGGGTAACAGGCACAACCGAAGACACGAAGGTGATCGTAGCGAGGAGGGGTACCGAAGAGAGCATGGTGAGGGGTGGAAGCTGGGGAGGTAGTGGAAGGAAGACGGTTAAGCAAGTAGGTGGCGGTGTGGAGACTCTCCTTCTAGAAGCGCGGAGGTAGAGAGGCCTGGATCAGAAGGGTGCGCATGATATCGTTCGTGGTGCGAATCATCCGCTCAGCCATGCCGTTCTGGGGAGAAGTGTACGGATAAGACATGTGCAGCTGAACACCGCGGGAGAGGAAGAAGGAGCAGGAGGTGTTGTTATTGAACTCGCGCCCATTGTCACACTAGACGGCCTTAACAGTGAGGCCGAAGTGAGTGGACACCCAGGCAAAGAACTGGAGGAGGGTGGGAAAAGTCTCAGACTTGGTGCGTAAAGGAAAAGTCCAAGAGTAATGAGAGAAATCATCAACCACCACGAGATAGTATTTATAGACAGAAATGCTGAGTACAGGAGAGGTCCACAAATCTGTTGACGGTAAAAATACGTGTCAAGTTTTGACCGCAAGCGCACGGGTCAGTTGTAGCTCTTCCCTCGAAGTATCCCCCCAAGGTTTGTCAATCCAAGGATCGGAAGCAAACTCCTAGGGTTCTCCATCTAATCCATCGATCTAACCTAACATGAAGAAAAGATTGCATAAATGGTTTAACATACAAACGTGGTAGGATGTATGGATCACATTAAATAGCCAAAAGGGAATGCTACCAAAGGTAACCCTAGCCTACCATCTTCTAGTTGCAGCTCTGGTCAAGGTGAAAATCAATCTAATCTTACAACATGAGAATGAGTCATCTCTACTCAACATTACACGTTCGCTTATCGCTTTCTCCTTCACCGTACTGTCACTACGGTAGATAGTCACCACCGAACGACAAACCTCGGTCCGTGCACTACTACGATGTATCCGTAAGAGAAAGACTAACCACCACGATTAGATCTATTCCTACTAAAGTCATATGCTAGCCTCACATATGGATAAAGCACGCATCGAAGTAGCTCAAAGTAAAGATAAGATATGATTATATCACCATCGAATGTTGAATGTACAAACGCCTTGATGAATTCAAGGTGTGGCTCTGGAACTCCACCATGGCTTCACCACGCAGGGCCAACCATGGCGGCTAGGGCATGGCCTAGGCCATCTCCTAGTCAACTCGAGGACTTGCGGCGGCCGTCGGCTTCCTCTGGTGCTTCTCCTTCGTGTCGGCGGCTCTCTGATGAATGGATGCGCCGGCCCTTCGAGGCAGGAGCTATTTATCGACCGAGGAACATCTAGGTCAAAGGGGAGGCCGAACCGCCACGAAAAAGGGCTGGGACGGTCGGCCTGGGCCCGTTTCGCTCCTCGAAACTTCTCGTCCAATTGTTGATTTGCACCCTTCTGTATGTGGGCCCTTGACGTCGTCTTCTCCATGGTTTAGATAGGGATACTTGTCGTCCAAGCTCCAGCATCTTCTGTTCTGGTCCCTGGAGATTTATGGCCCATGCTTTGGTCCTTGGGTTGTTTGGAGTCTTGTTCACTTCGTGTTTTGACTTGTGACGGGCTTCATGATCTTCTCATAAAGTGCTTGATGAACTTTACCCGAAAGTACTCCTTTAAGCGCTTAAATCCTGCGTAAATAAGATACTCCAAAAACCACATGCGAGTGCAAACTTGTCATATCAAGGGGGTTAGAACCATTAGTTAGGATATCAAATATGTGCAAATGTTTACGGTAAACTCATAGCTAGGTGTACAAAAATCGACCATCAACATACCCCCATGCTTAAACCTTGCTCATCCTCGAGCAAGTCCAAGATCTTTGCTTAACTTGGAAATCAGCATTGCCCTTCAATGTCTTCCCTACACTTAGTTATACACAACAAGACATATTGCTCTCTTAAGTATTTAGCATTTAAGGTTCAAGTTTTGACCGGCTAATTCATCATGGAAGATAGACTATCATTAAAGAACATGCCACAATAAAACAAATATAGTGCTCTCAAACTTAAGAAAACTTCAAACCTTTACCTTGTTGCATCGTGAGGAGTTTTCAAAAAAAGTTGCACATCTAACATAAGTGAGGTTCTCTTGCAAAAGCTCATGAAAACACTTATCTCGTCAAGTCACTCAAGCCTACACTAGATTATTCTCAACCTATTCTACTCATATATGAAAGTGGAAAGTTTATGTGGAGCTTGGTAGGTAAAAACAATCCTAGCAAAACATTATACTTGAAATATTGTCAAACTATGAGAGAGATCTATTAGAATTACCGAGACTAGTCAAAAAGGTCATGGAAAATAAATATTGGAAAGGGAGAGAGATGGAACACACACATTTAGAAAGGTGGACATCTGCAAGTGGCAAATGGGTGATCCCGAGACACGAATGAAGTTCTCGTTATCGGATTGCACGTGGTTGGAAAAAATTGAGTGTGGACTTGTCTTCAAAGCTCTCTAAGATTCAAATGAAAGCTAAAAAGAACTGAGGAGCATTTTTATTTTTCTCTCTTTTGTTTTTTTCTTTTCTTATTTTTTCCTTTCTTCTCTCTCCTTTTTTTCATCATTCATTTTTTTCTTCATTATTTTTTAATGCTCCTCCGAACTTTTAAGCAACACAGTACTTGCTATAGCAGTCCTCCCCATGCTTAAATGATTGCTCATCCTTGAGCATAGAAGTGAGGGGACCTATGGCTGCTAGATAAGTACGAAATCCTTGTGTTCTTCTATAAATCTTTTGAAATCTTCAGGGGCATCCTCCATGTAGAAACTCTGCATTTGATGAGTCCCTCCATATGTTATATATCTTGAAATCTTTGCCAGAAAATCTTCAGAAAATTCGTTGAAAGATCATCCATACTCAATTTGGGTTGTGGTCAAGGAGGTAATCACAAAAAGATGTTTTGGGTTTAGGGTGGATGCCCAGCGAAGTTTGTGAAATTTCTAATGTAGAAACTCATAATGCATGGACAAGAATGGCTAGCATGAAAAAGATACGCAAAGGAATGACCAGCTTCTTAGTCTCGTACCACAGAAATCAAACCTAATCCAACTCATCAAGATATAAGCTTGCAATCTAAAGGTTACATCATGAAAGTACTTGTATATGTATAGGCTTTGGTAGGTAGAGCCTTGCAAGAGATTCACAAATGTAGATAGCATAATGATTTTAAATAAAACAAGTACAAGGTATAGGTCATCGGTAAACTTAAATCAAAGAGCAAGATAGAGTATGTGGGTCTAAAATTTAGTCATTTAACCTCCACAAATGAAAGAGCCGGTAGTTAAAAAATAAAACTAACAAACCTAGGTTGTCCTCCTAGTAGCCATGTTATTGATCGAGAGATAAATACAAAGGTTGTTTATGGTTGAAAGCATATATGTGCAAACATTTAGAAGAAGATGAACAATTAAAGATAAAGTTAAGAGCGAGTTACCATCCTTTTCGATGCTCGTAGTGAAGTGCAGCGTAGCCTCCCCCATGCTTAAGCATTGCGCTTAGCATGGACAAAGAATGATGAGCATCTTGTGGTGAAGGTGATCCTTGAACTCCATGTGGACTTTTTCCCTTTCGTCCTTCAAATCCTCCCCCATGCTTAGCATGTTGCTAAGTGTGGAAGAATTTGAATCACTCGTAATTCCCTATTGCCATGTGTTTCAGAATCATCTTCACTTACTTGCTTTGTTACCTCAGTTTTCCTTCAACTTCTTCTTATTATCATCAAGCCATGGTTCCAATCCTTCATCATATCGTCATCACCGACTTCCATCATGTCCTTGTCGCTGCCTCATCTTCCACAGATTTTCTTTTACTTCCAGAATAGAACATATACTGAAACACCCCTCCAAGTTGAAGTTCATGAAATTA
This sequence comes from Cenchrus fungigraminus, assembly GCA_036936925.1. Taxonomy (NCBI): domain Eukaryota; kingdom Viridiplantae; phylum Streptophyta; class Magnoliopsida; order Poales; family Poaceae; genus Cenchrus; species Cenchrus fungigraminus. The sequence continues at coordinate 79,304,293 of CM072770.1, forward strand.
TCTTTCCAATGAGCCATCATTCGCATGAAACGGGTTCCGAACAAGAGAGTTGTGCCTGTTTTACTCTGGCGATGCAATCTGTCCAAAGCTTATTTCAGACCGCGCAGCGCTCAATGTTTCTGCCATATCTCCTTGTACGGGTCTTCAAAATTGATGATCCTTGATGCATTGGAAAGAGGGTTTGAAGAAGCTTCTGAACATTAACTTTTCTTTAATTGTACATCTTTGAAAATGTGCTCAAACTTAATGGAAACAACGACTTCCCTCTCAAGCCTTGTAGATGACTAACGATCTTGATTGCAATTGGTCAAGAACTCATGGGAACACTTCGTCATGCCTGCAAAACAAATCAAATGCACATTCTACCCCTGCGGTGATGGTCGGGAATAGAAACAATTGTCAACAAACCAAATACATCCCTAAGATCTTAACTTGTGGCATAACTTACCTAGTGAAAAGAAAAGAGAACCTAATGAGTGTATGTCCGTGTAGGTGAAAAAATGCAAATGAAAGGAAGGGATATTAACAATGACAATGTTTGCACCAAGTTCTAAGCACCATGTTTACAACTAGATTGCTTTATTTATATATAACCATAAAGATTTAACTGAGGTCAAAACACCATGGTCATTTCAAGGTTAATAATTCTTCATGCCGCAAGAAAATTAAAGCGCATTGCAAAGTTTATAAACCAACCTAATGCAATATAGATCAACAAGGCTTTAAAAACTCAAAAGATGATTGTCCACAATCAAGTATAAACACCATGTTTGCACAAGATTACAAAATAAAATGCCTCGCGAAGCATTATCATGGAAATAAAGCATTCATCAAAAAGTTTTGCGAAGAAGCCAAGCTAACCTATGCATGATAGAACAAAGGGGTTGATGCAAATGCAAAGGGGTTAGTAAAAAGGGCAACAATGTTTGAAAAGGCTTTCGATGTTGTTCCTCAATAATGACAAGCAAGTCACTTTATGAGAGGCAGAGTCTTGTCAACAAAATCTTTTATCAAAAGACCTAATCAAACATGCTAACAAGGTTTTAAGGTAAGGCTTATGGGTATCCTATATTTTTTTGCTTAAGACAAGAATTTTGAAAAGGCAAGTCAGGTGAAGAAATTCTATCTAAGGTGGTTTTGGAAAACGAAAATAAAACAAGGGTTAGATTTTCGGATAAAAAACAAACATATGGTTTTAGGATTACTAAAGGTATGAGGGGTTTTCCCTAAGGGTTTAGGACGAGGCTAGTCAAAATTTTAATTAGAAAAGGGATAGAGATAGACTTTGTCGACTTGACATAAGTCGATCCCCCTTTTGTTGGCTTGGGTTCTAGGTGAGGTTTGATAGGAAGGTTTAGGCAAAGATGTTTTTTTCACAAAAAGGGTTATAAAAGATGAGATGCAACATGCAACACAATGCAAGGGTGGAGAACAATGTGGAATAAAGTGCAACATGATATTAATGAACAAAATGACATGACATGATATGGTGGCGATCTAAACCAAAATGAAAGTTAGTCTATGTTAACTAGCCACAAGTTTAGAATCAAAAGGGATCATCTTCATATTTCTCTCTAAAAAGACACAAATAAAAAGACTCTAAACACTAATAAGCATACATAAAAGGGGTCTACAAGTTTTCCAAAATCAAGTAGCAAAGTGCTCACTCAATATCTATTAAAGCATATATTATTTGGTTGTAACATTTATTAGAGCAATGGTACAATGTTACTTGAAGTTTTCAAATAAAGAGCACAATGTAGACCATCATAGTTTATATACATATATAAAAAGATCGGGTTGCCTCCCGCAAAGTGATTCATTTAAAGTCACAGAGATCGACTTTCTTACATACCTTTTTATCGTCGTGAAGCCATGGTTCTTTGTGCGAGAATCCAAAGTAGCCATGCAGCTTGATGTTACCTTATGAAATCGGTCGTGGTTCGCCTCCTTATGTGTTAAGTGGTGCCTCTTGTGTCTTCATTCATCCATGCTCCGGAGGGTTTGTTTTAGTCCTTAGCTTCTGAATTTCATCATGTACGTGTTGTGGAATCGTTGCCCCATATTCTCTTTATTGTCACCATATCCATCTCCTCTATCTTGTCGTCATCGCCTTGTTCCTGCCTCTTATTTGTGGATTTACCCCTGCATTCAGAACAGAACATATACCAAAATATAGTTCTATTGAAAAATTTATAAAATTATCTTTCCAACGGGCACTCATTCATCTTAATCGGAGTCCGAATGAGGGAGCTATGGCTGTTTCACTTCAGCATTGCTTGCTGTCAGAATTTCAGCACGTGCGACCTTTGGTGATTCGGCCATATCCGCTTGTAGGAACCTCCGATTGCCTTACCGCTTGATTCGTTGGAACGTAGACTTCATGGGGCTTTTGAAAATCCAAATATATCTAAAGCTTTCTGCTGAGGCTCATGCAAACATCTTGATGACATCATTATCCTTTTGTCCATCGATCCGGAGATGTACGTGTGGTCTTCATCATGTAGCCTTTTAGGGCGCCATGTCACGCATCCCTTGGCTTCAAAAATCATTACCATCGATGCATGAGCATGATGGCAATGGGATCCTTCTCCATCGTGCTTGACATGGTCGTTCCCGAAACTTATAGCTTGAACAAACAAACCTCCAAAAGACATTAGTCTTAAAAACTTAATTGACACATAGGCATACCTTGTTCATCTTCGTTTGCTTTGGGTGTGGGCTCGATAGTGGATGTTGGGCCACTAACCAAAGTTAGCACCTACCACTAAAGAGCAAATCATTGTGTAGCCATCAACTTGATTGAGCGAGGTTGGACTTGTCGAAGTCCGAATGTTGAAAACTTCTCGATCGCTTTGTGTCTAGGGTTTTACCTGCATTCAAGGACACAAACAAGAAAACAAGCATATATGCAATAATAAAAACTAAGGTTAGTCAAATAGATAGATCGCCCTAGGGTTCGAGTTGCCGATCCCCAGCAATGGCGCCAGAAAAGCTTGTTGATGGTAATAATACGCGTCAAGTTTCGACCGTAAGCGCACGGGTCAGTTGTAGCTCTTCCCTCAAAGTATCCCCCCAAGGTTTGTCAATCCAAGGATCGGAAGCACACTCCTAGGGTTCACCATCTAATCTATCAATCTAACCTAACATGAAGCAAAGATTGCATAAATGGTTTAACATACAAACGTGGTAGGATGTATGGATCACATTCAATAGCCAAAAGGGAATGCTACCAAAGGTAACCCTAGCCTACCATCTTCTAGTTGCAGCTCCGGTCAAGGTGAAAATCAATCTAATATTACAACATGAGAATGAGTCATCTCTACTCAACATTACACGTTCGCTCGCCGCTTTCTCCTTCACCGTACTGTCACTACGGTAGATAATCACCACCGAACGACAAACCTCGGTCCGTGCACTACTACGATGTATCCGTAAGAGAAAGACTAACCACCACGATTAGATCTATTCCTACTAAAGTCATATGCTAGCCTCACATATGGATAAAGCACGCATCGAAGTAGCTCAAAGTAAAGACAAGATATGATTATATCACCATCGAATGTTGAATGTACAAACGCCTTGATGAATTCAAGGTGTGGCTCTGGAACTCCACCATGGCTTCACCACGCAGGGCCAACCATGGTGTGGCCTAGGCCATCTCCTAGGCATCTCGAGGACTTGCGGCGGCCGTCGGCTTCCTCCGGTGCTTCTCCTTCGTGTCAGCGGCTCTCTGATGAATGGATGCGGTAGCCCTTGGGGTAGAAGCTATTTATCAACCGAGGAGCATCTAGGTCAAAGTGGAGGCCGAACCGCCACGAAAAAGGGCTGGGATGACCAGCTTGGGCCGATCGGCCTGGGCCCGTTTAGGCCCAGTTCGGCCCCGGTTCGCTCCCCGAAGCTTCTCGTCCAATTGTTGATTTGCACCCTTCTGCATGTGGGCCCTTGACGTCGTCTTCTCCACGGTTTAGATAGGGATACTTGTCGTCCAAGCTCCAGCATCTTCTGTTCAGGTCCATGGAGATTTACGGCTTCATGCTTTGGTCCTCGGGTTGTTAGGAGTCTTGTTCACTTCGTGTCTTGACTTGTGACGGGCTTCATGATCTTCTCATAAAGTGCTTGATGAACTTTACCCGAAAGTACTCGTTTAAGCGCTTAAATCCTGCGTAAACAACATACTCCAAAAACCACATGCGAGTGCGAACTTGTCATATCAAGGGGGTTAGTACCGTTAGTTAGGATATCAAATATGTGCAAATGTTGACGGTAAACTCATAGTTATGTGTACCAAAATCGCCCGTTAACAAAATCACGGTGAACAAGATCAAAGGCATGCACCGCATGCGAAGAAGAAGAAGAAAAAGGTAGTCTAACATGACGACCTAGCTGGCACGCATGACAGAGGTGCTACGGAGGAGTGCTAGTACAAGAGACATCAGCACTACGACTAATCTGAGCCAAAACATCTCGACCGGGATGACCAAGGCGCGGTGCCAGGTGGTGGAAGACGAAGTCGCAGCAAAGGCAGCTGATAAAGAAGTCAATGGAGAAGATGGAGCAGCGGAAGTCGGAAGGCGAAGAGTGTAAATGGGCCCCGAGCTATCACACCGGAGGAGCGGACATCGAGAAGCCAAATCCTTCACAATAAAACCAGAAGTGTCAAATTCAACAGAACACGAATTGTTAGTTGTGAATTGGCGAATGGAAAGAAGGTTCTGAACCATCTGAGGAGCAACAAGGACACTGAAAAGACGAAAAGGACCAGGACAAGAACCCATGGAGGTGATAGGGAGACAAGACCCATCACCTACCATGATGGAAGAAGGACAGGAGGAAGGTGGGGGCAGACAGAGGAGAGTAAACCAGCATCAGGAGTGGTATGGAATGAGGCCCCTGAGTCGGCGATCCACTCAGTGCTGGCAGGTGGTGTCAGCCCGATGGTGCTAAAGGACTGTGCCAGGGTAGCCTGATCCTACCCCCAGGCCAGGTCGGAGGCTGGCTGGGCTAAGCGGGCAGAGACCACGCAGGCTCGAGCGAGGGAGCTCCACCAGTGAACATGGAGGCCGGCTGAAGCAGAGAACGAGGTCCACCACCCTGACCCTGAAAGGGCCACATCAAGATGCGCCCTAATCATGGGTTGTGGAAGGATGGCCAGGGCGTACCTCCAGGGGTAGGGGCGGGGGTAGGAGTTGGGGTCGGAGCAGTGGTGTTCAGATGGCCACCACCAGCACCACCACCCCGCCCGCCACGGCGGCTACGGCGCCCACACAGCCCCCCAGCCCCGCTCGGTCCATGGGGGAGGAGCACCAAGGAGAGAGAAAATATGCTTGCCAAATTACCATCAGATTCCAACAAATTAAGTAAAGAAGAGGCTAGAGAATGGAGATTGGACTCAATATTGGCGAGGACAAGATGTGCATAGCAACTCCCGCATCGAAACCACTCAGTCAAAGCACAAACCGGTCGCGGAGGAACTGGGCAAAGGCGTGGTCCGAGACGCCGAGCTTGGCCAGAAAGCCCATGGGGTTGACGGTGTCAACTCGGCAGCCGGGGGCACTGCGACCGCTACCACTACGGTCCTGTCCTGGGCGCGCGGTCACGAGACGCGGATGAGGAAGAAGACGAGTCGCAATGGAACAAGCAACCATGCCGCCTTTCGGGGCAAGGGTGACGGCTGGTTGGGAGATAGGAGCTCCATAGGGGTGGGTAGCGGTCGACATGGACGAGGAGAGGAGGGGGACGCTTGATCATGAGGAACAGAGGTCCCGAGGACTACCGGGAGCCGCGGCATGCAGGAGGGGTACGCCACCGTGAGCGAGGATGCCGACCCGGACGGATAAGCTTTTGTTTTTACCAATCATGGAACTCTATTAATAAGGGCTCGTTTTTGAACAAAGCATTCTAAATGGTTATTTAGTTCCGGGGCATTACTATTTCTCAGAGTTGGAGAAACGCTATTACTATTCGTCTTATTGGAAATTTGCCACTATCATTCTTTAGCTCCCACATATTTGCCCTATTCTACACCTGGCGTGTACACGGACCCACCCGCAGGCGAAGTATTCTCGTATCTCCCTAAAATGCCTCCGTTCATCCCTCTAGCCTTGGATCCGCCTCTGCCTCGGGCCAGCAAGCGGCGCCGTGGCCCCTGCGCCGCCGCTATCGAGAACTCGCAGGGAAGGGGTGGGAGACACGCACCTGGGGAAAGGAGAGGCCAGCTCTGCAATCCCCGCGCTGCGGTGGGGAGGAAGCAGGCGCGGAACTCCCAAGGTTGACGTCGCCACTGGAGGCCGCCGTCACCGTCGGTGATTGGGTCCCACGCGAGGTGGACAGAGGCACAGGGGAGGCCAAATCGAGGGGCAAGGAGCATGACACAGCGGCGCGGCCTCCGCGCACCTGAGAGGGGGGGAGGAGGTTCCCCCACATCACCTTTTCTTTCCCTATCGCCGTCAAGCTCCTCCTCCATGGATGCCTCCATGGACGTGGTGGTGGACGAGGTGGGATGCAGTGGCGGTGGTGGCCATCGGGCCCGCCCGTCTGTCCCTGCCATCGACGAAGGGCGCGACGTCGAGGTCACCGAGGGGGAGAAGGAGGAGAGGGGGAGATGTCGCCGTCCCAAGCTTGATTAGAAAGCTCCACCGGCGGGCCAAGGAGGAGCGAGGATGAGCAGGGAGCTCCGCTGATGCCAACCCCTACTCCACGACGAGATCTCCGTTGCCTTTGAGATCTCTGCCGCTGGAGCGCCACCGCGGACCACGCCTCCGTCTTTGCCTCGCTACGGTGCGGCAGCTGAAGGTGGGTGACGCTAGCGCAAACAGGGGAGTGGGCGGACAGGTGTAGAGTGAGCAAGTAGTGTGGTGGCCTCCGCCTCAAGTCCACCATTGAGTAGTCACCTTGCTCGCCCTCGTCGGCGGCGACCAATGTCGACGTCTCCGCCCCGACGGTCGCCACGGCCACACCGCTCCCCCCGTCCCCCTCTCCCCTCTCTTGCCTCGGCGTTCCCAACGCCTACATCAACCCGCACCTGGTGGCCGCTGGCGGTGGTGGCGGGGACGACGCGCGCAAGGATCGGAGACCTGGCCCCGGTGGTTCAGAAGGGAGGAAGAAGATGAACGGGGGCATTTTGAGGAGATACGAGAATATGTCGCCTGTGGGTGGGCCCGTGTACACACCAGACGTAGAAAAGGGCAAATATGTGGGAATTGAAGAATGGCAGTGGCAAATTTCCAATAAGATGAATAGTAATGGCTCTCCAACTCTGAGAAATAGTAATGGTGATGAGGACATGACACCCATGCATACGACCATGATTGGTGCATGGAATGGAGTAGAAGAAGTCCAGCAAGGGTGTCCAAGTCGAGGAGGCACGAAGCTAATCCGGTTCGAGTCCCCAAGGTGGAGGCCTAAAGCAATTCAAGTTCGAGCCCAGTTCGGAGTCCAGGAGCAGCGCGCACTAAAAATGATGTCTAGGTCGCATACGGAGTCGGTTTTGGACGTTATATATATAGTTGGAACCGAAATTTCACAGAGCTTCCAATGGCACCGGTCTCATGCCAAAATTTATCGTGAGTCAACGGGAATCGTTGAAACAAGTTGACGTTTAGAATCTACCAAGGTGCTGCGTAGCCAGTTTGATGGGCCTTAAGCCCAAGTTGTGGGCGCCCTATCCTAGGACGCCCCCAACCCTAGGACGCCCCTCCTCTTATACTCAGTAGCAGCTACCTTGGAAACTTGAGATTTGTTTTACATCTAGCTTTAGCTACACCAGACCACGCACAAATACGTGTTGTCCTCTGTAATTCAGAACTCCACCTTCGAGTGATACATAGATTGCTCGCCTCAAATTCTTGTTCGTTCGTCGATTCCACACAGGAATTGATCTTCATGATCAGGCCGATCTTGCTCCAACAAGATCGGTAACCACATGGAGTTGGTTCAGCGATTGCATTGGCACTTCGGTTTGCTCGTCGCAGTCGGATCGTGAGGGTCACCTCCCATCGAAATCGGATTTATCTCCACTTACCGAAAGATCGGGCACTCCGGCTCTATCAAATGGCCTGGAAACAAATAACCCCATTCTAAAACATAGGAACATTAAAATGCCTTGTTGTCAATTGCAATTCTATAGGAATTTAGATTGTAAATTTTTTTTCCAATTGATGTTTACATACAACATAGGAAAATCATAAGATTTTATGGAGAGGGATAAACACAAAGGAAAATTTCCAAATGGTTGGACCTCTTGTTAGATTTATTCAAAATTCCTATGCAATAAGTCATTCCTTAGGAATTTCATAAGATTAGTAGGAATTCAATCCTTTGTTCCAAAGGCTTTCAATGGAAATTTTTCTATAGGATCCAAAAACCTCTAAAATTCTAAATAGTATGAGTATATTCCGCAGACGCGAGTGGTGTTTCGAAGCAATTCGGAGCTCTCCACCAGCTTCAAAAATACATTTGCCAAGCACATTTATAGGGTGTTTGACAACACTCCAGCTTTCAAAAACTAGCTTCACTCCACCTGCTTTATACTTTTCCAACTCCACTCCACCAACTCCGTGCATGGTGTCTGGCCTCAAATGCATGCTACACATACACACCTTCAAAGTCATGTCCGTCTACAGTTCTAGCTCTTACAGAGGACCAGGTGTTGTATAGACATCCGCCCATTGTCGTACGGACATCCTTGGGCCCACCACCAAGGTGGACCATGCCCGTATACAGGACTGACTACCGGGACTACTCTGACATGTGGGCCATGGTGCAAGACGGTGTGGACTACAAGGCATCTCAGGACTAGTACTAGATTAGGAAAGCTTATCATGTACACCGCTATAGGTTTCTCTTAGTTGTACCTGACTAGTATTATCTCCCTAAACTGACTTGTAACCCTGCCTCCTGTGATATATAAGGTAAGGCAGGGACCCCCAAACAACACCTGAATCTTACACAATCAATCAAGAGCTACGCAACATATAGGACGTAGGGTATTACTGTGACACCCAGTTTCCAAATGAACCAAGTTCTACCTATATGTATACCAGGATCTAGTTTAATACATATAATGACATCATAAGTGAATAACAGAAATAATATCACGTAAAGAAATAGAGATTATCAGAGATTTACAGCGGAATCCTGGGAAACAAAGGCTCCAAACTTCACAGGCAATCGACTGGGGGTTGCGTACGCCTAGCACCATCACTTCATACACTTTCTTTTGAGTAGCGGGTTAGTAAGGGTGAGTACACTTATGGTTGGTACTCAGCAAGGCCACAAAAGTTAACCAGAAAGCAAATTAAGTTCGTCTTTAAGTTTATTAATCATGTGAGGGTCCAGGCTGCTCTTGACCGTGAGCACGACTTATCGTTAGTTTTACACTCTGCAGAGGTTGTACACTTTCACCGCAAGTTGCGTAAAAGATCCGAAGAACTTTGAACCCAACCATGCGATGCCGACCAAGCATCATACCACTCTTCCGAGATGTGATTGCATAGGGACGCTACGAGGCCTTTACAAAGAGTCCTCCTATGTATTAGTCCATAGTAGCACGTCTTAGAGACTATCTTTCGTACCCTCCTTCTACCCTCGGACTAGGTTAGCCTAGAAGAGCACTTCCGTTCCAACATTTATCCAGAGTAGAAGAGTCATAAAAGCATTCCTCCGTACCCCAAGCTACCATGACTAATAACCACACAAGACTTCCCTAATTAATTGGCCATGACCAGAGGCATATAGTCCTTGTGGTTGTACAGTCTTCCTGGGTGGTTCTTCGCGTTCCAATTAATTCATAGTATTCTTGTTTAAAGCATAGGTAGAAGGATGGTTAGGGTCACTTGCCTTTCTCCAATGACAAGCTACTCTTGCTCTTCCGCCCTTGCTCTCTCGAAACTCTTAAACTTCAGGATTTTCAATCGATAGCTCGATCTTCTACTCGAAGCAAACACCAAGCACAATCATGCAAAGCAGAAAATGATGAGGACATCTCTACCATTGATACAATCATGCCTAGTTCTCAGGAAGGACCAATGACTCGAGCCCGTGCACGACAACTCAACTATCAGGTGAAGTCGTTCCTTGCTGTTCATACAAACCCATCTCAGAATTGGATGCTACTTAACTATGGTGATGAATGTATTATTCTTAGGAACATAGGGCATGAAGAAGAGGGGAGAATGAACCACAACAACCCAGAATGTTGCCAAGCTCCCTGTTTGGAGATGAGGGGCGCTCCCACGCAAACGTCGTGAATCACTCTGTTTTGAGTCGAGCGGATAGACATATAGCACCAGATTGTTTCGGCCATATCTCTTAGCTCCGGAGGTTGTTTGGGGCATATGGGTACTTAATGGAAAGCTCTTGAAGTCATCTTTCAGATGGAGCAAGAAACACCCTCAGATTCGTAAGGAGTCGCCCAGAATTTACAAAGAGACGTTTGGACCTCCCAGCTGGAGGCTGACAACCTTGTATCAAGTTAAGCCCATTAGGGGCCCATTTTATTTTAGGGTTTACACCCTCCCACGCCTCATGGCTGCCAACCATGTATAAATACATGCTCCAACCGCTAGGGAGGGGTTGGGTTTTTTTAGATCCAAGTTAGCTCCTGCTACTTCCTGATGAACGCGTGTGTCAACCTGATCACCCGATTTGCTTGATTCAAGACCCCAACTCGTGTTCTAGATTCATATTATTTTCAATCCCTGAGTTATTTGCTTGTTATCTTGTTCTTGCTTGTTCTTGATTTCTAGCAGGAGCATTGGTGTTCTTGGCACGACAAGAACACCTCAATAGGAGACGGTGTACCTGTTCTAAGGCGCAACCCCTGTTGGTGTTGTAGTCGGACAACCAATGTCGAATCCACCCCCAAATCGAGCTTACCCCCAACTCTCATCGAAGGTTGGGAACATTCCCTAGAAGGGTCCTATCAGAAAAGTACAACTAAGAACAATACACCAATCAAGAAAGGCTTAAAAAGAGAACAGGGTTTGGTTCTAGAAACGCAAACGCAAGGAACACTCGAAACTATTAGGAGATTTGGATTATAACACTCAAAAACTTTTCATCTAATGGAAAGCCAAGGAGCCAAAGAGCATGGGTAAGCAATATAATTATTTCATCCTTTAATTTCTACAACCCTCAAATAAGTTGACTTGGAATAATCTCTTGCAATAGGGAACAAAAGATCAACAATCACCCAAGCATGCAACAACAATATTCAAAGGCAAAGAGAAAGGGGAAGTAGTCCAATAATTTCATCTATAAATTTCTACAAACCTCAAATAAAATGACTTCGAACAAACTCTTACGATAGGGTATAGTAGATCTACAATCACCCAAATATGAAAGAATATTATAGAAAGCCAAAGAGCATGGAGAAGCAATCTAATTGAATCGATCAATACAGGGAGGAGACCGCAGACCTGACGAATAGGAAGGGAAGAAGGTGCCGAATGCCGTGTCGATTAAGTAGCCCGACCTTGCGCCTTGAACAAGATGTTCTTCGCAATTGTTGCAGATTTGCGGCCGCTAGGGTGAGCCTTGGGGGAGCTGACGGAGCAACGGGTTTGAACCATCTTGCAGCTTCAAGGATGTTGCCAAGGAAGGCCGCCGCTCGTAGCAGAGGAAGGCCACCACTCGTGAAGGACGGACATTCCATCTGAGGCACGCAGATGGTCCGTGGGGTGCTGTGTTCGTCGTGTGTTCATCATGTTCTTGAGGACGAGATGTTTGATCGGTTGAAGCTTTTGGTTTGTGTTGCAATCAGTTCATAGACGGTCCGCTGGGTAGGGTCGGAGAGCCCGTCTGGTTCAGACAGCCCATACTGGATTGATGGACGGTCCGCACGGGTCGAGTTGAGGTGCTGAGATTCTGGTGGTTTCTGTTGCGGTTTTCGGACGGTCCGAACTGAAGTGTCAGACAGTCCGCAAGGAGCCGGCGGACAGTCCGTGAGGAGAGAACAGACAGCCCGTGTCTGGCGTGTTGCTTCTCGAGGTTCTGTTAACTATTTTGGACAGTCCGTCCATACCATACGGATGGTCCGTGTAGCTCACAGACGGTCCGTCCTCCCTTGACAAACAGTCCGAGCTCAACCTCGCAGATTTGTCTAAGTCCCTAGTTCTTGAGTTGAGCTTTCGTTTTTGCTTCGAATTGGGACTTGTTTTTAGGGTTGGTAGGTCCGTTGTGACTACGTGACCTTGGCAGGCTCGTGTGAGAATTCTTGGTTGTGATTTTGGGACTTAGCCGGTTTTTCTCATGGAGAAATTTTTATCGGCTCCCATTCACTTCCCCCTCTCTAGTCGCCTAATTGGTCCTTCAGGATTGGAGACCTTTTGGCGGATCGACTTCGGTTGATCATGACACATGACCGAAGATCGAAGGTGGTTCTCCAGCCTCACCCCGGTGGTGTCAAATGAGTACATCACTTTCGGGGACAACAGACGAGGACAAGTGCTTTCAGAAGGGATGGTGAAGGTAAGTAACAATGTGACCTTGAAGCGTGTTGCTCTCGTCAAGTCACTTGGCTTCAATTTGCTTTCCTTTCTCAGCTGCTTGATGAGGGTTTTGAGGTCTGTTTCAAGTCGGGCGCTTCTCATGTGCTTGACTCGAGGCGATCTTGTCTGTACGATCGTCCCCGAGGGTCAAATCTTTCGTGCTGATTTTTTCTCAGTAAGTTGGTCCTTCTCGATGTCTTGTTGCTGGTGTTTCGTCTGAGTTGTGGAAGTGGCACAGGAGGTTGGGACACTTGATTTTTGATTTGCTTTCTCACTTGAGTGGTCTCGATTTGGTCTGAGGATTGCCAAAGTTGATGTTTCAGAAGGATTTGGTTTGTGCCCCATGTCGGCATGGCAAGATGGTAGCCCCTGATCGTTGTCATGAAAGAGCGACCATATGAGCTATTGCAATGGATTTGGTTAGTCCAGCTTGGGTTTACTCTATGAGTGGGAAGTGGTATGTCCTTGTGGTTGTGGACGATTACTCTCGCTATGCTTGGGTGTTCTTTTTGGCCGACAAGGGTGAGAATTTGGTTTTGTTCGAGATCTGATCTTGGGGTTGAAAAATTAGAGACATGGTGATGCCATTAGAGCTATATGCAGTGACAATGGCACAAAGTTTAAGAACTCTCATTTTGAGACCTTTTGTTGTGAGCTAGGTCTTGAACATTAGTTTTCCTCACCTTATGTTGCTTGCCAGAATGGTGTTGCGGAGAGGAAAAATCGTTCCCTTTGCGAGATGGCTAGGACAATGCTCGATGAGCAATAGGACTCCTAGGAAATATTGGGTGGAGGCGATCAATACCGCTTGCCATGTTGGGAATTGCATTTCCCTTCGTGCTTTCATAAAGAAGACGTGCTATGAGCTCATGAATGGGCGAGCACTTAGAGTGAGCCACTTTCAGGCTTTTGGTTGCAAGTGCTTTATTCTCAAGAAATGGAAGCTAGATAAGTTTGAGGCAAGATCCTCCGATGGAATTTTTCTTGGTTATGCTAATCATTCTCGAGCATATCGTGTGCTCAGCCTTGACACTAACCAAATCATGGAGACTTGCGAGGTAACCTTCGACGAGACGCAACCATGTAGCTCTATTGTCTTTGAGTCTGCAGGTGATGATGAACTTGGCGAGAAGATCTTTGAAGATGAGAAAGAGGGTGATGGAGAGGATGATGGAGATGATGGTGAACCTCCGGTTGCTTGTGTACCCTATACTTCCACTACTAAGACTACGGTCCAAGATGGTCATCTCGAGTGGAAGCTACTACTGAGGGAGAGGTCATTTCCAGGCGAGAGGCACCCAAGCGTGTACAGGCTGATCATCCTCCCTCCAGGATCATAGGTGACATCAATGAATGCACGACACGGTCCAGGTCACAGAAAATCTCTCATTTCGCTCACTCAGCTTTTGTTGCATCTTTTAAGCCCAAGGATATTAGACACGCACTCTCTGATTCGAATTGGGTGAACGCTATGCATGAAGAGTTAGTGAACTTTGAGAGAAACCAAGTTTGGAGTTGGTAGAGCCTCCACCAAAATGCAAACCTATAGGTACCAAATGGGTGTGGAAGAATAATGACCGAGAGAATGGAGAGGTTGTGAGAAACAAGGCGAGGTTGGTAGCTCTGGGATTTAGCCAGAAAGAAGGGATAGATTATGAGGAGACATTTGCTCCAGTGGCCCATTTGGAGGCAATTCAGATTCTTCTAGCATTTTCTGTTTCTAAAGGATTCAAATTGTTCCAAATGTATGTGAAGAGTGACTTCTTAAACGGGGGGTGTTAGAGGAAGAAGTGTTTGTAAGGCAACCTTCGGGCTTTCAGAGTATTGAGTTTCCACACCAAGTGTACAAACTAAGAAAGGCTCTGTATGGGCTAAAACAAGCACCCATGGCATGTTATGGTAGGTTGAGGGATTTCTTGTTCAGCAAGGGTTTAAGATGGGCAAGGTAGATAAGACTCTTTTTCTCCTTAGGCAGGGCGATGATATCCTAATTGTTCAGGTTTATGTGGATGATATTAGCTTTGGTGGCTCGTCTCACTCTTCGGTTGTGAGGTTTGCAGAGGACATGCGTAGGAAATTCGAAATGTCTATGATGGGAGAATTGCAGTTCTTTCCCGGGCTCCAGATCAAGCAGACCAAGGAAGGAACATTCGTGCACCTGGCAAAGTACAACAATGACATTGTGAAGAAATTCAAGATGGACGACTCCAAGCCAATGTCGACGCTGAGAGTACGACTACAACGTTGGACGTGGAGGAGGGCAGAGAGCCTGTGGACCAGAAGGAGTACCGAAGCATGATCGGCCCCCCTCCTCCACCTGGCGGTGACGAAGCCGGACATACATTTCAGCGTGTGTCTGTGCGCTCATTTTCAGGTGTCATCGAGGACTTCGCATCGGCAAGCCATCAGAGGATTTTTAGGTATTTGTGATATACTCCTGAACTTGGGCTTTGGTACTCTGCGTCCTCTTCTCTTGCGCTTCATGGTTTTTTGGACGCCGATTTTGCTGGTTGTCATCTATATCGTAAATCGACTTTGGGTACTTGCCAGTTTTGGGTTCCTCATTGGTTTCTTGGTCTTCTCGCAAACAGTCTAGTGTAGCTCAGTCTACCACCGAAGTCGAGTATGTTGCTACTGCTAGTTGTTGTTCCTAGTTGCTTTGGATCACCAATACCATGAGTGATTTTGGTGAGGAGTGTATCCACGTCCCTCTTTTCTGTGATAGCACCAGTGCCATAAGCATAGCCAAAAATCCAGTGCTCTACTCCAGAACCAAACATATAGAGGTGAGATATCATTTTCTGAGAGACAATGTGGAGAAGGGGAACATAGACTTGATACATGTGCCTACCCAGAAACAGTTAACTGATATTTTCACTAAGCCTTTGGACCGAGCTACATTTTCTCATTTGCGAGGTGAACTTGGTGTTTGCTACCCTTTCTAATTGGGGTTGGGCGTCTCATGTATATATGTATCATGCATCTCTCATTTGTGTACCTTATAATTTTCAGCATCTTTGTATCATAGACTGTGTCATTTGTATCATATGCACTTTGGAGGATCAGCTTCTCTCATATACATTGATTACTGTGATATGTTGGCGGTGAGCCTATGATCATGCTTGATGTGCTCTTGTGATGTATAGCTATGTTTTTTAAGCAAACACCGTGGGGCAACGCCCCCCGACAACAACAATTTATTAAAAGAACAAACAGAGTTTACAAAAACACTTACAACCGGCCTAACAAGAGGTTAGGCAGAGGCAATAGATAAAGCAAAAGCAAAATAGGGCTGGGCCAGCAAGCCAACAAACATCAGCAGCTAGACACAAGAACTCATAAAGAAGCACCGAAAATTTACAGAGAATCAAGCCACATGACAATCGAAGGATGCAAGGATGGCTTAATCCTAATTAAGTGCCTTTGCACTTCATCCTTGAAGGCCACCTTCCAGGATGTCAAGCTAGGGGGATTATCGCTGAATATGAGGTTATTTCGCTCCTTCCAGATGATTCAAGCACCAATCATGAAGATCTCCATGAAAAACGGTTGAGCAAAGGCCATCCTAGCAAGATACAGCTTCTGATGAATGTTGGAGTTATCATCCCAAGTGATACCAACAGCAAACCAATGACTCCCAGCAGAGGAGCAGTCAAAGAAAAGATGCTCAACAGTTTCTTCAATGTTCTCATGACACAAAACACATTTGTATCCCTCTTCAAGATGCTTTTTTCTCCTCTTTAGAATGTTCCTAGTGTTTAGTCTGTCATTTAGTAACAGCCAGGCAAAGAATTTTATTGTGGGTACACATTTGGATTTCCATATCTAGGTGATAGATCTCTCAGGATGTAAGTCTCTGAACTGATGCTGATAAAACTTGCTTGAGGAGTAAAAATGTTGTCCCCAAATGAAGCTCCAGGAGTCATTGTCATTCTGATCTCCTGGAGGCAACTCCTGAAGAAATTGTTGTAATAGCAGAAATTCGTTATATGCATTTCTAGTCATGGGAATCTGAAAGCAACTCAGCAGATCCTCAGACTGCCTGAGCTCCACAACGAAATTCTAGGATCCTTAACAAAATCAAACAGGTTAGGGTAGACATCAGCCTGGATTTCACCATTAATAAGATCATCCCAAAAACTAATGGTATCTCCTCTGTTTGGGGAGCAAACAGCCACACCTCTGTAAATGATATGGAGCCTCAAAATTTCCTTCCACCAGAAGGAACCTTTTTCTCTAGCGAGATGAGGAACAATGCCACAATAATACTTGTTCAAAATGAGGGTCACCCACTGAACCTTTTCTTTCTAGTAAAATTTGTCAAGCTGCTTGAGGAGAAGGGAATTATTTTGGATAGTAAGATTAATGACTCCCAGACAACCCTTGTCTTTTGGCTTTCTAACAAGATCCCATGCAGCCAAATTGCACTTTTTCTGGTTGAAATCCTTTCCCCTCCAGAAGTAGTTCTTCCTGAACTTATCAATGGCCTCAATGATAGTGGCTGGCAACTTAAGGGAACACATATAGTATGTCGGCAAGGAAGAAAGGACTGAGTTGATCAGCTGCAATCTGCCAGCATAAGAGAGAAATTGAGAAGAAGCAGACAATCTTCTCTCAATTCTGCAGATCAGAGAGTCCATCACATGTGCCTTGGTCAGCCCCATGGGGAGGCCCAAGTAAGTGAATGGGAAGGACCAAACAAGGATCCAAATGCAGCAACAAGGGAATCAACCTTAACACTGTCAATGTTGATTGGCACAGGACATGATTTATGATAATTAACCTTCAGGCCGCTAGACATAAAAATTTTGTGCAGAATCTCCTTAAGCAGCACCAATTGAGATTCCTCCCCTTGCATAATGACAATGGTGTCATCAGCATACTGAATTATTGGAAATGGAAGCTCTGCATTTTGGGGAAAAGGAGGGAGGAGGTTGCCTTGTTGATATTCATGATTGATCACACACTGAAGGAGATCATCAGCAATGGCAAAAAGTAGTGGAGAAGGGTCACCTTTCCTAACCCCCTCTTGGCCATTTGAGCACAAAATGAGCATGAAAATATAGCCATCTCACATACTTTACATTCCTTTATCTTGGGTGCTAAACTGTTGCAAGATGTCTACCATGAGATGTCTCAAATTAGAAGTAGACACATGGCTCGGTGGCTTTGACATGACATGAGATAGCTTGTGGGTGTTTGTGATGAGATATTGTGACCTTGTATGAATTTTGTATGGTGTAGTTCCTTTGTGCTCATTTTGATCATGTTGAGGTCTTATGCTCATGAGAGGGATTTTTTGATAAAAATTGCTTAATTTGACCATGGCTATGTCGCATGTCTATATGTCCTTACTATCTTGATGGCAATGCTTTTGTGGAATTTTGGACTATCATGCTTGATTATTGTCTCATTCCTAGCATCTTATAGTGCTATGTCTATTTGGGAAGCCCATTTTGTGCATTCCAATTCAGATTGCATTTGAGAAGGATACTCAGTTAAGGTGAAGAACTTAAGTTTGCACGCATTTGTTTAGGGGGACCTTGCATTCATGAAGGGGAGCTCTTTGTGTCACCTGAAGTTGTGCTTTGTGCTTTGCTATGTTGCCAATGGTGTCGAGCCCGTGGCTCCCCTCGAGGAGTAGGTGTTGTGAGCTTTTTGTCTCGGTTGTGTTGAGCTGTTGCCCTTGCCTTAGGAGGCCGAGACTTTTTCATTCAAGTGATCTTGTTTTCGCCTTTGGTTTGGTTTTCGATCACTTGTTCAATTGTTTTTGTTCGTTCTTTTCTTTTTCTTTCTTTTCTAAATTGGTGACTCATCAAGGGAGAGATTGAGGACCAGAAGCGTCCAAGGACCGGTGGATGGTCGTTCCTAGTGATGAGTGATTGACAACGTGGTGTGGACTGACTATTGGATGAGTATTGCAGGTACAGATTGCGGCTTGATTTGCGTTGGTGCAGGTGAAGAACAGCCACGAAAGGTCTTAGCCTTGCGGGGCCTTCGAGGAGTGCAGAGACAAGTAGGCTTGGTTCGAGGGACCCAGTGACCGAACACGATCAAGTGTGGGCCGCATGGTGGTAAGAAAAGCAAGATGAAGTTATGAACCTAGAGTCGGTGCAGGGTAGCGTCTAACAACCGGAGTCTGCACGCGGGGTTTGTTGATTTACACCACAAAACTAACACCGAGCCGAAATGACATGGCAACCAAGTCAAGAGGAGCCTGGCGTGGAGGCCGCACCGAGTCTGTGGGGTTTGCGGCGGTTTTGTCGGGTTCCATGGTTGCTCCACAAAGCCAAGGCCGATGGCTCGACATGGCAGAGACGGGATCCGGACGCGTTGGGAAGCTTCGAGGTGGGGGACATGTGGCGGGATCGTGGGACTTGCGTCGAAGGGAAGCAAAACTGCGGCCGATGTGTGTTCGTTCGATGGGAATATTCACTTCTTAACCAAAGTGCCCACGAGAGATGTGTATCTTCTATTTATGTTCTAGAAGTGCCCACGAGAGATGTGTATCTTCTATTTATGTTCTAGGGGTAGCGTGGTCATTTTCCTCCACCGGAAGACCTCATATATATATATATATATATTGGAAGCCTAGGGCTTCAAATAAGTATTCGAAGCCCCAGCCAACCCAACTAGCTTCCTGGCCTAGTGCCACCGAACCCAGCTCCCACGGTCCCACCGAACCAGCCACCTGGTCGTATCTGCTGCCTCCTCCCCCTCCTGATGCGGTTCGTGGGTCCCACCTTATCTCTACCCCACCCACCCCATCTACTCTTCTCCCTCCTCTTTATTTCAAATCCTTAATCTCTCTCATCCCCCTCTCACTCATCCACAGCAATCCGGGAAGGCGGACAGGACGGCAGCCGGCTGCACCGTCGCCGGCGTCACCCCTCCTCCATGCGACCTCTCTCCGGCCGCAGCCCACCGCGTTGGCGGCGCCCCTCCTCCGTGCGGCCTCTCTCCGGTGACCTCCGTGGAGGACGGCACGCGCGGGACTGGCAAGCTGCCCGCGGCGGCGTGCCCGGCGACCTTCGCGCGACTGCACGCGGCGGAGCGCCCGACGAGCTTCCACTACCTCCGCGCGACTACACGCGGCGGCGCCGGCTGACGGCGCGTGGGGACCGGCGAGCTCCCCGCGGTGATAGGGTGTCGACCTCCCGACGTTGGGGGCACGCCGTTGACCTCCCCTACCCCGACTCAGCGGCCACGCGGCGGCCGCTGCCCACCTCCACTCCTCCGGCCGTTCGGCATCTCGGCGACCGCGGGCTCCCACAATGACCTGCCACCGGCGATATATCCGCACGAGGGTGCACGACGGCGCGCATCCCGGCCTAGCGGCGGGTGGAGGCTCGGCAGGCGCGGTCTTCGATGATTGGGCCCTCCCCGACTGGGAGCACTAGCGCGGGCAGCTCCGGTGTCGAGCTCCGCGAGATCCCTGCGTGGGTGCGCGAGCCAAGCAAGGCGCGGCTAGCAGGCGGGCGGGCCCTCCCCGGCGGGGTCACCTGCCACCGGCGCGCGTTCTCCGGTGGGCTCACAGCCTACCCCTGGCTGCGGCGCTGCCCCGTCTCCGGAGGAGGTGGCGGCCGGCCCCCGACGAAGAAGCATGGTGGCGTGCGGCCCGACCCTGGAGGAGGTGGCACGCCTGCGCACAGCTACAGGACCGGCGAGCTGTGGCGAAGGACGACGAGTGGCGGCCGGCCAGCGACCTCCCCAGGCGAAGCACATGGCGGCGCACCCAGCGACCTCCCGTGCGGGAGCCCCCTGCAGACGACGGTGGGATAGCCCGGCGAGCTCGCCGTACCGGAGCACGCCGCGGCCGGCCAGCTCTAGCCGTGGGGGAACGCGGCGCCTGGTGACCTTCCCGCACCGGAGCACGCAACAGCGGGTGGCCGGCGAGCTCCCCTCGCTGGAGCACGCGGCGAGCAGGAGGTGCAGGCCGTGGGCACGTGGCCACGTGCGCCAGCAGTCCCCTAGCCGAGCTCCTTCCAGCCTTCTTGCGCCGGCCAGGCGGCCACCATGTGCACGGAGGTAACATGTTCGACGAAATGTCCGTTTGGAGATAACAAAATTGTTTTTTTTTCTGTGCGAAATCTATGCTTCCATCTTTTCCCTACCTCTTTTGTGCGCATGCATTCCAATGAAATACATGTTCATATGGTCCTGCAGGTTTCTATGCTCGTGATAATTGCACGTCGAAGAGGAGCTGAACAGATTGCGAAGGGGGAAAAATCATTTCATTTGCTTGTGTTTAATCTCGCATTTGTAATGTGTTTGAGCATAGAAATTCCTGTCCATGCAAATTTCTTGTTTATACGATAGTCCTCACTAATTTGTATGACTGAGCTTGAATTTCGTAAACTTGATTTGCATCTTGTTATGTCCCCTGCTAACATCCAAGAAGCCCGACGAGGACACGATTTTCAGTTTCAATCCTTGATTGCATGCTTTTTGTGCAGATTTGCCTGAAAATCTGTTTTGGGATCCTATATATTCTTGTGTTTGAGCATAGAAACATCTTTTGTATTCAAATCCATGTTTATGTGATGTTCCTCATTTGTCTATATGATTATTAACACTACTTTCTATGACTTTTGGTATGTGGTGGATTAAAAATTATATGGCCATCAACCCTATTTTCTATGACTTCGGTTGCATGATTAAAAATTAGTGTTTGCTTTGTTTGTGTCAGCTTGTAGGATTCTATGATCGAATTAACAGGAATGTATTGGCTGTTCTACTAGAACTGTCCTACAATTCTGTGCCATATGTGTTGATGAAATTCTTGTGTATGAATGCAAATTTGATGCTTATATGATGGTTCTCTCTAGTTTATATGACTATGTGTGTCGAACTTCGCATCGAGCATTTGTTGAATGTGCCGCTGTCTTGATCATAGAAATTGACTTTTACGACATAGATCAGAATATTCTTGTGCACGAAATGTAAATTTTATGTTTATATAAAGATCCTCAGTAGTTTGTATGACTTCTAACACTGCTTTCCATGACTTCTGATGTGTGATGTGTTAGATATTATGTGTTAAGATTTGATCAATTTCAAAATTTAAACTTGGAGAAAATGAAATCAAAATTTAAACTTTATAGAAAAAGAAAGTACTCGAATGCTTTCAAATTTTAAAGTTTAGAGGAAAAGGAAATCAAATTGGTTTCTATGGCTCGTATGTTAGGTTTATATGACTAGAATTCTCTTGTGAAGATGTTTGTATGATGATTGTCACTTGTTTATATGACTGTCAATACTTGTATTAAAATTTAAATTTTTGTGGTTGCATACGTAAGGTTTATATCACCGCATGTGTTAGGTGCATCAGAAGGCATGTATCGGTTCTATCCACTTGTATTCAATTTCAAATATAAAAAAACGAGTGACTCAATATTTATATGCTTGTGTTGTAGGTTTATATACTTGTCAGGGTCATAGAAACCTACCGTCTAGGTCATATAAATGTTCGCCACAAGTTTCTACTAGAAGCTCTGGTTTCTATGGCCTCGAGATAGATGAGAGGTGCACAGTTAGAATTTGTCAATTGCATCATACAAACCCGTCAATATAAATTTGGCGTTCGTGTCATAGAAACCCGCGTTCGGGTCGTTGAAATATATCACTTGGGTTATAGAAATCTGTAATCCAGGTCGTAGAAACATATCATTTGGGTTATAGAAACCTATAGTCCGGGTCATAATAAAATGTCCTGGTGTGTCATACAAACCTTCAAATCAGGTCAAACAAATCTGCAGTCTGATCATACAAATCTGAATTCGGATCATAGAAACCTATCGTTCATGTATATATGGTCATGTAAAAAATTTGAATTCGGAAAATTAAATTATTCATAAAAATGTCACGAATCTTATGTTGTAACCATTTCTGAATTGAATTCTCATCTGAAGAATTATCGTGAAAAAATTGTGAAACATTGAGAAACATATCGTCCCAGGTCATAGAAACCTGTAGTTCAAAACATAAAAATCCGCCGTCATGGGGCATACAAACTTTAAGTCCGTACCATACAGACTAGCAGTCGGGGATCATACAAATCTGAGGTCTTGGTAGTACAATTCTGTCATCCGGGTATGTGTGGTCACGTAAAATTTTGAATTCAAATCACGGGTCTTCGAAACTTGTAGTCCAGGTCACAGAAACATGTTGTCGTGGGTCATACAAATCTTTAGTCCGGTTCATACAAACCTGCAGTTCCGATCATACAAGCCTACAGCTTGGGTCATGCAAGCATACATCACTGGTTATGCAGACTTGGTGTCGTACAAACCTGCAATCCGCGTAAAATTGAAAAAAAAATCGGCACGGCGCTGGGGCGCGACGCGGCACGCGGGAGCGCTGGGCCCGGTGGCGCGACACGCGGGGGCGCGCGGTGCCGGGGGGGGGGGCGCGTGGGGGGGGGAGGCCGGGGGCGCGGGGTGGGGCGCGCGGCTGGCTGGCCGGGGCTCCCAATAACTATTACTCTATAGCTGGCCACAAAATAGGTTATTCTGCAGCCGAGTACATCCACCGCACCAGACGAGACGACCGGTCCGCTACACTAGCTGCTCCCCCCCACACCCCACATTAATTTCCCCAACCGGCTTGGCTCGTCCACATCGCCATCCTCCCCAACCCAGCAGCCAGAGCCATCCAGCAGCTCCTCAAATTGCGCCTTTTATCCATCAAAAAATTAATTGCTTTCACTCCCCATCATAACAATCCAAAATCTTCTATCGCCTGCTTCCGTCGCCGGCCGGTCAGAGGCGGTCCCATCCCAACCGCGTCCACGGCCTGACGGCCATCTGACCGCACCCACCTTCTCCTCTCAGATGGAGCCTCCCCTCGTCGAGTCCTCGGTTCTGTTTTTGCGACACTATCGTAACGCGATCTGTTAGCGGCGGCGGCCTCGCTAGCACACGTCCGCCTCCCGTACGTCCTGCGTGCCGGCATACGAGCTTCTCTCAATGGGTAAAGTTAATCCATCCGGTACATCTCTACGCTTCATAATACTGGCATGTTCTTTCGTCAAATCTGGTGAATGAGATGCATATATAGAAATCAATCTTGTTTTTCGTAATGGATTAGCCTGAAATTCACCCACTGCCTCCGCATGCATGTGTAGGGACTAGGGTAGGTCAGCTGTAGACATCGAGCCTGCACCCATAAGTTTTGACTTCATTCACCAAATTGGCATGACCATTGTTGATCTCTTGCCGACTTTCATTTTTGTTATTTCATAATTTCACGGTATTGTAATTATGGGATCATCTTTTACCATATTGCTCGCGCTAGATGCAGGTTCTTTATTTGAACTCTGCTGGGCAACCATACGATGTGCTGCGTCGACTTTATATTAATGATTATTGTATATAGCCTGCTGCTGCATAGCAGGTGTTTGTTCTAGTGCCATGGGAGAGACCCTAAATGATTTATAGATGAGATGATTTCAGGTCACTACACAGGTGCCATTCCCAGAACGTAACCTATATTCTTTTAATTTGTTACTATTGTGAGATTCACTGATCTTAATTTGCAAGGTTCCTTTTGTGTGCAGATTAAGAGCCTTCGAGAAGATAATCTTATTGTGGATTTTGATTAGGAGCCCTCAGTCACAGTTTTGCTATTTTTTTGGCTTCACCCAGGTTCAGATGAGTGGGCACAATTAGATTAGGCTAGCTAGCTGCAAGGCTGGGTGTATGATGCTAGATATCTCTTATTTATAGTTTAACCAATAAAATGTGGACACGACATTCAGATTCTTGTAACTTTTTCATGTTAAATTTCATTTGTCACAGTAGTAACTGCTTCCTTTGTAACTGCTGCATGCTTGACACTATTTACCAGGGTCATTTGAATTCTCGTTAGTCGTTACTATTTACTGGTCAATTCTACTCATCACAGTAGTAGCTTGATCACACTAAATTATGGTAATTCTACGTGCTAGTTATCGGTTTGAGCAATTCCAATTATAGAACAGCTCAAGGATAAATTGTAGGTTATCATATTTCTTCACAGATATTGTAGTAAACTGAATATTTCATTATGGTAACTAAAATTCACAGATACGTGTGCTGGTAGCTTGATCACACCATTGACCATTGATTGTGGTATTTCTTGACAATATTTAGTAAATCGAATATAAATTGTGATAACTTGATTGTTGTAAATAACAATGAAATTTGTTTGTAGATATTATAGTAAATTGAATATCTCAACATGGCAGACATTATTGGCATAAAATGAATACTCGATCCATTCTCGTAATTTGGCAACTGCATGGATATCAGCTCTACTATATTGAAAAAAAATAACAACCTCGGCCCTAAATCCAAAAAAAAATGGGAACAGCCCAAACCCAGGTGCTAGTATTCTCGTAAATCTCTAGGAAGGCTTCTGGTAACCAGCAAGTACGTATATATTAATATATATATATATATACACACGTGAAGGTCTTCTCGTAACCTGCATGCATGTACAGTATGTCACTCTTGCACCTTCTCTCGCCCTATTCGTTTGGCTTATCAGCCACCAGACAGCAATACTTTTCTCTCAGAACAAATCAGCCACCAGCAACCAGTCAACAGTACTTTTCTCTCAGAACAAATCAGCACCAGCCACCAGCCAAACGAACAGGCTGTCTATCTCTAGCCTTCACGGATTAGTAAATCTAGCCGAAAATCACGGATTGGTAGTAGATGCAGCATTTACTGCATGAGGCGGCCGGCTCCCAGGCTCATGCAGCATGTCGTCGGCTCCCATGTTCGGCTGCATGCTGGCTTGCGCGGTATGGAAATAATTAAAGCGGAACCTGCGCCGGTGTTATGATGGTCTGGCTACAGAATAAGCTATTTTGTGGCCGTCCACGGGGTATACTCTCCATATATAAACTTGACGGACCAATTGCAACTCGACGCGACCAATTGCAACTAGACCCAACCGAGTTGCAACTAGGCGCGAACTAGTTGCAATTACGCACGAACCAATTGCAACCAAGAGACTAACCGATTGCAACTGTGACACTACACTAATTGCAACTCGACGGAACTAATTACAACAAATCTGACTTCATTGCAACTGGATACGAACCAATTGCAACTAGACTCCTAGTTGCAACCCGACGTGAACAATTTGCAACCAGAATGAGCCCAGTTGCAACTAGACAAGAACTAGTTGCAACAAGGGTGGGTGCATTCTCTATACATAATGCACCCAGGTGCACTGTAGCAAAACAGTATATATATATATACACGACGAGGCTAAAATGCAACAAGGTGCAATTGTTATTGCGGATGCACAGACCCTGTTTTACCTCCGCCAACCCTCCGGCCCGCAAACACAAGAAAGACGAGCGCGGGCGCGCGGTCCCCCCCCATCCGGCCCGCAAAACAAAAAAAAGAAAGACCACGACCGGCCGCGGCCTCATTAATTGCCCCCCGCACGCATCCGGGTCCGAACCTGGCGCAATTTGCAACGTGCCGTGTCGTGCGTTTACAACACATTGTATACCCTGGTTGCAACGCTGGTGTCTGTGCACAAGTTGACTTTCGGGGAGAGAAAAGGAAAGGATTCCGGACAAAAAAACACATGGGAAAAAACCAAAACCAATCGGCTTTTCGTCCCATCTCTCGGGGCAACCGCCTCACTGCCGTCGCCACCACCGCGCCGCCGCCTCCAACTTTGAAAATAGTGGCAGATTATGGGGCTGCCGTCGCAGATCGACCCTGGTTCACCCGTCCCGATGATCCTTCCGGGTACAGAAGCACTGAGTCGTTCGATGGTGATTGCTGAGCGCGTGCGTGATGGAGATCGTCGGGGCGGACCAGAGAGTGCTCGTTGCGGAGACCATGGAGGAGGTTCTGCACCGTCGTCGACACCTCTGCTTCTCCCGAGCTCAACAGGTGCGAGTCCAGCTCCTGCGCGGCTGACGCCGACCGGATCTGCTGCTGATCCCCTCCATCATACGTCGACGCTCACACCGCCAGCTGCGTTGGCTCCGGGGGATCTGGTGACACCGGATGCAGAGAGGCTGTTTTATCCGGTGAGTACCTCGTCATACCTACCCTATTCAAACTAAATGTAGTTGCGGATTTAGGTTATTGAATGCTTGTGCAGTGATTAGATGCAAAAATTCTGGTTGCAGCTGTGAGCAGGAAAAAAGGAGAGTTAGGATACTGCTGACGATTTGCAACTGTGAACCGAACCTAATTGCAACAAGCCAGTTAAAAAATGATTGCTGTAATTGGATCTTTTTGTTGAAAAGGATATAATTAGATAGTAAATATTAAAAGGTGTTGCAACTAGGAAGTGAGATTTGTTGCAACCGACAACCATGTGAACCTGGGAACTGAGAAAATAATAACATCATTAGTAGTGTTCTGGTGCACCTATGTGCTGGAGAAAAAAATAGCAGTTCCTTCATTGTTGAAACAAATTGCAACAGTGAACCACACCTAATTACAACAAGCCAGTTGAACTGATTGAATACAGCTGTTGGTTTGAATTTTTTTTTGAAAAGTGATTTATTGTGCCTAAATAGTGGGGGAGCAATTCAATACAAAAAAGGATGGTGCCGTATTTTTACATATGTTCTCTCTTTTGGTGACAGGATACTGCAATAGCCGCTGTATTTGTGCCGAGAGTGGGCCAGCAATTCTCCACAAAGGATGATGCTTACTTGTTTTACAAAGACTATGCAAAACTTGCTGGGTTCAGTCTGCGGACAGCGAGAACAAGCAAGGAAACCAACATTGGGTTTGCAACAGAGAAGGGTGGCATGATCCCCAAAAAAAGGAGGAGCCAGCAAAAACAGAAAAGGGGTCGAAAAGATGCGGCTGCCCGGCTTATGTGAAGGTCAAAAAGGATGTGAAGCAGAATTTTTGGTACTATGACCATGTACAGGAAGCACACAACCACAAATTGGAACCATCTGCGAGGATGACAAGGTTTATGCACACCCACAAGCACATGGAGGAGGGCATTAGCGACATATTTAACATAATGACAAAGAACGGGGTTCCGCACCAGGCGGTGTTGAACGTGATGTCAGATCTGTATGATGGCCGG